>CP073650.1:10170000-12670000 GCA_018223645.1 Jasminum sambac | reverse complement strand
ACATATGGTTTACTTGTTGAAAGTCTTTGCAATGTAGTGAAGCATTTTTAGTATGAAAGCGAGAACGCAAGCCGCAAATTTTAGTAGTTCGCTGTACCATGCCATGAGTGGGGTTATTATGGGCTCTATAGCAATCTTGTAACTTTTTAGTACTAGTTGAAAGATGATGTGGGGACTCTTCAAAAACCCTGCATATATATCATGTTTAAGGAGTTTATACAATACTCAGGAAGCATTCAAATGTTAGGGAAGGCTACTTACATTCTGTGGCTGCTGGGAATGCGTCAAATAGAAAAGTCACCATCTTGAACAGAGTCTGGTTTTCAGAAATTGGGGAAAAAATTAAAAAGTGACAGCATAAGAAAAATGAAAAAAAAAAAAAAGAACAAATGACGAAAAAAGCTGATCAACAATGCATTAATTGGAGGTCGATGTCTAGAGAATTTTTCTTGATCAGATCCTGGTTAAATTTTTTCCAGAAAATGAAGAGAAAAAATAGAGGAAGATATAAAATACCAGTGCTACACCTCCTAGTTTGATAGGTGACTCTATGAGAACTCGAGCTTCCCTGCATGTGGTTGACTTAGTGTGTTATGGTTTTATCTAGCATGGTAAAATTTCAGCAAGAACAATTCACTGAGAAACACTTGATAGTACGTACTTGATTAATAGTCTCTCTCCATCAGTTGACAGTTTGTAATAGCTGCACCCTCTGGTGAAGGGGACCGCTAATTTGCTCCAATCTGCATTTGCATGAGTGTTTTCTGTAAAACTGTTCGACTGTACTTGGGTGCAAAAATAGCCAACCCCTGAATGGGTTGTTAACTTTTTAATTTAAGAATATGTATTATGTACCTAAGTGCCAATTTGCTCCGGCTGTAGCATCACCCCCTTGCCAAATATTCTCTACATTGAACTTCATATTTTGACCCATGCAGCCAATCAGCTGCTCTAGAAAACGCAGTGCTTCCTGTTTCATGCAAGGGAGATATAGGTTACAGGTACTGAAAGTCATATAATAATGTTTTTGTTCTAAAGGGTTAAACTAGAGCAAACCTTTTTCCCGTGAAATGGTGAAAGAAACGTGTAATCCTCGAAGAAGCAGTCATGAGCTAATAGCTTGTCTAGCTGTTTCATGTCCTTGTCATTGATTGCAGAGTAGAACTGCTCGATTGTTTGAGCTGGAGAAACAAAACCTATATCGATATGAGAATCATTGGATGATGCTGCGTATAATTTAAATGGATTCCATTTGATCCCCTTTTTGAATATCAGTTGTTGAGGCTTCTTGATTTCTGCCAGTTCAAATTGACAAGTTCTTTTTATTGACATGGCACAAGGGGTGTGCCTTGTCATTGTTTTGGTCGGTAAACGAGTATGCCCTGTAGTGACCTGGAGAAAACTGGCCATAGAAGCCATTTTAGAAGGGATTGCTGTATGATTTTTGATCATATGGCTTCATGTCACCAATCATCATATAGCAAGTTGAGGAATGTAGTAACCTTGGTATGTGGAAAAGGCATTGCTTCCATTGTCTATAACCTTTTTTAGTTTTAAGTATTCTTATTTCTTCCTTGTGTACTACTTCTAGAATTGATTCTTGACTCTCAATAGGACACATAAATAATAAATTATCTCCTTGTGAAAATCAAGTTAGTTCAGTGTATTAATCAAGCCACGACATGGTTTTGACCTATTAGCTATTTACTAGTCTGGATGACTTTGTTCTTAAGATTCACGTTTTTGGAGCCGAGTTGCAGATATTCATATAAAATGAAAAATTGAATTGCAAAAAGATGCACTTATGTATAGATTCATCCCTCAAAGGATATTGGATTTACATTAAAGATAAGGAAAAATGATACAAGATGGCTTTACATAATGCTATGATAACTATGATTTCCTCGGGGAGTACACTGAAGATGTCGAAATAACATGAACTAGTGATTGAAATGCCTTTGCTGCTATTCTCATTTTGATTTGGCCTCTCTTTGGTATCACCCTTCTCCTCTTATAGTTCTTGTCGAATGCAGAACCAGAAGCAGCATCATATACTTTAGTCCTCATTTTGCAAACTGATTTATATGGAAAATATATCTCTTTTTCGTTTTTCCCTTGAGATTATTGAACTTGTTTGCTTGATTGCCTGATATTGATTTCCATGAATGACAATGTGTGCATTTATATAGAGGATGGATGATGAGAAATGAAGGGTTTGTTGGCATGAAGAAATAGCAGCAGGGTCTGTCTGTGTAGGCAGGGCAGTGAGGAAGCATGCCAGCTATACTGTTTTGACCTTGAAAGATTCTATCCAAGCAACTGTTTTTTCTATAATACTATATATTTATCACTGTGTGATGATTAGGGAGCAAATAATTAAGTAATGATTACTAAATGACATTGATTTTGCATCAAATTGATTCAGAAATCTGACTTATTTTAGCTTCTAGAAGTAACAACGAATTTCAAAGTAAAACTGGGGTGAATTTTGAAATCAGTGATGGTTTTAGGTAGCTGAGGTGGGGCGGCAATTGAGCGACGACCAGAAAATTTCAATGCCGTATGGCCGTATAGTATAAATGTACATGGAGCATACCGTATAAATTCTTAAAATGCATGTACAAATTTTGTTGAGGGACAAATCTGATTATGTATAGCTGTATCAGGATTTTTAAATGTCACACAGAGACAGAGTACATCTATTGTTGCGGGCTGCGGCTGCACATGGTATATGGATGAACTTTTCCAAAATATACTTATGGATTTATAATTCAGATGGTTACGTACAAATATAGATTATTGCGCAAGTAGGATAAACAGTGCCGTAGTACATTTTTCCTTTTGCCGCAACAGCTGCAAAAATTGTTATCTGCGCATTGATTGTTGGTTTCGGCATTGGAAATGTAATGATCCACCAATTTGTTTCTGTTGTTTAGTTTGTTGGTATTTACCTTCTTTACCCATGTGTAGCACAATGTTCTTTAACCTTTGAAATCTTTCCTTCCGCTTTGCAGTTTTTTTTTTCCTTCTCTCCCGGGCTAGGTTTGTTGGATGTGTAATTGAAAACTAAAAAAAGTATTAACAAATCTAAAAAAAATTTAATGAATAGTTGAAATGATTTTTTTGTTTAAAGTTGTATCAAACAGGCCCTTATTGTCCAATTTCGGTCTTCTTGGTTTTCTCGGTTATCTATCCAATTGAAACAATTAATTTTGATAGCACAGATTATTTTGATTGAATGGGGCCGCTCAAGAGACGTGAAATGAGAAAGCAAATTTAGACTCAAAATGAAAGTGCTTTTCTCAATACAAAAATACTAGGAATAGCTATAAAATCAATGCAATTGATATGATGATAAAGAAAAAAAACCTTTAACCTAGATTTTACTTTCTTTTTCGGAATTTGTGTATTGTATCATACTCAACATGATCTACTCCTTGAAAAACATGGAGACAGTTCCTAACAATGAAATGCTATGAAAATTGGAGCGCTCCCAAAAACCCTATAGTTATGGACATGTTTTGGTCAAATTAGCTGGAAAATTTTGACATAGTCAAAACCACCAAATCATCCTGTGGATCATAATTCAAAATCTTAGGTACATAAACCACCTTCCTCAAACCTTCAAACCCACACGAGCTCAAAACAAACATGTACATTAAAATAATTGTCTTGTCTTACTGCAAATTTCAACGTTGCACAAGTTGGGGTGCAAGAATCATTGTACAGCTAATAACTGTCCCACTAGCCATGCATGATGCATTAAAATAACGATAGAAAAAAAATTATTTCCTATTCCCCTCAGGCCCCAGTTGGAGATTTCCTCAGCCCCCTGCTACACAAAACAGTCGCCTCTGTATTATATAAGCATTGCTACATATGCATTTGAACACAGCAATCTTGAAGCAATTTGATACTTCTTAGATTGTTTTGCTATTATTACGTCTGCGTTTGCTAAAGTTTTCCTTTTTTTGAAGAAGATGATGGGCAATATCGGAGCAGCAGCTGCTATGAAAAGTATGGGGAGTAGAAATCCATTGCCAAAGAGGGGACAGATAAAGTCGAGAATAGCATCAATTGCTTTTCATTCTATTGTTTCTGTGCTTTCAAGAACTTATTACCATCATCATTAGTCCAGCAGAAGAGTTGAACAATGTTTCATGTTTGAGATTCAAAGCCTGAGAACATTTTGTTAATGTAATTATTCTAGTTCATTTATTTGTTTATTTTCTTGATTTCACGTTTTGTTAGTGTAATTATTCTAGTTCATTTATTTGTTTATTTTCTTGATTTCACGAAACTGGGATTTATTATTTATTTTTCTTTCATTTGTTTGAACTACTTGGATTGGGTTGCCTCCAAGTATAGTGTTGTAACAATCAAGTAAGAGAGAATAAAAGCTAAACAATAAAAACTTCATTACAAATCAAATATAAAAAAATGAAGCTTTATCACGTGATCGTTGTCCTCAAATAAGAAATTTGAGTGCTTAAATGAAAGTATTTGTGAATATCAGGTTTCTTTGTACCCTGATTTTATCAAGAATGTGCAATTGCATGGGTAAAATCAGAGTTTTGGTTTAGATTTCTGCTATGCGATGGCACAATGAAAATCCTTATGATTGCATAGCTATGTTATTTTCGTTCTTAAGTTTCAAATTTTTACTATAAGGGCGTGTTTGATTGTAAAGTCGAAAAACCTTTTCCTGGAAACCTTTTTCGAGTAAATGAATTCTAGGGAATCCATTTTCTAAGCATTGATAATTATAGGCGTTTGATTGCACAAATTTCTAACCTGAAAAAGGGTGCTATTTTCCTACTTTTGGTATTTGATTGACAATATTTTCCTGGAAAAAAGTATTGTTGGCACCCTGGTGACGTGACACAGACTCAGTACAGGTCCTCCGCACAATATGAACCCCCTGCTGACGTGTAGGGGCACCAGGTCGGCTGATGACGTGTCTAATGTCCCAATTCGGATTGACCCTGAAATTCACCCCATTGGAGAATAGGTATTGGGTCACAGTTCAGCTCGGACGGCCTGTCTAACTCGGCCAGGGGCTCAGGTCAGCCAAACCATACAGGGTTGTCCCGCCGCTACAGTTTCAGACAGATGATCCGAGGTCAGCTCGGCCATGGTGTGTGACCAGTCCCGCTCGCCACAGTAGCCGACAACAAGGACAATCCACGTGTCACCTGACACCCTGACACCACCTCCAACCGACAGAGCATCTTTTCGCCATTAATGCAGTGACGGCTACACCCAAATTCCGAGGTCAACGCCTTAAATGCAAAACGGCTTGCAGGTACAGCAGGTGCAATCATCATCCCTACTCTAGCACCGGTACAGCCGCCTCATGATGACCTTCCGCCGCCTACCTCTACCTTGCACTATAAATAGAACACTTAGTGGCTATTTGACACACGGAAAATCCTCTGTAATCTGAGACTAGCTCGAGCTCGGCTACATATATCCATCTACATTCTTCATTGCACTAGTTACTGTGAACCAGGTCCTGACACTCATTACAGTTGGTACTTAATTGGTCCTTACCGATTTCGCATCAACAAGTATGTTTTCCTACTAATTGTGGTTTGATTGACATTTTTTTCCTGGAAAATATATCATTTTCCATGAAAAATATATACTTTTCCATGGAAAAGTTGCACCAATTTACAAACCAAATTTTTTTTTTTTTGAGAAAATCTATGTAATTTTTTTTATTTTAACATTGCCATTTAAAATAAAAAATTTCTAGAAATGAACCAAATATTAAACAACGATGATATTGTATTACAAAGTTTATGGTAAAATTGAGAAACAAATTATTATATCACTTCTTTTTTGGTTAATTTTTTGTTGACTGCATGTTTTAGTACATAGTTAATCCCCATACACTACACCATAACATGCAATTCGTCACGCCTAGGATCCCAAGGGGGTCACGGTTTAAAACCGTGACCCCTAGACGCGCGGGTGGTCACGGTTAAAAACCGTGACCATCAAAATTTAAAAAAAAAAAAAAATTAAGATGGTCACGGTTTAAAACCGTGACCATCAGCGAGCTTGGGGTCACGGTTTTGAACCGTGACCCCAATTGAATGTTTAAAAAAATAATAATAAAAATTGACCAGTGGTCACGGTTCGAAAACCGTGACCACCCGCGCGTGATGGGGTCACGGTTTTGAACCGTGACCCCCGTTAAAAAATGAAAAAAAAAAAAAAATAAAACCAGTACATAGCCTTCTTCTTCAGAACCGTGGCTTTGGCTCCATTCTTGACCCCCAAACTCGCGAAACCTAACAAAAAACCCCAATTTGAAAATCCATCCACTCATTTCCACCAAAAACTTCTCTTCTTAAAGTGTAGTGTAACTATTGAATTAAACCTCCACAAGAAGGTATTATTATTGTTCCAAGTATATTAAATGGCGATTGGCACCTAAAGGCCGTCTTTTCCGCCCCAAAACTCGTGTTCTCCGGTGGTTTGGAAGCTAGAAGTTGTCTTATCCGGCAATAGGTTGCTTGATTGGAACACCACTTGGTAATTTTAATTTTTTCACTTTATTTTCGTTTTTGCATCATTTTTTGGTTTTTCCAGCTTTTTCGTATTTTTCATCATTTTTATGTGCATCAAAGATATATAAATGTTTGTGTGGATTTTTTCAGCTTCTTTTTCATTTTTTTGATTTATTTTTTCATAATTACCATCTCTTCACTTGAAATTTTAGGATTTCTTAGAATGAGCTTGGTATTTTAAGTGAATTTGGTACTCAATATATAAATTACCACGATTAATCAGTATATTTAGTTGATAGATAATTGAGGCATATATTTGGAATGTGACTTTGCCACTATTTTCATTTTAGTGAAAATTATTCAATTAGAAATGATAAATTTGCCACGAATGTCAATTTAACTAAACGCGTCAAGTTGGATCCAAATGTTAACTCCATATAAACCGTGACCAACCGTCACTAACACCATAGAGAATCACAGAAAAGTAACAAGAAACCAAGATAACAACCATAATAGTTGAACTGTATTCTTTATTTATTTAGCTTTGGAAACTTTGCATGATTTGAACCGTATACTTAATGAATTCATGATGCATTATTAACCGACAATGACGGGTTAGTAGTTGATTTGTTATATTAAATTTTATATATGACCCAATACTGAAGATGCAAATCAATTACCACCCACTCATCGTTACGTAACCGTTAAGAACGCCATAAGATGTCAAATTATAAAATAATAGTCCGTATCCCCCATTGGTGCATTCATACTTGTTAAATCTAAATGATGTTCTACAAAGTATTCTTTAATTTCCACAAATATTTAGTTATGATAATCAATTTACAATTAATATGTTTGCTTCACTAATGATCCCATATTTATATGTGGGCCGATAATTGATACGTTACCAATACCCCCGATGGTGGGGGCAGCAATTAAAAAAGAAAGATATACGATTTTGGAAATAATTGAACAATTTGTCCTATTGTCTCCACCTATTAGTAGGAGGGAACTATACCATGAGTATATGCTTCGAATAGGTTGTTCTATCTCATTAAACTTTGTTTAGTAACATCAAGTAGTTTACTTTTACATGGCCTTGGGTACTCATTTTGGAATGGGTAAGAGCATTTCCAACAAACTCTCTAAAATTGAAATACTCGAAAATTAAAGAGTCAAATCATAAAATTCGACTCCAATAGATTCTTTAACTTAATATTTTAATTTAGAGAGATGAATTGGCTCTTTAATTTGGGAAGCCAAATTTACTCTATAATCTGATGACTATAACTTCCAATCCCTCATTCTTGGACTATGCAAATTATGTTTGAGTTCATTGGGTATTCACATTTGAAAACATTGATATTAAATAGAAATGAGACAAAACATTAATCTCTATTTGAAAAAAAAAACAAAATAAAGAGTCGAGATTAGATATTTTGTTGGAATGAATAAAAAATTTCACTTTTTAAATTTAAGAATACACTTTATTTTACAAAATATACTCTTTAAAAGTAAAGAGAGTCTCGGAGATGCTCTAAGTTGTTATTCTTGCCCTTCATGCTTCTTGGGATGAGGAATCAACTTTTATAAACGTGTTAGTTATATTGCAAAAAGTTTTTAGTATTCAATTTTTAATCATAAGTATTGAGACCGTACACGAATATATATATCTTTTATATTGTTTGCTATCACGCAAGTGGCGGATTTCGAGGGGGTCGGGGGGTCATGTACCCCCAACCCCCCTTGAGAAATATTTTTTTTAATTTTAAAAATTCAAAAAGTATATAAAAAAAGATTTTTAATAATTTTTCAAAAGATTAGGAAGATTGTGGTCTAATTTGATAAGTTTTCTCATTATCTCGATCTAAATTGTATTTTAATTTGATGAATTGGAATTGTCTATATTTGATAAATACATTGTAACAACAGCATTCAACTATGGTGGTAGTGACAGATGCTAAATTTTTATTATTATTATATTTTTCTAGGATAATTAATTTAGCAGGAATATGTACTTGAAAAACAAATATATATATATATATATATAAATGAAAAAAATATATTATTGTGTTTTCCTTGCAATATTAAGTAGTTTTGTTATGGTTATATGAGAAAACAATCCTTTAAAAAAAATAATAAATAAATAATCAAACAATCGCCATATCTAAACTTGAATACCATATTGGACAAATAGTCTTAAATTTCAAAATGTTTGCTTTTATATAAGAAATTATATATCAGAAGAAATTTCATTGGAAGTTATAAAAAGAAATGAGAAGTTATAAAAAGTGGATGGCCTACCGGCCTTTTTCCCATAGTTATATTGCAATGAATCTTACATTACATATACGAGATGTTTTTGTCTCATTGGTTGTTGACTATCATGTGACTTCCCAACAATAAATTTTTCTATTCTTGTTAACAATGATTTTTTCCCCAATTTGTTCGAGTTTTTGAAGATTCACGGTGTCACATTCGGCAAATCACTATCTTTCACGAATTATTTAACCTAATTTGTCACGATAATGTAAGTCTTCATTGTTTCCTTTACCCCTCTATCTCCGTCAGAGCTATTCATCTCTATTTGACATCGTTAATCTAAATGGTCATAAAACCATTTACTTTGTATGTTATTCGTTTTGTCGTTTATTTTGCTTAATCTTTATATTATTTACATGTCACTAGAATCATCATTGAGCTTAGCGTACCCGTTTGAAGATTAGTTTATAATTTACAAACTTCCATATAATTGGATAGTTTGAAATTTATAAAATAATCTTTGAATTGTCCCATTTTTTGGACAGTTTGTCATTGATTTGTGAATAATGCTATATGCTATCAAAATATATTATATAGTCGACCATAATCTCGTGTGTAACGGTTTGATAGTGTCTCCTTGTTATTCTCAGTGTACACTACGGTAATGTAGATCGTACATTGTGGAGAATACGGGGAGATCTTTGTCAAAATTTACACATAATATTATAGATGACTATATAATATATTTTGATAGTATAACTAGCGTAAATCACAAATTAATGATGAATGGAGTTAGGGCCCTAACCAATTAGTGTTGGACTTATAAGATGCATTAGGACATTATGAAGATACATGTGATTATTTTTTTTGTTGCAAAGCTATTCCTTATAGTAACTTTTGTTTTACATTAATTTCTTATTCCACGTACTTGGCTTATTAACTTGTGAATTATAATGAAGCTTTTTCGATGGATTTACCACTTTCTAAAGAATGGATGACTGTGTGCTTCCAAGAACTAGTCGTGTTTATGTACAAGGTGTTAGGGACTTTATTAAGTTTGCACAGAGCAAAATCTACAACGATATTATACATTGTCCGTGCATCTATTGCCGGAATAGTAAGCGGCCGTGTTGAAGATGTTGAGTTTCACTTAATCAAGTGGGGTATGGAAGATAGCTACAGGACTTGGGTCTACCATGGGGAAAATGCTTCGATTTCGACCTTAGAGCAGCCACATACAATAGAAAATTTGAGTGTGGACGAGTCTCCTTCAAAGACATCCTATGTTAGATAATTTGGTCGATGATGCCTTTGGCATTCATCGCTTTCATGAAAATGAAAATATGGGATTGAAAGTGGGAGGGGTATTGATCTTTGAAGCCCATGAAGATCAGGAGTATATTCGTTTAAAATTAGATGCTTCAAAGCCTTTGTATCCCAATTGCAACAAGGATCACACTACTTTGTTTGCAATGATTGGTTTGCAGAATGTGAAAAGCCAATTTGGTTTATCTGGAAACAGTGTGACTGCAATACTGCTATGGATGAAAGAATTGCTGCCTGCGGAAAATTTGTTGCCGACAAGTTACCCATCTATGAAAAGTAGCTTAAGGGGGTTAGGGATGAAGTACAAGTCCATTCATGCTTGTAAGTACGACTGCATTTTGTATCGCAAAGAGTATGAATTTGAGGACAAATGCCCGGTATGCAGTGAACCGCGGTTTGTTGTGAAAAAGAATCCGAATAAGAAGGGTTTAAGAATGCACAAAGAACCGCAGAAGGTATTGAAATACTTTCCCGTAGGGCCGAGGTTGAAGCGACTTTACACGGTACCATGGATATCAGAAGCTATGACTTGGCATGGACGAGCAGAGCGGGGGGGCAATCTCATGAGACATCCTATCGACTCTACTATTTGGAAAGCTACTGATGTTGCATACCCAGAGTTTGCTAGTGAATCTCGCAATGTTCGGCTTGGATTAGCCACTGATGGTTTCAATCCATTTGGTAATTTAAGTACCAATCAAAGTATTTGGCCGGTGATTCTCGTGCCGTATAATCTCCCTCCCTCGTTATGCATGCGAAAAGAGTTTTCTATGTTGTCACCTGTTAATCCACGCCCAAAAGCTCCAAGTGATGATATTGATGTATTTCTAGCCCGTTGGTTGAAGAGTTGAATGGGTTATGGCTTGAAGGAGTGCAAGCATTCGATTCGAACAAGCATGAGCATTTCACGTTGAAAGCTATGTTATTGTGGGCAATTCACGACTTGCCAGCTTATGGGACTTTATCTGGCTGTAATGTTCATGGTTATTTTGGATGCCCCATCTGTGCCGAGGAGACTGGATCTGATTGGTTACCAGTCAGTCATAAGATTTGCTACCATAGTCATCGTAGATGGCTACCTCGTGATCACAAGTTTAGGAAAGACAAGAGCAATTTTATTCGATGGTGTGGAGGAAAGGTCAGCTCCGAAGAGGATAACGGGGTCTGAGGAAATTGAAATGAAGGCTGCAAGTGCTGCTCATAATTTAACTGGTAAACATCCTAAGACATTGACCTTGAAACGCAAAGGTAGAGTTGATCCGAAAGATCCGAGCAAAGTAAAGCCCTGGTCGAGAAGGTCACTATTGTACGATTTGCCATATTGGAAATCTCATTCGGTAAGACATGTGATCGACGTCATGCATGCAGAAAAGAATATCATAGAACACATTGTGAGTACATGCTTACAAGGAGTTCATTCAAAGGATGGTGAGAAGGCACGTGAGGATCTTCGGGTAATGAAACTCAAAAAGAGCTTTTGGCTGCAGAAAGATTTGGAAAGTGGAAAAACTGTAATGCCCAATGCAGCTTTCACGTTAACTAAAGAAGAAAGAGTTGTGTTTCTTAAAACATTACATGATCTAAAGACGCCAATAGACTACTCTTCTAATTTACGCCGGGTTGTGAATTTCAGTGTGCATGATCTAAGACAATGTAAGTCGCACGATTGGCACGTCATTATGCAATTGGTCCCATTACTATTCAGACATTGTTTTTCCAAACAGAAGGAGCTTCGAAGGGCTATTATGCAGATAAGTCTATGTTTCACCCTTCTGTGTGCGAAAGTGATTAATCGAAAGCATATCGTGGCAGCCAAAGCGACGATTTTTGAAGCAACATGTGTACTAGAGAAGTATTTTCCGCCAGCTTTTTTTGACATTAGCATCCACATGTTGGTACATTTATGCGATGAAGCTCTTATGTGTGGACCTGTCGGTATCGCTTGGATGTACCCATTTGAAAGACTTATGAAATCTTTCAAAGATTACGTGAAGAATACTAGATACATTGGTGGATCAATTGCAGAGGCGTACATTACGAATGAAGCTTCTTTGTTCGCGAGAGAGTATATGCCTAATCCTGGTATTGGTAGTTTTAATCCTCATCGTGAACGCTTTGTTGACGATTTTGGCGAGTTTGCCGATGAAGAGGCCTTGGGGAAAGGTAATAAAGTGAAACTTTCAAATCTTCAATCTGGCGGTCGCTCGTTATGTTTCGAAACTCACGAAGGCGTAGATGAATGGCGAGTAAGTATTCTGATTAAAGTACTTTCAACGAATGAAACTTAACATTCTGATTACATGCGATAATATGTTTGACCAAATGACAAATTGTAGGAAGTACAATTCTTTTCCACAATCCAAAAGAAGAAAAGGTGTTTCAAATTCAAATTCGGATTTCAGGCTTTGGGTATCGAACGAGGTAATTATTCCAGTTACACTTCGAATTTTAACCAAGTAGTTAGAAAAAATTCCATTATATGTTACTAATGTCTTGTTTTCAATATATCTATCAATTTGTTAAAATTGGGTGATGTTACCTCAAGGCTTGCCCATCTAGCTAAAGGCCCTAGTTTTGTTGCTAAACAGTTTGATAGATATCGAGTGAAGGGCTATGTATTCTCTGAATATGGTCGCGAGCAACGTCGCATGCGGAATCAAAATAGCGGTATCGCAATTAAAGCAATTACAACTTGTGTGTCTAGTGCTAAAGACAAAAATCCAAAGCAAGTGGAAATGGTATATTATGGAGTTGTTCAACATATATATGAACTAGATTATTCAAGCTTCAGGGAGATAGTATTTGACGTGATTGGAGTGCGAGTAGAGGACAAAAATGCTTGCACATGAGACCCCACACGAAGATGGTTATGGTTGATCTGTCAAAATTGAAGAGCAAGGGAAGCATTAAGGATGAACCGTTTGTTTGTGCCTTTCAAAACATAAAGCAAGTGTTTTATTCAAAGTGTGCTGACAACAATCAATGGTCGGTTGTTCTTCATGCGCCGAAGCGGTTAACTGATCAAGTTGATGCTTTGGAAGCCCCTACTGATTACCAATCTGCTTTGGATGACAACTCAATTTGTGTGATTTCTTAGATTATTTGGATGTGTAGATCTACTTATATTGTTTATGTTTTGATGTAAACAATGTTATTCTTATAAATGTAAGAGTTAATGTTTCCTTGTAATTCATTCTCATGTTGAAATTTTGCATATTGGCTCACAATACCATTAGCTGCATTTTTGTGACATCCTATACATGTACAATAGAAACACAACAATACATCATATCGGCTAATTGTACTTGTATTGACTTATATATTAAATTAGTTTCATGTGAGTAATCCTTATTTTTGTATTGGCTGCAGATAATGGCGAGTCCATCGACACCTGCTATGCATAAAAGGAGATTGGGTTTGACATGTTGGGAAATCCTGTTGGTAATAAGAAGTTGCTAGTGGCACGTATTCGGGCATTGTTGAAGTGTAACGTTGGGCTTCTTTATGACGACTGGAGGCATGTGCCTTCCGAGGTGAAAGATAGCTTGTGGAATTCTCTCCTGTTGGAATTTGATATCAGTACAACTCACAAGAACCGTATATTTCGTCAGGCAATTATAACATTATCAATCTAATTTTTAATTTAGCGAAGCACATATCTGTTATTATTTTGAAGTACTGAATTATCATATGTTTAGTTTGTGCAATATATATTGCTGTTTGATTATTCCCAACTGTTGTTGTTCGGTTTAAATTTGGAGAACAATATAAGAGTTGGAAGACTCACTTCCGATCCCGTACCTACGGGGAGAATGCAACAACTCCAGAAGAAATTCTCAAATTCAAAGATAATCCTCCGGAGAATGAGTATGTTCCGATTGCTGAATGGAACCAATTCATCGAACATGAGTCTACTGAGAAGAAGCTGAAACAGAGGGCTCAAGGCAAAGCAAATAGGGCGAAGAAGACTGATGTGCATTTCCTTGGTTCTAAGTCATATGCCGAGGTATCTGCAGAGTGGACGGTATGCCTATATCTTTGCCAATCACCTATTTAGCCTAATCCCGACTTGATTCACCTTTAAAGTACATTGTCAATCAAAATATTGTACATATTAAACATGCCATGTTTGTGTTTTTTATTTTACATTTAAATATTCTATTAATTTGTAGGAGCGATTACAAGGTACTGATGATGAGGGCCAACCTCCCACTAGCAGTAATCTCTACCTTCATGCTCGAAAAACAAAAGATGGATATCGCCCGGAGTTTGTTGAAACTGCTGTGAGTAAATTTCTAAGCTTAAAATTTGAAAATTGCCTATAAATTGTGAAATTGTATACTTGATGCATTTACTATTAAATGGGGATGAAGTTGCTAAAATTGGTCATTTATTGGTTTCCTAGTTTTTAAGGCCGGCCAAGAGATCTCATTTTAATGGTTTGACTGTTTATTGTTATATCATTTTATTGATGACAAGAATATCATAGTGACTTCACTTGTCACGCCTGAATGACCTATTGCAAAGAAAACTATACCAGCGGAATCTAGGGAATGTCACTAACATTGTATTTTTATCAACTTCAACATTTTGGGTATTTTGATTGATTTATCTTATTTGTGAAAGTTATAACATTATAGGATTATTCAGCAATTTTGTGAGAATTATCTGATGCCATCCTATTATTTACTCTTTCACAGGCCAAAATTGCTGAGTTACAGGACAGTCAAGGAGGAGATTCAAGCTCAACAGATATCGATAATGATCCCTTGACTCAAGTGTTGGGAAGGACAAAAGTGGCCGTACTCGTGGAGTTGGGTCGAAGGTGCCGATGACTAAGATTAAAGCCACACAACTTTGTAGTGTCGAGATTGGTAGACTGCAGGCGTGAAGTCTGGACCACGGTTCCACATTACGGCACGCTCGTCTGTCAAATGAAGGACCAAAGCACGTTGTTACAAACCTTGGTTAAGGGCGATCGGTTCAAATCCTAATGAACATTCGCCTGGTAGTGGTCACGGTGCTTCCAAGAAAGGTACTACGGTTGGAGAAGGTTCATCAAGCGATCTATGAATGCAGATTACTCTCCAATCCCTCGCAAGACAAAGGGTATTATCATCTTAGAGATTTACGCAATGAAAATAATATTGCAATGGTAAGAATTGAGTCCGTTCGCGGTACTCTTGTTCATGGTCGTAAACTTCAATGCCTCAAGCAAAAGTAAATATCGAGTATATCTATCCGGGTTTCGAGAATGAGCTTTGTGTATCTTGGTAAACAAGGGTGCAGAGTGTTTGGCGATTTTGGTAACGGTTCATTCATTGCGTGGTCGACATACTTGTTGAAGGAGATGGTGTAATTCTCTCCTTTTGATTAGTAGTTATGTTTGTTAACTTATATGACAATGGTTGTGCTTGTGTTTTGAGTATTTTGTTTGATACTTAGTAATATTCGTTATGGTTCGTAGTAAGGTATTTGATACTTGATTTTAATTAGTGAATGTTGTTTTCAATGATTGTTCTACTTTGTAATATATGGATAGTGATACTTGATATTTGGTGGTGTAATTTATTTGTGATGAATTGATAATTTGATGCTTGATAGTTTGTAATGGATGGTGAAGATATTTGTTTTAACTCATTATTCTAATTTGTAATCGAAAATATTTGAATTGTGTAGTGTGGTGATGGATTTGGTGATGGATTTAGTGATGGATTTAGTGAATGAATTAGTGTTATGGTGTGATTAATTTTGTGTTGTGGTGAATGAATTAGTGATGGATTTAGTGAACGAATTGGTGTTATGGTGTGTATATATATGGATATAGTACTCTTATGTGAATGAATTAGTGTTATGGTGTGATGGATTTTGTGTTGTGATGAATGAATTAGTGATGGATTTAGTAATGGATATAGTGATGAAGATGGGTTTGGTCAAACCAAGCTACAATCAATTTACAAATTGCAATTTGCTGGTCGATAAAATTCGTCACGGTTTTAAACCGTGACGAATTTTCAAATTTAACTATTCTGCGCCCGAATTGGTCACGGTTTTAAACCGTGACCAATTGGTCACGGTTCAAAACCGTGACGAATTGGTCACGGTTCAAAACCGTGACCAATTGGTCACGGTTTGTTTAAAACCGTGACCAACCGTCACGGTTTTGTCACGGTTTTAAACCGTGACCAATTGGTCACGGTTTTGAACCATGACAATCCGGTTGCGACGGTGATTTTGGTCACGGTTCAAAACCGTGACAAATCGACTTTGTCACGGTTTAAAACCGTGACAATTCGCGAGTTATGGCGTAGTGATATCCTTCCAAAAAAAATGATGGATCACTTTTTTTTTTAATTTTCGATTTTTTATGTTAATTTTTTTAACAAACACAAAGCTAATTCATAAATATAATCTAATAACTCGATCCTTCCAAAACAAAAGAACATGGAAGAACTACAGTATTTGAACCCATTGACAACAACATGTTCACATAATACCAAACAAATATCAAAATAATTTTTTCATGGAGTATATTCCAATCCATCTATATCAACCTCCTTCATGTTCTAGTACATGTTTTCCATCACTGAAGTATGTCAAAATAATAGTTACGTGATACAAAAACAAATACATACAAAGTTAGGTGGACAATTTTTTGCGTGTACAAAATACACAAAAGGGAGTCACATTTCACAGCTGCGGAGGATCTCGACCCAGCTCCATAAGCACTTGAAAGCCTCATCCGTGGAGCTCATGAACATCAAAGCCAAACCCTTGTCATTCTGAAACTTTTTCATCATTTGCACAGCATCAGCATTGTCACCCATTCCTTGCAATTTATGTAGAATCAATTGCTAATTAACATGACTTAGAGTGTCCACTGTGGCTTGAACCTTCAAAGCATTTGCTATCTCTTTCGATGACTCCGCAATGATAGCTAATGCAAGTCCACTCTCATCCGATGGCTGTGCACGTCGGCGCTTAACTTTACTACTCCCTTCTTCATTACGCCGTTTTCGGGATGTCGTTGGACTAGGATCCATCTCGTCAACTGCAGAATCAGTCTCGTTTGCACTTTCATTAACTAAAAAAAATTCAAAACAACAATGCATAAGAAGGAGAAAATTTGAAAAAGTTCTTAATATTGGGCTAGGTTTAAGAACACATAACGTAACTACTTGTTCAGAGTTTAAAATCCAACAACAAAATTGGAAACTGGTATCCTATATCATTTTTTCCTTAAAGATGAAACTACCAATATGATTGTACATGGTATATTGATGAATCCTATAGATTATTGAGCAAGTAGGGTAAACAGGGCCGTAGTGCATTTTTCCTTTTTATCCAACGACTGCAAAAATTGTTAACTGCGGATTGATTGTTGGTTTCGGCATTGGAAATGTAATGATCCACCAATTTGTCTCTGTTGATTTGTTTGTTGGTATTTACTTCCTTCATCCATGTGTAGCACCATGTACTTTGACCATTGGAATCTTCCCTTCCGCTTTGCAGGGTTTTCTTGGCTATGTTTTCTGCTAAGAGCAACCTCAATGGCAAACTCTATTTTAGAGTTTTCAATGTTTAAAAATATAGTTTTTTGCCTCTATTTTAAAGTTTCTTCTCCAATTCAACACTCTAAATATATCACATCAAATGAACAGTGTTTATTATTTTATATTATTTTAATTCCTTATTGATTTCACATTATAAATTTTTGTATTTACCTAAATACTTCATTGAATATTTTGTATAAATCACCATTAAAATACGTAAAAAATTGTATTCACTAAATTGAAATACAACACACGATCGAACATACGAAACATAAAATACTACAATAATTGGAAATTTTGCCGACAGAAACATAAAATACGAAACATATTGTAATCTTTTTTAACGAAGTAAAATATTTTAAAGTCACAAAATAAAGGTATTTTTATTACATTGATTTGTTTAAACAAAATATTTCACATCCAAACAAGCCATTTCACAAATATTATTATATTAATTTAAAAATTAAAAATAAAAATAAAAAATTATACAATTAATTAATTAAAATAAATAATAGTACACTAATTAATTTAAATACATTAACAAGTATAATAATAACTAAATACAAAATATGAGACACAAAAGTAAAGAAGAGAGCTGTAGTATAATCCAAAAAATTACACAATTAAATAATTAAAATAAATAATAATACACTAATTAATTTAAATACAATAACAATAATAATATATAAGGATTGGGATACAAAAGGGAAAAAAAGTTTTGTAGTATACTAAAAAGGGGCAAACATGGAAAATTGGAAAAACTCTAAAATTTAGAGTTTGCTACAGTAGCACTCCAAATTTGAAGAGCTACTGTAGCCACAACTCCATTTTTTGAAGGAATAGAGGGTTGAAGGAATAGAGGGTGGGTTGGAGGAACCCACCCTCTAAAGCTCTAAATTTTGGAGTTTTAGAGTGTCCATTGGGGTTGCTCTAAGAGATTTGGAGTATTATCAATAGAAGTTATTGAAAAAATGATTTTTAGACTTGTAATTGAAAAGTAAAGAAAGTATTAACAAAATCTAAAAAAATGTCAAATAAATGTAATGAACGGTCGAAATGATTTTTTTTTAATTGTATGAAACAAGCCCTTACTGTCCAATTTCTGTCTTCTTGATTATGTATCCAATTGAAACAATTAATTTGATAATACAGACTATTTTGATAGAATGGGACCGAGGAACATAAAATGGGAGCAAATTTAGATTCAAATGAAAGTGCTGCTCTGAATACAAAGACATTAGGAAGACCTGTAAAAATCAATGCAATTGATATCAGATAAACAAGAGTGACCTTTAAGCTTGGTTTTACTTTCTTTTTTCAAATCCCAACATGATCTACTGATTGTAAAACATGGTGACAATTCCTAGCCACGAAATGCTATAAAAATTGAGGTGCTGCCCAAAACCCTACAATTGTGGACCTATTTTGGTCAAATTAGCTGGAAAAATTTGACATGGTCAAAACCACCAAATCATCCTGTGGATCATAATTCAAAATCTTAGGTACATAAACCACCTTCCTCAAACCTTCAAACCCACACGAGCTCAAAACAAACATGTATATTAAAATAATTGTCTCTGTCTTATTTCAAATTTCAACGTTCCACAAGTTGGGGTGCAAGAATCATTGTACAGCTAATAACTGTCCCACTAGCCATGCATGATGCATTAAAATAACGATAGAAAAAAAATTATTTCCTATTCCCCTCAGGCCCCAGTTGGAGATTTCCTCAGCCCCCTGCTACACAAAACAGTCGCCTCTGTATTATATAAGCATTGCTACATATGCATTTGAACATAGCAATCTTGAAGCAATTTGATACTTCTTAGATTGTTTTGCTATTATTACGTCTGCATCGGCTAAAGTTTTCCTTTCTTGAAGAAGATGATGAGCAATATCGGAGCAGCAGCTGCTATGAAAAGTATGGGGAGCAGAAATCCATTGCCAAAGAGGGGACAGATAAAGTCGAGAATAGCATCAATTGCTTTTCATTCTATTGTTTCTGTGCTTTCAAGAACTTATTACCACCATCATTAGTCCAGCAGAAGAGTTGAACAATGTTTCATGTTTGAGATTCAAAGCCTGAGAACATTTTGTTAATGTAATTATTCTAGTTCATTTATTTGTTTATTTTCTTGATTTCACGTTTTGTTAATGTAATTATTCTAGTTCATTTATTTGTTTATTTTCTTGATTTCAAGAAACTGGGATTTATTATTTATTTATCTTTCATCTGTTTGAACTACCTGGATCGGCTTGCCACCAAATATAGTGTTGTAACAATCGAGTGAGAGAGAATAAAAGCTAAACAATAAAAACTTCATTACAAATCAAATATAAAAAATGAAGCTTTATCATCAAGTGATCGTTGTCCTCAAATAATATATATGTCATAGGACAAAGAAATTTGAGTGCTTAAATGAAAGTATCTGCAAAGACTAGGTTCCTTTGTAGCCTGATTTTATCAAGAATGTGCGATTGCACCGGTAAAAACTGAGTTTTAGTTTAGATTCTGCTATGCGATCGCACAATGAAAATCCGTGTAATCGCGAAGCTATGTTATTTTCACTTTTAAGTGTCAAATTTTCGCTATAACTTTCTAACTTCCAACCCAATGCACTAAGAGTGTAATGTATTACAAAGAGGGTAATATATTACACATGATGTGTAATGCATTATACACTGTGTGCATTTGGATTACAAGAGGATGTAATGGTTGGGTGTGTAATGGTTGCGTTTTCTTTTTCTTAAAAACTTAAAAAAAAAAAAAAAAAAAGGTTGTCCCATGCAATTGCACTAGAATTGTATCATGTGATTTTGTGAAACAAAATTCCGGCCATTACCTGTTTTTGTTCTGCATGATCGAACTATTTGTATTGGGCGATGCACAGTACAAATGGGGCACCTAATTTTGCAATTAGTTTTGTTTTATGTTATTTTTGAAATTTGTATCTTTAATGTTTGTAAAAGCGTAAGGATCCATTTCTTTAAACTCCACATAATAAACTTATAGATTGGCTAGCTCATGTAAATCATACATATTTCGTTTCTTGACAAACACATATTCGGGGGCTGTTGTATGTTTCGAAATTCTGGGTTTCACTTATGGCCTCTCTTTTGTTTACTACTACCACCACTCTTCACCGCGCTTTTCCTTAATTTGTAAAAAGATTATTTTGACTATATTTTGGTAAATTAACTCTAAACAATTAGCAATCGAACACCGCAATTAATTAAATATAAAAAAAATTAACTAAGCAACTAGCCAAATATATTCAAATTAGTTAAACAATTAGAACAATTAGATATTACTCATTGTATAAATCAGCTCATTCATATTAAACGTGGAGTACAGTTTTCTTTTTATTCAGGAGCTGAATTATCTGCTGATTTATTTGCTGATTGATTGTTGGTTTCGGCATTGGAAATGTAATGATCCGCCAATTTGTTTCTGTTGATTAGTTTCTTGCTATCAACTGTGTGCAACACCGTGTTTAACATTAGTTAAACATTTGCACCATGTTTTTTAACCTTTTAAATTTTAAGTTCACTACTACAAAAAGAGGAATAGGAGACACACTTTAGGCAACGATTTTGATTAAAACCGCTGCCTAAAGTGTATACAGTGGCATTTCTGTAAAAAGTTTGAACATTTTAAGCCGCTTTTGATACCTTTAGGGGGTGGTCTTTGAAGACCGCCACCTAAAGTTTTTAGGAGGCGGTTATATAACAAATAAACCAAAATTCTATGCTTTAGGAGGCAGTTTATAAAGATCGCCACCTAATATCTTTAGGAGGCGCTTTTTACAATCGCCTTCTAAAACAAACCCTAACATTTCAAATATATTTGGCTTCTTCTTTTCATTTTCACAAGCCAACAGATCTAGCATTTGGAACTTCACTGAAATGATTTTTAGCGATTCCACCTCCAAAAATCCACAAATCTAGCGCTTGAAGCTTCGTTTCTTGCGAGGATTGTAGTTGGGCTACTATTGGTGACATCAAAACACGGCAATAATCTCAAAACAAGGTAGCAAACCCCAAATCTATTCAGCTGCAATTAATTCTTCTGTCCATTTCGATGAATCAGATCTAGCACTTGAAGCTTGAAGTCTTCTCCTCCAAAATGATTTTCGGCTATTCGACCTCCAAAAATCCATAGATCTAGCGTTTGAAGCTTTGTTTCTTGCAAAGAGTGGATGAATTTGATACGAAATTGAAATAGAATAGGGCCGAGATGCCAGATTATTTTGTGCAATCAGTGCTTAAGAATATTTGTGCAATTTTTCCACCGAAAGTGAAAGGAAAATCAGAAAGGCAAGGGAGACTGGGGAGAAGTCCGTTGTTTGACGAAGATCGAGATGGAATGCACCATCTGGACGAAAATGGGGTTTAAAATCGATTGAAAGGAAAAAAAAAAAAAAAACCTCATGTATACTTTAGGCGGCGGTTAAGTCAACCACCCCATATTCAACTTTAGGAAGCGGTTCAAAACTGCCGTTTAAACCCTTCCACTTCTTGCAGCTCCCTATCGGAAGGCGTCTCTTAACCGCTGCCTAAAACTCTAAATGACCGCCGTGTAAAGCCTTTTTTGTAGTAGTGGTTTTGCCTTCCTTTGAAAAAAAAAAATATAGAAGTTTTTAACATTTGCAATTATCTCCTGCCCGTTTTGCAGGGTTTGTTTTTGCTACTTTCAGGAGAATAAAAGGAGTGCAGATTTACTGTCAAATTTTTGTCTCTTTGGTAATTCATTCCATTAGAATAATTTATGTACATAGCTTAGTATATTGATTCAATAATTCCGATTTAGATCCAAGTGGAAATGCTTCTCTATGCATAGGAAGAGCAATAAAAATAAAAATCAATGCAATTAATGTCGGTCAACATTATATGACAGAAGAGTAGTGACCCTCGGCGACAAATTGAGTCGCTCGCTATGCAAGTTACAACTTTGATTTTACTTTCTTTTCCGAAATTATTAGATCATATTGAGGGCTTGTGTTCTCGCCATTTTCAATTATTTAATACATCAATTTGACAACTTTTAATATTTTTCAATGCTCATTTTCTTTTCAACCACACATCTAAATTCTATTTTTCGAATACGGAAATATTTTCTAAACATGTTGATCTTCTAATCGAAAAACATTGAGACAATTCCTAATAATCAAATGCTATAAAATTTGAATGCCTCCCAATACCCTATAATTATGAACATGTCTTTTTGTTGGGGGAGGGGGAATTTATGAACATGTCTTGATCAAATTAGCTGGCAAATTTGACATAATCCAAACAACCAACTCATACCTATGGATCAGAATTCAAAATCTACGGTACATAGCACACCTTCCTGAAACCTTCAAACACACGAGCTCAATACCAACATGCATACTAAAAGATTTGCTTGGTCTTTCAAATTGATTTGCCTTGTCTTATTTCAAATGGATAATGTTAGAGGTACACAAAATTTTTATATGTACCTCTACCACACTCTAATAGGGGTGTGGGCTCCCAACTTTCGGGGCAATATAATTATTTCTCATCAAACCCTATTAAAGTGTAGTGGTATGTGTGTGGACACCTGGCATTATCTATTTCAAATGGGTTTCCACATGGTGGGGGTGCAAGAATCTTTGTACAGATAATTGTCATGCAAGGACGGTCCCGTTCTTTGTAGGGTCTGACTCGAACTTCCAAAAATTTCCAAAAATAGGCCCCTTAATTTATTTATTTATTTATTTTCCTAAAAAATGGGTCCCTTGATTTTTATTTTTATTTTTTTTGTAAAGCTAATCTAAAGTGGGATACAAGATTAAACTAGCTATACTAAAAATTAGTCAAATACATAATAATAAGCCAACAAAAAATTAAAAAGGCTCAGTGAGAGTGCCAAAATTTGAATTTATCCATTATTTTACTTAAAATGGGCCTACAATTTATAATTAATTTTCAATTTGGGCCCTTTAATTTATTAACAAATATATATATATATATATATATATATATATATTACACAGCAGGTATAACAATTGAAAATGGGCCCCTTAAGATTGGGTTTGAGTCGGTTCACTCTCTCGACTCAAAGCAGGACTGCTCTCTCATTTGCCATGCATTCAAAGTAATAATAGGAAAAAAACTGTTTCTATTTCCCCCAGTTGGATATGTCCTCAGCCCAGTTGTAAACACTATATGCATTAGATCTTGAAGCAAAGCAATTCAAGCACGGTTTTGTTCCGTTTTCTATATGTGGGCACGTTACGATGCTTACATATGGGCGGATAGGCGACACGTGTCCCCCTTAATTTGGGAGTGGGGAAGGGTTGAGGGGTCCACCCATATAAGCAGATGAGCGACATGCCCGGGGGGAAGGGGGGGGGGTTGGATGGGGACCCACACACCGTAATCACAAGGAGACGTTACTCTATATAAGCATTAGTACGTATATGCATGTGAACACAAAGCAATTGTCTAGAACCAATTTGATACTTTCTTAGATCATTTTTTCCATAATTACATACGTCTACATCTGCTAAACCTTTCTTAGATCACTTTTTCCATAATTACACACGGTGTGTGGGGGACCCACACACCGTAATGACAACGAGACGTTACTCTATATAAGCATTAGTACGTACATGCATGTGAACACAAAGCAATTGTCTAGGAGCAACTTGATATTTTCTTAGATCATTTTTTCCATAATTACATACTTCTACATCTGCTAAACCTTTCGAGTTTTGAAGGATAAGATGAGCGATATCGTAGCAGCAGCTGCTACGAAAAGTTTGGGGGGCAGAAATCCATTGCCAAAGAGGGGACAGATAAAGTCGAAAATAGCATCAACTGCTTTTCATTCTATTGTTTCTCTGTTTTCAAGAACTTCTTCCCATCATCATTAGTCCACCAGAAGAGTTGAAAAATGCTTGAGATTCCAATCCTGAGAAAATTTTTGTTAATGTTAATATTGCAGTTCATTTGTTTGTTTATTTTCTTGATTTCAAGAAATTGTCATTTATTATTTTTATGTCTGTTTGAACAATTGAACTATATATATACCCTTCAAACATAGTGTTGTAAAATAACAATGGAAAAACCGAGAACAAAACATAAACAATTGAAATTTTATTACGAACCTAAAAAATGAGGCTTGATCACGTGATCGTTATCCTCTAACAGTATTTACCACCACTTGGAAATTTGAGTACTTAACGGTTCTCATCAGTAACAGGGTTGCGCAATTTAAATCAAGACTGATCAATGGAAAAAAAAAAAATTAAAGCATCTTAGATTTTCTTCCAAGAACTTAAACACAAAAATGAAGTAACTTATGCAAATGGTACAAAATTTATGATTTTGTATATGTTTTTCATGATGTTACAAGTGAGTATGATTCATATTTATAGATATCCAACCATTCTGGACGAAATGGTGCAAACTATTCAAGAATGGATGCATTCGATCTTCAAAAGTCATGCATGTCTTTTCGCTATCCTGATATTGAACTAAAAGATCGCTTGGTACAATTTTTACGGAAAATATTTCTCCAAGCGATTGCTTGGTTAAAGTACCAAGCGATCACTATTTTTCATAGAAAATATTATTCCAAAGAGGTCACTTGGGGAAAAAAAAAACATAGCAGTCGTTTGGTTCAAACTACCACACTTATAAAATTTTTCGCATGTTTTTTCATTTTTACTTATTCATTTCTTCAATGTGATCACCTGTAATTTTATGCATGCAATTGCATGGCGCGCATGGATGAAATATCTTGTTCTTTTAACGTGTCACATTTGTTGGCTATTCCACTTGTCATTTCATCAATTTCTTCTCAACATAATTTATTAATTAACAGATACCCATTCTGCAATTGACAATACATCCAACTACGATCATGCGACATTCTGCACCACGTCAAAAGAGAATAGTCGTCAAATGACAATTATAACAACACATCATCACAATAATAATTATTTTAATTTGAACAAGTAACATAAGCACATCATTCATTAACCAAAATAATTTTAAAATAAATAGTACAAAATCAACAAATTATATTCCTATAGTATGTTGTTCTTATGTATATTTTAATTCACCCCCAAAACACATGTTAGTATGCATTTCACCACGAGTTTTTTTTTTTTTTTTTGGTAAACATAACAATACTATCCTTTAAAATAAAAAATATTTATGTATTGTTACCTTCATGTAATTTGAGCATATAATAAGCATATAGTTTCATTGTCCAAAACAAGTTTCAAATAAACACACAACCAAAAACCTATATTCATCTAATTCGTTTCTTTATGTATAATTTGCATAATGTGTCAATAAACATACTATTATAGACATTTTAATAAACATTTTGCCATTAACGGATTAATAAATTTTTCTTGAAGTTTCAAACATAGAAAAATTCTTTAAATCTACTAAATAGAACATGCTTGGAACCCAAAAATATACACATACATAATTCTTAGTTATTTAAAGTAATAAATCTTACCTTAAAAATTACATCCACCACTTGAAATAACTATGTATATGATTTTTTGACCAAATATAAAGGATGTATGGAGTGAAATAGGGAGTATGGATTGAAATGGAAAGATGGGGTGAAATATGCAGAGAGAATTGCAAGAGATAAAATGGAGTAGGGAAGAATAGATCTAAGATTTGGATCTAGTTTTGATTGCAATTAGCCACGGCGTTTGCAACGGCACCATTAAACGTTGCAAAATTGCCACGGTCATGTCGGTAGCAAACTTGGGACGTTAAATCCGTGGAAAATTAGCAACGAAATATTCAAATCCGTCGGTACTTTGCAACGAGAAAATTGGGGCCATGGATAATTGCAACGGCACTTGCCTACATGGTTGCTAAGTTGCTACCGCTGCTGAATTCCGTTGCAATTTTGCAACAACACTACCATTTGCAGTTGCTATTTTATTTTGCTACCGCATATTCCGTTGCTATTAACAACAGATATTCTTTCCGCTCCAATTGTCCGTTCCTGAAGGCCAACTTTCTAGTAGTGATTATGTACATTCCAACAACAATCTCCCACTGGTTCAATAAAAATTATATTGTACAATACTTGAGCATAAGATGAAGATATATTTCATTCTTAATCTAACCGTAATGTAATTCTCATAAAGTATTATCTGAATTTCAGTAATATGATAGCTTTGAACTCACTAGTTCTTGTAACAATACATGTGAAAACACACGCAAATGTCACACGTTTAAGTTCCTCAAGTCTTGACACTTTTATAGCCTCGTGCTTATCTGTTCGTTAAACTTTCAAAAAGAGAATCTCAAACTCTCTATTAATTAAGGCGGCACCACCTTGAAATTTAATTAGACGAGGCCATTCTAATATCTTTGTTACTTTTGGAGATAGTTGCTAAAACAAATGAACTTCATTAAGAGTATGTTTTTCCTTCCAATTCAATAACAACCCGTGCTATTTTCACAAGATAGGTTTTAATTTGCAAATATCAGCAGTGCTGCAACAATCCGCTTATCGACTGATTTGTCTTTACCCTTAGCTTTGATCCCATGAATTACTTTTTTAGTAATGACAAGTAGGGTTTTTGTCATTGGTAGATTTAGTTAACGAGTTTTATTCATATATGTCCTCTTTGACGTTGAAAAACTTAAAACTATTAAATCTCTATTAAAAGGTTTAGTAAGAAGATCTACTAGATATTCTCAATGAACCTTACGTAATTTAGGGAAATCATTCCACTTTTGATTAATTTCTTTACATAATCAGGTCTTACATTCATGAGTCTAGACTTTCCATTATATACTTGATTTGTTATATGCTTTTGATGGTGTTGCTTGACTATTAAACAAAATAGGTTTAGATGAAGCATTTTTTGTCCTTAGTAGAATCTCACATTAGTGATTCTTTAGCGGATGAGTTTTAATGTATTTTTATAAGTAGGAAGAGAGAGAATGAGTGGAATTGGATGGTGGAGATTTAATGAGTGGAGATATATGAATATGATTTGTTTGACAAAATTTGAAATTTGAAAAAAATGCATTAAAATGCATTTTCCACTTCACGCTAACACCTTCTAAGAGGGTATTAGCATGAAGATATTAATGCATTTTAATATATTTTTTTCAAATTTCAAATTTGGTCAAATAAATCACATCCATATATCTTTTTACTAATTAAATCTCCTCCATCCAACTCCACTCATTCTCTCTCTTCCTACTCATAAAAATACATTAAAATTCATCCGCTAACACACTCTAAATCAGTAATGCATGCTTGCATCTTGGATTTACAAGAAATTACACCACCTCCGCTAAACAATCATCTCATAGTAGATTTACTTTCTCCTGAGCTATGTACATATCCAACTAGCGTCAGTAAATCCTTTCAAAATTGCTTGGAATTTAGAATATTAGAGGCCCAAGTTCTTTATTTTCTTCAGATAAAACGTGATACAATTTATGTCACATGCTGATCCATGGCAAAGAAGATTGACCCTTCAACAAACAGAAGAGTTTACTATGCAAAGTTGATGATCACCTACCAATATATTGGCACCTTATAATGTCAATAATTCCACTTATCACCCCCTTAAATGGAGGAGAGTTCGTACCCATATTTGACTAATATATGAGTGTCACATGACACATTGACATCTTATAATACTAATATATTGGTAGGAGAATCGGAGTGCTTTACGTAAGTGAAAACCTTGATTTTATTTTCTTTTTGGAATTATGGTGTCATTGTGTGTCATGCTAAACTTCTAGGCCTTAGCTGGCAAATTTGACCCAATCAAAACGATCAAATCAGCCATATGGATCATAATTCAAAATCTAACGTCCGTACACTACTAGAAAAAGTGACTTAGACATCACTCCATTTACATCAGTTGCTTTGGCAGTTGATGTAAAATAAATTTTTAATATCAGTCGTAAAAATAGAGATATTATTTGTATTTTTAACATCGAATTTTTTAACAACTGATGTGAATTATATACTTTCAAATTTTTATTATAAATTTTTAACATGTCCGGTTTTGTCCGTCACTTGGTGGATCCAAAAATAAGTAAATAACATGTCCGTGTTTCCTTAGGTCTTTACGCCATTTTTTCCCTTCCGTCTTGAAGCTCCTCTTTGTCTCACGCCCCTCTCTCCCGGAAAACCCTAATTTGGAGCTCTTAATTGAGTCGAAGAAGAACAAAAAGGGGAAATTCAACGACAAGCACAAGAACTCTGCGGAAATTGATTTTGGAGACGCTCAGCCATATTTCCTCTCCTACTATAGTGACCAAATTCTCGAAATCTTTGTCACGATAGCCTAGGGACTTCAGAGGACCTGCACCTGTCGGGCCTACCACTATCGTGCTTTGATTCAACTGCTTGAGGGTTTATTTTTCCCGATGTTCTGTAAGTCCTTCTCCTTTACTTAAAATAATGTTGCCGATTTCACCTTCTTCGACAGTACCAGAGTTGAAGGATTGGCTTATGCGTTCATGGTCTCTCCGCTTCTCTTCCAAAGCTGGATTTTGCACCGACGTATAAAGCAGCCTACTCTTGAGGTTCTGATATATATATATATATATATATATATATATATATATATATATTCAGAAACAAGCAGAGAAATCAGGGATAAAATGAGTTTTTATGGAATGGTTGCAACAAATCGCTTTTCATCATTTCTTGAAATTATTTTAATTTATATTTCAAAATCAAAGGGTTTTATTTTTAATTATTCTCAAATAAATGTAACTATGTTTGAAAACATAAGATCCAAGAGTCGATCAAAGGTGTGAAAGATTGTATTTCCTTGGCTCAAGCTTATTTGCTTTTCCAATAGAAATTGTTAATTTTTTGCCTTAAATTTTTGAAGTATGGTTTAAGTTATTGGTCATGTTCTTGTTATGGGGTTTGAGAAAGTGAGAATTGTGGGTTGTGTTTTGCTTGGTTTTCTTTTGGCTTGAGCAAATTCTTCAAAAACAAATTTATTTGGGTGCAATCAATAGGTTGTCTTTTGATTTTAATATGATCGAAATGGAAAGTAATTGATATAATACTATGTTGTACGATTTCATTCTCGATGAATATGAATAATTTTTATGCCTACGAAATCTCTGCATTGACTTGCCTGGGTTCCGTAGGGAGGATCCGATTGTTTCTGGTTTTCTGCTGGTCAATCCTCTTTGAGATTAAAGTCAATAAGGCAAGGTATGTTTGCATCAATGCTTTATTTTCCTTCTACGTGCTATGATATGAATGGCATAACTTTAATCATCCGTGTTGGTATTGTATTGCTTTTGATTGTGTATGCCCGATCTCGTTGAAGCTTACAATCTTGCTAAATGCACCAAAACAAAATCAATTTATGTGGGCATCATGGAGAAAACAAGTCCTTGTGCGAATCATGGCGAGACTGGATCAGCTTGGTTTTTGAATCTTTGAATTGATTTATTAGAAAAAGATGCATCAAATTTCTTTAATTTTCATGTTGCCAAAGGAATTCTAGGGAATTGTCTTGAGTTACAATGTACATGATATATGTTGATGCGATTGAATTTGGCTGGTCAAAAGAGTAGAGGTTCATTTAGCTGCGTCCATCACTTTATTGCCATATCTCTTTGGTACTGACATACTCGATTATAGTCATGAATTAAAATTTGAAGTATCACAAGACAAAGGGTGCTAAAGTGTTGTTATGAATTGTCTTGTTCACAAAAGAGGCAGAAAAAACAAATCTTTGATGAAAAAATCTTCATGTATGTGAAACATGGATTTTAGATGAGACGGCCGTTGAAGATGACCCATTGTGTCAGTTTTGGTGACTGGATCGTGTCAATTATTGACGTTATTTTGAGAAGTACACCCTAAGAAATATACTCATTCAGAGGAAACCACAATAACTTTGACTCTAGGTGGCAATATAAGCTCCAATGGGCACCAAGATCCAAATGTCATATGGTGGCCTCTTAGTAGTATATTGTTGAGAAATTTAGCTTTCAACTTATGCATATTGTGATCCAAACAAATTTTTAGCTTACACTGATCGAGTATGCACCAAATGAAATTTTGGGGTCAATTCTTTCAGAAAATGAGGCGATTAATGGTGTACTGCAGTTGATTAGGAAACTGAAAGAAACCTATCCTTTAAGCTTAAAAGTCACACCGCAATCAAGAAGATGCTTGCCTTCCTCTCTGATTTGTCTTTAGTCTCAAGATCCTAATTTTTTTCACCTCATGCAAATCTAAATATCCGAGAAGGGAGATTTGAAACTCTCGATCGCTGCCTTCAAGAAGCTTAGGGATGCATTGGAATGCTTGAAAGGATGATTAGCAAGAAGAAACAAAGAAGATGTTGAAAAGCTATTTCTATTGTTTTTATAGTACATATAACATCTTTTGTTTTTCCCAAATTGATACAAATTGAAGATTAATTTAGGCTTTTGTTTGGATTGTTCTGATAAAGCTGAAGCTTTAGTAGTGAAGTTGTCTCAAAAGAAGGAGAGCTAATTTAAGAGAAGTTTGAAGTGCACAAACTGGCAAACTTTCTTAAGGTGTAGGACGTTATCACATAATTTTTTAGCTTTTCGCAGTTATACTTACTATTTAATTTTCTCAATGGATCACAATATGCATAAGTTGTTACTTAAAAATGACCGTATGATTGTTACATTGCTTTGCCTTGTTTTCCTAAAATTGAATCTGATTTGTGTTACAGGTTTTAAGACTTGACATTTGTTGCTACCCCTTTATTTGTCCAACCATGTTAAGACTTCTGACATCAAATGCTTGTCATATACAACTACGTAAAGGTTCAAATGTCGAGCATATTCGTTTCGCTTATAGCTTTTTGGCGCTACATAAAGCATTGAGCAACTTTTACTGCTTACTATCTCTGGCTTGTCACTATCCATAAGCGCATGTTTTTGACTCTCTTCCTCTAGGTACACGCTGAAATCTATTTCAAAGATCGTCCCGTTTTAGAGCTTGTAATTCAAAACCAAAGGTTGAAAAGCATTTGAAAGGACTGACGAAAAAGTTTTTACACGCTTGAAGAAAGAGACAATTCCAAGTATTCAAACAATAACCCATTCCTTAAGTTTCATTTTTGTCCTCGTAATGGCACGCCATATGTTTATACTTCATACATGTTCCATAATGCGTTGACAATTTGGTAATCGAAAGGCCCTGCTTTTGTTGGATAAGTTTGGAATATTATTAATGTGCTTGTCATAGAAGTATCTATATTGATTAAGTCCATCCTTCCATCTGCGGAATCATAAAATTCAAATCACACTTTTTGACACAAATGATGCACTTGGGTCATAATGGGCGTGGATATGTACACGTGAGAAAGAGTTGTCCCCATCAAGGTTTGAAAAAGACTTAGACTTGTGGATTTATGTTGCCTCACCCTTGAGAACAATTCATGTTCCTTTAATGCATTTATTTGTGACAGCTCTGCTTCCTTTTGGGTCGTAAATTAGTAAAAATGGTGGTGCTGATTTTGTTCTATTATTTATGTGTTTTGATCCACTGACCTTCGTGTTAACAATACTCTCATCAAGGACCACTTTTGTGAATCGACCTTTGGGATGAATCTAGATGAATCGACTGGGATGAATCTAGATGAGAGATGAATCATCTTCTTGTACTTTTTGCCTATTCTATTAAATTAGATTATTTGCTCCAATAACATCAATTATTGTATGTGTTTTCTTCTTAGTTTTATCAATCTATTGCATAGCTTTAGTTAGAGTCATGGATCTTTACAGATGTCTTTATATTCTAACCATTAATTAATATTGACCTTCGCTTCGTGAGCTTGCTTCCGAAGCAATTAGAAAGTAATTGTTTATGTCGCTTACTTTATATTCTACTATATATTAAAATGCAGATGGAGAGAGCTTTACATTGAAAGAAAGATGATGGGAAAAAGAGGTATAGAAAATGTATACAGTGAGAGCAGTAAAGAAAAGGCAGGGATGTCAATTGGCATAAGATGTCATCGCTTCACACAAGTTTTGTTTAGTTTGGAAGTTAAAAATATTGTACTTATCGCCTTTGTATGAGTGTATTGTTAACATTTTTATGTAAAGCTTTTGCCATACAGTGTCAATTGTAATTTTTAATAGATCAGATATCGCTTAAGACTGATTTATGAATATCAGTATTTAGATATTTGTTGCAATTTTCTAAGACTAAATTTTGATTTTGATAGGTTTTCATAATGCTTTAGATAGCCTATCACAGAAATGATGTATGAACGCGCTGAGACATTAGTTCTATTCGCCTAACACCCAATCTTAACTAATGTCGATGTAGTAATGACATCCGTTTCACTGATGCATTTAACATCGCCAGAAAGTGACATGTTCTATTGTTAGGGATGTCTGCTCTACTTTGTGTTTAACATCGCCTAAAACTTCGATGTCTCACGTCAGTCAGAAAGACACTCATTACATATAATTAATTCGATTTCTATAATCATTTTAGATATCGTTAAAACCGATATCTATAGTTTCAGATCTTTAACATCACCCACTAACATCTGATTTTTTTTTTTTTTAACATCGCTAATAACGCCTAAGCTCACTTTTTTTCTAGTAGTGGTAAACAGCTTCCTAAAACCTTCAACCCACACGAGCTCAAAACAAACACGTAAGCGCGTGTTCTTCTATATGTTTTTATATATTTTTATATATTTTTTGAACTCCACTTATTCTCTCTCATATTTCATATCTATATATCTTATGGGACCTATATGTACTACACAAATCTCCACCATTCAACTCGACTTGTTCTCTCTCATATATCACATAAAAATATTTTTACACATACACTAACACCCGCTAATCATCTTTTCAAATTTCAACGTTTCGCAAGTTGGAGAGCAAGAATCTTTGTACAGCTAGTTGCTTCACTCGCCATGCATTTCTATTCCCCAATTTGGATTTTTCGATCAGCCCCAGCGGTCCCCCCCCTATATTTACAAAATAGTGGTCTTCTAAGTGACCCGTCAAATTTAGGAATACCAATTGTTGTAAACAGAGTTGTATAGACCAATTTTGTAAGAGAATTTCTCATTCAGAATGAAAGAAGCAAAATGTTGGCTTTATAGCCTTACACGATGAGGAAATCAAAAGCAATAACAAACCACATTTTTCAAGGGCTAAAACGTGGCAGGTAATTGAAAAGAAAGACGCTCAAGTTTTATTTGCAAATCCCTACAAAGATACGACTTATAAAAATTTAACACACCGATAAAATCCTAACTGCCCAACACTTCCAATAAATTGAGTGATCAGCCATTGAACTTGAGTCGGGCGGCTTAGTACTTTCTATTAATAATCCAAAAGAAATACATCACATAATGATGCAAGAATCATGGTCAGGACCCATAATTTCATAAATTATGTACATCGGGAGGCACCGTTTTGTGTGGTGCGACCACCCAAAAGTGCTAGTTTTCGAAGTGTCTCACCGTTATTAATGAAGATATATGCCACCTAAAATTTCAGATGACTCACTCTCAAGGTGTCATCACTTTATTGGATGACATGTGCAAAATGGTGTGTGTGTTCCACTAAAATATCACTCTCAGGCTATGAGACCACACAACCACTTTGTTGTGCTTGTGTGAGGGCCCTCTGGTTCTTTCGTTGGACCAACACTAATCAAGTTAACCAACATTAATTTTTTCCTTATCTAATTTTTTTCTTATCGTCCTGATGATTAATATTGGGTCAATTTAAGCTCCGACCACCTCTACTTGGTTGTTTTCTATTCCCAACACATCAACCGTCTCGACACCTTAAAATATTAAATTATATAGGTAAAACATGTGTTAGTACTTAGATTAGTGCTAAAATTTAAAACTTCACGGGTTTGATCGATGCTAGTTGTCTAAAAAATATTCGTTTTCATTCATTATCATTTTCAATTATTTATTATAATGATTTGACAATCTCCTATATTTTTAGTATATATAACTACCAAATCATATATCTGAAATTTATTTTTTCAATAATATCTGTCGGCCAAATCCTAAGTCACCATTACTTGTCATAACTTAGGCCTTGTTCTATTTGGTAGTTAACCAAATCCGCACGCAATTCCGTATACCTCATACTCATTTTCAACCACACACACATTTCCCAAAATAATATTAACCACACATTTTTACACTGAATACCGCGCGGAACAACTAAACCCCCAATCAAACAAGGCCTTAATACAACTCATGTGTAGATTTCAATACCGGATCTTGATAGAAAAAATTACTGACCTGATATACCATAGACAATCTTCAAGGCCTTTGAGCGAGATTTTTCATCGTTCATTGACACCATCGCCCCCTAACTACAATCATTTTCTGCAAACAATTACACAAACAATGACATATATGGTACCTAATTCTGATATTGAATTCTTAAAGAAAAAGAAAGGGAAAAAAAAAATTCCTTTGGTTGCAGTTGATTATACAATTTCATAATTCGTACCTTTGCTCTGTTAATTTGACAGTGGATTAATGGCAGAGGAGCATGCTTTGGTGGGCCTGGGAAGTAGAAAACAGAAATCGTTGGGCTCAAACATGAAGGAATTATCCTACGAATAGATGACATCTTCAAGTGAAAGATTGAAAGATTTGTTCTCTCTACTTTTTTCCCTTTCTTTTGACACTGCTTAGGGAAGAATTTGTGAAAGTTTTAACAAGGGAGATCGACCACAGGATGCGCGTCAAGGGTGAAGAAAATAAGAACCACTACCGACCACAAAAGACATAGGTGCAGTTTGTTAGAAAATAATCAGCAAACAAATAACAAAAACACCATAGAACCCAATTACAATTTTATTTTATTTTTTATTGTTGCCAATCCGAGAAAATGTGAGTCTGAACAGACGCCATTCTTCATGAACGGTTGCCAAACGTAAAAAAGTGCGTTTGAACAAACGCCATTCTTCGTGAACGGGCACATCTCTTCTGCAATAGACGCATCGGCAAGCTCGTCTATCTCTATAAATGCAGGCCACTTCGATTCCAATTTTTTCAATTCCGATAGAGGAAACGCACTCAGTAAACAGGCTTGAACCAGAATTCATGTTCTAGCGTTTTTGGTTAGATTGTTGAATCCCGATAGCAGACGACGTCTGTAGAACTACAAGCAGGAAGAGTAGGGACGAAATTCTGCTATAGGAAATAGCAACTCCTAGCCTCAATCTATTTTGCATTCAGCTATTTTATGAAATTCGGAATAAATTAATTATTTCCTTTCGTGTTATCGTTTTTGTTGTTTATTTACTGATTAGGATTCCAAAATTTGTGATTTTTTTGCAATAAAGTATTAATGAAACTTAGTTTCTTTTATATGATGATAATGACTCAATATGAAATTGGTTCGTATTAATGAAAAAAATATATTTATGTATTGATTTTTTCCCAGGCAATGAACGCCTGCGATTGCTAGTTCTACTTGAACAAATATAAACATTCTAGTTCGTAATGGCTCTACAAGTCTACCAGAGAATGGAATCATTGGTTAAATGAATTTACAACCTATGTCATGGGAATGGATTAATGCTTTCCTAGAACGTTGATATGTGACATTTAATTTACCACAAAACATACGATCAACCAATGTGATTTATGCAGAAAAAATTACTACTATTAAGGATCTTGTGACACCTCGACCCCACTTTCCCAAGTACATAATTAGTGGATTGATTTGAAAATGTGTTCTCAGTTTAGATCCCAGAAATGCGAATTTTTTCAAACTTCGAAACCTTTGAAAATTTATTGAATAAAGACAAATAGTTTCTTTTGAAATGGTGGAAGTGGCGACTATAGACAACCATCGCTACTTGAGTGGTGGCAACTGTAACGACGTAAGGGATCGATGTACACATATTCAAGGGATCGGTCTTAAATATCTGTCTCTTTTGGTTACCTTCTTGTGGTATAGGCTGTCATCCATCATGTCATAGTGCTTTTTTTTTGTTTTTTTTTTTTTTGGCCGGGGGGAGAGGGTAGGATTCGAACCCGGAACGGAGGCCTCGAACATGAGCGTCTTTACCGCCTCGCTACTTGATCGAATTCTGTCATAGTGCTTTTGGGATACATCATAATACTTGCTCCATAAACCATCTTGAAATATAGAATAATCATTTAATGAGTAAGATAATCTAGCGAGCAGTATATAGCACATACTCAAATGATTAATATTAAAAGCATAGTTGAAATCTTTACGTTTACTTGATCCCATATAAATTACAACTCTTCAGCGAGCTAAGTAATAAAGTGTGCAAATGTTGTGGGAGTTTGATCCCTGTGAAACATACAATTCCACAATTTGGTGCACGTGGTTCATGCCTATGTGCCTTTGCTCGGAGTTTTGACATCAATGGTACCAACAAGCTAGACTCCACCTAAACCTTGGGTATCATTGGGCCTTTGCCCACAATTGGAAACACTTGAAATGCAATACTTGACACATGTAATGCACACGATGTGATGCATTAGTTTGTTATGAGTCGTTTATTTATGCAATATATTTCAAAATTATGTGATTATGTAGTATACTTTAATAGAGATCTTTCGAACCTTCATTTTATCCTCAATTTATAAAATGACTAATTTAGTCGTTAATATCTCTTCAGTTCATCCAATAATAGTCCATGATTGACTTAAATCAACCACAGCATCTAACTCGACTTCAAATTCTTTATATAATGTCAATTTCATTCATGAATTTCCTCTCTTATAATCATTAGAATCCAACTGTAACATTGTAATGAACTTAATTTTTCGTTAATCAATTTTATGTCCTAAAATATATTTAACGGAATGGGAAATCTATTTCGAGGAAATTTACACCATTATAATTAAGCTTAAATTTTATTTCAGTCAATTCATAATAAAATAAGTCAATCGCAACATTTCTTGACATTAATTAGAGTCAAACAAAGTCTTAAGCTATAATCACTTATTTTTTCCTCAACTAGTTCTCTACTTAATTAAACCAAACATTTCTCGACATTAGAGTCACCTGCTTTTCCCCCCTTTTCTCTTTTTCTTTTTAATTTTTAATTTTTAATTTTTTTTTTTATTTCGAAGTACACCTTCTTTTCTTTGTTAAGGCAACCCACTGTTCAGATTCAATTAAGAATATATAGCTTAATGACTTGTTTGGCTATGACTCATAAATAAGTTCATTTTTCTTATTCAAGCCCGGTCAAACATGTCATGTGTTCCACATTACTTCAAAAAATAATAATTATTATTTCTACTTCCACAACTTAATATATTGTAAACATATTCTAAACCTAAAGTCTTAGTACTCTTTCCCAATATATATAATTCACTACAAGATTTTTCAGCCTTTCCTATACCGTTTCCGTGGACAAGTTAAAGATTTGTAGCCAAAGTGTAGATTTTCCGACAAAAAGAGGATTTTGTATGAATATGGTTTTCCCTATAACTTTTCCACAGAAGAATCAAGATTTGTACCAAAAGTTTACCCATTTCCTACACACACACACACACACACAAAAAGGATTTTGTAGGCATATGGTTTTTTCTACAATTTTTTTAATAGAAAATTAAGATTTTTATAATTGAAAGTTTACGTAACTTTTTCCCTCCGAAAAGGGAATTTTGTAGGCATGTGATGCTCCCGATAATTTTTTTCCAAATAAGTTAAGATTTGTAACCAAAATTTAACTTTGACCCAAAAAAAAAAAAAACCGAATAAAGAGAAATATTTCATAGGCATATAGTGTGATCCATTACTTCCGATAATCCCAAACTCTCTATTAAAGCGGCACCATCTTAAAGTTTAATTAGATGAAGTCATTCTAATATCTTTGTTACTTGTAGAGATAGTTGTTCAAATAAATGAACTTAATTATAAGTATGCTTTTCCCTCCAGTTCAGTAACAACTAGTGCTATATATATATATATATATATATTTGTAAGTGTTATGAATAATTGAGAATAATTTACATATTATGAATTATGAGGAATAATTTGGTGGAGGAATAATTTGGTGGAGGAATAATTTGGTAAAAGATGTAATTATTATATGTGAAACGACTAATTATACCCTTGATGAAATTATGTAATTACGATTGTGGCCATTCAAGTTTTCCTATAAATATGAGCGCTTATTAATGAAATTATTCTCGAGAATTCCTTAAATTCATTCTCTCTAAATTCTCTCTATTGTTTCTATACTTTTATAACACGTTATCAAAGACGAGCCTCCTAACCCTTTCGAAAGAATATGAAAGAAGATGCTTTCTATAGCTTGCATCTTATAGATGATCTTTCTCAGATTTAAACCTGGATTATTACCAATGAATTAATTCATCCTCATCAATCCTAAATAACTCTCTCTTTGCAAATACATCATTGAAAATTCCCTTTTTGTTCATATTCTTCTCCCACAATTCCTCATTCTACACAACCCGCTTGGAGATGTCGTCGAAATCCCAAAATTGGAAGAATGGAGTCCAAAGAATTTTCCGATCACGTAAATGCATTGTAAGTAAATCTCATCCATGGAATAATTAGAGAAAGGGAAAAAGGTAAATCATATGATTTTATAATATAATAATATATTAAACTATAACATTCGCTTTATCGAGATATAAGGAGTATACATTATCAAAATCAAATTTTTCGACTCCATTATACTCGATTTAACGAGCTTCGATTCGACACCAACATCGATGTGTAATAACTGCTTTGAAATATGTATTATCAAACTTTCAAAATTTACAAATCAAGACACCAACTTTTGAAAGTTACAAAATAGTCATTGAATATTTTGATATTGATAAATTGAAGTAGAAAGGAGATAATTTTCCAATCGTGAAAACATTGATAAAATATTTTGACAATTTTACCTTTGCTAATTGAATGGACAATTTTACCCTTAGGTAAAAACCGACCTAATTTTGACGATTAAGAAAAATGGATAGAATATTCATGAAGAAATTCTAAATCCATTGATTATATAAATGGCTTGAAGTCCATTTGAGTTTAAAAGATCGAAATATTAATGTAACTCCCAAGAGCTTCAATTACATAACGTACTTATTCTGGCGATAAGGCTTCAGAAGAATGAGTATTTGTTCTAGAAGAACAAATCACTCCCGTAGAGAAGTTAGCTCAATATTTAATTCTCGCACTTTATTTAATGCACTTTAATTATCGCAATACCTCCTACTTGATGATGGGTTCAACCGTCACTAAACGGAAGGTTTTATATATTTTTGCACTTTATATGCTAAGTGATGGGTAATACCTTCTACTGAGCATCCTCGCTTCCTCAAGAAGTAGTTAAACATTATGCAATTTAATTCTTGCTATTTAAATTCAAATTTATATTTATTGCAATAATTCTATAAGGTAGATTCGACTCACCTATTGGAGGAAATTTAATTTCTGCAATTTAAATTTATGCACTTTATAGTTTGAGTATATTTCCAATGTAGGTGTAATACCACACCATTGGTGTGCATATTTTCAATGGTGGGTTATACTACACGATTGGTTATAACGAATCCTACTCCGTAAGTAGTTGATCAAATATTCTAATCATACTCTCAAGCAAAGAGACGATGAGAATAAAATTACTTCCATATATACCAATATTAATGGAGAAAATTGAGCAAGTGGTACTTGGGTTACCATTGATAACAGATGAAAGTAAAATGCTCAATAGATCCCATGCTTGATAAATCAAAGAAAATATATCGCATGAAAGCTTATATGAAGTAATCTCATCGATGATATGAGATTGTATTAATATGAGAATAAAATGCTCTTGAAGAAGCAAAATCACTAGATATCTCAGATTTGAATAAAGCCCACATACGATATTATTATTATTACTCTGTAAAAGAAGTACAAACAAATTAGTGGAACATATATCGGTAATATCAAAGATGGCAATAAACACTCAAAATATAGAAATAATAAAAGAAAATATGTATTGAACCCATAAATGAGGGATGCGTCTTTGAGAGTATAAATACTCAGTAACTCGCCACCCCTAACATTCAATTATAATGAAAGATCCAAAGGATCTTTTTTCGCTTGACACCGAAGTGATCTGCGGGATCGATGGGTTTCATTTCCATAGATTTTTGAACATATGATTGAATCTTGATGAGTAGATCAAGAATCAGATAGCGTAAACAAGTATATTTCTTGTCGAACGAGAAATAAATTTATGTTCTACACTCGATCTAGAAATCCTAGCAAACCATCGAAGAAATAATTAATATTCAACAAACCTATGGGGTTTGGTATGAAAATTCCATCGCAAATGACGCTATATTGAATATTTCCTCCATGCGTTATAGCCGCCTCGAAGAACAATAAAAGTATCACTATTGTTCATCATGTACATCGTGCGCCATGGATGGATTGTATTTGTAGCAGCATCAATCCAGCTTGACTAATGACATTTCTAACTCCAATTCGACATCGCTTCCAATTCGATGAAAAGGTATTATACTTGACACTCTTATCCCCCATAATTGTGCGCTATCAGAAGACTCTTAATAGTTTGTTATTAGTCCCTCCATATAGTATATTGATATTTTGTTTCCTAACTCCCTTACATTTGGTCCGCCATATCCACATATTGGATATGACCTACTAGTCCGGAGCCACCAAGAACACATATAGTTTTTACTCCAAGAGGTAAAGATTGACTTACATGAGATGATTTTGATATCTCCATCTCCATCTCCACCTCTATCTTTCTCTTTCAACGAATGAATGATAGATATATGAATCCTCTATTTAAAGAAAAATTTTCAAACCAATAATTGAGTGCACTATTTACTTTTGACAAATATGAAAGAAAAAAGGCGTAAATTTTTTAGTGATATGACATATAGTCAGCCGATTGAAAAATAATATATATATCTTAAAATTGAAAACGATATTTACAAATAAAAGAAATATATTGATCTTTGTTATCACACCGAGCTTTCTTACATAAATATGGGAAAATCATTATGCTAAATTTTTCTACTAAATTTACAAACGGGATCTTCTAAAGTAAGTTTTTCAAGACTGTGAACGCTGCTTGTTGATCTTTTGAATTTGGCCCATAAGGCCATTAGCTCACCTTGTACGTGTCCACTAGGATGTGTCTCAAGAGCCCGTTGAATATCATCCAAAGGCCTTTACTCAATCCATCCTTAATGAATGCTATTTTATCTTCGGCTTTCTGGACAAGTACCCTACAGATTTACATCGAGTGTCACATGTCCATCGAGCCACTTGTAGCATCCTCCTAATCTTTTTTGCTCCGCTTCTTTGAAAAAACTACTTTTACCCATACCAGTGCATGTATTTAGAGGGAATTGAAATCTCACCAGATAATCTAACCTTTGCTTCAATCAAGCACGGATATCTTGTGGGATACCTTATTCATTAGCATCCTTAATCTTTCCAAATTACATCGATAAATCCTTTTTAAGATTTTTAATCGGTAGTGATGGATAGTATTTTCAAGATTTGAGAGCATATGATCCATTATAATGTATAGACCCTTGTTAGGATGAATTTTGCAATAATTTTGATGATTTATTTATAGAATAATACTGACGCGTATGAAATAAGACTCGATTTTAAATAAATAATATGAAGCGTAAGAGCTACGATTTCGAATTAAATAATAGCCGGATGTGATGCGTATGAGCTGTAACTCTGTTTGAATAGTGGTAGACAATAATGTCACCAAAAAGATGATGGAATATGTCATGAATTATTTCTATGATAAATCATGCTGAGCACTATACAGATACTAGTGAAATCGATATAAGAATTTTCATCAACTAGAAGTTCAATAATACTGCTTGCAATACCGGACGACCATTCGCTTTAAATAATTATTGAAATCAATATTTCATGAAGAATTAAAGGAATTCTTCAATGATTGTTCTCGATAAATGATGAAATCATTACTAGCCAATATTGGGAATAAATCCCAAATATATCTGGAATAAAGGATGAGAAGTATGCACCATTTCATCCTCCATGGACTACTAGATATTATGACATGGATCCACTAGATAGTCACATGTGTATATGATTCAGAATTTGAAATTTACTTAAATATTTGCTCACTCAGATGAGCATGATTTTCAGATTTAATGATAAAGCTAGTAAATGTATATCCCAATACTTGAATAAATCCTCAAGGATTTGAGTATGCATACAAGTGGATATTATATGGCAAATTATTTAAAGTCCTCAAATAAATTGTTTATATCGAGAATAGAATGCAAACGGTCTAAATTCCCATATTAAAGTTTGAATGATGAGAACATATATGATTAAAATCATACCAATCAGTATGAGTTTTGAGTGTTCTAAATTTTCAAAGATGAGGGGGAGTATTAAAGGTTGAAAATAAATGCATCATGTTATATCCTCGAAATTAAAATAATAACTTGAAGTTCAAAGATGCATGAAAGGCTATGAACAATCACATATATCACCTACGATGCTTTGATAAGTTAGCTGTTGTAAGCGTTGATATTTCCCCAAACATATATATCAAAGCAAATTATAAAAGATGGTCTTAATAATCTGAGGCATATGCTCTTGAAGAGTATATAGACATAACTATATTGTGTAATCCTACAAGAGGATTGATAATGAGATATCTCGATAAGTTATGTCGATATGTGGAAAGAAATGAAATTGAAAAGTGTCTATTACACGATATGAAAATGTAACGCTACATATGATCAATGATAATGAAAATATTGAGATATATTGAAGATGATAAATGGTGAATGTGAAATCCTTAACTTATGAGATGATGAGATGATGATGACTAATGCTCAAGTTTAAAGATAAGCATGGTGGTCATTATATGTTGCATGCTCATGAAAGTTAAATTACCTGATCGTGGTGTGTAGTACGTAAAAGGAAATTAAAGGATCGGATGAGCTAAACCTGTGTTTATGAGTACCCTAAAGGGTGAACTAAGCCCTGGAATGAAATAACCTATTAAGTGAGTATTAAATGTTAAATGATATATTTTAAATGTTAGTTAGTTATGAAGGTTTACTTATATGTTTACATGTTTTTACAATGAATTTATATGCTTTAAATTGTGTATTTGGAGACATGTGTTCATGGTGAATGTTTTGTAGTTGTGTAAGAAAATTGATGCACTCTAAATGAACTAAGAGTATAAAATCAATGTATATGATACTCATACAAAGTATGAAAGATTTTGAAATGCTTATAAAAGATACTTGTATATAAAATACGCAAGCACTCTTTTTCCCTCGATCGAGGCTTTATCCCATTGGGTTTTTTCCTAGCAAGGTTTTTTAATGAGGCAACTTTAAAGGCGTATTCACATGAATAATGTACTCTTTTTCCTTCACAGGCTTTTTCCCACCGGGTTTTTCTAATAAGGTTTTAACGAGGCATATTCATGGTATATTGAGAACGATAGGAGAAATTGATGCAGTGTATCTATTGGATCAAGTTATAATGGAGCTAATGCTTTAGATCCAAACGATGATGATATTGAAATCATTTACCAGAAGTAAAGATATCAGTTCTCAAGATATGAAATCGAATGAGCAGCACTCTTTTCCTTCGATCAAGTTTTTCCCACTGGGTTTTCTGACAAGGTTTTAACGAGGCAAAGACGTGAATACTCATATGCCGGTGATAGACACGTGGGGAGCAATGTTTTGGTGAAGCAAAGATATAACCACTCCAAGCTATCCTCGCAATCGGTTTGGAAGTTTTTTCCCACGCGTTTTTCTCAAACAGTCCGTAAGACATTTGTATTAATAGTCATTCAAGGGGAGTGTTATGAATAATAATTGAAGTGTTATGAATAATTGAGAATAATTTGGTGGTTATGAATTATGAGGAATAATTTGGTGGAGGAATAATTTGGTGGAGGAATAATTTGGTAAAAGATGTAATTATTATATGTGAATGACTATTATACCCTTGATGAAATTATGTAATTACGATTGTGCCATTCAAGGTTTTCCTATAAATAGGGCTTCAGTTATTAATGAAATTCATTCCTGAGAATTCCTTAGAATTCATTCTCTCTAAATTCTCTCTATTGTTTCTATACTTTTATAACAGTAAGATGGGTTTTAATTTGCATGCTTGTTTTGGTGTTTTGCAAATGTTTGCTGTGCCGACTATTGTTTGCGGGGATCGACCTTCCTAGTTGGGTTGCAGGGGGCAATGCCCCTCGTGGGCCCTCATGGGCGATGCCGGAAAGGGAATTTGAATTTATGAAAATATGAATAGGTGCATTTCAAAATGTTGTGTCTGATGGTGTTTGAGTGACTCTTTCCAAGAGCTCACATCAATTCATTCAATTGACAGACCTTTTTCGAATAGATGCCTTCATCTCTAATTAGTCTGGGCCAATTCTCATTTGCAAATATCACAAAAAGCCATTCTTCATCATTTTCTTCTTTGGCATCATTAGTCTAATCCACAGAGTTTTCTTGATTTGATTCAAACAGTCACAATTCGATTAAACACCTCAATTGTATCTTGACAGAGGTTCTCTACATGTATCCCATTATGACGGCTTTTGTTCTGGTGGGTACCAGAACAGTAAACACTACAAGGCACAGGGAGGACCAAAAATCATAAAAAAAATTGTGGGGCCCCCCCCACTTGCAGGGGGGGCTGTCTTTGGTGGGTATGTTCCCATCACGGGAACTTGAACAAAAGTGCCATTATGACATTGTTGATAGGGAAAAGACATCTCTTAAAAGATAGTGATTATCGTGCCTTGGAGTTCATCAACCTTTAATTATATTTACTACTCCATAAATTTCCTACAGAGGCTAGGAACTATTTTGTTTTCTTTTTCCATCCATGCTATTGCTAAGAATCAGCATGTAATCGACATATAGTGGTGTATTCCTTACAAATTTTCAAATATAAACATTTATCTACACTCTTATGTTTGCAACCAAAAGAAATGATGATTAAGTGGAATTTTTTGTTCCGTTCTTTTGTGCTTGTTTTAATTGATACAACGATTTAACTAACCTACATACTTTGTGTTCTTTGCCATATAGACCTACTCACCGAGCTAGATCTCCATTTATGATTGCAGTTTTGACATCCATTTGATGAACATGGGAATTATAAATGGAAGCCAATGCGAAAAATATTTCAATGGACGTTATTCTTCAACTGGTGCATAGGTATCAAGATAATCGATTCCTTCCTTATAGTGGCTCCCCCTCATAGGATATTTTTGAACAACCCTATAATTATGAACATGTTTTGCCCAATTTAGCTGGCAAATTTACCCAATCAAAACGACCAAATCAGCTTATAGATCATAATTCAAAATCTAAGGTCCATAAAACAGCTTCCTTAAACCTTCGATCCATACGAGCTCAAAACAAACACGTATACTAAATAATCATCTTTTCAAATTTCAACGTTTCACAAGTGGGGGAGCAAGAATCTTTGTACAGCTAATTGCTCCACTGGCCATGCGTTAAAAATGGCAATACAAAAAAATTATTTTCTATTCCCAAAATTTGAATATTTCGATCAGCCTCTAGTGTACCCAAAAAAAAAAAAATTATTTTCTATTTCCAAAATAATGCTCTTCTTAGCGACTGTCAAATTTAGGAATACCAGTTGCTGTAAACAGAGTTGTATACACCTATTTTCTAAGAGAATTTCTCATTGAGAATGGAAGCAAAATGTTGGCTTTATAGCCTTACAAGATGAAGAAATCAAAAGCAATAACAAACCACATTTTTCATGGGCTAAAACGTGGAAGCTAATTGAAAAGAAAGAGACTCATTCCAAATCCCTAAAAAATAGGACATATTTAACAAATTGATAAGATCCTAACTGCCCAACACTTCCAATAAATTGAGTGATCAGCCATTGAACTTGAGTCACACCGCTTAGTACTTTCTACTACTAATAATCCAAAAGAAATTCATTACATAATGCTGCAAGAATAATGGTAAGGACCCCTAATTTCATAAATTGTGAACGTCGAGATGCACGGTCTTGCGTGATGCGACCACGCAAAGTGCAACTTTTTACTGTCTCACTACTATTAATAAAGATGCAACTTAAAATTTCAGATAATTCGTTCTCAACGTGTCATCACTTCATTGGTGGTGAGTTGACATTGGCAAAATGGTGTGGGTGCCCCACTGAAATTTCACTCTCAAGTGATGAGACCACACTACCACTTGTTGTGCTTGTGTGTGGGCCCTTTGCCAATGCCGGATCTATAATTTTTGGGGCTAGAGATGAAGTTCAAAAAATGGGTCCCTTAAACTGTAATAATTATTAAAATTCAAACTAAAAAGAAATGAAAAATCTGTGTAACACCCCAATTTATATTATAATCAAATAGCAATTTCAAAATTTAAGATATCTTATTTTGCTATGGAAGGAACAACATTAATCAAATTTTCAATAATTTAGCTTTTTTTTAGTAACAAAACTCTCAAATCTAAAATAAAATTTAAATGTATAATCAAGTACTATTTGGTCTTTCTAATTTAGGACATTTCACTTATATATGACACTTGTTGATAGGCCAAACTACCACATTGGTATTTAAAAAAATACACTTTTGATGATTTGGTATTTTAAAAAACTTCGGCGACAAATTGGTATTTAAAACTGGAGTTTTGCGCACTTAGGTATGTTTTCTTCGCCGTCGGTGGATTTTTGAATAAAATCAGACCCGGTTCTTGTTTGGAGGCTGCTGAGGCAAAGGCCTCAGACGCCCAGGGGCGCAATTTGTGCCAACCAAACATCCCAGTTCATGAGTGATTAAGGAAAAAAAATTTGCAACCGAAAAATCTCAAACACAGACAATACTCTCTGTCTTTCACTTAGAACCTTCAGCCTTGCATCGTGTCATGATATGTTCATGAATCGTGATTCGTGATTCGTGAGTCGTGACTGACCATCGACCATCGTCGCTCGGCTCTCACCTCTCCCATCGCCGGCCGCCGTGAGCCGATGACATCGTCTTCAGTTAGGAATTGGGCGTTCAATTGCAAGTTTTCATTTTTGCAACCAGTCGCTGCCATAGTTTTCCCTAATTCCCTTCTTTGGTAATTGGTGTGTTTTAATTTTTCAATTGCAAATTTTAAATTCTCTAATCAGTAACTGTAAATAATCCTTTATTATTAATCGCTAGCCATGCTGTCATTGTTGATTGTTGTTTTCAATGTTTTGACTTGCTATTGGAATAATTTGTGATTCAAGAGAAATTTTTGTATTTTTCTTACATTTTTTTCATACTTAATCTGCAAAAGATTGCCCATTGGATCTCAGCAGGGTTAGTTTATGCATTTTATAAAAAAAAAAAAAAAACAACAACAACAACAACAACAGCAGCAACAACTATTGAAGTACTTGGTTGTTTTTTAAAAAAAATTGTTGAACTTGAAACTTGGAAGTACTGCATATTCGGTATTCGGTGCAATTGGATGATTTGGTGGAAGAATTGAATTTGGTTTAATTGGTGGAAGTATTGACTGAATTGTGGAAGTATTCTGTACTCGGTGGAAGTATTCAATTTGGTTTAATGGTTTAATTGGTTATTGTCTTATTGATATTTGTTAAGTTTGATTGCTTAGTGGATCAATTCACTTAGATGTTAATTCTCCTCTAAAGTCTAAGAGCAATAGACGAAGAATTTAGATAAGTATATTCTGGGTTATTTATATTATGATGTGTGTCACTGTGCAATTATATTAGAGTTTTTTTTTTTTGAATTACATATTACAGTAGTTTTGGTTTAATTAAATGGTTACTTAGATTTGTACATTGTTCACATGATTAGTGATTACCTTAGGTACGATGAAAGGGTCCAGAGCTCAAAGAAGAAAACAACAACGAAAAGAAAATGCATTAATTGAAAGTCAAGCAGGAAACATTGATAAATATTTTCATCGCAATAAAAGGTGTGATAATGAAGAGATGGTTGAGAATTTGGTGATTGAGGAACAACAAAATCTACATGACAATAACAATAGAGGATCGACTGAGATTAAAGAACTAGTTCAACCCTCAACTGTGATAGAATCAAAAGAGAATGAGGATTTAGAAGACACGCGTTCTTTTTCTCGAAATAAGCTGTTAAGTGATTATATTAGTAGTTTTCATTTTATATAATACATTCTTTATTGTTTGATGATTGAGTTTTAAGCAATAAATTATTTGGTTATGCTTATTGTTATCATAATGAATAGCAAATTCTATTGGCAGGATTTGTTGCAAAATGTTTCTTTCATTTACTCCTATTGCAATATCTTCATTTTGAGGTTAAGTAATGGCTGCCCCTTACTCATTTAATAAGTTATTGAAAATATATGGCTTTGTTGGTTTATATGTGATCTTTTGACACTGATAAGAAAATTTCGTTACACTAGGCCACCGCCCAGGGGTGCCTAATTGATACGTCGCCTCAGGCTATAAAAACTACAGAACCAGCACTGAATAAAATAATATTATTTTGTATTTTTCGTATTTACACTTTTGATGATTTGATATTTTAAAAAACTCCGACGACAAATTGGTATTTAAAACTCGAGTTTTGCGCACTTAGGTATGTTTTCTTCGCCGCTGGTGGATTTTTGAATAAAATAATATTATTTTATATTTTTCAAACTTTTTTTATTTTCTGCATTTCTTTCTTATTTCTTTATTCATTTTAACCAGTAACATGCCAAATACACCATTTTTCTTTGTTCCTTATTTCTTTATCCCTCCTACATACCAAAAAATGAGATTATAATCTGTAATTTCCTGTGCCTGGCATCATGGGGAGATTTCGCTTTTTCTTGCCACTTGGTCTAGAAATTAGAAGGAGAAATTTGATCACCTAAAGGAATCTCCAGAATAACAAATATCTGGCGTGCATTTAGGTTCGACAAAATTACACAAAACCCACTGATCCCAAACCAGATGTCGGAGAAAAGAGTTGAATTAAAAGGGAAAAAACAAAATTATTGCAATAGGAATTGATTTTTCGGACATGGCTACGAATCTTCTCCATGGACTATAAAGAAAGAAATGCAGAAAATACAAAAAATGCTAGAAAAATACGAAAAATACAAAATAATATTATTTTATTCAAAAATCCACCAGCGGCGAAGAAAACATACCTAAGTGCGCAAAACTCGAGTTTTAAATACCAATTTGTCGCTGGAGTTTTTTAAAATACCAAATTGTTAAAAGTGTAAATACGAAAAATACAAAATAATATTATTTTATTCAAAAATCCACCGGCGGCGAAGAAAACATACCTAAGTGCGCAAAACTCCAGTTTCAAATACCAATTTATCGCCGGAGTTTTTTAAAATACCAAATCGTCAAAAGTGTGTTTTTTAAAATACCAATGTGGTAGTTTGGCCCTTGTTGATATGCCTAAAACTTTTATTTTTGTTGCTAAATAAATGAAGTTTATACTATCAATTTTCAATATTTTCCATTATTTTTTTAGTAATAGGTGGAAATTATAGGGGTAAAACAACAATTCGAAGATGAATCAAATATAACAGCAATGGAGTGTTTTAACTTTTAGGGCTTATTCTATATACAATAATGTAGATTTACTTAAATGACGTACTAAATGTGTTATTGAAAATTAGGAAAAATGTATTAAAAATGCAAAGTAATTGTATGTGTAATTTGAAAGGTTATTTATGCAAAAGGACCCCAAGCTATCGGTTTTGTAGTGAATCCAACCCCATTCTTTTTTTTTTGTCTTGATGGGACCCCAAACTTTCAATTTCTTTCACTGCAACCTTCCTTAATGGATTCCATTAATTTTCCCGTTCATTTTGTTCTTTTGTGCACTAAAAGTTTAGAGTTATTTTCTGAAAATAACCCAATTGGACCAATTTTAACTTTAAATGTGTACAAATTAGTCCTAATAGTTTTTTATGTCTACAATTTTAACTTTAATTTTTAGGAACATGGCACAAATGGTCCAAAAAAGTAGTTACTGCAAAGTTGGTCTGAAATAAAAAAATCTAGTGCGCATTTAATTCGAATAGATGAAATCCTTCCAGTCATGCAGTTAATTCATTTGATTTTTGCTATTTTTTATTTGGTCCATAATTAATTTTATCGAATTAATTTGATACTAATTAAATAGTTTTTATGGAAAATTTTAAAGACAGTAGCATTTGTTCGCATTAATATCATAATTTTTCAAAATTTTCAGAAGCATTAAGGACACGTACATGTTTATTTTAACTAACAGTTAATAATAAATGTAATTACTGTAACTATACAAAATTTTAATAGGAATATATCACTATAAAAATATATTGAATGTTAATAGTAGTGTTAATCCGGTGGGCCAGGACAGGCCGACCAGCTAAATATTGGCTTGTGATCAGCTCGCTTGATTCATAGGCCCGCTCATATGGGTTGGCAGGCCGGGTTAGGCCAATCCTTTTTTTCGTTGTGACCCGGCCAGCCCATCGGCCCATATGGGCCAACCCGTACAAGTCGACGGTGGGCCGATCCATATGAATTAAAATTTAATTTTTTAGTATTTATTTTTCAAATTTTAATATTATAATAATAAAAAACTAAAAATTAAAAAGATTTGACCATGATGGGGCGTATTGTCCCCTCATGGTTAAAGTAGTTGGTTGCAGGTTTGCAGCCTTGAAAGTTTTTGGTAGTTTTTATTTTTATTTTTTTTAATATACGTAACGGGCTAGCAGTTAACATTTGACACGGCCCGGTCCAGACATAATAATCGGTGGGCCGGCCCAAGGTTTCGGGCCAGCAACAAGTGGGTCGGTTCGAGTCCGACCAGCCGACCCATCTTGACACCACTAAATGTAAAGAAATAATAAAATACAATAGAATAAAATTTTGAAAAGTTATGATATTAATGTGAATAAATGCTACTGTGTTGAAAATTTTCTATAAAAACTATTTAGTTAGTGTCAAATTAATTCGATAAAATTAATTATGGAACAAATAAACAAAATAGCAAAAATCGAAGGAATTAACTACATGGCTGGAAAGATTCCATCTATTTGAATTAAATACGGCCCAAATATTTTTATTTCGGACCAAATTTTCAGTAACCACCTTTTTGGACAATTTGTGTCATTTTGCCAAAAATTAAAGTTAAAATTGTAAACATAAAAACGCATTAGTACTAGTTTGTACACATTTAAAATTAAAATTGGTCTAATTGGGTTATTTTCAGAAAAAGACCCCAAACTTTCAGTGCACAAAAGACAAAATGGATGAAAAAATAAATGGAATCCGTTAAGGGGGCTTGCAGTGAAACAAATTAAAAGTTTAGGGTCCCAACATGCCTAAAAAGGGAGTGGGATTGGATTCGTTACAAAACAGATAGTGTGGGGTACTTTTGTGTAAATAGCCCTAATTTAAACTGATGAGAGGAAACAAGTTAGTAGAAGTGAGTGAAAATTTATTGTGTATAAAACGAGCCCTTAAAAACTAGCACAAGCCCTTAAAAACTAGCACAAGCCCCTTGATTAATCATTTTTAAAAATCTTTTATAGTTTTAAAAAAGTGGAATAAGAATGTTAGGAGCCATATAATTCTTATGAGGAATTAAAGAAAGCAAAAAACTAAAATTACGTTAGCAATTATAAGTTCTATGATTAAAAAGAGTAAAATAAGAAAATGGAGGAATTAAAGAAAGCAAAAAACTAAAATAATGGCGGCAATTATAAGTTCTATGAGTAAAAAGAGTAAAATAAGAAAACGGAAAACTGACCATGTGAGATATTGAAAGAAACCGAGCACTACGCTATGACCTTTATGTAGCCCACATTTCACCGCTAAGCTACAGACACTACACATTACAAAGCGCAACATTTTTACTAGACGTTATAAATTACATATGAAAAACATTGAAAAATACGCCCCCATAGGTTTTGGCCATGAGGCTGTTGGCTCAGAATGGGTATGAGCTCTGGTTCTTGGCGTATGCGCTCTGGTTCTTTCGCTGGACCAACACTAATAAAGTCTGCGAACGTTAATTTTTTCCTTATCGCCTTAATGATTGATACCTCGTCAATTCCAACTACGACCACACGTACTTGGTTGTTTTCTATTCCCACCGCAACCGACTCGACACCTTAAAATATTAATTATATACATAAAACATGTGTTAGTACTTAGATTAATGCTAGAATTTAAAACTTCAAGGGCTTGATCAATATGAGTTGTCTAAAAAATATTCATCTTCATTCATTATCATTTTCAATTATTTATTATAATGATTTGACAATCACATATATTGGTTCTGAAATAATAAAGTAATCCAATATGTAAAATCTGATTTGTCCGCATAAGCGATGAAGAGATGTTATTATCCCCGGAGAGGAGATCAAGACTCTATTTTTATAATGTATAAATAACAAATCACACATCTAATTTTTTTTTTTCAATAATCTCTGTCAACCAAATCCTAAGTCATCATTACTAGTCATAACTTAATACAACTTCTTATGTGTAGATTTCAACACCGGATCTTGATAGAAAAAGTTACTTATACCTGATATACCACAGACAATCTTCAAGGCCTTTGACCGAGATCTTTCATCATTCCTTGACACCATCACCCTAATCACAATCTTTAGCTGCAAACAATTACACAAACAATGACATATATGGTACCTAATTCGATATTGAATTCTTAAAGAAAAAGTAAGGGAAAAAAAAATTCCTTTGGTTGCAGTTGATTATACAATTTCATAATTTGTACCTTTGCTCTGTTAATTTGACAGTGGATTAATGGCAGAGGCGCATGCTTTGGTGGGCCTAGGAAGTAGAAAACAGAAATCGTTGGGCTCAAACATGAAGGAATTATCCTACGAATAGATGACATCTTCAAGTGAAAGATTGAAAGATTTGTTCTCTCTACTTTTTTCCCTTTCTTTTGACACTGCTTAGGGAAGAATTTGTGAAAGTTTAACAAGGGAGATCGACCACAGGATGCGCGTGAAGGGTGAAGAAAATAAGCACCACTGCCGACATAGGTGCAGTTGGCTAGAAAGTCAGATGAACTTTCTGCGCAATTTCTAACTGTTATACCGGCCCCATCATTTTGCATTTTGTCAACATACATCTCCCGTAATGATTAGCTGCCGCGGTTACAGTACTTACCGGGCAGTGTTCAAAAAAGCCCTGCTAAGTGAAGCCTATACTTAGAAGTTTGGATATCATCCCCTGTCACACCTTGCACTTTATCATGCATTAAATGCGCTTTTATCAAGCATTGGTGCACTTAAGTACACTTAAACTTAATATTTGGCTTCGACGTTTTTTCACGTATTATGCTTTTTAAAACCTTATTCTATGATTTACGCTGCCTAAGTCAAATTTTAAAAAATGACCTCCCTTTTTAATTAATTTTCTTGAAGCTAATGTTAATGTATAGCAACACACAAGTCTTAACCAGAGCCGCAATAACAGTAAGTCAGCCGCGGAGTAATGAGCCAAAAAAGAATATAACAAGCTCAGCTAGAGCCAAACGCAAAGTTTACAAAAAAAAAAATCTCTGTTAGAGCCAACACAAATAGAACAATATAAAAATGTAAAGTAAAAAAATCAAAAATAAAAGGCTACTCACCGCCAACACAAATAGCTACAAAAAAAAAAAAAAAAACAAAGAATATCTTCATTTTATATGCAGGAAGGACAAAAATACATACATGTAGTAGCTAAACAACACAAATCTCTCATGCAACTTAGAGTGGTTACTCAACAATCAACAATCAAATTTGGTTCGAAAAATAAATAAATAATAGATTTTTTACACAAATACCAAAGTTAAAATATTAGAAATTAAAGCAAAACTAAAGTATTTAGACGGATAACACTATCAAATTTTTTGTACAAGTGAAAGAAGTTCCACCTTAAAAGGTTAACCTCCAAGGGGAGTATCTCTTGCGCTTGTATTTATATTGGCTTTTTCTTTTAATTTAACCGATATGGGATTTTTACCCCATTGTTCATGCTTTTTTTCATCAGACCCCTCACGTGTAAGCGGGATTTATCCCAAACCTTTGCACGTGACGTGGACCATTTTTTCGTCGGGGTTGGCGCGGCTTCCCCTGACATACAGGCAAGACTTTTTCCCAAGCCTATGCATGCGTGCCATTTGGAAGGGTTAGCGTAGCAGAGCATCGGTCCCGGATCATTTGTTCGCTCTGATACCATATTAAATTTTTTTATACAAATACAAGAGGTTCCATCTTAAAACAGTAACCTCCAAAAGGACTAGCTCTTACACTTGTATTTATATTGTTCTTTTTTTCTTTCAATCTAGCCGATGTGCAATGTTTACCCACTTGCTCATACTACTTTTTCATCAAACACAAACGGATAAAATCAGGTCTCGATTCCTACATCTCTTACATATTTTATCATGTGACTTGTACGTAGTGTAGTGGTTTTGCCAGTTGGTCAGGTGGTTAAGTGGGGGTGAAGGCATCGTCTAGTGCGTAGGCTAGAGTCAATAGGACTGGACTTTTTTTTTTTTTTTGACAAAAATAGGCCTGGACTTTTGTTTTTGTTTTTTTGGTTTTTATTTATATTTTTTTAAACTAGTTTTCACTAACTTTTGTTTTCTGCTGAATGTGTTACACATTTTTTGTAATCCATTACACATTCTTTGTACTTTATTATAGATATTTGTAATCTATTATAGAGTATTTGTAATATATTACAAATAATGATTTCGTATCCAATTACAAGTTTGTTACATTTTTCATGGAGTTCATTACATCTTTTCTCGGCAACAGCTTGATTTCTCAAATGGCCCAACTTCTCCCCGGCATGGGAAAGAGGGAAGGAAGAGATGACAAGAGTAGCACTAGTTGCAGTAATGCCAAATCCAAGACCTGGAAAAACCTCCAACAGATGAAACACCAAACTGCAAAAGGAGAAGACCTTTTCGGAACCCATACCCTAAGTCGATTATTTTATTTAGAATATATATCAAAATGAGACGCTGACACTTGGGGCGGATGAGTGCACGAATCCTTTTACTTAGGAGTAGAGAAAGGGCACCCCCTTTATCGCTTTCAACTGGGGCCCTTTTCTGAATCGTCTTGAATACTTGAATTAAAGGATAGGTGCCAGAGTGCTTCCTTCGGATTGTTCATGAGTTTTTTTCTAGCTTAGAGAAATGTTCATTTGCTGAGATACTGGATGCTTATCGAAAGAAGGGAATTGCACATTAGAAAATGTAGAATCTTCATGGAATGTGTTGCAATAAATCACACACCATAAGTGTACAATTCACGCAAGTAATAAGGAAGGGAATTGCACGTAAGAAAATGTAGAATCTTCATGGAATGTGTTGCAATAAATCACACACCGTAAGTGTACGGTTCACGCAAGTAATAAAGTGGACTTTTTAGAGTCCGGATATCGCTCTCACAAGGACAGTGTATTTCATGTTTAATTGAATGAACTTTAACCAAAATGAGTGGAGGTAATTTGACTGTGAGAAAGTAGACTTAATAAAATTAAAGTGAAAAATTAATAAAGAAATAGGAAGTAACAAATGTAAGAGTGATTGTGATTTTAAAATTCAAGATTTGGAACTAATGCTAAGGTTCGAATCCACTTGTTAATTAGTTCTCACTCAGATTATTGATTTGATAACACAAATTGGTTTTAATGATAATTTCACAAAAATATTGGAAAATCTTTATCAAGTAAATTCAAACATATTCCTACGCAATGCTAATTATATCTCTATGATTTTCACACCTTATCAGATTTTATGATTTTCAACTTTGATCTAATCTATCCTAATCTCTCAATTCCTTAGAATAGATCACAAATTAATTCTGGCCACAAGTTAATAAAAGTAAGCACAATTATTTGAAAAATCAATAACCAAAAATATGTCTTTGCATTAAGTAAAGGAATATCAAATCAAAATTCGAGTTTAAACAAATTAACAAAGCTTCATCTGAACCCCAACATTAAATTGGATTTAGCCTAACATATTGCAGAGAAGAACAAAAAAAATAGAAGAGGAAGTCATAATCAAATGTAGAATTATCTTAGTCTTGATGTCACTCTTCGCTTCGCGGGGAAATGCTTCTCCAAATCTCTAATTTTTTCCTTGTGGTGTGTATAAGCTTGATTTTGCCATCTCCTCCTAACCCCTTTTTATAGGTATAAATAGGTTACCAAAACACTTTAATTTTGTGTGGGAGAAATAGTCCAAAATATACTTTAAATAGAGACCCTAAAAAAATTGGAAAACTGCCATCAGGCGGTTGCGATCATAACTAGAGGGAGTTACACCCGCAACTGGCTCTCTATGTAATTTTTTCAGCACCCGCGTTCTTCAGTGTTTTGAGCACAACTTTTGATCCTGATGGCATATTGAGGCGATTCAAATTGGGTTGGAAACTAGACAGATAGATCTAAAACTTTGTGTGAAATGGAAAAATCTAAATTCCAACTTTATCGTGGTCAAAATCCATCTTCAACATTCCATACTTTTGCATTCTTGTCCCAAATTAACTTCTTCAAATTTCCGGCAATTCAATTTCTTTTCATTCAATATTGATTTAAACATCATCCATGTTAGTTTTTACCTAAAAGAAAATGAAATGGAGCATATTTAAGTAAAATGAACTCATTACACAAGTTTAAAACTATAAAATAAACATAGATTTAGCGCTTATCAGAATGGCTATTTCCATCCCATTCTAGGGACAGCCGAGGGCAAACAAAAAAAGTTAGCCTGAGAGGAGCTGGCCCGAATAGTGATTCTTACCCCCTTAAGGCGTAAAGCTTCCTCTACATAGAGACTGAGCGCAAAAAGGCTAAGGTTTAGACGTTCCAACCATAAATCTACAAATGAATTCCCTATAGGGAAAAGTCCACTCACTATTAGTTCGCTTAAATCTCTTCACTCGGATAGTAAATTGCGCTCGCTGTAGTAAAATCCAGATCTTGTTCATAGAATGGTAAACATTATTCATTTTAAAATGTCCCACGGTGATATAATATCTTTTCAAGAAAATGATGCGAGAACCAGCGGTGAAGAAATAAGGAGATTTTTCTATATCGAAATATTAGTTGAAAAAATCATAGGAAAATTCCTGGATCGCCTAGTAAGATTCTAGAGAGGGTGGAAAATTCCTCCAATCGAAATACTTGCTTTTCCATAGGGATTGCATGCCCATTTTAGGGATTAATCACTTCACGGGAGAGAAGAAGAAGGATAAGTGATGATCGACCCATTCACTGGAGCTTGTTGGGCTGGAATGTTTCCATTCCCATTCCCTAGAACCGTATGCATTTCCACTGTTCTGTGCTCTTGAACTCTTGATTCCCTTGTGCCTTTAGTTTAAGTATAGGTCGTTGATTCAATCTATCTTGATGGGATTTTTGAATTACAAGTTTGTTACATTTGTCATGGAGTTCATTACACTTTATTTGTAATGTGTTACACATATTTTTTAATATATTACGCATTCTTTGTATTTTATTACATATAATCTGTAATCTATTACAAATAATTATTATTTGTAATTCATTAAACATTCTTTGTAACGAATAACAGCCCATAACAAGTAAAGAAAATAAGATTCAACTTTGGGGTATAAGAAAAATTTGTCCCCAATTAAATCAAGTTTCCATTCCAGTGCGATTGGCTTTTGATTTGATGGTAGCACTTTCATCAGCGTAAATCTAGAATCCCATAGTCACACTCTATCATTTGTGTAATTAACTTAATTCTGCCTCATTTTTAAAATACAATAATGAAAAGCCTCTTTATAATGCATTACAAATGCTACTTAATTCATTGTAGACTTTGTATTTTGTTACATATTTTTTTGTAATTTATTGCACTTGTAATGTAGTCCATTACAAGTCCATCATGTTTGTAATTAAATTCATTACAAATAACAAGCTTGTTACAATTGTGATTGATTCAACTAAACTCATTCCCCATCAATTACGGCTAAAACCACTAATAATGAAGCATCAATTACATTTCGTGTGATTTAACTTGAAAACTAATTGGAGGATAAAGGGAACGAAGGAAATTTTATGCCAAATAAAGTTCATTATCTTTGCCAATGGCTGTCATCGTCCTCTTTTAACTATCTCTCTCAAACAACATACCTTGAAACTTGAAAAAAAAGGGTTCTTGAAATTATATTCTACAAAGAAAATAGTTTCAACATATCTCAAGTCTCAACATATGCTCTCACTAGCCACCTTCAAATGCACCTACTATCAACTCAATCAAATCTTTCAAATTCCAATTTCCGTGCAATAAAATCAAATATTCACTCACTTAACTTCAAATACTCACTCAACAAAATTATGACAACTAACACACATATACAAAAATGCATTCTTCATTACACTTCCTTTCTTTTTAACACTACATAATCATCCCAAAATCCTACAACACCTCTTCCTTCACATCCGCCTATGAGGGTAGAAATATCCTGGGCCAGGACTTGGTTCTTCAAACGACCAAATCAGATGATCAACAGTTGTTCGAATGAGGGGAGATAGTCGTCGGTCGTGTGATATTGGCTAAGTCATGGCTCAACTTACAACTGATCAACGGGTGCCACGTCAATGACTAGCTGGGCTTCCCGCCCTAGACACCATTATAAATATCCCTCGAACCAAGCTGAAAAGAGACAAAGAAACCTTTTAGAACATCTACTACTCTCTCTTTCTAGAAACTTCTGGAACAAGAAGTAAGATTTTGTGATCTTCGATGAGATGGTTGAAAAGAAAGACAAACAACTTCTTTTGAAATGGTGGAAGTGGTGACAATTGTAACGACGTAAGGGATCGGTGTGCACATGTTAACTTGACTTAAAATGTTTTTCCAAAACATTAACTTCATTTTTTTGAAAAAGGCCCTAAATATTGTCACTTGATAATTCATTTGTCTCTTTTAGTTACCTTCTTGTGGTAGAGGCCATCACTGATCATGTCATTGTGCTTTTGGGATACATCATAATACTTTCTTTATAAAGCATCTAGAAATATAGAATAATCATTTAATGAGTAAGATAACCCAGTGAACAGTATATATCACAATATAACATACTTAAATGATTAATATTAAAAGCATAGTTGAAATCTTCACATTTACTTGATCCCATATAAATTACAACTGTCCAGTGAGCTAAGTAATATAGTGTGTAAATGCACAATATAATGTGCTTGTGGGAGTTTGATCCCTGTGAAACATACAATTACACAATTTGGTGCACGAGATTGATGCTGTTGGGGTGCTGGCCTGTCCTTTTCTTGGGCTGATCCGATGGACTACACTGTTAGGCCTATACTAGCTAAGTTAGAGCCCAAGTTTGCTGTGGGCCTGGTCCAGCCCATCTACTTAGGCGGTGACCCCTTTACACTTAAGGATTTTCAACCCTGGTTTCAGATCATTAGAGAGCTTCCTTCGATCCCTCTTCTTCCTCTCTGAGTTTAGGCCGATAGTTCATCTACCTTGTGTGAAAATAGCTATAAACAATGTATTTCTGAGAGAAATAGTGTAGGAATTGAGTGATTCCTAGAGTGACTGTTTGTAGAGAGGTTTTTTCATGTATTGTTCTCGATTTGAGAACTAGGGTTTCTGTGTTTTGAGAGATTGTTGAGATTTGAAGGTTGATTGTTTGAGGCGAGGCCTTGTGGTTGTATTTTGCTACCGGATTTTGCTGTGCTAGTGGAATTTGAGCAACTTCCCTTTGTGGAGATCAACGGGGGACGTAGAACACTTCGGTGTTCGAACCTCCGGGGCCTAACGGCCGAAAAATCTTTGTGTTCTTTGTTTATTGCTTTTTGTTGGCTTCGTAGTTTCTGTATTTTTCCGATCTAACCCTAACAGATGCCTATGAGCCTTTGCTTGGAGTTTTGACATCAATGGCATCAACCAGCTGGACTCCACCTAAACCTTGGGTATCATTGGACCTTTGCCCACAATTGGAAATTCTTGAAATGCAAATACTTGACACATGTAATGCACACGATGTGATGCATGAGTTTGTTATGCATCATTTTTTTACGCAATATATTTCAAAATTATGTGATTATGTGGTGGGTGTCGAATCCAACAAATAGTAATTAACTTACTCTAAAAATATAAATTGTAATAGCGATGAGTAAGGTCGTATCCATAGGGATTGGTAAGATTTACTCTCTTAAAATAAAACTAAATAAAATAAAAATGAGGGTTTTGAATATTGTGATTAAAATAATTAAAATTAAAACAATGGAAAAGAATGTAAAATTAAGAGTAATCGAATAACGCAAATATCCAGTCCAAGGAATAATCTCAGAATTGATTCACAGAATTGATCATTGATGCAAAGATGAATTCTTCTACGCTTTCTCTAAATTGGTTATGGCTGTTGGTATGACCTAACAACCTATCTCTCCTTACTTGTTCGATTACCAAGGTACGATCGTTAATTATTTCTCTAATCAATAAACAACCCTAGGTACGACCGTATGATTTAATTTATCAACAGCATTAATTTCTAGAGAGGCCAATTCTAACTAACAAATTCATACGATGATCTGTTTAAGCTAGATTATATATTTTCACAATCATAAATTGAAAACTCTGATCTAATCAATTATGCTGTTTGCCACAAAAATTAGAACACCTAAACAATTACGGATTTAGGATCCTAATTGGCGATCTATCGCTTTGACAATCACACAACGTGCACTTTGTATAACTAATCAAAACAATAATCTCAATCAAGTAAAGAAAATATATAAATAGAGAAAATCAAATAGAAGAATAATATAAGAATAGATTAGATCTCACAATTGCTGTAGAATCAATCTTCAATTAACCTTGAACTGGAATAGAAAATTAGCAATTTATGTAGAAGATGAAGAAAAATCCTAAGGTTGAAGATGATGGAGAAAACGTGTTGTATCTAAAAAAATTATCTAGGAAATAACAAAAGAGAAAATAAAAGGTAGGATTCTAATTTCCTAATTCTAATAGAAGTCTATGATTTTTTTTTCCTACAAAACAAGAATTAATTGTATTAAAGGTCCCTATAAAATATTCATATTCCTTTTAGGAGTATGAATAATTAAATAGGGTCTTCTAATAGTTCTTCAACCCTTCTCTTCCAAGGAGTCTTGTTCCTACGTTTTTATGGGAAAATCATATCAGTAAGGTGTGATCACGCTTTAAGCTCGATGCTCTTCTAGTTGTTTTTCCATTGATCTTCACTATTTCTTCAAAACTTGTAAATTAACTTCAACTTGATTCGACTCCTTCATTTGGTCCATAAAATATAAAACACAATTAAAATCAAGGATTTACGCAACTTCCAAATAATATAAGTGTGGAAAAATATTGCGATTATATGAAATAAATGAGCTTTATCATTATGTATCATATTTTAATAGTGATCTTTCGACCCTTCATCTTATCCTCAACTTATAAAATGACTAACTTAGTTGTTAATACCTCTCGTTCGTCCAATAATAGTCCATGTTCGACTACTTAAATCAACCGCAGCATCTAACTCGACTTCAAATTCTTCATATAATATCAATTTCATTCATGAATTTCCTCTCTTATAATAATTAGAATTCAACTATAACATTGTAATGAGCTTAATTGTTCGTCAATCAATTTTATGTCCTAAAATATATTTAACCGAATGGGAAATCTATTTCGAGGAAAGTTTACACCATTATAATTAAGCTTAAATTTTATTTCAGTCAATTCATAATAAAATAAGTCAATCCCAACACTTCTTGACATTAATTAGAGTCAAACAAAGTCTTAAGCTATAATCACTTATTTTTTCCTCAACTAGTTCTCTACCTAATTAAACCAAACATTTCTTGACATTAGAGTCACCAGCTTTTCCTCCCTTTTCTCTTTTCTTTTTTTCTTTTTTAATTTTTTTTTTGAAAGTACACCTTCTTTTCTTTGTTAAGGCAACCCACTGTTCAGATTCAATTAAGAATATATAGCTTAATGACTTGTGTGGCTATCACTCATCAATAAGTTCATTTTTCTTATTCAAGCCAAGTCTAACATGTCATAAGTTCCACATTACTTTAAAAAAATTAATAATTATTACTTAACTTCCACAACTTAATATATTGCAAACATATTCTAAACCTAAAGTCTTAGTACTCTTTCCCAATATATATAATTCACTACAAGATTTTTCAGTCTTTCCTACAACGTTTCCGTGGACAAGTTAAAGATTTGTAGCCAAAGTGTAGATTTTCCCACAAAAAGAGGATTTTGTATGAATATGGGTTTCCCTATAATTTTTGCACAGAAGAATCAAGATTTGTAGCAAAAGTTTACCCATTTCTACACACACAAAAAAAAAAAAAAAGAATTTCGTAGGAATATGGTTATTTCTACGATTTTTTTTATAGAAAAATTAAGATTTCTATAATTGAAAGTTTACGTACCTTTTTCCCACCGAAAAGGAGATTTCGTAGGCATATGATGGTCCAGATAATTTTTTTCCAGATAAGTTAAGATTTATAGCCAACATATAACTTTGACCAAAAAAAATAAAAAAGCGAATAAAAAGAAATATTTCATAGGCATATAGTGTGATCCATTACTTCCGAAGTCAAAGAACTGGTGCCACAAAAATGTATACATTTTTCTCTAGAAGAAATTTGAAGGGAAAAATTTAATTAGCTTGTGCCGACAAAAAAAAATTCACATATTTGTACATTAATAATTAGAGCTTTTGATGGTAAGAGAATTTTGTTTTTTTATTATTTTTTTTTAAATTTGATTTCTATTGAAGCCCTACAAAAACTTAATTAAAAGAAAAGGATAATTATGTAAAAAATAAGAGAGATAAAAAATAATTGCAGTTTTATTAAAATGTCACAATTTTTTTTTTATTTTTTTCACTTATTATTATTATTATTACTATTTTTTAATTATTATTTTTTTTTACAGGGAATCGGAATAACTTTATTAAATTGCCTCCAAACCGGAGGAAATACTACGCAGTAAGCACTACGTCTAGCAGACTAGTACATATTACATTGAGAAGAAATAGCTAACTGGGTGAGGCTATGCGCCGCATAATTCCTGACCCGTGGAATGTAGAGACACTGTCTACACCTCCCACGAATCAAAGCATCACGAACCTCATCGACAATAGGAGCAATTGCCGCTAAGGAGCCCTCCGGGTTCAAAAGCATTGATAGCCAGTTGTGCATCACATTCAACTTCAGTAACCTGCAAATCGGCACATTCTGCTAGTCAATGACCTTCCCGTAGCTCACACGAATGGCAGCATCGGTGCTCATAATCAGCCCACCGCGAACACCAGAAAGATTAACCCATCGAATGCGCCGCGGTTCAATTTCACACAGCTTGTTGTGCCCGTTGAGTTGTTGGTTTGCCGGCCCAGCTTTGGCAGCCTGATACTCGGCCAACCGACCAAGAATGGAGCTCCCCCAATGCAATCCTTAGCTGAGCGTTTATCCTTGAAAGGGAACTCATTTCGTGCTTTCCAGATCTGGCAAAATGTCATGCATGCAACCTCCATGGACTCCCTGAAAAGCTTGCCTTAGAGCGAGGAGAGAAAAGAAAGATTTGAGAGTACATGGATGTTGTAGTTAGGGGAGGGTAAAATTGTAATAAAAAATTTAAAATTAAAGAGATGTGATGAAGTGGCAAAAAAATAATAAAAGGTTGTAGTTATTTTTGGATAAAAATAAGATGGGTGTGAGGGACCATGATTATTTTCTCTTATTTTTTAATTTTGTTCATCATAAGATGAGGCGGACTTACGTTTAAGAGTATATTCCGAAAAGGCATTCGAGAAAATGATTTTTGAAAGTGTGGTTGTGATGTAATGTAAAAATATTAAAATATAGGGTAAATTACACCAATGGTCCCTGACATTTCACTCTTTTTGAACTTGGTCCTCAACCTTTTTTTGACATAACCCAACCCACAACTTTTCAAAAATTAGTGCTATTAGTCCAAATTGACTTGTGATACCAAGTTTTTATCTTATTTTCATTTTTTTATTTATTGAAACAAAGATAATTTAGTAATTTGACATCTAATTTTACTATTTTGCTAATAAATAAAAATTTAGTCCTCATTTGCAATTAAAATTTATTGTAAATATCGCATTCAAGTATTTAAGTTATTCAATTTTTTGACGCCAAGCTTAGCACTTACCCCACCCCCGAGACTCGTCCTCACGCCAACCGCCTCTCAACCGCACACCAACTGTGAAAATCAAGGGAGAAAAACCCTTTGATTGGAGACCAAAATGCAAAAAGAGTGAAAAGTTGGGACCATTGATGTAATTTACACTGAAACATATAAAAAGTTGTCAAATCAATAAATGAGTAGCCCATCGAAAAAACAATTGAAATTGATGTTAGACAAAAATAATTTTCAAGATAATACATAACAAATAAGCTCAAAATTCCAAGGCGATAAATTTAAAATACATCTCTAAGGAAAAAATGAATTCAAAAGCTTAGGACTTCTGGGTATAAATTTTCATAAAATTACAAAATTATTATAAACAACGTGCTTTGCAAGTGCAACTAATTAACTAGTCACTTTAAAAGTAGGGGAAAAAAGAAAAAAAAATCTCAAATTGATTGTCTCTAATTTGAATGAAAAATATCACATCTAAAGAATTCAATTCCATATTTCTTGACGTTTGACATACAAAAATTTTCAAGAAATTCAATTATATGTACAACCTAGTAAAACTTGTTTTTGCCTCATTTTGCATAGCCTCATTTTGCATAGAAACAAATTCAACCTCTATGATCCATGGATATTATTTTCCATGTAAAGTGGAAAAAAATTGACTTTCTACACTTCCCCATCAAACACACCCTTAACGCATTTATTTGTACAACAATTGATTGTGTATTTCGTAGTAACCATAGTGACCTATTTATCAGTTTAGTAAAGAGTAGAAAGTAGAGAAAAAATATTCCATCGGTAAAGAGAAAAAGAATTACGGATAAGATCAAGTTGAATTGCTTGTGTCATGACTTCATTTCTCCTTTCATTATGGATATAACATATAAAGTGAAAACTAAAATTCATATAATAATGGGATAATATCACAAATGATCTCCTCCTCACATGCGGAGGAGTTATTATCGTCACCTATTGTTAAAAGGTTATTATCCTCTTCTGCTGATATATCAGCATGTGGATTAATTAAATTAGACCCCACCGTTGATGTGTTAGCCCCCATCTACTGATATATTAGCAATGTGAAGAATATCTCTTCGCCATATCGAGGGGGAGAATATTATTCTAATAAGGGACACCTATCACGTTAAATATTAAAATTTTAACAAAGTTCCAACGTTGATAATGTACCATTTTTATATAGCAGATGATTACGTTTAATTTTCACATTCAAAAATAACTTGGAACGTTATACGAATTCAATCATTGAAATTTTAAAATCGATTCCCAAAAAAACAAAATTTACTTAAAATTGAATTATCTACTTCAATGAAAGTGTACATAGCAAATATGTCAAATGTAGACATACTCTATTTTTTATATCAAATTTTAAATTTACTTAGAATTTCAGTCTTTGTCCTTCTAATAATTAATTAATAGGATAAAATTTCATTAGCAAATTTACTTAAATATTTTAATCTATAGTACTTGTTAAATATTTTAATACTTGATCCAAAAAAAATATTTTAATACTACATAATTTAATACTGCAGATTCTTTGTAATACTGACATTACTACTGCTAACTTTTTAAAGAAAAAATTATAAGTAGCTGTAATAAAATAAAATCAAATTTGATTAATTATGCAATAAATTTGAAGTAATAATTATATGATCCGAAACGCGTAGGCCCTGGACCGACAGTAGTCACCGGTCAGGTTATCTCGAGGCCGTACAGATCTATCTTGGTTGCCTATACACGCTCCATTAATCGATCTGTATATACCCCACCCCGCACCCCGTTCCCTACCCCTATACATACGAACATCTGTATGTATCTACGTCTTCAAACGAATAAATATCATATTACACAGTATCATCTGTATTTTATTATATTATTGTAATTGTAATACACATTTCCACTGATTAATGGAGAGCCAAATGTTTCTATGTAAAAACACATTCTAAGGAGAGTGAGCAAAATCAGCACCAGTGCATGCTCTCCTTTACCCTTTCTTCCTAATTTTTACTTATTATCTTCAATTGATTGTTCTTCAGTAGATTTGAAATCCCCTGTTCCTCATCTCAGATCTGTATTTTTCACCGCCTCAATACCACCTCGACATCGGAAACCGACCATCATCTCACTGCATTTCCCTGTTTCCCCTCAAAAATTGTTGTAAGCAATAAACTGCAATTGATTTCTGTTATTGATTTTGTGGTTTTCGTCGTTTATGATGAAACTGACACAGAATAATTCAGAGAAAATTTTCTGGGATCCGATTCGAACCTCAACCGGGGCTCCGATTTCCATGTCGGGTTCGCAGGGTAAATCCCTGCCGAAGCTCATGGTGTGGTTGATTTTGTTCGTTTCAGCCACTTATGTAGTATACACATTGAAGCTCCTTTCATCCTCTTCGAGCTGCGATGAAGATATTTTCCTCACTACTCGCCGTAACAGCATTTCCCTCAACGATAACACCACGGTTGCGATGACGTCATCGTCAATTGAGATGACGCCACCGTCATCCACGAGATCCCCTTCCGAACCGGTCGAGGAGACCGGTTTAGAGCACATAGTTTTCGGCATTGCAGCGTCGGCGAAGCTGTGGCAGAAGAGGAAGGAGTACATTAAGCTATGGTGGAAGCCAGAGAAGAAAATGAGAGGCATTGTTTGGCTCGATAGCCATGTGAAAACCTTCAGAAATGAATCGGGGAAGCTCCCACAGCTGAGAATCTCCGGCGACACATCGAGATTCTCGTACAAGAACAAACAGGGACATCGATCTGCGATTCGGATTTCTCGTATTGTATCGGAGACTTTGAGGTTGGGGATGGAGAATGTTAAATGGTTTGTAATGGGGGATGATGATACAGTGTTTGTAACGGATAATTTGGTGAGGATTTTGAACAAATATGATCATAATCAATATTATTACATTGGGAGTTCGAGTGAGAGTCATTTGCAAAACATTTATTTCTCTTATGCAATGGCTTATGGTGGTGGGGGTTTTGCTATCAGCTATCCATTGGCTAAAGCTCTTGAGAAAATGCAAGATAGGTGCATTCAGAGGTACCCCAGTTTGTATGGCTCTGATGATAGAATGCAAGCTTGTATGGCTGAACTTGGTGTTCCACTAACTAAAGAACTCGGTTTTCACCAGGTGAGTTGCTTTGCTTGATCTGTTTTTAGTAATTAGTTAAACCTCTTTTTCTCTAAATTTGTGCTTATACATGAAAAAGAACGCAACTTGTGCTTGTAAGGATGGTTTAGTCAAGCAAATAAGCATTGAGTGATGCTGACTTTTAAGAAAACAAATTAGTTACTGCTAATTCACATCCACATATCGATGATTTGGTGAGCGATCATGGTAAATATGGTTATTCAATGGCATTGCTAATAAAGATGGTGTAGTTAGGGGGATGGTGAATTTGCCAATAAAAACTATTGATCAATGAGGTCGAATGGGTAGGGCCATTAACGTAATTCGCCGTAGTTGGCGTGTTGATAACGAGACAAGGTTTGTTGTGCCAAGGACTTAAAAGGAGCCTAGGGGAATTAGTTAATTTAATTATCATAGTTTGACCGGTGCTTTGTTGGAAAGAGAAAAACGAAAAAGAAAAAATAGTAGTGGAATGAGGTAGGTTTTGTGAGTAATGATTGAGTTTGTAGTTGATTAGGTGAACTTCATTATGAATTATGATTAATGATGAATGTTTGTAAATAGTCCTAATGGCAAATATTTGTTGGATGGCTATTCAGTACGATGTGTATGGGAACCTGTTTGGTCTACTGTCAGCACACCCCGTGACACCATTGGTGTCTTTGCACCACCTCGACGTGGTGGAGCCGATCTTTCCGAACGTCACTAGAGTGCAAGCCCTACAACGTTTGAAAATCCCTATGAAACTTGATTCAGCCGGTCTAATGCAACAGTCCATATGTTATGACAAAACAAATGGTTGGACAATATCCGTTTCTTGGGGGTTTGCGGTTCAAATATTTCGTGGGGTGTTATCACCCCGCGAGATGGAGATGCCATCTAGGACTTTCTTGAATTGGTACCGAAGAGCAGATTACACCGCATATGCATTTAACACAAGGCCCGTAATGAGAAATCCTTGTCAGAAGCCCTTTGTGTTTTACTTGTCGAAAGCTGGAATGAATAATACTACAAATCAGACAGTGAGTGAGTACGCTCGCTATGTAGTTCCTCAACCACAATGCAAGTGGAAAATGGCTGACCCAGCTCTAGTTGAGAGAATCGAGGTTTGCAAGAAACCTGACCCTTTGCTATGGAATAGGGTACGTGTATATTATCATTTCTCATACTTTACTCATGTCTACTGTCATAAGTTTGATTCGGTATCCAAATTTGGGTACTTTAATGAACCCAGAGTTGATGTTCATGTGGTGTGCATGAGACCAACACATCAGTTCTGGTTTGGTTTCATACACACCACATCATCATCAGCTGTCGGTATATTAAAGAACTCAAATTTGGGTACCTGGTCAAAACTACTGTTGTTTTGTCGTAGATGACAGTCGAATTTTCTTGATCTATATAATGATCACTAGTTTTGTCCTATTCTTGTGCAGTCTCCGAGGAGAAATTGTTGCAGAGTGGTGGAATCGAAGAGAAAAGGCATGGTGATAGATGTGGGCGTATGTAGGGAAGGCGAGATAAGTGAAATATTAAAGGCGAGTGCCTAAAATGTGAGTTCATTCATTTTGACTTCTCGTACAACCCTTCATTCCTTTATTTCTCAATCTGTAGTCATTAATTATTAAGTTAAAATCTACACGTTGTCTCCGAAGGGTAGTGCTCTGTTACTCAGTTCTCCAGTCGAGAATTAGTCTCACAGGGAAAAAGAAGTAATGTAAAGAGATGTAGCTGTTTACTCGTTAGTTTTGCTGAGCTTAGTAATCTGAAGTCAAGAATTTGTTGTAGAAGACAATTGTTGTGTTCCTTAAATGGTGGCATGTGGGAGCTTAGATATAATTCAACTTGAGAGTTAAGATTCTAGCTTACCGCGTTGAGTAAAATATGATTGTAAATACGAGGATGTCTCAATTTAATATTTTATGTTCCCCTATCGATTAGTTTTTTCGAGGGATGACGTTGTGATTTTGAATATTAAGAAATGCACATCTGATATAGTAATATTTTGATTGGGCTGGTTTGAGAGCAATAACATACTGAACACTTGATGTATTTATTTGTTTATAGCACTTGCTTGGTTTGTACATTCGATATCAATAACATATTGACCACTTGATGTATTTTTTTGTTTATAGCACTTGCTTGGTTTGTACATTCGATGTCGCTCCATTTGTTTATGCTAGCGTTTATACACCTTGTTTTCTTGTAATTCGCCACTTTGTGAAATGGGATCTTTATGTTTAGGTGAGCTTTTTAGCGCATTTTCTTCTGTTTTAAAAAGCTTGTTTTGACGTCGCTTAAGGGGAGTTGAAGTTCAAATTTTGAAGTTTTGCTTTGCGGGTCCTATATTTTTATTCTGTGCAACATGGGGTTGCACACACTTAAAAAAAATAAAAAATAAAAAATAAAGAAACACGTTCAGTTTATTGTTTTTGAAAATACATTTTCGAAACTGCTTTCAAGATTTGTATAGAAAACACAAAATGTTTTTTTAACGTTTTCGACGTTTTCTGTGTTAAATGTCGAAAACAAGGAAAACGAGTTTTCAAATTTTAAACTTTATATTTATTACATTTGAGTCCCAAATTTTCGTTTTCGTACGTTTTAGTCCCACCACTAACGACCACCGCGGCAACAGCCACAAAAAAAAAAAAAAAAAAAAATCAAACCATCATATTTGACGATCAAACCACCAGATTAGGTGGTTTGACCACTGGAGCCACCAGATCTGGTGGCCAACTAGTGGTTTGGCCACCAAACGTGGTGGTCCAACCACCATTAATGGTGGTTGGACCACCATATGAAGGTGGTCCGACCACTTGCTGGTGGTCGGACCACCAGAAGGTGGTCACGAACCACCACGAAATGGTGGTTGGAATCACCCTCAGTAGCCGACGACTGTAAAGTGAGAGAGAGATGGGGCGGGTGATGAAGATGGGGATCTTTTTGTTAATTTAGAAAGTTTAGGGATCTTTTTGCAATTTTTATTTTACCAAATTATTGTATTTCTAAAAGTATAAACCAAACACGTTTTCTATTTTCTATTTTCAAAAATAATTTTTCAAAATAATAAACCAAACGCATTTTCAATTTTCTTAAAACACCAATTAAAAATAGAAAACACCAAAATATTTTTAAAAATAAAAATAAAAAATACAAAACAAATAGAACACCCCCTTAATCACAAAGTTTAATCTTACCACTTGGTCATGTTTTATAATTGTTAGAATGTTGAGTGTGTGAAAGGGCTTTGTTAAAATAATTGAAAGTAGTTTTTAAAAAGGAGTCGTTTTACTCTTTAAAAAAAAGGGAAGGAAAAAAAAGGAAGAAAAAGATAAGAGTTGGTTTACATAAGCTCAAAACTAATGCTGCACTAGGAAGCTTTATTTGAACTTTTACATTAGCTTGTATTTTATTTTACCATATTTTAAGAATAGGGTTAAAAAACTAAAGCTGCACTAAGAAGGTTTATTTGAACTTTAAATTAGATTGTATTTTATTTTACTATATTTTAAGAATAGGGTTAATTTAACTAACAGTTTCTGAAGTTACATAAAAATATTAAAACAGTCACGAAAGTTAAAAAATTTTGGTCACAGTCACTGAAGTTATGAACCTTTCAATAATGGTTGTTGGGGTCTCAAATTGTCTAATATTAAAATCTGCCTTGTTCTCCTATCCGCGGGGTGGGAACCTGCGCAGGAAAAAACAAGGCCCCCCCATAGCAATCGGGGGAGGGGGGGCTGTGTGTGGGTGGGGGCATGTGGGCTTGCGGGTAGGGGACCCGTGCGGATAGGAGAAATTCTTCTACATTCAAATATAAGCACCTAAAATGTAATTGGACCTAAAACTAATATTGCATATGAAGCTCTCTTACCCAATATGTGTAGGTTTTGGACTGTAGGATGATAAACCCAAGTTTGCTTGTCATAACGGTTTATTTTTATTTTTATTATTATTATTATTATTATTATTATAGACATATATAAGAGTTATCAATTAATTATCAGTTATCTCATGACCCTTTTTATCAATAATAATAATAATAATGTCAACAAATTTGGTTTTATCATCCTATGCTCTAAATCCCCGTACATATATTGGGATGAAATAGAGACGAGAGCTTCATGTGCCGTTTTAGTTTTAGGAAAAATTATTATATTTTAGGCCCTTATATTTTAAATTAATACAATTTGGGGCTCTAATGACCATTATTGAAAGGATTTATAACTTTAGTGAGTGTTACAACTTTAGTGATTATTTTGATATTTTTATGTAGTTTCAGTGATCGTTAGTGAAATTAACCCTTTAAGAATAACAAAGACATTATTTATCATAATATTGAATTTTTAACTTTTAAATGAGTGCATATTTTCCAAAAAAAAAAAAAAAGGACTTTAGTGAGCGCATGAATATGAAGTTTGTACAAATGGAACTTAGATTTGTAAATAGTTAATAGTTTTGTTAGACGAGGACTCGATTATTTTTGGTCGATTGCCTTCAATAAATGACGACTTCAATATTTTAGATATGTTAAAAAAAAAAAAATACAAAATCAACACCTTATATTACACCAGAACCGATCAGGCACCAACGTTGGTGCCGTAATTACGGCACCAACGATAGCATTTTCGGGGTCGATCCGACCTCCGTTTTGAAATCCGAGACCAGATCTGGAATCAGCATGGCGATGGGGGGCCAAAAATAGTGCCAAAACTTTGACCGGTGGCCACGGCGGCCACGGTGTCGCCGGAAAAAATTCAAAAAATTCCAGGAACTCCCCATCGCCATGTTGATTCCAAATTTGGTCCCGGATTTCAAAACGGAGGTCGGATCGACCCCGAAAATGCCATCGTTGGTGTCGTAATTACGGCACCAACGTTGGTGCTTGATCGGTCCTGTATATTACACTGCATATTAGGCATCACATTTCAATTGTAATGTTCCAACACTTAAGCGCTGGACGGTACTTAATATTCCAGCACCTTATGTGGTGGCCATGTAGGTGCCATATATATTTATCCATAATTCTTCCTCGATAACGTTTCATTCTTCTCTTCTATTTTGGGAGTCTCTCTCTCTCTTCCATTTCATATCTCTTTCTCTCTTCCTCGAGCCGTTGCTCCACCGTCGTCGTTGCACTAGAGCTCTATCTCCATTGGAGTGAACCATCTTTTGGTTCGCCATGGTCGGCCTACCAAAGTACCACAGATCTGAGATCTCTGGTTTTGCTCGAACCAGAGATCTTTGGTCGCCAGTGAACCAGAGATCTGGTTCTCTGGTTCGCCGGTCTTCAAATCGATTCTTCGGTGGTGAGAATCTTGTCTTCACTTCGCCGGCGAGATTCTTGTCTTTTCTGATGAGATTCTTGGTACCAAGTCTTGTCTTTAATTTGAAAAATTGCAGGACATATGATGTGACACCTACATGGCCGCCACGTATGGCACTATAACATTAAGCAGCTTCTAGCACTGATGTTGGAACATTACCGCACATTTCAATTCAGTTTTACACATTTTGATTCTTTTTTTTTTCTTAATTTGAATTTGGTCAAACTAATCGCATCCACATATTTTATAGGGCCTATATAGACTATACAAATATTTGTCATTCAACTTCACTCACTTTCTCTTATTTCACATAAAAATGTATAAAAAATTATAAAAATTGAATCCTAATTTTTGGTAAACACCTCGAATAGTCCGGTGATTCTTTGTAAGGCTTACATGTCCGGTTGAACATTTGTTGAGTAGAGACAACAATGGGGCGGGGAATACCCGAAACCGATGGGGATCCGATCCGAACGGGGCGGGGAATCCCCGACTAAATGGGGATGGGGATGGGGATGAGACTAAAGTAAAAACCCGAAGTAGGTATGGGGCGGGGACGGAGATCATCTTCCCCGACCCAATAGTTGACCCATACCCGCCCCATTTAGGGTTTTTTTTAAAACATTGTTTACACTCATGTAATTAAATTAAAAATTAAAAATAATTGAAATAAAGAAGCTAGAAAGCAAATAAGGTCTTTTTTAATCACTTCAATTGCAATGGGATTATAGAAATGATGCAAACTTATTTAAAATAGAAATGAACGCCTAAGAACTTACGACTCTTTCATTTTTCCATAATAAAAGTTTATCTATGCCCTCTAACTGATTCTACATTCTCCACTAGTTTGAATTTACATGGCATATTAGTTGGACTTGTTTTGTGGCAAACGATAATTTCAAATTTGCTTATATCTATTTATGTTTTACTTACAAAAATTGTATTAGTTTTTGTTTAATGTACGAATTCTTTGTATTTTATAATTATATTATAACTTATAAGTTGCAAAACTCAAGCATATGACTTCTAGAAACTAGATATATGATACACCGCATAACAATATTGATCGTAAACATATGACTTTGTTTTGAAGCATTTTAAAATATAAAAATAGTAAAAATAAATAAGCGGGGAACTAAATGGGGATTAAAGTTGTCCCTGACCCGACCTGCCCCCGGCCCGACACCGATTAATTGGGGATGGGACGGGGATGAGTATTGAAAAGGTTTGGTGGGGCGGGGACGGGGAATGGGATCCCCTACCCGAACCCTGCCCGTTGTCATTCCTATTGTCGAGACTTATGCTAAAAGATTCCAATGGATAAGAACAGGATAAGGACTTCACATTTTATGGACAAAAGGTATGCGAAAAATCTCCACAAAGGATACTAAAAATTTCGACAAAGGAGGTAAAACATCTACACACATTGTAGCTAGGCTAATCCGTGCAAAGTAAAGCTTGGTGTAGTCTCCTGGTCTATCATTTAAAACTTTACTGCTATTTTCCTGAAAATGAAATTTCTCGAAGAATTAATAGGCAACAAACTTCAAATAGTTGCGGAATTAGGAATAATTTTGGTAACAATATCTAAAGATTTGATTGAGAGACGCAAGTTTCAAACCCTTCTAGTGGTTATTAGGCGGAAATGTACAAAGATTTGACTCAGTGGAAATGTGCATTAGGGTATGAGATAAAATGTTTGAAGAAAGTGGTTATAAGTACTTGAGTTGTCACTAATAGGGTTACTAGGTGGAAATCTATATTATTAGGTTGTTATTATACTATTTAAAAACCCTTTTGTTTTTTGTGTATTAGGATACAGTATAATTGTCGGGAGATGTTCCTCTACGTACCCACGCATGGGCGGGGTGCTGGACACGCCCGACGTGGCGTGACATTGGGCGGCCACGTGAGCGTGTACACGGCTTCCCTGCCCACAGTGTGGGAAGGGAAGCAAAAGCGTAAAATTGTAGTACACATTTCCACTTAATCAATCAATCTTAGAGTTTGTCACGCTTCCAATTTCTTCAAACATTTTATTCTTTGAGTTTTCACTTAATGAATTACATCTTGGTCATTGGAATACGAAATAATATTAGCATCCACAAAATCGAACTCTTTTAGTAAACTACTAAGTTAAATGTCTTCTTCCACAACATGAATAGCTGTGACTGTGCATTTTCAAGCCGACAACACTGCATCATGAAGAATAACAGTAATTATAATATTAATCATAAATGAGAGGCAGTTTTTAAGATCAGGAATCATACACTCATAGTGTTGGAACTTTGTTAAAGTTTCAACATTTACGTGGCGCATCCTCCCTACTGGTAAGTGGACCCTACTGTCACACAGCAGTAAGGAATAATTGCCACGTCAAGCGCTGGAACTTTAACAAAATTCCAGCACTGAAAATGTATCATTTCGCTTTTAAAGATATGTTAAGAAACCATTTCGTAGTTTCACAATGAGCCTTACTTCGATCACTCATAGTAGAACTTAAAACACTAAGAGCATTTGAATGCATTCTTTCAAGTTCTCTATTGGAAATTTTCTAGAAGTAAGTTTAAAATAAACAGCAGGTGGAATAGATTAAAGATTTGAACAAGATCAAACTTTTTTTTCGAGAATAATATCAAAGTTGTTATAAAAGTATAGAAATAATAGAGAGTTTAGAGAGAATGAATTCTAAGGAATTCTCAGGAATGAATTTCATTAATAACTGAAGCCCTATTTATAGGAAAACTTCGAATGGCACAATCGTAATTACATAATTTCATCTGGGACATAATAGTCATTCACATAAAATAATTATTGACAATTGCGTCATCGCATGTGTCATCATTTTCGTCATCCTTTAACTAATTATTCCTCAATTATTATTCATAACACTTCCCCTTGAATGACTATTAATACAAATGTCTTCTAAACTTATGTGGAAAAAAACCCAGTGGGAAAAAAAACTTCCAAACCGATTGCAGGATAGCTTGGAGTGGTTATATACTGCTTCATCAAAACATTGCTCCCCATGATGTCTATCAGCGGTATAGGAGTATTCACGTGCTGCTTCGTTAAAAACCTTGTCAAGAAAACCCAGTGGGAAAAAACTTGATCGAAGGAAAAATAGTACAGGTACTCCATCTGATTTCATATCTTGACGACGGATATCCTCGCTTCTGGTAAAGGATTTTAATATATCATTGTTTGGATCTAAAGTATTGTCTCTATTATAACTTGATCCAATAGATATATTGTGGCGATTTCTCTTGTCGTCCTCAATATACCATGAATATGCCTTGTTAAAACCTTATTAGGAAAAATCCAGTAGGAAAAACCCTAATGAAGGAAAAAGAGTACAATATTCATGTGAATACGCCATTAAAATTGCCTCATTAAAAACCTTGCTAGGAAAACCCAGTGGGATAAAGCCTCAGTCAAGGGAAAAAGAGTGCAACACGTATTTTATAGAAGTATGCTTCAAGTATTTCAAAGTCTTTCATGGATTTATATAAGTATCATATACATTAGTTGATACGCTTCATTCATTTCCACGTGAATGAAATTTAGATATTATATAATATCATGTTATATTCAGTGCTTATATGCAATCAACAGCTTCGATCTCATTTTCTCACTATATCGAGATATATACCTAAATCTCTTTTGGAGATTTCATATTAGTTGAGATTGGGCTGCCTCATTAAAAACCTTGTTTGAGAAAGACCCTTTAGGGACAAAAACATCAATCAAGGAAAAGAGTACAGCATATGAATTTCTCAACAATATCAATGTAGATATTTTGAGCCTTTGCATGCACTGATACAATAATACATTTGAAACCTCTTCAAGAGTTTCATTCTCGTTTCTCATTAAGCCCGTGCATGAACACTTTAATCATAAGGGCATATATTTCAGCATCGGTATTTTCCGATGGATTTCAATATCCTCACTATCATATGTAGCGCTATCTTTTCATACTGTGTCAACACTTTCAATTTTATTTCTTTCCCCATATCGACATAACTTATCGAGATATCTCATTATCAATCCTCTTGTAGGATTACACAATATAGTTATGTCTATATACTCTTCAAGAGCATATGCCTCCGTTATTAAGACCATCTTTTATAATTTGCTTTGATATATATGATTGGGGAAATCTCATAATATCAACGCTTCTGGCGTGCTAACTTATCAAAGCATCTTAACTGATATATGTGATTGTTCATAGCATCTTTTATGCATCTTTGAACTTCAAGTTCATATTTTAATTGTGAGGATATAGTATGATGCATTTCACATATCATTTTCAACCTTTAATACTCCCCCTCATGCTGAGAAAATTTAGAACACCAAAACTCATACAGTTGGTATGATTTTAATCATATATGTTCTCATCATTCAGCTTTAATATGGGAATTTAGACCGTTTGCATTCTATTCTCGATATCGGCAATTTATTTGAGGACTTTAAATAATTTGCCATATAATATCCCACTTGTATGCGCATACTCAAATCCTTCAGGGATTTATTCAAATCATTGGGATATATATATTTACTAGCTTTATCATTAAATCTGAAACCATGCTCATACCGTGAGCAAATCATTTCGTAATCTTCCAATTACGAATCATATACACATGTGACTATCTAATGGATCCATATCATAATATCTAGTAGTCCACATGGAGAATGAGTGGGCCCATATTTCTCATCCTTTATTCCAGATATATTTGGGATTTATTCCCAATATTGGCTTGTAATGATTTCATCATTTATCGAGAACAATCATTGAAGAATTCTTTTAATTCTTCACTTGAAATATTGATTTCAATAATTATTTAAACCGGGATGGTCAGTCCGGTTTTGCAAATGAGTATTATTGAAATTCTAGTTCAGTAAATTCTTATATCGATTTCACTAGTATCTGTATAGTGCTCAACATGATTCATCATAGAAACAATTCACCGACATATTCCATAATCTTTTGGTGACATTATTGTCTACTACTGTTCAAACACGGAGTTACAGCTCATACGCATCACATCCGGCTATTATTTAATTCCAAAATTGTAGCTCTTACGCTTCATTTTATTTATTTAAGATCGGAGTCTTATTTCATACGCGTCGTATTATTCTATAAATAAATCATCAAAATTATTGCAAAATTCATCCTAACAAGGGTCTATACATTATAATGGATCATATGCTCTCAAATCTTCGAAAATACTATCCATCACTACCCATCAAAATCTTAAAAATGATTTATCGATGTAGGCTGGAAAGATTAAGGATGCTAATGAATAAGGGTATCTCCACAAGATATCCGATGCTTGATTGAAGTAAGGGTTCGATTATCTGGTGAGGTTTCAATTCCTTCTAAATACATGCTTGGTATGGGTAAAAGTAGTTTTTCAAATAAACGGAGAGCAAAAAGATTAGGAGGATGCTACAAGTGTGCTCAGTGGACATGTGACACTCGATGTAAATCTGTGGGGTATTTGTCCAGAAACCGAGAAGATAAAATAGCATTCATTAAGGATGGATTGAGTAAGGAGCCTTTGGATGATATTCAACAGGCTCTTGAGACACATCCTAGTGGACACGTACAAGGTGAGCTAATGGCCTTATGGACCAAATTACAAGATCAACAAACGCGTTACAGTCTTGAAAAACTTACTTTAGAAGATCCTGTTTGTAAATTTAGTAGAAAAATTTAGTATAATAATTTTCTCATATTAATATAAGGAAGCTTGGTATAATAACGAAGATCAATATATTTCTTTTATTTGTAAATATCGTTTTTCAATTTTTTTAAAGATATATATATATATGTATATATATATTATTTTTCAATCACCGACAGGTATATGTCATTTCACTAAAAAAAATTTTTTTGCCTTTTTCTCTTTCTTATTTGTCAAAAAGTAAATAGTGCAATCAATTATTGGTTTGAAAATTTTCCCTTAAATAGAGGGATTCATATATCTCTCATGTTCATACATTAAAAGTATAGTGTAAAAAGAGAGGTAGGAGTAGAGATGGATGTGGAGATTTTAGAATCATCTCATACAAGTCAGTCTTTACCTCACCAGATTAAAACCGTATGTATTCTTGGTGGGTCTAAGCTGGTAGGCCATATCCAATATGTGGATATGGCAAACCAACTCGTAAAAGAGTTAGGGAGACAAGAAATCAATATACTATATGGAGGAACCAACAACAAACTTTTAACTAGACTTATAATGGCCGCACCATCATGGGGAATAAGAGTTTCGAGTGTAATACCTTTCCATCGAGTTGGATCTAATACTCGAATTGGAGCCAGTTCTACCATGGGTTCTGCTGGGTTGGTGCTACAAGCGCAATCCATCCACCACTGCATGATGTATATAATGAACAATAGTGATGCTTTCATTGTCCTTCCAGGCGGCTATAACACACTAGAGGAAATATTCAATATAGCCTCGTTGGCACAGTGGAACTTTCATGTCAAACCAATAGGTTTGTTGAATATTAATAATTTCTTTGATGGCTTACTAGCGTTTCTAGATCAGAGTGTAAATAATAAGTTTATCTCTCATTCAATGAGAAAATACTTATCTCTACTAGTATCGTTGATGAACTACTCATCAAATTTCATGCATATGTTCAAGAATCTGGAAGCCCAGTCCGTCAGGTCACGGACCACTTTGGTGTCAGCGAAAAAAAAGAAATTCGGATCCTTTAAATATCTCATTATGAACCCTGATGTTGGGGGTGGCAGAGTTACGGAGTATTTATACTCTCGAAACGCACCATTCCTTTATGGGTTCAATATGTATTTTCTTTTCGCATTTCTATATTTCCGAGTGTTTATTGCCATCTTTAATATTCTCAATATGTTCCACTTCGGCTGTTTTGTACTTCTTCTGGAGTAATAATAATAATATCATATTGGCTTTATTCAAATACAGAAATCTAGTGATTCTGCTTCTTCAATAGCATTTTATTCTCATATTAATACAATCTCATATCATCGATGAGATTACTTCATATAATCTCTCCATGCGATATATTTTCTTTGATTTATCAACATGGGATCTATTGAGCATTTTACTTTCATCTATTTATCCAATGGTAATTTCTAATACCTCTTACTCAATTTTCTCCATCAATATTTAATAGACGTGGAAAGTGAACATTTCTTTATCAAATGCTTCTTTAAGAGTATTTCTCATCATATCGCAATATGCTCAATTTTCTTTCTCTTGTATCACTATGGGATTCTTTGAGCAATTTTATTTTATCAATACATATAACGGCAAATTCCGACATCACTTGCTCAAATCCCTTCTTTAATATCAATAGAATATTCATATCGAACATATATAAATCAGTTATTCAATCGTGGGGTTTAATCCAACCACATTTGTAATAATTATTCTAAACGTGTGGTATAACCCACCACATTGAAATATGCATACCAATCGTGTGATATAACTCACCACATTGGAAATATATGCGAAATTTAAAGTGCGTAAATTTAAATTGTAGAAATTAAATTTCCTCCAATAGGTGGTCGAACCTACCTTATGGGAATTATTACAATAAATATAAATTTACGGAATTTAAATTGCGAGAATTAAATTGCATAATGATTAACTACTTCTTCAGGAGTAGGATCTACTTAGTAGAAGGTATTACCCATCACTTAGCATATAAATTGCATAAATATATAAAACCTTCTGTTTAGTGATGGTTGAACCCATCATTAGGAAGGAGGTGTTGCAGTATTTAAATTGCAGTAAATAAAGTGCGAGAATTAAATATTGAACCGCTTCTACGGGAGCAGATTTGTTCTTCTAGAACAAATACTCATTACTTCTACAAGAGCACACTTATCCTTTTAGAACAGGTATATTATGTAATTAGATTGTAACGCCCCGTCCAGTTCCACATACATATACGTCATAAATGACGTCATATCAGAGTGTACCGTGCACGCATCGTAAACATAACGTATAAAGATAAAGCCACCTTCGGGCCTGTGCACGGGTTTTCATTTCTTTTTATCGCATAGTGGAACTAGACGAACGTCAATCATACATTCATACACGAAACCCTAAACATTGAAAACGTATAACCTACTAGGGTTTCGGAGTCCATTACATAGCGCAGGATCGTCAATTCCCGTTCCCAATCACACACCACATCACGTCATTAGGACCTTTCGCCATCTCCCGATCACATCACCTTCATAGAACATAAACATAGACACGTAATGAGTCATAAAGACTCAGTAGATAATAGATGCAATGCATGACATATTCATAATCGTGGGCCCGTTGCGAACCATATGTTTATATCGGCGTAATATACATTCATGCTTTAATTGGCCAGACCCCAGTCCTTTGTGGGACCTCCATTTGGACCAATTGTCTCAAACCTTTGTGAGACGAACATTATATAAACATTTGGTAGGCAACCCTATTCATCGTTTTTCATGCATGATCATGCTTCAATGTATACGCGTAAATAAACACATGTAATATCATATGCATAGCCTTGCCCTCAACACATACATATCGCATATAACACGTTCGTTCCCTTACATATACACGAACGTAGTTGAGGTCTTATACTTCATACATCATAATCATCACACATATACACGTAAGGGTTTACGTTGAATCATATTCACCACATAAAACCCGCATTAACGCCATGCTTTTCACGTGAAGACTTCATGAGTTATACATTACAATCTCTATGATTCTTTCAAGTCCTAACCAATTCACTCATGGAACTTGGCACGAAGATCACGTAGATCATAAATCACACATATATCATGGCATAACATATCATAAGCATAGGACAAGCCAATGGATCCTACACATGCTTTCTAGGTTCATACATAGCATAAACATGGCATAAACATGATCAATTCTTGATTCATTCATTCATAAGCATAGATATATGACATAAAACATGTAAAACATCCATATCTACCATAGATGAAGTTCAAACAAGCATGGAGAAGCTTCCTCTTCTTCCTCTTCTCCTCTCTCTTCTTCTTCTTCTTTCTCTTCTTCCCTTCCTTCTTGTAATCAAGGATTACACAAGCATTACATAGGTCATACATGAGATTGGAGATGATCACATGGGTGTTTGGGAGTCTTGGTAGGGTTTTGGGGTCATGAGAACCGAGCTTGGGTGAGAAATGTCCAAGAAATGGCTAGAATCTTCTAAAATAACACTTCTGCCGACTTAAAATTACGGCCGTAAATCTGCCTGTTACGGCCGTAAATTCCAAAATTACGGCCAGTAACTCATTAAATTACGGCCAGTAACTTCGACACACGCGACCGCGCTCGGCCACGCGACCACAGAGGATCGCCCTTTAACCTTCATTCTTGACTTACTAGTAACCTTTGACCCTTACGGCCGTAACCTGATAATTACGGCCGTAACCTTGAACCATTACGCCGTAACTTGACTTTTACGGCCGTAATCCTTACATTTATGGCCGTAATTACGTTCTCGTAATTTTCCCATTTTCCTCTTTTCAAGGTCGTTGCATCCCGAGGCATATCCTGCATCGCAAATCATAATGTGAGCATATCATATACATATACGTCATACTGAAACGTCATCATGTCATTTCATATCATATACGGAGTCATATACGGGCGTATATACGAAATCATCTCCGTATCCGGGACGAATTCGGGCGGGTCATTACATAGACTCTTCGGGAGTTAAAATAATATTCCGATCTTTTAACTCAAATGGACTTCAAGCCATTTTATATAATCAATGGATTTAGAATTTCTTCATGAATATTCTATCCATTTTTCACTGTCGTCAAAATTAGGTCGGTTTTACCCTAAGGGTAAAATTGTCCATTCCAATTCGCAAAGGTAAAATTGTCAAAAATATTTTATCAATGTTTTAAGATTGGAAAATTATCTCCTTTCTACTTCAATTTATCAATATCAAAATGTTCAAGGACTATTTTGTAACTTTTCAAAAGTTGGGGTACTGATTTGCAAATTTTTTTGAAAGTTTACCTTATCAATATTGGTGTCAAATCGAAGATCTCGTTAAATCGAGTATAATGGAGTCAAGAAAATTTGATTTTGATAACGTATGCTCCTTATATCTCGAGAAAACGAATATTATAGTTTAATATATTATTATATTATATATACATATATATTATATATACCTCTCCGTCATTTTGCTTCGGGTATTCATCAAATTCTTCAAATGTGCTAGCATTCACAATAATCAAACCATTAATACTTTGTTAATATTATTAAACTATAATTAGATAGTAGAGAGACAAATGGATTGTATCAAGCCAACGGATGAGAGGACATTGACAGCGACGCAGAGTATCACGGCAGAGAAGTGATGATGTTGAAGCATCGACAGATAGCCAAAACGAATCAAGTCTGGATATAGAAAGATGAAAAAGAAGATGATGATATGTATTTCATTCTTGTTGACATAGTCGCTGATCGTGGCTTCACCATGGTGGTTTCGGTTATCTTTATCTCTTACATTTACATATGTGGAGAGGGGGAGGGGGGAAGAGAAGAGAAGTGATAAAGTTTATCATCTAACTAATATTGAGGTTTCGATACGTATGCTCATCAATAGATGCAATCAGAAAGCATATTCCTTCATATTACTTAAATGGCCAGAGACTCACGATAATGTATTATAAAAGTATAGAAATAATAGAGAGAGTTTAGAGAGAATGAATTCTGGCGACTCGTGAATTAATTTCATTAATAATCAAACCCTATTTATGAAAAACTTGAATAAGACAATCGTAATTACATAATTTCATCGGGACATAATACCATTCACATAAAATAATTATCAAAATCGTACATCGTGTGATCATCATTTTCGTCATCCTTTAACTAATTATTCCTCAATTATTATTCATAACAAAAGCTAAAATGTGTGAGCCCAATTTTTCCCGGGCTTGACATGTGGGCCAACAGCCTTATTGACTCTAAGCAAAATCAGGCTGGTTTAGAAGTATATCAGGCTTATCGATGCAACCAATATTTTTAGTCTTGACTCAAAGCTTCTTTTTCTTCTCTTTATTTTCAACTATGTTCCTATAGCAATCTTTGATTAAGGGCTTGTTCTTTCCACTATAAATTTAACCGCACGTAATTCCGTATAACCTTATACTCGTTTTCAACCATACACACATCTCCCAAAATAATATTAACCACACATTTTTACACGGAATGCCGCACACATCAACTTAACACCCAATCAAACATACCCTAAGTGCCCCAACTTTGTGATCCTTTTCATGTACCCTTCATCATAAAGTTTTCCCTATTCATGTTGTCCCTATGGTGAACCTCGAACTCTAGGTGATTGTTTTTAAGCTCAATAATAATAATTTTAGTGGTGAGAGAATCTCTCTCATCCTCTAAGACATTCTTAGGAGTCAGGATATGCTTGATAAAGATTATTGAAAAAAAAATAATGAATTGTAGATGGTTGTTTGAGAAGTAAAGAAAATATATTAAAAATATAAAAAAAATTTCAAATCAATATCATAAGCGATCAAAATAATTTTTTTTTTTTTTTTTTTTTTTGATGCTGTATCGGACAAACCATTAATGCCAATACTTTTGGATACACCCCGTAGATTCTTCAACTACTAACACCAATATCCGCTATTGAGCATTTGTTGAGGATTATGTTCAAAGATTCCCCTAGATCAATTAAACGAAACAAGTACTATACACATTTTCAGAGTTAATGAAGAATAGTGCAAATGAGCCTCTGTGTTTATACATAGACAATCTACTCAAAATGCTCTACAAAAAAAAAAAAAAAAATTTGTAGCTAGGCTAATCAACGCAAAGTAAAACTCGTAGAATGCCCCACGTATATATCGTTTTCATACTCAAATTAAGAAAGATTAGAATCCAAGATTTTCATTTAGAGCAGACGAAGATGAAAAGAAATTGAAGATCCTAAAATGGAATCAGAATTAGAACAAATCAGAGAGAGAAGAATGAGAAATCTGACCTTTAATGATCTAAGGCATCAGGTGTCCCCAACCCAACCTCGGAGTTACCATCACCACCTAGTTTTACTGTAGGTAATCAAAAGTATGTACAAAGAATTAGTTCGTCACGTCATAAAACAAGAACTTATGGGGCGAAAATGTCTTTTCAAGATTTTTGACAAATAGCCCTGCCTCAAGTTCTACATGATATAATTCTGTCGTCAATATTATTGCTCTACCTATAGTCCCAATTCCTCACTTTGTCCCAACAGAACCCTTCCAAGGATTGATCGATGTCTCACTTTGCAGAGGATGTCTATACTGTTACTTGGATTATAAGACTTACCATAACAAAGTTTACAAAAAAGAATAATGTTACATTGCCCAGCTATATATGTATATAACAAGGGTTACAACATGATTTTCAATGACAAATTTGTCATTAAATTTCTACCGACTTAACATGATGTACCCAAGTGCCAAAAGACTATTTTGGTATTTTTCTCACCCTCATATTGTAACATTTGTAATATCCCTTGTCGTTGGCGATGTAGCTTTACTCGATCTAACTGTAATTAGGATAGTAGATCTTGACAAATCAGTCCTTCTTTAATATCGATTCGTGTATTACAAAACTTTGCTTAACAATTATAAATTTAATCATTAAGAATGTTATTTTGTAGAATTTTTGTTGCTCAAACATAATCAAGTTAGCTTGACCAAATGCACTTGTCATAGTTAGTTAAAGAACCAAATATGATTATGTATTCCTGTTAAATTAGGGGGTTGGAATGGTATGTAGAAGGAAAATTGGGGAAGGAACACAAATATTCCAACCGAAACCGATCTGAGAAGATCTAAAGGGATCGAATCGGAAATTGAAAGAGAGAGATCGGAAATAGAATGAGAGAGCAGGAGAGAACGATTGTAGATTCGTAGGTTGAAAGAGAGAGGAGGAGAGGAGAGTGGATGAAGCGTGCGATGGAAGCCAGGAGTCCGTGTTGTGAAATGGGTTGGGTCAGACCCGCGAGAAGTCGAAATGGACTATCCGGTTGCAAAGGAAGCAAAACGACATCGTTTGGACTTGTAGCTTCAAGAAACGACGTCGTTTTGACGACGGTGGAATGAATAGTTCTTTTGTCATTCCCTCTTATAATATAGGACTGATATGTTAAATAACCTAGATTTGCAATTGGTGTCTATGATTTTGATTTGTTGGTTGGATACTATGATACAGGGCCAGATGTGTCCTTGAATTTGATTATTTTGAGAAATTTCTGTTTTTTTAATTTTATTTTATTTTAAAATCCTTGGCTTAATTGTCGGTTATCATTAAACTTTCCAATTTCCTTAAAAAAAAATGATAAAGAAATGGAAATGAATGCCATGCCTCCCTCTAGATGAAGACCAAATATGACAATAGAGGATGGTGGTAGGTCAAATCTTGTTCATTTTCTGTCAGATGGGGACAGAGACCCGCGGCGGCGACAGGCTAGGTTACACGAAAAACGCGACAGGAAATATAATTTTCAATAATATAGAGGATGTGAAAACCTCATATAATAATTATTAGTTACAACGTCTAATCTCGATAAATTATCTAATAGGAATTAGATAATAAAAATATCAAAATAAATCCAATTGAATAAAAACCATCATCATAAAATAATTATTGGAATATAATAATCTCAAAATCTTAGACTATTGAGGGATGAACGATAGAAATGAAAGAGGTGGCCTGAAGATTGACATTTGAAGCAAGGATTGAGCTTTTGACCTCCTGCCGTATAGCTTTAAGTAATTAGGTCAATTATTGCTTGTTTTAGTATCTTTAATTATTTATAAATTAAAATAAGTCGTAATATATTTAAGTTAGTTTAATTTGATAATATTATATTTTAATTAAGTTAATGAACTTTTGCGTTTTACTTGTAAATCATAATTATTTTTGTCTTTTTTGTTTTTAAAATTATAATATTTTGACGCAAAGTTTCCCAAAAATTTCCTTAAAGTTTCTATCAGGTATCCATAAACTTTTCATAGAGTTTTCGAAATTTATTAGAATTATAAAACTTTATAAGAGTTTCTGAGATGTTTCCATACAATTTCCATCAAGTTTCAGTTTCTAAAATGTTTTCGAGACGAAACACAAATCTTTTAGGAGTTTCCATGCTTCATAAGTGATAGGAGGGGACATCGGCATTTGAACACGGGTAATACTATTGTGAAATTTAGTTAAATTCACAATTTATTAATAAGGGTTATTTTTACTTTTTGTCCACATTTTTTGTATTTTGAGATAATTTTATCTCTATTTTTTCGACATATTGGGTCCCTATTTTATTTGTCCCTAGTAGGGATTTCATCCATTTTCACTATTTACTTACCTTGTTTTATCTTTTACTTCCACCTTAATAAGAGTAAAATTGGAATCCACAATAATAAAATGTTTTCTCTCGACAAAGTGTGGAAATGAAATAAAATAACATTTTCTAAAAATATATATAATAAAAATTGTTGAAACAAATTTTTTTTCCAAACAAATATTTTTTTAAGTTAATGTGAAATTGATCACCAAAACTCCAAAAGGGCTTCCTACCTCGATTTCAAGCCGCTGGTGAAGGGCTGGGCGTGGGATGGCGATAATTATGCAATGTGGTCCCATCATATGCATGTGGGTAGGACTTAGTGGAGGAATCTAGTGTGACATGTTTGGAGGCAGCAAAATCAGCTAACCACGAATCGGCAGATAGGGCACCAGTGGTTGTCAACTTTGGCACTAGGACGAGACTGGTAGAGCTCAATAAAAGTATCATTACGACGACGAATATCATGATCACGTCGACCAACGAACTTACATATGATAGAAGGGGGACCAATTTGGGTACTATAGTGTATAGCGTTGACAACCAAAAGTGGGATGTGGAAGGGGTCAGTGGAAGATTGAGGAAATAGGGGGCAATGATCGGAGTTTTGGGTGTTAGTGGATTGATTCCTTTGGGACGTCTGACTACGGGCTATTGGTACATTGGATAATGGCATTGGAGAGACTAGGAAGAGACTCAACATGACCCATGAATGTTTCCTAATCCACTCATTTGTTTTATATTTTATCAACGGTTAGGGAGAAAATCACGAGTATGCAAGGCAGCCACAAATTCTTTACATACTAGCTAAGAGCCACGAATGTTTAAGACAAGCAGTGGATTTTATGGTGAGGAATTTACCAACTGATTTCTTGGCCCGAGTGATGGAGCATAACGAATCTTTCAAATGAGCGACATGAGAATGAGAATGTTTCTCATACCAAGATTCTAAAAGGCGGGGGGCGTGGTAAGGCGAAGAGGCCAAACCTCAAGCCTTGTAAGCTTAGGAATAGAAAGACGTTTTCATTTTTTTAATTATTTTAATTATTTCAAAGTGATAAGTAATTAAAAAAATTCATATTTGACATCTTTACATTATAAAAAAAGAAATGCCACGTTCGCAGGAGTGCACTCATTAATATTTTTAAAAAATTATAAAAATCAGTTTTATAGTTTTAAAAATTTATTTTTAGATAAACCAACATTAATTGGTAGTTTTAAATAGGAAAAATTCTTAAATACAATTATTTTATTAATTTTTTTAATGGAACATAAATTTATCATTAGTAAAGCACACAGTTCATTATGTGGTCCCTGCATAGAATAAATTGTTGAATTCTTAAATTAAGGGAAATATTTAGTAAGAAAAAATCCAATTTTGGAAACAAAAAATACAAATATTTTTATATTATAAATCCTACAGTGCCAAGGCCAGCTGGCAGTGCCTAGCTAGCACTCACAATGTTGAAAAAATATTTATATTAGTTAATTAATTATGAAATTCCAAGTTACTAGATTTATGTATGGCTATATTTAAAGAATGCTCTTAATGATTGATTCTTTCCATAATTGGAAAAGGAATATATAAATTGTAATTAATTGTTTTGATTATTTAATTTATTCTGCTTTCCTTATATTTATTTTATATTTATTTCTATTTTAATTTTTTAATTAATTTATAGCGAAAATGTCCATTAAATACATGCGCTGCCTTGTTCATGCCAACTAACTCGGATCAATCTCTTTTTTGCTCAATAACTACAAGCTTTTATAATTTTTTTACTAGTTAGTCATAACTCTCTTATTTGGTCGGTTTTTCATTTTTTCTGACACTTTTGCCTTTTTCTTGGGTTCTTGCTTGCCGTTTTCCAGAGAGATTTTTTGCTGCTTGATTTTTTTGGTCATTGTGTAATTTAGTTAGATTGATGGATGATAATTGATCTTCTGGCTGTGATGCTGCAATTAGGTTAGATCTTCTATTTTCGTCTTCTATTTTCCTTTTTTGGAGTTTTTTTCTTCAATCTTCTTGCTATGATGTTGCTGGATTTTTTGGTGATCGATTTGTTTTTATTTAGGTTATATCTGTTGCATTTTTTTTTGCAATGTTAATTTCTGTTGCTACTGTTTTGTTGTTATTGAGTTTTTCTTTGATTTTCTTCTTTTTCCGTTTGCTGCTGTGTTTTCTGGTTTTCCTGTTGCTTTCTCTATTGCTGTCAACTGGTGCAGGTAATGTTATGTATTTTGTGTGTTTTTGTGTTATCGTTGTGATTACCTCGATAGGTAATCATTAGTTGGGTAGGTAATGCGTTTATTTATTTATTCTTCTGTGATTACGTCGATGAGTAATTATTAGTTGCGTAGGTAATGGTTTTATATATGTGTTTTTATTTATGTCTTCTTTTGTTGTCAGTATCATTACATTTGTAACTAATGTTTATTTTGGGGTTATTTTTGCGACTATGTTATTTTGCTACTCTGATTTTTTGTGTTTTTATCTTTTATGTTGTTAGGAATGGTGATTCCAACTTGGTTGTTCAGTGTAGCTGGAATGGTTAGTTTTTTTTGTTTCCAATAGATTCTCCCATGACATATACTTCGCTGTCTAATGAAATTTATCATATGTTTAGTTTTCGCCGTAATGATGTCATGATGCTTCAATATTCATTGCTAGGCTGTTTTGTGTGCTATTTACATAATGAAGTTGACTTTCATATGTTGTTTAGTGGGGCAATGATATATAAATTGGATTATGTTGAGATTTCAGTTTGTAAAGAGATTGGAAATTCTAGTATAAATCGTGTTTTTTCAGTTGATACATCTTCTATGGTTGATGAAGACGAATTTTTAGGTTTATCATTTAAGTATGAACCGTTGAAGCCATTTTTATTTGATGAATGGTCTAGTTATATTAGCTATGAGAGTTTAATAGTGGTAGACCTGAGTTTAAAGACAAATTGAAAAAGTCTGCTATTGTAACCAGTTTCAAATTTGTTTTTCAAAGAAACGATGGTGTTCGTGTGCATGTTATTTGTGAATATTTTGGAAATTCAGAAGGAGAACGATGCAATTGGTTCATAAATGGTGCTATAGCCTCAGGTAATGGTAGTTTTTATATTCACTGTATGAACAATGTACATACTTGCAGTGATGTTCTTTGCCGACAAAAGCATCCACTTTTGGATTCTAATATTGTCATAATTGTATTGAGTTAGATGTTATGTACAATATATCGATGAGGCCTAAGGAGATAGTGAGTAAGTTCAAATCTGCTTATGGATTCGATATCTCTTCCAAGGTTGCTTTGAGAGCTAGGAAAAATGCTAGCGATAAGCTTGATGGTAGTGAGGCCGAATGTTTTAACAAGTTGTCGTGGTATAAGGATGCTGTTATGGAGACCAATCCAGGCTCTTTTTTGAGTTGGAAGTTCATAATTCTTCAAATCGTTTCAAGAGGCTTTTTTTTAGGTTATGGAGGTTGTGCTAATGGTTTTAGGTTTTGCCTCCCAGTGATTGTATCTTAATGGAACATTCAGGAAAAGTGTGTACAAGGGTAAGATTTTGGGTGCTACGGGAAGAAATAGCAATAAAGGTATGAGTACCCTTCCAAGTAATTTATTATCTACAGCAGTAATGTATTTTCCTTGATTATCAACCCCAGAAATATATTACATGCATTGGTAATTAGTTATTTTTTGATTTTGAATATCAGCCCTTGTAACACATTACCATCTCAGCTAATCCAATTCTTTTGCTTTCGTAGGCATGTTCCCACTTGCCATGTGTGTGCGATTCTGAAACAGAAGATAATTAGCATTTTTCTTCTATCACTTGAAGAAGCTACTTGACCCCCAAGGAAGAGTGATGACATTTATTTCTGATCGTGGCATTGGACTGTTGAAGGCATTTGATACTATCTTTCTTGATAATCCGCATTTGTTCTGTTTTAAGCATTTATTGTTTAATCTTGGCAAGAGGTATATGGGTAAATCTAATTCCGTAGCTTTAGAAAAGGTCAAGAACCTTTTTTTAAGGTAGCATACTCATTTACTGAAAAGGAATATAACTACAATCTACATTTGTTGAGAGAAGAGGGTGCCATTACTGTCTTGGATTTATTTCTTTCTTAAATCCCAGTTGAAAATTAGTGTTGTGCATTTTACAAAGGTTGCCGTTATGGGATTATGGTTAATGGTATCATTGAATCATTTAATAATTGGATTAGTCTTGAGCGTTTGATGCTGGTATATTGCTTGCTTGAACAAACTTGAATAAAACAAATGGAGGTGATTGTTGAGAGGAGAGCTGAGGCTGAACAGTGGACAACCAAGCATACACAAGAAATGGAAGCTACGTTGGAAAAAGAGATGGACAAGTCTTGTCAATTTAATGTCTACTTTTCCTCCCCTGGTGTTTATGAGGTCAGATCTGAGTATCGCTATGCTGTAAACCTCAATGAGCATACATGTTCTTGTGTTAAAGGGAATGTGTATGATTATATTGATCATCATTTTCACGCTGCTACATTTAGGTTGTGTTATAGTTTTCCTATTCATCCAGTAAGCAACATTGATGAGTCTACTATAGAGTCGGCTAGTGATTACATCTTTTCTCCAATTGGAAAGAGGCCACCGGGAAGGCATAAGAACAAGAGGATTATGTCAAGTGAAGAGTGTATAAAGAAGCCTATCACTTGTAGTCATTGTCGTAAGAAGGGCAACCATAATAGGCTCACGTGTACAGAAGTTATTGATTAGTGTTTTCTTTTTGCTTAAGAGTCTAAGTACTATTATTTTGTTTATCATTATATTGACTTCTGGTGGTTGATAATTGTATTTACCTTGCGTGATAATGTTTGTTACTGGTGGTTGATTTCTATAATTACCTTTGCATGATAAATGACTGCTATGATTTTGTTACCTCGGTCAGTAACTCTTCCAGTGTTGTTATGTATTGAAATTACACATTTTCAAGTAATGTTATCAATATTTTGGACGTGCAATTACCTCGCATGGTAATGCTGTTACTCGCTGCTAAAATTACTCAATTATTTTGTTGTTACGAGGCTAAGTATTTGATTACCAACCCCAGTAATGTGTTAACTATACTTGTTATTTATCCAATTTTCACAAATATATTTATCCCACAAACTACCACCAGAATATCATTTTTTCACTAAAACCAATGTAATACTTGCAACCATCACAATTATCCAGAATAGCATTTTTCACACAACACTGTTAATCGGACTTTTCCAAAATAAGATTTACAATTCCACTCCTTCCTTGAAAAACCTACCTAATTGTGTCGTCTAAAGGTCATGAATTTCTCCAATTTGTTCTGCCTAAAAACAATACCATCCTTCTCTGAAGGCCTCTTCCCAAAAATCAAGCATTTCATAAAATAAAGCATGAATGCACCACAATCAGCAGGCTTGTTCAGGAACCATCGAGCCTTCCTTAACTAAGGAACGCTCGGGCCATTTTGAAGGCCCATTCGATTTCCGTTTTGAAATCCGGGATCAGATCTAGAATCTACACGACGAGGGGGAGCTCCAGCAATTTTGAAAATTTTCCAGCGACACCGTACGGGCTCGTGGTGGCTGATCAAACTTTTGGCAATATTTTTGCCCAAAAATGTTGCCAAACTTTGATCGGCCACCACAGGCCCGTACGGTATCGCCAGAAAATTTTAAAAATTGTTGGAGCTCCCCATCATCGTGTAGATTCTAGCTCTGATCTCGGATTTCAAAATGGAAATCGAATGGGCCTTCAAAATGGCCCGAGCGTTCCTTAGTTAGCGTTCCTTAACTAAGGAACGCTCGAACGGACTTGAACATTATTGCCACAATCAGCCTTTCAAAAGAACAATTTTAATTATTCAATTATAATAATATTTTTTTCAAAATAAGTCAAGCTGATGTTTTTCAATCTACTTATGACCTTATTTTTTGCTGAACGCACTTGACATCTGTATAAAATGTGTACCTGCTTTCATCTAACTGTCCATCAACTATCATCTTCCTTGTTTTTTCTCATCATTAGTCATTTGAACTTCCGGTACTCCAGCCACCAAAGGATGTGGTGCAACCACTTTTCCCTTAAAGTTTTCAAAATCTTGGCTTTGTAAATGTTCATAATAGTTAGCTAGATACAATTCATGCATCCATTGTTTTATTTGTATGGCTTGTTTTTTTAAAAAAAATGTACAGAAAAATAAGATGTTAGATTTTCAAAACATATAACTTTATTACCTTAAGTGGTAACAAGATTATCCATAAAGGTAAATCCTATTTTGCCAGGAACTGTGATCAACATAGTGATGATTATCTACCAAGGAAATGAAATTATATACCGAGATAATAAGATTATCTATCTAATAATTCAAATAAATTATTACTTACCACTGCATTTTCCCTTGTGTGCCAATTGTCATTATCAATTATTTTCCTTTTCTCCTTCAATTATATGCACGATCTGCTTCTTCTTGTGATTAATATAGATAAGCGTGTAATGGTTGTTGGACTTGTGGTGCATTGGTATCAACACCAAATCACGGTGGAAGAGCTGCCAAAGTGGTTCCTTTAGGGTTATTGCAATGTCATACTCTTGTCGATCACTATGTCTTTCAAGGTCTCTACAAGTACCTAATGTGCCACACAGTAGAATTGTCAAGAAAGAACTGAAATAGTTAGTTAAAATGTTCAATTTTCGACAGCAAAGTGATTTTTTTGTTGATAAACTTCATACCGAAACTTCTATACTGATGAACCAGACTTTGTCCGTGTTTTCTGGAAGAATCTCTGCTTTTATTATTTCAATATATGTCTTGATAACATGAATTACAAGCCCAGTAAAAATTTCTAATTCAGGTAATGAAACATAAAACTTATTTTATACTTAAATCAACAGATAGATCTCGCTCGTTGAGGATATCTTAAATCATATTAGTTGTTATAATAGGATCATGCACTTCTATTGGGTTTTCATAATATATATCCTATGCAAACATGAAAATAAAGTAGATCAAGTTTGGTTTCCTTATGAAAACATTACTATGTACAATTTTGACGATTTATCAACGTACCTGTTTAATTTGAAGAAATCAAGACAATATTTCCTTAGTTCAGACTTCCTTGTCTTCCACGTGTTCTTTGTTTCGTTGAATCCCTCAACCCCTATAGTTATTATCATAGGTCGTTCTTCGCTTTTTCCCATGTCTTTCCAATCTTTCTTTTTCATTTGTTTTACCTCTTTTTGGGTATCAAACTCCTAGTCACCCTCATTCTGTTTTGAAGCACCGCTTATGTTTTTCTTGACATTCTTCTCTATAGAAAATGGTTGAGGAAAATTTGGGACAAGTTTTCTCTTTTACACCCGCTCTTCAGTATGTTCCAACAATTCTGTCATTTTTTCTGCTATCTGTGGCCCCTATTCACTCATCTGTGTTGCTTCGGAAGGTCTAAGAATTGTCAGTGGTTCCACATCTATCACAGTTTCATCTCGAGCTTGCAAATCCTGATTCCCATCAGTATTTTCTCTCCCCCCTGCTGCATTAGTTTTTCAATCTTCCATTGTTAGTGGTCCCCACTCACTCATCTTTGTTCTTAAAGAAGCTTGCTGTTGCGTTTTGTTGACAATTTCATCTAGTTTGTTCTTCCTCTTCATTTACTCCGTCTTGTGGTTCACTTTCGTCGTCAACTCCTCCTTCATTCTCCCATCCCTTTGACTTTCTTGAGCATTTGCTTGCTGCCCAATTTCTCTCTCAATTGTTGTTTTTGATCATCCCCTTTCGCACCGCCATGTTACTTTGTGTACCCTATTCATTGGCTTTTCCACCATCCTCTTGTCGAAATGATCACTATTTATTGCACTTGTATCTTCACTTGCTGGTGAACTTTTTCTCTTTCCTTTTCCAACTCCCTCCTCCAACAATCTTTCGAGTTGTTTAATTTTTCGCTTGTCAATCCTCATTTGCTCTTCTAGCTGCCTTATTCTCTCATTTGAGTTCACTATTTTATTCATTCCTTTGTCAATGTGCTTGTTAACGCTGTCTCGAATGCTATTAAGTGCAATCTGTGCAATCATGGAAGTGATGGTTGATGACAACTCAACGAGTATTTCATTCATCATGTCTTTCAGTTTATCATCTTCCTCTTTTTGTTGGATGGACTAAGCACCTTGTAATGATATCATAACAACAAAAAATTCAAATAACAAAACCATGGATGAGGATTTATCATAATTAAAACCTGAGGCAATCACAATTGCCTCGGCTAGTAATGTTTTATTGAAGATTACGATGCCAAGTAATCACAATACCCATCCATGTAGTCAAACATACTAGTTCAACAAGCTAGTGTTAGGATTATCACTCCAGGTAATCACACTACCTACATAGGTCATTATACTTCCCTGGGCCAGTAATCTTTATCGAGGATCACTATCCTAGGTAATCACAATAGCTACCAATGTAATAAATACCTACCCATGTAATCATTGCTAAATGGTTCAATAACCCATGTCATAATTGCCAATATAGTATTTTATTACTACCCAGAGCTAATCATATATATATGTAGGTTCTTACCCATTCTTCTAGATCGCCATCTTGCTACTCTTCATCATGTTGTCCTGCATCCAAAAACACCCTCTTGTACTCTTCCTTGATCTATGGTTCTTTTGCCATCAATTCTGTGGTCATTTTTACAATTTCATTAGATCTCAATATAATGAAGTTTAGCATGCCAATGGAAATACTAACAACCCAGGTAATGAGCATTACTTCCCCCCAAGTAATGTTATTGCCAAATGCAGAGTGTACAAAGATAAAGATTAATTTACCTCTATTAGGTTCGATCTCCTCTCAAGGATACTGAGATTGAAAATATCCTTAATGCTCCAAAGAACAAACCTTGGCCTTCCTTCTTCAATATTAGTACGTGGCAACCTAGGCTTGATGTTTTCTAAGAACCAGTACTCAATCAGTAGCAAGCATCCATTCAATGATGCAGTTTTTCCTTGCTATGTCTCTTCAACCCCTTTATTAGAAATTCAATAATCGATGATGCCCAGTTCCATTGATTTATTGAGTCAAGATCCAAACAGATTTTTACTAGATCCCATATGAGGTTGATTCCCGTTCTGCTAAAGAAAAAGGATTCAAAAAGGTGTATGAGAAAAAGTGATGCCACGTTCTTTAGATTAGCATGCTCTTCTTTGTCTTTCTGCTTCCATCTTTTCTTTTTCTTCCTATCATTTGCTTTCTTTGCTCCACCTTCTTCTTTTCCAACTCAGCTATAAGCTATTCCTCAATGTCATTTCTCTTTGGTCCCTTGCCCTATTTGCAATCTGGAAATAATGTAGCTGCATCTTCTGTCCTGTTGATCTTTCCTACAATCGGTTTGAACAATGTTCCATTGTTTGGAATGTAGAACAATTTGCACACATCATCAGCTAGAATCTCCTTCTCAATGTCTCCCAATATCCATTTCATTTTTGTGTTATCGAAGTACTTCATCAAGACTTTAAAGTCAGCTCCTTGCTTGATGCGGTCATTTTCCTCCACATTTGCATCTTTGAATGCCTTCATCATAGGTCCAAATCTGTTTTTTGAAGAATGACCCATGTCTCATGTGGTATATGATCCCTCCAATTGTTTACAAATGAGCAAAAGGAGAGGATAGTACATCTATGTAGCAATGAGTCTATAATCCTATTGCTCTTCTTTTTGTGCTTCTGTTTTTCTGGTGATTTGTTTTTCCTTACTACAGACTTTTTGATTGCCTTTGCCGTTGTTTTCTTTGAGTCTTCCTCATCTTGTGATTCCCTGGCCCTTTTTCGTCCCCTTCTTTTCTTAATGTAGTCATGCAATGTGGCTTAAGTTTTAAAAGAATGAGACTCTACGGGCTGGTTGTATGATTAGGATGATAATGCTGCTTCCTCACTGGATGTATCTGTTGCCATTCCTGTAACAGGGTAATTAACAAGATGACCTTGTGACTTGGGTAAGTTATGTGATTACCTGGATGGGTAATCACATCTTTAATGGCTCATTACACACTAAAATTACTTAATAACGACAAAAGAACATATTATTGGGTATGTAACATATTAGTGGGTAATGTCAGATCTAAAACATTTTTTAGAACATTGAATCCACGATAAAAAAATTTTACCTGGAAGGCTAATAAAGTTCTCAATGCTCGATAACAAAAAAGTGTTAGATGTTCCACAGAATAATACAATGCACTCAATAAGTACCGAACAATCAAAGAGTAACACATCACTGGGTTGGTAATCCCATTTCACGCAGAGAACATGCAAGGACCTAAATAGAACAAATGACACATTTTTGAGATTACCAGAGTATGTGATCTAAATAAGTACTGAACAACAAAAATGTAACACATTACTGTGGTTGGTAATCCCATTTCACGGCACAAAACAACACACAAAGACCTAAATATAGTAAATGACACATTTTCTAAGATTACCGGGGTAGGTAATCTAAATAAGTACTAAATTAACAACCAAAAAGTAACACATTAATGGGTTTGGTAATCCCATTTCATGGCACAGAACAGCATGCAATGACCTAAATACAGTAAATAACACATTTTGAAACACATTTGAGTCATATTTTGTTCAGAATTGCGATATTAAAACCCTAGATTTTTGGCATTTTTGTTAAAATTATGTTCTAAAATGATGAGTAGTAGCAGAATATGATGAAAAAAAAACATCGAAAATGTATTTAGAAGCCACAATATTGTTTTCGTATACTTTTCACGAAATCTGGTTCAATTTCTGCGAGAAAAATATGGTTCAACTTCATTTTTTAGCGAGATAGAGAGAAAAATGCATGCAAACCTTGAATTTATAAAGATTGAAGCAATTTTTTCACGGTTTCAAGACTTGGATTTTCAGCTTTAGAGAGAGAAAGCTACGCAGAAGTTTACGTTGGGGTTTTAGCTAGGAAGTTGGAGGGTTTTTTGAGCGAGTGGTATGTGTTGTAAATTCTTTGGATAATAATGGGTATTTTCGTCAGTACGAAGAAAATGAGTTATTGGTCAAAAAATAAGTTTGCCTGATTTAGTTTGCAATTTTTAAAGATTGGTGTATTGATTGGTCAATTGCCATGATTTATATAAATTTTTAAAAATATGTTTTATATTTAGTGTTGTATGCATTAATAAAAATATATTGAAAGATCAAACTAACACCTTACCATACATATAAAATTGATTTTGGAAATGAGAATTAATATTTTATATATACAATTTAATTTTTTGATATTATATTTTAATTATTTTATATATTTATTAATTTTAGAATTATATATATGTGTGTGTGTGTGTATATATATATATATATATATATATTAAAAAGAGTCGAAGTGCTAACTTTGCAAAGTTCCACGATTGGTAGTCGTTTTCCGTTTCAAAAAATATAGATATATTTACATAGTAAAACAATTAAATAAAAGACCTCTATTTTATTTTTACCAAGTTGAAATGATAGTATTAGACAATTTTTATAGGTAATGTGTATTGAATAGTTCAAATAGTGGATAATTGTTTTTTTAAAAATTCAAATAGTGAGTATAATGAATAATTGATTAATTAGAAAAGAAAATAGAAAACGACAACTTTCATGTCTCATTTAACAGTTTTGTGAGCCATTTAAAAATAATTATTAAAATTATAATTTAATCATCCCTTTATTTTTTTTTTCAAAAATTACAAGTATCAAATATTATTTTTTTATTTTTTATATAATCTTATATACATTAATGAAAATGTGATAAAAGGTGAACACTATGACTTACAATACCAATTAAAATGAGAATTTACATTTTTATATACATTTTATATAATCTAACTATGAATAGTAAAAGAGTCACGTTGGATAGTAACAATGTGACACGATATACTACAAAAAAAAAATTTTAAAAAAATAATTTTAGAAAACACTTTAAATATAACTTCCATTTAATAGTGTATAATTTAGAGAAATCATAATAACAAATATGGTTATTGATAAGTAATTAACATTAAATATTCCAGCATATGAAATATGTGAAAAAGGAAAATCCAACTACTATTATTATATAACTATGGAAAACAAATTTGAAAAAAGTAATGTTTACGACAAATTGGGCATGAAATCATGCATTTTCACCAACTGAAATTCATGGATTTTTGGAAAAGACGTAAAATTATTTAATGTTAGTTGCCGCAATTAGTCAAATGTCAAATATATTCACGGGGGCCAATGAGTCAAACATTTATTAAAATAGAAGCATATATTTAACTAAAAGAACATCGGACAAGAAGAAAATTTCTCAATTATTCCAGAAAAATGTCCATTAGTGAAAAATAAATATGCAGACTTTCATCGATAAATATTTTGTATCGAGATCTGATCATTTCACATAATACATAATTCACATCGCATAACTCTCCAAAACTTAATATTCAAAAATCTGTGTTCAAAAATATCATCATGAGTTAAATTTTGTTTGATACTAATGTTGATCAAAAAGTATTTATCACATGAATGTATTTGACTCCATCTAATACAAATTACCTTTCAAGTTCCAGAGACAACAATTCCAATTGATTGTATGGTATGATATGAATATCAACAAAAGTCAAGAGCAATTATTTTCATAAGTCAACATTTTTGTTGAAAAATCAGTATTTAGTCATGACAGTTATACATGACAATATCCAAAGTTACAAGTTGTGCAACATTGAATGTTATTATATGTAACAAACATGAAAAGTTAATGGACTCGAGATGAATATTAGTTTCAAAAATTATTTCAAGATTTGTAATATTTACTTAGTTCAAATTTGGGACATATTTTACATTTATTCATTTTCTTTGTCTAATAAATAATTTTACTGTTATTATAAGTAAATTACACTTTTCTCGTACATCGCACGGGAGTAGTACTAATATTTTATACAAAATTTAATACATTTTCAATTTTCCAATGAAAATATATTATTTAAAGTATTAAAAACTATGAATACTTAGCAAAATATTATGAATTCCTAATATTAGATTACAAAATGAATACAAGTGAATTTTTTTAAAAATAATTTGGTCAAACTTCAAAAACAATAAGCACAAACAATCTAACATTAAAAAAAAACTTATCTAACTAAAAGACTAGTGCCTTTTGCCCTAGTCCCACTTTTTCATAACTAGGCGTACATTAAGTGGTCAACTTAAAAGTTGATCACCTTTTTGACACCTACCTACTATGCGAGATGTTTTCCCGCTGCCTCAAGCTTAGGCAGCTCCTTTTGCCGCCTTTTTGATCACTGTACATAGTTTAGAGATGAGTCCAAGTTTCCTAACTAGTCTTGGTAGAAAAAACCATGGAAATGAGTATTTCTGACAAAGATCTGTGGATGGAATGGCCTAGAATATTATTCTAACTAGTGTTTTCTAACGTGTGTTGCAAAGAGAGACATATGTTTAAGATATAATTTAGAATTTAGTAGCGAATTTTGCAATCGGCAAATTCTTTTGGGACAGATCCGGATTGGCATGTGTATGCCCCTATTAACCACGAATATAATTATATTTTTAAAATTAAAAAGTTTAATATAAGTGCAAACATTTGAACACGAAAAATATTCGAACCCATAAATTATAAGTACATAATAAAGTATTTCACTGTTATCTCATTCACTATTTGCTAAAGAAACATTGAATATGAGGGAAAAAATATTTCATGGATCAACTCGAAAGTCTAAAATCTGACCCGGCCCACTTCTTGACCTATCCATAGAGCTCACAGGTTAGGGCAACTCTATAGCTCATTATGCATATAGGAGTAGGTCTTGTACATTAACTAGTTTCTTCTTATTCATTATTATTAAAGAAAATTAAGTAAAATATTTCTTATTAAGTAAGTTCTTTTATCTACATATGTTTATAAAATTGGAAAATCAACCTAAATTTTGTAATTTTGATGACATTAAAAATAAAAATTTTAATTTTTAAAATAATAAGTAATACCGATTAGGTATTAAACCATCTTTAAATTGATCTCTGAATTTAGTATTTTAATAGTTGTATTGCAAATTGATTCAACCCAATTTTCAATTTTTGCAATCAAATAGTGAAATAAAATTAAAATCATCAGTCATCGTTCTATTAATTTATTTTGACATTAATCTATTGTTGTCAAAATAAATTAATAAATCGCTAAATGGAGATTTTAATTGATAGTTAATAAGGCCTATTATTGACAACAATATAATGGGCTAATTCAAGCATTGAGTTTTATAGATTTCAATACCTATGCTATGTTAGTTAGTCGGCTAGAAAAATATTTCATTTTCCAGTACATAAGTACCTAACACAATAATCTTATATCAACCAGTAATAAGTTTTCATCTAAGAACATAGAAGCATGTGCGATGCTTATCACTTTGGAAAATGAATGTGCTTCAAATGACAAATACTTAGGAGTTGCAACTACATTAGGCTCTACTGAAATTTTATAACAAACTTCATCCAGAAAGTAGGAAATGGAAGAATAAGGCCAAATATTTTATATAAATCAATTAATAATTTTTTTAAAATAAGAATATATATATATTTATATTTCAGAGTCCTCAATGGGTAAATTTCTATGGAAATGACAATTAAATTTATGAGTTTGGAAAATCATAAATTATTTGGCATGTGTTTTTCCTCATTAAGCGGATGTGTGTGTGTGAGAAAGAAAGAGAAAGAGATGCCGATTTGGATGTGGATGTGGATGGATTTTGGGAGATGAAAGATAAGAGTGATTTTATGGATGAAGAATTAATTTTAAAAGGAATAAAGTAATAATTATTGCGAATAAAAGAACGAGTGGGAAATGTGAATAAAATAATAAATTTTTTAATTCTGAAAAATGCAAGTTTGAGCAGGAAAGTTTCCTTGGTTTATTTATACTAGCATTTTCTTTGGTACGTTGCATAGTAAGACATATGTCCAAGATACAACTCAGAACCCGATGGTGGATTGTGCAACCTACAAATTTTTTGGAACAGGTCCGGGTTTGCATGTATCTATTAGCCACGAATATAATTATATTTTTAAAATTAAAATGGTTAATATAAGTAAAAATATTTGGATAGTTGAAAATGAAAAATATTTGAACCCATAAATTGTAAATTCATGATGAGTGAGTTACCGTTATTCTATTCACCGTTTTCTAAAGAAAAAATTCGGTGTGAGAAAAAAATTTCTTCACAGATCAACTCGCGGTCTAAAACCTGACCTAGCCCGCCTATTGCCCTATCCCTAGAACTCGAGGGTCGAAGCAACTCTATAGCTCATGGGTCTAGGGGTGGGTCTTATAAATTAATTAGTTTTTTCTTATTGATTATTATTAAAGAAAATTAAATTAAATAATTTTTATTAAGTTCTTTTATCTATATATGTTTATAAAATTGGAAAATAAATTTTGTAATTTTTATGATATTAACAATAACAATGTTAATTTTTTAAAATAATTAATAATACCAATCAACTATTAAACGATCTTTAAATTGATATATCTGAATCTAGTCTTTTAATAGTTGAAATGCGAACTAATTCAACTCAAATTTCAATTTTTACGATTAAATGGTGAATAAAATTTAAGGCCTTGTTCTATTTGGTGTTATCCAAATCTGCACGCAATTCCGTATACCTCATACTCATTTTCAACCACACACACATTTCCCAAAATAATATTAACCACACATTTTTACACGGAATACCGCGCGGAACAACTAAACCCCCAATCAAACAAGGCCTAAATCATCAGTCACCATTTAATTAATTTGTTTTTATCAAAATAAATTAATAAATCGTTAAATAGAGATTTTAATTGATAATTAATAAGTTTTATTATTGGAAATAATATAATGTGCTAATTATTTATTATTGGCAACAATAAGTTTTATTATTGGCAACAATATAAAATTGAAAAGAAATTTTGTAATTTTTATGACATTAACAATAACAATTTTAATTTTTTAAAATAATAAATAATACCGATCAACTATTAAACCATCTTTAAATTGATATCTGAATCTATTATTTTAATAGTTGTAATGCGAACTAATTCAACTCAAATTTCAATTTTTACGATTAAATGGGAATAAAATTAAAATCATTAGTCACCATTCAATTAATAATTTGTTGTCAAAATAAATTAATAAATCATTAAATAGAGATTTTAATTGATAATTAATAATTTTTATGATTGGAGCCAATATAATGTGCTAATTCAAGTAATGAGGTTTATAGATTTCAATACCCGAACAAAAAAATATTTCACTTTCAAGTACATAAGTACACAACACAATAATTTTATATCAATCATTAATAAGCTCCCGTCTTATGAGATGCTTATTACTTTGGAAAATGGATGTGTCTCAAATAACAAATATTTAAGAGTTGCAACTGAATAAGGTCCACCAAAATTTCATAATAAACTCCATCCAGAAAGTAAGAAATGAAAGAATAAAGCCAAATATTTTATATAAGTCAATTAAATTTTTTTTTTGAAATTTTGAAAAAATTTATATAATTTTATATATATATATTTATATTTATACATTTTAGAATCCTCAATGAGTAAATTTCTATGAAAATACCAATTAAATTTATGAGTTTAGAAAATCACAAATTATTTGGCATATGTTTGTCCTCATTGAGCGGATGAGAGAAAGAGAGAGACGGATGTGGATGAATTTTGGGAGATGAAAATGAGAGTGATTTTAGGGATGATGAATCAATTTTGAAAGGAATAAAATAATTATTATTACAAATAAAAGAATGAGTGGAAAATGAGAATAAAATAATATTTTTTAATTCTAAAAAATGCAAGTTTGAGCGGAAAAATATCCTTGGTTTATTTATATATATAGATATAGACTAGCAATTTAATTTTAGGTTATTATCTTTTCTTAGATACAAGTATTCTTATTAAATTGAAATACTTAATGAAAGATAATAACCTAAAATTAAATTCCTAATTAGAATAATATTCTAGGATATTCCTTCCGCATCAAATGATAACCCATTATCCTAATATATTGTCTCTATTATTTATAGTGGATTGAGCGCAAATTTGGTTTATTAGACGCTTAACGGGAGGTGTAGTCAGTTTCTGGCGAACTGTCAAACCCATCGGTGGGTAAAATAACTATTGTTTAATTTCTGTTTAATTATTTTTTTGGTTTTTCTTGCTTGGATCGTGTAGTTGGAATTGGCTTAAAATCGTAACAAATGCAATAAGTGCCTCAACATCGTTAGAAACCTCAATTTTGATTTCATAGTTTATTTAGTATAGGAAATTTCAAGTAACGACGCTGTTGTACTCGCAGATTTGATTTCTAAATTAAACCACTTATGGTTTCATTTAGAAATCAACTTTGCGGGTACAACTCGTGTGCATGGGTATTGAAAAAATTTCACAATTAGTATATAGCAAACCATTATTTATTTCTTTTAATTTTTTATTTGGCAAAGTCGCTCAGATTATCTTATAATTTACACTCCACGTATAAGTTATAAAATGAATTTAATGTTTATGTCATTCTTACCTTTGTAGTCTCAATATAAATGGGATATGAACATTATTAAATTATTATAAATTGCCGTGGTAAAAAATTAATCTAAAATAGTCATGAGAGTATAGTTTGTTTTTTTAAAATGATTGATCAAGTGCAAATGAAATTCAATACGAAAAAAAATAGATTTTTTTTAATGGAAAAAAAAAGATTTGTAGCTTGAGTTAAGATTTTTTCTTTTTTATATACATGATGATGTCATTTGTTTATAATTAATACAACCTAATTTAAATAATTAGATGTCCATATATATATGTGTGTGTAATGTTACATAACAACAAATTTTTCGTTTCAGTAACTTCAAATCATTTTAGATACAGTTCACTATGCAGTGGAATTATGCGGCATTGCTTACTAGGGCATTGGCGATCCCTCCTCAACAAGAAAAAATATTATGAAAATTAATGCTATCAGATAATTTTCTTTTCTAACTGTCATAATTGTTTTTTTCCCCTATTTGGAGCAAAATAATAGGAAAAACTATAAAAAGAATATCTATTGTAACAATTTATATTTGTCTAATATAATTGGATAACTTTCCTATTTAAGCTCAAAATAATAGGAAAAGTCATAACCCCACATTTATATGTGGTTTGAACACTTTGGCGTCACATTTTAATGTCATACCCTAGTGATTCTAGATAGCCATTTAAATTTGATATTTTTTTATTGATATTGTTGATGTGGCATGTTTTTATTGGATGATATAAATCTGCATTATATTAAATGATAATCATGTCAATACATATTCATCATCCAATGAAAAAGTAATACATTAAAATGCCACTTAACAATGTCAATTTGGAATGTCTATCTAGAATTATTCAAAAAAAATTGATGATCAACAGCAGGAATAAATCTATAAATACCATCATCTTGCATGAACCCTAATGAATTAAACGTACCGTACACCACCTTACAAAATTAAAGCTACACAAAAGCATGACAAGGGGAAAGGTAAAGCTAGCGTTTATTGTCAATAATGCCCAACGGAGGCAATCATTTCAAAAGAGGAAAAAAGGAGTGATAAAAAAGGCCGAAGAGTTGAAAACCCTATGTGATTCGGAAGGGTGCGTGATCATTCCCGCTAGTGATGAAAATGAGCAAGAAATTTGGCCATCGAGACGCGGTGCACAACAAGTCATTTCAAGATATCGAGACCTCCCTGAAGATGAACAAACAAAAAGAATGGATGATCAAGAGTCGTATACGAATGAAAGGATTCAAAAGCTTATTGTTAAGGAACAAAAACTTAAAAGGGATAATGAATCCAAGGAGACGGAGATTTTGTTGTACGAGTTGATGGCTGGTTTTAGAAGTCTTGATGATGTTCCTCTCGACCGTCTAAAAGAGATCCAAGAAATCACAGAGAAAAAAATACAAGAAATGGTTGCTCGAGGAGACGAACTTCAGAGGAGTGCAGCTTCTGCTTCTAATCCTCGTACCTAATTACACTACAGGAAATTTGACATTTAGGGACATCCCTACTATTGCTTTATAGACACGAGTATGTTGTTGTTGTTGCTAGGCTATAGAGATGGCTGTCGCCCCTAAAAGTCCTGTTTGTAGTATTATGGCCCTTAGCGTTTGCCCTCTTTACATTATTGTCCATTGTTTTAGTATTTCATATGTCCAGAACGTGATGTTTTGGTAATGTAACAGTCAAATTCATAAATATTTCAGGGTGATATTATTATAAAAATCATTTGTATTATTTGCAGTGATCAAGTTCAATATTTAGGTATTTCTTCAAAAAAAAAATAATAATCAATATTTAAGTAGATAACCCGACTACATATTCAAACCAAGTTTTTCTTCATAAGTCCATTATATTTAAGAGCAAATTGATAAGAAGAATTCAAACAAGAACTTTATGATGAATGACATTTTTTAAGCGGTTAATCTATATCTATATATATATGTATATTCTAATAAGATAACCACCAAGAAAACGCGCGCTACCTCCAAAAAAGAACTTTTTGTATTTGTTCACTGTGAGTAAAAAGAAAATAATATTTATTCTGTTTTGAGTAAGAACTATTTTAATGATGTTTAACTAAAAGTTAAATTGTTTTGCAAATCAAACTTTTGCTAATAGATTGACAATTGTATTAAACATCTCCAATGCAATACTGTGCACGGTGCACACGTGGCACCAGAAAAATAAACATATAAAAACAAATACACGTGCACTGCCCACATTGTTGCATTAATGGAGATGCTAAAGCATAATCTGCTGAATAGGTAAGTTGTGTTTGTCATTCATAGCATATTATTGGAAACTTCAACTCTGCAAATAATATCACATATTCACATTTCCTTTTTTTTTTCCCGTGTCATTCAATACCTGTATTTTCAGAAATATCAAATATTTTCAAATATATATGTAATCTTTTTCAATGTGATTACACTTTTATCTTTCAACCCCTTAAATAAACAAAGAAAAAGATACATTGCATCCAATCTAGGTTTCATCGTTGGTATCCGAAATGAACCCAATGTAGCTGAGCTTTGTAGAATCTGAAAATCAGGCATGCAGCAATCAAATATCTACCATGTATAAAAAATGTTGATTAAGGAATCTTTGATTCCCAAATTTACCCTTACATTTTTCTTTTATTTAATTTCTAATCTACTCTAACCTATTATATTAGTTACAAATAAAAATGCAATATATAATGTAAAGGGGAAAAAAAAAAAAAAAAGAAGCGAATCTTTCTCTTCTAACGACTGAGACACGTTAAAAAGAAATAAAGCAACTTTATATGATTGTAACTAAATTAAAAAAAATATGCAATAATATAGATGTCATATTGAAAATCTGAAGTTAAAGTCTAATTAAAACTGACGCTCAAGAGGTAATTGTGAGCATATAGTTCCTTGCATGTCTAAATGTGTTAGTAAAAGGTTTAGTTTTTTTTTTTTCACATTTTTCTTCGATAACTCAATCTGTCACACTGCTTCACACAATTGAGTTCAATTTGTTTAGAAAAAAGGAAATTTAATTATTTTAACTAAATTAAATAATACATCTGTAATATAGATGTCAAAATTGAAGGTCTCCTCTGATTTTAATTAGAGTTAAGTTTTAAGAGCTAACTATGAAGATATTGCCCCTCGTATTCAAAAAAAAAAAAAAAAAGAAGAAGAAAAGAAACACTATGAAGGTATTGTTTGTTGCAAGTCTCAAAATTTTGAACTTCTATAAAATCAACCAAATTTTTATTCATAGTGTAGAGTATTTGAAAGCTAATAGGTGGCCAGTGTGATAAATTGAGTTATTAGATATGAACATTGTAGAACCATTATAACTTGATGTGGTAAAAAATTTATCAGAAATAGTCACACGAATATAGCTTGTTACATTTTAAACAGATTGGTTGAATGCAAATGAAATTTATGGGGAAAAAAATGAGCATTCACAGCTAGGATTTCAGGTTTGTCATTTGTTCATTTAGTGCCCATATATGATATTTTATTTAATGCCTCTCTGTGGAAGGCCAATTTTTTTTTTTTTTTTTACTCATAATTTTGTGGTGTTGACAATTTTTGACTTTGAATCATTTTAGATATTATAATTTAATATGTAGTATATAATTATATAGTAACGAGATTCGTAATTATGTTACTAAGACTTTGACGATCCCAAGACAAATATTATGGAACTATGTAATGAGAAAATTTTCTTTTCTATTGTAATAATTAATTTTTTTCCTATCTGAAGTAAGATAATAGGAAATATCATAACAAGAATATCTATTACAACAATTTCTATTCGTCCAATATAATTGGATTATTTTCCTATTTGAGGCTGAAATAATAGGAAACATCATAACTAGCTATTGTAACAATTTATGTTCGTTCTTTATAATTGGATTATTTCGTATTTGAGGCTTAAATAATAGGAGGCTTAAATAATAGGAAACATCATAACTAGCAATTGTAACAATTTCTATTCGTTCACTATAGTTCGATTATTTTTCTATTTGGGCGAGGCTAAAATAATAGGAAAAGTCATAACCAGCACGAAATTTTCACGTTGAGATCACAAAAAGGAAAATATTTAACAATAATTAAAATAAAGCCCTTATTTGTTCTTTCAAAATCTATAAAGATGTTGCCAGACAGGGGTGGATCCAGGACCTTACAGTCCATTGGGCCGGTAATTAATTTTACTAGACTATATTATGAAGTTTTTTTATTTTCCCTAAAACCTCTTTACAATTTTATGAAAGAAGGGATGGGTCAGGGCCTAGTTTTGTTCACCGCTGTCTCCGCCCCTATTGCAAAATTCCCCAGTGAATTAAAACCCAAATATATCATTTAGGAATGATATGTTTCCAGCGGTTGAACTTTATTAAAGTTCCAGCATTGACGTGGAGCGTCCTGGCACAGTCATACAACAACATGGGTCTGGTAAGTGGATCCTACTGTCACATGACTAGAGGAAAAGTAAAACCTGAGTATACTGCTACCAACTCAACATTGAACATTCAGGCATATTCTGATGCTAATTAGGCAGGCTATCCTACAGATCATCGTTCCATTATTGGATACTATTTTTTTCTTGGCACATCGCTCATTTCATGGAGAAGTAAGAGTACACATTTGTATCCCGCTCTAGCACGGAATCTGAATATCATGCATTGGCTGATATACGACCTCTAAACTTTTATGGCTTCGATGGTTATTGCAAGATAAGTGTGTTTCATTCACTAAAAGTTCACTTGTTCATTGTGACAATACTATTGTTATCCAGATTACTCACAATGACGTGTTCCATGACCACACAAAACATATTGAGATAGATTGTCATTTCATTCGTCAACATATTAAGAGAGATACTATTCAATTACATCATCTTGCTTCTACTGATCAGATAGCTAACATCTTTACCAAAGCTCATCCTCATGGATGACATCGAGATCTGGTTTACAAACTCAAGTTGGTGCCTTTGATCACATCTTAAGTTTGAGGTGGTGTTGATGTATGTTTGTATTAGTCTTGGCCAACAAGTCAATTTGCATTTATGATAATTTGCACTTATGGTGGAGTTCTTTAGGGTTAAGGTTTGTGTTTACCTCCTCCACCTATAAAAGGATGGCCTCTTCTACTCACAGTTCAAATTATATGAATTTTATTCAATTCAAACAACCAACTTATCACTCACTTATTAGCTTGAAGTCTTACTTATTGAGAAGGTCTCCAAATACAAGATTCTTAATTATTTGCAATTACATATAGTACATTCGATTTGATAATGTAAGAGTCTTGTAAGAAGTAAAGGATAATTCCACAATGCATTTCCTTCGACTTTTGCGTGGAAGTTATTTGCCACTTTCACTTTATTTCCTTTGTTAGTCTTTTCGTGAATCTTAAAAAGACTACGATCCTTGCAAATATGGATGGTTGCTCTTCTGAACCAATGGCATTGGCCATGCACACAGTAGCAATGAATTTTTCTTTGGCCATGTTTGTTTAGCCCAGGTTCTTAATTTGGACTTTTCTTCTGTTTACGACAATCTCAAGCCATATGACCGGGATTATAACAAAAACATCAATTTCCATTTATCATTCTAGAATTCCTTTTTTTTTTTTTACATTTTTCTTAAACCAGTTATTATTTCTAGGTTTCAGAAAGCTATTGGATTTTTCATCCTCAACAATGTTAGTTGTAGTAGAAATAGTATCAATTTGTTCATCCTTCGATTCACGAATCAAAGCATCCTCGTTAATTTTTTAGCATCTACGTTAAGTGAAATGAATAATATACAACGGTCCCCCAATAATGGGGGGCTCGTGTCGACCCCACGATTTTTTCTCTCCATTTTTCAAGTGTGGGCATCTCCCCTGCCCACGCTGTGGGCAAGAGAACAGGAGTGCCCGTAATATTACCAATAAGAAACTTTTGATTACTTTCTTCTTCAACGAGATATTTATTACTTAGGTTTGTCCACAATTCTTTGGTCCTACTTACATGCCGATAAGTATTGTAGATGGAATTGCCTAATGCATTTAATGTGTGTCCCCGGTACAAATAGTTAGCATCCTTACTCTTCTTCCTCTTTTCTTTTAGTTCTTTAGAATCATCTGACTTCTCCTTCAGTATCACTTCTAGATCATCTTCAATGGGATAAGCAAGAAGAAATGCGGCGTGGAAGAATTTCATCTTCGCTTGCCAACTTGTGAAAATTTTCTCCATCAAAACGATCCATAGTCAAAATGAAGTCTTGGTTCATGACTTGAAAGAGTGACTTGCCGACTCTTCATTATGGACTTATTGTTTGAAATTTTTTATTATCTATATCTATATATATATATAAAGAGCATTTTCCCCCTAAATGCATCATCAATTTTTCCCGCCTATTAAATTTGCCTAATATAATTTTCGATCTATATATAGAATAACTTATATATAAAGAAAATGAATTTTTTTTCTTATTATATTTCTTATTACCTTAAATCCTTTTTCCCATTTAAAATAAATTCTCTTTTTATTTTATTTTTTCTTTCCTAATCCATTTCCACCCTACTTTACGCAATCTCATGATATCTAAATACTCTATCATTTTCTCTCCTTTTGTTTTTTCATTTTCTACCTATAAGTTTTTTAAAAAAATTGTGATTCTATTTTGTTGGACTTGATAAGACCTTGAAAACAAGTATACTACCAACATATAAATTTTTATTTTTCTAAAAATAAAAATTTACCACAAATATATAAATTGGTGTCCAACTTAAATATAAATTGATATTAATATAGATTAACGACTACTGACATAATGAGATTTAAAAACAATGGATAATTTGCTACAACACTTAATTGATATTTGTGCATAAAATTGAAATATAATGAGATGTATAAATTATTTTTTCTTTTAATTCTATTCCATTTTTGATTGACCCTAGAATAAATTAAATAAAAACTAATGCCTAAATTTTTTTATTTCGCAAATATATGCTAAAGATAACTTTATTTTATAAATGTGCAACATGAAAAATTAAAAGTTAGCTTGAACCCTTAATTAATTTTAGAAAGAATTCATTATTTTTACAAATACTGATTAGCTAATAAATGAAAATTAATTAAAATTATCAATTTGGCAAAGATTTCATTTTTGTGTGATAAAAAATTAAAATTTATTTAATTTTTGCGAAAAAATTAAAAGAAACGTCTAACATCAATTTTGTTAAATTGATCATTCAATTGTAACATTAATCAATTTTTTAATTAATTGAATCTATATCTATATCTTTTAAATTCAAAGATATCGTTTCAATTATAAGATATCTTTAAAACTAGATTCATATAATTTTTTAAATTATGGTTATCAAGCAAATTATTTTGGAAATAATTAATTTTTCAGAAATAATTAGCTTAAACACAAAAATTAACTAAAATTATTTATACTATTAATTAATTAAAATAATAAATTCTATTGCTAATATTTAGTTGGACATGAGTTCATATGATAGAGATTAATCAAAATTAATTACATTGTTAAAAGGAAATATAATTAATTTAAAAAATAAAAAAATGAGATTGCTATGGGTTTTCTCTAAAAAATGAAAAAAATATTTTAAATTGCAATATATCTTTTAAATTACAGGATTTTTTCAAAATCAAATTCATACAATTAATAAAAGTGCATATATTAAAATGATTATTTCAGAAATAATTAATTCTTTTTATACATAAATAGCTAAAAATGAAAATTAATTAAAACTAATTATATTACAATTAATTAAAATTAAAATTAATAATGCTGTTAAGATTTAAATGGATTTGGTTTCAATGGGCAAAAATTAACTTGGTTTCATTAGAAGAAAACTAATTAAAAGTAATTATATTGTTAAAATAGAAAAATAGTGTTAATTAAAAAATAAATAATAATTAAATTAATTAGGTTGTCATGGTTTACCAGATTTTCCTAAAAAAATGAAAGACATCTTTTGACATGTAAGATATCTTTTTAATTATAAAATATCTTCAAAATTGGATTCATACAATTCTCAAAACCGCTGTTAAAATCTAATTATTTTAAAAATTATAAAATATTTTTATAAATAATTAGCTAAAAAATAATTAATTAGAATTAATTATATTAAAATTAATTATATTTCTTAGATTTAATTGGATATATTTTGATTGGACAAAAATTGAGATAGTTTTATTAGACAAAAATTAATCAATATTAATTAAATTGCTAAAGGGGGAAAATATAATTATTTCAAAAAATGAAAAATAATTAAAATTAATTAGATTGCTGCGGGGATGAAAAATGTGTTTCCGAAATTAATTTGTCCTTTTATGTAATTTAAAATAAAGTTAATTTAACACTTATAAGATTTTAGATTCTTAAAATTGGGGTGTTACATCTTATTGTAGATTAACTGATTATTAGTCTCTAATTAATTTCGTTTATTTTTTCAGTATCATTCTTTTTTCAAAACATACTTTTCTTTTGATTCGCATATGTTTTTGTATTTTCTATAATATTTCTTTTGAGTTATAGTTGATGGAAAAATATTAATATTTCTTTTTTATATATATAATAAAAAGTGTTTCAAAGGATCTGCCTCCTTTTTAAGTAACATGCCCCAAAACTAGGTATTCAAATAGTAATAGTTTTTTATTGTGACACTACTTGTACCAAAAATTATATAATAATTATTTGGTTCAAGCTATTGCATTCTCTAGGAAATAAATCTGAGAATTCTTACTAAACAATTGATTATCGACTCAATCAATTATTAAAATTATACAACTCAATTAGAATATTTAAACTGGCTTTCGACTGTGTTAAATATTTATCTAACTTTCTATATCCTAAATAAATGCTAAAAATCCTAACTACTTTGAATTATTTACTTTATACCGAATTTTTCCAGTTGATATTTTATTTGAGTTTTAAGCATCATCAATTAGGTTGTATATTTTAAATATTAATCATATATACATTTCAATTTATTTATCTTATCCAAATGAATTTAGATTTTATATCGAATCATTCAATATTTAATACGTCTAATATATTAAATTAATGAGTTTATACCTAATATGTTAATATATTTAGAAGGTATTTATTAAAAAAATAAAATATCAGTAACACATATATTAAAAAATAGAAATAAAAGTCTTTGATTAAACCATCACGATAGGGCGTAGATGGATGAGAATTTTTTAGTGAGACGAGGATGGAGAATGGAAGTTCCCATCCTATTGTAGTTCTTATATCATTCTCCCTCGGCTTAAATAAAGATGGGCCAGAATGAAAATAAATGTTTCCTGCCGTGGTAGGAACGAGGTTTTAGGGTTTGTCGGAGTGTACTCACTATATTGTTATTTTTATAATATATCTATGCTGATTATATTTCATAATTAAAATTTGAAAATCATTATTTACATATTAATTGCTAATAACGTATATCACAAGGATGTATAATTAATATCTCCCAAAATTTGTAATTACATATAATAGAATATAAAACAATTTTAAAGAAAAAATGAGGAGTTTTACAAATATTATTACAGTTATTTTAATATGGTTATTTTGATAACTATAACATCTAAATATCTAATGTTATTTTATTTTGGGTTTATATTAGTCAAGGATTTTAAGTTCCCACCGGTGGTTTTTAAAAATAAAAACCACCGGGCCATTTTTGACAGCCCATTCGACTTCCGTTTTAAAATTCGGGCCCAAAAACATCACCAAAACTTTGATCGGTGGTCACGGTGGCTACGGTGTCGCCGGAAAAAATTCGAAAAATTCCTGGCACTCCCCCTCGCCGTACTGATTCCAGATCTGGCCCCGGATTTTAAAACGGAAATCGAATGGGCCGTCAAAATGGCTCGAGTGTTCCTTAAATTTAGGAACGCTCGATGGGAACGGAATATTCCTGTTATATTAGTAGATTAATCTTGCAATGAATGAAATATGATATATTATTACAATTTCTGCCACAAATTGTCATCCTATGCAAAGCACGAGTATAAACGCTAATTAAGTTACTATTCTACGAAGAATAGCAAATTAAGTTGTGTGGATTTTCATGAGTTATTCCTTACATATTTGCAGGATGAATTAGTACGAAATATAGGTGAAAATCTGTCGAAATTTTTATAGAATTGTTTCGAGTCAAATTAATTAAGTTTATTATTGTAACTCATTCTTTATTATGTTTGATTGGTGATAAAGTTAATTTTCTTGATATACGTGTTGAATGTGTGATTAAAATTTGAGGAAAATATATTAAATAATTGAATGTGTGATTGTAAATGATGAGAGAGAAAAAATAGATAAAATTTGTGTTAGTTGATGTTGAATAGAACGAGACCTAATTATTTTTTTAGGTTATATGTTAATATTATTAATATCTATCAATATGGATATTAGCTGAAAAATTTATTCCCCATACAACGCGCGGGTAAAACAGTTAGTTGAGCTAAAAGGGAGAACATTGGATATTTAGAACTTAGTTTATTACACTTCAAGGATCAATTTTGTCGATTCTTTCAGACAATAATTCGTCCCCTAACTCCCTCAAAAGAAATATGGAGAAAATTTTCAGAATAAATTCGAATGCAAGAGGACTGCCTCTATTAATTTATATATGAAAGATTACCTCTTCGGAAAATTAACATTTCTTTCCAAAAAAAAAAAGTTGCAACTAATCGGAATGGTTGCAACACTTGGCTGGATAGTGACCTTTGGCAAATTAGTAACCAAGGGTTTCCTTGAGACTTTTACACAAAGTCATGACCATTAAGTTAACTCAGTCATCTTTACCGACTTTTCAAATAATAAACAAAGTACTCTTCGTTGGGTATAAAAGATGCCCACTGTCACATATACACATAATCTATATATATTACAATAAGCGTGTTTCTCCCACCCGCATAGGTTGGAACCCACACGGGATTAACACACTGATACCCCCTGTGGGCACCGCATTTAGGGGGCTGTGTGGCGGGGGGCACGGGTAGGAGAAGTTTCTCCATATTACAATATATGTGAACTCTATATTAATTGAAGGGACCCATATATTTTAAATAATTAGTTTGAAAATAATTCAACAGTTTCAAGTAGCATTATTCCATGTTTGATGAATAATACGCGCAAACAAGAAATTCTTGCGAGTTGTGCAAATGTTCAAACTGCATACCCAAAAGTTAATGAATCTTTAAGATTGTGGAAAGTGGTGGCAAAACCTATTCCATTGTTGACTAGTGAAAGGCAAGAATTTTTTGGGGGGCATGAAAGAAATTATCTTTTCTTCGGAGGACCACAATTATGAAATGATGATCATACTTTTGTAAATTTGTACATGAAGAGTCCTAATCTAAATTGAAAGTCTAACAGAATTTGCAACTTAATGCAATTGTATTTATGAGGGACCAAAAAAAATCCTTTATTTGCTCCAACAAAATTGGAACCTTGATAATTAATTACAACCACAAATACTAATCAGTTAGCTTATGCCATCAAAGGAAGAGTCTGTTGGACTTGTAATAGACATGCATCGATAGTAATACAAAAACCATTCTTTCAACTTTCATGATCAATTACTATTACAAAAGGATAATGCTATTGTACATGTGGAGTTTAGATCTATTGTTTTAAATTCAGTCTTATCATTATCGAAAATAATGAAAGCAAATCTATTTCTTCCTTTGCTATTTAGCCAAAACATTTCGCATACATAATTTATAAGTATATTAACTTAATTATGTATAATTTCGATCCCCTACCCACGTGTGGGTATGTCAATATGCCCACATTATGATGTAATTTCTTGTGGAAAAAGAAAAGAAATGAGACCACAAATTTGAATTCTTACATGAGTCCAAACACTACTAAGAGACCACAAATTTAAATTCTTACATGAGTCCAAACACTACTAAAAACATGACTTTTAGGGGCGATAGTCGTCCCTATAATCTCGTACTTGTAGAGTAATAGCAGCGACATGTTTGTGCCTATAGAGTAATAGTAGCGACGTCACTCCTATTACTATACAGACACAAAGCTATATGGACGATTAAGCCATTCCAAAATGTTCAATTTCTTATAATGAAATACTTTATACTCAATTCTTATGAAAAAAGAAATGGTTATTCTAATGTAAGCACACCTACAATTGACAAGAATCACACAAACAAATACGGATTGCACTTAAGGAATGAAACTCTTATTCGTTATTCAAACACAATCGATAGATCAAAATCACAAGTGGCAAAGTGATTAGTTGGGTCTGCCTCGTTCAGTCACCCTAGAAACATATATCTTGGATTGAAAACGGGCACTAATTAACTTGCAATCGAACTTTTCCAAATATGTTATCGACCTCATCTTGAACTCAATCCTTGTCATATTCACAAGAAAAAATATGATGCATAAATGGAAAATGTTGGTGCAACACTATTGTTGATCTAGTCGATGATGAATAATATTATACATTACTTACAAGTTACAATGTTCAAATAAAAAATAGAAGTCTTTAATTTGGTATTGATTTTTTCTTTAAAAATAGATAATTCCAAATTATAGTTGATCAAAATTAGCGAAACATATTTCGTGCATTTCATAATGACTGTCTTGCTAGCTTTCGCCTTTAAACTTTAAACCTTAGCCAAAAATGTTTATATTTTAAAAGTTACTTTAAGTACTTTATTTGGTAAACATGCCTGGTCTTTTAGGAAGTTGCAATGTTCTAAGAAATTTAATTCAACTCATCACTACTTATTAAACTTGTTAAATTTATTTCCGGAAGGGAAGAAATGTTCAAGACATGTTCACTTTAATTTAAAACCCTAATTGTATTGAAATATATGTCGCACATATTTAACAGTTAGATAATTAATTAAGCACGATAGACATGCCTCAATTTCCATAAGCCTTACCATATTTTTGTAACAAAATGACAGCATAGTTCCCTAGAAATAGCATTGCCCTAGTTAATTAAGAAACATAAAAGCAAACCAAAACCAAGCTACCATTGATTGAAGCAAATTACTTTGATAGTATACTAACCCAAATTGTAGATAATTTTTTCCTAATCAAGTATTTCGTAAATATCCCACGTCGATCGACTACTTTCAACGATCTCTTTCTTTCTGGTCGAATTATATAGATATCCATTCAATACATAGAAACATCGCTCATCCAACGCGGCGACTATCCCGCCAAATCATGAAGCAATTGAGCACCCACCAAGTTTCTGTACGGAAGATTCTGGTTTTCACTGTCCAAGAGTGAGTATTGAACTGTTTGACACTCTTCCATGTGGTCTCTAGGATAGAATAGTGAGTTTTGAGAGGCTGATGAAAATGCCATATTTACCCCTACATTTGCATGGTGCAATCCCAATGTCAATGACACGCTGCCTCCGCCACCACCACCACCACCACCACCACTGCTGCCGATGTAGTTGTTCGCCACTCCGACCGGTTGATGATTGTACGATGAAAAGTCCAATTCCATAGCACCAAAACCATGGTGTTGATCAACAGTTTGGAGATTTTTACTCTTTTTGCCATCAACTTTCTCCTGATTGTTGACAATTGAAGAGAGACATTCCGAGTCGACTCGTACGAGATGTAAGTTGTTCGGCTTTTGGTCGGCATTTGGCGACTTGTCACCGTTCTCGTCGACATTATTAGTAGAGTCATTTAAGCCATCATTTTCTTTGAATTCTTCTAAATACATTTGTTCCACCATTGGCTTCCATAGTCTCACCCTAGCATTGATGAACCAATTAGACACCTGCATAACAGACAAACAAATAAATTAAATCTCATTTATCTTACACGACAAGAAAACAATACAATTATTAAAATATCCTAAATATTTTATTACCATTGTTGTTTTTTAAGAAGATATGGTCTTGATTATATAAAATAATTCATGGGGTTTTCATTTCAATAATGTTTGCAAGAAAGGGACTTGCCTGGCTTCTTGAAAGCCCTGTTTGGCGGGCTAAAATGTGCTTATCTACATCACTTGGATACCTGAAGGATTCATATAAATTCAATATGTAACTTTTCACTTCTTTTGATCAAAATGAAAAGAACAAAAAATAAACATACAATTTAAAAAAAAAAAATTCAGTGGATGACAGGGTAGAGGGAATGAGATGGGGCCTAAGAAAATTGTAGCAGATTTAAATCCACACAAATATAAAAAAATTAACGTGCCAAGAAATATCAAGAAATTTTTTTTTTTTTTTTTAAATTTTAAAATACAGTTGTAGGCAATATTCTTGGAATCTTGATGGTGGTGGGAAGAAACTAACAAACATTGGCTTGTTTTGCAACTTAATGATTGAGACAAACATCCAAAACCTTTAACCTTGGTACATAGAACATCAAGTGGGATATTTCTTTTTAGTTTGAGGAAAAAAATGATTCTTTTCAAGAAATCTTGTTAATTTGTACTAAACCCACATAAGCACATATGTTATAATCTCATGTTTTCATGTTTCACATACAGCTCAGGTTTGGTAAACAGTATCAGATATCATATCAGATGTCATCTAGCTACCGAAGAGTCAAAGTTTAGAGTTAAGGAATTTACGGGTGGAGAAAGTGCTCAAAGAGCCAAGCGCGGAGAACAGAAACCGATCGTTCGGGCAAACCTCGTTGAGGCCGCCACGGATTAGCCTCCATCATGTTCATTTGCTGAAAAGCCCTTTGTTGCCTCAAAGTTTGGTCGAGCAATCGAAGCCTCGGCGTCTCTCCTCTCTTCGTCCCCGGGGCAGCAGTGTCTTTTTCCCCCAGTGCTTTCACAGTGGCCTTAATCTGCCCTACAATTCCATCTCTTAAACACCTGAAATGCCTTGACATGGCCTTTGAAGCTTGGCAAGAATACACCCTTGCAGCCCCATTTCCAGCCACTGCTTCAAATGATGATACCACTGTCTTCATCTGGTTGCAGTAGTGCTTGTACCTTCTATCCACCTTTAATACAAATTAATATAACAGTGAAAAAAGTTGCAAAAATTTTGAGCAATAAATATTAGAGATATGGTGAAAAAATAATAAAGGCTTAATTAAATGTGAGCATTAATGGAACAGCCTGAGAAACTAGGTGAATCAATAACCCTTTAAAAAAAAAAAAAGAAAAAGAAAAGATTACCTCTTCTAGGAGTTGAAGCAACCTGGTTTTTCTTTTCTGCAGTTCAAGAAGATCAAGAGAGTACAAAGATTGGGTTTTTATGATATTATCATCATCAGATTCATTTTTCTTGTGAATCTTTTGCTTTGATGTGTTTTCAGACAGCTTGGTTCCAAGATCACAGAACTCATTAAGAAGTTCTTGAGCAGGAGCTAAGTATTTCGAGTTCCTTATCTGAAACTGTTGTTGTTGCTGCTGCTGCTGTTGTTCAAACAGATTTTGCTGTTGTTGAATATTCGCGACAGACCTAGAACTCGACGGGCCGAACCTCAAATCACCATCGTCGTCATCATCAACATCATCGAAAGACTGATGAATCCTGGTAGTCCGAGGATTGGACGAACTCAAAGAGAGTGAAAGGCGTCGACTTTCATTTCCTTCACCACCAAAAACACATGATCTCAAAGATGGATCATCATTCCAAGCTGCTACTGATGATGAAGAAACCATCAAGCTCTGATCATTAGTCAAATCATGGCTGTAAAATTCTTGACCTGATGTGGGCTTTGAGGAAGATGATTCACCGGGCTTGTTGAAGAACTGATGATGAAGGTTCTTAGGTGGAAACCCTATCATTTCCATGTTAGCAGTCAAGTTGTAGATCTCTGAGTTGTGCTCAAATTGTTGCAATTGGGTTGCAAGATGATTTTGAATATGTTGATTTGAATCATGATTGGAGTAACAATAGCCATTAGATGTCACCATTTCTCTTGTTTTGATCTCTTCACTACTTTGATCCGCCATACATGTAGAGGTTGAACCGGTGAAGGATCTTGTTCACCTGGTTTTTGTTCTTCAAGATTTTCTTGATTTTTTGTTTTACTGAAAATCAAGAAAGAGCCACCTCATAAATCGAGGAAACAGCCGTCTTAGCCAACGTTCAATCTATCAAACTGAAAAAGTGTCCATGTGTGTTTGTGTGTGTGTGTGTGTGAGAGAGAGAGAGAGAGAGATGAATATGAAAGAGCGGACTATGTTGAGATGTTTATGCTAACCGTATGTGGAGGAGGTTGAGGTGGGGTCTTCGGGGTAGGGTATGGGGTTGGATAAATTCAATCAAAATTATATTATCATACTTATGGCATGTTCTATACAAAATATTTGTAATTTATTCGAATGATATGTTAGATGTTTGGTTGAAATATGAGGAAAATATATTAAGAAATATAAAGTAATTGTATAAGTGGTTAAAAATGATGAGAGAGAAATTAAGTTAGTGAAAGTTAATAAACATTTATTGTGTATAGAACAAACCCTTATTATGAAAAGTAATATATGTTTTGAAGGGAATGTTACATGTATTATCTTGTTTATCATAGAGTTTATTGCTCACATATGGTAGAAAAGATGATAAAATAATCATTTCATCATTCATATATTTGTGCAATGCAATACACTTCATGACAAATGGAGTGGTATTTACGTATGTATAAATTGCCGAATCAGTAGTTGTATTGCTAGTAACTTATTGAGTGTTGTTGACAGAATGCGTTATATGGGTGCTAACACAGTCAATAATGAAGTGGGAGCTTAATTTCTAGTATGGTCTCTCTAAGTTTGGTGGGTAGCTCCAAAGTTCATTTATTTCTACAATTGCCCTTTTTCTAATTTGTGTAGCAAGTCTAATTATAGGCATTTCTTGATCATCTTTTAACGTCCCTCAATTTGAATTTATTTTATTTCTAACAATATTAGAAAACAATTTTCTAAAAAGGTAGACAATGAAGACATTGAAGAGGAATCGACATAATTGTCACGTCGAGGTCTCATCTCCAACCTTCATACCTTTTCTTACGTAAAAGACTCGATTTTGTTACTCAAATCTAATCTATTTAAATTTCTTATTTTTAAAAAATTTACTTAAAAGTAAAGATCTATAAGTTTAGGGAGGGAAACATGCTAGCTTTGTTACTTTTGTTTGTTTCTTTCCTAGACCTAGAGTTGTTCCTTTAACAACCACAACAATAGATGGCATGCCATGAAGCCAACCTAGGAACGCAGATACACAAATCTTCCAAGAATAGATGATCAAATAGGGGTTGATGATGACACCATATTCTCTCTCTTCTTCATGCCAGTCAATGGAAAATACATACAAAATACACTTCCTACAAATCTAATACCTCAATTATTGTATACCCCACCAATCAACTAATCTATTTAATAATAATTAGAACCATCCAAGAATTTTAAATTTTTAAAATATTATTTTTTTATTTCCTTATAAATTATAATAAGATGTGTCTGATACAGATTTTAAAAAGTAATTTTTTATGTGTAATTAAAAAATAGGAAAATTAAGTTTGAAAAAAATTTGTTAAGTCAATCAAATTAGTGTTTGAAATGGTAATTCAAGAGGAATTTTATTAATCATACATCCACTTTTGTACATCAGATACACTTGTTCCATGTATTGGTGTGATTCAATCCTCTATTAGAGATGTGCACCTACTACGACCTCCCTATCTCCTACTAGCCTAGCCCCTGTTGCTGCACTTGGAGGCCTTATGTGTACAAACGAGGGTGTACACATATCATGATCCATTCAAAAATTAATTTTTATTTAAAGATATAGCAAACAAATTCTAAAAGTCATTTTGCTACAAGTCAAAATTATAATCAAAATTTTCAAATTTTACTTTAAATTACTCATTTAAATAATTTTATAATTATTTTATTTTTCATATCATTTTTTTGTACATTTAACTACATATTTAAAAATATTTTAATTTAAAATTACAATCAAACATACCCTAAATCATTGAATAACAAAATGATACTTATGGATAAATACAAAATATGTATCTATATATGTACTTAATGGTAATAGGGTGAGAATCCCTAGAGCTCGAGTTAAACTCCAGTTGTCGCAGGCTTTTTCAGATTGGGTCGGGTTGTAGAACTGTAAAAACTAGTGTGGACCCATATATTATTCTGATCAAACTTGCTTTCAAACTCAGAGTTTTGGGAAGAAGAGAAGTATGCGTTTATTGCGTGTGTGTGAGAGAGAGAGAGAGAGAGAGAATTAGATGCCAAAATATGTGTAGGGTTGAGATGATTAGGTGGTCCAATGTTTTCTATCTAATTTTAATTAAATCTACCCCTTATTAAAGCCTTCCACCAATCTCTTCCACCGTCAACAATGGGACCAGCATCTTCTTTTTCCAATTTCTCTACACACACTGCCAAAAGGCCACAAATCCCAACTCCCAAACAAAACTCCCTTTCGTGGAATAATGTTACAAGAAAAATTTCAATATGAGATTTCTACAATGTACAAAGTGAAGTAACTTTTAAATATTTTTTTTCAGGAAACTTAAAATAATTTTGCTTTTTTACATATTTAAAGATCTTTTGAATTTAAAATGTGTCGGTTTTAAATGGTAAAATAAATCTTTTTTTGAATGAACAAGTTTTTTTTACTTTTGTATACTACTAAAATAAGCACCAACAACTTATTTTTAATTGTAGGTAAAATGTTTGTCTTCTAATCTAATTAGTATCTATCATATTTCGATTTTAATCAGATCAAGATTTAAATCGAAATTAGTTCTTCGGACCATTTTCAATAAATTTAAGAATTGGATACTCTTGTCATCAAATATTGCCCAACTCATTGTATCTATCCTTCACCGAAATAGACATCTCACATATTGGGATGTAATGGTGCAAAAGGATATATAGTCATCAATCATTTAAGTCTCCCCCACGACTTATTTCTTGTACCTCTTTTGAGCGATGACACAAATATTCCAGCTAGTGTAAACTCGTATCTCTTTGTCAACTGATTAATCTGAACTACCTCCATGTTTGAACCAAAGTACCTCGATAATGATCAATGCAACTACCATGGTCACGCTAGTGCTTCTTTCACCTAACGTTCACCACCAAATCGTGCTCACCCTTTTCCCTAGTTCGTGTAATTGGTCATCACATCTCATCTCATCTCATTATGATAAATTAACTTCTAACTTTAGATCTTATCAACTACAAACTTTCTCTACTAGAAATGAAGTTATGCCCTTGGAAAGGAGACAATCAAAATAATTGAGTCGAAAATAAGATAATTTTTAAAAAAAAAAAGAAAGAAAGAAAACTTTAACTACACAAAAACAAACAAACTCGCCGTAAAACCCAACTTTTTATCTTAAAAATAACAATAAAACACCTAGTCTTTTAAAATAATTATATACAATGTCTTGAAACGCAATCAATTTTAATTGAAATCATAATTAAGACTACCATATCAATATTGTCTTTATCGTCAAAGAATATTATCAATATTCATCTCCATCGGAAAGTCATTCACTAGGCCTTGGATACACTTCATTAGCTCAATGTTCGTCCATTTCTATAGTCCAACTAGATAGAGGCAATATACATAAGCTGATCAATTTGTTAAATAAGCCACATACTTAAGCACAAAGACTATGTGCAGCATAGTGAATCTCTTGTGCTTATGACAAGGATTGGTGGTGATAGAGTCACGCGCAAATCACGTGTGTGGACCTTTGAATCCATACAACTTTAATTTTTGTCTGATGAAAGGAATGTGGTCCTCCATTCACACGATATATGTAAATATTATAATATATAAAAAAAATACAAATTAAAACTTATAATATCCTATCATCATTATATATAATGCTGCTGACGTCAACCCAAAACATTATTTGACTTTTATTCTTTGGGAGCTCGAATTAGATTTTTGTATGAAATATAAAAATTGAAATGGTGACCAATTTGACAAGTAACAACATACCCGGATGGTCAGATTCATCGAATAAAAATCGAACAAATTATTTTTGTCTTGAAATGAAAATATTGCTAAACGACCATTACAAACTTCTTTGGGCTTGTATACATATATGTAAAAGAAAATTTTCGTAGTTCGCTGACAAAATCTATTACAGACTAGAAATATATTAATCCTCAAACAATATATGTTAATCAATCAATACAAAATTGAGATATGGTTTCCACATTTATGTAATATGTAAATAAATTAGGGTTGCATAAATGAGACTTACCATTATAGTAAAAGTAAATATAAAGTGGTGCAGACATTTCAGGTGTAGAAAATGGTGTTTGGTCAGTTAATAGTTTATTGAAACTTGTAGACAAACTATACAAACAGTCAAAAAAGAAAATAGGGGTAGGGGTAGAGTGGTCCATTTCTCTTTGTTGGACCATACTAGGGTACTAGCTACAATCTCAAATTTTGGCAACTAAAACAGTAACCCTACAGCACTGTTACTGACCCTTTGGAGCCCCTCTTTTTCCAGTCCTAATAATTACTATGGGCTTGCATGCATAGGAATCAAATCACTCCAATATTTCTTTTTCCAGTTTATGCAAATGAGTTAATAGTTAATGATTATGTTAAGGATGATAAGCTGTCTAATCACTGATGCGCCTTTTTGTCTACTATTTTGATAATCAAAGGTTGGAAAATGGAACTACCTAAAATCTCAACCTGCCTCTGTTAAGGTGTTTTTGACATGGCAGCTTCAACCTTAAAATGATTATCAATTTTTGATAAGAGATAAAAATAGATAGATAGAAATAATCCACAATAAAGATGAAAGGAAAAAAGAGTAGAGCAAAATTATATACAAATCACACCCCCCCACCCCCGGGGTTTTATTTCTTTAATTGTATTTCGTTTGATTGGATGTCAAAGTTCCCTAAAATTTACGCCTTCTTTAAAATATCATGAACAATTCTGGTAGGTTGAGCAATGAGCACCTTTTTCAAGGAAATAAATAATGATAAGAACGTTTAAATAAGCTTGATTCTTTATTGGATCATAAAAACCAACCTTTTAAAGAGGCTTTCGTTCTCTTCGGGATCAAACATCAATTGCAACGATTTGATAAACGGCTCACTAGGATAGATGTAGATGAACAAATTAACTCCCCTAGAAATGTATAGGAAGTCTTCAACCTTAAAATGATTATCAATTCTCGATAGGAGATCAAAATAATTTTTAATTAATTAATTATGTATTTATTTATTTTTAAAGTTACACTATATTTAAGACTTGGGTGATATTACTTTTTTTACAGTCGAACAAAAGAATTGTTAATTTGAATGTTCTCGAGATCAAGAAAGTTATTTGCGTAAGAATAGGGAACTGAAATCGACAATCACGTTCTACTCCCTGCTTGAAATTTGATCAAGATTCAAGAATAGGAGTGCTGAAATTGATACTCATTCTTGTTCAAGTGTCTATGAATAAACACGTAAGCCAATTTTTCTTACCCCATGATAAGTGCTAGACAAGCACTTAAATAACTCTTCTATTTTACATATTTGTGTGTTTTATCAGTATTATATATTTATTTTTATGTGTTTTCCTTTTATTATGTGTTTAGAGTCATAGGAAATCAAAAGGAACCAAAATGGATAAAAACGGAGCGAAAACGGAACTTGGGATCGAAATGCAAGCAAATTCAAAGATGGAGGGTCTCCGATGCAATTTTATGAAAAGTTGTTTTTACAATTTTTCTTGTGCCAATATCAAAGAATATCAAAAGAGAATTTCCACATTTTTGTTGGATCCCAAATCGGAGTTTTCTAGTGAAAGTTATGGCCATTTAAAGAGAAAGAACAAAGCGTAAAAAAATCAACAGCTCGAATTTACTGCCGCAGTTCAGTAATATGACCATAACTTTTGATACAAAATTCGGATTGACCTGCACTTTATATTGTTGGAAAGGACACTCGGAGGGCTACAACTTTGATGTTGACCTCTTCAAATGATTTGGATCATATCATGGTCAAAAATGGGCAAACCCGAGAGTGATGTGAATGGAGGATTACTTGGGCCATGTTTTGGTAGAAAATTCATAACTTTCTATTAAAATATCAAAAAAAGGAAATTCCAATTGCACAATTCAGCCAAATTGCTTACCTATACCATGATACAATATTTGAACTAATGGAGCAATTTAAGATCATGATTTGGTGGTTACCAATTGGTAGAATCATAATGGAGTAGTTGTACAATTTTTTATTACGTTTTCTTGTAAAATTTTACCTATAAATAGAGGCATTTGTGAGGAAGGAAATGCACAACTTAGTGGAAGAGAATTAGCTAGTAGTTCTCTCCAACTTTCTCTTCAATAAAATTCTCTTCTTCATTTGTTCTTAGTTTTAGCTTGAAAGATCTTAGTTTTTCATATTCCGGTGGAAGAAATAAAGGTTTCAATCGATCAATGATACTTCGGCTGTGAATATGATTAGCGGATCATTTCTTCGATAAGTTTCTTTTTTCCCTTTTATTTCTCTATTTATTTCTTAGCATTTATTTACTTATTTTCTATATTTTGCGTATAATTTATCATATAGTGGTGGTGATACAATGCGGATACTCGCTAAAAAGTATGAAACCCCGCAAATATGAGTAGTTAGACTTCTCTATCTAGTTCGAGGGGGACAGTGTTCAATTATCATGTTGTTATCTTTTCTAACTCTTTGCTAACGTTTTATCTATTCATCTACTTCAATTTGTTGATTTGTTATGCTTGTAAACCCGCTTTGAATTTATGTGATTATTGCATTCACTTTGACCAATTGAATCAATTAATCTTTAAATTCAAGTTACTTGCTAGGATTGAAACTTTTGATCCGTAATTATCACTAGATTCCAATCCAAATTAGCAAATGAATATCGTACATATTTATTAACAAATCAACTTAGATGTATTAATTCAAGTTTGTGAAATTGATCATCTAATTCAACTCATTCTTCTCGTTCATTTCGCACTAGCTTTGCATTAAATCCTAAGAATTTGTTTAGGGTTATCCAATAGCTAGATGTTAAGTTAAAGAACTCACTTTAATTTAATACACTTAAGGAAGAATTCGTTAATCAGAGCTTCTTGGTTAATTGAGAGTTGATAAATTGAAGAAAGAATGGTAACAAGTTGCATGGGAAATATAAATATAAGTTTTTGACACAACCGAACCCGAGAACTAGATATTTTGTTCAATTGTTTTATTTCAATCTTTTATTTTGACGTTCGATTTTCTATTTTTATTCAAACTTCACAAAACCCCCACTTCTAGATTAATTGATAAGAACAACTAGATAAAGCACCATTCCTCTTGGGTTCGACCATTACTTACCACTTCTACATTAATTTGTAGTTTTGAAACCGAGTAAAGAAATAAAATAAATTTTGGCGTGCTGCGACAACACGCCCAAGTTTTTTGCGCTGTTGCCGGGGAACGGTTAACAAATTTAGTTGCTTTTATTAATTAATTTTTTTTAAAAAAAATTTCTTCTTCACTTGTATGCATAATACCCGATCTACTAATCGAATTCTTAAAAGTTTCGATCAAGAAATCGAGAAATCCATTCAAAAACGAATAAGATAAGTAAAACAAGAACAAGAAATGACTGATAATAACAATGAAAGAACTCTTAAACAAATGGCAACTCCTGAAGTTGTTCAACAACCATTGTGTATAACTTTTCCAACCGTAGAAGAAGGTAAAACTTTCGTGCTGAAATCCGATTTGATACATCTTCTACCATCTTTTCATGGACGATCCGGCGAAGATCCGTATCGACACTTGAAAGAGTTTCATGTGGTGTGTGATAGCATGAAACCCCCAAGCATCACTGAAGAGCAAATCAAGCTCAGAGCTTTTCCATTTTCACTAAAAGATGCCGCTACAGATTGGTTATACACTTTACCACCAGGTTCAGTCACAACATAGAATCAAATGAAGCAACTTTTCCTCGAAAAGTACTTCCCAACTTCAAAGACAGCAAATATCAGGAAAGATATCTCTGGAGTACGCCAAAACAATGGATAAACTCTTTATGAGTATTGGGAGCGTTTCAAAAAGCTCATTGCAAGCTGCCCGCATCACCAAATCAGTGAAAACCTCATAGTGCAATACTTCTATGAAGGCTTATGTCAATCAGACAGAAACATGGTTGATGCTGCTAGTGGAGGAGCTCTGATGAACAAAACCCCTACTGAAGCAAGAACATTGATTTCAAACATGGCTGAGAATACTCAACAATTCAGTACAGACCGGGAAACGAATATTCGAAGAGTAAATGAGGTAAGTAACTCCAATGTTGAAAACCAACTCTCTGAACTAACCTATTTTCTCAAACAAATTTTTGTAGGAAACAATCCATAAGTCAAAGCATGTGGCATATGCACAAACCTAGGACATCCTACAGATGATTGTCCTGTTCTACAAGTGAATAATAATGAACAAGTGAATTCAGAAAGCAATTTTCCATTCCTAAGGTAACAGTACAATCCATACTCAAACACCTATAATCCAGGATGGCGAGATCACCCCAATCTGAGTTATGGAACCAACAAAACCCCAGGATTCTTCCCTAACAAACCTCAAGGTCAATTCCAGCAACAAGGGAATTTTCAACCCCAATGGCAATTTCAACAAAAACCTCAACAATCAGGTATGTTTCTCGAGGATATGGTGAAAACATTAGCAACTAACACTGTGAAATTTCAACAGGATTCAAAGGTAAGTATTCAAAACTTGGAAAACCAGATGATTCAATTGGCAACTGCCATCAATCGCCTAGAAGCACAATCTGCAGGAAAGCTACCATCTCAACCTGAGGTAAATCCAAAGAATGTCAGTGCTATAACCTTAAGGAGTGGAAAAGAGATCGAAAACCCTCACAAAGAAGTTCCCACACATGAAGATAAAGAAGAAAAGTTTGAAAATGAAGGTATGTCATAACCCCTCTGTCATTACTAAAGTGATCCCTCCCCCTTTTCCGAATAGATTAGCAAAAACCAACAAAGATGATAAGGAAAAAGAAATTTTGGATACATTTAGGATAATCGAAATCAACATTCCATTGTTAGATGCAATCAAGCAAATCCCACGCTATACTAAGTTTTTAAAAGATCTTTGCACTAATAAGAGGAAATTGAAGGGAAATGAAATAATCAAAATGGGAGAAACCGTTTCAGCAGTATTCCAGAAGAAGTTGCCTCCAAAATGCAAAGACCTGGGTATGTTCACTGTCCCTTGCACCATAGGCAATCACCACATTGACAAAGCACTTATAGATTTAGGAGCATCCATAAATGTCATGCCTAGATCCTTGTATGCTTCACTAAATTTAGGAAAACCGAAAGAAACTCACGTAATTGTGCAATTAGCTGATCGTACCAATGCATACCCGGATGGAGTGATAGAAGATGTGCTAGTCAAAATAAATGGTTTAGTTTTCCATGCTGATTTTTACGTGCTTGATATGGCTGATGAACATTCACCTCACCCTACACCTATCATATTGGGACGTCCATTTCTTTACACTTCTCGCACTAAAATTGACGTCTATGAGGGTACACTATCCATGGAATTTGATGAGGAAAAAGTGAACTTTAATATTTTTGATGGTTCATTGCGCCCTAATAACGCTTGTTCTGTCTTTGCAATTAATTCGACTAACCCTTTTGTGCAAGAAATGTGTAAATTGAATTGCAAAGCTAGCGTACCACATAAAATGGAGTCAAAGCACAATTACCTTATCTCAAAGAAGGAGGCCATCGGAACGGAGAACCAAAAGATTGGACAAGAATTCAAGGTGGACCGCCAAGAAATCAAGACATTCGGAGGAAACTGTCAAAGACAAAATGGAGTTGCAATGAATTTGAGAAACCCTACTTGACAAATGGGAACTATGTAGAGCTGACGACTTTAAATAAAAGCGCTCTTGGGAGGCAACCCAAGCATTTTTTTCTCATTTTTAGTTTTCTTTTAGTATTTTTATTATTTTTATTTTTTTTCTCAGTTTTTTTTATCTAACGTACTAAGGAAGATGTTGCCTTATAATTGTAGAAGGAAGATATCCGAAGATTCAATTATTTGGAAAGAGACATGACGGCGCACAAATCGGTGATTAGCAATAGTTATTAATAACGTGTGGGGATTAATTATTGATAATGGACAATTTGTCAACGCATCTTCTCGGATACTCCTCCCATCGTACTCTTTCCAGCACACTCTACATGCATGGTTGTCGGTTGAAATAGTGCTCATTTGACTATAAATCCAGATCATTCTCCACTTGAAACCACAACCACAATTTCAATTACTCTATGAGTATTCCTTTCTAGCAGTGATTAGGTAATTTTCTTCTCTTCTTGATTTTTTTTCTTATTCTTCCTCTTTTCTTCTTATTTGTTTTTTCTTATAGCATGGATGTGTGTGATATTTTTGTATATATATGTCTTTTCCTCATACTAATCGATTATGTAATTCAATTTTTCTTATCTTTTTTCCTTCTTCAATATCTTTGAAAATATGGGAAAGTGTGATAATCGACTATACTTATTGATTTTGATGGTTTTAATCTTATTTATTCAGTGTTTCTTTTTCTTTCGTGTGTTACGTAACTAAAAAAAATAAAAAATAAAAAAATAAAAAATATCTTGGATACTGGTTTATGTATCCCGCCCAAAGCGTTAAACCTGGTCTTTTTCACTAGACCTTAAAGAGCTGTATTCTCTTCTATTAACCTTCTTCTTTCAAGTCTTTTGCAGATACCTCAAAGTGCACTGAATTTTCATTTCTTTCTATGGCATCCCCTCTACGTATTGTTACTTTTCTACAAGTACTCGACTCTTTCTCTATGCCTCTTAATATCAAGATTCAGATTGTTCGACTTGTTGACAAGTATGAGCATTCCCTTTGGAACGTCATAGCTTTTGGGGTAGGGTCATCCCGATCTGCTCGCAAACGACGTGCTAAGCGCCTTAAAAGTTGTTTTAAATGTGGAAAGCTATTAAAGGGACCTCATTGTACTCGAAATAAAATTTATTCACAATATAAACATGTTGTTTTCTTCAAGGATGGACCGATTAGGTGCAAGGCCGAAAAGTCTATCAGGAGAAACAGCCAGCTCGCAATCAGTGTGAGAGAGTTTGATAATTTGTTGGAACAACGACAACGTCTGTTGGAAACCAAACTCGATAGCCTAACCATTGAGTAGCAACTTTTTGAGCGTGATCATTAGCACCCATCCGAAGATGTAAAACTACGTCTCATTTGTTTGAGAAGTGTCTGAGTTGGACGTTCTGCTTTAAACGTTCTCCCATTTGTTGGTTCTTGTGGGGCTGTTCTTTATTGAATGGTAAACATACATATGTGTCATGTGGCGATATGGAGGACCTTTTCATTAAGGTTGGTTGTCAAACTGTTTTGTAGAGAGTATGCTGATTTAGATAGTTTCCATGCGGATCAGACTTGATGGAATCATATCATTAATTTGATGTGAATACTAATGCAAGATGTTCAGAGGGTTGTCAACTCCCAAAGTTGCTTTGTATATAAATTTCTTTTCATCACAAAAAAAAAACCAAAATATTTTCAACTGTTGTTTTTCTTATTCTTTAAATATGTTGATTGCAGGTCTCTTACTCTTGGATTGTCGAAGTATTCCTCAGAAGTGCTACATTGTGCAACCACCATCTCCAAATCGGCACGACTCATTGCTTACTATAGGGGAGTTTCTATTTCTTCTCTTTTTCATGCTTTCTATACTTCTACATTGGGGACAATATAGAATTTAAGTGTGGGAGAGTGACATATTGTGGTCTGCGTGTGATTTTTTTATTTGTGTCGACGATTTTGCATGAGATAGCAATTTTTGAATATGATTGAGCTTAATTTGTGTGACTTAGCTGAAACTACAAGATCTCGAAAAAAAAATGTATTCTGTTCTTCTCCAAGCACAGCTGGCAAATTTATCTGAGCACATTTATAGGTAATTTACTATCATTCTCTGGAACACAAATTGAAGGTTGAAAATGTTGATTTTTTTTCTAACTTTCTAGGCCATAGTAAACTAACTTTTTCTTTTCTTTTTTTTTTATATCAATTCGTCCTACTCAAAGTAACCTGGAAACATCGATTGTTAGTAAGGTGGAGTTATAATCGTATGGTATCTTTTTTTGTGAATGTGTCTTTTATTGATAGAGTTTAAAAAGTTTGGAAAAAGCATTGACCTATGCTGAGAATGAATTTTACTTTTATATTCGAAATAAGGAGGGGGACCACAGGAAAGAGCTACCTACCTCAAAGTGTGAAGCCGTCACCTCGAATGGGTGAAGAAGGCTGCCTCCAATGAAAGGAGTTTAGAGTGAAAGCTACCTGTGGGGTAAAACTTGAAAAGAAAATTGCAAAACTCTTCTTCTTCTTCTTTTTCTTCTTCATCAAAAAAAGAAAAAAAAAAGAAAAATCGTGAGAAATGTGATAGCTACCCAAGTGTGAAGTTAGATAAATAAATTTCCTCAGTGGTTTGAAGTGCTCAATCTAAAAATTGAACACATATTTGCGATAAAACACCTGCCATGCCCTTTTTTTTCTTTGCAGTGCTAACAGTTAATGATTTTTGGTGAACAGAGTAATTTTTAGGATCCATGAGAATCATTGTAAAATAAGAGTGGGATCACGAGAGATGAAAGGAAATATTTGACTATTTCGGGTCAGGATTTGGATAGATCATCGTAAGCTTTCATTTGGTTCCAGTTAGTGATGGGATGATAACCTCAATTGCACACACTCACAAGCCATTGTGTATTTGAGAAGAAGTGAAATTTTTATGGTTCAGGAGAATATTTATTAAGTAAGTCATTATCTGTAGTTGAATTTCAATGTTCAAATTTGTTTATCTCATGTAAAATCAATGTGTAGTTTGGTATCATATGGGTTGTTGTTCGAGGGCGAACAACAGTCTAAGTGTGGGGGAGTTTGATAAGTGCTGGAAAAGCACTTAAATAACTCTTCTATTTTATGTATTTGTGTATTTTATTAGTGTTATATGTTCCGTTTAATGTTTTTTTTTCTTTATTGTGGTGTTTAGGGTTACAAAGAATAAAAGGAATCAAAATGGATGAAAATCGAATGAAAACGGAAACTCGGGACCAAAATGCAAGCGAATCAAAGATGGAGGGCCTCCGATGCAATTTTATAAAAAGTTGTTTTTACAATTTTCTTATACCAATATCAAAGAATATCAAAAGAGGATGTCCACATTTTTTTCGGATCCCAAATCATAGTTTCCTAGTGAAAGTTATGGCCATTTGAAGAGAAATGACAAAGCAGAAAAATCGTAAATTTATTGCATAGCTCAATAATTTGCCATAACTTTTGCTACAAAATTCGGATTGACCTGCACTTTATATTGTTGGAAAGGACACTCAGAGGTCTACAACTTTGATGTTGACCTCTTCAAATGATTCGGATCATATCATGGTCAAAAATGGGTAAAACCGAAAGTGATGTGAATGGAGGATTTCTTGAGCCATGTTTTGGTAGAAAATTCATAACTTTCTATTAAAATATCAAAAAAAGGAAATTCCAATTGCACAATTCAGCCAAGTTGCTTACCTATACCATGATACAATATTTGAACTAATGGAGCAATTTAAGATCATGATTTGGTGGTTACCAATTGGTAGAATCATAATGGAGTAGTTGTACAATTTTTTATTATGTTTTCTTGTAAAATTTTACCTATAAATAGAGGCATTTGTGAGGAAGGAAATGCACAACTTAGTGGAAGAGAATTAGCTAGTAGTTCTCTCCAACTTTCTCTTCAATAAAATTCTCTTCTTCATTTGTTCTTAGTTTTAGTTTGAAAGATCTTAGTTTTTCATATTCCGGCGGAAGAAATAAAGGCTTCAATCGATCAACGATACTTCGGCTGTGAATATGATTAGCGGATCATTTCTTCGATAAGTTTCTCTTTTCGTTTTTATTTCTCTATTTATTTCTTAGCATTTATTTACTTGTTTTCTATATTTTGTGTATAATCTATCATATAGTGGTGGTAATACAAAGCAAACACTCGCTAAAAAGTATGAAACCCCGCAAATATGAGTAGTTAGACTTTTCTATCTAGTTCGAGGGGGACGTTGTGTTCAACTAATATGTGGTTATCTTTTCCAACTCTTTAGTAACGTTTTATCTATTCCTCTACTTCAATTTATTGATTTGTTATGCTTGTAAACCCGTTTTTGAGTTTATTTGATTATTGCATTCACTTTGGCCAATTGAATCAATCAATCTTTAAATTCAAGTTATTTGCTGGGATTAGAACTTTTGATCCGTAATTATCACTAGATTCCAATCCAAAGTAGCAAATGAATATCGTGCATATTTATTAACAAATCAACTTAGATGTATTAATTCGAGTTTGTGAAATTATTCATCTAATTCAACTCATTCTTCTCGTTCATTTCACACTAGCTTTGCATTAAATCCTAAGAATTTGTTTAGGGTTATCCAATAGTTAGATGTTAAGTTAAAGAACTCACTTTAATGTAATACACTTAAGGAAGAATTCGTTAATCAGAGCTTCTTAGTTAATTGGGAGTTGATAAATTGAAGAAGGAATAGTAACACGTTGCATGGGAAAGATAAATATAAGTTGTTGACACAACCGAACCCGAGAACTAGATATTTTGTACAATTGTTTTATTTCAATCTTTTATTTTGACGTTCGATTTTCTATTTTTATTCAAATATCACAAAACCCCCCCTTTTTCTATATTAATTGATAAAATCAACTAGATTAAGCACCGTTCCTCTTGGCTTCGACCCTTACTTACCACTTCTACATTAATTTGTAGTTTTGAAATCGAGTAAGGAAATAAAATAAATTTTGGCGTATTGCGACAACACGCTCACCATATGAACATAACCTCCATATGTTTCACAGAAATCGGAGAACCAATCTCTTTGAGGACACATATGAAAAGAACACCCTAAATCCAGAATCCATTCAGGTTTTGAAAGGTTTGTAATGATAGCATAAACACCACCGTTAGTTTGAGCAGCATCAATAAGTGCATTTGAGGCACCATTGTTTAGTTCTGCAATCTCTTTTAAGTCAGCAATTCTCTTAAAACAATCTTTAATGAGGTGACCCGATTTCTTGCAATAAAAACATTCCCTCTCCTTTTTGTTCTTACCTTTTCCCTTATTTAAAGTGTTTGTTTTTCTTTGATTTTGAGGAGTTTGAACTGCTAGTAGCATTTGAAGACTTGCCTTTAACAAATAGTCCTTCATTTTTAGAAGCTTTAGAATCTGCTTTCTGTTCTAACTCCTTATTGCTGAGGGAGGTAAGAACAATATCAACAGTTAGGTTTTCTCTCCCGTACTCTAAGGCATTTTTCAAATCTTTGTATTTTTCGCCAAGCGAGTTTAGGAGAGCTATAACCTTTTGGTCATCAGAAATCTTCTCACCACAATTTTCCAAATTAGTTGTGATTTTTGTAAATCTATCAATGTTGTCTTCAAGATTTGAAGAATTATCAAATTTAAAGCCAAAAAATTGTTTTAAAAGGTAAGCTTTATTTGGCATGGTTTTTGTAAGATAAAGACTCTCCAATTTGTCCCAAATGGCTTTAGCAGTGTCAGTGTCACCGACCTTTCTGAGTACACTATCAGAAAGCCTAAGATAGATGGAACTCCACGCAAGTTCATCTAGCTCCTACTCTCTGGCAGCACTAAACTCAGCGGGCCAGCTCTCATTGAGGGCCATTGCACATTTCTGTTGCAATAATTCGACCCTCATTTTTTGTTGCCAGAGACTGAAGTCTCCAACGCCAGACCAAATCTCAATATCAAGTCCAGATGTTGACATTGGGAGGATGAATGCACATGCAATCAATCAAATGCAGAAAGTCAAATACACAGTGTCAAATGCAACAAACAATGCAAGAATGTGCCCAGCAGAAAACAATAATGATGCCAAAGTTTCAAAATAGCACAATTCTTAAGGACAATTTTACAGAAGAACTAACATCAATAATGACCAACAAACAAGAACTGTAAGAACTTATGTACACACTCAAAACCGTATCAGCTTGGGTAGGATACCTCCACAGAAATGGTCTAGCCCCCCAGATTCCAAGAGCCTCAAGGGATTGGACAGACGGGGTTTCGAACCAGAAGGTAATCTTAACCAAGGTAAAGTGAGAAAGAGTCGGGAGAGATTATACCAAACAACAATAGACGTCTCTGAATGTGGGTTTCACAATAAAACCCACAGAAAACCAATCTCGATAAATCAATATCAATACCGAAAGCACGCTCCGATGAGTCCCAAGAAAAAACCCTCGGTCAGGACAGTAGGATCGAAGAACACTGAATCAAAGACCCCAAGATATGCTCTGATACCACATGTTGAAATATTCGATCCACAATCATCCACGAAACAATAATCAAACACAAAACACACAAGAACACTGAAAAACGATTTGTTTTGTCCCCTTTGGAGACCCGCAGTTCGGGAGAACCCTACTCTGCGTTGAAGCTCTACACAATGTGGATTACGGCTTCAAATTTCACTAAGAATGGTAAATCAAGCCTCCGATTACAAAGTTCCTCTTGGATCTCAAAATGATAGTCGAAAACCCTAGTAATCCTTCTACAAATTACAGATGAGAATAAATCCAATCAAGAATTGACTTCTACAACAACCCCTAAACTATAGTATCCCTATGGATTTTCAGAATAAAGGTATGAAGAGTAGATCTGTAAAAGTAGAGGGATCGAGCAGCCGAGAGAGCAAGAGAAGGAGAAGAGTCAGTGCTTGAGATGAGGAGGAACAACAAATATATACCCCTTCGAGAATGATCCACCCGATTGCAACCCCAAGGCCCAACAGGCTTCCTTTTAGCCCAGTATGAGTATCACAGCCCACAAGGTCCAAGGCAATAAAATATGGAAAATATCCATTTTTATAACTTAAACCCATGCAAACCAAAAATCGAGTAGTCTTGATTTAAAAAATAATTCTACACCTTTTTTTGGATTAAATTAGTTGCCGTAAAAACATTGTCATGTACAGTACATTAAAAATTCATCTAGATTTCGCTTGAAGCTATAATAATGTTTGATTTAACGAAGATTTCTTTTAAATGATATATATCAATATATAACATCAAGTATCTTACAATCCAAAAATGAATTTAAGATTCACTAACCAAGATATAAATGGCACTTGTAATGATGAAGTTAACCATAGGATAGTTCGGATCAAACATAGCAGCCATTTAGGGTGCCCGTTACGCATGTTTGGCCTGGAAAAGGACAATAAAAACTGATCAAACCTTCATTAATTTATTATATGTTTTCCATTTCCTTATTTCGAACCTATCTTTTGTATTTGGGTTTGCATTGGTGGCACATTCTTATAACGTTGAATATAATTTACTTAATAGCAGTAATTTTGAAAAATGTTAGGGAAAATCTCTAATCAGTTGAGGCATACTAATTTTGAAAATGTTAACTAATTGCATTAATGTTGCAATTGCGCGAGTTGTAGCTTAATCTGTCAATGGTTGAATAGTTTGTTTGTGTGATTTTTTTGACACTATTGATAATGATGTAAGTTTACAATGTTATCAATGGAATTGTGTAGGGTACAGTTATATTAAGATACTTGAGTATTTTTAACAAGTGAATTTCATAGTTCAAAATTTTTTTATTAAAAATTATTTTGTGCACACTTATATAAAAACTTCTAACTCCGCCACTGAGGAGAAGTGTAAGGAAGAAGAATTGAACCCTAGATCTAGGAACTGAAAAATCAGCCTAAATGCAACTACACCACATGGGTTTTGGCTTTTGATTGCCCATTTTGAAAAAATTGAAAACATATATATATATATATATATATATATATATATATATATATATGGTTTGTCATTTTGGAAAATTACTTCTGAAAATTGAAAATAAGAAAACCAGTCCAATTTGAATTTTTCAATAAAATAGCAACATTGATATAATAAAAAAATACATAGAGTTCAAGCAGTTTTCAGAATGTGCAATTTGACTGTTATCTTCAATCTAATACCCCACCCCAACAACCAGCATCTCCCGCACCCGTGCCTCCATTGGCTCGTTCGCCTTGCGAACCATTAGAAAGGGTGGTGGTTCGTAACACGATCACGCGAACCACCAAATGTGGTGGTGGTTCGCAATGAAGCAACACAACCAGTGGTGGTACAGAATCTTGTTCGCCAACATCCTTGTCGGTGCCAGCGAGGACCATGATGGACGAGAGTGAGAACGTTGTTGTGGAAAAGGTGGCGGGTGGTGGTGGTGGTGGTGGTAGGTGACCAAAATCAAAATTGAAAGAAAAGTAGAGACTTGAGTGTAATTAATTTAAAATTCAAAATCTGAAAGCATTTTGTCTTTTGTTTTTTTTTTTTTAAATCCCCTTGAATTTTTTTTAATAATTTTTTTATTGTTTTTTTTAAATGAAAGATAATGCCTTTCTATTAATTTAGAACAAAACCGTTCTAGTACTATCAACCTTTCCGTAATTAAGGAACACTCGGGCCATTTTAAGGGCCCGTCTAACCTCCATTTTGAAATTCGAGACCAGATCTAGAATCAACACGACGAGGGGGAGCTCCAGCAATTCGTAAAATTTTCTGACGACACCAATGGCGGCCGTGGAGGCCGATCAAAGTTTTGCAATATTTTTTGTCCAAAAATGTTGCTAAAACTTTGACCGGCCGGGCACGGCCACCACGGGTGTTGTCGGAAAATTTAGAAAACTAAGAACAGGCTGAAAACAATAAAGAGAATGCATTTACAACTGTTATGAATTGGGAATAAGGATTGATGTGACTATTTTATTCACTCGGTATGTTTTTTACTTTCCAAACTTTACTTTTACATATAGATCTTAACGGGGGCGTAGCCAGAAATCTGGTCCAGTGCGATCACTGGCGAATTCAGACATTAATAGTTAGAGGATCACTTATGATAGTTCCCCACAGGGGCAAAAATTTTTTTAGATAAGGCCCATTGTCGTATAAAAAATTTACTTGCAAAAAATATTAAATTTCAAACTAAAATCATATATTTATATAAATACATTTACATAAATACAAAAGTAGAAAGAAAGAGATATGCTTAACTAACAAAATACAAATCATAAAATCACAAAATTTACAATCTATATATAGATAATTCAAATTCTCAAAAATTAATTTTTTTTAGATATGCCGTCGAAAATTGGGAAAGATGCATTAAAAAAATTAAAAATATTATCAAATCAATATATGAGTAGTGAGAAAAAAATTAAATTTAATTTGATAAAATTTTGTGTGAATAGGACAAACCTTGGATTTTATGGGTCCGAAATAGGTACTCTTTGTACACCCGAATATATTTCCTACCAGAAGTTTTCCTCACTACAGAACAATGTGTTAAATAAATAATGAATTAAACATTATATTCGATTTTGCCATCATTGCACTTTTTCAATTTTGCAATATGTTGAATAAAGCCAACGAGTGATAATGTAAAAATGAGGATATCAACTTTCGCTAGCTACTTTTCAATTTTGCAATATGTTGGAATTTTTTTTTTTTTGGGGGGCTAGGTGGTGGGTCCCATCCCAAAATTTTCAAAAGTTCAGTGCGATCACATACTAAACATACAGTGACTTCGCCACTGGACCCTAATATCAATTGAGCTACAAGCTCCTGGCCCCAATTCTAATTAATTTGACAAATCAAATTATAAGTAATGAATTGTTACATCATTCTTAAAAGATAAGGAGTAGTTCTCGGAAAGATTAGAATCTGGATATTTTTATGATCCATCCCTTACACACTCCACATGCTAGCTAGTTTTGAAACATCTTTGTATCTTTTGAGTTAATTTATAGGGCCTTAAATTTTTTGGACCTATTGCTGCTTATCAGAATTGAGTTAGCGTTGAATGGAACGAATCCTAGTTTCATAATATAGCGAAACAATAATGTAATTATTTAGCATCTTGTAAAAGTATTATAAAAATTTTAAGAAGTAGGGCAAATTGGGTACTAAAATATTTAGAAAAAAATATAATGAAAATTTGAAAAGTAACAAATTATGATACTTTAAACTAAACTAAAAATTTTTGAAAAAGTCTCAAACTGAGATAATTTCACTATCAATTTTAATACCAAAAGTTAAGTTTGCGTGCAATTCACCAATTGAATTATGATCATTATTTTCTCATCCTCATAAGTGTATCGTGAATAGTTCTTTCATGACGAGTGCATAAAAAGAGTGTAATCTTCGAAGAAATGAATGTTTTAATCAAAGTAAAAGTTTAAATAATCAAATAGTAATGTGTTACACTATATCAACAGTTAATTATTTAATAAATTGATATGGTTTGTGTTACACTAGCAAATCTCGATGTCATTTTCTTACCTCCAACTTGGTTGCATATACTACAACAGGAAGGAAGAAAAAAACAAACCCTTAGTGTCACATTAATTAAAAAAAATAGTTGGTTTATTTTAGTTGTGGGACCCACCAAATACACAAGTTTGGCTGATCAATAGATGAAACAGTCTTCTTTACTGTCTAGTAGACTAGTACCTTGTAAAATGTAAACGCAAACAATATATGTATATGATCATCAGAGTTGGTCCTGAGTTTTAGAAGCTCTTAAGTGAAATCTTATAGGAGGCCCGTAGGCATTCGGCCTCGACATTTTTTCTATAAATACTATAGACCCTGATATTTTATTTTACTTTTCTTCAAGTTTTTGTTTCTTTTTTCTTTTCTCATATCCAAATAAATACTTTCTTTTTTTTTTTTGTTTTTGGTAGTGCGGGGACAAACCGGGGGGTAGGAATCGAACCCCGGCCACACTACCGGGACGTGAGCATTTTACCACTGCGCCACACGTAGACATGATAAATGTCAAACAGATCAAAACAACAAAATCTAGAGATTCAAAAAAATAACAATTTCAAACTAATTGCAAATTTGGAACAATAAAACCTGATTTATTAGTTCTTGAGAAATTACACTTCAACTTTGTCTTCAGAATTGACTTCTACCTCGATTCTGATTTTCGACCACCAACAATGCAACAAGATTATGGGCCTTTGATACTTCAACTTCGGTAGTAGAAAGCTCGACAACATTAAGAAAGAAATAATCAAGAGAGATTGATAGAGTCATAGAATGAGAGAATTCTAGAAGGAAAAAATATTTGGAAACTATATAAAACTAAATGAAGGAGATTGAACATTTAATTTGCACAATGAACGATTCACTAGAAAGAAACTAACCGCTGAATTAATTGCAGGAAGCAAACGTTGCGTGTGAATTGAGAAATCTTAGTAACGTCGAAATTTTTATTTTGCATTTAGTCTTTCGACTTTGAGATAATTTTATCTAAGTATTTTTTTTTTACCGAGTCTCATCTCAAACTTTTCAAAAAATTTCGAAATTATCCCTATTGATAAATTCCATGAAATTTGGTGTTTACCCAAATCTTGGTCTCAATATTGCAGAATTGACTACCGTATTTTATAAATTCAACAATATTATTTCATCAGCACGGTATAATTACATGCGCTATCTAGAGACATCATCTAAAGGGTCAGTTTTTGAAGAATTTATTCAAATTTTTTATAACCATGAACAAAAATCGGAGAAGATGAAAGTTAATTATTGGGTTAAAGATAGCAAAAAATATAAGATGGAAATCATATTGTCTTACATCTGTTCAACTAATGAGAAAAGAGAAGTTGGAGTTTTTCATGTTTCATTCATTTGTAAAATGGAAATACACGAAAATTTTATGTTGCAGGCGCTGGCAATATGCTAGCAGTCACAACCCTCCATGATTGCAGGGGGCAGAGTGGTGAGTCTTGCTGGCAACCTAAGGAAGCTATCAGCATTGGCAACAGAAGGAAGCTATGGAAATACACTAGTCTTTGAATTGTTTACACTATTTAATTACAAGATTGAGATAATCAAGAATATAATTTATGATACGTAGAAATATTATTTAATCTAGTCTAGTATTTTTTATCCTCGAAATATATAATGGCATTACCGAGTCCTTGATCTTATGTGTGGAGTCTCCCAACATTTTTCCCTTTTCCATTTTTTTTAAAGGCTTAATCCTTTTTTTCTTTTTTTTTGAATGATCCGCATCATTTTAACTTAGATACATGACTTAACATTGTCTATATATGTCTACTTGGTCACTGGGTTTAACATTGAAGCAAAGCATTCACTTTGTGTTTTTATTTTGTTCTTCTTTCAGTCTGTAGGAGGGACAAAATATACTGTAAAGCTTGAATGAGTTTTATTGATATGTTGTATATGTTTATATACATTTAGTGCTGTTCTAAATATATGGTAGGAAATCATATAATATTACAATACAAGTAAAGAAGGAAACAAGATAAATATTACAAGGAAATAAATTATATCTTGCTTGAGAGCTAAGTGGCTTGCTGCTGGCATGTGGACGTAGACACGCTAGAGCCTTCTTCGGGAGGTGGAGATGAATCTATGCTAACATGCCCCCTCAAGATGGAGCTCCCATTGGAGACTCCAATCTTGGACCGTAGCTTGTGGAAGACGGCATGAGACAACGGTTTCGTGAGACCATCCGCGAGTTGATCGTGGGACGAGATGTAGGAGACGGAAAAGGAACCCATGCGAACATTATGCCAGACAAAGTCGTAGTCGATGGCCAAGTGCTTCATTCTTGAGTGAAAGATCGGGTTCACAGCAAGGTAAGTAATGCCAACATTGTCACAAAAAAATTGGGGGAGGACGTGGAATAGGAATACGAAGTTCTTGAAGGAGATGGCGAACCCATAAAAGTTCGGTGGAACAAGATGCAAGTGCACGGTATTCGGCTTCGGTGGAGGAGCGAGCAATAGTGGTTTGTTTCTTGGAACACCAAGAGATGGCATTGCCGCCAAGATAGATAATATAGGCAGGGGTGGAGGACCGATCATCGGGGTTACCAGCCCAATCAGCATCGGTGAAGGCAGAGAGAGACAAATGGGAACATTGCTTGAGGAAAAGACCGTGGTAGATAGTAGACTTGAGGTACCGAAGAATGCATTTTGCCGCACTCTAATGGAGATCAGTGGGTTTGTGCATGAATTGAGAAAGCTTGTTGACGGCAAAGGAGATATCAGGACGAGTGATACATAAGTATTGAAGAGCACCGAGGGTTTGGCGGAATTGGTTGGGGTCGGTGGGGGGTGAACCGTCATGAAGAGAGAGGGGTTGGGAGGTGGAGAGGGGAGTAAGGCATTCCTTAGCGCCGGTCATATGGGTGCGATCAAGAATGTCTCGAATGTATTTATGTTGAGTTAAGAAGAGACCGGAAGGAGTAGGAATGGCTTCGACCCCAAGGAAGTAATGGAGAGAGCCAAGATTTTTGATAGAGAATTTGGCGGATAGAGAAGCGATAAAGGAGGATATGGCGAGAGAGGAGTTTCCGGTGATGAGAAGATCATCAACATAGACTAGAAAATAAAGAGTGACGTTAGAGTGGACATAGAGGAAGAGGAAAGAGTCACTACGAGATGCGAGGAACCCATAAGAGAGGAGAAAAGACGTAAGCTCGGTGTACCACGCCCGAGGGGCTTGCTTGAGGCTATAGAGGGCTTTATGGAGACGACAAACATGGTGGGGGAATTGGGGGTCAGAGAACTCGGGTGGTTGCGTCATATAAACTTCCTCGGAGAGGGTTCCATGGAGAAAGACATTATTTACATCGAGTTGGTGAATAGGCCACTTGTGATGGACGACAATGGTGAGAATAATGCGAATGGTAGCGGGTTTGACCACAGGGCTATAGGTCTTGTGAAAGTCAACACCGGGACGTTGATGAAAGCCTTTTGCAACGAGACGGGCTTTGTAGCGAGATAGGCTACCATCGGGGTTACGTTTGACACGGAAGACCCATTTGCAACCAACGACATTTTGAGAAGAAGAGGGATGAACTAAAGACCATGTTTGATTATGGAGAAGTGCATTAATCTCCTCATGCAAGACATGGCGCCATGCGGGATATTTTAGTGCTTGAGAAACACAAGAGGTGCAAGGCTTTCGGGGAGGGGATGACGAGTAGAGGTGGAGTGGAGAAGTTTGGGTTTAAAGATATGATTTTTTGCACGAGTGACCATGGGATGGGTATTGACGGGGGGTGGGGAAGGAGGTGGTGGATGAGATGAAGGAGAGAGGCTTACCGGAATGTTAGACAAATGAGAGGAGGCAATGGTGGGTGGACTGGTAGGGGACGGTGGCTGCGGAGGAGACGACGTGTGGGCAGCCTCTGTTTTAGCGGCGGATGAAGCATGCTGCGTACGAGGCTGAGTGACAAAGGACGAGGAGGGGGCAGTGGACGGAGGCAATGTGGAGGTGAGAGGCTCGGTGATAGAGGGAGATGGAAGAGGGACAGTAGGGACAGCGGAGGTTAGGGGCAGTGAATGGAGCCAGTCACGGTTAGGAGAAATTGGATGGGTAGAGAACGGGAACGATGTTTCGACAAACCTTACATGACAGGAAGTGTAGATACGAGAGGAATTGGGATCAAGACACAAAAATGCATGTTGGTCAGGAGCATGACCAAGGTAAACACATGGAGCGGATTTGGGATCCAACTTGGAGTGACTATATGGCTTGAGCCATGGATAACATAGGCAACCGAAGGTACGTAAAGTGCGGATAGTCGGGGAGGAATGGTAAAGGCGTTTGTAGGGAGAATCATGATGGAGGATGGGGGTGGGTAAATGATTTATGAGATAGGTCGCTGTGCGAAACACAAACGGCCAATAAATATGAGGAGCGTGGCCGTGATGCATCAAGGTAAGGCTCGTCTCTACAATTTGATGGTGTCTTTGTTCCGCAGCGCCATTGTGTTGGGGAGTGTATGGGGTGCGTATATGAGTGATACCATATTTATCAAGAAGCGGCTTAAGGGCGATAAATTCACCCCCACCATCCGTATAAAGTATGTTAATTTTTTGGTGAAACGAGTTTTCAACTTGCACTTTAAATGTGGGAAAGACGGCAAAAACATCGGATTTAAGACAAAGTGGGTAAAACCAAATATATTTTGTAAAATGATCAACAAACACGAGATAATAGCGAAAGCCATTAGACGAAACAATGGGGCTTGGTCCCCAAACATCACTAAAAACAACCTCGAGAGGTCGGTGACTCGAAAGACTAGACTCACCAAACGGAAGCCGGTGCCTTTTATTACAATGACACGACTCACAATTAAAAGTAAGAGACCTAGAAGGTAGAAGCAACATGCCCGACCGAACCAAAGAAGCAATAACTTGAGATGAAGGGTGACCAAGACGATTATGCCATGTTTGTGTAGAGATGCGGGAATGGGTAAGTATTGTAGGCGGGTTGGCGGAAAGAGTGTGAGGCCACTCGTACACATCATGAATGTTCCGGCCGCGAAAGAGCGGCACCCCCGTGCGTAGATCCTTCACAACAAAGAAAAGAGGAAACAACTCAATAGATGTGTGGTTGGAACGACAAAACTTAGCAACCGATATAATGTTGCGACACATAGAGGGAGTATACAAAACGTTTGAGAGACCAAAACGTGGAGAGAGAGATACGTAACCTGTGTGGGTGAGTGGATGACTGGAGCCATCACCAAGAATGATGTCATAGGGACCATTGTATGTCTCGGCCATAGAGAGATCGGAGAGACGAGAGGCAACATGATGAGAGGCTCTGGAGTCCATTATCCAACTTTGAGAGGGAGCGGATGAAGAGGCATGATTGACATTCGGACGAGTGGGACGGAGATGAGGAAATAAGTCCCAACAATTCTTAGCGTCGTGACCACGACGTCCACAATATTGATAGGTGATAGGCGTGATAGGCGTGCCGGAGGAGCAAGACAGAGTGCCACTACGCTGAGTACCTTGGTGAGTGGCAGCCGGCGAGGGAGTAGGAAGAAGACCGGGAGCATTGGAGGGCGGTGCACGGTGATTTGAGGTGTTGTTGTTGGAACCGGGGCCGCGACCATAGCCGGAAGAGGGCAGCTCCGTGGAAGAAGAACGGGTAAAATTGACATCAATGGGAGTGTGAACTATATCGAGATCACGAAGGTACGTCTCGTGATCGATAAGCTTGTCATATAATTCTTCGAACGGGACAGAAGAATCTCGAGCACGAAGGGCAGCAATTATCTCTTTATATACCGGGCCGAGACCACGAGTGCAATAAATGAGGAGATCGTCATCGAAGGGCTTAGCGCCCAAGGTGCTAAGTTCGTTGGCAAGAGCTTTAATGAGAAGGAGAAAGTCGGTGATGGATTGAGAACCCCGGGTAATTTTGGATAGTTTATCTTTGAGGTGAATAAGGTGGGATTGTGAACATTCGGCAAAGTATTTTTGAAGGGAGGACCAAGCATCGACACTAGATGAGCAAGAGGAGATGAGGGGGACGAGTGTTTCGGAAATGGAGGCAAGAATAGCGTGAATTGTCTTTTCCAGAGAAGATAGTTTGGGTTGGGAGAAGCGGTGATGCCAACGGTGATGGTGGAAGGAGGTGGGGGGAAAGAACCATCGACAAAACGAAGAAGGTTGAGACCATAAAGGAGAGATATAAATTGGGCACGCCAAGACGAGTAATTATTGGCGGTGAGTTTCAAGGTGATTTGTGTGGCGGCGTTGATTTGAATGAGGGTGGTTTCATTGGAGGGGACGACTGGATTTGTGGTTGTTCGGGATGGATCTGTTTCCGTGGTGGATGAGGAGTGATCATCGGCCATGGGAAAGAGGAAAAGGAGCTGCTTCTGGAAGGAGAAAGACAACGAAGATAGACTAAGACCGAGTGTCGTGGGAGAATATCGACTCTGATACCATGTAGGAGGGACAAAATATACCGTAAAGCTTGAATGAGTTTTATTGATATGTTGTATATGTTTATATACATTTAGGCCTTGTTCTATTTGGTGTTAACCAAATCCGCACGCAATTCCGTATAACTCATACTCATTTTCAACCACACACACATTTTCCAAAATAATATTAACCACACATTTTTATACGGAATACCGCGCGGAACAACTAAACCCCCAATCAAACAAGGCCTTAGTGCTGTTCTAAATACATGGTAGGAAATCATATAATATTACAATACAAGTAAAGAAGGAAACAAGATAAATATTACAAGGAAATAAATTATATCTTGCTTGAGAGCTAAGTGGCTTGCTGCTGGCATGTGGATGTAGACACGCAGGAGCCTTCTTCGGGAGGTGGAGATGAATCTATGCTAACACAGTCAAGCAATCCTTTTCCAAAACCATCGATGGTTCCGTAATTACGGCACCATCGATGCCATTTTGGGGATCGATTCGACCCCTGTTTTGAAATCCAGAACCAAATCTAGAATCAGCACGGCGATGAGGAGTGCCAGAAATTTTTCGAATTTTTTCCGGCGACACGGTGGCCGCCGTGACCGCCGATCAAAGTTTTTGCAACATTTTTGGGCCAAAACTTTGACCAAAACTTTGACCGGCGGTCACCGTATCGCCGGAAAAAATTCAGAAAATTCTTAGGACTCTCCATCGCAGTGCTGATTCTAGATCTGGTCCCGAATTTCAAAATGGGGGTCGAATCGACCCCCAAAATGACATCGATGGTGCCATAGTTATGGCACGATCGATGGTTTTGGAACCAAACTGCACAGTCAAGCGTTACATTTCTTTTATTTTTTTTCTTCGCTTTTCTTCAACGGGTTTTTACCATATATTTTCTAAATATATTCTTTCTAACATTTCTCATTAAAAAAAAATTGAAAACATATTCCATCTTGTAGCAGTGTAATGTCTTTCGCTTATATGACAAATATTATAATTTCAATCAAATAAATTAAAATGTATTTAATTCATTAAGTTGTTCATATTATATATGTGAATTTGTAATATGGTAAAGTTATTTCTTCACGTAGATGGATTATTATTTTTTGCTTAGCTACCTAAAGATTTTAAAATGTATACTAAATATGTGATCTAGACTGGAGCTTGTGATCAACATCCGAGTCCAAAGATTGTTTCTTGAGGCCTCCTCGCTTTCATCGTTAATCTTATGTATCCTTTATAAGTTTACAATAGTTTCGATCTAGTGTTTCCAATGGAAAACTCTAAAGGTGTGTTTGATTGGGTATTTTTTTCCTAGAAAAACCAGTCTTTCCATATTTTTCCGACTTTTGATATGTTTGATTGCACCTTTTTTTTCCAGAAAAATATTTTCCAGTTTTTCTGAAAATCCGTTCTTTTCCCTATTTTGGTGGAAAACGTTTTCCTTGGGGGATGAGGTTTTTGGTTTCTTGGAAAAGTTTGCTCTTTTTTGTTTAATGGACAATTTGCTTTAACTATAAAGATAAAAAAAATGATCAAATTTCATTAAAAAAACACAAAAATAAGAAAAATAATACTAGTTTCCAATTTACAAATTAATGCAATTAGACACCTATGACTACCATTTTTCTTGAAAAATATTTTCCGGAATTCATTTACCCAGAAATCGTTTTCTTCCAAATATTTTCCCCGTATCCAATCAAACACACCCTAAAATATTAAAACAATGACTTTGCTTCAACATATTAAAAACGTAACAACAGGTAGATTTATTATAAAATAATTATAATGTAGAACTTCTTAAATGAAATCTATCGTTCCTATCTTATAAGTCTGCTCAACATTTTTACTGTTCCTATGACCATTATAAAATGACATCGTTCCGTTTTTTTGATTGCAAAACGACGGCGTTTGGTTCTCGGAAATTTATTTTTGACCCACCTTCTGGTCGCGGATCTTCTCGTCCCAATTCAAAAAAGTCCTTCATTTCTTCTACTGGACACTTCTTTCTATTGGGCAAACTCGACCCTCTCTCTCTATCGCTCTTCTCCGGAAGCTTCAAATACTCCAATCAATCATTCAATCGCTTGTGTTTGTTTCTTCAGCCTAGATCGGCCTACACCCTTTCTCGATCTACTGAATAATTGAGATTCCCAATTTTGTGGTGTTGTTCTCGTTTTCTCACAAACCAACGACGTGCCGGTCTTCCATTTCTTCAAGGTTTGAATTGCTTTTTAATTCTTCGTGTTTTAAGTTTACAAAAGCTTGGATATCAAGTGTTTAAAACTATACGCGATGTATAACTATTGTGCTGTTAGATTTAGGCAGCTTTACTTTAGATGAAAACCCCATCAGTGTTCAACAATTAGCCGCAAAATCCCATCAAAACCAACTCTTTCCGGGAAAAATAAAGAAGGAAACAAGAATGGATTAACTTTGTGGGTTCTTTTTGTCGCTGCAAAATTGTTGTTGTTGTTGGAATTAACTAATATGATAGTTCATAATTTGTTGTCATTATTAAACAATTAGGGTTGTGAGAGGTGCATATTGAATTCGATTCTCTTCAACAGGTGGAATATTAAAGGATGATTAGTTAAGGAATAAATGCATTTGGCTTTTCTAATTAATTGATTAAGGAATGATATATTTCCGATCCTATGATGTGAAAATTGTCATTATCAAAAAAATTCAGCTTTACGAAGGCCAAGCCGCCTTTGACCATCATTATAACCACATGGCGAGAAGATGGAAACAACTTAGAGACGCTGTGAATATGAGCAAGCTCTTTACTTTGCCGGGCTCTGTTGAAAGTATGCTTTGAGTTTAATACCACGTCCTTGGTTGGTATAATTCCTTATTAGAGAAATATTTTCTGTTTGGAGAATTTGTAGTTGCATTAAGGTTGGTGCAATATCTGTACCCAATTCAATTGCTAGATGGCATACTACGATCAAGAATGCCCAACGCGCAATTAACCACACTCTGGTTGTTTGCTTGTCTCTATTTCCCCTGTTTTCTTACATGCCTCAGCTTAGCATAAAATACCTTCAATTTATCATCTGGTAATATCCTTTTCATTCGGTTTGATTATGCTATTTAGAACATGAATTGTGTATGCAGCGTTTGGTTGTTAAATAGATAATAGTTGTTTTTTTTTCACCCGAGTGCCAATTCAGAAATGCTTTCATTCAACTTCATGACAAAAAAACATGGTCAATTTCACATGAAACCTGAAATAGTTTCCTCTTATTTGTTCATTGTATTTAGTGTTTTGTGCAGTTTAGAGTTCCTTTGGTATGGTTTGGTTGGATTTTTAATATTTTCAGAAATTTCCATTCTAAGATTGAAATCAATATATATATATATATATATATATATATATATTCAAAATAGTCATTGCGGTTGATATTTGAGATGCTTACTACTTTTTGTGTACTTAAAGAGGATTGTTCGATCGTGTGACTTGAACTGTTCTTCAACATTGCAGGCTATGGTCAGGTTGATTTATCGAGTCCACAAGGATGAGAATGAGAACTTTATATCAGTATTGACGATAAATTGCAAGTGTCCATGTTTGAGATGGTTCGATTCCATCTATTGATGTTATTGTGAAACGTTGTGTTTATTATATAAAATTATGGGGATGGTTCAATTATTGTTGTAAGTGTGGTTACATATAAAATGAGGTGGCCTTTTATTTTTGAAAAATAGCATGCAATTGCTGTGTTGGAGTATGTTATCATTCAATATTTTTGTTACCTATAGCGTCAAACAAAGTCGCATAGACAATGGTCATAATGAGGGCAATGGTATATGTAAATACAATATTTGTAGCATTTGTCAAGGTCATTACATTTCGCATTTCGCTTTCCTCTGTCAATTGCATTGCTGCAATTTCCATCTTAATATGGAGTTAATGGCTTTTAAGTGTCTTTCATTTCAATTATCTATGTATGCTCTTATGTATGACTAATGTGTCTGGTATTTCATCCACTGGGGTTTTTTCAGAAATATAGGGCTCCAAACGTGAAGACCTAAAGTCATACATTTCATTATTATTCATGTGCATTGTAGTGGCCGAATTTTGTTTTCTTTGGTCCCTGCATTACTTTTAAAACTAATATGTATTTCAATTCTATGCGAACTTATACAAAATGAGCATAACATGCAATACACGTTCGTTTGTCCCTAGTCGTAATAAGAAGTCCTATTCAAAATGAATAATAATCAAACAAAGGATATCATCAAGAAAGTCAAAAGTCAATCAATAAATTTCATCAATGTTTAAAAATTGATCACCTGACCCTTGAGAAGATGTATTTATTTAACTAGTCCGTGAACAAACAGAGCTCTAAAATAAATAGCAAGCAATTTCTCAGAAAATTCTCAGGCATTTTTCTATCCGTCATTGGATGATGTTGATGCCTAATGGATAATTGTGAAACAGACAATGAGACCAATATGCATCTTTCTGTACATTTAACAATCACATGATATTTACGATATTTAGTTGATAAAATTATATGGTCATGTCCCAATAGTTTGAAACCCAGATGAGCTGTTGCACAATTATGTGCTCATAATTGTGCCACCAATAAGAGTGAGACATAAGAGTGAGACACATGGCTCATTTATTTTATTTTTTCAATTTTTTATTTATATTTATATTTTTTTTAAAAATTTATTTTAATTATTTATTTATTTATTTTTATTTATTTTTTTGAATGGGACACAGGGCTCATTTGCTCATTACAATCAAAATAGCAAGACCAAAGAATTGTACACAAATTAGAATTCTTCAATTTGATTAAATGTCAGTTACTCCTCATCTGCCCTAAGTGCTAAGAGAAACTACTAATCATGTAAGTACGTTTGGAGGACATGACCGAGGACGGCAAATTAACGACGTCTCCTTCGCGTTTGGTTTTTAATTAACAGTAGTGCTGGGCTCTTGGTGATGCGAATTAAATGGGCCGTGTGTCTTACTCGCATTGTGGCACATAATTGAGCCACAGCTGATCTGCATTCAATATTTTGTCCACCAGTACTAATACAAAGTAATGCACTATTATCTATATCTATATCTATCTATATATTAATAAAATGAGGTCGATTTCCCGCTCATTCTTTAGTTTTTCAGAATTAAATTAAATAATTAATATTTTATTTTATTCTTTTAAGTCCCGCTCAAATATACTTCCTTGATTTTCACTCTTGCATTATCCCTAATTTTACGTAATCTCACAACTCCAATTAAAATACATAATCCATAATTTTAGCATATCAATCTCACACGTCTCACTTACGGCTCCAATTAAAGTGCATAATCCATAATTTTAGCATATCAATCTCACACGGATTTTTTCCTCAACCAATCCTATTGTAATTAAAATTCTAATCCCTCCTCTAGAATTCGTTAGGTAATTTTTTTCATATGTATTAATCCTACACCGAATTGATAAGCACCAATCTCTGATTAGGATACCCAATTCTCTATACATATATAGTCTTCTCTATTTCTAAGATTCCGAATGTTTTGTTTTTATTCTTCTATGTTCTGTTTTCACAATTTGATTTTTTTTTTTTTAATTTGAAGCTGGTTCTTGGGCTTATTTTTGTTATTTAATTACTTTGATGGAGCATAATGAGCATTGCATTTTTTACATCTCTCCGTGCAACGGTGAAAACACTAATTATAGTTAAAGTTGGTCTTCAAAAGGCTTCAAAAAAAAAATAATAATAATAATAAATAACATCGGTCTTCGAAAAGGTAAATGCCAAGTAGAGAAAACTACCTTCCTTTTTTTTAATTTTTTATCACTGTCAAACATTTCCAGTTTTGTTGGTAAATTTCCTCCTCAGAAACATGGTAAAAAGCAATACAAAAGTGCTAATCCTGAGACAAAGTAAATTTTGGAAATGTCAGTTTAACCAGGTCTCGTATAACAGTTTGTTTAACTCCTAAAACTGAAGAAGAGTACTACCAAGTGCTCAGATTAACCAGAGCATCACTTGATTCGCTTCAAATGAATAAAAGAACAGCAAAACAGAACTAAAAATTCAATAGAAATCACTAAAATCAAGTTAAATAAGAACCTCAAGAAACAGGATAAAGAAACCTTAGCAACAAGGTCCAATATAAAGCTTAGAGCCTGAGACAGCATTACCGTTATCAGGGAGTCGAGCCATAATGGAGTTCATAAACTCACAATGCAACTTCCTTAAATACACCTAACACAACACTGTCTTCATTCGTCTCTAAAGATGGCATCATCCTTGAGGTTACGTTCACAGAACTCAGGTACAAATCAGTAATTTTACTCCCGAGAAATTGTCACTCAAATCACCCAAAAATCAACGCGACTCAAAATTCAAGAGTTTTCTATTGCAGCAGTGATGACACGTATTTGACGAGGCTTCTCATTCTCAACATTTCTTCTCCAAAATGCCCTTCTCCACCAAACCTCAAACCCTCTCTGTAGATTAGGGCAATCCTCGCCAGAATTGAGAAACCGATCAAACCACGCCATTAAAATTTCTTGCTGCCATGCTAGAGGCAAAGTCAGTATAGTATTACTAAGACCATCTTCAATTAAATGTTTATCCAGCCCTTTCGACGCTCTTCTCATCCAAGCAAAATCATCATAAAACGGCACCAACCATGTCTGCAAGAGCAGACACCTGGCGTCCTTAGACGCCAGTAACTGTCCTTTCCCTATCCCAACAAACAACCTAGCTGTAACACAACTAACCTCGTACCTATGTACTGCTGGAACCTTCGGATGTGCTTTTGATAAGTCAGATTGACATGCCCATGTTGTAAGAAAATCCTCTGCAATTTGTCTATCGATCAATATGTCTAAAAGCCAGTGTAGATTATCTGCTTGTCTTGCTATTTGACTTACATTCTGCAAGTCACCTTGTGCTGCTTGAAGAAAATGAGCTCTGAGAAGTTGTAAACAGCCATTACAAGCTGAGTGTAATGACTCCTTTCTCAGATCATTGTGTGATGAGTTCTCACGTAACATTTTGGTAACAAGAAGTTTCATTTCTCTTCTTGCTTTCTCGTCTTTGCCTTCAAGAACGACATGTAATAGTTTGATGAGTACTTGTTCGTTGTCATTACGGTCGTCAGCTCCTGATGTGACGTCGAGAGAAACCCTTTTCAACACTTCCCCTGCTCCGATGCCTTCAAGTCGAAGCTCTGAAAGTAGTGAAGCTACTTTCTCTTCTTCGTCTTCAGCCCATGGGGCGGCCTCTAAGTATTCCAAACAAGATAATACACCAGCATCGAAACCTATTGCTGCTGAGACCTACATTACAACCATTAACCACAGTTCACCACTTTGTAATTTTGGATAGTGAAGATTTCACATTTAACCTTAATTATCACCTCATTAAGCATTACAGTGCAAAGAGATGAACTTGAGATTACATTACATTTCATATAATTGTAATCTTAATTATAACCTACATTACATTACAGAAAGAGGATTACACAAATAAAATGCCATATATATTATAATTTGTGTCAAACCTACACCATTATGATTTCAACTTGAAAAAGATTACATAATCTGTTTGTCAAGGTCAACCAAATATATTTAAAACAGCTCTCAAAGGCATTAGTATTATCATCAATAACAGATTACGAATACAGTACAACCTTAGACATTCAAAGTTATGAATTTCTGTCTTAATTTGATGTAATCAATGGCTTTCTTACCTTGAGAATTCCGAGGACTCGGGGGACATTTTCTTTCATGAGTTTCTTCCTCAAGTCCTTACAATACATCAACCTCAGAGTCTCGATGTAAACCTCAATATCATCGCAATCAGCAATCTCCACATCGTACGGCCCAGAATTCCTCTGCTGCTTAATCCATTTCTCATTCAATTTCACAGCGAAAAATCTACTGTGAGCCACAAGAATCTGCCGATGAACGTTCATAGAAATACTCAAACCATCCTTTGAACTCAAAGTCAGCTTCACGTCCCCCGATACGGCGTCATTGAACTGATTCCCAGGGCTTCTACAAGCCAAAAGATCGTTCAGACGCTGCTGCATTAACGCTTGTCTGTCTTGGGGAGGTGGGTTTATGGAAACCTTAGAGGTTTGATGATTTTGAGCCGAAACGATGGCGTTTTGAGTTAGGGTGGTAGCTCTGGGGTGGCAATCGGGTTCGTTGGCCATCATTTCGAAAAGGGTTGGGCTCGAACGGGTTTTATCCACCAACGGCGGCGGTGACATTGGGTTGAGAAGACCCGCCGTGAGGGCGGAGTTGAATTTACTTAACGACGACGGGAAGGCATCCTGATTTGCAGCGCTGACGCCGAACATTGTATTTGCAGTGGCGGTGGAGTACGAATCCATAGTAACAGGTAAGTTATAGATCTTCAGATCTGAGGAAGAGCGAGACGGTAATGATGACGATGATGCAAGAATTCCTTCAGCCGGCGGTGATGGTGGCGGAGGTGGTGGCTTAGAAGCAGGGCAGCACCACGAATTTTCCGGCGACACTACAATCGGAGTGTCAAATCTACGACTTTGCTGACACGCGGAAGCAGAGGGAACTGTAACAGCGGCGGAATCGGCGGTCGTTGTAGAGGACGAAGAAGATGCTGTAATGGTGGTTTCACGGCAGCGGCGGCGTTTGGGCTTAATGGGTTGAGTTTGAAACTGGAGACGTGTAGTAGTAGCTGCCATGTGACAATGTGACAGTGGATGGTGTTTAGTACTAGTGACAGTGCGTGTGTGTGTGTGATTTTAAGGATAGTTGTCCTCTAGTTTAGGGCAGCGTTGTAACGATTTGTTTGATCGAAATATTTTGATGTGAAGACAGGATTTTAAGAAATGGCGATGCAAACAAGACAGAGGAACAGAGCAATTAAATTAAATTAACTTACTTCACGAGGGGAAGGGACCCACCTCCTTTAATCGCTCATTCTTGGCGTCTAATGTGAAAAATCAAGGTGCAACTCGAGATGTTACCATTGGGCCCGCCGGACTGGACGGGTTAAACAAAACGTAGATAGGGCAATCGCACGATCTCATATGGCAAAATTATTCTAAGAAGAGGTAATCCTTGATTCGAGAATTCACCATCATCCAATGAAGTCTTGTTACCTCATGGTTGTCATCAACTACCCCGTTTTCGATGTGGCAATAGTTCATTGGATAGTAATAGATTACTCAAAGCTTCATTCTATAGTCCCGCGATCGCATCATGTAGAATATTTTGACTGTCCATGAGAATATTTCTTGTCCGGAACAAAATATGAAAGGAAACAGGAAATTTTATGGTTTCAAATCAATGCGTTGCAATTTCACGAATGGTTGGGCTTGGGACGATATCGAAGGAAAAATAAAATTTTATCTGCTATACGTTTTACCAAGTAGATTCATTTTTTAAAAAAATGAAAGGAAATAAAATGAACGGGGAAATGGCATCTAAAGACTAGATGTTTTGACATATGTAAGTGCTTGTTTAGTCCAACTATATTCATGTTTTATTAGTTCACCTTTTGTCTTTCAAAAATTGTGACGAAAATTTATTAAAGCAACTCGATTTCAAGAACCAAGAAAATAAATTGAATGATTGAGTCAAGCGTTAACTATTCGAGACTTTTGAGTCATCTTGTCTTGACTCTTGAATATGTACAACCCCATAGATCTAAAGGTTGAGATAGTACTCGACTCTATTTCATGCTTTAGAAGTGTGTCCCAAATGCCTTCCATGAATTTCAAGAACCCATAATTGTGTGAAGTGACTACAACTTTTGGTTTTGCGTTTTTGTGTGAAACTTTGACGGTAAACGAGTTGAACACTATTGAAGTTTTTGACCTTTCTTACTTCCTCGAGTGGGGATGCAAGTGATAATCTCATTCGTATTGATTTTGTATGCGTATTATGTTAAATAAGAGTGGATTTTCAGTTTCTTTAAGATTTTAGAATTAGAAACCGCCAAAATGTTAAATAGACATAAAAATACAAGAGATGAAAAATAAATAGCATATAAAAATCAAAAGCTGATGGGACACTTTAACTGATACAATATTCCGGTTAATATATCACACCCCATTTAAAATCGTCAAAAATGTGCATTCTAAAATGCATCGAATCAACTTCATATATAAATTACGTATCTGGTAGAGTATGAGTATCCTTGTCTCAACATACTTTCTTATCAGGAGCTATGTAAGTCCTATTTTTGAAAGATGAACTTGCCATTCACCAACAGTGTGTAGACCTTAGACATTTTAGTAGCCCTTGAGAGATGATAAAACGTGATATGGGCGGCTAGACAATAAATCTAAAGGGCAATTAGCAAGCCCCACCATTTTTGTTTTCTCTTGTTGCCCATTAATTTCTTTGAAAATGATGTTTTGTACATAAAAGTGTTGATATTACCAGAGGTGAAATAGAATATATATATATATATATATATATATATATATATGTTGCGTATCTTCTTTGTTCATCTTCGCTAGTTATATAATCGGCATGATTTTGCCTGTTATCCTTAGGCAATAAATATATATCGTGATTATAATGGAATATTTTTTGGTTTTTCCAATGGTAATAGAATATTTCCATGTCTTCTTCAAATTATAACCAAAGTAATTACTAGTTTTTAACAAAGTACGATCGCTAGTAATGACTTTTAAGTAATGCAAGTGTATTTACACTTTAGACAAATTGGACCATTTACTTTCTGCTGTCACCGATAAAGAGCATATGTAGTTGAAACAAATTTTCAAGATTTATGCTTAATCATTTTTTTGTTTGAGGAATTTCGATTAGCTTAGGATTAGTAATTTGTATTTGAATTATTCTTAATGTGATCATCGATGTATTAAATTGTAATAAATTATAAACAGGAGAAAATGTTTTAAAAAAAAATTCTCGATTCAGTGAGTAAGACATTTTAAAAGATAGTTTCGACATGCATCCTCGTCTTTTTCTGAACTTCACTTGGTCCTCATGCTCGAAATATTTTTCATCCATTATGTCTTAGGTGTTGATCTTTCTTGGTTGTTTCTTAATAAGTACATAAGCAACTTTGAGCAGGTTGAGGTAAACGAAAACTTTTCCTTTCCAAACTTTTCTATTGTTCAAATTATAGGTATTCAATGATAAATCTCAATTATTATCTATTTCGTACATGTAATTCACATTTAATTATTTGGCCATAGACACCAATTGTCCAGTTTACAGAGAACAAATATTCACAAATTAACATAACACTAATAAATACTTCAAACGAGATAACGTAAGTGTACATCTCATTTCCTTTTTCCACGCATTAGCATCCACTTCAGCAATAAAAAAGATTTAACTAGTTAAAGAGACATCATTTCTTTAACTTGCACTTTTGCTAATGCATAATATTCAAAATATTCAAAAAAAAAATCTTTATTCACTATTTTGTCAAGTTTTGAATAAGAGAAATTTAGAACGACATCTGAAATTAATATTTTTAAATAACATGGTCAATTATCATTTCATTCAATGAAGAAGTAGCACATCATATAACATCTAAAAATGTCAATTTTAAATATGCGATTGAATTATTGTTTTGAATATACAATGTGCCCTACTCTGAGTATCAGAGCACTTGATGGTATCACGGCCATCATTTGGGTGTCCTTATGGTGTCTTCAACTATGGTGCCTCTAGCTTTGAGTGAATTGGACGCTTATATTTATTGATGCTCCAGCGTTTTCTTCTTCTTCTTTTTTTTCCCCTTTTTAAATTAGAAGAAAAATTAAAAATTAGAGGAACAAGAAATAAGAAATAAGCTCTCACGAGAAATCAGCACCACAATATACATTTTGACATTAAAAGACACGAGTGTGGGAAAATCGAAGAGCTTAGTTTGATAACAGCAAAATTAATGTCAATTTATCCAATTTTAGTGCTTTCATTCAATTTTATTTCATTGTAAAATACTACCTGCGTCCCATAAATATAGTCCACTATTCATTTTTTGTCATTCCCAAAATATAGGCCACATTCAATAAATGAAATGGCATAAAATAGGAAAACAAACTTAAGTTTTACTTTTCCAATACTATTAATTGTATTTTTCTTAATCTTTGTGAAGATAGAAATTGACTATATTTATGGGGACAGAAATAGTAAATTCATTTGTCTCGCCTTGTTTGGTATATTCTCTATGCATTTTACGAGACAACCTATTTACACATTCAACACATATATTTAATACCTAATTAGAAAAATGCTATTTATACAAAGAAATATACTACCTCCATCTCAAAAATATAGTCAACTATTCATTTTTTGTCTGTCCCAAAATATAAGCCACATTCATTTTAAAGATATAGTTAAAATATTATTTATCTTTTATACTCTCATTTAATATACATTGTTATCATTAAAATAGAATAGTTGAAATAAAACATCTAATAAATGAGAGAGAATATTACTCCCTCCGTCTCATTAAGATAGGCAAGTATTCCTATTTTGTCCGTCCCAAATTATAGTCCAATTTCCTTATTGAATGTATAATTTATTTTCCATGTACTAAAATACCCCTATTTAAAATAATTGGAATACTAAATATCAAGATAGATATTTCATCTCCCAAGATATTTAAACATGTTCACACTACTTTTTTACCATTCAATATAGGGGTAAAATTGGAAGACTATATGAATATCTTATAATTCCAAGAACATTTAAGATATCTTCTTAATATGTGTGAAAAAGGGTGGGTGCCTATCTTAGTGGGACGGAGGGAGTAGGAAAATAATCTTGAATTGTACTTTTCCAATACCATTAATTATATTTTTCTTAATTTGTGTGAAGATAAGAAAATGGTTATAATTTTAGGACGGATGTAGTATAAAATAGTTCTACAAATGGTGACATTACTATTTTATAGTATATGTTAACTTTTTAATGCCACGATGTGTAGAAAAACAAATTTGCTGATAAATCTATTTATATACTCATTTGTACATGTTATAAAATTGTACATAATACTATTTAATTTGGCCTATCGACTTCTTAAAAAGAAAAATATATTTTGTGGGTTCCAAAAATGTAGTTGTGTGCACATTATGGGGTTTGCGCCCTATAGTTGATGACAAACGCATCATCCAAGATTTTCAATTGACAGATGGAGTAGGGGAAAAGGGATGTTGAAATTATATATACATATAATCGCTTTACTCAATGCCACAAATTTTAATTATTCTGTTTAACTTTATTCACTATCCTATCATCTGGCCATCTTGTAATGATTGGAACTACTATTTTGGAGCTCTTGATGGTTTGTTTCAGCGTGAAAAATGTCAACGTGATGGACTATTCTGCGTAATGTAGTAACTTTTTAATACTGAGAGTTAAGTTGACAGCTATACTACTTATGAAGTTTTATTAAAAATTTTTTTACAAGGTACCATAGAAAATATTATTCTAACTACATAACCGAAGCGACATAATACAAACTAATAAATATTGCTTCCGAATTATGTCTAATTAATTTATGTCAAACCTATTAGTATCATCAATCCTCTATCGATGGATTGTTCGTTAGAACATTGATATGGTCTTTTTGAAGATGTGATGATATAAGGTGCAAATCTATCTTTTTAGTTGATTTCAACTATGGATCTCAAAGAAAACAATAGGATGCCAATTATATTGGGTCGACCTTTCCTAGAAACTTGTGGAGAATTGATCGATGTAGATGCATAAAAAGTGGTATTGAGAGAGCAAGATGAGAAAGTTATATTATGCATTTTTCAACGACCCTGTCTACCGCTCGAGTATGAAGGTTGTTTTTAAGTAGAAGAGGTGGTACACAAAGATGATAGCATTTTAGAGCAGGAGTTGAAGATAGTAGTGTCATATATCAAGGGCTTAACAACAGGCAACTCATTCATGTATCCTTGTTATTTTGATTACAAATTAAACTTAGTTTCCATTGCACATAGATTTAGGGCTTGGCGCTTGCATGTTTCAGTTTTAGGTGTTGTTTCCCAAAGCTCCAAGTTTTGTAATTTCATAGATTTAAACCAAAAGGTCATCATTCGATCCTAGAGTCGTTTAGAGTCACGTCATGTTCGAAACTTCAAACAGGTTAAAGAGCAATTTAAACGTATTTCAGGGTATATGTATGTAACAAGTTGTTGTATGCCCTCTTCTTTTTTTTTCAATTTTTTTTTTCAGTTCTTTACTCTAGCAAGTTGTTATATATATAACAAGTTGTTATATACCCTCTTCTTTTTTTTCAATTTTTTTTTTTTCAGTTATTTACTCTAGCCACAACTTGTATTTGACTTTCATTTTAATGCATTTTCTAATTGTACTAAATTACAGATGCTTAAGATAGTTTTTCGTTGCATATATTTTGTAATTCATTACATATTCTCTGTAGTTCATTGCAGATTTTCCGTAGCGGACTTGTAGCTCATGGCAAGTTCGTTATACTCGTAATACCATCGCGCAACATAATTATTGTGCTTTTAAAAGATAACCTAATAGTTTGCAAAAATAGGCTAATGCATTACAAGACCATTACAAACTCTATGTGATGGATTGCAACACTATTAGACGCTTGGTGCAATGTCTTGCACACCATGTTTGATGGGTGTAAGTGCATTTTCCGCACTTATTTAGGATCTTTAAACATGTGTTTATGTTGTTTTTTAATGTTTATTTCATACCCAAGTTTAGTTAAATATTGTTGTTTTAGGAATAAAATGAAGAATTAAGAAGATGGAGCGAAAACGAAAAGAGGCAAAAAGGACTAAAGGAATCAAGAAATTCGAAGCCAGAGATCAAAGTCAATAGAAAAATAAAGTTCAAGCACCTGAGAAGAGATAGGGCCATATCCAGAGTGGGTATGGCCATATCTGGCATGCAAGCAAGCCCTAGAAGAGCAACAGAAGGCCGGGTGCAGCTGTATCATTGAGAGATATGGCCATATCTCATTGGGTACGATCATATCTCTCAATGATACAGCCATACCAACCCCGAAATCTGTTTTCCTACTTTTGCTAGACATCTATTTTTGTAATTTTCGGGCTGCTTTCTCCACATGAAATTGAAACATCTTGGAGACCTAATTACACCTATATAAAGGAGTTAATAGCACAAGAATAGGGAAAAGTGTTATACACAAAAAAAACAACAAAGGTTGAATTTTTTGCAAGACCTATTGGGGAATCGAAGATTGAAGTCAAGACCAAGATAATTCTACATCCAATTATGACCTCTTCTTCTTATTTTCATTCTTTCATGCTTAGCATGTTAGGCTAAATGCCTACTTAGTGCAAGGGTTTGATGAACCTTTGCTACTTATTTCATGTTTGGGATTAATTAGTTGATGTTTAATTTTGACTCGTTTATCTTCAACCGGATATTTGTTCTACGAATTTCCAATTGATTGCTTCGTATTTTTTACAATTTATGCGCAGAGTTGAATTACTTGTTTATTGGTTGGAGAGAACATAAATGAGTTAGACCATAAAATTGGAAATCATAGGGTTCGATAGAAGACGAGAGTACCTATATATCTTATACAATGTCTATGTAAATTTCTAGAGTTTCAAGCCGTTTGCATGCAAATCATTAAGCCAGAGATAGTTAATATTGCATGTGAATAGATGAGTTTGCTCGAGAGAGACTTCCATTACATTAGGAAATTCCATCTTCTAGATCACACATTCGGGTCGACTAATGATCCTAATTCGAAGTAATTGCAAAGTGGATTCAAAACCCTAGTGCTAGTGCTCTCCAGTTGTAACGCCCCGTCCAGTTCCACATACGTATACATCATAAATGACATCATATCAGAGCGCGCCGTGCACGTAACATAAACATAGGCCACCTCCGGGCCCGTGCACGTCATTCTTTTCATTTTCTTCGTTTAATAACATTATGGAACTAGACGTGCGTCCGTCATTTATTTATACACGAAACCCTAAATTCCTTTCTTTCAAACATATAACGTAAAGCTAGGGTTTCGATTTTCATTACGTACCACAAGATCTTTTAATTCCCTTTCCCCATCACGCACCACATCATAGCATCTAGCGACCTTTCGCCAACTCTCCACGCACAGCACCTTCAAAACATAGCACGTATACATATAATGAGTCATAAAGACTCAATGGATAATAGATGCAATGCAATGCATGTCACACGTTTACTTTGGGCCCCAATTACAAATCATGTGAATACTTGGCGCCGTTCATTCATTAGCTAGGCCTTATCTTTCATACGGGGCGCAGATCCCCCAAAGACCTGCTTTTCTTTACATACAGGGCGTAGATCCCCCGACTGACCACGTCATAATGGGGCTTAGATCCCCCATATGACCAGTTTACAGTCATATGTAAACACATGATTGGTAACTGTGTTCACACACATATGCTCGTGATATGTTTACATAAACATTACCTCTTTATGTCTTGTTCCTTTCACATCATCATCATTCATATGTGACATAAAATAAGGCCTCACACGCGTAGTGAAGAATAAACATCCCGTACATTTCATAACACAACATCACGTATTCGTGCATTTGGACGTTAACACATCACTTCACATAATGCCACAACCTTCGCACATATGATATCCATACACAAAATGTTCACGTTGGTTCATATAAGCACACGCTACATATCTTCGTCACATAACACGCATAATACTTCATATTGAACCACGTAACCATACATGAATGCCAAGCTTATCATTTCTTCCTATACATAGCTTCACTTCCTTTGTTCATTACATATGTAACATAGCTACTTCCATATCTCCTATAGCCACATAAGTCATAGAAGTTGGCATGAACGTCACATAAACATATACACATCATCATCATATCATGTCATAACCAAAGATCAAGGCCAAGGAACCCTAACGTGCTCCTAAGCTCTCTAATCATCATGATCATTCCATATCTTGTTTCAATCAAGTATAAACATGCAAATACATCATAAAACATGGAAAACAACCATTACCCACCATGAATCAAGCATACACAAGCGTGGAGATCATCTTCTTCCTTCCTCCCTTTCTTTCCCTCTTCTTCCTCTTTCCTTCTTTCCTCTTTCCTTCTTTCCTTCTTCCTCCTTGTAATCATAGATTACATATGCATTACATAAATCATAGGGAGTGTTTGGGATGATCACATGGGTGTTTGGGGGTCTTGGAAGGGTTTTGGGAGCCTTATAACCGAGCTTGTGTGAATAGTACCCAAGAAATGGCAAGAATCTTCTAAAATACCATTTCTGCCGACTTAAAATTACGGCCGTAACCCTTGACTTACGGCCGTAACCCTACCTCTGCAATTCCATCTCTTCCCCTGTTCTGACCTTACGGCCGTATCTTCGTGCCTTACGGCCGTAATTCCAATAATACGGCCGTATCTCTGAATAATACTACCGTAATTTGCTCTCTGAAACTTTTTGCACTTTTCCACTGTTACACATTTACGGCCGTAACCTTAGACCCTTACGGCCGTAACCTTACTTTTACAGCCGTAATTTCAGTTCTGCTGAAATTTCCCATTTTCATCATTTCGAATGCCGTTTCGCATTCCGGGGCATCTTGTACTTCAAAGCATATCGTGAACATAACATATACACGCATATCATGCCGAAACATCATCATGTCATCTCATATCATATACGGAATCATATACGGACTGATATACAGTTTCACATACGGTTTTCGGGACGAATTCGGGTGGGTCATTACACCAGTTGTTTCACATTCATTATTTATTTCCAATTCAATTTTCAATCTTATTCTGCAATTTAGTTTAGAACTAATTTTAGAATTTTAAACCAACTTCAATATGTTATTTCGATTAAGGTTGGGACATTAAATGATTGACTAGCAGTCCTCGTGAATTTGACCCTCTACTCATTATTATATTACTTGTCACGATCTGTTCACATGCTGGATAAATGTGCAACATGTACTGTATTACAATACTATTACACATTCTGTGTAATGCATTACACTCTAAGTGTGAATTAAGAAATTGCATTAAAAAAAATCTTAATTGGGTGCTGAAATTAAATAAAGACATGACCGAGTAGAAGAAATTGGAAGAAGAAAATGAGATAACAAATGGAACATCAAAGTTTATTGATGATTATGATCAATCAGAGTCAGAGGAGTCGCTTGATGACAATTAAGAAATGAATAATCCTCCTTGTCCTCCTCCACCGCCGCCACCACCACCTCCTAGGCCAATGCACCGCAAAAAGGTAAGTAAGAGAAGGTCATAAAGGGGCGCCAGGGAAATGTCTAAACACCCGTCGCCAATGTACTTTACACCTCCAAGAATATCAGACGAGATAGTAAAAAGATCGTCTAATAATAATAATAATAATAATAATAATAATAATGATAATCAATTGATCATAGCATTGTACAATTAGAAGTCTCGGATTACAAAAATTGCGATTTACTTTTCGGCGGAATGGTGCCAAATCCCAGGAGGTCCATATTACACGAACAGGACATGTGACACATCTTAAGAGCATCAAAATTTCGTTAAATTTGGTAGGTCTGATGAAGGATTTCTCAAGTGGAAATCGAAACATGATGCTTGTGAATTGCCTATTTTTTATCCTAAAATTCTCAAGGTCTTTCATTAAATTTTTAGCCTAATTTCCTCACAAAGTAACTCATCTCAGACTTTTGAAAAAGGTTGAAATTTCGCCGTCATATATTCTTGTATTTAAGTTTATAAATTTTTCTATTACATAATTTCCTCTCTCTCTCTCTCTCTCACAAAGGTGCCTTTTTCTTTTGTTTATGCGAATAATGAAACAAGCGATCTTCAGAGTCTTAATGAACGCAAATACTGTTAACTACAGACACAAAATGAAGCCCAATAAAGTAGGCCCAAAGATCAGCCAGGGCCATTCTCAAGTGCCATTCCTTTGGGGTTGGTTTCTGAACTAGGCCCTCCAAAATTAAGGCATAGTTTTAGGTCTCGGGCCATAGTTGTTTTGGGCCTGTCAGTCTATCACTTTGTATCCGGATCTCATATTAGAGGAAAGAAGAAAAAAGGAAAAGCCATCGCAAGTCTTTTAAACTTTTGGTCATCGCCTTCCTTTGTAGAAGTTTTGGGCCATCTCTCATAGTTTCTTTTGTGAAGAAATGCAGTTCTCTCTTCTTCCACCCTTCTCTTTGTGTGACAATTAGTGCTTTGTAAGCACCTGTCTTTGATTTGGACTTTTAGAGATCGAGATTATTGAAAAAATAATTTTTTTTTGGTTATGTATGGTTTAAAAATAAAGAAAATATAAATTTTAGAATATTATCAAATCAATATAACGAGTTTTTTTTTTTTTTTTTGAAAAAGCAATATGATAAGTTGTTGAAAATGATGAAGATAAATATAACTTGCTTAAATAACTTAGTATTTGGTTGCATGTATACTTGACTTGTCCACAAAATGCAAGATCGTGTACAATTTACATTATCTCATGTTGGACTAATGCTCACTTCATATATATATATATATATATATATATATATATATATATATATAGAGGACGAATAACGTACATCTTAGATGTACAATGCATATAAATGTTACATCTTAAATCAATTATGTAGGATTAATTTTATCGTTCAAAATATCTCACAAGCAACGTGATTTATGTATTGATTAAACTAAATACGAAACAATATAATCAAACGTGATAAGTAGGTTTTATAGAGAACTAGTAGCTTACTCAAGGCCAGACTGCAGAAGACGATGCTCAAGATATAACTTACAACTTGCGTAAGATTAAAAAAAATGGGAAAGATTTCACCCGTGCGTTGCATGAGATAACAATTAAGGCCTTGTTCTATGGAATGGGTAATGCAGCCTTTACGTTATTCCGTGTAAAATGTGTGGATCTTTGATCTTGACCCCAATAATCTAGCACAAATGATAGGTATGAGCTATTAATTAATTAAGTGAAACAAACCATGGAGACAGATTTGGGGAAAGGGAAGAAATCTTGTGTAGATGGATCATAATTTTGGAAAGAATGGACTCGACGTGGATAATGATGATAATTATTGACAGTTATTATTAATTATTAATTAATTAAAGAAATATGATTATGATTATTATCAACCACCTTTTTACGTGTGATTTGGGGAATAATTGGAAAGAGAGAATTGTGAAGGGTTCTTATGACCGGATAAGGACAAAATTTAATTAACTAAATCAAATATAGAAAAAGGAAATGAGGTGGGGGGTGAGATGTGGAAATAAAAAATAATTTTTTAATTCAGAAAAAGCCAAAAATGAGCGGAAAAACTTCCTTGTTTTATTAATACGAAACAATATAATCAAACGTGATAAGTAGGTTTTATAGAGAATGAGTTTAGATATCGGTATGGCAGTGAGTCGAGTTGATTCTCTATTTCCACCAGTTGCAATCGAAGGACTCGAACTATATGCAAATGGTGAGGTGGGGTCTGGGTGGGGTGGGTTGAGATGAAAATTGAAAGAATAAACACGCACTTTTACAGAGGGAATTGGGTGTTAGGTACAAGAACAGGGGCAGCCCACATGCCACATAGACCCCACCCTCCTTACTCATGTCCCTGCTAATATCGTTATCTTTAATCTTGAATCGGAAGGGATGGGACCCACATATTCATCAACTGGGCTCCACAGAAACCCTAGACTCCACTTTGGTGTAAATATTAACCAACCATGATCAAACACCACCGGTAATACTCAATTTGTCATAGTCAATTTTTTGGGGCAAAAATTTTGACTTCGAACAAACAGTATCGTTTGAAAATTTTTCAAACTATTAGAGCTTTGTCTCGCCGTATTAATTCTGGATCTAATCTCATTTTTTCCAATAATCCAATTTTTCCCGATAGTGATATAATTATGGTACCACCGGTGATGCTTGATTATTAATAGGGATGGCAAAATAGGTTGAGAAACCCGAGAACCGCGATTACCCGAACCGAACGGGTTGAAAAAACTCGAACCGATGGATTCGCGGATCGGATATGGTTTTTGATAGTAAAACCTGAGACGGATACGGTTTGGATATGGTTAGTAGTGTCGTAACCGAACCCGAACCGAATAACCGATAAATTTTTCCTAAAAAAATTTAAAATTAATTATCAAATCCAAAATCAAAAGTTAAAAATCTAAAATTTATAATGAATTGTCAATTGTGATGAAAACTATTTATTTTGCTTGCATGGTGTGTGATTTCCTATTTTGTTTGAACACTAGTAACTACTTCATGCTTTTTAGTTGTATTTGTTCATGGACAAGGATAATGGATTGAGTATTTGTTATTAGTATATTAAAGTCTAATGAGTAATGAGTTATGCTGGTGCAATGGTAAAATGCTAGAATAACGATGTAATACTATAATGTTTGTCAATTAAATTGAGGATGTACTATTCAATATTTTTAGCATAAAGCAATTTAGGTATTGGTATTTTGAGTGTGAGTACGTAACTTGTTACGCCCCGCTAAAATCTCGTCACGATTTTATATGATTTCGTATGTTTATCGTTTGTGTTTTTGGGAATGGGTCGTGATGATGTGAATATGTCGTGAGATGGTGTTGATGGATCTGACATGTTTAGGATGTGTTTTGGGTTGCCCCATGTATGTTGGAACTAGGTATGGTCGCCAAGAATGAGCCGGAAGAGAAATGCAGAAAAACTGGGATTTACGGCCGTAATTTTGGTATTTACGGCCGTAAATGTGGTAGTTACGGCCGTAAGGCTTATGGTTACGACCGTAAGTCAAGAATGATGGTTAAAGGGTGATTTTTCGCTGGTCTATGGCCGAAGCGCGGTCACAGTGCCTAGTTACGGCCGTAATTTATTGAGTTACGGCCGTAATTTTGAAATTTACGGCCGTAACAGGGGTATTTACGGCAGTAATTTTAAGTCGGCAGATATGGATTTTTGGTCAAAAAGTCACTTTTCTTGATGGTTAACCCCATTTTCGAGCCAAGCATACATCTAAGACATTTTGAAGGTCCTCCATCTCTAGAAATCCATCCACATATCATACTTGAATCAAGTGTTGATATAGAAGATCAATCAAGTCCTTAAGGAGTAAGGTGAAGAAGCAAGCAAGTCCATCCTCTACCTAGTTTTCCTTGGTGATCCTATCTTTCTAAGGTGGGTAGTAGAGCACTTAAAAGTGTTTTGAGGTAAGATCATGCCCTAATATTGGTTGGTTTGCAATAAATAGGTAAAGAGGCAAGTGGTAAGTTAGGATTAATGATGTTGATGCTTTGGTTGAGTAGATATGACTATAGGGTTGGTATAGCATATAGATACTCAATTTGGGGGTTTGTCGAATCTTGATGTTTATGGACCCATTTTATGTTAATATGCATATGATATTACATGTGTTTATTTATGTGTATACATTGAAGCATGATCATGCATGAAAAAAAAAAAACGAAGAATAGGGTTGCCAACCAAATGTGTATATAATGTTCGTCTCACAAAGGTCTGAGACAATTGGCCCAAATGGAGGTCCCACAAAGGATTGGGGTCTGGCCAATTAAAGTATGAATGTACGTAACGGCGCCAATATAAACATATGGTTCGCAACGGGCCCATGGTTACGAATATGTCATGCATTGCATATGATTGTGCTCCCCATTGGGCCCTCGTGGCTCACGATGTGTTATGTTATGTGATAGGTGACCAGAGTCGAGACCGTGGACTTGGGGACGGAGGGGAATCCTCGAGAACGTGACGTGGAGGGGAAACCAAAGGAAGCTCCTGATCCTGTATAGGCCGCTTTTGCATGTGTCCAATGGCCATGATTTAATGTATTTTGCTTATGCTTTGATGTAAATGTGTAAATAAGTACTCATGAGCTTGGACAAAGGAAAGGTTTTGTAACGCTGTTTAGCTTCCGTTGCTAATCGTTATGGTTATAAACGTATGTTTTAAGAGCGGGCGTTACAGGATGGTATCAGAGCCAGCTTCCTTTTCGTTTCCCCACACATTTGAGGACTCCCTTCGCCTCTCCAGGTTATGGTTAGTAATGTGTTTTATGTGTGTATACTTTATTGTTATGATATGCTATGTTATGATATGCTATGTTATGATGCTCTGTGTCCTATACGAAGGAGGTGAGTAGGGTGATGTGAGTTGAGATGTTTCCTTGTTGTGATGGATAGATGGCTGATGATCAGGCACCAGTTATTGAAAGGTTGACTCGGTTGGTAGAACAACAGTCCCAAACGATGCAGCAGACGATGACGAACGCGAGTGGGAATCATAATGCTAATGGAAGCAATTCCGTGAGTGCTCCGGGTGTTGAGAAGACCCGAGAAGATAGGGATAAGGAGTTTTCCTCCGATCGGTTCCGTCGTCTAAATCCGCCTATCTTTGAGGATGCGAAAGATCCGATTGACGCCGAGAATTGGCTTCAGACGATAGAGCGGATGTTTGAGTATGCCCACATTCCCGAGTCGGAGCAGGTGAATTGTGCGACCTTTATGCTCCGAGGCTCGGCGGGTTTTTGGTGGGATACCGTGAGACAAGAAGAGGAAGTTGCGGTTACGGCATGGATGGATTTTTGTACTAGGTTTCGGACCAAGTATTTCTCGGATGCGGCTCAAAATGAGAAGTTGAATGAGTTCATCCAAATTCAGCAGGGTGCTATGTCGGTGAGTGAGTATAGTAGGAAGTTTGATGAGCTCGCCCGATTTGCAACGCATATGGTGAATACCCCGGCTCGCAAAGTTGCTCGGTTTATTATGGGCTTGAAGCCAGAGTTAGCTCGAGATGTACAGCCACAAGATGGCGACTACGAGCTACACCGAGGTGATAGAGCGGGCATATGTCGCGAACGAGCCAAACGAGAATTGCTCAAGCTCGCTGCCGCTAGCCAATCGGTTCCATTTTCGCAACCGCTCAAGGACAATCCTTTTCTTCCCAAGGTTCATCTACGAGCGGTCGAGGACGAGGTTCTAATTATAGGGGTCGTGGGAGGAATAATAAGAGGCCGGCGGGTAACGCTCCCAACTCCCGACCACCGGCTAAGAAGGGGAGAAGTTCTTCTCCCACGCCAACGTGCCAGACATGTGGAAAGCCTCATGGGGGACCGTGCTACTACGGCACCAATCGATGTTATAATTGCGGTAAAGAGGGACACATGAGTAGAGCTTGTCCGAAGGCGAGGAATCAAGCGCCTCAACAACTCCCTCCACCGAGACAATCCGGACGCGTGTTTGCGTTGGTACAACCCGAGGTGCCCGAGAAGGTTGATGTTATTGCAGGTATTGTTTATGTTTATGCATTACCCGCTTATGCCTTGTTTGACTCCGGAGCTATACACTCTTTTATATCATTATCCTATGCCCTACGAATGGATATGGTCCCGAAGCCATTGTGGTGCACTTTTGATGTTATTTTACCCTCGGGACGGAACTAGTGCGTCGTGAGTTATTTCCCTAATGTCCCTATACGGGTTCAGGAGAATGAGACATCCATTGATTTACTAGCTTTGGAACTTCGAGATTTTGATGTGATTCTCGGGATGGATTGGTTAGTTCAGCATAGGGTTATGTTAGATTGCCCTAACCGTGCTTTGAGGTTTCCGGATGGTGAACCAATTATGTTTCCAAAGCTAGTGCGCTCCAAACGAGTTATGATTTCGGCTATGAGGACCGAGAGATTGATTAGTCAAGGATGCCAAGCTTACGTAGTCACTTTGTATAGTGCAAAGATGGGGATACCCGTGTCGCCACCGCAAATTCCGCTGTATGTGAATTCTTAGATGTGTTTAGGAAGATTTATCGGGTTTGCCTCCGCCAGGAGATTGAATTTGTTATCGAGGTTGTTCCGGGTACGTCGCCCATTTCTAAAGCTCCCTACCGTATGGCTCCCTCGGAACTTAAAGAGCTTAGAATCCAATTGAATGAGTTGTTGGAAAAGGGCTTCATTCGACCAAGTACTTCGCCATGGGGTGCGCCGGTGTTATTTGTGAAGAAGAAAGATGGATCCATGAGGCTATGTATTGATTATCGAGAACTTAATAAAGCTACGGTGAAGAATAAGTATCCATTACCCCGCATTGATGAATTACTAGATCAACTCCGAGGCTCGGCAATTTATTCGAAGATTGACCTTCGTTCCGGATATCATCAGTTAAGAATTAATGATGAAGATGTGATGAAGTCGGCCTTTAGCACCCGGTATGGCCACTTCGAATTTTTGGTTATGCCTTTCGGACTTACGAATGCTCCAGCCGCTTTCATGGACTTGATGAATCGAGTTTTCAAGCCCTATCTCGACAAGTTCGTTATTGTTTTTATCGACGATATTCTTATCTACTCTAAATCCCGGGAGGAACACGAGAATCATCTCCGCATTGTCTTGCAAACTCTTCGAGATGAGAAGTTGTATGCGAAGTTCTCGAAATGTGAGTTTTGGACGAAACAAGTGGTGTTTCTAGGACATGTGGTGACGGAGGATGGTATTTCCGTGGATCCTAGTAAAGTGGAGGCCGTCTTGAAGTGGTCTCAACCGACGACGCCACTAAATACGGTTTTGTAGGTTTGGCTGGGTATTATCGGCGTTTTGTCAAGGATTTTGCCAAGCTTGCTTCTCCATTGACACGGTTGACAAGGAAAAACGTGCCTTTCCGATGGACAGACGAGTGTGAGCGGAGTTTTCAAGAGTTGAAGACTCGCCTCACCACAGCTCCTATTTTGGCAATCCCGGACAACTCAAGTGTTTTCGCCATTTATAGTGACGCGTCTCAACAAGGATTTGGATGTGTTTTGATGCAAAACGATAAAGTGATAGCCTATGTCTCCCGCCAACTGAAGAGTTATGAGGAGAAGTATCCAACACATGATTTGGAGTTAGCCGCGATCGTATTTGCTTTGAAAATTTGGCGCCACTATCTTTACGGGGCTCGATATGAAATTTTTACGGATCACAAAAGTTTAAAGTATTTCTTCACTCAAAAGGAGTTCAACATGAGACAAAGACGATGGTTGGAGCTCGTGAAGGATTATGATTGTTCGATCCATTGTCACCCCGGTAAAGCAAACGTAGTAGCGGATGCTTTAAGTAGGAAGTCGCCGAAACAAAGATCCCGTAAGTTGCAACATGAAATGGAGAAGTTGGATCTTGAGGTGTTAGACCCGGACGAAGCCCGACTCATGGCTATGTCAATCCGGTCGACGCTTATAGATCGTATCAAGGAGGCGCAAGAAACTGATGACTGAGCTACTAAGACGAAGAAGAAGCTTCAGGAGAAGCCAAGTCCGGACTTTCAAGTTCAACAGGAGATTCTTAAGTATAAGAACAGATATTACGTTCCGGCTACAGAGGAGTTGAGGCAAGAGATTTGTCTCGAGGCTCATATGACCCCCTATACTCTCCATCCAGGCTCGACTAAGATGTATCGGGACATTAAGGTATTATATTGGTGGCCAGGCATGAAACGGAGTGTAGCGGAGTTTGTAGCGAGATGCTTGGTCTGTCAACAAGTCAAGGCAGAACACCAGAGGCCGGCTGGACTATTACAACCACTCCCGATTCCAGAGTGGAAATGGGATGATGTTACCATGGACTTTGTAAGCGGGTTACCGAGAACGAGTAAGGGAGCCGATGCTATTTGGGTGGTAGTCGACCGACTCACCAAGTCTGCCCATTTTCTCCCGATCAAGATGACATACCGAATGGAGCAATTGGCTCAACTGTATATTCAGGAGATTGTTCGATTACATGGGGTCCCGGTTACAATCACCTCTGATCGAGATCCGAGATATCTATCACATTTCTGGAAGGAATTACATGTAGCCTTGGGAACGAAACTTCAATTCAGTACGGCGTTTCATCCTCAAACAGATGGACAAACGGAACGAACAATCCAAACGCTCGAAGATATGTTGAGAGCTTGTGTTTTAGAGTTTCCCCAAAGTTGGGACCGTTACCTACCGTTAGTTGAGTTCGCCTATAACAATAGCTATCATTCCTCGGTTGGAATGCCTCCCTACGAAGCTCTTTACGGTAGAAGGTGTAGATCCCCTCTTCATTGGGATGATGTGGGAGAAATGAGATTGATGCGAACGGAAATGCTACAAGACATGCTGTCAGCAGTGGAAAAGATTAAGCAACGGATGAGAATAGCTCAAGATCGACAGAAAAGTTATGCTGATAATCGACGTCGGCCACTAGAGTTCGAGATTGGCGACAAAGTGTTCGTTCGTATCTCGCCAATTAAGAGACTCTTTCGGTTTGGAAAGCGCGGCAAGTTGACCCCAAGGTATATTGGTCCCTACGAAATCCTTGAACGAATTGGAGAAGTAGCATATATGTTGAAGTTGCCAACTCATTTGGATCGAATGCACAACGTATTTCATTTCTCCATGTTGAGGAAGTATGTTGCAGATCCCTCCCATGTATTACCAGACCCTCCATTAAATCTTCAACCGGACCTGGCGTATGAAGAGAAACCCGTGCAAATCGTTGATCGAAGCGTCAAGCAATTACGAGGAAAACAAGTGCCTCTTGTACGTGTTTTGTGGCGAAGTGCGACCATTGAAGAGGAAACATGGGAGAGAGAGGAAGCAATGAGACAATACTACCCCGAACTATTTTCAGGTAAATTTCGAGGACGAAATTCTTTTAAGGAGGGGATATTGTAACGCCCCGCTAAAATCTCGTCACGATTTTATATGATTTCGTATGTTTATCGTTTGTGTTTTTGGGAATGGGTCGTGATGATGTGAATATGTCGTGAGATGGTGTTGATGGATATGACATGTTTAGGATGTGTTTTGGGTTGCCCCATGTATGTTGGAACTAGGTATGGTCGCCAAGAATGAGCCGGAAGAGAAATGCAGAAAAACTGGGATTTACGGCCGTAATTTTGGTATTTACGGCCGTAAATGTGGTAGTTACGGCCGTAAGGCTTATGGTTACGGCCGTAAGTCAAGAATGATGGTTAAAGGGCTGATTTTTCTGTTGGTCGCGTGACCGGAAGCGCGGTCGCGTGTGCCTAGTTACGGCCGTAATTTATTGAGTTACGGCCGTAATTTTGAAATTTACGGCCGTAACAGGGGTATTAACGGCCGTAATTTTAAGTCGGCAGATATGGATTTTTGGTCAAAAAGTCACTTTTCTTGATGGTTAACCCCATTTTCGAGCCATGCATACATCTAAGACATTTTGAAGGTCCTCCATCTCTAGAAATCCATCCACATATCATACTTGAATCAAGTGTTGATATAGAAGATCAATCAAGTCCTTAAGGAGCAAGGTGAAGAAGCAAGCAAGTCCATCCTCTACCTAGTTTTCCTTGGTGATCCTATCTTTCTAAGGTGGGTAGTAGAGCACTTAAAAGTGTTTTGAGGTAAGATCATGCCCTAATATTGGTTGGTTTGCAATAAATAGGTAAAGAGGCAAGTGGTAAGTTAGGATTAATGATGTTGATGCTTTGGTTGAGTAGATATGACTATAGGGTTGGTATAGCATATAGATACTCAATTTGGGGGTTTGTCGAATCTTGATATTTATGGACCCATTTTATGTTAATATGCATATGATATTACATGTGTTTATTTATGTGTATACATTGAAGCATGATCATGCATGAAAAAAAAACTTAGAACAGGGTTGCCAACCAAATGTGTATATAATGTTCGTCTCACAAAGGTCTGAGACAATTGGCCCAAATGGAGGTCCCACAAAAGATTGGGGTCTGGCCAATTAAAGTATGAATGTACATAACGGCGCTAATATAAACATATGGTTCGCAACGGGCCCATGGTTACGAATATGTCATGCATTGCATATGATTGTGCTCCCCATTGGGCCCTCGTGGCTCACGATGTGTTATGTTATGTGATAGGTGACCAGAGTCGAGACCGTGGACTTGGGGACGGAGGGGAATCCTCGAGAACGTGACGTGGAGGGGAAACCAAAGGAAGCTCCTAATCCTGTATAGGCCGCTTTTGCATGTGTCCAATGGCCATGATTTAATGTATTTTGCTTATGCTTTGATGTAAATGTGTAAATAAGTACTCATGAGCTTGGACAAAGGAAAGGTTTTGTAACGCTGTTTAGCTTCCGTTGCTAATCGTTATGGTTATAAACGTATGTTTTAAGAGCGGGCGTTACATAACTTTTCATTTAAAAAATATAGGCCGACATGGCTTAAAAAAAAAAAAAAGGTTTTGAAAACGGTTTGGAATCCTGAACCGAACTGAACCGACCGAAACTCGAACCGAACCGAAACACCAACGGTTCGGTTTAGTTACGGTTATGGTTTTTACCCGGCGGTTCAGTTCGCGGTTCGGGCCGAACCGTTGCCATCCCTAATTTTATTAACTACTAAACTAATCTAAATTACTATTCCACCATTAGGTTGGCTGTCCTTAATTAATCAATTGTTTAATTAATTTAAGTGATTAGAATTAACCACACGTTACTTCATAAAAAAAAATAGAAAAAGGGATTAACCCTCCGTTGAAAGTTGGTTCATAGAACGTCACATTCAAACGTTATTCTATGACGGCTATGCCACGCCTTGAATTAATGAATTTCTAGAAGAATAATTAACAAAGGTTTGTTTACTCTTCTTTGAAATTATTATTGCAAGTGAACAAAAGCATTTTTGTCACCATTTTTAGAATTTAACATGGAGGAGAATTATTCGGCGAATAATTTTTTTCCGGGTAAAGAATATGGAAAATGCTATACTATTATAGTGGATGCGATAATAATTTATATGATATTAGATGACATATTTAATAACCATATATCCTAAAGTGATGTGATAGATAAAATTACAAGATCATGTCAAGTGACTATAATATTTATTATGTTATTGTAGTATGGTTCAAAGACAAAAATGTTATATTCAAAGTGTATTCTCCCAAAGATTTCTACTCACAACCCACTGCGCACCGAATGCGGTGGGGCGAAGCGTATCCACATCTCTCTACATTTTTTATACGTTTTTATTTAACATAACATTCCTCGTTAAAGAATATTGCAGAGGATAATTCCAACAACTCATCTTTTAAGCCGCCACTTTTTTTTCTCTCTATCTTTTTTCCTTGTAAAAGAGAATTTCTATACGATATCGACAAAAATTTATTATGGCAGATTTTGACATTCATATGTTGGGTTCCTTCTTCTTTTTTTTTTTTTTTATGGCTATCAATAAATTTTAACCATCTCGAACTGTACTTGCAACCAAAGGTTCTAAAATGAGCCCAGAGGCACCCCTAAACGCATTAATAAGTGATAAAAGTGCGATCAATACATGATAAAGTGCAAAACGTGATGAAGTGTGGAGTCTAAATTTCGAATATAGGAATAGGCTCCGCCTAAGTATTACCTATGCGAGCTTTTAAAAATACTACATACTTACAACTTTAAACTATTTCAAAAAATACTCATTAACAATTTTACTTAAGAATTTCACTTAACAACTTATTATTTTAATTTGACAATTTCACCACTGCCCGAACCCCAACCTGTTTGCCGACAAACTAGATCTCCAGCTTCACGCGAAGGTCTGATAAGAGAGCTCGGATCGAATCGGTATATATTTGCTTGTGGTCACGCAGACTCCCAGCAATGGTGGTTGCGTGACCACAGTAGTGGCACAGTTTTGCTCTTGGCGGAATTGGGGTCGGTGGCGATATGGTGGTGGTGGTGGCGGCAATAGCAGTACAGTGGTGGAAGGAAATAATGAGAGAAAAATGCATGAAAATTAGGATTAGGTTTAGGGTGTAATTAGGACATAGTTTATGAAATAATTAATAGACAAAGTACTTTACGAAAAAATTTTAAATATTAGGCATTTTGCATAGTTTATCTCATATATGTTATGTGCTGTCATCTCTGTTGAAAATGGTGGCAGAGAACCAAAAGGAAACCACCACATTTTTGTTGCAAATATCAAGCACAAAAAGGGGAGGAACCCCTCCCGTCTTTTAAGCAAAAAGTGCGGGTTCTCATTTCCCTTATGCGCTCCAATTTCCAACAACACTTTGCTGTTAGAAATGGTAGCACGGATGCAGAGCCGGTCCTCTTTTGAGGCAGTTGAGTCAACTGCCTCAGGCGCCCAGGGCGCTATTTGGACCAGCCAAGTCCAAAATCAATCCAATTTTTTATTATTTATTTTTTTAAAGAACGAAGCCAATTCGTTGTTCTATCTCAGGCACCGTCTCTGCGTCATAGTTACGTTTGGGAGCTGTGATTCTGTGACGTCGTCGGTCGCCATCTCGGTCGTGATCGGTCACCGCCACCACCGTCTGCTGTTGGAAGTTTCAATTGTAGTAGAATATTCAAGGTTACATAACTTTAATTTTCAGTTTTCGCTGTTCCCTTTTAGGTTTGGTAAGTTGCAAATTTCAGTTGCAATTTCTATTGATTCTTAAACTTGGTACCAACTCTGCACTACCCTGACCGCTGGAGCTTTGCCCTGGGGGCGCAATTTCTATTGATTCTTAAACTTAATCCCCTGTTGAGTTGTTAATCTTTGTCTGTTCATCAATCATCATTGCTATTTAAATTTAATTCAATCATAAATTATAAAGAAATTTGTTTGCATAGTCTACAGATACTCTTGGGTTTGAAACACTAAATTGGCCCACTTGTAGTTAATTCCTTGATTATTTCAATAATTGCATGAATTGGATTTGCAGATTCAATTGGAATTGGAATTGCATATTGATATAGTTGGAGTTATTATTATTATTATTATTATTATTATTATTATTATTATTATTATTATTATATCGCTTTATTGGTGAGATCGATCGAAAAGTTGGAAAAGAACAAGAAGAAAATGAAGAAGAATCAAGAGATTTTGTAGTTTTTGTGGTGTGAAGTTTGGTGAAGATGGGCGTATATTTTACAAGTTTATCTCACAGAGGAATTTCTTTGATTATTATTATTATTATTATTATTATTATTATTATTATTATTATTATTATAAAAGTATTGTTTCTTTTGCATAAGATTTTATAATTGGAATTTTTCTTTCAGGAAAATCTTGGAATTATATATATATATATATATATATATATATATATATGATCCTTTTACAAGTTAACTAATAATTAGCAATCTATTAAACCAAAAATTCGTAGCATCGGGGCGAATCTTGCCAGTGTCAAATTTATGCATAGCCTCAGGCTCTCAAAACCACAGGACCGGCGCTGCACGGATGGGGAAAAATACCCTCCCTATTTTTGCTTTTGCTGCAAATTGTAGCAAAAAAAATGAGGGCTTCAACCCCCCCCCCTTCCCCCCCTTCCTTTTAGTGCACTTTTGCTGCAAAAAAGGGGTGGTTTTCCTCCCCCTTCTATGCTCCCAATCCAACAACACCTCTCTATCGAAAATGACAGTAGAATGTTATCATTTCTAAGTGCAAAATGCTATCGAAAATGAGGGTTGGTGTTGTTTTATTTTTTTTTTTTAAATTATATTCAATTTCTGAAAGGAAATTATTTTGTATTAAGAGACAAAGGCAGGAAAGTAAGTTTTATAGGATTTAACAGTGAAATTAGATATTTTTGGTTAGTATGGATGAGATGAGCTAATTAATTAAAGGTTGAGGGCCCACCCGCCCCACCGTATCAAAAAGGGGTAAAATTGTTACAAAACACAAAGATTGAGGGTATATATGAAAATAATTACCCTTAAAGTAAGCACATTGATTACTTTTTTGGCTCTTTTTCAAGTCAAAAACTCCAATTCTATATTTCCGTAAATTTGTTTCTTTAACTTTTGAAATCTGCAATTTGGATTTTGCAAAAATAAATTAAATGGGTAAATTAGTTTATGAGTCATAATTGTTCCCATTGTTTTAGATTCAATCCATTTGTGTATCATATATATCTCGAATACTTCTCTTATGGTTATTGATTTTTTTTTAATTAGTTTGTTGTTTGTCTACAATGGCTTCATCCTTTAAGCTATCAACATCCGACGACAACGACAAGTGTAACATTAAATGAAAAAAATTATTATGTGAGAAACTTTTGGGAATTTTTCATTTTCAAGCGGTTCTCTTTGCTACGATTTGTGAATGAGAATCTTAATTCTCGATATACTATTTTTAGTGATAAATGGGAAATTTTGTTGTATTTTGTTATTTTCGTCTATATTGTCAGATTTTCTTTTTATATTAATAATTGTTGGTGATGTCGGCTCTTAACAAATTTAAAGACGAATTTATTAAATAAGAATATTATCATACCACGAGGAATCATCGGGACCCACTATAGTAAATACATTTATTATTATGTAAGTAAAATTTGTCACACTTTACTCTCCTATCTCTTATTCCTTGCTAAGCCCCTTATGGGAGATTTATTACACGTAGTGTGGGTTCTATTTTTCACAGTCAATATGGTTTATTTTAAAAATCGAACATTAAAACTTGTTAAAATGGTAACTGACTGAAGATCAACTATACGGCTTTCAATTCGTAAAATGCCACTTTCATAATTCATTCATACATCACAATCAATACGTGGAAAAGAACAATTCGTACCTAGAACTTGATTCGGAGTAGTGAGATTGGGTGGGGTGGTTGGATGTTGGTTGCTTAAAGTTTGTGGATTAGAAATGGGAACAAGTTAAATCACTAAAATCTTTTGTGAAACTTGGTTGAATCATGTAAAAGCAAAACTAGACAAGGGAAAGGTACCCCGAGAAGCATAATCCAAATCAAGACTTCAAGAGTCAAAAAGAAGATCACAAATCCACATTAATCAAGATGATAATGTTTTTCATTGTCTCAATAATGACACTCTAACCTACAAAAAATGCCATGCATCTCAATTTATGGAATCCTACGGTGTCTTGAATTGTTTTAGAAAAAGATTTGGCACGATTTTAAATATTTAAATGACACCCTCTTAAAAGTTATTTTGTTATTTACTTATTGTTCATTGTAATTGCTATAAATAAAGATATGAAGTTGGATGCCATTTTCATCTTTAAAGTAGATGATTTAATGTGGACATGACAAGCCGACAAAATTTATGACTGAAGAAATATGAGTCAAGGTTAGTCTTAAATTTATATTATATTTAAAAAAAATAAAAATAAAAATAAAAATAAAAAATCTAGCTCAATATTAATAAAATGTGACAACAGAAAAACCTCAATAAAGAACATACAAAGCATATAGCTGCGTTTTCCAATGATCAAATATGCTTCCTATATATTACTGTATTTTTAATCTACAAGTTGTTGTTAAAGTAGTGTCTCTTATTTTAATTATTTTGCCATTCTTCATTAACCAGACAATTTCTGACAAATTTGATCCTATGTTAAACAAATAGGCACATTAATTATGTTCTGCATGGCCTATTCTTATAAATAATTGCAATATTTTTGGAACTTGTTGCCTACAAATCTTTTTGTCTTTTCCTTATGTTGATTCGTGATAATATATATAATGTAAACACTAACAAATAATTAAAAAATAATAATATAGCTAATTAAGTAAAGTGTGTTAATTTTTACTCTGATTTAGGTGTAGTTATACAATTGAATCGTTAGCAACCGAGAATTTTTTACAAATTACATTATTAATTTTGCCATCACATGCTTTGCTATTGATATGCTCGATTTGCTAAGGCTAAAAATTATTTTTAGAATTTGAGTGTGTAAATAATTAAATAAATAATTAATTAGTACGTTTCTAAAAAGACCAAATTAATACCACTTAATTTAAATTCGCTTATTTGAGGTCAATCTCGTTGCGTTGGCCATAGTGAAAACCGTAACGGTACCTACAATGGCTTGAATCAATGACACATGTGGAGAAATTGTAAGCCCCCGCTATCAGGGGTACCATAGCGGAATGCTAGCCTCTTTGAGGTTGACCAGATGTTTGGACTGGCTAAATTGGACACCTGTGGGAGGAAGCAATGGGGTAGCCAACATTGAAATTCAATGCAGTCAAAACATTCTTAGCAATAGAGACGAAGCTAGGAATTTATGTAGCACTGAGCTAAATTTAAAAAAGGCAGTTAAGGTTCTTCTTGGGGGTTTTGGGGCAACGCCCCTGAAAGTTTTTTTTCCATAAATTTTATTGAGAATCACGATCTGCTAGATTAATTTTACAAAATAGAAGCAAAATAATCTATATATTAATAAAATGAGGTCAGTTTCCCGCTCAATCTTATAATTTTCAGAATTAAAAAATAATATTTTATTTATATTTCCCATTCAAACACAAATACCTAATTTTCAACCTATGCATAATCTCCCGTTATTATCACCTTCGATCTTTTGACAAAATCACTCCTTACCCCTCCAATCCGTGTTATTATCATGTGTGATCTTTTTAAATCTCTCATCCATATCTCTCTCATTAAATCACACAAAATCAAGGAAAAATGTATAACCAAACGGGGACGAAATAACTTCATCATCTCCCTTAAAGATGTTATATCACACATTATTTCTGATCCAGTTCTTGGTTTTATTATTTTGTTTCTTATGTTATTTACATAAAAAAGGAAAATGTTTATTATAATTTTTATTTTACATATATTTTAAATTATAACTTGGCCATAAATCTCCCCGTGCAACACACGGGAGAAAATACTAGTATAATATAAAATTATGATTTGGATATTTTGGTACATGATGATTTTAATTGATTTGGTTTATGAAATTAGTTTTATTTCATGGAATGCATTGTTAACGTTAAGAAAAATTAGACTAATTATTGGATTGAGCTCAACTTTAAAAATAATAATATAACAAAATTTATTCTTTCAAAAAAATAATATAATAAAATTTATATAGAGAAAATACAAAGAATTATTGTTTCATTTTATTTATCAAAATCATATCTATATATTATATAATTTTAGGTTTTAATTGAATTCCAATTGAAAAACGGTTATTTGGACAATAATTTAGTTACAATTATGTTGTACCATTAAGAATGTGCCACGTATACTGGCGGTTATGCATGTTTCTTTCTTTCTTTTTTCTTTTTTTGGTAATTAAATAATATATTTTAATCTCTTGGTTTTTGAAATATTAACAATTATTTTGTCTTTTTTGTGCTATTTTCAATTCAGCTTTGTTAACCACAATTATGTTGGATTTATATGTCCACCACATGATTAAATGGATCACTGGTAAAATTAACAACTATATTCACATTCTTTTGATTTATTTAAAATGTGCTCTTATTTTGTGTTAAAAAAATTACATTAATTCATCATTATTAGTTTGATGTCAACATTCATTAGATGTTGATTGTCTTATTTTTTTTATTGCTAACATTCATGGAATCTCTCTTCTTTTTTTTTTTTTATATCATTTAGCTAAACTTTTCATCGAAATTCCCACATAATTACTTTGATTGTATAATCCATTACTTCATTTTATTTATTTCTTCTTCTCATTTTAGTGCGTTTTCATATTCTATTTTTTAAAAGTAATTTTGTAACCCCTCAATATATCTTTATATCGTAATTATAATAATTTTCCAAATGTCATTATATTTTTTTAATTAGTTAAAGTATAATAAAGTTCTTCATTATAAAACTATTAATTAATTAAGTTTTGCATCTCGATTCTAAAATTTCAATAAGATTATAAAGATATTATTACTAATTTTAGGTAACGAGTTCTTTTAAATAAATTTTAACAAGCTATAGAGATAATATTTTTATAAATAAATAATAAATATAGAAAAAGATAATAAGATTTAAAAACTAATAACGTAAAATATTACGGATAATACATCATATATCAGGAAATAATGTACCTAAGACTCCAAAATTAAACATAAAATACTATACCAAAACATATAAAATATTTAATTATTTGACTTATCTTATTTTAGATAGTTAAAAATTATTGGAAAAAGTGAAAATGGTTAAAATAAGCTGGAAAAATATTATTATAAATAAAATTTAATAGTAGCCATTTTCCATACATTTTATTAGTTATCATTGGAGCGTTATTTTCTTCAATACAAATAGATGTCAATGCAAACAAATTTTTTTCCAAATCTCAACTGCTTCACACAAAGAAATAGTAAGATTGTCTACACATCAGTGTTAAACAATTTAGGTTATATATTAAATTTATTTTTAAATTCAACATTGCCTTGATTTTGTTTTAAATTTATTTCATTTTCAATTGAACACTATGTTGATTTATTTTTTAATTAATATAATTCTCCTATTGGTACATTGTATAGTTATTATACTTTATGAGTTATTCATGAATATTAATTATTCTTTTGTCTTTTAATAAACAAATAACAAACATCCAATTTAAATTTATGTTCAACATTTTTATTGATACATCGTATTAAAAGTTATAAAAGTTATTGAAGAAGGTTTCATATTTTAATTTTCAGTTAATCATGCGATTTCTGACTCATTTGAAAGTCATGTTGACAATAACCATTTTTTTGAAACTGGAGCCTCAATTTTATATAAGCTTGGTATTACATAGATTTGTAAGATCACATGGTACAAAATCTTAGCTTTCGATTGTAGATTATGTTACTATCAATTAAGGATAATAATGAATCATATGCCAAACAATTTCTTCTTTATTATTTTTACCACAATATTTAACTTACATAGTTTTACTCCCGTGCAACGCACGGGAGTGAAAACTAGTATTAATTGAATTTTACATCATAAAAGTTATTTAAAACTAATTTAGACTATACAGGAATCGAACTCCACATTGCCAATATAATTGCATCAAACTAACCATCCTGCCAAGGAACCTATTTGGTAAAACTATTAAATAATAAAAGTATTAATCGTTTCCTTGATCGAAAATTTTTCCCCCTAAAATCCAATGCGATCCATGGACCGCACTGGCCCATTAATAGCTTCATCTATTGGAGGAAGAAGGAATTAAGTTCTCTCATTTTCAAACGGGAGGGTTGTGCATGTGTGTGCAAAAGAAAAGCTTAAGAAAAATATCAAAAAATTAATTATGATTCGGCAATTCCCATTCTTATATTATTATCGTCCGTAATAATTAATTAGCTCTTCTTATTAATTAATTATTAAGAGAAAGTACAAAAGACGAAAACAATTGCCTAAAATTCTTTGTTGCACTTGTGTGATTATAGCCATATATGTATATGCGCGCATGCGTTTAATTATGTAAAGTATGCAGTTGATTTTATTTTTTTTTTTTTTTCAGTTACGTATTTGATGATTTTGAGCTTAAGTACATGGTGAGGGGGCAAGATGCATGGATAATCATTAACAGTAACGGGAAATATGTTGTTTGTTTGTTGTTATGATATGTGATTTTGACTGAGTTATAGAAGTTAATTTATAACTAGAAAAAGTTTGAACAAGCACGGGCTTCATTAAAGGTAGTTCTAAACAAATATATAGAGGCAAATTAAATGAAGTTTATATCTGTTGTCCCGAATCATGTACCCTTGATCATTAAATCCAATAAATACAGATCACATACAAAACCACGTCTATTACTTCAATGATGTGTCATGCTTTCGCTGGATGTGAGCAAAGTGCGAAAAAACATTGAGGGCATGCTCCGCACTTTTTCTGATCCTAGGCTCTTTATTTATTTATTTATTACTTTTTTTCACACTTTTGTACATTTTTGTTCAAATCTTTCACCCACACTTCGAAGCGCTTTGCTATCTTATTTTTTAAGCTAATGTGTTGTCATTTCTATTTTTTCATACTTCATAAAATTGGATTTTAATTGAATTTGATTTTATTTTGTTTTTATGATGCAAAACTCTATTTAATCACATGAAGAACTTCTAGCATTTTATTTGTTACAAAAAGAGTTGGAGGTAGTCTTGGACTCCTAAGAGTCCCACACGTCCCATAAATGCCTAAAGGAATTGTTCTTGCTTTCTAGGTCTCCACAAGCTTATCAATTACGGTAAGTAACATTTTATCTCTACATTAATTGGTAAGTCTTAAAGATTTTAGGGTAAATTTGAATTCTATTATATTATTATCCTTAGTTACTTACCATCTTTTCTAAAATCCTACAAATAATATTCTTCTATTATTATTTTGTAGGAATTTATATAAAACGGAATTTCTTTTGTGGTAAGAAATTAACTTGTATATAATTAAAAGGAGTCAAAGAAGTTCATTGCCTTTTGGCCAGTGTATTACACACCTACAAGCCTTCAAAAACATGCTCACCATGAAGAAAAATGTATAGAGCGTTTTCATTTTTCCATGCACATCTATCTAACATTAGATCTATTGCAAGCTTCAATGATTATTTGATGCGCACGTGTTCCAAAGCCCACGACCGTTCTTTTTAAAAACAGCCCTCAAAGGTTCGCCTGGAGGAGTCTCAAGCTACTACGAGAAAAGCCGCAATGTAGAGAGATCAACATGGGAGTGCATATCTATTGGAGGATCCATGGAGTGACAAAAAGCTGCTGATGAACAATGGGAGCCTCGCATTACATGCTAAGAAAAAACGGGGAGTTTTTCATTTAATTTTTAGATGTTGATTAGTTTGTGCATAAACTATCCTTCAAACTGTTTGATTTAAACTCTTCTTTGACTAGTGGATTGGTTTTTGTCTGTAGGCGACGGACATGTGGCTTTTCATCCTGCGGTGCTTTCCACGTTAAATCTTTATATTCGGTTTATTTTTGCTGTTTAAGTTTCTACATCACGTTTAGATATATCTGTCACGATTTCATTACTCAGATGCATTTGTTCATCGCAATAACGTCAGATATGTTTCACCAATGAAAAACAGTAAATTGCTTCCGTATTAATTTGGCTAACTGAATACAGTTCAGATCTATCTAAACATTCCACTTTAAATTTAGACAACTTTAAATTTTCACTCTTTATACACATTTTTAAAGGTTTATTTAAAATGCTGAATGAGTCGCCCAATAAGACAGAATTCAAGAGAGCAAATATGAGTTCAAACCAAACGTGGTGGTAGCGAAACATGTTGATTGCTTTCGATGCAAGAGCCCACATGTGTTGCATGTACACCCACCCAACAAAGACAGAAGAACGAACAAAGATAAGTGGAGAATAGTGTGACCAGTGAGAGGGAGTTGCTGCTCCGCTCCTAATGGTCGGGTTGGGGGGCCGCCTGCCCATGCAACTCGGCACATTAATCAGCTCTTATGTAAGGCCTTTGTCATGTGGGAGATGATGACCCCACTGTCCTTTTGAGTTTTCAATCTTTTGTTCTTCAATAATAAATTAGGAAGTGCACACGTTACACAAATATCGCTTCTTTGATTGAGATCGTTCAATATAAAAAATAAATGTTTTAGAGTGTGTCATTAATAAGTAGTTGAAAATTAACTTGTCTCTCAAAATATATAGTTGGAATTGAATTTACATATGAAAAAATTAGAATCATCGGAGCCGGATAGTACTCCATGTGTTAATTCTTCATCGTACGTAAAGGTGCGACACTTCTAATTTTGATAGTGAATGGAAAAAAAAAGTTTGATAGCAAATAATAGTGAGAAATTCTAGTGAGATACCATAAACTTTTAGCTCGGTCCCAATTGAAGAGAATAAGATTGAAGATAAATGAGATCATTCCCTCGTATTGTACTGTAATGAATTAATCTTTTTGGATTTGTGGGGCAATATGGTTCAGTACATTTATGATCGATTTGCAAGATAGCATGTAAGTATGGGTGGCACTCATTGTACACACAACTTAATTGGTTGATGACGGCAATTGTTAGTTGGATATAACACTTCAACATTTGTGATATACAGACTTGTTGATGCTTGATCTCATATTGTTCTTGAAGATTGTTCTGTGTTCTCATCTTTCTTCAATTACTAATCAACACAACTATCTCTATTTACTTCATATAATGTTATCTGTAAATTTATAGTCTCAACTTTATGATTTTATGATATCGTTTTTAAAGGCATTATAGATAACCCAAAAAATTTATTGAATATGTGCCAACCAAAATTAATTATCATCTTGAGTATGTATGAGTAGTAAAATTTGATTGAATTGATTGTCTACTCGCTTGTTGCCTTACAATATTATTCCAATTATCCATCCATTGTCATGGACCACTATGTTTTGGCCTATTACAACAATTTTAGATTGGCTAGCTAGAAGGAGCTGTGCGTGTGTATGGGTGTGTGTGTGTGTGTGTGATGGTGGGGTGGGGTAGGGGGGTGAGCACCCTACCCACCCAGTTTGGCTTGCAAGCAGCCACGCCACACTAATCCTTCCCATCTTTGTTGGCTGGTTGACCGGCCCTCACAAGTTACATTTTCTTTAGACATGCATCTCATTCTCTTTGACTTATTTTGACTCCATTATAGGAATAGCACAAAGTTACAACTCAATTAAGCTTGGTGTTATACGGTACCGACATCATCGCGTATACATTTAGCTAGTGTCCGTTATGACTTAAAATTAAAATTTCAATAATAATTTAAAAACGTATCTTTTAAAATTAGCAAATACATACTTGCGTTTCTTTTCTAGTTAGCAATAAGATGATGTGCAATTATCTACAATGTTGGGTTGTTTGCGCCTGATAGAATTTACATCACACGTGCTGATACAGCCATATTCCGGTTCCAGTGCTGTAATTATTTTTATGATTCCAGCCTGGACCATAAAAATACGATAAACCACATGTGATTTATCATGAAATTAAATACGGTAAAGCACTTATGGTTTACCACAAGTGGTTTACTGTGTTGGAACCCGGACATTTCAACGTGCTGATAACATGCATATGCAAGCATAGTTTTGATACATGAACGAGGACACTTCTGATGCATGTGTGTGTTTGTAACATGTTTTGTTCACGTCTAGCTACGGACATGATGGGTACACGAATGTTCAAAAAGTCATTTGTAAAAGTGGACAAATAACATATAAGTGGCACTTTCACAAGATGAAAAGTTGTAATTCTAAGATGGGACATTGCATCAAATATATGTCACCACTAGCATTGTTTCAAATACCATGTCCTTTTTCTTTCACTCAAATAAATTGATTTTCCTTTTTCCTTTTTCACTTTTCATTTTTATTTTTTATTTTTTTAATTTTTTCACGGTTTGGCTAGCTTGTTAGGAGGGTTTTGTAGAGGACGATTAGGTGACCTTTTTTCATTCGCTTTGTACATTTTCCATAGGTTTGTGGCCTTTCAATAGGCCCACTTGGTGCAGTTAGGACATTGCTATTCTCAATGACTTTTCTTTTTGGTCCCTGTGTATAATCATTGATCCTTCACAATCATTCACCAACTCTCTTTTCTCCTTTTATTTCTATTTTTCTCTTCTTCACTCCCGTTCTCCTATCATATGGCGCTCATATATTAGTCCAACATCGATGCGGGTCCCCTCCATTCAAGGAAATGATGATACGTAAAATTATTGTCACCGTAAAATACCAATATATTGATAGGTGATCACCCACCTTCTTTGCTTTTTGTGATGTTCTTATTCTTTGTTATTACTACTTAATTTTCTTAAACGTCGAATTGATTTAAAAGGGGTGAAATAGTAATTTTAAATTGCTTTTGAGCTACGATTCTAAAGACAAACCTAGTTTCTTGTAACTAAGGACTTTTAGTCATATTATACGGGTTTTCGTTATTTTCAAGAAATTTACAACAAATTTTAAAAGGAGGGTTATTTTTTAAATTACGAAAGATAATGGAAAATAGATATATATTAATATTTTTATTTACAATTTGATTTATAGTACAAAGTCATAATTATTCTTTCAACAGTCTATCTCTACTTTCATGAAAAATGGTGAAGTCTCCACTAAAGACTATAGTGCTCAAAACAAAAAATAGGTATGAGGGCCCATGATGCTCAGCGAAAATAGGTACTATTTCCCCTCGATGCTGTAATTTTTCTTTTTCGAATTGCCAAAAGTTTTTTGAATGATTATAATTTGTTAAATTTGAGTATTTTCAATGGCCCACACCTGCAAACCCGTCTATGTGATAGTTAAATTAGACAGACGGAATATATGTGAGATTAGGTTTAAACTTTAAACAAGGGGCCGACAAGTGTAAAAGTGATTTCTAATAGGTTCGTCTAAAGGTTACTAATACAGATATGGTACTTGTCTTCTATTTTCCAAATTAAAAATTAAAATATATTTTTTCGATTACTGATTCATTGCACCGTTAGAAAAGGATTGAGGTTTGCGAAGGCGAAATAGAGTTTTTTTTTCCATTATTAAATTTCTTCAATTTTTTCCCACCCTTGTGCTGATAATTTTTTTTTTTTTGGGAAAAGAAATAATTTGCCTAGTTACAGTTTGATGAGCGTCTAGATGTAAAATGCATATTTGACAGTTTTTTCCCCATGTCAACTTTATATTATTTTTGTGTGGTTTTACTATGCATACATACAAGTGCACAAACATTGCATATATGTGACATAGGGTTTTGATCTGTTCCCAACGTAGGAAGAGATCTTATGTTATCCATACTAACTTGGTGCCTTGTGACAGACCACGTCTACTTACAAATAATTTTTTTTGGAATAGTATCCGAGTTTGGTCGGATGAATAACACATGCCTTCCGATGATGGGAGGCCGATGGGGGCACACAAGCTTTTTCCCCACATGCATATGTACCCACGTGGGGAACATATCATGACTCAAGTGACGTATGTGGCAGGAATATATTCTTTTAGACATCACATTATTTATAAATCAACAATCGTAAAATGGCCCGTTGCCATTTGTAAATTTTATTTGTACAAATAACATTTTCCATCTTAAAAAAAAAAAAAAACATTTTCCATCTTTTTCATGGACCATTGCACATAATTTTTTTGACACCGGATTTATTTGAATTGATGTGTCAATTAATTTTAAGAACATGCAAAACCATTGAAGATGTTCTTGGAATGCTCTGTATTTTTTTCCGGGGGGGGGGACGAAATAAACATACTTCTCATTCAATGATGGAAAACAAAAGCATCACGTAAAAGTGTGATGAAAGAAACCATGGCAAACAAACTTGCAAATGGAAATATGTAGTAGAACTAACTGCAATTCTAGCAAGATTATGAGCTACAACATCATCAGTTATACCAATATGACTACAAGACCCACAATCAAGGGAACATTGAAATAATATTTGAGAAAATTTCGCCATTCGGTTCACATGAAATATCCTCAAGAAGGCCATTGATCACATTAGAGGAATCGTAAAAAGGTCGCTGCAATTGTAGTCCAAATTCAAAGGTAAATCGAAGCGCATACCACAACGGCCAGAGGCAGTTCTGTCATGAGGCGGATGAGGCAGTCGTCTCAGACCCGATCCTTCGCGGGCTCATTTTAATCCGTTATATCTGAGACCTAATTGCACGTTATGTTTTTTTTTTTTTAATTGAAGGGTCCAGTTTTGAATTCAACCCAAATTTTTGGGCCCAATTTTAAGAGTGCTAGTGCTCTTCTGCCCACGCTGTGAGCAGGAAGCCATACCCACGCATGACGTGGTGCCCTCACAGGGCGCCACGTCATCCTTTTTTTTTTTGCATCTGAGTTAATTGAGATGAATAATACATAACGGTTCACTAATGGTAGGGACTCGTGTGGGCCCCCCAATTTTTCCCCCCAGTTTTTTCAAATGTGGGCATCTCCCGTGCCCACGCTAACAGGAGTGATTTTAAAAGTAACAAGAGAACAATTCAAGTATTGAATCCAAACTTTTAGGGCTATTTTTTGTTTGAGAAATTTAGGCCCATTTTTAGCAATGTTTATTCAAATATTTAGGCCAATTTCAAGTTAAATGGGAGGAAAAAAAGAAGGGAACAGTTACAAACCGAAAAAAAGAAAAAAGAAGAGAGAGCAGCGACTCGCCAGCTCAGCATTGTGTCTCGATGTTGCTACTCTGATTGAGTTTTTTATATCCTTTTAGATTATTACTGTGTGTTTAATTAATTTTTATTGTGATCCTAGTTGAGTCTTGTGTATCGTTTTATATTAATTTTACTGAAAAAATAAATAAAAGGGGCCAATTTTTAAAAATTCGTCTCGGACCTAGCAAATTATAGGACCGCCCCTGTCAACCGCAAATGCTGAGATAACGACTCCGGTAGCATCCCAAATCCAACCTCCCAACAAATGCTATTGAACCTAATTGCAGCATCAATAAAGAGGGTCAGACCGTTATTGCAGGTGCTTCCCAATTGCGCTCAATTCTTGAGAAACCATCCTCTTCAATCGACATTAAACGTTATTGTGTACAAAGTATCTTTTACGGAATGCTCTTTTAAATTTCTCACGTAATATCTTTTACAGAAACAATTTGACTGGCCATATGAGTACAATTTATTATGTATTTATATCAATGTTAAACAATAAATCATCTCAATATTAAATAATATCAAAGTGATTATATCACATCAAAAAAACCATATATAATATCGAGATGATATGTGGAATGACTCATGCAGTCATGCTCAAAATAAATAAGCTCTCAAGATTTTTTCCGTGCAAAATAGTGGTCGCTTCTCGTGAAATTGGCAATTGAAGAATTAATGATTTCAGCTCATCAATACATAAATGATGTATTATTCGATTTCTATTGAGTTGATTTTGCGCAACTTTGATTATGAAATTCATAGGGATCGTAACTCTTCAAACAATCATTGATAATTGATTTTCACATTTTTTCCTACTAAAATTTGCATTTTTTGTATTTTTAAAATTTATTATATTTTTATATTTTAATATTATCTTAATTGCTTGAATTAATGCTGAATTGACCTAAGTCAATCTTCTCACTTTTAAGATTTCTTCTAGAAGTTTTTTTTTTTCCTTCTTCCGCTTAAGTGATTCTTAAATTCAATACTTAACATTGTTGCTATGTCCGTTTTATACTTATTTACATTTTTTACTTCCGACATCGTACACTTCCAAGTTACACTCCACCTGTTTGATCTTAAAATTTGACATTAGAGAGAGAGAGAGAGAGAGAGAGAGAGCGATTGTTTAGCCTTGCCTCAATGCGTGGTAAAATGCCCACAAATTAGGATATGTATAGGAAATTTACCAACTTACAAATCTTTTATCATATTCACAAGTGGGTATTATTATTTATCTACCTTTATATTTTTCAATCCAATCCTTCAATCGCAGTCCCAATCCATGCCCACATGTGAGCCGATAGGTGCGATATCCCCTTTCACCATCGAGGGAATACGTGTCATCGATTTGTTCACATATGAGCATCGTAGAGTGCTCGTATATGAACATCGGATCCAAACCGCCGCCAACCAAGTCAACGTTTGAACACAACTTGAAAACATTGCTTCTAATACTAACAATTCTATATTCCTTAATTAAAGTGAAAGCGAAAGATTACATGATAATTCGTGAAGCATTATTTCACTTTCTGTTAAATTTCCACTAAACCTAACCGATGTACTATATAATGTCATAAAGCCTACGAGAGCTATGGATAGAGATTCCTGTAATCATGACTGTTCACACTTACTCAAAAATTATTTTTAAAACTAAATATAATTTCCATAAAACAAAAAAAAAAAATTAATTAATTAAATAAAGCACAAATTGCCATTTTTCTCAATTCCCATACCCTTTCCCGTAATTTCACATCTGTCGCTCTATATAAACCGGCTCACCTCCGTTCGCCTCTCTCCCCCTCCTCTCTCTGCATCAAACCTAAACGATTCTCTACTTCTCTCTCACACAGTTTTCACACACTAAAGGCGCTAGTAGTACTATCAAAAATCTATAATCTTCACAATTACAAGCTGAATTTGAAGTTCCAATGGGATTTCCAGTGGGATACACTGACATTTTTCTACCTAAATTAGTTGTTTACATTCTAACAATCATGGGATTCGTACGGAAATCAATTTGTGCGATATTTTCAGTACTCGGCATCCGAGATTTTCTCGAACCAGAAATGGCGTACCCGACCAGAGAGGAGCCTGAACCGGAGCCCCGGTCAGTATCGGCGGTACTAATCCGTGAGCTTCTACCGGTGGTGAAGTTCTCGGATTTGCTCGAATTGGATCCGCCGGAAAACTGTGCGGTTTGCTTGTACGAGTTTAACGGCGACGATGAGATCCGACGGCTGACGAATTGTCGGCATGTATTTCACCGGAGTTGCCTCGACCGTTGGATGGACCACGACCAGAAGACGTGTCCGCTCTGCCGAACGCAGTTTGTGCCGGAGGATATGCAGGACGCTTTCAATGAGAGGCTATGGGCAGCCGCCGGGATTTCGGATTTTTACGGCGAGTATTCGCCGATTACCGCGGGTTTGTAGTGCTTTTTTGTTTTATCTGTTTCCTTTTTGGGGGGTTGATATTGGAAGGAAATGTAAATATTACAATGAAAATTAAATTGAAGAGGAAAATATGGATTTTTATATTTTTTTTTGTTGTTAACTATTTAATTTTCTCTTTTTTTTTTTGAAAATACTGTATTTGGGCTTTCTGATGATGGCGTGTTGTTGAGGAACTTAATTTTCCTGTCGCAAATGATTGTGCTGGCATTAATTCATTTTTCATTTTCAATTTATATTAAAAATATTATTTAAGATAATAAATCAATTAGTGTAAATTAATTACTATATATTATCGATCATAGATAAATTGTCATAATAAATATCAATAGTCATCTAATTGTGTCTTTTTTGTGTAAGACATGCAGTCTTAACTCGAGTCGACAGTATAAAAATAAAAATAAAAAAAAAATTGTTTTTAACGAAAATTGGTACTAATTTTTTAAGAAGCTTTACCAAATAGAGTAACGCTAAGACCGGTCAACTAGTGTAAAGAACTTTTATGTGGTGATTGAGTTATTAAAAAATTGCAGATAGTTTGCCAGCCGTCGAAGATTGGAAATATTGAAATCCCTTTGAAGGCCAGGGCATTATTTTCGTGGTCCAAGGATTCTTGAGGATTTTGTGCCATAAATGAAATTTGTTAATTTAAATGGGTGAATCATCAAAATTAAATGTATCAATAAATAAATGTGTTAGTAATGAAATCAAGTAACGGCATTTTCTTTGGAAATTTGCTTATTTTTCATATAGTAAAACTTTGTTATGTGATTAAAAAATGGAATCACATAAGGACCTACCAAATGTAAAGATAGTTTGGTGGTGTTGGAGCATTACCCGTGAACCCGGATCTTGTCTTCCAATCTTAACAAAACCTTTTCGTGGCATCGATAAAGTATGTGAATTGATTTAGAGATGTCAACAAGTCGACTCTGAGTCGACCTCGAGCTTCAATTTAGAGTTTGAGTTTGGCTCAACTCGGTATTTAACAAGCTTTCATTTATTTTATTTATTTTCGTTTATAACTCGATCTATGTTGAACTTAGCTCGCTTTATAACAATGAGCTTTGCTCATGCTTAGTCTTAACAGAGTCAAGACAAGTCAAACCAGAGCATATTTGGACACTAAAATATATTTTTGTAAAAAAAATTTTTAAAATGTATAAAAATTAACCAAATTAAAGCACTCACATTTACAGGTAAATCGTTGACATTATGATTGTTTTTACATTGACAAAAGAGATATAAGTGAAATTTATACAATGGTTAAGTATAAAACAAACAAAAATGAAAAAAAAATAAGTACACTAATTGTTGAAAGTGGTCCATAAAATGAGAACCTTTATGAACTGAGCTATTCAACTCGCAAAAATACGAGCCGAGCACAATTTCTAAATATGAAGACTTGATACTTTAGTCCAATTAATAGTAATTATGTATATGTAGGATGATTATTAGCTAATTATAAATTCTAATGAACAAGTAATAACTATTTAATAGTCGAGAGTATCGAATTTTGAGTACTCTGAATACTTTTGATGGTAGAATATTACCAATCTGTATAAAGAAAAATACTTACGGCGAGAGATACAAGATCGAAACAAAGGGGCGAAATGTATAAGCAAATCCGGGGTGCATTGTGTAATAACTGAAGCTACCTCTTTCTTTTACACGTTTCTTGTTTCTAGAGGTTGATGACTGAGGAGTGCGTTGAATTGGAAGGTTGGTTATTTCAATTACCATCATAATCATCCCCGGCCTTTCACGTCCATGAAGTTGAAATAACTCCTTAGTCGCATGTGATTTGTCTCTTAATTATCATGTGATTAATTATCTCTTGAATCTTCCTAATTATCAATTACTTGGAAAATTACAATTAACTCTGATTGAAGCCACAATATGCTGGCTCAACCCTCGCTCTCCGATGCGAGGGTCTCACTCATCTATACGAGGGCGTTGTTATCCGGGGATGATCGGATCATGTGACTACGGGTATATTTGGTAAGTACAATAAGTTAGCTTATAATTTATTTCGAGAGTTTATAAGTTCCACCGATTCAAATAAACCATTTTTTATTGGAAGAGTTTATTTAAAAAGTTAGAACTTATTTGAAAAGCTTTTTTTACTAGTTTTTTTAAATAAGATCATGAGTTTTTCATTTTTCATTCCATTTTTACCATTTTATTTTTGTAAAAAAAGAAATATTATTTTAAATATGTTCTTTTCGGTCATTTTGTATTTCTGACCTAATTTTTCAGTTAATTTTGTCAAACACTAATATTTAAATCAGCAAGCTTTTCACCTATTTTTTTATTAAGTAGTTTGTTAATATGTTTCTTTATGGAGAGGGCATTTAAAGAAGAGTGTAGAAAAAATTTGAATTCCCAACTATAATAATTATGTATTATTAATCTTTGTAAAAAAATAAATGTGCCTATCAAAATAAGATGGAGGAAGTACATCAATCGCAACATACTTCTCTTACTAGACGAGAACATTATTCATCTCATCAATCATCATCCATCATAAATAGAAGTGTAGCCTAAAAAACACATCCGCACATGAATATGCCTACAGCAGCAATCTAACTGTCAATATTCAACTCAAGACTTCATCACAAAATCACAATAATATCCATTTGATCGTGCAATAATGTGATTCTATTGATCTCACACCACACGATATCAAGGATTTTTGCACGTTAATATTTGTTATTGTACATTATACTTATATAACCGATCTAAGTGATTTGTTACAAATAATAATCCTCTGCCATTATCTAACATCGAGTAGTTTAATGAGATAGTAACTACAGCCTATTAACAAAGTCACAAATGAAATTTAATAATTGCTTCTGAATACTTATTAAGCTGTCACTAATCACCTTAAATTAAGATTTGGCCTCTAATTAGATGCAACTAATGTGGTAGACTTTTATTTTTATACCTATAAACCTCTAATATAAGTTATCTTTTTCGAGATTATTTAATATATGTACATGTTTGGTAACTTACGAAGTTTATTGATACGATATGGTACTATGTGACATGCAACAAGAAGATTATGTCTTCGTCAAGTCAATGCAAATCATTAATTAATAAAATTGTGATTAATCTATAGTGTGTTTCAAACACCATGAACTATATTTTTTAAATATAAAAAATAATAAATAATAAATAAATATCAATAAATAAGAAGAAGTTGAAAACATACACTAGTTTCAAAGAGTTTTGTATGTTGGAGTGGAATCTTTCCTTTGTTTTTGGGGTGCGGCTAAATGCACCCCCAGTTTTGCTCAATACACCTCCAAACAAAATTCGTTCAAAAATTGCCCTTTTTTCTTTCTTTTTTTTTTTAATTACTGTGTTTTGCCAACAACAGCTGAACAACCTTGGAACAATTTTTTTAAAAAAAAATCCTAAATGTTTTGTACCATTTTCGACTAGAAATGGCAGCCAAAAAAGAAGGGATCTCCCCCCTCAATTGCTGCAATTTTCAATAGCATTTGGTGTTGGAAATAATAGTAACACAACTACTTCTTGGTTTTTTTTTAATTAAAAAAGGTAAAATTGGAATAGAGATTGTTGGGTGGGTGTATTAAGCAAAATCGGCTGTGCATTTGGCCGCACCCTTGTTTTTGTTCGGGTTCCATTAATGGTAATTAATGTCCAAGTGTCATATGAATCCAAACTTTCATTGGAGACGTGTATGTTATTAATGATTAAAACAGGTTTTTCTTTTTTCTTTTTTTCGTCCAAAAGAGATTTTTTTTTTTTTTTTGTGTGTTTTTGGTAAAGGGGCGAGGGGACGGGGTAGGAATCAAACCCTCACACACACTACTTAACAGCTGCCTTACCACCGAGCCTGATTCGTTCCTTCTAAAAGAGATTTGATATTTGTAAGATGTATAAACTATCTAAAGAGAGATAATAATATGGTTTATTTTTCATTTTACGCAATTCTAACACATTATATGGGTCTACATAAATCAAGAATGATACATTCTCAGTAGTAGATTTTGAACAAAGTTCCAAAGATCGACATAACACGTCCAGCGCTGCGATGCGATAATAGGAAGTCGCTACGTGAGACGGCTACCATATGATAGTAAGGACACCACAAGCGTTGAAAGCTTTAATAAAAATTTTAGTATTGAGAATGTATCATTTTCGCTAAACCTAAATATAAGATTGAAAGTACTTGTAACATTACTCAACAATTATTTTAGTATTACAATATAAATTTCAAGTGAGGACGTGATTGCGGTAGCTAAAAATTATTTGGCGTACCGGTTCATTAATTGGTTGTTGAACCGTTTTATGACTTATGTTGTTGGCTTGTTGCCGAAGGAAATGGGCATGCTAATAGGATCAGATTGGATGAAACATTGGACATGATTATCGTATGGAATCATTGAAAGTGCCACTCTGATTTTATTTAGTCTGGAAAAATAGTTTATGTTTATGTTATTTTAACTGAAATTGATTTAGTGCATATTATAGTAAAAGGGATGTTCAAGTGCACCGGGGTATTTCGTAGTTACGGAACTCCCAATGTGTCTTACGGGCTCATACGATATTTGTTTTTAAATTTAAAACCAGATCTAAAATTAGCAGCCCAAATTATGGCAAAAAACTTTGACCGGTGGCCATCGGCAACCACGGTTTTACTAGAAAATTTTTCAAATTGTTGGAGTTCCCCCTCGCTGTATTGATTCTATATCTATTTTCGAATTTCAAAACGAATGTCGTATGGACCCGAAAATATCCGGGGAGTTCCGTAACTACAAAACACCCAAGCATACTTGAACATTTTTTACTGTAGTATATCAATTGATGTGATACTCTAATCCAATTTATATAGTATCACGACTGATATGTCATATCAATCATTGTAAAATGTGTCATATCAACCACATTATTTCAACCGTATGTTCTTAAATTTTTGGAAACTCGAAGTGATTGTTTGGTTTAGATATCTATGGATGAGAATTAAGTTTTTAAAGAGATTATTCCATTGAAAAGTCAAAAAGGAAAGTAAAAATAGTGATGGATCTATAAGGAGAAAAAGAGAAAAAAAAAATTATTTTTCAGGAAAAGTTTGGCACTTTTTTTTTTTTTTTTTTAATGACAATTTATTTTAACCATAAAGATAAGGAAAATGATCAAATTTTATTAAAAACCTCAAAATAAGGAAAATAACATCATTTTCCAACTTTCAAATTAACCCAATCAAACACCTACAATTACCATTTCCCTGGAAAACCTTTTCCCGTAATTCATTTACCCGGAAAACTTTTTCCTTCTAACCATTTTCCGGCTTTGCAATCAAACACACCCTAAGTTTTTAAAGAGATTATTCCATTGAAAAGTCAAAAAGGAAAGTAAAAATAGTGATGGATCTATAAGGAAAAAAAAAAAAAATTATTTTTCACAAAAGTTCCTAACTTGTTTAGTTTGTAAATGTATTGTCCTGACTCCTAACAGATCATCATTATTATTATTATTCCCCACACGCAATTCGCCTCCAACATTACGCTTAACCTTGGATAGTTACTTACTCAGATTCCATTGTTTTCAACTGTTATAAAAGTAAAGCTTTGCAAAAAGTTAATTATCGTTCACCCTTAATTAAAAATATGCATAAATAAATAAATAAAAAGAAAGGCAAAGTGGAAAATAAAGTAATGCGAACGTGTCCACGACTTGCCCCGTACGTCAGCATATTATTTTATTATAAATTAGACAATTAAATAAAAATATGCTTAAGCGTGTTTAAATTTGAAATTTATGCTCCATATTTCGTTGTGTCTCGTGCTTTATCGTTTATTCACACTGTTTTTACCATGCATTTTTTTATGGGGTACATTGTCACGTCTAAACTCAATGTCTGGCCTCAATGCTTTTTCACACCTTGTACTTTTTAGAACACTAAAAATGCGTTTGAAAAATTAACAAACGAGTTTTAAAAATCATATACAAAAATGTCACATGAGCCCAACCCCCCCCCCCCCCCACCCCCAAAAAAGAAGAAAAGAATGTTACAAACATATATTAAAAGAGTTACAAATAGTTAAAAAATTTACAAAACGGTTTAGAAAATTTGCAATGTGTTTTAGGAAAGTCACTATTTTAAAAAATCACACAAATTAGTAAAAAGAAAAAAAGAAAAAAGTCACAAACCTATTTTTGAAACTCACAAATAGTTTAATATATATATATCGAGCCTCGGTGATCGCCCAAGCAAAACCCGGAATGGTCATGCGTGATCACATGATAGCGTAAAAGTCGAATTTCGAAACTTTACTGTGTATTTTTCCAAATCCAAACCTCTAGGGCGTTCAAATGCACTCGGAAGTCTTGCAACTCCGGAACTCCCATCGTGTCTTATAGGTCCATATGACTTTTGTTTTGAAATCAGAGATTAGATCTAGAATCAATACGGTAAGTGAGAGCTCTGACAATTCGAAAAATTTTCTAGCGACACCGTGACCGCCGATCAAAGTTTTTTGCTATAATTTGGGTTATATTATGACCAAAAACTTTCACCGACTGCCACCAACAATCATGGCATTGGCGGAAAATTTTTCGAATTGTTGAAACTTCCCCTTGCGGTGCTTATTCGAGATTTAGTCTCGGATTTCAAAATGGAGATCCTATGAACCGGTAAAACACGCTAGGAGTTCCGTAGTTACAAAAGTCCCGAGTGCATTTGAACGTTTATAACCAAACCTCTACACTGCATTCTACCGAATTTTCTCCGAATACTTGTGCCCACCCACTCCGGCCCACCCCACTTGATATCCGTAATAACAAAAATGTCCTTTTATTTATTTTTATTAGAGGGTAAAACCATCTTTTTCAATAGCCGTAGGGGATAATATCATCGGGTGGAAACAAAATGTGAGAATAACTAAAACAAGTGAAAGATCGGATGAAAAATTTTATCAACAATAATGTTGAGATAAACTTGTTACAAATCAAAAAGCAAAAGAATCGTTGTGAAATTTGGCAATAACCATGGATCAAACAAGCTCAAGTGTGATTGCAAATACATTTGGAGAAAGAAAAATTAAATTAAATTTTTTAGGAAGTTAAATAAAAGCTCCTAGGGTGAAAACTTACTCTGTAACCTTCCGAGAGCAAACAATATGCGAGCTTAGTTACTAACATGACCCATAAAATCAACATCAGTAGTTCAAAATGTAAGATAAATGCGAGAAAATCAAAACAAGACTCGGGCATTTATTCCATGAAACTTTCATCTCCTCTAATTTAACTACTATAATATTAAAAACTCTTTTTTTTTTTTTTTTGGCCTTTTTCCCGCCTTTAGAACACTTCTAATGTTAGGGTGAAAAATGAAAAGGGAAAAGGGAAAAAGGGAAGTGAAAAAACCCAAAAGAGAAGCCAAATTGGTCCCCCCCCCCCCCGGGGGGGTGTTTTTCACCCCGAACTCATCAAAATATGGGTTTTTACCCCTTGGGGTTGTTTAACCTTATAGGAAAGGGGTAAAAACCCAGGCGCTCAAAATGCTCTTTGGCATGTCATGATATTCTTTAAAGATCACCTGGCAAGAATGAAGTCTTTATATAATAAAGATTCGAAGCAAATTTGGACTCTCAAGCCTTTACCTCAAGCCAGAAGGATGTAAAGAACTATAAATTCATATGAAAACCTGAAGAACATAAAAGCTGCACATATGCATTAAGACAATTTTTAGCCTGAATGTTGGAAGTTCACAATTGGCAATTATATGACAATGCTCACCATGTACGTAAAATCTAACACAAGATACACCCAGTATCAACTATCAAACACAGCACAGATCAATTTTCACTTCAAAACTCCACAGTATCTCACTTTTGAGGATAACCAGCAGGGGGGTAGGCAGTAGGGGGGTAGGCAGGAGGAGGGTACCCAGAAGCTTGAGGAGGATAACCTTGAGCCTGTGGAGGTGCAGGATAATAAGATTGTCCATATGCAGGTTGAGAATATCCAACAGTGGGAGGGTACTGCTGATCGAGGCGTGACATTTGCTGCGGTGGAGGCACTGCCATTGGTTGTGGGCCAAACTTACCGTCCCGTTTGTCCATTTCAACCTTGTGTTGTGTCTAAAGTACACACACATAAATAGCAACAATGCATAAAGATGAATAAACAAGTACACAATACTAAAATATACACTAATATTCTCCTCCTCCGTGGGGAAGGGCAGCGGCTTCCCACTGCTCATGTGGCACTGCCAAATGATCGTATGGTGGTTGCAAATGATGGCAAGGTAGTGCCACGACATCACTCTTGCCTAGCAGTGGGGATGCACTATCCTCCCCCTATGGTGGGGTGGAGAGCATCACTCATAATAATGGAATTTTTTGAAAAGTTAAGACACTTCTTGCTTACCTGCATGCAAGCACAAACCCTGCAAACCAAAAATTGTACAATAATATGAGAGAGATTCTTGAATAGATGAAGAAAGATTGATAAGTGAATAGGAGTAAGGTTTCCTACGTGCAATAGACCATGTCAGCTAAGCAAGATAGTATCTGAGAAGCCTCTGAAATTTCGTCACTTCCAACAATCATTGCAACAATCGAAAAGATGCAAGCAATTTGTTGGAGGCAGAACATGAACCCCTTGATTTTTGAAATGAACAAAATCAGAATTAGAAGGCACTTGAAGAAAATACTCATAAATGTTCTGTGTGTGGATGCAAAGAGATTAGCATAAGGAAATGAGTGAGTACGATGATGCAATTGTCACACTGTGTTGTCTGTATGTTGAACTCATCTTGCAACAAAAACCGGGTTGAGGCAACTGAGTTCCCAAAGCAGCAAACAACCTGAAAATTCAATTTTTTCACACAGACAAAGTCAGTAAACAAGGAAACAATAAACAAAAACAGAAAAGACCAGAAAGATCTAAGCAATGCAACTACATTGATAGAAACATCTAAAGAAACTAATAAAGTTCATCTACAAACAGCACATTAATAACCCCACACTAAACTATATCAACTTAAACAAGACTAATTGCTTACTAGTTTATTTACTTACGAATTAATGCTACAGGTTTCTTCATAAAGCTGTTTTCACTATAGAAGTTACAAAGCAAGACTAGGGTTGATGGTTAGCTTGGCTTCTATGCTCTGGTTAGCTCTGCTTCTATGCTCTGGTGGTTGTTGCAAGAAAAAGATAATCACACATCCTTCCGAGAAAGCTAAAAGGAAACACCATTTGAATTCTGTACCTGACCCAAAAAAAAAAAAAAAAAAAAAGGCAATACCAATTGCTTTGGTTTTGGAGGGCGGCATTAGCTAATTCTGGTACTCTCTTCTCAGTCACAAAGAGCAGTTCTTCTTTCAAGAAATCATTTTTCTCCAAAATCATTTTCGACCACACCATTTGATTTATGTGACAACCTTTTCATAATTTTATGAACTTTCATTTAATTTTCAACCATACATTCAAAAAATAATTTTTCCGAATATCTCAAGTGTCTCTTTGGAAGAGAATTGTGAAAAAAAAAAAAAAAACACTTTTGAACGTGCTGTTGGAAAGTACAAAAAAAAAAAAAAAAAAAGTTCTAAAAATATGAAAAAGTCGTCACAGCAATTCCATTAATGGTTGAAAATAGTAATGGAGGAAAATGATATCTAAAAAAAACCTATGTCCAAACAAGCTCTTACACTACATGCTCTTTGCATCAAACAACACAAAGTGAGATGTTCAGAATGACGTAAAACCAATTCGCATCAACCAGAAACTGCTTCACATTATGCTATAGCAGTAAGTCTGATCAGCAGTCTTGAAAGGAACAAATGAAGTATAACCTTAGATATGATTTCTGAAGTGCTGTTATTAGGGCTTGTTCTCTACAAATTATATCTACTTTTTCTCTCTCATCCTTCTCAACCATTCATTCATTGATTTGACAATTACTTTATATTTTTTAATACTCCATCTCGAATTTTCAACCACACATCCTACACCAAATTTAATCTCTACAAAACATACCCTAGTCTCTTTGAGAATATGCGGAATGTTGTTGGGGGAAAAAAAGGAGGTTGGGGAGCACTAATGAAAACATTTGCTGCCTTTGATGAATGGAAGTGAGGTATACAGTATACTATTGTTTTGAAGACTAGCTCAAAACATTCAGAACCGTGTACCATTTCCCCGCCCCACCAATTTTGGTGGCTTTCATTTCCACCTCACAACTGAAGAATCATCTCCAACATGAGAGGCAAAGCATCAACTGTCAATTACAGAAACACTTCCTACTAAAATGACTAAACAATATCTAGTCATAAGTTCCTTCTACAAAAGATAAAAGATAAGAGCATCTCCAATGCACTCATTCTAGACATTATGCATTTGAGGAGAGAGAGTGACACACAATTTGAGGTGGGCCACATATTTTCTCCAATTTTTCCTAATTTTCCATTTTCTCTAGGAACTTTACCCTACTTTTTCTTCACTTTTCTTCCTCGTTTCCCGTGTCACTTCCAAAAACACACATCCATCTACACATCTTCCACTATTATTTTATCATTATTTTTTAATTTATCTCTCTCTCTCTCTTTTTTTCACTTTTCCCACACTTTTTTCCTACACCTCTTTCTAGTCAATTTCAATTAAAATAATTATTATCTCTCTATCTCTCTCCTCCACATCATCTCAATCCACATCCATTGCATTGGAGATGCCCTAATAAGTTCCTAGTCATTGTATAAGAGCTTGTTTCCTTCAACATGAAATAATGTTGTTGCTCAAACGACCACCATATATACTTTTGTACCGCCGTAGTCATTGTATAATAGCTTGTTTGCTACATGTTAAAACAAAAATCTTTTTCTCAACTGAAATACTCATTTGACCAATTTCACAATCTTTTTTTTTTTTTCAAATTTTTTTGTATAACTTGTGTTTACTTTTCAACCACACATTTAAAAATCATGTTTCTCAAAAATCTCTACAAAATATAAATTAATCAATTGAAAGACTAAAGACTAAAAGAAACAAAGGGTTTAAGCACGGCCACAAACAGAGGCCAATTTGATATGAATGGTGCAAGACGCATCTTTTGACAATCGAACATACTTATCATTTCATAAAAAAGCTTCTCAAGAGACCGAGCAGCTTTAGTTTTAAAAATAAAATAAGATTAACGTGACTCTGTGATAGTAACAATTATAGAAAAAAAAAAAGTCACCAGCACAAAAAATCAATCTCTTATTACCTCTGTGGCAAGGCAAAATTCAGGGCAACGACTTTCTCCACACCGCCCGCTGCAGGGCATATAACCAGCACAGCACACATACCTGCAGCAAGCACCAGAAATGTCTATGACGCCTAGAGCTAGGTACAAGTAAGCCTAACAAGAATATAAACTTCAATTACCTGGACATGTCATTGTAAAGAGCTCGCTTTCGGAGCATATATGATACACAAGGCCCACTGTAATATGAAATCATTCTATGGTTAGGCACAGATCAGAAATAGCTAAGCAACAGACTAATATACAGAAATATCGATCGAATTGAAGTTGCATGAACAGAGTGAATGAAATAATACAACACCTTTGTCATCTATCTACTTTTTCCTTTTTTTTTTCATTTTTCTATTCCTCGAACTTTGTCATAAGTAAAAGAATACACGAGTTTGTAACTGAGAGATCAACATCAATGTTGTACAAGATATCACCTAAATGATCCACCTATGCAACAAATCTAAAATTTTAAGACCCCTGAATTTACTCTGAGTGACATATTACAGATAGAATGCAAGATGGTCAACCTCTCCTGCTACACCTATATATATTTAGTAAGGGCACCAGAGTAGACGTCTGCATATAGGACTCATAGAAAATATTGCTTGAAAGATTGTAACAAGTTAACAAAAATGCAAAGCTCAACAATTATAAATTCACATTTTAGATTGCATCTATAGCAAGTCAAACTCTCGTTTTGGTAACATTTACAGGTCAAGTCATAACACTTGCAGTGAAAACACTTTTCATCCACACATTTGATACAACCAACAAATTGATAGAACCCTAACTATCGATTTGGGAATTAGGGCAAAATTGGGGCTAGTAATAATTTTATTAAATAATCAAAAGTAAAGGAACAAAGTCAACCTACTTTCCGATAAGTAGGCATTTCTCTCCAAAGTATTCCCGCTCTTATTTTATTGACAACATAAGAAAGACATTATTGCTCCACTAACCCTTATATAAGCATAATCCATGTGGGCTAAGTACAATTTTGCCTGTGCGCACATTTTTGGGCCTAGTAGAAATATAACCATGTTATCCAACAGTAATTTCTACGTTCTATTATTTATTTTTTCAGGAAAAGAAAAAGTTCATAAACATTTCCAGACAAGCTAAACATCCAATTCGAAGGCTGAACAGTATGGAACAGTTGTAGCACGTCACGTGGAGTCACTAAAGGTTACAACCCGTAAAAGTTTATTCAAAGTCTGACTCTTTGGGTTTCATAAACATTTGCAGCAAATCTCACTTTGAGTCACTGGGCAAACTTTAATCAGTATGACTTATGCACTCATCTAAAAGTTTTCTAATACTCAAATTGATCCAGCCACCACCATCTGAGCACATCACAGTTTGAAAACACTTAGAAAGTGATGGGCCTACTTCATATTAAAAGTTAACATAGTAAGCAATCCAAGTCATTTATAAGAGGGAAATTGATCAGAGAAAAGTGGTTTCACTCAATACTCATTGTTTAACGACTTAAGAGGCTAGCCCACATGTAAGTTGAAGAAACTTCTTGACGATTTTTTGTGGTATAAATTAAAATATGATAAAATCATTATCATTAAGGCCCAAAAATCTCCAATGTTTACCGGGCAGTTTAAGTTTTACATTTTGGTACAACTAGGTCAATAATGAGCAAACTAGTCGTTCTGCTAAATTGCAGGTAACTGAAACATGCCATCCCTACATTTCACAGTGTGGTTGTTTTCCTTCCGCAAAGTATAGCAGAGAACAGGAACTTCAGCTTCTTTGTTTTTTCCCCATAAAACAAAATGAGCTGCAGAGATATTCGAAGACATATGCAAGAATCATAAACATAGAAGCGCCTTCAATTTTTCTAATAGTAATTCTTATTCCATGATTTTATTCTCTTTATAAGGGTGATAGGATTGAATTTTATATGGTTTTCCTATGGATTTTTATGTAAAAGAGGAGAGAGAATCAGTGAAGTTAAATGGTGGAGATTGTGTAGTACATATAGGTCCCACGAGATATGTGGATGTCATTCATTTGACCAAAAGAAAGAATTGATAAAAATAGATTAAAAAAAAAAGTGGAAAAAAGTTGTAAAACTCATTGGCTATCACCCCCTATGTCACTAGATGAGCCAATGTTATTCAAAAACTTCAGGACAGAAATGTGTGTTCTATTTATATTTGTTTGGGGCCCGTCATTTACTCCTTCCCAGTTAATTCTACTCCGACACCTTTCTTCATTTCTGAATAATCTACCTACAGAAGACAAAAATTAAAAGAATAGTGATAAAATCAGTGCAGAATTCTTGGTTTCATTAAAATGAATTAAATTGCTCGAAGTCAATCCAAGTCAACTAAGTCCACGCAGCACAATGACTAATACGCAATCATGCACCTCTAGTCGTCCATATCTACTGTATAAAGCTTCTTTTTTTCTTTAAATAAAAAAATAGTAACTTAAAACATGTTCAAAATTTACTTTTTATATTTTTAATTAAATATGTTGAAACAAATAATTTTCCTATGATCCTATGATATATTTAAATGCCAGTTAATTAACTTAACGATGATTTAGTTAATTGAAAAAACTAAAAAAATAAAATATTGCAGCCGGACTAGTTTTATACATTTCTCATTGAAGTTTTTGTCTTTTTGAGACTTATGCCTCAAAGCGCCTCACACACAAAAACCAACTCAATACCTAGTTCCACATTTTTAAGCATTGGTATCAAGTTAACAAGGGCGAAGGTCAACAATTATAGATTCGCATTTTAGATTGCATCTATAGCAAGTCAAAGTCCTCTGCTTTGGTATCATTTAATGGTCCAGTCATAATAGAAGGTTTGGTATAACACTTCTAGTGAAATCACTCTACATCACACATTTGATACAACCAACAAATTCATAGAGCCATAACTATCCATTTGGAATTAAGGCAAAATTAGGGCTAGTAATTTTAATAAATAATCAAAAGTAAAGAAACAAACTTGACCTACTAATCAAGAAGTAGACCTTTTCTCTCCAAAGTGTTCCCACTCTTATTATAATGATGACATGAGAAAAACCTAATTACTCATTTGCTCTACTAACCCTTATATAACCATAATCTGTCTAAGCCAAGTACAATTTTTCCCCTACCTAGAGCGAACTATATGTGTGCACAATTTTGGGCCTAACACAAATATAACATCGTTATCCAACAGTAATTTCTACCTTTTATTATTTATTTTTCCAGAAAAAAAAGTTCATAAACTTTTCCAGACAAGCTAAACATCCAATTCAAAGGCTAAAACAGTTGTGGCACATCACTTGGAGTCACTAAAAGTGACAACCTCTCAAAAATTATTCGAAGGCTGACTGTTTGGGTTTCATAAACATTTGTAGCAAATCTCACTTTGAGTCACTGGAAAAATTTTAATAATAATGACTTATGCAATCATCTAAATGTTTTCTAATACTCAAATTGTTCCAGCCCCAGCATCCGAGCATCACATTTTGAATACACCAACAAAGTGATGGGCCAACCCTTATATTAAAAGGTAACACAGGAAGCAATCCAAGTTATTTATACGAGGGAAATTCATCAGACAACAGTGGTTTCACTCGATACTCAATTTTGTCAATTTTGTTTAACAACCTAGAGGTTAGACCACATGTAAGCTAAAGAAGCTTCATGAAGATTTTTTATCATATAAATTAAAATATGATAAAATCATTAAGGCCCAAAAATCTCCAATGTTTACCAGGCAGTTTAAGTTCTACATTTTGGTACAATTAGATCAATAATGAGTAAACTAGTCATTCTCCTAAATTGCAAGTAACTGAAACATGCCATCTCTAAAATTTCACATTGTGGTTTTTTCCTTCCAACAAATTATAGCAGAGAACAGCAACTTCAGCTTCTTTGTTTTTTCGCCATAAAACAAAATGAGCTCCAGATATATGTGAAGACATATACAAGAATCATAAACATAGAAGCAACTTCAATTTTTCTAATAGTAATTCCGATTCCACAATTTTGTTCTCTTTATGTCACTAGATGAGCCTATGTTATTCAAAAACTTCAGGACAGAAATGTCTGCACTATTTATATTTGTTCTTGGCCCGTCATTTACCCCACCCCAATTAATGCTACTCCGACACCTTTCTTTATTTCTGAATGATCTACCTACAGAAGACAAAAATTAAAAGAATACTAGGACAAAATCAGTGCAGAATTCTCAGTTTCATTAAAATTAATTAAATTACTCGAAGTCAATCCAAGTCAACTAAGTCCACGCGGTACGATGACAAATACGCAATCACGCGTCTCTAGTCGTCTATATCAACTATAAACACCAAATCCACAACTAGCAGCTGAAATACCAGGATCCAATCGAACCAGAAACCAAAATTTGAAAGGCGGTCACATTCACTTACCACCAAAACGACAAGCAGCAATCTGCAAACCACAAAACCACCAAAAAATCAAACTAAGGCCACAATAAAAAGTTAATTCAATCTTCAAATACACGAAACAGGTTTTGCACAAAAAAATTAGATAAAAGGCATACACGGAGGATCGTGTTGCATAGTCCGCGTCAGATCGGTGTGCCAGAAGTTGCGATAGTTCTGGCGGAGCTGCATCTTCTCCATGTACTCTTGATTCGGCATTTTACTCAGTCCTCCAAAAATCAACAATAAAGCTGAAGATCTGAGATAAATTTCAAACCGGAAGAAGAGGACGGAGGAGGAGAAAGAGGAGTTACGCTAAGAAACAGGTCAATTTGCGAAGTCCAGAGTATTTATTTATATATACCAACAATAATGAAAACAACAGTTGGGTACTGGTGGGCGTTTCGACGAAGGCAACGCGGGCGACTTTTCTTATCTTCCAATTTTTATTTTAAATTTAATATAACAAAATTTTTTGACTTGTATTTATGGAAGTTTCGAATTTGTTTAAACATTATTATTACGCGTAGAGAAACCTTTTCTTCATAAAATTTGAAAATAGTACAACAACATGGTTTTGTTCGATAACTGACAGTATCGAGAATGCTTTTGGAATTTGGAATTTATATAAAGGATAAAAAAATTATTATAAAATGAAAAATATTATAGAAAAATATTAAAACGAATATTTTTTATATAAAATTGATTAAATAGCCCATGAGAAATAATTTTACCAAATAAATACGTAAATGATCATTTGTGGAAAAATATCGCACATGGTCCTGTCATCAAATGGCTACCTTCGGTGCCTTAATTAATGAGGGATTGAAATTTCTGTCCCACAATTAACGGGGGGCTAGTTGCTACAGTAATTTCTATCGATAAGCAAGTTCATTGAGGGTGTGTTTGATTGATGCTTATTCATCTGCAAAAGGAAAAATGTAACCCAATTAATTTGAAGAAAACCTATTTGATAGTCAAAAGTCTTTCTGGAAAGAGACTCCCATTTTTGCCCTCATGTGACCAGTTTTTCAGGTTTTCATGGAATTCACTTTCTTGCCTAAGGGGGTGGATTTGGTTTTCTAGGAGAAAATATTGCTTTGTTTTTTATTTTTTATTTTTTTTTTTTAATTGACAATTTATTTTAACTATAAAGATAAAAAATGATCAAATTTCATTAAAAATACAAAAATAAGGAAAACAACATTATTTTCCAACTGCAAATTAATGCAATCAAACACCTATAATTATTATTTTCTTAAAAATATTTTCCCAAAATTTATTTGCTCAAAAAACGTTTTCTTTCCAACCATTTTCGACTTTCCAATCAAACACACCCTAATATATTTGTTGTCGTTATTTTATATGTGTTTTCCAAAATTTCTCAAGTTAAAATAGTTCTCACAAAATTACGACAATTTATTACATCTATACTCATATATAAAAGCCCTTCCACCAAAAGGTATTTTCCCGCAAAAAAGATTATTTTTATTTTTATTTTTATTTTTTGTTAGCAATAAGATTTAATAATTAATCAATTAAGGAAATACATATTTATAAAAAAGGAAAAAATTTTATAAAATTAAGGAACCCATTTTTCCTTAATAAGCATTTATAAAAAGGTAGTGCAAGAAATTTTTTTTTTTAAAGTTTGGACTTTTATTATGTTAGGCAAGTATGACTCATAAATCCACCTAATTATAGCATGTTCTAAATTTGTATAAGATTAATGGATTTGACTACGCATTTGTCAAAAAATTTTGTCAAAATTCATGTATAAAAAATGGAAGAATAAAATAAAATAAAATGTTAAAATGACGTTGCTTTTACAATATTTATTAACTCTTTTGTGGTCTAATATACGGTAAAATCCACATATGGTATGAGTGTTTAAAAATATGGAAAATCGCATCTACAATTAATGTGGAAAACTTCATGATTTTTTTAAATTTTGTTACATAAGATACAATATTAACTATTTAGCATATAATAATTTAAGAATTGAATTTCCCATTCATTTTTTGAATTTCATTTATATAAGTGTGAAATTAAATTCATATTTGGAAATTCAACACTAAATAAATTAATAAAATTTAGCATTTTTATTTTAATTTCATTAGATAAAAGATGTATTAATTATTAAGAATATAATTTAGGAATTGATATATCACACAATTAACTAAATGTCAAGCTAATTAAATCTTTTTGGGCTGTAAAAATATTTATTTTGAAAGTCCTCCAAAAATTAAATTATTAGCTTTTTTAGACAATAAAATCCGATAGTGACCCCGTAATGCATGCCTAATACTAGGTTATAGTACACTTCTATGGTTCTAAGCGATCAATGAAATTATTTACAGCATTTTTGTTGCTAAAGTTTATATAATATAAAAAAATTTCTATAATATTCAAAAATATAAATACAATAAAAAAACAAAAATGAATTTGTTGGTTTATTATTGGTTTTTAATTTAGAACAATATGAATAAAATAAAAATACAAAAAATGAATTTGGATTATTGGTTTTATCTTTAAATAAATCAATTTTTTGCTCATTTTTTAAATTCCATTTATAATTTTTTTATTAAATCCATATTTTTAATATAGATATGAATTTTTTTCCCGAAACTAAACACTAAATAAATTAATAAAATTCATGAATTTTTATTTTAATTTCATTAGGTAAAAGATATATTAATTATTAAGAATATAATTTAGTAATCAATATATCCCATAGTTAATTTTATGTCAAGTTAATAAATCTTTTTGGATTTGAAAGTTTTCCACAATAAAATTCTTAACTTTTCTCCAAAAGTTTAGCCAAATAGATAATTTTTTACACTATTAAAAGAAACAAATATCTCACATCAGATAGTTATGAGAAAATAGTGCGTATGTTTCTCTATAAAGCACTAATCATGAGGCATTTTAGAAATTATATCCAATGGCTATTTGGGGAAATTGGTAATCAATTTTGCTTTAGTTTAATAATAATTTTTAGGTTATTTTTTAATTAATAATAATAAATAAAAATCTCATACTAGTCCCATAATGTGCTCTGAACGTGAGAAATGTGTGTCTTTGACCCATTTCCTTGAATCAAACACACATTTGAATTAATAATAATAAATAAAAATCCCATATTGGTCCCACAATTAGTGTTTGTGCAAGAAACGTGTGTTTGACCCACTTAATTGAAAATGTATGTTTGATTCGTTTAATTGAATTGGGCGAAGTATTTTATTACGTTTGGGAAGACTAATGGTTTATGTATAAGAATAGATATCAAAAATTTGTTAGTAGGTTATTGACGTATATATTTTTATATCATTTTTTTAAACATGGTTTTTAAGCTTTTTCATCCGATAAAAGCTTTTATTTTTTTTTCCTTTTAAAAGGTTTTTTATTCTTAACAAACAAGGAATTTACTTTGTTCACAATAATTATATTATGGGTGTAACGCCCCGTCCAGTTCCACATACATATACGTCATAAATGACGTCATATCAGAGTGCGCCGTGCACGCATCATGAACATAAACATAGAGCCACCTTTGGGCTTAGGCCACCTTCGGGCCCGTACACGGGTTTTCTTTTCATTTCATAACATAATGGAACTAGACGTGCGTCCGTCATTCATTGAGACACGAAACCCTAAATTCATTTCTTTCAAGCATATAACGTAAGGCTAGGGTTTGGTTTTCATTACGCATCAAGATCTTTTGATTCTTCGCCCACACACCACATCATAGCGTCTAGTGACCTTCGCCCACTCTCACGCACATCACCTACGTCAAACATATAACATACGCACATAATGAGTCATAAAGACTCGATGGATAATAGATGCAATGCAATGTATGTCACACGCTTCATTACGGGCCCTCTTGCGAATCACGTGCTTACATTGGCGCCATTTTTTAAACATATGGCGGGTCCCATAACATAACATAACATCATTGGAGACATCAATCTCCCATTGGGGCATTGGTTTCCGTTAGACCCAAATATCGGGCGTAGGGTCCCTAGAGCGTAGATCCCCGTTAGGCCAAAACATTTTCATTTTGTAAATACGTGATAGGCATTTCATTCACACGTATGCATTCATGACGTGATCATAGGTAGCACTTACCATTATGCCTTGTTTCTTTCGCATCGTCATCATTCATACGTAACCCATAAACAAGGCTTCATCATCACATCGTGAACACAAGCATAAAACATTATATATTCGTGCATTAACGTTAACTTCACATAAGGCCACGACATTCAAACGTAGAGCATACGATTACAAAGTGTTCACGTTGGTTCATATAAGCGTACGTCACATAACACGCATAATATTCCACGTTGAACCACATAATCATACATGAATGCCAAGCTTATCACATTCTTCATTCATTACATATAACATCCACTAACTAGGTTTCTTTTTCTTAGGACCGACTAATGCTTAGACACGGCATGGAGGATCATATACGTCACACAATCATGTACACATCATCAACATATCATGTCAACCACATAACACAAGGCCAAGAGATCCTAGCATGTCTCTAAGTTCCCAAATCATCATATTCATGTATAAATCATGCAAATACGTCATAAAGCATGTAAAGCAACCATTACCCACCATAGATGGGGTTCAAACAAGCATGGAGACCATCTTCTTCCTCCTCTTCTTCCTTCTCTTCCTTTTCTTCTTCTTTCTCTTCTTTCCTTTCTTCTTGTAATCATAGATTACACAAGCATTACATAGGTCATATATGGAGTGGGAGATGATTACATGGGTTCATGAGGGTCTTGGAAGGGTTTTGGGAGTGTTAGAACCGAGCTTGGATGAATAGTGCCCAAGAAACGACAAGAACCATCTAAAATAGCCATTCTGCCGACTTATAATTACGGCCGTGAATTCCACATTTACTGGTAGTAACCCATGACTTACTGGCCAGTAACCCCATATCCTTACGGCCAGTAACCCTATAAATACGGCCTGCATTCTCTCATCATACGTAATAAACTCTGAAAATCCCCTGTATTTCATCTTCTTGACTTACGGCAGAATTTACATTCCTTACAGTAACACCAATAATACGGCCAGTATCTCGGAACCATACGGTTGTAATTTGCTCTCTGAAACTTTTGGACATTTTCCACTTTGTTTACACCATTTACCGTAACCTTTGAACCTTACGGTAGTAATTCGACATTTACGGCCGTAACTTATGACATTTACTACCGTAACCCCCGTTATGCACAAATTTTCCCATTTTCATCTTTCGACGGCCGTTTCGTATCCGGGACATATCCTATACGTCCAACACATATCGTGAACATATCATATACATGAACGCCATACGAAACATCGTCACGTCATTTCATCTCATATACGGTGCATATACGGAATCATATACGTATTCATATACGGTTCCGGGACGAATTCGGGCGGGCCATTACAATGGGCTTGTTCGGTTCATGATGAAGAAAGTCATGCATGAATTTCCGTAAAAATATGTGGTTAATATTGTATTGGAGAATGTGTGTGTGGTTGAAAAAAGGAGAGAGAAAATAATTTTTTATTCCTTTGGTTTCTTATGCATGAACCGAACAAGGCCTATATGTTTGCTTTTTTATTTGTTTCTTAATTTCAAAAGGTGACAGTTGATTAAAAAATTAAGAATCAAAAACTCGCAAGCGATGCTGATCAACATGAGTTAGGGGAAATCGCTTTCTAATGTTTACATTTATCTGAGGAGGCTTGTATTCAGCCGTGGACAACTGTATGCTACTGTCTATAAAGTTACGAACAACAGCGGATTGAAGATTTTGATTTGTGACAATGATGTAAATCCAAAAACTCAACAACAAATGTAGTGCTTAAAGAAGTGTTTCAAAATTTAGAGTAAATTTTTTATTTATAATATTTATTTCGTTCATATGCATGCCATCACATCATCTAACAAACTACAATCACTGATTTAAGTGCACTTCCATCTAATGCGTGTTATGTTATAACTGTTTTATTTCAATTGTAATACAATATTATTCAGTTATATTTTTATATCTAACATGGAGACATATTTTTAATATTTTATATTAATTGTTCAAAAATATATCTTTATCTTTATCATTACAATTATATTTGTATCTATTGCATTTTACTTAAAAAAATTATTTTTTGTATCTATAAGACGTGCTCTTTAGAATATTTTCGTCCCGTGCAACACACGAGTTGAATACTAGTAACAACAAATATGTTTACTATTTTAATTGGGAGTTAAACCATGAAATAGAAGAAAAAGATCTAGACTAAATACATCAGACTTTATGGAGGCTTATGCACATATTATTTTAAAAGGTCTGCATAGGCGTGATGGCACACAAAGGCTTGATGCTTAATTGAAATGTCTTGTACAGTGGAAACCCTTAAAAAGGTGATCTACATAGGGTTGAGCACCTCCTGCGAGTATACTCTTTGTAATGATGTGTGCTTTTTAGTTCGTCTATTGATTATTTTTTAGATTTGGTCCAAAAATATCATCTTATAAACTCACTTCTCTTTCCACACTTTACTTTATGATTTTTATTATTAAATGTCAAAATATAACTTGGATAAGAAGTTATCGAATTGCGTTTCAATAACCAAAAAAAAGGAAGAATTCTAATTTCTAACAACGTTTAACACTTAAAAGTATGTTTGTATCTTATCTTAAATTGGCCATGTTCATATATAGTGCTTTTTCTTTTTATTAAAGTCAACTATCCGATTATAGTCATTTCGAATCTAATATCTAATTGCATGAGTTAGTTATTAAATATTAAGTAACATTTTGATTTTCAATACTTAAAGAGCTATATTTTTCTAGAAGAATAAAAAATATATAAAAGCTGGTATAATTTTTCAAATATGCATTGTTTTATTTATTCACTAATGTAAAACAATTAAAAATATATAAAAAATAAAAAATACATTTTCACGCCCTGGCCTTGTCTTGCATAGGCTTACAAGGCTAGATACGCAGTCATGCAAAATGAAATTTAAACAATGAATTTGATGAGTTGGCGAAAATGTTATACTATATAATAGGCGTTCGGCTATGTGCTACAAGCAATAAATTGAAGATTCAGTGGGTGTTAGTTTATATGTATTTATGAGTATTTATAAGTTTTGATGTGAAATAGGAGAGAAAATGAGTGGGGTTGAGTGGTGGAGATTTGTGTAGTACAGTGGATCCCAAAAAATATATGGATATAATTGGTTTGACTTTAGATGAGAATGAGTCAAAATGTGTAAAAACTTGTTAAAAGTTGGAAAAGAACGGGCGCCCAGTTAACTAGTTAAACAGGATGAAGACTGGGCTAATAGATTGTTAACACCTATCTAGTTTTTGGCATGTTACTTCAGTGATTCTAGACCACAATCATCAAATTAACTAGTCCATCCAAACAAAGGTAGTTCACATGCAACCAACAAGTGAATGAACATTTGAAACAACAACTTGAGGTTCCATTACATGTGACGAGAGTTATAATTATACATTTGTCAGAGCAGTAAGACAAGAAAATTTACTTTAGACAAGAAAATTTACTTAATGTGATGAGAGTTATAATTATACATTTGTCAAAGCAGTAAGACAAGAAAATTTTCTTTTGTTGAAAAAGATTGTAGAAATTACATCGACAAGGTGAGGAAGTAAAGATTAGGTGAAGGAAATGTTGTTGCATGCAATATATTCAAGTCTATTTCGCAAAGATAAGTAGTTGCTGTAATGCCCCAATTTCCCCAATTTTTAATATCGAAATGTTACTACAATAGCTGTGACTTTTGTTAAACGTGAAAATTTTGAGGATAATAATTTTTTTGTAAATAAAAACTTCTATAAAAATAGGAATAATAACAACACCTAAATTTAAGATCCACGTTATTAAATAAAACACTATTCGTCAATAGAATAACCAAAATTCGTTTCCTAAATAAACAAATTAAATCTTATAATTAAAATGCGGAAATCAAGATTTAACAGCTCGCTACGAATCTAATGGTTCAATACACCAAATGTTTGGAAAAGCAATAATGAATTTAAACTTGGTTGGTGGTGTCCCGCTTTACGCCACTTTCCCGAGCTCCTTAATCTGAAAGAAAAGTTGAAATAATTGAGTATAACGTAGTTACGTTATACTCAGTGGGGTACAGTATAAAGTTTTCATCATATCACATACCAGTACATGAGTTACAATTATAGGCAATCAAATTATAAAAAAGTTGAGTGTTGGAAACTCCCGTCCAACGAGGGATGGTCACTATGACCTTTCGAATGACCCTTACACATCCCATAGAAGATGGTACTAAACACCATCACGTGCATGTCAAATAGCAAATATGCCACAATCATAATCGCACACAAAGGAACATAACATGATTTTCAAGTAAACAGTCGCTTTTAAAATAAAAATATTTTGTAAGAAATAAACCCCACCTCAAACTCGTGGTTCTCGTAAAGTCCTTGAAATTAGAGCTGATGTGATGCTAGCGACTCTACGGACTTTGCATGTCATCTAATAGAAGAAATTAAATATAATTTAGCATTTTAAATCTTAAAATTAAACTTCAATAATTTATTGGGGTCTTAAAATATTTAATTTAAAAGTTTGAAGGCCTAATTGATAATTTTAAAAGTTACTTTGGCCTTAATTGAAAGAGAAGTATTGATTTTAGGGTGGAAATTAAACTTTTGAAACTCAATTTGGACTTGATTGAAAGAAGTAATGATTTTAGGGGCTGATTTGAAATTAAATCAAAACATGAGGACTGTAATTGCAAATTCTATGAATTCAATTGGACTCAACTGAATTAAATACATAATTTTGGGGGCTTAACTTGAGCTTTTAAAACTCGATTGGACCTAACTGATGGGAATAATTGACTTTAGTGGCCAACTAAGAAGATTGTTGAAAACAGTGGACTAACGTAAATGGGAACTAGAATTTGAGAGGCCGTTGTTGCAAATTCCTCAATTTTGAAAGTCAAAATCAGCTTTTGGTATTATTTCTTCACAAATGCACGATACAAACACAGAAAAAAGAGAATAAGCTGTCAAATGACAAAATGGAGATTTCTTTGACTAGTCCGATGAGGCTACTACCGGAAAAAGGACCCGCCGGCGACTGCAGTCAAGGCTCGAACTCTGTGTGACACGATTCTGGCCAAGAGGGAGGGAAAAGGCAGAATGTTGTCCGAGTATAGACGCGGAATCCGGTGAAATTCTCAGTTTTCCGGCCAAAATCCATCAATTAAACTCGAGTTTTGGGTTCTACAATGCTCAACCATCATTTTGGGAGTGGTTTATGGAAGAGATTTCAAGATTAAACACAAAGAGACATGGCCGGATCCTATTCACGCATTTGGGTACTATTCACTCCATCTACAAGAATCAAGCTCATTTGCTAATACGAATAAGGAGAAACTTACAATAATGGAGACATTTATAGTACAAAAGTTCAGTGATTTTTTTTATATAAAAATTAAATTTTGTCCAAAATTTTCACACATCTCTTCAACATTGGTTTGTCGAATGGATCTAAGATTATTCGGCCAATATTGATGGAGTAGCTGTTGAGGTGTTCAACCAATATTGGTCGAACACCACAAAGCGTGTTCAGCCATATTTGGCCGAACACTCTTTGAGGTGTTTGGCCAACTTTTGAAGAACACCCTTTGGGGTATTCAACCCATTTTGACCCAATAATCATTTTTTTAAAAGATTAATTTGTTATTCACAAGAAATAAAATTTATTTATATTTAATAATAATCATATTAATTATTTATTTATGATAATAATTATTTATATTTAATAGTAATAATTATTTATAATAGTTATTTGTCCATATTAATAAATTTTATATTTACAATTACAATTCTTACTAGTACTACACCCGTGCGATGTACGAAAATAATTAAATTTATGTATAATAAATAATTAATATAATATTATAAATATATTAAATATGAATGTTGAATCACATAACTGATGTAATTTATGCATAGAGATTACATAATTATAAATAATTATTAAAATCTATAATATTGTATATTATAATCAATGCAAAAAAAAGGCAAATAAATTCGCAATTGTAAATTAAAAAAATTCATGTACATCGCATAATTAAGATATTTATCAAAACGTGTAGTTTTAATTCCAATTATCGTGGATTGCATTGCACAACAGTGATCGTAGAAATTAATTAATTGTAAACAAACAGCTGAGAATGAATATATACAAATTCTTTGATTATCAAAATTTCTCTTTCTCGTTGGTACAAATGAAATTTATATTGAACACCTTTTTTCCTTCTGAAATGGATATTATGTACTGTAATTTTAAAGATTTTATATTTTTTTAATGATTAGCTGTAATTGCTACTTAATTTTAACTCTATTATATGAGAAGTATTATGCTTAATTTTATATAATTTAAATTTGTAGTAATACCGATAATTTTCTGCATCTACATAATTTATTTGATTTCTTTCCATTTACATAAATTGTATTTTAATTTTAGAAAAAAAACTTTTTATTTTTAATTTTATATACTTAGAAAAAGAAAAACGCATGCAATGCAAAATTCAGTCAGTGAACATATCAATCAGTCATATTAATAACAAAAAATATAAATTAACTTTTTTAATTAGAAACCGTGTGTCATGTCAGCAATGCCAATATGACATCCGCCAAATGTGGCACTTCAATTGTAATAATATAAAAATTAATAAATTACTATTTACTTAAAAATTGATAAATTATTCAACATAAATGCAGTTATAATTTTAACTACTCACAATTTAATTTTAAAAAAATAAAAAAAGTAAAAAATACGCACTATTTTTGAATAGTCCAATTCACGTAACCAAGCAAAACTATCAAGACCTACAATTTTAACACGATGACAATAAATAAAAAATATTCATTATTTAATATTTTGAATTAGAACTTTAAAAAAATGAAGTTATATTTAAAGTCTTTCCAAAACTAATTTTTTCTCATTAAATATTTGCTTTAAATATTGGTTTATTTTTAATTATGTTTTTAAGTACTATTAATTAATGTTGGATTATTCCAAAACTAATTTTGTAATTTTTAAAAAATATTTAATATATGTCATGTTGGCATCTTTACTTAAGTGACACTCCAATTTTTTTAATATAAAGAAAGATTAATAAATTACTATTTACGTAGAAATCGATAAATTATTAAATATAAATCCAGTTATAACTACTCACAATTTGATTTCAAAAGATTAAAAAAAAATACCCACTATTTTTTAGTATTCCAATTCACGTAACCAAGTAAAACTATCAAAACCTATAATTTTAACATAATTTTAACATAATAAAATAAATAAAAAATATTTATTATTTAATATTTTGAATTCGAATTTTAAAAAATGAAGTTATATTTAAAATCTTTCGAAAACCAATTTTTTTATCATTAAATGATTGCTTTAAATATTGGTTTATTTTTAATTATATTTTTAATTACTACTAATTAATAATGGATTATTTCCAAAATTAATTTTTTAATTCTTTAAAAATATCTAATGTGTGCTACGTTAGCATCTTTGCCAACGTGGCACTCCAGTTATTTTAATATAAAGATTTCATGGGAAACTATTGGTCGTCAATACTGTATTACGAAATACTAGTGAATTAATTACATAAATAAGAATCCAAAAAATTATATAAAAATTATTACATATAATTAATATTAATTACAATAAATTTAGAGTTACAATTATCATTTTTATAGTAAGTATATAAATATAAAATTTATTAATATTGATAAATAATTATTATAAATATTTTTTACTATTAAATATAAATGATTATTATCATACATAAAGAATTAATATGAGTAATATGTAATTATTATCATTAAATATAAATAATAACATAATTATTAGCAATTACAAAAAAAGGAAAAAGTTTAGTAGCCATCCAAACATGGCCTTGTTATATTTGGCCATGTTTTGGCCGAACATCCACAAGGATGTTTGGCAAACTTTGGCCGAACGTCCAATTGGACATTCGATCAAATTGGGTCGAAAGGGCAGATTGGTCATTTTTTTGAGGGCTAATTTTGTCTTCAGATTTATATGGGTGTGAAGAGAAATTCTTGGGGTATGTTTGGCCGCACCCTTTTTTTGGAGGATGATGATGAATTATAGATACTCTGTAGATTCAACAATCGATGGAATGTGCAGTGTTTGCATGATAGCTATGTGTGTTTGATGTACAGACCTTCATGTACATATACATGTTGTTTCAATGGCTAATAATATGTTCCACGTAATAGGGGAAAGGGATTACCTGATAGTTGCTATGAGTTGATGACGGTGGGAGATACTTAGAATTGAATGTTGCTGTGGGAACTCTAGCAGCGTGAGTTTATAGAGAGTTTGAGAAAAAAGAATGTGAGCAATGGAGAGTTTTGATATGAAGAGATGTAGGTGTAGATACATGGGTGAGAATGAAACGTGTGTTTGAGGGAGTATAGTTGGGCAGAAATTCTTAACAACTAAACAGAAAAAGCTAGGTTCTTAAACTTCCTCAAAAATAGAATTTGAATTGGGATGGGCCTTCAAATCAATAGTTGGCCTCAAAGCCCAATGGGCTAAATATAATGGCCCGTCGGAATTTAAATGGGCTTTTGATTTAATAATTGAGTCTAAAACCCAACAAACAATTTTATTGGCTCTTAATAAAATTTCTACCAGATTAAATAATTATTAGTTAAATTTTTTTTATTAGACCAGTGCTTATTGTAAATTTTCAATTTATTGGGTTAGGTTGTAACGACGATATTTTATTTTAGAAGTTTAAAATTTGGCTGTGGTCGTTATAGTTGCAATGTCCTGGTTTATTTCTTTAGTCTTGATTTAGATAGCGAACCATGGTGTTCAAGTGCATCCAGGTGCCGGCGTTTTCTGGCCCCGTCCGATTTTCGTTTTGAAATCCGAGACCTGATTCGATTCAAGCACGACGAGATGGAGCTCCAACAATTTGAAAAAAAAATTCGACACCGTGGGGCCGGTCAAATTATGGCCAAAACTTTGATCGACCGCCACGGTGTCAAAATTTTTTTTCAAAATTTCTAGTATTCCATCTCGTCGTGTTGAATCTAGATCTGATCCCAGATTTTAAAACGGAGGTCAGACATGGCCAAAATAGCCCCTAGATCACCGTAATTTACGGTACACCGAGTGCAATATAACAAGCCTGAGATGTCGAATATTGTTTCAGAAAAGTCTTCTAGGGGTTACAGTTGGTATAGAGAAGTGTGCAAGGAATTCGGCGATGTGGTCACATTTGACTACAAGTACCTAATGAACAAATATGCCATGCTATTTTCTGATTTAACTAGTGTCAATCATGATGGTCGATAAACACTACTTGGATGCGTTTAGTTTTAAACAAGGATATTGAGGCGTTGATATGGATATTCATGACTTGATCCCATCGAGGGTAAGGCTCCCCTTAGAATTACAATATATGAAAAATGGGAATATGAAATGCAATCATGAATTTTTGTTTTTCAGCCCCTGAAAATGAAACATTGATGCTATCTTTGGCGTATATTGAAGCAACTGTCTGAAAATTTTGAGGGACACATTCACAAGGGATTTATTATAGCGGATGTACCAATGGTGTCACAACACTTCGCCATTTATATATTGAGGAGATGGAGGGGAGATGTTAGTAAAACATATACGACGATTAAATAAATTGCAGCATTAGGATCAGTAAATCCAGACAGTTAATGTATGATTGAATGTGCCTTGCATTTGTAAAGTTAGTCAACTTAGTTGCAAATGAGGATGAAAGAGCTAAGGGGATTATAAAATGGATTGAAATACAATTGAAGATTCCCTCTAAATCAAGTCGTGCAAATGATGTCCAATCTCAAGTAGCATACAAGCGGTTTTATGAATGTGGAGATGTCAACAAGAGTACTACGGGGCATATCTTGGGTGGAAAGTCCAAGAAGAGAAAGGGTGCTCTGCAAAAGTGTCGATAAAAAATGTCATTTTGAGACAACATAGAGGAAGCCGAAAGTTAGTTCAACTTTGATTCTGAATTATTTAATGTATAATGATCAAATGTTCTAAACATATGTGAGGTAAGAAAGATAGTACTTTAATGCAACCATGTACAAATAGGCTTGTTTGCTTCCAAGCTTCACAAGAGTAGCAATATCTCGTTTTTGACATTATTGCTTTCTCTTGGAAATATTACATGACAGTTGGACTCAGAAAATAACATAAATAAATGAGTGTAAATGAATTACAAAGAAGGAATTAAACATACAAAATAATTACAAAATGGAATGAAAATACACAGAATTTGGAGGATTGAATATGACTTGAAATCATTGTTCGAAAGCTATTATTGCTTCTCTTTCATCTTTGAGATTCCTTACGGGACTCAATGGCAACAAACTCTAAGGATTTATCAAACCTTTCAAAATCAAACACCAAGCAAAAGTGATAGATCTAGTATAATTTGATGAGCCCTTCAAAATTGAGTTGGATAATATTTAGTTTGCAAACATACAATGATTTTTTAAGGCCTTGTGATGATTTCTAAACAAGAATCAACCTCTATTTATAGAATTCCAATCATCACGACCAAAAAGCTATGTATTGTCTCTTGAGGAAAAAATAGTCCTAAGAGCGAAAAATCGCATCCAAAACATTAAATAGTCACACTGTTATGTTTGCTTATTTTTTCCAGAGCACATAGTTATGAACCATGCAATGCGTGGTTTTGTTTTGTCATATTTTTCTACCATGCGATTGCATGATTATAGCTTTTCTTCCCTGCGCCTACGCTACATGACTTCCTATTTTTCTCCTTTCATACCATGCGATCGCCTCTTTTTATACCATGTGAATGCGATCACATGATAATAATTCTGCTCATTTGTAAATTTCTTCTTGAATTTTAATTTAAATAACGTTTTAACACTTTTTTTTTATTGACAAGAGATAGTAATTGGTAAGAACGTGTCATACTTAGAGCCGTACCTGGGAAAGCACACCAAGCAATGGTTTTGGGCCCAAGGTTGTAGGGGCAATTTTTTTCCCGTGCCTTTGTCTAACTACTGATTTTTAATTTTTAATTTTTTAATCTAATTTGCATATTTGACTAATTATTAGAGTAGCTCCTAATTGTTCATGTTTAGACCTAATTTGTTTATGTTGCATTGAAATTTAGAAAAGATATAGGTAGAATAATCTTCGTAGAAATTTAGAAAAAACTAAATGTTGCCAATTGTAATTTATGAAATTCTAAAAAATCACAAACAAGGACAATGAATGTTGTAAATCAATGGTCCATTTTGTTAAATTCTCATCAAGAAATACATTGTATTTAATTGAATTTTTCGCCAAACTCGAGCAGAAAGTATCATTATGTTTGGTTTTTGAGTCTTTTGATGATGACAAAAATAAAATAAAATAAAGAAGTTTAGAATCTTTTGGTCATCATCCTCAGCCTACCCCGTAGATTAGACCATGAATTTTAGTAAAAATCATTAAAAATTCAAAAATTATACTCTCTCTATCCCATAAAAATAGTTTTGTTGCGAAAATATAAGTCATTTTCTATTTCTATCCATTTAATTTTTTGGTCTTTTCTATTATACACTTATTATTTAATATGTATTGTTATTAATAAATATATAGTCGTCATTTTAATATAGGGGTGTATTTGAAAAAATACAACTAAAATTTATTTTTTCAATAATATTAATTATATTTTTTAATTTAGATGAAAGTTAAACTATGCCTATCTTTATGGGATGGGGGAGTAACTCATAATAAATTTTTAATAAAACTTCACAAACAAACACTAGATTAAAACAATCAACAAAACTCAATTAATTTGTTATTGAAAAAAGAATAGAAGTCTTCTCAATTTTATATTGAACTCTTACTATTTCAAGCTAATCAAGTCGACCTATCAAATTTGCTTCCAAAAAAAAAAAAAAAAAGTTTGCCTGTCTAATTATTTATCATTTTGACTGTCTAATTATTTATCATTTTTACTAGTCTACCCAAATTTGAAAAATTGATCATGCCTACATCATTCGAGGTTTCTATTAATAAAGTTTTGGGGTAAATTTTCAACTAATGGATAGCTGAGGTACTTCTCACAAAGTCTCCTCATTGCTGCCTTTTTATACCACAGCACAAGTTTGAGCTTTCAGTGCGCAAAGGGGCGGCCAATTTGTATTTTATTCTTTTAAAACAGATTGCCGTTTCCACTCTGACTCTCCCCTGTTTCTCTGTGAGTGAGAAAGGAAGTGACAACAAATTCTTAGAGAGAGAAAATTGAATTCTCGTCTGTTTCTTTGTTTTGGTATTTTGTTTCTTCTTAAAAACAATTTGCATTTTTAGAAACACAAGAAAAGTGTTTCAATGTCTTCTGATTTGTACATATTTGAAAACCCAGTTTTTTCTGATTCTCCAACTGACCCTTTTCATGATATTTTTCAAGAAATTGAAGAAAATTGCAAGAATAGCTTGAATTTGGGTCAAGAGAGACACCCACTTAATGAACCCAACTCTTCAAATCAAATTTCAAGTACACAATTTCAGAATCTGTCATCAGATTATGGAAATCCAATTTTGGCTGAGATTCATGATGGGACTTTTGAATCTGCATTGAAGTTGATGCAGAGAAGTCATAGCAGCAATGCTTTTGAAAATAATCCCAATTCTTTGTTTGGAATTCAATCTCAAATTTTGCAAAATGAAATGCTAAATTCCCCTGAAAGTAGGTTCTCTTCTTGTCAAATGAGAAGGGTTTGCAGTACTGGAGATTTACAGGTCAGTTTTGCTACTTGTACAAATAAGGGTGTCTTTGATTGCAAAGCCGGAAAATGGTTGGAAGGAAAACGTTTTCCGGGTAAATGAATTCTGGAAAAAAGGTTTTTCAGGAAAATGGTAGTTGCAAGTGTTTGATTGGATTAATTTGAAAGTTGGAAAATAATGTTGTTTTCCTTGTTTTCGTGCATTATTTTATAAAATTTGATTATTTTCCTTATCTTTATGATTAAAACAAATAGTCTATAAAAAAATATAAAAAAAGAGGCAAATTTTTCCCGGAAAACAAAAATCATCCCCCCAAGGAAAATATTTTCGTCCAAAATAAGGAAAAGTGCGGATTTCGAGAAAAGTTAGAAAATGTTTTCCGAGAAAAAAAAAGACAATCAAACAGTCAACCAAGGAAAAAAAAGTTGGAAAATAATTTTTCCGGAAAAAAAATGCATGAATCAAACACACCCAAGTGTCAAAGCTTGATATTGAAAATTTTTTATTTGAGTTTGGAACTTTGGGGCCACTTTGTATTGTTAACCAAAAATAAATAAATAAATGTTTAAATTAGACTTTATTTAAAAAAAATGGGTGTTTAAATTAGACATTTTGGCGGTCGCCTAGATCACTTGACTTCAAGGCCGCCGTTAAAGTCCAGATGGCAAAAATCTGTTGTTTTACACATTATGTAACTCGAAAAGTCATGGGCCATAAGATTGTGACTATCACCGTTTGTACGTTTTGTTTTGTATGGATAGTCTTGTCTTTTCGGTAGATAAGGAATCTAATTATGCTTGAAATTTTCTATTTTGAGAAGATGAAACCTAAGATGCAAACAAGGACTTGCTCAAATCCATTATCAACTGCCAAATCCCTCATTGAGGTAGCAAATGCTAAAGCATGGAGGTATAGTCCAGAGGAGAGGAAAGAAAGGATTGATAGGTACAGAGCCAAGAGAACTCAAAGAAACTTCAACAAGACAATTAAGGTAGTATCAAATTGGCTAGATCAAATCATATTTTAATGAATTAAATTTATTTTTTTTAAAGAAAAAATAGTTGTATGGATTTAATGTCTATAGTTGAATTAAAGGCAATTTTGCTACTTTTATAAGTAACATGCTAACATTATCGGTAACAAGAATCTGTTTTGTCATGCATCACATCAATTGGAAGATTAATTTTATATTATAGTTGTAAAACCACTTGTAGAAATAATTATTTTAATTAAAAATGTGATGGGTAACTTTTTTCTTGTGATCTAACAAGTATTTGTGCCGTAAGACGCTAGCTGATAATCGACAAAGAATTCGAGGTAGATTCGCACGCAATGATGAAATGCGAGAGACTTCCAAAGCATCAATGTGTAATAGATATGAAGAAGAAGAAGATAACCTTTGGGTAATATTCCTTCCCAACTTTTTATAAAAGAAAGAAATGATGTAAATCATAAAGTCTTGCAGTCTGCATATATCTTCTTTAAGGCACTTTACATCGTTTTATCTGTGAAATTGACATATAGTCTTTGATGAAAGAATGGGTTCATGCACTTTCTATTTTGAGATGTATGTGGTTTCAAATCAAAGTTTCGAAACAACAAAATGAGAATTTTTCTCGACTGATCGCTTTTTTATCCTATATATAAACTTACAATTTTATAAAAATGAATCATTTGTTTACTCAAGTTTTGAATTTATAATCATCTGAGAATGAATTTAAATGTGATTGTAGGTTCAGAGATTTTATGAAGATGGTAGAAGCACACAACGACAGTCATTCTTCGACACTTCTCAACCACATTGGTATCAGAATAACTATTATTGAGTGAAACTATTCTCCTCAAAACTGTAAAAATTACAGACGGCGACTATGAAGCCTTCAGATAAATGGAAAGGCTTATTTGCTAGTAGTGGGTGTTTAATACACTGTATTGAACACGACAGAACAGTATTAAACAAAGGAAGTCAAAGCATCAATAATACTACTATTGAGTCTCTAGTGGTGCTTGTCGAACGTGTTACTAGGCGATTGATTAGCAGAGGCTTAAGATCCCTTGATTTGCATATAGTAAGGAGCATTTGTGTTTGTACTTTGTAGTCCTCTATGAAATGATTAGTAGTGGTGCCATGTGCACCCTCTTGTCTTTTCGAACTTTAGCTCTTTGTATCATATTTTAATCCATGTACATGGTAATTTGCAAAAAAGTTGAACCTGAACCTTTTGACTTACTTTTTGGCTAGACCGTCTCTATTGGGATGTGGCTTATGCGTGTGTATCATAAATGAGAGATAGAAATAGAATTATTATTTTAATTGAAGATAAGTAAAAGTTGTGTAGGAAAAAAAGAGAGGAAAATATGAAAATAAGAAGAAAGATAGAAATAAATTTAAAAATAATAATAAAATAGTAGTGGAAGATGTGATGTTGAATGTGGAAATGTAGAAGTGGTACCGGAATTTAGGAAGAAAAGTGGAGAAAAAGTAAGCCAAAGGTTATTTAAAAAAACGAGAAAAAAAAAAAAGGAACCTACATGTAATTTTGTGTGTCTCTCTCTCATCTCTAGACATTCCAAATACCTATGCTAACATTACCTGATTGCTCGAAAAAGAACTGAAAAAAGTTGATTCCCACGAATAATACACAGGATGTTTATGCAAAGCTCTTCAATGTACAATATTGCTCGACAATATTAAAAAACAAAATATTAGCATTTTATCGCATTACTTACTATTATCAAGACGGCCAGTCTAAACGTTGAAAGTCTTATGTGAAACTTGATATTTTGAGATATTAATATTATAATAAGAGAAGTGTCAATTAGGCACTGCCATATTGATAGTGTCAAGTTGGCACTCACAACTTAAAATTAAAAAAGAAAAATCTCATTTTAAAAATAAATATTAAATACCCATTTTATTATTTTATTTTTTTTATTTAATTTTTTTTATTTATTTAGTTTTTTCCTTATTTTAATTTTTATATAAATTTTAATTTTTGAATTATGTATATATGCAAGCATTAATGAAAATGTGATATGATGTCAAGTTATAAATTACAGTGGAAATTGAATTATTTTTTAAAATAAGAATTAACTTTTTTATATACACTTTGATTTTTGAATATTACATTTTGATTTTTTATATCTTTTTTAGTTTTTGAATTACAGTGTCAGCTCAGCGAAGTACCAGGTTGGCAAGGATTTTCTATTTTTCAAAAAATTATTTATTTAAAAATTAAATAAGAAAAACCTTTTTTTATTTACCTTATCATGTTAAAATGGTAATTTTAGATAGTTTTATGGGTAATGTGCATTGGGGGTTCAATGACTGCAAAATGAGTTTTAACTTCAATTGGTGTTTCTATTTTGGATATTGGACTTTTTAAATATATTACTTTATAATACTTACTTTAGAATGTTTTCAAATATCTAATTTCAATAACATTTATTATTAATCAGTACCAATTTAATAGATATGTTGTCTTTAAAAATATTTTTCAAAATTTTAATTGTTCATGTATGTTTTTAAAGTTTCAATTTCGATATTCATGCCTATTTAAATGTTATGCATATTATGACTTCTTTTTTGGTTTGGTCATATAATTTAAAAAATTTTACAAATTCTTAATTAAATCATTTTTACAGATAAAATTCTCATGTAATGCACGGGAAAATTATTAGTTTTTATGTGAGTTTGATTAATCCCCTAGCCATGAGAAGCTACTGGATGCCGTAATTAAAATGAACTTTAGTTTGTGGACTCTCTTTACGTTACTTTCTAGAATATATGCCATCAATCAATGTCAACAAATTTAACTGCTAATTATTGTTCAACTAAAGTGACATTTGCATAAAATTGAAGCTGATCAACATTATTTTTCATGCTAACTTTGAATCTTTTCAATAGTTGGAAAGCTATATTATTGGGGGGAGACGATGAATTCTAAAATAGTAGAACATTCTATTCTTTAAATTTTGATCCATCCTCAAAAAGGCAAAGACCGGATTTTAGGATATATTATTCTTCTTGTAAATTTCGTGTGTAACTCAATTATTTATTTGTGGATTGAAATATGAATAACTAAGTGCATATCGGTTAAGTAGTACTTTCATTCGAGCCCCTTTTGAAGCTTTATTACTAGGGTAAATTGTACAAACTGCCTCTAATCTTTAGCTTCATTTGTACTCTCATCCTCTTCTTTTTTTTTTTTTTTTTTTTTTTTTTTTGTCTCCTGGACCGGGGAGACATGGAGTCACCAACCTTTAAGAAATAGGCGTCACCTATCTAAATGAGAGAGAGAGGGAAAAAAAAACCCTAATAAGATTTTCATAAATGACAAAATTACATGTCGAATTCTAAATAAACCAAAACCACATAACTATAACTATATATAAAAAGTAAAGAACAAGAATTTGTTCATTCAAAATTTCAAACTTACCACGGTTGGTGCATATGTTGATAATGACTATAATTAGAAGAAATATGATTAAAAAAATAAGTATAAAACTTATCACAAGCCGAATGTACCTTAAAAGATATATATTTGTTCTAGTTGGAAATGGTACCAATAAACAATGGTATCACGTTCTCGAAGAAGAAATATTTTTTTATATTTTCTTTATTTGTATATATAAATCATGTTTTTTTTTTTAAAGAACACACACAACACACACAAGGTATAGAGACCTAGTACGCCAATACTCAAAACCATAATAATTTTGAGTACCGCAGAAGTTCTTTTGGTATCTTATAAAAAAAAATCATGTTCTTTTGGTTGATTTAAAGTTCAAGTGTAACATTACATTTTTAAAAATAATCTTCAAAGTTTTGTTGTTTGGATAAAAGACACTTCTTTTTGGGTCAGGTTAAAAAAAGTGTTGGAAATGATATGATAATATAAATTATCCCAAATGTTAGAAATGTTTCGCATAATTTATCCTTATCTTATTGTGCTATCGCCCAATTATGCTTGTGCCATTTGAAAGAAATCTGATTAGGACATTGTCAACTAGTGTCCTCAACTTGGAATGGATGGATGATGCCGAGGTGTAAGTAATTTTACATAATTTGCTATGACTCTGAACTTCGCTATTTTACGATGTTAGTGTGGTCCGAAAGGAAAATAATATTTGTACAATTCTAATTGATAATTTATTAATACCCGAGTGAAGTGGTCTCAAAATAATAAAAATTTGTACGAGTCATGTGTTTTAGTGCTTTTACTATTTATTGTCCCTTTAATTTGATAAAATACTAGAGAGAGTAGAGACTAGAGACGGTACATTTAAACACAAAATTGGACTCGAACCTCAACGTAACTTTCTTGATGCAAAATGCATATCAACTAATTCAACATCTAAAGATAAAGTAATATGCAATACAAGAGATCGATGTCATAAGTAAATAAATAATGTATGTTAAAAATACTTTTAAAATGCACTGTGTGAAGCATTATGTGAGACTTATATCACTATAATTATAACTATCACTAATCACTATCACTATTATCACTAATATAGAGAACCGTGAATGAGGTAGAAACTTTTGATTTTCCTGTTTTATTTTTACATATATTTTATAATTCCCAATTCATCCTTAATTCATTAATTAAAAAAAATCTTTATTTTCCTTTTCTTTTTTTCCTTTTCAACAAGCGCTCTCACATTTTTATTTGAAAAAATCGACATCGTAGTTCGGTCAAAATATATGCAATATTGATACCAAACCAAAGGTCTCAATTTGAATTTTAATACAAGTAGAGCAAATTATAAACATAAAGTTTGTCAAAGGCTACAGGCAAGAGTCTTACTTTTTACGTTATACATTTTCCATTTAAAAAAAAAACTCAATCTCTACCAAGACCCATGTGGCCGAGTGGCATCTGGACTGGCCTTGCATCAACTAGGTCAACTCCCCTCCCTTACCTTCCTCTTTGTAATTCAAAAAAATAAAAAATAAAAAAAATAATCTCTTATCCTTCGTTTAATTAAATCCAAATTATATTTTCTAATTTGTCAATTAGTCCCTCAAATTTATTTAAATCTTTTTATTTTCAAATTAATATCCATACTTTATAAAAACAAATTCAATTAAGCTATAATTATTTTTACATTCTAATCTCAATCAATTCTATCTATAAAGATAATGTTCTCATTTTCCTTATCACTTGTAAGTTATTTTCTCAATTATATATATATATATATATATATATATATATATATATATATATATATATATATATATATTTCAACTTATAAATCAAACAAACAATCAGACGGTGTAATTTAACAATAATAAACTTTAGTTAACATTATTTTTAAGTGTTAGTTTATCTAATCCCTCCCCACCCCACCCCAACCCTCCCCCCTTCCTCCCCAATAGGAGGGGGGAGGATACGATCCTAAAATTAAAAATACAAAGTTGATTGTTTTATGAAACAATATTCAAATATGTGATTATTAATAGTCTACAGGAAAATATTATATATATATATATATATATATATATATATATTCGTTAATTTAGCAGTAACAAAAACTTTTGAAGTACAACCTTCACAATTGAAGTAGTCATGCTAGGAATGCCAATCACAAGCATTCCTATAGATTCATGGCCTGTAAGTTCAGAAGCTTATCATGTTAAACTGCAAAAGTCGACTCTATTTGAATGTTACGTGTTAAAAACATGTATGGATAGGTTTTAAGATGCTATTTGTAAGAGACTTATATTAAAATAAAACTATGCGAAAATAATCAACCTACACATTTACACTAAAAAATTAATTACAACAATAGAGTATTAGGCTGGTATATGAACTAATCAAACATTAATCAGAAAATTGACCACTAACAATATTGTTAACTCAGCAGTTTTAGAAGTAACCTGGAGTTTTGTTCTTATTAGCTATAATATGAGAATATGAGATGCTATTAAAGCATAAAGATAGATTTGCATTAAACATTAACTTTGTGGACTTTGAAATTCAACATCGCTTTGTGAGAGCTGAGCAGGTCTTGATGATTGAAGTATCTAACATTTAGAGTCGGTATTATTTCTTTCACGAGTATCTATATATATCTATATAAAGAGAAACCCTTTTCCCATTAAAAAAAGAAAAAATAAAAAAATCTAGCAACTTTGATTTGTTTTGCTCCCGTTTTAATTAGAAATAGGTGAATTTTAAATTTTTAAATGAAATTAAGGATTATTTTGGCAAACCTTTTAAGAGTTTGAACCTTTTAAATGTTCAAAATGATAATTAATCTAATCAACAATCACCTAGCTAACTCTAATAATCTAATCTAATCTAATCTAACCCAATTGAAGGCGTAGACAATGTCAGTCTAATCCAATCTTGCTAATCTCATTCCAGGTTAAAATATCTTTGCTGATCCATATCAATTTGACTCTTTTTTTTAATTAATTCGATTGTTGCCTAAGAACTTACTTTTTGTGCATTTTTTGTAATTTTTTTCTTCATTTTTAAATGCCTTTTCTTGGGTAGAAGCAAATTTCTTTTCACGAGATGTTGTTGAAGAAGCTCGTGGGCTTCATTTCATCCTTTGATTACTCGGGTTGATTATGTGTGGTTTTGATCTAATACCCATGTGGGTACCAAACCCACGCGACATGGTGCCCCTCATAGGGCACCACGTCATCACAGAAAATTTTGAATTTTTTTTTTGTATCTACGTTAAATCAGATGAATAATACATAATTGTCCCCTGATGGTGGGGGGCATCACTCGGGCCCCAAGAATTTTTTTCCCCAACTATAGGTACCATAAGGTACCCACAGTGGGTACCAAAACATAATTGCGATTATGTGATAGTCTGTTAATTATGTGATAGTCGCTGCTTTCTTAAACTATGTTTGGCTAAGATTTTTTGGAAACTAGAATTAATTTAGAAAAATGCTTAAAAAATAAGTAAAAAGGCAACATAAAAGATGTGAATATCAGAATAATATAAAAATAATTTTTATGAAACATCAAATTCGTGCAAGTTTTGACATCAAATAAGCTTATTCTTATTCTTGAGGAAAAAAGGTGCAACTTTTTGGTAAATATTTATCCATTTAAATATAATAAATTCAATTTAAGCAAAGCACTCAACCTATTACGGGCATCGAACTTCATGGAGTCAATTCTTGATTAAGGTATGTCATTGTTCTAGCCCCTCTCTGACTATTTAAAGATGATTATACGTCCATTTGACTATTCGATCATTGGTTCTCAATAATTTTTATTTATTTTTTTTCAAGCATGTAACACTTTTGCTTAGTCGTGCTCTATTATGTTACCTCTTCTTGGATATTGCCAAAAATAAATCAAATAGAGAAAAGGAAAAACAAACCAATTGAAGATATAACAAGAAATTTGTGTTTAAAGAATTGCCAAAATTACAAGCACGACTTGGAGGCCAAGACTTTCCTTGTCTATGGCTTTTTCTTTCTTATAAATAGAGATATTATTTTCTCTTCTACGTACCATCTAAGTATGAGTTGAGAGAAAAATTATGAGCCTAGTATCTTGAGATTTTTCTTATAACTCTTTGTGATTTATACAAAGAGTAGAAAATTAGGTGTGATAAAACTCGAGTTATTTTTTCTTGTAATACTTGGGCTGTAGGGTGGTGAGTGGAAAGTCCATATCATTGTAAAAATTTATCATTTAGCCCCCGTTTGGAGACACTTTTAAAGTATTTTAAAGTGTTTAAATGTAAAGGAGGAGAGAGAATAAGTGGAGTTGAGTGGTTGAGATTTGTGGATATGATGAGATATGTGGATGTGATTGATTTAGGAGAGAGAAAAAATTGAAAAAATGTGTTTAAAACACTTTAAATGGGTATCCAAACGGGGGCTAAGTGGAAAGTTGTAACAGTCCGCCCATGGTTTTTCTTCGATTTTGGAGTTTTCCACATAAATCTTGTGTTGTTATTTTCTTGTATATTTTTTCTCCTGTTCTTTTTTATATTTCTCAACTTGAAGGTAAGATCCTGAGATAAATTTGAAATTATATTCGGGTTGATTTCCCAACAAATGGTATCAGAGCAAGGTCCTTTAGTGCGGTAGAGTTTCGCATCTACGTTTACCAAATTAAGATCGCATAGTAGAAATATCATGTTCCAAATTGGGGGTGAAGAAATTTGATGGAAGAATCAATTTTTTATTTGTGGCAAGTACAAGTCAAGGATATATTGATTCAGGCTGGACTACACAAGTTTTTGAAAAAAGAGGTAACCCCTGTGTTCCAATAAAGTTGTTAAAGCCAGCATGATTGATGATAATTGGGAAGATCAAGATTTGACAATTGTAAGCAAGAGACATTCAAATCATTTTGCACCTGCAAGAGTGGTTTAGTTATGTGGAAATTGGTGTAGGTACAAAAATTCTCAATAGGATCGGTCGTGAATTGGTGGTCGTTAGAGTTAAAACTGATAAATTGTTTAGATGTATCGGGTTTTATCGGGTTTCTTCCATTGCTTGTCGCTGAAATGTTGAAAGTGTGTGACTCCATGGAAAAGAAAGCAACTTGTTGGTATTGTAAACAGATTGGCTACGTGAGAAAATATTGTTCAGGTGGAGCAGATTCGGCAGCTACTCGGATTTGGACAATCCGACTATCTTAGTGTGAGGTGTTTGAGAAGCATTGCTAGTAGGATCGTCATCCTCATGGCATGTCGGTAGTTATCATGATAGAGGATGTGTTACTACTAGAGAGTTTGCACACAGGCATTGGCTGGCATCGATACATGGTGTGTATTTGAAGTAATGTCGATGGCTTATGAGCTCTCCGGAATGCCAACAAGAGAGTTGCACCATAAATTTTAGCAGGTTTTATTTCTACATTGAGCCGATGAAATTCTTAGAATTTGTGAGTAATTCTAAGTAGTTATACTCTTATGGTAGAGTATGTTAATTCTCTGGTTTTAAGAATTAGGACAGCCAAAGTATTTCAAAGGCTTGCTCGGTAATTTTCCAAGTATTGTGTACAAGATGGTAAAAGAGAAGATGAGAAGTTTTACGGTAGAAGAGAAGACGATAAGTTTTGGTTTATATTTGGCAAAGTGGAGATTGTTGGATATTTCCAAAAATAAATCCAAAAGAGAAAAGGAAAAACAAACCAGTTGAAAATAAGGAAAGAAATTTGGGCTTAAGGAATTGCCAAAATTACAAGTATGATTTGGAAGCTCAGACTTTCTTGTCTATGACTTTTTCTTTCTTACAAATAAAAGTATTATTTTCTCTTCTATGTACCATCTAAGTATGAGTTGAGAGAAAATTTGTGAGCCTAACATCTTGAGAGTTTTCTTATAACTCTTTGTGGTTTATACAAAAAGTAGAAAATTAAATATGGTAAAGCTCGAGTTATTTTTTCTTGTAATACTTAGGCTGTAGGGTGGTGAGTGGAAAGTCTATATGATTGTAAAAATTTATCATATAGTGGAAAACTTTGACGGTTTGCCCGTGGTTTTTCTCTGATTTTAGAGTTTTTCACGTAAATTTTGTGTTGTTATTTCCTTATATATTTCTTTCTCCCATTCTTTTTTATATTTCTCAACTTAAATATAAGATCCTAGAATAAATCTGAAATCAGGTTCGGGTTGATTTCCCAACACCTCTCTAGTAATCAATTTTTTTTTCATTTTCCTTAATGATTTAAATAATTTAGGAAAATATTTATATATTTAATCTGCCACAAGATTTGTAGTATATTATCTTTACAGTAATGTGAAATGAAAAAGCACAAGTTGCAAGTGCAATAATACGATGATCAAGTTGTCAAGATCACAGGGCACGCGTACGAGCTAAACTTTATGTTGGGAAATATAATAGATTTCCCCTAAAACAACGCAGCGGAAAACACAAAAAAAAAAACTCAGAAGTCAGAACAATAAAAACATTAACAATTAACATGGCTCGACCGACCGCCGACGACCACGGGAGAAGAACACTTTTATTGATGAGAAAAACTCTCTTACAATTTTTTCCTCACCTTCTCAACTTCTCCAACATAAACTCTCTCTTCATAACAAAATTAGAGCAGTCAAAGAACAACGTACGCAACACCCCCGTTCGTACCATTTTCTTTCGATCTCTCTTATTTTCTTCAACCACGATCGACGACGCAATTCACCATGACAGTCTAATTCTTAATTACTGTCCATGTGCAATTCGTCTCGACACCACACACAAACAAAAGAGACTCTCGCACCACCCGCGTGCCCGAAGGCACACGCCACCTTCTCTCTCTCCCTCAACTCTTGGCACCCCTTCGTTGGCACACAAAATTAGACAAGAAAAGAACAGCACTATTTCTTTCTCTTTCTAATTTCTCTTCACTCACCTGTATGGGTACACCTTACAACTAGGGCTCATACCCATATTTATATGTGCAGATTCCCCAAATCCTATTTGGAATTGGAATCCCTTTCCTTACATAAGAAATCTCCTAGCCCTTATCTAAATTAAACTCATTTTCCTTCTTCGATATTTAAATATTCTAAATCATATTCCTAACACTTTATATCAAAAATTAAAGTTTTAGACGTTACGATAGTTTTCCAACATAAAATCATCTTTTTAATATGTTTGGGTTCTTAATTAAAATTTATTCTTTCATATGCTAATTTAGTGAACTACATGTGTTAAATGTTATTTTTAATTTAATTTTGTGTTTAATTTAATTTTACAACTAACAAAATTTCATGAAGTTTCTTATGAAAATCAAGATCACGAATGAAACTCCGGGCATCAGGGTAAAAATCTAGTTAGGTTTAGAAATAATGGTTGAACTTTTAGAATTATTTTCTCATCTTATTATTTGGGTATGTCTCATTGCTACTTCAATTTTTAATTTGGCATAAGTATTTTAATTGCATGATCATTTTTAGATTGGTAAATGCATTTTATTTAAAAACAGAAAGAAAATTCATGCACATTCTGATCACCTCTAGCATCCAACTTTATCAAATTTCTCATTAATTTTCAAGAGCTCAATTATTACATGAATAAAGCATTTATTTTTCAATTAACTTCTTCTTTGAAATTACAATTTTTAGATTTACTTTTCATTCTTTGGTTTTCTATTTTTCTATTTTATTGTTCAGTCCTCAATACGACGAGGCTTAAGCTAAAATCAATAAATTAACTTAAATGATATCTTGTGGGGTGACTAACAGTTTTAATGGTAGATATACACCTTGTTAGTGTATGTGTATTTACGAGTATTTATGAGTTTTGATGTGAAATAGGAGAGAGAATGAGTAAAATTGAGTGGTGGAGATTTATGTAGTACAATGGGTCCCAGAAAATATGTGGATGTAATTGGTTTGACTTTTGATATGAATGTGTTAAAATATGTAAAAATTTGTTAAAAGTTGTAAACGAACGGACGGTATAGTCAGTCAAAGGAAAAGTAAGGCAAAACAAAGTTTTAAAATTTGAATTCTCTCTTAAATGGTAACTTCTTATGATCCGTGAGAATGGAATACAATTACTTTGTAAAATTAGTGTAAACATGGTAAATTAGTGTGTTTAGATGTAAGATGGACCACTGCGAATAATATTTTGTTCCTCATAATCCTTCTTTTATTTATTTCAGTTACTTATTTCTTGAGAATAACATAATCTGTATTCAATTACAAATTACAAAACACAAAACTATGATGAATACTATGAATACTGACTTGCTAATTAAGTTTTTTTTGGGGCTATGTTACATACATTTGTGCATCTTATGATTTTTTGTATATTCATCTTTAACCTAATTTATTATACATAATTTTTATTTTTTAAGGAAAATGTTAGCATAATACCACGTGTGAAAACACGTGTTTGGAACAATTGATAGAAAAGGGTAAACATTCTAAAAGGTGGAAAAGACAGGACATGATGCGGGAACAAAACGCCACACATTATAGGTAAGTGTGGGAAAAGACGATCAACTTTTAGTTGAAGCGCGAGCTTTTTAGGTGGACTGCTTGTCATTTTTTTAAGTTCACGTCCTAGGGCGAGCCTATGTGCATAAAGGCATAGCCTTTTAGATGGGATACTTGTTATTTTTTAAATTAGGCCAAAAATATTAAAGAGGAGATTAGACTACGTATGGTTTTCAAGTGAAGTATTACAAAAGTCATGTCAAGGAGATAGGGATGGTAAAAAAAACCCGATCTGCACCAAACCCAATGGATATTTGCCCCAAACGATAAAGATTTTTACTGATCTGTAGAATGATGAGGTAATAACAATCAGATTTCCTTATCTGGGAAATTTGGGAGGGGACAACAACAAATAAAGGCCAATCCGCCATGCAAAAAGATAAAATAAAATAAAAAGTACAAATATTGGAACAAGCCACATGAACAAGAGACCGACCCAACACAATCATCTCCACTACAAGAAATTAAACTTTTAAGGGCGACTTGTCGCCCCTATAGCCTTATCCTTTTAGACCATTAGGGGCGATATACTATAGCCTATAAGGACGAGGCTATATGGACGACAAACCGCCCCTAAAAGTCTTATTTGTTGTGTACACCCAATTCTAAATTTCAATGTTGAATTACTTCTTTATCATTTACCAATTACCAAACACAAAAGGGAAAAGAAAATAGGTCAGAAACTCAGACGTTATCAAACCCTTCATCTTTTAAACTGTTATGCTTGAAAGTTTGTGCAGTTTTTCTATTAATGTTTTAGGTGAATATCATGTAACGCGTCAGGAAAATTATTTGTCTAAAAAAAAGAATAAGTTCGCATATCATTTCACGGATCGGAAGTTAATCTGCTTTGCTCTGTGTTTTGCTCCGATCTGATCCACTTTGCAATTCACAGATTGTGGGGCAGTACTTGCAACATGATTTTTTCGTGGGGCATTAACAATTTTCATTTGATCCGCTACTGATCTACCCTATTGCCATCCTACAAGTAGAGATATTTACGAAAATCAAATCGCATGCAAAATAAATGTTGCGAAAAATAGTAGTAAGAAGGGATGAATTTCAATATTTTTTAATAAAATTCGAATCGTTCTGGATGTTTAACCAAATATCTACTGGATCTGTCAATCGCTAAAGGTACAGTGAAATATGCCTTTTAGTTTATGGCAAATTGGCTATTGATCGGTCTCATCTAATGTTGGATTTTCAAACTTTATGGTGTTGCTTGCCACCTTTGAATCTTTTTCGGCATTTTCCAACATCAACTATGCACGTGTGTGCGTAGTTGCGTACGATTGGATCTCGACAAAACACCAACATGACACACAAGAGAAAATTCTACAGTGACCTGTATGGGTGTGCGTCCCTCTATTGCTTATGGGGTGTGACAGTTTTGGAAAAGGGGTGCCAGTTTGCACCCCTTTTCCTTATTTTACCAGGAGAAGGATTTGCACGGTTGATCATTTTCTTTAGTCTTTGAAATATTGCAAATTGTATAATTTGGTCAAAGGTTTTTATGGAGCTACCAAAAGGATCCAATCAAATTTATATAATTAGGCTCCTAAAATTAAATCTGGTCTTATTGATAGAATTGTCCGATTTTATTATTAATAATTCAGGCACTTCTCTAAAGGTGAATTATTGCAACTCACAATTACATAACAATCGCGGAAGCTAATTAATTAATTACTCCGTAATTTATAGCCCTTTCACATGTCAACCTAACAACTAGCGCCCCTTATTTTAGTTTGACAATTATTTCGATTAATTGTGGGCTTTGTTTAAGTCATTTATTTTATTTCTGTTATTTGTATTTAGCGACGCTTACTAAGTAATAAGTTTAGATTGTCGAAATCATTCTCACATAAAATACTTAACAAAACTTCTTAACTATTTTCACAACCAAAATTTATGGTGTGTACTTTATCATTTATGTTCTCCTTCGGTTCCCAAATCTTAATGTTATATAAGAAATACTTTGAAACGCCGAGAGAAAAAATGTGAGAGATGTGGTGGCCACCGCATTCAAGTGGGCCTACAAGTGGAAGAAATTTAGAAACGCTTTATAATAACTTTAATATAACATTTTCGCGGTTCCCAATATGTGGAGAATATTGACCTCGTCAAAAGGCCACTCTTACCCATGGCACGTCAAAGTCATTCAAGATCGTCTACGTAATAAGTACCACACAATTCAAATTAAGATGAATCGTATGACAATCACGTGAAATTTACTTCTCGTGCCCAATCATGCTATGGAATTAAATTTAACATGCTGGTGCATCCAATATACTTACCAAAAAATATATCAATATTATTACTCACGACTCCACTAGTCGCGGCGATTAAAATAAATCGCCTACCTACATTAATTAGAGTAATAACAAGTGAATCTCTTAGAACAGGGCTGGCGTCCACCCTTATTCTCAGTTCAAGAGACTATATTATATTTTCAATTGGAATATGAGAATTGAGATGTATCTTTCGTACTTCTTTAAAAATATCTCATATTACCTCAAAGTAATCGAGGGCGATTCATTGTGAGCTTATAACATTATAAATATGTTCAAGAACGAGTAAATAAATAAATAATTTAACAACTTATTCCAAATAAATAATTATTTATTTATATATTTTAGTAACATTAATTTAATCTTTATTGGGCACACATCCTAACAATCAGTTGGCGAGGAGATTTGTTCTCACAAGTCGTGTAGTTTAATTCTGCGTGATCGTTCAGCTTAAGAATTCTTTTTTTTTAAATAGTTTCTTAATTTTGAACCTCATCACACAGAATGTGTAATTCATGAAGATTGAGTTCTTGGTATTTTGAGTATAGAATTCGCATACAATGTCAATTTTGAGGGCGATGACATATGTTTTTCGCTTTTTAGGCATTTTAGTTTGTACTTTACTAGTTCTTGGAAACATTTTACTCACAGATGACGTTTTGAAAAAAAAATTATTCTGAGCAATCGCTCTTTTGAAATCTGGGCATGGTGATCGCCTAGTTCAAAACTAGGCGACGCCAAGATCACGCTTGGGCGACCACCTAGATTTGTACTGGCGATATGCCCAGGCGTATCGCCCACCTAATTTGCCTAAATAAAATAACACCTTATTTTTTATTTTCTATCTGTAACGTTGGTGGATAGGAAAGTTTCCCAATATTAAAAATTTACCACATAAGCTCAAATCTCTTAGGTATTTTTTACTACAGTTGCTTACTAGGTTTTTACTTTTTTATGGCATCATTTACAATAGGCACATGTTATACACGAAAAAATAGCATCTATACTGATATATAAAGGTCGATCCACCTGTGTGTTTTTACACAGAATTTCCCGCTTAAGGGAGTTTTTTTATTTTTATTTTTGTTAGCAATAAGATTAATAATTAATTAATTAAGGAAACACGTGCTTTCTTAATAAGCGTTTATAAAAAAGGCAATGCAAGAATTTTTTTATTTTTTATTTTTTTAAAGCTCTGATTTTTATTATGTAAAAGCAAGGGGTGATTACATATAAGCATTTGAAAAAATATGTTAGAAGGTTATCATCAACCTTAAACTTTTTTTTGTACGTTAAAAAAACATTAATTTTTTTTAAAAGCTCGGATTATTGATTGACAAAAAAATATATATGTATCTCGTAGAATGTAAGGAAAACAGACTTAGCCTTTGAATAATTAATTTAATATGGATTTATAATTTAAAAAATAATTGATTTAGCATGGAATTAATGTTTTACGTATAATTTGAATTTATAGTTTATAATCTCTTAAAGAGTAACACTTTTTCTTAACTAATAAGATTTCATATACAATTATTTAATATTTAATTCATCTATACAAATTAAAATGACTGAAATTTAGTTTATCTATGCTAATTGCAATGGTTGAAATCATATTTCATATCATACTATTAATAATTAATAAATATAAATAGAAGTGTCAAGTTAAATAGTGCCATGTTGATAGTGCCAATGTGGCACGCATATACTAAAAAAATTAAAAAAAATCAAATTTGGAAAACATTATTTCCTTTTTCTTAAGTATATTATTAATCACGAGTTTCTTATTAAAATAAAAAATTTTAATTTTGGAAAGAAGCGTCAAATAAAATTTCATTTTTTACGTATATAATTAATCATGAAAATTATAATAATCGTTCCAAACTAAAATTTGGTCAAACTTTTATTTACTTTTTTTTAAATAACATATTTATTAGCGATTTTTTAAAGTAAAGTTGTAGATTAAAAATTAAAAAGTTGCATTTAGAAATCATCACAATTGATTAAAAAGTTAAGAATAAAATGGTCACTCACAAATATTAATTATACATACACACAACTATAAAATTGATCATATTTGAGTTAAAAGGTGTCATGTAAAAAATGAAGGATATTGAATTATGTGACTTAAGTTCGCATATTGAATCGAATAAAAAAAATCGCATATCTAAAAAATTAGACTTGATTAAAAAGTTAAGCGTAAAAAGGCGCACAAAAAATTATAATTACACAGATGCACTAATATAATAAGGGAAATATGTAGTTTAGAAATTTACATATAAAAAATGGAATAATAAGACGTTAAGATATGTGTATTTTTCAATATTTTTTTTAGTACAAATGTGGGTAAAAATGTTAATTACTTATGTATTCATTATTATATTAATAACTATGTACACACTGATGTTTCATGTGTTCAATATCAAAAGGATACTTTTGAGCCAAGTCGTATTTAATTATTATAAGAAAATATGTCATTTTTTGAAATAGTTACACCCTAATATTATTTAAATGTTTATCGTCAATATTATATAAATATATTCTTTTTTTTTAATTTTAATTCAATCTTTTTTTTTCATTTAGCTATTATGATGCAGAGAACAGAGGATCTCAATGATATGTTCGTTGGTCTCTTCAATGGAAATAATTGAAAATGCATTTCTATAATGTCAACCTACCCTTGTAAACCAAAATCTTTCTTCCAAGAGTCCATTAAGTGCAATCGATAATGGCATTTCCTGTGTCATTAAACTATAAATGATTTTATTTAATATTTTCATTTTTGCTAATTGAAGATTTGGATTTGCAACAAAAATGGTCAACCATAAAACTCTCCAACGAATGTGGTGTGCAAAGAAGTATTTCAAATTTTAGAGTGATTATTGTATTTCTATTTTTTATTTGGTTTATATGGATGTCGTCACAATGTTCTTGTTCCTATTTAAATGAACTTCTATTTAATGCCCACTACATTATAACTATTTTTGTTCAATTGTCATATAATATTGTTCAATTATATTTTTATATCTAATATGAGACACATCTTAATATTTTACATTAATTGTCCAATAATATTTTTTCATCATTTCAATTATACTTTCAACTAATGAGTGTCACTTAAGGAGATATTCTTAATATATCTATCAAACGCACATTTTAGAATATTTTCATCCCGTGCAATGTCCGGTTGAATACTAGTTTATACTATGTTCATATCTTATTTCTTTAAATTGGCTATGATAGTAATTATTTTTGTTAAAGTTGACCATCAATTAGTACGTGTTCACTTGTAACCTATCCTGGGTATAAGTATATATAGTTTTCTTTTTCTCGAATTATAAAAAGGTACATACAATTTTTAATGCTTCAAAAATCGTTTTTTTTGTTGGAAATGGAAAAATATGTAAAAGTGTATAATTTTTTTTAAATGGGCATTTTCGCTTATTCATAAGTCTAGAATATTAAAAGTAATATAAAAAAAATTAAAAACATCATTCTATGCCTACGTTTTGCCTAGGCATGTTCACGTATTGGCTTACAAGGTTTGAGATTCCACCTTTCCTTCTCATTGCACCTCATTTCTCTTAAAACCTTTGTCTAGCTATATGTACTTAGAAACCATGTGAAACTTTATGTTCACTATCTTTTTAACTAATTTAATTTGGGTATCCTCAAATAATTTAATGTTGCCTAATCAAGATTAATAAGTTGTTGAAAGAATCAATTGGTAATTAACAATTTTTGGACACATGTCTATTTTATCGAATTGAATCGAAATCGATCTATTTATGAATTATAATTCGTTGAATTCATTCAAAAATGATTTATTTGTTCTTTCTTTCTTACTTGATTCAACTAGTTGAACATAATACTGCTGAATTGCCGACTTCAAAAGCACAGTTCCACATGATTTAGTTGCTCCATCATAATTATTTATGCGATCACATTCTAACACTAAGGTTGTCTCTACTAATTAAATATTTTTTGTTTTTTCGTTTTTTCTAATAACATGATTAGACAGCTTTCGCCCAGATACTGCTAATTATATAGAAACAAAACCAAATTGCTAACAAATTCCTCTTTAGCACTTTTAATTGAAAGTTGCACAACAATGGGTCATAGAATTTTCCGAGTCTAGAGCTTAGTTCCTAGCTAGGGTCAATTAATTTAATCAGTGCATAACTATGATTTTGCTGCAACCCCTTTTAGTGTTGTCTAGTTAGTGCTCGTATTAACCATGGACAAATATTGAGTAATATGTGGATTTTTATAGGGAAGAAGAAAGAAAATGAGTGGAGTTAAATAATTCAGATTTGTGCACTATATGCATGTCTCACAAGATTTTCTTGAGCTATTAAAATGTAATAAATGTAAAAACATTAGCACTTTCGAACATTTGATTATTGTATCACTTGAATCAAATAATTTTTTTTATAATCTAGAACGATAGGTAACTAGATGATTAATCATATTAATGAATTAAATTAGGTATAAGAAAACAAAGACAGATGCATAATCTTTTGATTTAATTTTAAATTTTTTTTATTGAAACTCAAATACTTAATTTGTCACTTTCACTGAAAAAAAAAAGAAATAGTGCAAAAGTTATATAATGAATAATTTTATAAATTTCTCTTCGTTAAAAAAAGACACGTTAACATATAGTCATATATTGTAGTAAAGAGTTAAAAAGATACATAAAAAGTATTATCATGACAATTTGCGAACAAAGGTTTAAAATTTTATTTGAAAGGATGTGTTGAGAACTAATTTTCATCTTGTCTAAGGTAGTTATCTAAATAGCTCTATAGAATTTTTTTAAAAATAATTTCAATTAGTTTTGTATAGTATTATAATAATTTTGTAATTTAATAATAATGAAAATTATTTTTTACTCAAAAATAAAAAGCAATCTAATTCGATTTAAGCCTTTTTTTTTAAACATTGAAACCTAAACCAAATCGTCTAGAGCAGTTTGAAATTTTTTCAAACTAAACAAAGCCACTTTCTTTTGTAAACCAAACCAAATCATTTCGGTGATTCGGTTCACTTTAGTGGTTTAATGGTTTATTCAGCCCTACTTCCACAATCTATGCATATGACTTTTTTTTTTTTTGGTGGGAACGGCTGTACATTGGACCTGAATTTCAAGAATTCTACATTCTACATTTGAGAATCCTCCAACGCATATACTTTCTTATTAATTTATGTCCGGCACTATGCTGTGTTTTGCAACTTAGGCCTTGTTCTATTCAATACAAATTTTATCAATTTTTTTTTCTCATCATTTACAATCACTCATTCAATTATTTAATATATTTTCTTCAAATTTGAACCACACATTCAATACGTATATCAAGAAAATTAACTTTATCACCAAAATAATATACACTTAATGAGAAATTTGGAATATCTATATATATATTATTTATATTTGAGTTCGTTCTTCCTCTGCGAAGTTCAAAAACGTAACTCCAATAGTAAACATAAACGTACTTCTATTCCAAATCATGATCATTGAATTTCCAGAGGTGATGGTCGGAATAGTAATTAAATAATAAAAATTGGAATCGATCTATTAATTTAAATTTTAAATTAAACCGAATAATTTTATGATATATTCTAATTTGATATTCTTAAGTGACACAACTGCATGTCATATTTTTATTATTGAATATGGAAAAGTGTATTAAAATAATAAAATACATGTGCACATATTTATCACTTAATCAAAAATTAATATCACCATATCAATTAAAATATCAAATAACAATGTCTATCTAGAATTATTCCTTCCACAAGTCTTTATATGGTATCAGAGCAAGCTAAAGTCTTAAGTTCGAATCTCACCGCCGCCCATTTACAATGATAATTGTGCACATGTTATATTTTGATGGGAAAAAAATTAATCCCACCTATAAGTGAGAGGTGTGTTGGAAATACTAGTTAAATAATAAAAATTAAAATCTATCTATCAATTTAAACTTTTAAATGAAATGATCCCACAAATCTTTACTAGTGATTTCCAAATGTAGCCAAGATAGGTCCAACACAAATCTATCTTATCTCAAGGAAAACTCACTCTATATTTGATTTTATATTAACTCATTTAATGCATTCACACTTTTATTAATACTAATTTATTTACTTTTTGTGACTTTTAAGATGAATTGTAAAACCCAATACTTTTACATATACAAATATAAAGAATATGCCGGAGAAAATAAAAAATTTCACTCTTTAAATTTGAAAAATACTCTTTATTTCTCAAAAAATGCTCTTTAAATATAAAAAGCCTATTGGAGATGTTCTAATCACCTTCAAATGCACAATGTGTGATAAAAAATATGATCAATATGTGAGCGGCATGACAAAGGTCAAATATAAGTTTCAAATTTAAGCGCGCCTAAGCGCATGTCTAAACCCGCTTTTTTAGAACACTACAAATTATTATTTCTATTATGTTATTTTAGACGAATTTGTAAATATAATTAGCACCCTAATTTTATTATATAACAACACCAACACAGTATAACCCCTTGCTTATAAATTTTAGACTGTCTGTTTGGCACAGCTTTTTAAATAAATTTTACTATTCACCATGCATTTAAAAATATTTTTTTGTCCTTTTCCAAAAAAAATATTTGTTTGTTCTTTTTCCCGAATTTCTCCCATACACACTCAGCCAGGTAGGACTTTCCATATTAATCATTGTGCCTCTGCCTTTTATGATGAGAAAAGTTGAAAGCTTGTCGCTGGGCCTGTCCCGTTGGTTCAAAGAATCTTTCACAAGCCTTCGAGTTGAAGATGCATCTCATGGTGGTAAAAATTTCACTAATCTCGTTGAAATTGCATCTTTACATTTTGCTGCCAAAAAATCCGTAGTAATTTTATTTAGAATTAGGCCTAGCCACCGTTCTGAAACTGGCAGTTCACTATTCCAAAACACATGAACCGACAAGGAATTCATGCCGATTCTTGAACCCGCAATTCCAGTTCCGAAACCTACAGTTCATGGTTTTTTTATTAAAAAATATATATTCTTTAATGTACATTTTTAATTATTGTGACCATTTGTGACCTTTTCTTTTTAATTTTATAGCCGGCTTCAATTTGGAACCGATTCCCAAAAAAAGGGAACCGGTTCCGTGCTGGTTTTGAAACCAGAACAATTAACCCAGTTTCAGTTCGGGTTTGATTGGTTCGGAACATACTAGTTTTTGTTTGGAATCGGACCCTGGCCGGGTCTATTTAGAGCATTAAATACATGATATGCTTAATCAATCAATACCAATTTTCCACTTTAAAAGTGAAGATTATTTCTAAATAGTTAATGTTTATCGGTTTAAAATATCGAGTCTTGACATTCTAAGAATAATATAAATTTCTTTTGTTATTAAATAACAAACAAACCTTCTTGTACAAATTCTTCATATTAATAAATTCGATCTCAAATTTGAATTTTCAAATTGAATAGTTCCAAAAAAAAAAAATGAGTTACATATTTAAAGAAATTAATAATTAAAACCAAAATTTAACTGAATTGAATTTTTTAAGTAAAAATTTTGAAACAAACACAGAAAATATTAATTTATTATGTGAATTATAATGGAATCCATTATATCAACATCGCATCTCTTTCTATTTTCATGTCCGCCAAAGCAAATTAGTCGGTCAAAAATAATCATCACTCAAAACAAATGGTGCACGAATGGTACACAAGTTATTAATATTGTAATATGAATGAATATATTCTCTTTTCCTTTCCCTTTTTTAACACGAATCATGCTCGGTACATCATTAGGAAAACTTCTTAGCTAGGATAGTGGGTGTTTGACTCAATATTATAATTAAAATTATCTTTTCAAATTTTCATGGCATCTTATGTTACTAATAAAATTTTACTTGGCATATATGGAGTATTATTATTATTTAAAATAACAATATTAATTCATTATTATAAATTGTAAGAATTTGTACCACGCTAATGTAAGATTAACATGGTAAAATAGAAATTTAAGATTTAAAAGTCACGGAAAAATAACATTATAAAGATTATTACAAGTATGAAAGACAAGGATTCCCTTCTCAATTGAAGCAAATATAAACTAGCCTCTATTCTAAAATCAAATATGGGAAAACTAGCCTCAAACTTTACATTTTTTTGGAAAATTTAAATAGCTTTTGGTGGCTCAGTTGGAGCATCAAATGAAGTCAGGCTGCCTATGATTCCCTCATGTGCCCCTTTACTGCAAGAGTTTTTAATTAGCTCCACTATGGCTGGAGTTTATTTGTCAATTTTTCTTTTCAGTTTTACCTCCCTCACTTCCCGAGGACTTTTACCTTCCCTGCCTCACCAACAACCACATTCCAAAAACGGGGGAAAAAATTAAATAAAAAAAAGGAGATCTTATTATATCAACAGTTTTTGTGTTCTAACTAGTTTTCACACATGTGCAATACACGAGAATCACTAACAATGGTAATTTACAACTTTATAAAATATGATAAGATCTTTTACCTGAGGTCATAAAGGTGTAATGTTGTTGCGACTAATCCCACATCGCAAGTGTACGGATCGTATAAGTAATAAAGAGGATTTTTAAAGTCCGGATGTCGTACCCACGAGGACTGATTTATTCCCACGTTCACTCTAACTAGCCTTAACTGAAATAAATAAGTTGAGATCAATTAATTTCTAATCTTACGAAAATTAAATTGCTAAATTAGATTGCTAAATCTAAAATTTAAAAATTAAGAATTAAATGAGAGTAAATTAAAAGAATGCTTTTTTTTATAATTTGAAATCGAATATGGGAAAACTAGCATCAAGGTTTCGAATCCACTTTTCATTTAGTTATCCCCCGGATTAATAATTTGACAACGCAAGTTAGTTTTGACGATTCAATTCACAAAATTTGTTGAATAATCTTTCTCAAGTAAAATTAAACATATTTACATGACGTGTTAACTATATCTCTATGATAACAACGGTATAAAAATGCATTACAACACAAGAATTGCATAAAAATATCGCACAAAGCATAGGGGTATTCTCATCCCCTATCGGACTTCATAGTTTTCAATAAGAGTCTAATTTATTTAAGATTTCTCAATTCAATGAATAAATCACAGATCAACTTTGGTCACAAGTTGCAAAAGAAAACATCTTTATATTGAAAACTCAAAACTAAACATTCGTATAAGTATAAGAATTAATAAAACATCAAATTCTCAATCCGGATTCAAACTAAAATCCAAGTTTCATCTCTACCCTAATGCTATGAAAAGTTTAGCCTAACATGTTGTAAAAATCAGAAGAAAAACGAGAAGAGAAAGCCATGGCCGAGTTAATGTTGAGCTCTAGAATTTGGATCTTCAATTGTGACTTTTTCTCCAAGTTGATTGCTCCAATTTTCGTTCTCCCCTCTTCTCTGACGTCCCCCCCTCACGAATTAGGTCAAAATCGGTATTAATAGATGCAAGAAAGCCAAAAAAATCATAGTCCAAATCAGTTTCGGAAAGTTTTCTGCGAATCTGCCCGATATAACCATGCTATCGCGCGTGCGATCGCATGGTTATAAATTTCCAAAGACATGCGGTCGCGCGATGCAACTTTTGCTCGATTCCATTTTGGTCCTCACAGTTTAATTGCAGGGCAAGTCCTCGACTTCTAAATTTGATCAATTGAGTCCACAAACTTTTGATTTCTTCAATTTGGCTCCCATTTGATTTTTCTTCACCTTCCCAACTTTTATTTCTTCTAATTGAGTCCTTAAAACTTCAATTTATGTCACTTTTAGTCCCAAATTTCACTCTTTTCTTCAACTACCGGTTCTACACTGAAATAGAAATAAATTACACGAAATTAGACACGAAATTAACTAGAAATATGAAAAACACACAATTTAAAAGACTTAAATAAGTGCATAAATTGCACTTATCAAACACCCCCAAACTAGAACAATTGTTCGTCCTCGAACAATAAAACTAAACTTAAAGAAGTAAAACAAACAAAGTAGCTAATCACCAACCACGAGTAAGACTCATGGTCAAATCGTGTACCATATGCCTCAGGCAAACGAATTAATAGTGAAAACTCAAGTTGGACAAACAAAACAATCACCAAAAAGAAATCCACTTACCCAAGTGCTCGACTATCCTCTGTGTGTGTGTGTCTTAATCATCACCTAACTCAAGTGCTTGTTCAAGTATCACCACAGAATGTTCAACACAAAACCATGCATGTACTCTCAAGTGGTTGAATATCCTCACCTCGCTCATGAATCACTCCTGATGCTTTTCTCTCAATTCCCGAGGTATTTCTAACTTGTGGTTTCTAAAAACTTTCGATGTATTTTTCCACACAAGATATCAAGAAGAGTGATTAAATGTTGAAAAGTATTACAGCTATCATTCCATCCACTTCCGGCTTAAGTCTCCAAATTTCTAGCCTTAAAGTTACTTCACGACACTTCAAACCCCTATTAATCTAGATTTTCTCAATTTTTTTCTCTTTTTTTTTACTAACTCTATGAGATGCAATGCAGAGCCCCAATTATAATACTTTCTCAAGGACCCATGTAGCGAGCTTTAGGTCGGTGACTCCCGAGCTCGTCACTCAAGGCATCAGGTTTGAAAGACCCCTCAGACTTAATCAGTCGGGCCAATGAGGCAAGAGAATATGGTAAAAGAAAATGAATGCGTGTGTGATTTCTTTCTTTTCTTTTTTTCTCTCTTTTTCTTTTTTTTCTCTTTTTTTTTCTTTCGGGAGAATAATAGTATTGGTCAGTGCCGTTACAAGCTCATTATCCAAAAATCCTTCAACCCAAAGCAGAAACATCAAGACTTCCAGCAGCAATCCCCTCCAACATAGAGTCGCTACATCTTACCACCCCCAAACTAGGCCATTGGGCCAGTTGGATCCTAAAATAGTGGTTGCGGAGAACTACCTGGTTCTAAGTATAAAATTGGGTCTCATAGGTAATCCTAAAGGAACACAACATCTAGGTGATAAGTCAGCAAGAACGAGAGTTAAACAATGACTATGTGCTCTTTTCAGTTAATCGGGCACAGATAAGTGATTAGAAAATTTTGAAAATTTTTAGGTGATGTTTCGAATCCAACTATGAGTTTATTAGAAAAATTTAGGCACCTTGTCATCATCGGCGGTACACATCTCGACCAAAATAAATAAAAGACAAAACGATTTTTTTTTTTTTAGAATATCTAGCCACTAGCAACTGCATAATAGCAAAAACCGGGTGAAAGAGCGCTAAAATAACAAACGGGCATCAAATATATATAAAGATTTGAAGTACAACTTCAATCTTTCACTACATAAGCACAAAGGTCAACAACAACAAAAAGTACACAAAAGTACCCCCACCCCCAATAAAATAGAGTACATTTGTAACACCCACAATCCCACATCGCTTGGGCATGAGAGGACAGTTCAGTTTATAAGTTAAGAGACCCATCCAACTAGGCATGAGGCCTTTTGGGGTGAGCCCGAGAGCAAAACCGTGCGGGTTAGGTCCAAAGCGGACAATATCATGCCAAAGTGGATCGGGTCGGTAGCGGACCAAATCCAAATCCGTATGGTTCTCGCCGGGGCGTAGCAGGCCGAATCCTGGTGGGTCATGCTGGGGATCGGGTCGTTACAACATTGCCCCCAATATACAACATGTAAGTTCAAAGAGAGAAAAGTATAATAAAAGCGAGAATAAAGATCAAAGGAGGCAGATACTCCCCTACGGTGTCTCGTGAGGTGGAGAGAATATCTGATCATGCTGAATCCCGTGTGCTGACTCTAGACGGTCCAACCATCAGTTTCCAAATATAATAAGAGAGCAAGTAATACCTATAAAGTACCCCCAAACTATATAGAATTGCGTAAGACCAAAGAAGCTCAAATACTTGACTAAAGGAAGGTGGGGCCAGGAAAAACAATGCAAAATGATGCAAAGATGAAACAGACCCTACACTATCTAAAGTACGTGTCAAAAGCGACCACATATCAAAAATTGATGCAATTTTATCAAGTCTAGAATAAAAAATGAGGGTGGTGAACAGAACTGGTAATGCATGCGATCGCGCATGCGGCCGCATGCATCCCTGCTGCCCTGTTTTTTAGACTGGCAAGCCATGCGATCTCATGGTTTACCAGCAAACTTCCTTTTTTTTTATTTTTTGAAATGAGATTACTTGTGGCTTGACATGAGTGATTTCATATGACATTTTGGGACGACTTTGAAGTGAAAAACCAGTTGAACAAGGGTTTTGACAATTTTTGTAGATTTTGATTCTCAAAACATGACACTACATGAAAAACAACTAAAGATGTGAAAATGCAAACTAAAATGCAAAATTTGACTCTAAACTTAAAACTAAACTTAAAAATAACCATGAAACTTAAAGAAAGGATACGGGGATGGGTTGCCTCCCACCAAGCGCTCCGTTTAGAGTCTAAAGCTCGACTTTAGTTTGTAATCGCTCAAGGTGGCTCTTTCCGGCGTTTGCATTCTTTGCAATTGCCGGCCTTGCATACTTCCACCTTCCCTTTCAATCTAATGAGGCTTTTGTCCTCTTTAGGAGTCCATTCATATCCCTCTCTCCATTTTACCTCCTTTTTGCAGCTTAACTCTATTTTGTGTGGTGATTCTTCCATGTTGGAGCAAATTTGGGGATTTTGGGGTGGTGATGCTGATTTTAGGACATTTAAGCTTACTTGATCCTCATCCACCCGTAGAATCACCATCCCGACCTCTACATCAATCAAAGCTCGGCTCCTGGCTAGGAAAGGTCTTCTAAGTATAATTGGGACTCGACTATCTTCCTCCATGTCAATTACGATGAAGCCCGCGGGAAAGATGAACTTGTCCACTTTCACCAAAACATCTTCAACCACACCATATGGATATCGAATGGAGCGATCTGCTAGTTGAAGCATCACATTGGTGGGTTTTGGCTCTCCTAAACCAAGTTTCCTATAAATGGACAAAGGCATTAGATTAATACTTGCTCCTAGATCACATAAGGAATTCTGAAAACACAAATTGCCAATAGTACAAGGAATAAAGAAAGTCCATGGATCTTTAAGCTTAGGTGGCAACTTGTTGAGTAAGATTGCACTGCACTCTTCATTAAGTGCAACTGTTTCGAAATCCTCAAGCTTCTTTTTCTTTGATAACATTTGCTTCATGAACTTGAGGTAGAGGGGCATTTGAGCCAAAGCTTCGGCGAAGGGGATGTTAATATGAAGTTTCTTGAAAATATCAAGAAACTTTGAGAACTGCTGATCCTCCTTATGCTTCATTAGCCTCTGTGGGAATGGAATTGGTGGTTTATAAGTTCTACGGATATCATCTTTTCTTTGAGCTTGATCGGGTGATTTCTCATTCATTTCTGATTTTTCATTCTCCTCCATCACCACAGTTCCTCGAGCTTTTGTTGTTTCTTCCTCAGATCGCTGCCTCACATGAATTTCTGGCAACTCTTTCCCACTGCATGTGGTAATACCCATTACTTGTTCCCTTGGGTTAACTTCAGTATTACTCGGTAAACTCCCAAGTGGCCTACCAGAAATTACATTTGCCATCTGCCCCATCTGAGTTTCCAAATTTCGAATTGAAGCTTGCTGATTTTGGAGAGTAGTCTCAGTTTTGTTCATAAATTGGTCTGTGCGTTCCATGTACTTTTCAGTTCTCTCCATAAACCGATCCAATGCATCCTCAAGTGCGCCTTTCTTTTCAGGTTGCGGGTAGTGTGGCCCTTGAACTCCTCCGTCATTCTGGTTATCTCTTCAACCAAAGTTTGGGTGATTACGCCATCCCTAGTTATAGGTGTTGGAAAACGGATTATTTGGGTAGCGTGGGGCCCCCTGGACAACGTAAACTTGATAATGCTGCTACGTTAGAATAGGGCACTCCATTCTACTATGGGTCGCCCCACATTCTTCACAAACCGATAACTTCGACTATATTGCATTCACTGGACGGTTGATGTTGTCTACTTTGAGGGCTAAACTGTCCAATTTAGCAGATAGAGCAACAATAGGATCTACAGCATGAATTCTAGGAGCTCTATGATTTTTCCGATCAGATGCCCACATAGTAGTGCTACTTGCTATTCTTTCGAACAATTCGATTGCCTCAGGGATAAGCTTTGTTGTGATCGACCCATTGGCCGAAGAATCAACCAGACTCTTATATGACGGGAGCAACCCAGTGTAGAAGTATTGTACCTGCTGTCCATTACTAATCCCATGGTGAGGGCATTTCCTTAGCATACCCTTGAACCTTTGCCATGCTTCATCAAATGACTCCGAATCATATTGCTGGAAAATTGATATATCGTGTCTCAACTTAGCAATCTTGACTGGAGGGAAGAATTTAGTGCAAAATTTCTGGGCAAGGTCATTCCAAGTAGTAATGCTTCCAATGGGCTGTGAATCTAACCAATCTAATGCCCATTCCCGAAGAGTGCGAGGAAATAGCCTGAGTTTGATAGCATCATCTGAGACCCCTTGATATTTGAAGTGCTGGCACATCTCTAAGAACCGAGAAACGTGCTGATGAGGGTTTTCCTCTGCTAGACCATAGAATGGATGCATGTTTTGAAAGAGGCTGATCACGTCGGTCCTCAGTTGGAAGTTAGCTTGCCCAAATGGTGGATACACAATGCTTGATTGGCTCTGAATTATTTGTGGCATCATAAAGTCGCCAACTAGCATGTTGTCTTCATCCACAATCTCTTCTATACGGCTTTCACCATTATTGATGCGTGGGATTTCCTCATTACCTGTCATTGCTTTCTGTTTTTAATTTTTTTGTTTTTCTATTTCTCTAGCTTCTCTACGTCTTTGACGAAAAGTACGCTCGATCTCTGGATCTAGTTCGAGAGGTTGACCGAGCCTCGCACTTCGCATAAACTTGAGAGAAAAACAAGAGAAACTATGAATGAAAAATGCAATAAAATTAACTAAAAATAAATAAAGTTCAAATTAGTGCTAGCTAAACTAAACAAAAAAATAATTACAGTCCCCGGCAACGGCGCCAAAAACTTGTTGCGACTAATCCCACACCGTAAGTGTACGGATTGTATAAGTAATAAAGAGGACTTTTAAAGTCCGGATGTCGTACCCACGAGAACTGATTTATTCCCACGTTCACTCTAACTAGCCTTAACCGAAATAAATAAGTTGAGATCAATTAATTTCTAATCTTGCGAAAATTAAATTGCTAAATTAGATTACTAAATCTAAAATTAAAAATTAAGAATTAAATGAGAGTAAATTAAAAGAATGATTTTTTTTATAATTTGAAATCGAATATGGGAAAACTAGCATTAAGGTTTCGAATCCACTTTTCATTTAGTTATCCCCCGGATTAACAATTTGACAATGCAAGTTAGTTTTGACGATTCAATTCACAAAACTTGTTGAATAATCTTTCTCAAGTAAAATTCAACCTATTTATATGACGTGTTAACTATATCTCTATGATAACAACGGCATAAAAATGCATTACAACACAAGAATTGCATAAAAATATCGCACAAAGCATAGGGGTATTCTCATCCCCTATCGGACTTCATGATTTTCAATAAGAGTCTAATTTATTCAAGATTTCTCAATTCAATGAATAAATCACAGATCAACTTTGGTCACAAATTGCAAAAGAAAACATCTTTATATTGAAAACTCAAAACTAAACATTCGTATAAACATAAGAATTAATAAAACATCAAATTCTCAATCCGGATTCAAACTAAAATCCAAGTTTCATCTCTACCATAATGTTATGAAAAGTTTAGCCTAACATGCTGTAAAAATCAGAAGAAAAACGAGAAGAGAAAGCCATGACCGAGTTAATGTTGAGCTCTTGAATTTGGATCTTCAATTGTGGCTTTTTCTCCAAGTTGATTGCTCCAATTTTCGTTCTCCCCTCTTCTCTGACGTCCCCGACGAATTAGGTCGAAATCGGTATTAATAGATACAAGAAAGCCCAAAAAATCAGAGTCCAAATCAGTTTCGGAAAGTTTTTTGCGAATCTGCCCGATATCACCATGCTATCGCGCGTGCGATTGCATGATTATAAATTTCCAAACGCATGCGACCGCATGGTTTACCAGATGCAACTTTTTCCCGATTCCATTTTGGTCCTCACAGTTTAATTGCAGGGCAAGTCCTCGACTTCTAAATTTGATCAATTGAGTCCACAAACTTTTGATTTCTTCAATTTGGCTCCCATTTTATTTTTCTTCATCTTCCCAACTTTTATTTCTTCTAATTGAGTTCTTAAAACTTCAATTTATGTCTCTTTTAGTCCCAAATTCCACTCTTTTCTTCAACTCCTGGTTCTACACTGAAATAGAAACAAATTACAAAAAATTAGACACGAAATTAACTAGAAATACGAAAAACACATAATTTAAAAGACTTAAATAAGTGCATAAATTGCACTTATCAAATGTGTTCATAGGTTGTTGGCAATCGTGAAACTCACTAAGGTTGGAAATTATATTTGATCACCTTATTTGTATTGGAATTGATTTATGCATCATTATCACCATAGATCATGATTTTGAATCATATAATAATTTTTTAGTTTAGTTAGTAGTATAAAATTTATTCTTTTTCATATTAACACCCCCTGTGTGTTGCCCGAAAATTATTAACATTGAAATATATATATATATATATATATATATATATATTAGTAAATTAAAGTAGTTAAATTGGGGCATACTGAGTCCATGTAAAGAAGTACAGAAAGTAAGTATAATGTAGAATACAATACTTACAACATTGAACACGAACTTCAAATAATAACTGGAAATCAACAGATAACAACTGTTATCAATCTACAACCAAATGAAACCGAAATTATATTTCATTTAATAACTAACAAGAAAAACATATAAATAAGACTAGTATTTAATTTGTTACAAACAAAGAAAATGCCATAAATTACATCCAACATTACAAATATTACAGCACTCCTGTGATGCGTGGATATTTTTTCATTAATGAAAATATTCATCATGATGAAAATTGTTCATGAAAGATTTTTTAATTTATAAATTATAAGTTCAAAAATTTACTTAAAAAATTAAAAAATCGAAAAAAAAAAACCCTACAATTGCAATTTTATTCGATGACAAAATGGCTGATGTTACTTTAACCAAACCATTTTTAAGTCGAGGCACAAATTACTCTATCTACCATTAATTTAAGCTCTTATTAATTTTATTAATTAGGATTGTTAGTATGGACTATAACCCTATTAATCTTCATGATTTTTTTTTTGTTCAATGCATTATTATAATATATTGTCTTGTTTATATATTATATCATTTATATAGATTATTGAGATTATAATGGTAAAAAATCATAGTGATCAATGTGTTTCTTTGAATCTATCCACAATAGTAGTAAAGCCAAAAATAAATAAATAAATACATTATATTTTAGTATTAAAACATAAAATTTTTTGAATACTATATTTGTCATTGAGTAGATTTCTCTCCATCACTATCACAAATCAATAATTAGAAAATAAGTTAATTTAATCATCCATGCAGTGCATAAACTAATTTCATAACGTATATATTATAACAGAAAAATATAATATAATTATCAGAGTCGTTAGAATCATTGGATTCAAAGTAATGAAAATAATTTATTATAGAATATAATAAATTTATTAGACTCGTTGTATTCAAAGCACTTAAAATAAATAATTTTATAAACTTATTATAGTTGAAAATATAAATGTTTTAATTTATGATTCCTTGCATATTGAGTTAAATAAGCATTCCATACCATTTAAGACATATTAAAATAACAAAAAATGTTATATATGATTTTTTGTCTTTCAATAGATATATATATATATATATGCCCTGGAAAAGTTGCCCCTAAAATCATCATTTATAATCTCCCCATATACTAGGAATTCATATTATATTCGGTATATGTGATCTAACCCCTTATTCAGGGTATCGTTATTCAGTATATATATTACACCCAAATCTATATCTATATATATAGAAAAGTATGAAAATTTCAACCTATTTTTTAATTAGATTAATTAGTTTTTCCACCTAAAATAAAGTCATTTTTTGTCTTTTGATTTTTTTTATTTTTTAATAATTAATAATTAATCTCAAATAATCAATTAACTAATCATTATTTTTATTGAATGTTATCCTTACCAAAATTAAATTTTTTCAAATCTCCACTGATTTGAACTTATCTTCTTTATATTTTTTGTCTTTTGATTTTTTTATTTTTTATTAAGTTATAATCATTCCTAATAAAAAAATTAATAAATTATTATTTATATTAATATTAAATCTAGATTTTTTTTCTTTGCATAAGTATTGATATTTATTATTTTATTATATCTTTCTAATCTGACTCTAAAGATTTATATTTATATATAGAATAAGAGACTTTTTATAAATAATTAACTTTGAGATGGAAATTAATTCTGAAGAAAATAAAATTATTTAAAATTAATAATTTCATTAATATTTGATTGTTGTGTGATACAAAATTAGCATTCATTAAATTTTTACTCTTTTGAATATAGAAGAAGAAATGTTACAAGAAGAATCAGAGTTAGCTCAAGAATTAGAAGATGAGATTGATAGTACTAGACTTAAATTAGAATATTATGAACCTAGATTAAGATTAGAAAATGAAGCTAGAAGATATATAAAGACTATTAAACATATATTTATTTGTTTAAAAAGAAATAGTATTGGTAAAGACGAATTAACAGCTATTCGTAACTCTTATATTTCGTTCTTTTGATCAGATCCAGATCAAGAAGCAAAAATGAGACCACAAACACCAGCCGTTCCAACCAGCAATTCATTTGCATCAGAAGCACCAATTGGTACATCAAGACAACAGGAGAGAATGCGTTTTGGAACAATAGAACTACTGGTATCCCCATCAACCAACAGACAGGTGTTTAGACTACATGAAGGTATATCGTTAAATAAGACAGAAAAATGCCTTCTAGATAATTTATGGATCGCATATAATAAAGATCCTATAGACCAAAGATACTTTTTAGCATGTATGAATGCACTCTCAGAACATTTCAGCCAAGATAGAAAAAGATTTAAATTTTATGTCGTGCTCAGAGCACAAAAAATCGGATTTTTTCACACTTGGTTAGAACTCGCTGAAGCCATTAAAGATACACACGATCCCATCTATAAAGGCTTTACGATTATAGAGAAGCCCTCTCTGCAGCCAGAGTAAATCTTGGACCCAATTTTTATATTTCTCCTTCTTTACGACACTATGTCGAAGAACCAATAGCTTTCTCAGTTGCCAGAGATAGATTAATCTTTTGTGATCACTGTGAAACCATACAAGAGACCCTTCAAAGACTTCAAATTGAGAACACTCACCTTGAGAAAACACACTATGCTCTCAGAAAACAGATAGCCCTTTTAGAAAAAGAACTTTTTGAGATAAAACTCTCCATAATGGGTACACCTCCAGCCCAAACAAATGTGGAGCAAGGTAGACATTCCCAAAGTAATGTCAAAAAGGGAACTGTTGATCCCAAAACATCAACAGCTAGTCCAGCCCAACCGGTAGCTGGTAAAGACTTGTCAAATCCGGAAGTGGTTGTGAGTTTACCAAAAACTCAGCAGAGACTGGGAACTGCTAACTTCCCTACCAGACAGGCCCAACAGACCAACAATCCAGAACGCTGGGATACTCTGGGCCAACCCAGTGGAAAATTTGACTATCTCGTTAAATATACCCCAACTAATTTTATTCCAGACAAGATCAGCTTTCCTTCAAAAGGAGTCCATATAAATGAACCAGCCCAAAAGCCCAAAGCTCCTATTACACCTGAAAAGCCTTTGTCAAAACACGAAGGAAAAAGACCAATAACTGAAACCCAATGGCAAGACTTGCAAGACAGTCAAGACCCATATGCAGACGCACTATCTCCAAAAGAACTCTTAGCCCAGCTCAAAAAGACGCAAGAAACTCCCCCTATGCCAGATTTCGCAACAATGATCCAAGAACAGGTCCAACTAGTCTTTCAAACAATTTGTTGAAAAATTACCTACCATACCAACAAATTCAGAACCAACAAAAGATATTGCTATAGACTCACCCAGAACCAATTCTAATGACATAGCAATGAATACCTCAGATAAAAGCAGCAGTGCACATACCCCCCAATCAGATGATGGATCACTTGGAAATTTTTCAGAAGATTCAATCATGCGACATAACCTGGACACAGTCGACTAAGCGACAAAACAGATGACGAAAGCATGAGATCAGACCTACGCAAGCAGACGCGTCAGCATGACGCAGAACTAACCTAAGCACTTACGTCAGAAAGACCTCAGCATGACATCACCCCTGACGCAAGCCATGACCTCAGACCAACGTCATCAATGACATCAGCATGACGCAAGGATGACATCAGCAACGTGTTAAATATGACGCCGACAGACCACTATTCATCTACAGTAATTTTACTGTGCAAAATTGAAATTTCAGCCGATTACTATAGCCAGATTCCACTTTTAGTACCCTTTTACTGTTCAAACAATGTACAAACACTGTGCATGTTTGATTTTTAGCCTAATTATTGTACATATGGCCGACAGCTACTGTGCACCTTTTGAAAAATCAGACTAATAATTTCAGAAGAAGACAAGCATAGTGAAGATTCCCTTCAATTATTATTGCACCAGCCGATGAATTGAAGACGCGTGGAAAGAAGAACGAATAATGCAGACCCTTGAGCTCCTCCAATTTGCCTATATAATGATTGCCTCAGATTCATTTCAAAAAACGGCCAGCAGAAACACGAACAGCCAACAAAGAAAATCTCAGATATAGAATGGAGTTCATGTGTTGAACAAAATTCTAAAATAGCCTTCCTTATAAGACCAAATTCTCAATCCAAATTGTAATTAGTTTTAGTTAGTTTGTGGGATTCCCGAAAGGGAAATCCTTCAGCCTCTTTCCTTTAGCTATGGAATAATCCCCTCTGTAAGTTTTTAATTTTGTAAATTCTTGTTTTATATCTATGATTCCACATTTCTTGTACAAAAACTCTGTTGAAATGAAATAAGTTTTTTTAGCATGGTCATACGATATTTTACTACATACTGAGTATAGTATAAAAGCATTATTTACCCTATAGGTGAAAGCCGTTAACCTGTATTTATGTCATAAAGGCTCATGTGTAAGTCCCGTTGTAGGCCGGAGTGAGCCGTTGGAAGGGCAGTGGAGATGGGTCGTATATGAGTTGACATAGGTATTTTTACACAAAGAGTGCCTCGGGTGCCTTGGTAAAAGATGGGGTAGATACAAGTTACTATATCTCAGATGATAAAATAGTAAACAAAGCTTTGAAAATTGTTTTCAAAAGTTACGATTTTCAAAACCTTTGATGTTAATTTTAGTGTCACAAAACTTTTTAACCAATGTATTGACCTAACCTTCGCCGTACGTGAATATGTAGAAATACGTATTTCGGGTTTTAAAAAAAAAAATTTTTTAAGGGATTATAACACAGTTAAGGATTGAATGGCTTAAGGAGAGTGCTGAGTAGGTATACAACATCATTGATCATAACAACCTATACAAACATATCAAACGGAGAATAACAAATATCGACAGACTGATCGCAAAGATTCAAAAAACCACAGTGACGATGAGTTAAATAAACATTCCATTCCATTTAAGACATATTAAAATAACAAAAAATGTTATATATGATTTTTTGTCTTTCAATAGATATATATATATATATGCCCTGGAAAAGTTGCCCCTAAAATCATCATTTATAATCTCCCCATATACTAGGAATTCATATTATATTCGGTATATGTGATCTAACCCCTTATTCAGGGTATCCTTATTCAGTATATATATTACAACCAAATCTATATCTATATATATAGGAAAGTAGGAAAATTTCAACCTATTTTTTAATTAGATTAATTAGTTTTTCCACCTAAAATAAAGTCATTTTTTGTCTTTTGATTTTTTTTATTTTTTAATAATTAATAATTAATCTCAAATAATCAATTAACTAATCATTATTTATATTGAATGTTATCCTTACCAAAATTAAATTTTTTCAAATCTCCATTGATTTGAACTTATCTTCTTTATATTTTTTGTCTTTTGATTTTTTTATTTTTTATTAAGTTATAATCATTCCTAATAAAAAAATTAATAAATTATTATTTATATTAATATTAAATCTAGATTTTGTTTCTTTGCATAAGTATTGATAATTATTATTTTATTATATCTTTCTAATCTGAATCTAAAGATTTATATTTATATATAGAATAAGAGACTTTTTATAAATAATTAACTATGAGATGGAAATTAATTCTGAAGAAAATAAAATTATTTAAAATTAATAATTTCATTAATATTTGATTGTTGTGTGATACAAAATTAGCATTCATTAAATTTTTACACAAATTTAAAAGAAAAGTATAACATTAAAATTTAAAATTTTGATTCGATCCACTAATTAATTTTTTAAATAATTAATTATTTTTATCAATGTTTAGAAAACTGAACCGTCAGCAAATCGGAGAAGGCGACGATTCAAGGGTCAAATGGTTGGACCGGGTCAAACCGTTTTTAATTAAAAAAATTAAAAAATAAATTAAAACCAATAAAATAAAAAATAAAAATAAAAAATAGTTGAACCGTTACAGGGTTACCGGTTAAACCAGTTGAATTGGTCGGTTGATCGATTTTTGACTAATTTTCTAATAGTCCGATTTTAAACTATATCCAGATTGAATTTTGGACTAATAGATGGTTGAACCGGCCGGTCCGGTCCAATTTTTTAAACATTAATTTTGATAAATAATTAGCTAAGAAATGGAAATTAATCTAAATCAGGAATTTCGCTAAGATTTAATTTTTGTGTGATACAAAATTAAAAGTTACTAAAATTTTACATAAAAATTAAAAGAAACTTGTAACATGATGAGATCGGTCCCTTTACTTAGTTTTAGAAATAATTAATTATTTTCAAAAATAAAATTAACTAAAAAATAAAAATTAATTAAAATTAGCAAGTTTTTACGATTTCATTTTGATGTGATAAAAAATTACAATTCATCAAATTTGTACACAAAAACTAAAAGAAACATGTAACATTAATTTTTTTAATTAATCATTCAGTTGTAATATTAATCCAATATTTTTAATTAATTGAATTTATATCTATATCTTTCAAATTACAGATATCCTTTAGTGGAAATAATTAATGAAAAACGAGTTTTAATATTGCATTTCAACAGTTATATCTTTTAAATAGATTTTAGATTAGTTTGGATGGTTTTGTTATTGGATTTGATTAGTTTATATCGAATAGTGTGAAGAAACTGTTATTGCATTTCAATAGTTTATATCGAATTTGAGTTATAGTTCTAATCAATTTTATTGTGTTTACATAATTTGTTATAATTGGAAAGTTCAAGATACTTTATAATTTTTCCCGTAAATTAATTTGTAATTAATGCAACTATTATTGTTTACAAATATAAAATAAATAAAAATATGAATCAGCCCAATTCGATGGAGTGCTTTTAGTAAGTTATTGCAACAATTATTCCTTCTTTAAAGTGATAACTTATTTTTTCTTTCTTTTTTTTTCCTCATTCATTTCTTATATCATTAGATTGAGACGACATAAATTTTAAAATAGAAAGGGTAAATTCATGGATTGATCGTACTTTCTTCACATGATTAAATTTTCCGCTTGGATCATTTATGTTTTTACTCACATAGAAAATGCTTTTCAAAAGTCAAAGAGTTCCAATCAAAAGAGTGTTGGACTCACACTATTCAAGTTTTTTCTTTTTTTTTTATATAATCAATTTTTAAACCATTAATAGGAGTCGATACAATATTTTGAATTTTTTAGGGAAGTCGATGGATTGATCGTACTTTCCTCACACTATTAATTTTTTTCCTTGGATCATTTGGTTTTTACGTTAATATGTTCATTGTGAATTATACTTCTTTTATACGGTTGACTAATATTTTTAGTTTTCATAATTCATTGTAATTGTAAAAATCTAATCTACTTTATAATTTTTTATGATAGATTAATTTGTAATTCAACTATTACTGTTTACAAGTATAAAATAAATTAAAATATTAATCGATCCAATTCAATGGATTGCTTTTGGCAACTTTGAAACAATTATTTCTTTCTTCACACTGGCAAATTATTTTCTCTTTTTTATTAATTTTTATACCATTATGATGGGACAACATGATTTTTTAAATATTAAAAGTAAATCTGTTGATCGATCATACTTTCTTAGCACTATTAAATTTTTTTCGTAGATCATTTATTTTTTGTGCCTACATGGAAAATGCTTTTTAGCAATGGAAGATAGTTTCAATCAAAAGAGTGCCGAACTCACTTCGTGTGAAAAAACAATTATAGTTTCTTCGCAGTAATAAATTTTTTTTATTTTTTTTGTATTATCAATTTTTTAAACCGTCAGAACGAGTTGACACAATAGTTTAAACTGTTAAGATACATCCATGGATTGACTGCACTTTCTTCACACTATCACTTTTTTTGTCTTAGATTATTTAGTTTTTACGCTAATATGTTTATTGTGAAAATTAATTATAATTTTTTGTATGGTTGATTAAAATTTTTAATTCACATAATTCGGCACAATTGCAAAAGTCCAATAAACTTTTTAATTTTTTGCAGTACATTAATTTGCAATCCAATAAATTGTTAAAATAATTATTATTTCTTCGTAATGATAATTTTTTTGTATCACTAATTTTTTATGCCTTTTGGTTGAGTCGATACAATTTTTTAAATTGTAAAGGTGAATTCGTTGATTGATTGTATTTTCTTCGCAAACTTTTGTGTCAAAATGTTCACATGTTAACTTGGTAAATTTGTGTCTCATTGATCCAATTGACACCTCAATCATGAATCAATGTTATTAATTACGCAACATTAAAGTATAAAAGTTAAGAGTATGAATTGTGTTCTTATTCTAATTGTATCATAATGAACTGTTGAATGAATATATATGAAAAAAAAGAGAGATTTAAAACTAAAAATATATATTTATTGAGTTAAACTATCAAAAATTAGATCTAAAATTGTAATTATCTTATGAGTACTTACATCATCATCTTTGTAATGGATCGATTTAGAATGAGATAAATTATACATTATATTTTATTATTTTTATTTTTCTAATTCATATAGAGTTAGTATAATTTTAAAGTATGAATCAAACCATAATAAGGTAGAGAAATAGATTTTTAGGTGATTATTAATTGTTCTTATATTCTAATTCTTATGATAATACAATATTCAATCAATATATATATGGAAAAAAATAAATATTGAAAAATTTATCCCCTGCACAACACAAGGGTGGAACAGCTAAGGCATGAATAGCAAGTGTATGTTGCAATCTGGAGGGTGATGTATAGGAAGGGTTTAAAGTTTGTGATATATAATGACGATGGTCGTCCAACTACCATGACCACAAATGTCGTCTATAAAGAATTGTTTAAACTTATGTTTCATACTTACTAATCGTATCAGGTATGTTGTTAACTTTATTTGTTTTTTACACAAATCCTTTATGTTATTCATAGTTTGATATATAAAGTGAAGGATTGTATTTATATATTATTGTATTTGTACTCTTATATTTATCTAGGTATAATGTTCACTCTTAAAAAAAATCTAGGTATAATGTTCCTGTCATAAATATGGCGGAGTTATACAAATTGATTATATGTACCATTTATGTATGAGGAGATCCCATACCTACACCGAAAAAAAATTCGTATGGCCCCATCAGCCCCCACCATCAGGGAGCAGTTATGTATTATTCGTCTAATCTAACGTAGATATTAAAAAAAATTTTAAAAAACTTTTGGGCGACGTGGGGCCCTCACGCCAAGTGGCGTGGGTGCCATCCCGACGTGGGAAACAAAGCATCGACGTATGCATTAGTGGCACTGTGTTTCAAAAAGCTAACTCAAAGTATTTAGCGGTCAAAAATTACACTTTTAGTGAGTTTTATTGATTATATCTGAAATATGATTTTATTTCTAATATTTTTGTAGGTTTTTTATGCTAAAGTGTCAGTATTTGTGTAAAAGTAATGTCAGAGATGTTCTGTTCGTCTAAAATTTATTTATTATTTTAATACAGTTCAATTGTATAATAACACAAATTTTTATATTCTATATGATAATTATAGATGTGACTTATATTTGAGTACATTCATCCTTTTTGCCAAAACATGAAGATGTTTCTATTTTTTGTCTTGTGTATTGTTGTTAACTATTATTGATGGAGTTATGTTTGGATTGCTTTAATTATTGATGTCTTTAAGAGTATTGTAAATTAAATTTGTATTTTTTGGTGAGTTTTCCCCCAATTATTTGCAGGATGAATCGGTACAAAATAGAGGGAAACTGTGTCGAAATTTTCCAAGAATTATTTCATTAGTTATATTAATTAAGTTTATTATTGCGACTCATTATTTATTTTATTTTTTTCTTACGTTAATACGACTAACTTCTATTAATACTATTATTAACTAAAAAATTATACCCCCGTGCAACGCATGGGTGAAACAGCTCGTTAAATACAATGGTATAACACAATAAAATTATACAATTGGACATTCGAAAGATATTATCTTTATATTATAAAAAGAGGAGTGTCACCTAAGCACATTGTCATGTTGGCACTCCTTTAATTAATTTTTTTTAAATCTTATTTAAAAATAAACATTAAATGACATTTAATAATTTCATTTTCTTATTTAATTTATTTTGTTTTTCTTAGTTAGTGTGTGTGTATATATATATATATATATGCATCGATATATACATATATATATATGTGTATATATATACATGTATATATATACATACATATATATATATATATATATATTAATTTTTGAACTATGTATATAGTTGAAATGAACTAAATGCATGAATCACTGAAAATTGTATCATATCATATCATATTTATTAATAAAAATTGAAGTGCCAACTGGACACTGTGTCAAGTTGGCACGCATTTATTTAAATATAACTTCATTTTTTAAAGTTCTAATTCAAAATATTAAATAATAAATATTTTTTATTTATTTTCATCGTGTTAAAATTATTGGTTTTGATAGTTTTGCTTGGTTATATGAATTGGACTATTAAAAAAGAGCGGGTATTTTTTACTTTTTTTATTTTTTTAAAATCAAATAATGAGTAGTTATAATTATAACTAGATTTACGTCGAATAACTTATTTATTTTTAAATAAATAGTAATTTGTCAATCTTTATATTATTATAATTGAAATGCTGTGCTTGGTGAATTCCCTATTGTCAACGCCAACATGACACACGGTTTCATATTAAAAAATTTAATAGATATTTTTCATTTTTAATATGACTGATATAATATGCTCATTAATTGAAATTTTCATTGCACGGGTTTTTCCTTTTCTAAGTACATAAAATTAAAAATAAAAAGTTTTCTTTCTAAAATTAAAATACAATTTATGTAAAGAGAAAAAAATCAAATGAATTATGTAAATGCAGAAAATTATCGGTATCACTACAGATTTAAGTTACATAAAATTAAGTATAATGCTTCTTATATAATAGAGCTAAAATTAAGTAGCAATTATAGTTAGAGTTTAGAGTACGTAATGTCCATTTCAGAAATAAAAAAGGTGTTGAATATAAATTTGCTATGTACCAACGAGAAAAATACGTTTTAATAATCAAAGAATTTTTATATATTCATTCCAATGATTCGTTTACAACTAATAAATCTCCACGAGAATTGTTGTGCAATGCGATGCACCATAATTAGAATTAAAGTTACACGTTTTAATAAACTTCTTAATTGTGCGATGTACGTGAATTTTTTCAACTTGCAATTGTAAATTTACTCCACATTTTTTGCATATTATAGATTTCAATAATTGTTTACAATTATACAATCTCCTATGTATAAAGTACATTAATTATGTAATTCAACATTTATATTAAATATATTTATAATGTTATATCAATTATTTATTATACATAAATTTAATTATTCCCGTGTATCGCACGGGCGTGATACTAGTTCAATAAAAATTATTAAAAGAAATATAATTATTTCACTGTTATATTTATAGAAATTATATGCGCTTCTAATCCATTTTTAAATTTAGAATATTAAATATATAAAGAAATACATATTTTACAATTATGCATCATATATTTATAAATCAATTGAAAAGTATAAATTAAAATTGTAAAAATTAAAAATTAGTTTATAAAATAGGTAAATTATGTAAATTTATTAAAACTGATAACCAATAATAAATCTAACTTAAATTATGATATACGAATTATTTTGCAACTAATAATTATTTTTTATTAAATAAAAATTTATTATTGAAGTTATCAATCAGATGTAGCAGGTTAAATTAATTGTGTTAAATAAGTTAACAAATAAAGGGTGATAATTCAAGTGGTAATTAAAAGCGACTCTTACTAAGCATGTAATAATGAATTCGAATCCACGCCCCTTCTCGAAGTTCTAAAATTGAATTAATTTTTTTATAATAATTATGCCAACCAAAACCCAGGCGGAACAAAGATTCCAAAACCTCAATTGCAACATATATTATGCACTTTTGTGATAGGCGAGAATTACAGTATGAGAACATTCTTTTCAAATTTAGCCAATAAAATTTCAATCCATATAGATTAACACAAAACGATAAAAAAATATTCATCGTATTTCAATATTTATTAAAATTTATAATGAGTTATTTTTATAGTACTATTAAATTTTAAAATTTATTTTTCACAATAAATTTTTTAAAATGATTTATATTAATATTAAATCAAGTATAATTACTATATGTTAATTTTATGATAATATAATTAAATTTAAAAAACAAATAAATAACGACATCATCTATACATACGTATATATATTAAATTATTTAATTATATCACGATCTTTGTTTCAATGTATTATTATATTATATTATATTATATAGTAATAGTTATAATATCAATTGACATCAAATGCAATATATAATAAGTTATTTTATGATATAATTTAAAGGGGAGAAAAAAGCAGGGAAATGAATGCAATAAGTGAAATGAATAAAAAACCTAAAAGATCTACCTAAGAAACAAAGTGATAAATATTCTCGGAAACTACCCCCAAGTGAAACCCACATTTGTCCCCACAAAGAGAAAACTCGTCATATGCTTTCAACTTTGGGAATTGAAAAATCAAGACCTCAAATAGAAGCATTATAAAGAAATTAGTCAAACTCAGTAAACATTAATTAGGCTACCGATCACCTGCTAATATAGTTGGCATCATAAGATGCATCGTCAATACGTATCTACACACCCACCCCCTGATGGTGGGGGCATGTGATACCATCCGGACAAAATTGGCACCTTATGATGCCAACTATGTTGGCATCAGATCGGGAGTGACACTAACGAAATCGCATATCTATACAAGTATAAAACCTGCTGGATTTAGTTCCTAAACTCATACCATTAGCTTCTATCAACTTTGAATTCGTAGAAGGTGACATATGTAGCAGTGATTAGAATTTCTTCAACAAACAGATTGACTTGTTTCAGCATCGGATCGGGAGTGACACTAACGAAACCGCATATCTATACATGTATAAAACCTGTTGGATTTAGTTCCTGAACTCATACCATTGGCTTCTATCAACTTTGAATTCGTAGAAGGTGACATATGTAGCAGTGATTAGAATTTCTTTAACAAACAGATCGACTTGTTTCAGCACCGACGAAATCAGCACCATAATACGCACTCTTCTCGTCCATATTTGGCATCCATTTCCTAGGAGATATATACTAATGTGGATGTCATTGGTTTGACCAAATTCAAATTTGAAAATTTTCAAATGTGTAAAAATTGCAAGGCTAACATGCACATATACCCTAAACTTTATTTCGATCTCTCTATATATAGGCATCCAATTGCAGTTGACAAAGTGAGGAATTTCGTGAAAGAATTCAAAGATGGTAGAAGAAACAACGGTTTTGCTTCCGAAATATACTTAGAAATGAAAGTGCTTGAATTTAAAAGACGAAATATAAAAGTAAAGAAATTGAAATCACATATTCTCTTTTTAGAGTTTCGATTGATTGGTCCTTTCTTCCATCTTGATTCTATGCTTTTAGAGCATCTCCAATGAGCTTTTCTATTGTCTAAAATTTAAAAGCCACATCATTAATCCATAATGTCAAGTAAAAAAAACTTCTCCAATAGTTGGTGATGTGTACAATGTGAAGATGACATGGCATAATTAAAACTTGACAATGTCAAATGCAATGTCTAGATCTAGAAAGAGTATTAGACATGATGAGTCATCATAAATATTAAATTATTTATTTATATACAAATCTTATCTCATCTTTTCTTTAATGTTTTGAATTTTTAATGATAAATATATATTACATGTAAGCACCACTAATAGAAAATTAGCGATACCATTGGAGACCTATTTCATCAATCAATGTCAATTTCTAAAATTTAAAATAGAAGTCTTTCAATTAGTGAGCCACATAGGATAAAATCAACATTGTCCATTGGAGATGCTCTTATATCTCTTGAATTGTTCTATCCACTCTTCAGTTAACCAACGTTAAACCCATGTCCCTCTTGAACTTTCCAAAATCGTTATTAATTCAACGCATCCATCTTCCGTTCCAGTGTTAACTGCCCCATTCATGACGTGGTAAAACATGGACAAAGAGAAAGGGCGAGAGACAAAAAAGAGATAACCGCTTGGAGACTTCTCGTTTCATATCCCATTTGCTTGCCCTGTGCTGCTCGTCCTGTCTGGATGAATCTTGATCAGCACCTTGACTGATGCAAACCATGTTAGAATAGTGCTAACGCAACCCACAAGAGATTAGAAATGATCCAGAAAAGCGAAAAATCCGGCGATGTCGATTGGTAAACTGTCAACTTTTGACTCACGACGTGGCAACAACTGGTGTGTTAAACCAACCACATCCAGCGATGAAGAACAAACAACCAATAGTGGTGAACACCACAAGAGATAATCAAATTCTCACTACACCAAAACACGAAAATTGTCACACAATGGATTTTCCAGGAGTTACGATTTAAAACGGTGACTCAATTTTTCGCCTATGGTCAAAACTTTGACTGGCCGCTACGGTGTTGCAGGAAAATTTTCAAAATTCCTGAAGCTCTCCCTTATCGTGTTGATTCTAGATCTGATCTTGAATTTCAAAATAGACATTGGATCGGGCTGGAAAATGCCATCGATGACACCTTAACTAAGGTGCCATCGATGGCACTAGATCAAGGCTGCACTCTACTAGTACTATTTTTTTAATTTATTTATTTTTACCTTTCTTCTCTTTTTTAACTTTCTTATCTGTCTTTTCCTAAACTTCTTTCTTTTTCTTTTCAATTAAAAGAATTATCTTCTCTCTATCTTTTCTCGCCACGTCATCATCAGTTCATATCCTTGTAATGGATATGCTTTTATGAACAAGTTTTAAAACTACAATTCAACCAAACACTTTCAATTAGCCTCCAACCATCAAAACAAGGGTCATGAGATGCCACAAAAAAGTGTTTTCATAATAGGTCAAAAGTGAAAAAGACACAAGGAATCACAAGTACAAAGTGGAGAATATAAAGGCAACCAAATGTTTCACTATCTTTGGGAAAGTTTTCTTTATATAACCCACTCGGGTGCAAAGTTTTTGTTGGTTTGGTATCTTTGCTCTTTCGACGGGAAGTTTGACGACAGCTAAATTTTCATTCTATGGATAGCAAGAGTAGCAATTTCAGCAAAACACAACATATGATGTCGCTGCTACACATTTATGTACTATATTTGAATTACTTAGTAATAATAGATTTTTAAATAACGATTAACCACCTCAGTTTGGCCATCCGACTAATGATGGTACGCACTGCTATAATCCAAAGAGGTGTTAGCCATTTTCCAAAAACTACACCAAAAATGGCTAAAGAAACAAGTGTCACGGTCTAACACGATGGACAACGGCAAACCATGCAAGCCACAAACCTCACAAAAAAATAAAAATAAAATAACTAGGCAACGTGAACGGCATCGTGGTCTTCTTACAGGGGATGAAATGAGCCATCTTAGAGAAACGGTCCACAAGCATAAAAATAGAATCAAAGTCACGCTGTGTATAAGGCAAACCCAACACAAAATCCATGCTAATATATGACCACGGTCTGTTTAGAATAGGCAACGACATATATCAATAGGGGTTGGCATCGAGTCAGTGGGGTCGGGTTCTATCCCGACTCGAAACCAACGCGATATGTGTCTGTTTTGAAAAATAGGAATCAAAACTGAATCGGCGATTTGGCGGTTTGGTTTTGAAACCAACCTGAATCGGTTCTGTTCGGGTTGGTTTGGCGATTTATGCCTAATTTTATTTTATTTTTTAAATTGATCGGTCTGCAGGTTGGAAGCTTCCAACCCGCAAACCGACCTGAAGGGCCTTTCAACCAGACCCAAGTCAGGTCAGATTGGTCAGTTTGGCCAGGTTGTGGTTGGATGCCCCCTCCTATATATAAACCACTATTGGCAACGACCGATTAGGAAAGATTACAAATACAGCAATAGGCTACAAAAGGATAAACGCCATGCCACACGGATGGCTAAAAATAACGGTACGACAATAGCTACAAAGTACGATCACAAATGACGTGCCCCAAACAATGAACGCCTTCTAGTAACTACCCGCGAAGGCTACAATCAGAGATGCACAACAAAAGACCTTAAATAAAAAGCCGTTGTGTAAAACGAATTAGGGCAAGAGCTGGGGCGAACTAGCAGAAGAAGAGGGCCAAAAAATGGATCATCATCATATAAGTCCTTGAAAGTGTCGAAACCAATCAAATCAGTACGTGTTTCAATTAATGGGGAATGTCGGCGACTCAATGCATTAGTCACTTTGTTGATGGCACCCGATTTGTGCTTCACCACAAATATAAATTGCTAGATAAAGGCAAACCATGAAACATGGCGTGAGAAAACAAAACCCCGACTGCGAAGATAATGAAGAGCATCATGATCAGTATAAAGGACAAACTCATGGTGTAAAGGGTGGTGACGCCAATGATGGAGAGATCGAGCCATAGCATAGGATCCATATTGTAGGTGTTATACAGACTTCGCGGACCAAATAATTTCTCACTAAAATAACGACAAAGCCACCCTTTTGACTTAGAACACCGTCGATGCCAACCTTGGAAGCATCACAACACAATTCAAACGGTGCCGAGAAATCTGGTAAAACAAGGATAGGTCAGATAGTGAGCTTATGCTTGATCAAGTCAAAGACTGTCTACGCGTTGGGAGTCCACACAAAAGAGGCCTCTTTTATGCAATTCGTAATAGGAGTCATAATAGTGCTAAAATGCATGATAAAACATTGATAGAAAGACATGAGGCCATGAATACTATGAACCTCAAATAAAGAAGAAGGGGGTGGTCAGTTTTGAATACCCGAAATCTCACTGTTATCAACGGCAAGACTAGCGGATGATATAATATAGCCCAAAAAAGAATTTGATCACGGTAAAACTCACACTTTGGCAGAGTAGCAAATAGTTGTTGGTCCCACAAAACAAACAAAATAGACCGCAAGTGTTGCTCGTGTGTAGCAATAGATGAGCTGTAAACTAATATGTCATCAAAATAAACAACAATGGATTGACCAATAAAGGGAAGAAATGCCTGGTTCATAAGATGCATGAAGGTACTTGGGGTATTCGATCGACCGGAGGGCATGACCAACCACTGAAATAAGCTTTCCCACGTCTTAAACGCGGTCTTCCACTAATTGCAAGGGTGAGTACAAATTTGGTGATAACCACTCTTAATATCCAATTTACTGAAGATGGAAGCACCACTGAGTTTATCAAGAAAATCATCTAGCCACGAATCGAAAAACGATACCAAACAGTGATAGGATTAATGGCACGGGTGTCTACACATATATGCTGCTTACCGTCCTTTTTTTTGGGATCAATAATGCAGGGACGAACTTAATTAGACTAGGACAAATAAGACCCTTAGCTAATAACTCTTCAACTTGGCGACTCAATTCCTCGTGTTTAGCTGGTGTCATACGGTAATGTGGGCGATTAGGTAAAGAAACACATAGAGCTAAGTCGATGTTGTGCTGTATATCGCGCAATGGCGGGAGATGCTAAGGCAAATCATCCAGAAAAACATCCTGAAATTCTATAACAAGCTACACAGTGTGTGGTGCGAAGGGGATGGGTGTCAACCGAACTGGGAGGGAGAGCCGAAGAATCGCTATTGACAAGACTAACAAGCATAAAACTCACATCATTGTGCTTCAATTCCCACTCAAAGGCTGCTCGAGGCAAAAGAGTAGTGCCCGTACAAACAGTCAGTGGGGGAGATGAATCCTTTGCCAGCAATAACACAATCTTTTTACAGCTGAAAGGAAAACTGTATGTATTAGCTTTACCATCAAAAATCACATTACGGTCAAACTGTCAGGGGCAGCCGAGTAATAAGTGACAAGCATCCATCAGGACTACATCGCACCATACTTGATCTTTATAAGACGAACCAATAGAGAAAGTAACCAAAATACGAGAAGTTACCTGAAGATCTGTGTCATTTTTAGCCATTTTTGAGCCACGCCAAAGAGGAAGAAGGGATTGATTTCGCTAGAGAATGAAAGTAGAGAGAGAGAGAGAAAGAGGTAGGTTTTGGGGATGAAAAAAAGAAGAAAACACTGTAAATCAACTAAGCAGGTCAATGAAGAGATTTTGGATCGGGCCAGACCCACGAACATTGTTTTGCATTGCACATATGCAAAACGACATGGTTTTCAAATGGTCGTAGGAACAATAACAAAAAAAAAAACTCAAATTTATAAGATAGGAATGATAATATATATATATATATATATATATATATATATATATATATTCATCCTCTTTTTACCCATCTTTGCTTTTATATAAAAATAATTTTTCTTCTAAAAGCTATGTGAAACAAGCTTATATATTTTTACAAGCACATGATTTTATTTAATGGTTATTTGGTCTTGTTCAATTAGCCCGTGTTAGGATTGAAATTTTTATGATTTTATATGGATTTTTACGTGAAGTAAAGAAAGAATAAATGGAGTTAAATCAAATTTTAAAAAAATGGACAAATATATAAAATTTCCAAACCTAACATGCTTTTTAGCGATCCTTCCACAGACTTTTTTCTGTTCTCTCTCTCTCTCTCTCTCAACATTCTTTTCTAGTGATGAAAATAATAACTAATGATAAAAATCTCAAGAAAAAGTCCCAGCCATTAGTGGAAATTTTCAAATGTTTAGATTGAATTGTCTACACAAATCAAGACATGTTTATTTTTTAGATTCTATAAAATTCTGTTGCTTAAAACAATCTTTGGTTCTTTACGCTGAATACACTCTTTCAAGTCTAGCCATCTTTGGCTCATTATTTGTTCCCTTAACACAGCTAAACAAAACGTTTCTTGAACAGTTGGTGTCTCTTATTTGGGTCCTTTGGCTTGCTTTTTGCCTGCCCACGCCTGCAACAAAAACGCATATTTACAACTCTATACTCAGTTAAAGTCAAAACAACTCTCATTTTCAATCACACGTTCAAAACTCAAATTAGGTGGTATCAACTACTATCCACACTCAAAGAAAAAATGAAAGAGTTACCAAACACAAGCTCAGGGCTTGATTGATTCAAATTTAATTTAAATTACTTTCCCTCTCTTGTCATTTGCTACAAATTAAATTTAAATTACTTTTCCTCACATCATTTTCAACCACTTACAATATTTTACAATATTTTTATATTTCTAATATATTTTCTTTGCTTCTCAACCACATACCTATGTTCCATGTATGCCATTCCACTGGCTCCTGACATGCCACTCATGGATCCCCCATAACGACGGGCTTTCTGAAGGGCAATATCATCTTCATCATCTTCTAGTCGCTCCAAGCCGACTGCATCATCACCTTGACTTAGCACCTGTTAGAAAAGAAAGAATGGACTATCAGAGTTTTAGTGGAGACCTCATTAAACAAGAAATTGATCAAATGAGTATACAGACATGTTCAAGAAGTTTCTCCTGCTCAGAAAGACGAGAAAAACTCAATGCGTCTAGTGCATCGGGAGGAGGCAAGCTTGTGATAACCTGAAAACAAGTTGACAAGTCTCAATGAGGAATATGCTAGAGTCAATGGATGATAGACAACCAAAAATAGGATGAAGAACAATAAATTTGGAGATGAGACAAAGGCTTTTAACCTTAAAGCTATAACCTTGATCTACCAAAAACTGCTGTCTTTTGGTTGAGTAATACATTTCCTGCATCGGAACAATGAGGCTAAGCAAAAGAATACTAGCTATTGAAGATAATAATTAAATTATATAAATTTGGCTCAATATAATAATGTAAACTTTTAGATGAAGTTGTTCAACATATTACCAGACCAGGCGAGGTTGATTAGTTCGAATCTCACCGCCACTCATTTTAATGAATTGTCCACATGTTAGGCTTTGACGAGAAAAAATAAATCTTGCTTACACATGAGGGGGGGACGTTGAAGATAATAGTTAAATCATATACATTTGGTCTGATCTAATACTTTAAACTCTTAGATCAAGTGGTTCAAACCACCAGCAACAGAGCTGCTAGAGAGAGAGAGAGATTTGGAATAAGGAAACTTGCACACCTGGGTGTCCGTAGATACAAGGGAGTAGAAAAACGCATTGTATTCCTCCTTACCCCCTGGAACCCTGTCCTGAGGCTTACCCTGTCAATCAAAAAATAAACTTCACAAATCACAATGAGCGATAATGTGTGCATTTCAGTGTAATTCCATCATAAATAGCATTACATTATACAAGGACATGTTCATGGCCGTAGATGTGGACACAAACTAGAACTGGAATACACCAGAAATCTACATGTAACTACTTAATCCTTTCACGGAGTGGTAGTGGAATGTCCAGTTACAAACAGCATCCACAAACTAAAAGAATGTGCAGATTTATGGATTTGTCACAAGTGCGAATCATCTTCTTTTTACTAATATACAACAAGCATCCTCCATCTCGAGCTGAATATCCCCATTGATGTTTCTCAGACTAAGCCACTTCCCAAATTTATTTTTCAAGACATATCATGTTACAGCATGAGTTATTTTATTTTGATTCTTTGAGAATCTTGTCCCACACCCAGTTTTTATCCCCACACAAAAAAGAATTTAAAAGAAGAAAAAAAAAAAAGAGAGAAAACATATTTTGCATTTCCATGTAACAGCTCCGTACTTTTAACCACTTGTTCACGAAGACAGGCTAGTATCCTTGGGGAGTGCTAAGGCTCCATATGAGCTCCAGAATAAATGTGGGAAGACAGTTATCTATAGTTCTTGAATTCATGCCAATCATCAAACTAACAACAAAATGGCGATTACGGAGAGACATATACACAACTAAAGAACATACCTTGGCCCTGAGAATACGACCCAGACGTTGGGCTTCTTGACGCCTTGAACCAGCATGTGATGAAATCTGAATTATCACATTTGCTTCAGGAATATCTATAGAATTATCTCCAACCTGTAAATACCAAAATATAATTACCTTTCTAACTGATAAATTCGACTCATTACCGTTAATGATTTCAAAGGGAAACAAAAGCGGGATCATAATTACAGCAGCAACATTCTCCTAATGTTTACAATTCCTAAAAATTGAATCAACAAAGTACCTGGGTTAAGAAATAAATTCAATAGCACACCTTTGAAAGGAATATGGTGTTTACGGTTTTACTAGTTTTGAATGCGTGCAGGATTTGTGTTCTTTCAGGATGGCTGCATAAAACCGCGACGACAATTATAACCTTGATAAAATAGAAAAACTGTATCAAAACTCTTACGACAGTAAAAGTACACGAACCTGGTGGCACCATAGATCATAGGCTTTTTTAGCTTCGTCGCATACGCTTTGATTGCAAAAAGATTGTCAGCAAAAACAATTATCTTATCCCCTCGCTGCTTTTCATGAAAATTAATAAGAAATTCGCATGCCTTAAATTTATTAGGGTTCATCACATAGAGTGCCTGAAAAATGATCGCAAAACATCTTGTCAGAAGAAGCAGATCAATTATTTTTCTCTTTTTAAAAAAAAAAAAAAAATTTCCAGACATTAAATATCTATTTTCTCAACTGAACAGACCTGTTTCTTCTTTGAATTTTCTTTCTTCAGATATTTGGCAAAGAACTCCTTCGTCATTGGACACCAGACTTCTGCACATTGGACATTTGCAATATACCCTCCTTTCACTAAATCCAACCAATTCGCCTCATACAACTTTGGACCAATAAGGAAGTTCAAATCGGTGATCCTCTCATCCTCTCTTACAAGTGTTGCTACAATTCAGTAAGTCAATAAATTCTCAATAACTCATCCACCAAATAATACCTGAAGGATGAATGGAAAATAGAAAATAGGGTGATAAGCAATTTCCGTTTAGCACGTACCAGTAAGACCCAATTTGCAGTGGGATTTTGTTAAACTGATGACTTTCCGAAACATGTGAGCAGGGACAACATGCACCTAAAATGTGAAAGGACAAGCAACCCATATATCACCAATGAACATAGACAAACTTCACATTTATCTCAATCAAGTACGAAGTCCACCTCGTCCATGAGGAGCAATCCCCATTCCCTGTTTCTTATTTCTTCAATGATCTTTTCAGCTTCTTCAGAACGTTTTCCACCAAAAGCAATCATATTGTATGTTGCAACCACAACCCCAGCATTGCCACGGAATCTTTCTTTGCTATCTGAGGTGAAACGACAAATATGCTCTTCTTTAATGGTTGACCACAGCTTAAACTGGAAAGCCCATTGATCCACAGACACGGCATTTGTAGCTAAACAAAGACAACTTTTTTTTATTCTGCAAGCTGCAGAAACGCCAACCAAAGACTTTCCAGCACCACATGGCAGCACAATGATACCAGAACGTGCTCGACCTGAAATGACAAGAGAAAGACATTCATATAAAGTTCTAGAAATGTTCTATAAACATATAAACAACCATATTTATTGTTAACGGTAATGTTAAATAATATTAAATCGATCTATCACTTTAAGCATTAAGTGAATAGGGATGGGCAGGACGATCCTCACCATTTCCAAACATCTTGCTAAGACTCTTTTCTTGATATGGACGTGGTTGTGCTTGAGGCTTCAATTCGAACTCAAGATCAGGATTAATCTGCAGTATCCAACGATATGATCCTCAAAGAGCTATAACCCAATAATTATGTGAAAATAGTAGGTGGACGACTAGACATGCTCCAGCTGTGCTAAGATGATATCAGAAACAACTCACAGTGTCATTTCTGAAGTCATACTCCTCCAACATTGGATAATTCAAAGCATTAGGCAGACAACGTTGTTTCACATTTTCAACCTTTCAAGTGTAAACATAGCCAGTTAAAAAGAACGCATAAGTTACACAACTTGAGGAAATATGTCTAGTAGAAAATTATGAGAACGAATCGCAAGGCCCAACACCAGATCCAGCTCTGAGATTTGGAGGCCCTTAAACAAAATTTTATAGTAGGCCCTTAATAAATTTTTTTTTTTCCTGAAAAAAAACTATATACACTAACTTCAATAAAAGCTTTTACTAAACAAAAAGTTTTGAAATTACAATAATAATAGTATAAACTATCAAGAGGTTAAAATTAGACTCTCTAACAAAATAAGTAACAATTTTCCTTTTATTTAAAACAAAAAAAATCATCCGTCCATATAGACTTGCAAATTTTAGGGCCCTTATATTTTGGGGACCCTAAGTGTCTGCTTAAGTTGCTTAGGCTTAGGATTAGCCCTACCCCCTAGCAGATGACTATCATAATTTATCGATCTACCTGTGCAGGGTCAATTTCAAATGAATGGGTTTCTTTCTCTTCAGCTGCAGCAGCCAATTCTGCTTCATTAAGCAGTTCATCATGTCTTCCTTCTACTTCACCTGCAGATTTGCCAACCGTAAAACCATCTCTTCCAACCACCCCCTGGATCAACACAATTCAACCGTTACAAGAAGGGCAGTGCATTGGATTCTAAAAGGGAATAGAAGGGGGGAAGGAATGCAAGATAGAGGAAAGGAGATGAAGCAGAATCTAATGGCCAGTGGGATTCAAATTAACAGGCAATGCCACGTCTTTTGGAAAAGGGAATTCAATAAGGGCTCAGAAACAAACTTACACCTTGTTAGTGTATGTGTATTTATGAGTATTTATGAGTTTTGATGTGAAATATGAGAGAGAATGAGTGGAATTGAGTGGTGGAGATTTATGTAGTATAATGGGTCCCAGAAAATATGTGGATATAATTGGTTTGACTTTTGATGTGAATGTGTTAAAATGTGTAAAAATTTGTTAAAAATTGTAGAAGAACGTGGGCTTATTCACATGACGGCGTTTCATTGTCCAATTTAATTGTAGTGTTTTAGCATTTTATTCAAAAATGTCGAATGCATTTGGTTATGAAACTGTCTCCTCCTCCGGCACTGTTTTATTGTCCAATTTAACTGTAATGCTGTAGCATTTTATTCAAAAGTGTCAAATGCGTTTGGTTAGGAAACTGTTTCCTGCCTTTGGAGCCATTTTGTTGTCCAATTTAATTGTAATGCTTTAGCATTTTATTCAAAAGTATCAATTTGTTTAGTTAGGAAGCTGTCCTCCTCTCCTCCTCCATATTTCCAATTTCACATGGTGGAAGAAGAGGACAAAATTGGGCTGCCTCAAATGTATCTTAAAGGCAAGGCCGATGCGTGGTTTGATGGCTTCATTTACTCTCATCCTAAGGCTGCTTGGGACCAATTAGTAGCTGCTTTATGTAGGAGATTTACTGACTTAGTGGCTCAAGGAATCACTGAGGTATTTTGCAAACTTAAACAGAAAGGTCTGTTCCTAACCATGTTGAACAATTTGAGGAGTTGAAGGCTCAAGTGCAACCCAAGATGCCCCACAGTCCTGAGGAATTTTATTTGACAGTGTTTTGTAGTGGATTGAAGGAGGAGATAAGAGCTGGATGTTCCACCCCACCAGCTTAAATGAGGCTATTAACCTGGCTTCACTAAAGGAAATATAACAAAATGCTGAGCACAAAACTCCAAAAACATTCAAGACCAACCAATAGGGCAAGTGGTCTTGCCCTACTCAAAAACCCCTTACCCCTGACAATAATATGTTGTTACCAGCCCCTGAGAAAAAATTCTATCATAAATTATTTAAAAAAAAAAAAAGGCATCCCCTACAGAGTTGGAAAATAAGCGACTAGGATTTTGCTTCAAGTGTGATGAAAAATATTCCCATGGCCATGTGTGTAAGAATAAGATGTTGAACTTTATGTTATTGGATGAAGGAGGGGAAGGGGTGAAGTTTGAAGGAGAAGAAGATCAGACAAGGGAGGATGAGAGAGAGCAGTTAATGGAGACTTCATTTCATGCTTTGGTTAGCAGTTTGAGGTGAAGAATTACAACATTTCCCGGGATGATAAAAAGCACGATATCTATCTTGATAGATAGTGGAGAACCCATAGTTTTATTGATGAGTAGTTAACCAAAAAACTGAAATGTGTTTCTGAGCCTGCCCCTGCAGTGCAGGTATCAGTGGCCAATGGGGAGAGGTTGGAAAGTGTTGCTAAGTGTAACTGTAACCCTCTGATATGGACAATGCAAGGGAGGGCTTTTCACTTCCAGCTAAGGGTATTTAGGCTTAGGGGGCAGTGACATGGTACTTGGAGTGGATTGGCTAAATCAATTCAACCCTGTCCTCTTTGGCTTTGAGAAGGGATGTATTTCGTTCTGATGGGAAGGGCAATCTCTTGAGTAGCAAGGTACTTAAGAGTCAAGAGGAGTTCCAATTGATGGATGCCAAACAAACGCAGAGGTGGGTTCAATTGCAGCCTATGGAATCATTGCTCAGCTAGAAGCCATGAGTGAGCAAGTAGAAGAGTGGATTCCTCTGCAGATGGTATTGGATGATTTCCCCAATGTATTTGATGAGCCCAAGGGTCCCCTATCCTGGACTACTTCAGCCATTACCCGAGCCTAAAATCTGTTGAACACATAACTATGGACTTTGTAGAAGGTTTGCCTAAAATCTGGCAAATATAATACTACTTTGGTGGTGGTTGACATATTGCAAATGTATCGCCATTTTATTGCATTAAACCATCATTATTCAGCATCTACAGTGGCTAAGCTATTTATGGATCATAATAGGCTTGTCAAACAAGCTCGGCTGGCCTAAGGCTTGTTCGAGCTCGGCTTGTCCTATTGGCGAGCCACTCGCTCGAGTTCGCGAGCCAGGCGAGCTCGAGCCGACTGGCTCACCAATAAAGCTGTTCGAGCTCGAGCTCGCGAGTTTTTTTTACATGTCTAGATCATATTTACAAACTACATGGGAATAGCATCTCACAAAGATAAGGTTTCCCCTAGTACTTTTTTGGCAGGATCTATTTAAACTCATTGGAACTGATTTGCAACTAAGCTCAGCCTACCATCCTCAAACTGTTCATACTTCTTCTCTGTCATTTGAACTCTCCCTCTCTCTATCTTTATTCTTCTTCTGATTCCCTTCATATTTCAATAAATTTCAGCTGCAATTGTGTTGGTATCTATTGTATGAATTCTGTATTGACGCTTAGTATCATATTTTCAGCTGATTTACTCAAATTTCAATTCAGATTACTTCTCTGCAAATCTGAAATCTGTGTTCAATTTTCAATAAACTCTGATGAAAATAACATCAACATGTTTTACCCAAGAGTCAAATAGGAGAAAAAAGCTCATTATCTGAGTTTCCAATTTAGATTAAACTTGAAGTTTCGTATTCGATGTACCTCAGAGAATATTCTTGCCCGTGCTATGACGTCATCCCGGAGCAGCCTTTTTAGCACCTGCAAAGAGCCATTGGTATTGTACAAAACTTAGATTCTGATTTGGCCCCTAACATATTGATCCAAATTATGAACAAGGTAAAACTAATTTGCCTCGGGAAACGGGGATTCTATTAAGTATCTATTTTTCTTCAGCACAAGCTTCACTTTGCCATAGTTGGCAGTAGAACTATGTATGAAATCAATCATTTCTTGAGGAACCTTCGTCTTCGACAATTTATTCAAAACAGATATGATTGTCTCCGTTTCAAGTCCCACAGACACAGCAGCATATAGCGAGTGTGGTGTCAAGTTGTACTCGTGCATCAACTCAGGCCTGTAAAACAGAAAATCCATAAACCAACTCACATAGCAGCTTTAATTTCCTATCAACCTTTTCAAATTTTAACATTTTTTTCCTTTTCCCTTTTGCAGTAGATTACTACTGCTTTCATAGTATGAACACACAAATAACAAATGTTACCTGCAAACAGGTTCAGCTATGGCAATGAGGAAATCATACGCTTGTTTGTATAGAGGAGAGAATGTCTCAAGGAAAATTCGACCATCTGCACAAGCCCACAGCGGGCGATTGGCATGATCTGGTTTCAATTCGAGTTTCGAAAAATCTTTGTTTTTTCCTCCACCTTAAAGATCAAATCAAATCATCCGATTCACTAATTCATCCAAATTAACCAAAGTCAAGAAACCAGTACAAATATATATAAACAGTACATTCTAGCGTGCAATACAGAATAGGTTATCATAAATACCATCACGGATATCGTCATCATCATCTGGGTAGTGGGAAACATCATCTTCAGCAGTTGAAGATCGATATTCCTCCTTCAAATGAGATAAGAGTTTCCATTTGAATAAGATATTACTTCCCGGAAATACAAAGTCGACAGCAGAAATTTATTAGAAAATCGATGAGAACCTTGGAAGATTTGAACTTTTTACTGGGTCGACCATTGTCACCTGCAATTCGAACAATTTCCAGATCAAATATGAATCTAGATTGAAACTTTTCGGAGAAATTTTGTTTTTCTTTATTATTAATTCATTGGTCATCGCACAATCGTTTTTCAAGATTGATTCAATCTTATATCAGTAAAATACCATTTCCCATTTTGTAAATCTTCAAGGATTCCTCAGATTTAACGGGGTGACTGGAAGATGATGCGTAGATAGTTGTCTCCAGCATATATAGAGGTTGTTGGGAGTGAGTACCCCGCCGCGGGTGGTCCGGGGGGGGGGGTGCGGGGTGTTATGGTTTGCACATATTTCGTGTTTTTAGCACTGTGTTGAGAACAGGATGGTAGAAGAACAGGATTGCTGTTTTGAGATCCCGTGGCCACTTGAACCGGGAAATTTGTGATCCGGCTAGGTGGGTGACCTCTAAAACTCACATTAGTCAAAAAAGCGGGTTCACTCAGAAAATTCGGTCAACTTGTGTAGTCAGGAATGGGTTTGATCCGAGTTTTGTATTTTCTTTTATTTTTGAAAATTTTATAATATTTTTGTATTTTATTTATTTATTTAATAATATTTTAATTACTGGATCGATCCCGAATCGACTCTAGATCGACCCTCTAACCCTTGATTCGGTCCCTCGTTCTGGTCGATGTTAGATCGGGTTTAAAAACAATGGTTTTTAGGCCTTGTTCTTTGTAGCACAAATATTATTTATTCAAACATCGTGTGGATTGTATAATTGAAAATGAGAGATAATGTATTAACAAATGTAAAGTAATTGTGTGTATGCATGGTCGAAAAAGAGGAGAAAATTTTCTTGAATTAGATTGTGAATCAAAGAAGGCCTTAGTGTGTTTTGTAAACTTCCATTTTGTTATTAAAAAAAAACTCATTTTTAGGTTTCAATTGGTGAGTTCTACGAAATGTTTGGATAATAATGAATAACTTTGTAAAAAATGATTCTAAACATACATTGTAAATTGAAATTTTAACTTGACTGTCTCGGTGTGTTATTCTAAAAAGTATGCATGTGTTTGTCACTTAATATACATATTCATTATCCAATGAAAAAATAATACATCACAATGTCACTTTCAAATATTAACATAAAATATCTATATAGAATCACTCTTTTGTAGATGTGTTGTTGATATTGATCAAGTAGTAATAGGTTACTCCTCCGTCCCGATTATATAGGCTTATTGATTTTTTCAAAGATTTAGAAAAGTTGTTGGAAAATTAAATTTTATAACTAGTTTTCTAATTTACCCTCATTTAATGAACAATATTAAAAATAATGATTATAACTAAGCAAATTAAATAAGGTTGTTTTGATAAATGAACAAAAAAATATTTCTTAATATAGAAATAAAACTATATATTTGGGACATTCTAAAAACAAAAATAAGCCTATATTTATAAGACGGAGTGAGTATTTTTTAGCAGAAAAAATTTAAACAACATAACCTAAATCTACTAAATTCTTTCAATGACTATTTCATTTAATGAAAATAGGTCATTAGATATTTTCATTTGATTAGACCGCCAATAAGCTATTATTCGGAACATCAAATTCGAGCTCCTTGCTCTTGGAAACGAAATATTTGTTACAGAAAGAGAGTTAAAATTCTCCGATGCTACTCTATTATTGTAAAAGTTTTTCAAATGCCATTGAACTTTAAATATGCTTTCACATGTCATTATATTATTAGAAGTGTACCTCATATACCACTTCTTTTAACTATGTCAACATAAAACATAAGTGATGGCGTGGAACAAATATGACATACAACTATTTACAATTTACAATTTACAAATGCATCTTGAAAAATCTTTTGGTATCTTTATTTATCTTTGGATATTTTTCTAGAAGTCTATTTTACACTTATAACCCAAATAATATATTACTATTTTACTCATAGTTCATTTAGTCAATTTTATTTAATTTTATTCAAAAAAAGATTTACAAAAGTGCACATCTTGCAAATTCAATAAATTTTCCTATTTATCCGTAGAGATTTTGCTAAAAGTTTATCTTAGTCCCATAACTCAATCAAAATTCCTAATTTACTAAGAATTCCTTAATCAATGTTAACTTTATTTAATTTAATTCAAAAAATATTTACGCCTTCTCTTTTCCATTTTCCAATTAGTTTAACAGGTGTGTAATTAATGTTTCTCTTTCATCAATTGGACTCGGCATCTCCCTCTAGTCTCGAAGCAAGGTACTGTCGGGATATTGCCAAAAATAAATTCAAAACGAAAAAGGAAAGCTTTTGGTTAAAGTCCTAAACCAGTTAGAATTAGGAATTGTTCTCCTTATTTTGGTAGGTTTAGGTCTGTTGTTTTCCAATAAATAGAGTCTTGTATTCTCTTCTAAGAATTATCAGTTTAGTAGAAGAAAAATTGAGAGCTTAGTGTAAGAGGGTTTTCTTGTAACTCTTTGGGTGTTATTCAAAGGGTAGAAAATTAGGTGTATAGTAGCTCGATTTATTTTTCTTGTAACACTTGGGGGTTGGACGAGTGAAAATCTATATGGTTGTAAAATTTATCATATAGTGAAAGCTTTGACATTCTGAAATTTCTCTCATTTTTATTTTTCTATCTGATTTATTCTTCTAATCGAATATCCTGCGGGTTTAAAATTAGGGAATTTGCATAAATTCCCAACAAATGGTATCAGAGCGTCATGGTGGAGTATAGAAAAATATGGCAAAGTACGAAATAGAGAAGTTTGATGGAAGAATAAATTTTGGCTTGTGGCAAGTACAAGTCAAGGATGTTTTGATTCAAGCTGGACTACATAAAGCTTTGAAGGGAAAACCAAACCCAGGTTCCAACAAAGATACTGGAAAATCAGTTGTTATCGGTGATGATGGTGGTACCGTCAAATCTGGGATGAGCAATGAAGATTGGGAATAGTTGAATTTGAAAGCGGCAAGTATAATACGTCTCTGTCTCGCTAAAAATGTCCTCGCAAACATTCATGGAATATCTTCAACGAAGGAGCTCTGAGAGAAATTTGAGGAACTGTATTAGACAAAGAGTCTTTCAAATCGGTTGTATCTGAAAGAACAATTTCATTCTTTACGAATCAGTGAAGGTACGAAAATTTCAGATCATCTAAGTACTCTCAATGGCATTGTTTCTGAACTGGAGTCTATTGGAGTTAACATTGAAGATGAGGATAAAGCACTACGTCTCATCTGGTCTCTTCCATCATCCTATGAGCATATAAAACCTATTTTGATGTATGTGAAAGAAACTGTAAGTTTCTCTGAAGTTACAAGTAAGTTAATTTCAGAAGAAAGAAGATTAGGTGAAAGAAATAATCTTTCTGAAAGTGCATTACTTGTTGAAGAAAAGCGAAAGAGGGGGAACTCCAAGAAGAATGTAATTTGTTGGAAGTGTGGACAGACTGGTCATGTGAAAAGATATTGTCCTAAAGGTGGAGAAGGTTCGGCTAACTCCTGCCAGAAGTTGGACAATCCGTCTCTCCTGGTGGACACTAGTACACATTAGATATTAGGTGTCGCCCATTGGGTGGCGTTTTTATTTAAAAACGCCACCCAATTTTTTTTTTTCTGGTATACAAAGGGTGGCGGTTGTAACAAAAATCCGCCACCCAAAGCAAATATAAAATTAAATAATAAACTAAATAAAATAAAAGGTGGCGGTTGTAACAACGAACCGCCACCTTTTATTAAAAAACGGGTGGCGGTTCCTTATTATAACCGCCACCTAATATCTGACATAAATTAAATTTAAAAAAATAATTATAGGTGACGGTTTCTCAAATAAAACCGCCACCCATTGTTAGAGTTTTTAAATTTCAGAACAGTTTTAGGTGGCGGTTTCGTTGAAGAAACCGCCACCCGTTACTCACAAATTAAAAAAAAAAAAAAACTCTTTTGTGTGGCTGTTTTGGGTGAGAATCGCCACCCATTTACTTCATAAAGCAATTAAAAGCAAAGGCAGCTAATTGACCACGCTACCATTATTATTCTTTGAATCGTGTCTGGCTTTCTTAGTTTCTCTCTCTCTCTCTCTCCCCCCAAAAGTTTCTTCTCTCAAAATAGATCTTAGATCTATAGGTTTATTGTAACGACCCGTCCGGAATCGGGCTGCAGGACCGTGATCCTTCCATTTCCCACACACATCCGCACACATCATTCTCGGTCGGATTCTCCACTCTCCACATAACTGCATCATAAACACATAAACGTACACATAATGAGTCACGAGGACTCAGTGAGCAATAGATGCAATGCAATGCATGAATGCACGTGTAACATTCTTTTCTTCCTTTCTTTGGGCCCTAGTTGCGAATCATGTGAATACTTCGTCATATCATAACATTGGCCGTCCCGCAAAGGTTCTTTTACGCTTTGCGGCGCCGTCGTAATGGCCGTCCCCCAAAGGTTCTTTTACGCTTTGGGGCGCCGTGGGCCGTCGTCTAAAGGTTCTTTTACGCTTTAAACCGCCCGTAACATCATAAGCCGTCCCCCAAAAGTTCTTTTACTCTTGGGGCGCTACATTCGTCATAAACACATGATACGCAACTACATTCTTTCACATACGTCATGCTTCGTGTCATACATCATTCATGCTTTACTTGTAATCGTACTCATAACATTCTTGGGCATTACATAGCATACTTTCTCATGAACTTCGTCTTATCATTACATATCACATAACTTCATCATGTCATTGCATATAACATTACATTCATCATCATAACACGTCACGTAATCATTCACTTGGCCTTCATTCACATTTCCTAACTTTCATATCATTCTAGCATCATTACATGGTCTTAATCATCACATATCTCATGTACTACTTCATATCGATCACATAATAACACTTAACATGCTAAATTCACATTATAACATCACATACTTGCACATACCTTTACATATCAAGCATATCCAAGTCATAACATGAATAGCATCTCATATTTATTCTTAAACTCATGGAAACATACTATCAACATACCATATTCATACTATAACATAAGATACACCTATTACTCACCTAGTATAGAAGAAATCAAGCTCAAGAACCATAGATAATCCTCATTCTTCTTCATCTCTTCTCTTTCTCTTCTTCCTCTCTTCTTGGAATCATAGGTTACATATGAATTACATGGACCATATGCTTGATATAGGAAGGTTAAGGAAGTAACATATGCTCATGAGGGTCTTGAGAGAGTTTTGGGAGCTTTGGAACCGAGTTTGGGTGTACAAATGTCAAGAAATGGCGAGAAAGGTCTAGAAATACCATTTCTGCCGACTTAAAATTACGGCCGTAACTTCTGTATTTACGGCCGTAACCCCATAACCTTATGGCCGTAACCTGATTCATCCGGCCGTATCATATCTCCATACGGCCGTAATAAACTCTCTGTAATCCACTGCATTTCATCTTCTTGACTTACGGCCGTAACTCCCTAACCTTACGGCCGTAACATGCATCATATGGCCGTACTGAAGCCCTCATACGGCCGTATCAAACCCTCGGCATCTTTCTTCTCTGTTACACATTTACGGCCGTAACCTTAGACCCTTACGGCCGTAACCTTACTTTTACGGCCGTAATCCTTACATTTACGGCCGTAATTTCAGGTCTGCTTGAAATTTCCCATTTTCATCATTTCGACGGCCGTTGCGACTCCCGTCATGTCTCATACCTTCCCAAACATTTCATGAACACATCATACACATATACATTATGTCAGGTCGACTTTGAGCGGGGCATTACATTTATTGTTTTTTGCAAAATACACGCGATGAATTAATGCATATGTGGTGTTACTGGTGGCTGTGTGAAAGTGAGAGGGGGATTAAATTGAACCGAGTCGATTTGGGGAAAATGAGTTTCAACATGTACGGACGAGCTTCAACATGATTTGGGGAAAGCGAGTTTCAAACACTTCGACTTGATGGCCACCGATTCATGACGAATCACGATGCCTCGGGTCAGATTTGGGTTATTCTTTTTAATTTCTTGGCTAGTTTTTTGAATTTCTTTGTGTGATTTTCGTGTTGTTTTCTGTAGGAGGTTCCCATCGAGCTGGAAGTGTTTGAGAATCTGAGATGTACCATTTCGGGTCTTTCAACTGAGGCTATTCAAGAAAGATTAGCCATTTTTTGGCACAACAAGCTTGAGGTCGTTTTTAATGGTTATTGCTTGTCTTTTCCATTTTTTTGGGTGTTGAATTATTATATTTTCAACTTTGAATGTTTTTGGAAAATGATTATTAGGATAGTGATAGTTGAATTTGGATCTAGGGATTTCTTGTTTTTGTAATGTGAATTTAGTGATAAAAAGTTGTAAATGGGGTGTTTAATTTACGAAAGGGTATATTCTTGAATTTTTTGAGGTTCATTTATAGGGATTCCTTTGTAATGCATTTTGGAAAAATAAAAAAATAAAACAGGGGTGGCGGTTCTTTCTTAAGAACCGCCACCCCAACTTTTAAAAAAAAAAAATATTAGGGGTGGCGATTGTTAGTTCACAACCGCCACCCTAAACCTTTTTTTAAAAAAAGAAATTAACAATGGGTGGCGGTTGTTCTTAAATACAACCGCCACCCGTTGTTGTTTGGGTGGCGTTTTTAGAATCGCCACCCGTTGTCAGACATTGGGTGTCGTAGTTTGGGTGTCGTTCAAAAATCGCTACCCTAAGTCCAAAACAATCGCCACCTAATGTCTTATCTGTACTAGTGGGAGGACGGTGGATATGTGCTATGAGTAAGATGGTCATTCTCATGGCATGTCGTTAGTTGCCATGGTTAAAGGATGTGTTCTTACTAGCGGGTCAACACGTTTGCACACGGGCATTGGCTTGACAGGATGCAAGGTGTGTAGATGTGTGGTGGTGTTTTTAATTTCGAAGGCTGATGAGCTCTCTGGTAGTCAAGCGGGAGGGTTGCACCATATATTTCAGCAGGTTTTATTTCGACATCAGCCGATGAAATTCTTAGAATTGGTGATTAATTCTAAGTGATTATACTCATATGGTGGAGTATAGGACTGTTAAAGTGCAAATGCTTGCCCGGTAATTTTTCAAGTATTGTATACAGACGGAAGAAGAGAAGAAGAGTTTTGGTTTATATTTGGCAAGGTGGAGATTGTTGGGATATTGCCAAAAATAAATCCAAAATGAAAAAGGAAAACTTTTGGTCAAAGTCCTAAACTAGTTAGAATTAGGAATTGTTCTCCTTATTTTGGTAGGTTTATGTCTGTTGTTTTCCTATAAATAGAGTCTTGTATTCTCTTCTAAGGATCATCAGTTTAGTAGAAGAAAAATTGAGAGCTTAGTTTGAGAGGGTTTTCTTGTAACTCTTTGGGTGTTATTCAAAGGGTAGAAAATTAGGTGTATAGTAGCTCGATTTATTTTTCTTGTAACACTTGGGGGTTGAGCGAGTGAAAATCTATATGATTGTAAACTTTATCATATAGTGAAAGCTTTGATAGTCCGAAATTTCTCTCATTTTTATTTTTCTGTCTGATTTATTCTTCTAATCGAAGATCCTGAGGGTTTAAAATTAGGGAATTTGCATAAATTCCCAACAGTACAATGCAAAACTAATTCTTCTTTAAATTGTTTCCCTTGAACAATCAATATCATTGCAATACTCCATTTATTTGTGCATGTTGTCTATGTCGATTAGTGATTGAATAAGAAGATCAATGGAATAGAAATTGAAACAACACATCATTGAAACAATAAATTTAAAAGTTTAAGTTTACAGGACAGTCAAAATACATATGATTTAACTATTACCTTTAATAAATATGAGCTTGTTGTAGTACTGTGTTTCACTTTTGGTGAGATTCATAATTGAGTTTATGTTTCATTTTTATTTTATTTTTAAATTCGCTATGAGCTTTTAATTTGATAGAGCGTGAAAGATGTTTTGAATGCAATTATTATTCAGAACTGAATGGGATGCGTTCTACAAAAATGCTATTCATACAAGGTCATCGGTCATCCCTGCATATTAGTCTTGGTTAGTAGTGCAATGTCCATGTGATATTAATATATAGCGACCAATGATTCACCTATCAAAATACACCACTTATCAATCATGATAAATGCTATCATTTTTAATTTTTATATTTTTAATTTTAATATAATATATTCACGATTTACGAGCTTGCATCATCGAAAAAAATTATGATATCAGTTTCAAGAGACCGAACACTTCAAATTAAAAAAAATAGAAAAATTAGGAAGCTTGACAAGTTCTTTGTCAAATCTTAAGATTTTATTATTTAAGGCTTTGTTATATACATATTAAATTTTAAAAACTTAACTCTACTTTTTCTTTCTCGTTATTTTCCACCACCCAGATATTGATTTGACAATTTATTTATATTTTTTAATACATTTTTTCAAATTTCAACCACCAATCATACACGAAATTCGAGTAAAAATTTTAAATTGTATAGAACAAGGCCTAAATCTTTCCACATTATATTCAAAATGTATGTATAATTTTTTTAAAAAACCTCTTATGCTTTTCAAATCAACTTTCTCTTTATTCAATTATTATTGCAGGTACTTTTTAGTTTTTAAATAATATTATTATTTCAATAATATCACGTACATCATTCATGGTTTATGCATAACATGCAACGCACATACTCGTAAACTAATATATTAAGACCTAACAAACTAAGTGGGTGTTAGTGTATGTGTATTTATGAGTATTTATGAGTTTTGATGTAAAATAGGAGAGAGAATGCGTGGGATTGAGTGGTGGAGATTTGTGTAGTACAGTGGGTCCCAGAAAATATGTGGATATAATTGGTTTGACTTTAGATAAGAATGAGTTAAAATGTGTAAAAATTTGTTAAAAGTTATAGAAGAACGGGGGCTAATATATTAAGATGTCATGTAAGCCTAAATCACAAAAATTACTTTTATGTTATTATAAATAGTTGGGATTTTAATTGAAAGAAAAAGTTAGAGTCATGATAGGTGTACCATTTTTTAATAGAGAATTAGGGTCCACCAATACACAGAAGGTAAAAATGGTGATTTTTCATATAGCCTTCTATTATAGAGTTATATGCTTAATTATACAAATTAATTGTACACTTAGCATTATTCAAAATTAGTTGTACAACATTGTTTAAATTGCAACCGTTCACTAGTATTATACAAACTTGCTTTACAAGTAAAGGCTTAAATTCACATGCCTCATACGCATTATTAGTTAAAGCGTTATATGTCGGCTATTGTGTCCTTTGGCTTCGCAACGCCCACATGCCATATAAACATTCTTTTTTTTCTTCCCGATAGTAGACTGTGACCGTGATGGATTCAATTCTTTCATCCTTAATTTTACATCATTTGTATATGTAAACTGTGTATTGATCTTATAAAGGACTTCTAATTGACAGAGTAAGCTAAACACAATCGCCATTGATGCAAATTAAAGAGTAGATGGACACTTGGACAGTAAATACAAAATTCTTCAAAAGCATCTAATGATAGATCCGACATATATGGTAGTTGAGCAGAGCCGGTCCTTTTGTTGAGGCGACTAAGGCCATTGCCTCAGGCGCCAGTGGCGAAATTTGGCTGCCGAACATCAGCGATTCGCCAGAATTCTCTTTTTACTTGACCTTTGCCAATTGGTATGTTTTGTTTCTCAATTCTCAGTTCTTCACTACCAAATTATTGATAGAAAATAGTATTACTCAAATAAGAAAAACCAGACGACAATCGGCGTTAATTGAGAATTGAATGTTCTTCACCAGTTGGTCCACGTCCACTCTTCACGGCAAGTCGAGAAATGGAATTCCCCATTTTGAAATTTGAATTTTTATTCTACCTTGTTTGCAATTTATAGTTATATATTTTTAATTTTTCAATTTCAAATTTCACCATATAGGAATCACTGAATCAATATACTTTGTAATTATATAAATTATAACACATAAAAAACCTTGGGTACTATGTTAAATTAGATAGAGAATCTAAGAGTAGGTTTTATAAAAAGTTTCTTTTGTGGCCTTCTCAATTGTTATTTTTTGATAACAAAAGTTTGCATTTTATATAATATTTTGTGTTTTATTGTTTTCTTTTGTTATTATTATAATGCGTAATGGACGTTTATTGGTTATTTCTACTGCAATGTTTCTATTTTGAGGTAAGCAATAATACTCATTTAATGAAGTTATTGAAAATTAATGTAGTCTAATTGGCTTATATGAATTTTTATTTATTAATTTATATGAATGCGGTCTTGTCGGATTATATATATAATATATATTTTTTCAGGTTAATTAATAATTAACAGTCTATTAAAAAAAGAATGAAAGAAAAGTTGTTTCATCGGGCAGCTATTGCGCAGGGGGCTCCAAATTTAAGTGTCGCCTCGAGCTCTAAAAACCACAAGACCGGCACTGTAGTTGAGGACCTAAATGTAAAGAAAGGAAAAAAAGATTAATGTATAAGAGCAACTCCAATGGGAAACTCCATTTTAGAGTTTTCAACACTCTAAAATACAGTTTTTCCCTCTATTTTAAAGTTTCTTCTCCAACCCAACACTCTAAATATATCACATCAAATGAACACTGTTTATTACTTTACATTAATTTAATTCCTTATTAATTTCACATTATAAATTTTTGTATTTACCTAAATACTTCATTAAATATTTTATATAAATCACCATTAAAATACGTAAAAAATTGTATTCACTAAATTGAAATACAACACACGATCGAACATACGAAACATAACATACTAGAGTAATTGGAAATTTTTCCGACGAAAACGAGAACTAAATAAACATATATAATCGAGAATGCTAGCAATACGTAGATTAGATTGGACGTAGTACTTTAATTATTCGAATTAGAGTACTGTTCCCACAAATGTTCAATTAAGGCATTTCGAAGTGCATAATGAGCCTCCTTGTCCTTAATCTTTTGATGGCGACCGATAAACTCGTTGAAACGAGTCTCATCTGTAGCTATCTCAACTTGTGGGCTTGGCGCTTCCACCCATTCTCTAATTAGAGCCTCAACATCGCGTTCGTCCTCTATGATCATATTGTGCATGATGATGCATGCAGTCATAATATCTTGCAAAATGCGTTTTTTCCAAAATCGTGCTGGACCAGCGATTATTGCAAACCTAGATTGCAGAACTCTGAATGCACGTTCAACGTCTTTTCTGCAACTTTCTGTTTTATTGCGAAATATTGTTCTTTTTTTCGACGTGGCTTATGGATTGTTTGAACGAGAGTGGCCCACTTAGGATATATACCATCGGCTAGGTAATATCCCATATCGTACTCGTGTCCCTGTATAGTGTAATTAGCAGGTGGTGTAATACCTTTAGAGACATTTCGAAATAGGTTGGATCTATCCAACACATTAATGTCATTATTTGACCCTGGCATCCCAAAATAAGCATGCCATATCCAAAGATTATAATTTGCAACTATCTCTAGGATAATTGTCGGCGTTCCACTTCTACCTGAATATTGGCTTGCCCAAGCTGTTGGGCAATTTTTCCACCTCCAATGCATACAATCCAAGCTGCCTAACTTCCTAGAAAACCACGTTGTTTACCAATGTGCAAAAGTCGTGCAACATCGTCAGCGTTTGGTGATCTCAAATATTGATCACCGAAAACTTCCACAACTGCACGACAAAACTTCTTCAAGCTTTCAACTGCTGTGGACTCACCTATTTTAATATATTAAATGCATGGCATCTCACAGAACACCATATGCAAGCATTGAAATCTGGCCAGTCACCTTAGAGAGAAGATAACCCTGATCGACCAATTGCATCTCTTTTTTGTCGAAAGTATGCGTTATGGGATCGCACAGCTTCCACAATGCGTAAAAATAATGGTCGTGACATACGGAAACGCCTACGAAACATTGCCTCATTGTAACGTGGATTCTCGGAAAAGTAGTCATTCCACAATTGCAAATGAGCGCCCTCACGATCACGATAAATGACATCTCAGCCTGGCTGAGATCCCCCAAGTGCACGAGGAACTCGTTGTTGTTGTTCCAACAAGTGCATTAAAAGAAGGCTATTGTTATGATACATGCGAATGACAGCATCTTGACGGCCTTCAATAGCTTCCAGCTCATTTGAAAGTTGCTCTTGAAGCTCATTGATATCAAAATTGTTGTAATCAGAAGGACCTCCAAGGGTGAAATCCATCTTATCAGTGAATAACTTCACAATCGTTTGATGAGATTGCTTTATCTTATCACCAAAGATTGCCTCGAATTACGTAATATGACCACAAACACTGATCAAAATATACAATTTTTTTATCAGTACATTATGTACTCTTATCAGATATCATGCGTAAAAATATCTCGATTTGCATGAAATTACCACGACCATTGCTCCAATCGTATCGTTTCACATGCAGTGAATTGGATTCTCTGATGATATTGTGCCAAGGCTACTTGTCGTACATGAAGTGATTATTCACATTGACTAAGACACATCCATTTTCCAAATCGTACTATTTCACATGCAAAAAATTGGATTCTCTCTTCATAATATGACAAATGTCCTCCATATACGTGAAGTTATTATGAACATTGCGGAGATTGTACAAGTTCACATGCAAAAAATTGGGCTTCTATAAACGTAATCAATTCCCAATGCCCCATGCATTGTACAAGTGTCATGACCATAAACGTAATCAATTCCCAAATATTTTCTACCATTACATACCACTTAGCTTCTATAAATTGATGTTCATGTTTTGCACTTTTCTCACCAAATATCACTTTGTTTAAGAATACTTTCTCAAACCTCATCCAACATGAGTTCCAAGAATCGAGGTCTTAATTTCAATCCTGAAGAAGATATGCATCTGAGCCGTGTGTGGCTTGATGTTTCCCAAAACCCGATAATAGGGCGTAATCAAAGTGGTGAACGCTTTTGGGGTCGTGTAGAGAAGGAATACAACTCAACACGGCCATCACATTTGGGCAAACGGGTGACAAAAGCACTGGAAAACCGTTGGGGTCATATTAGGACTGCTATTCTCAAACTACGGGCCTATATTGAGCAAGTGGAAGATCTACATCCAAGTGGAGCTTCAGAACAAGATATTGTAAGCATGTTTGCCTTATTTTCTACTTGATACGTCGTCATTAACAATTGTTAACCGTTTATTTCTTTCGTTTGCAGTTAGATCGAGCTAAAGTTTTGATGATGCAGGATCCACCATTTAAGAAAGGCTTTAGATTTGACCATGTTTGGCCGATTCTAAAGGACTGCCAAAAATTTGGAAAAGATGTTGAATGGATTTACCACAGTACGAAACACAAAACTTCCACTCCGAGGGCATAAATGTAGACAATATCTCTTCAGAATCTCAAACGTCAACTACTGCTGGATTGTCTTCATTCTCTATTGACATTAACGAAGATAGTCCAGGTGATAGTTCAAGCCAACGACCTATAGGGGTTAAAAAGGCAAAGGAAAAAAGAAAAATCGAAGAAGAGTCTTCAAAACTAATTGCCGAACTCGTTCAAGAACGCAAAGAGGTTGCAGCGGCTATTCTCAAAGGAAATGAGGATAGACTGCAAAATTATGAGCTACAAAAGGCTCTAATTATGTCAAGTACATATGCATCGGATAATGCATTTCTAGCAAGAGATGCAAACAGTATTTCAAATCCAGAACTATGCGAAGAATTACAAAGGGAACAACTTCAAATAATTCGTAAACGCCGTCAAGAACGGGAGAAAGAACAACAAAACTCTACATATCAGTATGGAAATTTCTTTGGTGATCTTGAAGGATCTGGAAGCGACCTACCTCCTTATTAAGTCCTTGTTTAATTGTTCTTAATTGCGTTGATGTTGGTTTTTAATTTAATATCTCGTTTGGCCGTTGTTGTTTATGTCGTTGTGTTTGTACCACGTTTGTGAGGTTTCAATAATGTTGCTTTGTAATTTTCATTTCGTTAGACGTTTGTTATTTTGGGTTTCTTTTTTGTTATCTTTTTATTACTACTTCTACCGGTAATAAAAATTTATGTATTGTTTGGTTGTTTTTTTAGAAAAGTTTGCCACTTAAATTAAACAATTAATTATGTTGATCGAACCTTACTACATATTTATTGTAATATTTTTTAACAAAGTAAAATATTTTAAAGTCACAAAATGAAGGTATTTTTATTACATTGATTTGTTTAAACAAAATATTTCACATCCAAACAACCCATTTCACAAATATTATTATATTAATTTAAAATTCAAAAATAAAAATAAAAAATTACACAATGAATTAATTAAAATAAATAATAGTACACTAATTAATTTAAATACATTAACAAGTATAATTAACTAAATACAAAATATGGGACACAAAAGGAAAGAAGAGATCTTAATATAATAATAAGACAAGTGCCACCTAGGCAAAGTGCCTAGGTGGCAATGCCATGTTTGGCATTAGTTTTAGGAATTAATTATTTTTCTAATTTCATTTATACTGCTTTCCTTATTTAGTATTTTTTTATATGTACATTATCTTTTTTATATGTATTCTATTTTTTGAATAAATTTATAAATTCTTTTAATTATTTTATATTTAGTGTTGTATTTCAATTTTTGAATATTACATTTTAGTTATTTTATATACATCTTAATTTTCAAATTAATTATATAGTTGAAGTGTCAGCTTAACATCATGTCAGGTTGGTAGCGATAATCTGTTTTAGAAAAAAGAACCTTTTCACATATTTAAAAAAAATAAAAGATCATCTTTTTTGTAGTCGCCACATTAAGGTGAATGAAATCAGCTAACAGTGAAAAATCAATTCAAGCTAAATGTACCAATTCAATTTAACATTCATAAAGTTTATATATGTCTGTGTAAACCAACCATAAGATTATTGTTAATCATATTGGAAATATATTTGAACAATGTATGACTTATAAAACGTGTTATTAAGATTATTGTTTTGTTTAAATAAGCATATTATCTAAATTTTGTTTTCAAATATTATGTTCTTACCTTAAATCATCAATTATGTAATTGATATAATATTTTTCTTAAAAGACAATATTTCATACCAAAATTTGTAAACCAATATTGAAATCTATAATATTACATATGTTTCGTTATTTTTATTATATATATTCACAATAATATATTATCTTATTTTATAATAATATTTTATATATACCATCTTAATTGTCCCGTGCAACGCACGGGGGTAATACTAGTTTGTAGTATAATCCAAAAAATTTTCCCAATTAAATAATTGAAATAAAAAATAATACACTAATTAATTTAAATACAATAACAATAATAATATACAAGAATTGGGATATAAAAGGAAAAAAAAGTTTTGTAGTGTACTAAAAATGGGCAAACATGGAAAATTTCAAAAACTCTAAAATTTAGAGTTTGCTACAGTAGCACTCCAAATTTGGAGTGCTATTGTAGCAAGCACTCCATAAATTGAAGGAATAGAGGGTGGGTTGGAGGAACCCACCCTCTAAAACTCTAAAATTTGAAGTAATAGAGGTCCCATTGTAGTTGCTCTAAGTAGTGAAGTGATATTTGTTGCAGGATTACTGATTTTATGGAATCTTTCAATTTTACTTTATATATGCATGTAACTTTTCTTCTTCATATTATCCAATTTTAAGTCCATAATAAATAGAGTCTTATTGCCGCTTCCTTTATATTCTTGACCACATTGTTGGTAAATCAAATGCTGGTTATTGAATACATTATTGTTGAACAATTTTGGAACTTTACATTGCAGCAACTTTACTTTGTATTTGTTTGTAAATCTTTAATCTATAATCTATGAATATATAAAAGTTGTTCCACCAGTAGGTGGAAAAACACATAGTTTTCTCCAAAAAGTTAGAATTTTTATTATTTTTATTTTTTGATTCATGTATAAGGAAATAAAAGATACCATATATACATAAATACCATAGTGATCGATTTCCACGTGTTTTCAAAATGGTAAATAAAAATTAAATGTCAACTCCTTTTTAAACCATATTCATTCATCGTATATATAACTATATATAATGGACAATATAATATATATATATATATATACTAAAAAGGGATCTCAAATAAGAATAATCAATAAATGCATGGAATACGATGTCATATTGTCATATATATATAAGAATATCGTGTCATAAGAATTTTTACATAACATAATATTATAAAATTTATATACTATATATTGCATAGTTTTTTTTATATTGTCACACAGACACATACAGACATTAAGACAATTTAGTATATAATACTTGATTTATAATAATAAATATATTATAGTCGATATATAATAGTAGTAATGTATTATATTAGAAATATATCATAATAATCTACTGTAGTGTGTATATATATACACTATAATAGTCGAATGGACACATGATAATAGTTTGCACATTATAATAATTTAATTTTGGTGCATTTGACAATTATATTATTTAGAGTACTAATGATAATATTACGTTTATCAAATTTCACAAAGTGTAATTTCAGTGTTGTTAGTTGAAAGATTACATATGATTTATATAAATTTATGTGAAATAATAATAGCAATGTTTAAAGTAAAAGATTTTAACTTTAGATCAAACAAATTATTTTTCAAGTCATATTCATATTTTCTATTTATTTTCCAAAGTAATATATACATAGAAATTTCATATTACTAAAATTGGTTAGAATCTATGATTGATAAAAGCAACATGATACATTAATTAATAGAGACAAAAATATTAAATTTAATAAAAATATATTAAAATAAATTTTATTTTTTGGGAAATTTTGAATTATAAAAATAGTTATTTCATATTTAATTTGATATAAGTCTTTTTGTTAAAATATTTTGGTCTTAATTTAGTATGGGATTTTTTTTAATATTAATTAAATATAAGTCTTTTTGTTAAAACATTTGGATTTTTATATGATATATATAGGCCATTTGGATTTTGATATTAGTGTATTAATGAAAACATATTGCATATATATATATATAAGCCGTGTCTAATAGTTATTTATTTGCCAATAAATTTATATATTACCTTTTGAGATAATTAGAAGAGAGTTTTTCTTAAATATTTTTAGGAATATGAAATAAATATAATTGATTGAAATGCCGCTTAATTCTAACTTAAGAGAACTTTGTATGATACTTTTCTTATTCAGTTTTGAATTTGGTAATTATTTTGATACAGAAAACCTAGAATCTAATTTAATTTCAAACAAATAGATAGTTTTTCTTATTTAGTTTTGAATTTGACAATTATCTTCATGCAGAGAATGTAGAATCTAATTTAATTTCAAACAAAAATTTTGTAAAACTTATTTACTTTTTTAATAACATATTTATTAGTGACTTTTTTTTGAAGTAAAAGTTGTAGATTAAAATTAAAATTTTGCATTAATAAAAAGCCACGGTTAAAAATAAAAATGATCACAGGCAAATGATAACTACACAAACACACGATTATAAGACGAGTTATATTTGGCTTCAAAAATGACATGTAAAAAGGAAGGATATTAAATTATGTACTATTTGAAAAAAATTTCGAAATTTTACTTTTTTCATTTAAAATTAAATAATTAATTTTTAGTGACATTTTTTTAAATAAAAGTGTTATATTAAATAAAAAATCACATATAGAAAAAGTGAGACTTGATTAAAAAGTTTAGAATAAAAAGATTCACAGAAAATAATTGAAAATACATCTCCACAATGTCAACCTATCCCCAGTAAATCAAAATCTTTTTTTAAGAGTCCATTAAGTACAATTAATAATGATAGTTTAGTGTTTCCTTAAATTAGAAATGATTTTATTCAATATTTTCATTTTTACAAGTGAACTGACTTCAAGCTTGTATGATTGTTCAGCTAACTTATTCTTGATCTCTTTGAAATCTTGTGGAGTCATATTGCCTGCAAGAGTAGCAACAGGTGAAGGATTCATATCATGTGCCTCCTTCTCAATCTCTATTACAAGTTGCTTTCCAAATCAATTTCTCCTTTTACTTCCATCGAGCATCAAGGTGAGAATGTTAAGTTGTATTCCAGAGAGTATGATTTTAGAAAATCATTTACTCCATTTTCTCCATTTTTGAGTTGATTCTCTAAAGATTTTCTTTCCTCTGCTTTTTCGTAAAGAATTTTCAAATATAAATATCACGTAAAAGACTAACTTTTTTAGGAGAGCTTGAGCTTGTACTCTACAATTTATAATCAAACTAGTGTTTTCACCCGTGCGTTGCACAGGGAGACGTATGCTCAAGCTATAAATTAGAATCTATGCAAGAGAAAAAATATAAAAGAATTTTAAAATTTTCAACAAAGTTTTGAATTATTTTTCACACATCCATTCTATTGACGCCCATAAAGAAACTAAAAAGCAAGCAACTTTACATAATTTTAAGTTGTGTCAATATATCTTAACTTCAATAGCACTTTAACACCAATAGATTTTCACTCATGCGTTGCATAAGGAGATATATGTTAAAGTTATAATTTAAAATGTGTAAGAGAAAAATAGCGAAAGATCTTTTAAAATTTGCGACAGAATTTTCCTTATATTTCATACAAAAAATCCATTATCTTTAAAATTTTTGTCAGAGTTTCCCCTATATATCAATTTTATTTATTTTATTTTTTGGGTTCGGGGACGAATTATTTCAAGTCAAAAATCCAAGTTGGGATAAAATATTATTAACATAACATGATTTTAAGCCCAAAAGGGAATTTAATACCTAACCTCTAATAAAAAAAAATCTAATTCCATCTCAATGGAAATCAAGGAAAATAGCAAAGATTTTAAAATTCTATTCTAGATATTTGTTAACATGCATGCCCGACGTGTGATTCAAGTTAAAATTGAATAAAGTAATAACAAAAGATTTAAAGAAATTAAGAAAAAGGTCAAACATATGAAAAATTCAAAATAATATTATTTTATTTAAGATTCCATCGACGGCAAATAAAATGTACTTAAGTGCGCTAAAATTGAGTTTTAAATAGCAATTTGTCGCCAAGGTTTTAAAAATGCCAAATCGTCAAAAATATTTTTTTTTTAAATACCAACTTAGTAGTTTGGTCGAAGTAAAAATTTGGGAACCTAAGGTTGCCGATAACGCAGCTGCTCATAAGATTTGAGAAATTTTATTCCAAAAAAATTGGAGAAAATAATCTACCTACGCATGGTCCACGGCCATATCATCATGTTGGGCCTTGCCAGAAACAATTAACAGAACTCGCATAACAAATAACGTAGTTAAAATAAAAGGATGTGACAAAATATGGAAGTAATTGAAGATACCATACCCCCCAAAAGAAGATTTATGTTTAATCAACTCCAAAGCATACTACATAAAATAAGAAGATTCAAAATAAGATTCATTATCCTAGAATATAAGGAAGCAGTGAGCTTCAGGAGGATAACTTCATCCTCATTGCTTTGGCGTGAGAACACAGTTTACTACATGATACTTATTCCAACTTGTAGCCAAACATGCTTTCTCAGCTTGTTTTACCATTTCATATTTCATCTTTTAGAAAAGCATTTGTAAAGGTCTGTAAAGTTTAGAAATAAAACATTTCTGATTCAGCATAAGGCTCCAATTGTGTTCCACAAACTCATGTTATTCTCTGTGTGTTCTAGTAGAAGTATGCATTTGCTCTAGGATGGCTATGACCTGTGATAAATGATTCTATTTGATATCCAGCTAATGAGACCACTTCATTAGCTTCGCCGGGTAATGACTTCATCAGCTTCGCCGGGTAATCTGACCATTTTGCACACCATTTTCGACGTGGACTTCTAGAACTTTCTTCTCCTAGACGACTTTTTCGCCTTTGCATTAAGGAGAACGATCTTTGTCGCTAATGGTCTTTCCAATCCCCGTGCATTCATTGTGAGGGAGTTGCATTTGCTGGATCATATCAGGGCCTAGCTGTCTTAGGGTAAGCTTCATACCACTTCCTTACCACCGCTCGCACTTCATTGAAGCTCCAATTTTCGACCTGTTGCTGGCCACAAGATTAAACAAATAATGAATAACATACCAAGTCTATTCAATGGAAATTGCAGGCTATAGAGAGCGATATACCCAAAGACACTTGAGCAAAATACATTGTGTGATAAAGCCAGCTTCTATGTGGTACCGAGCTAGAGGTCCTTGAGAGAGACCTTCTATGGGTCGAGCACGAATACTTCATTTTTATTAAATCAAAACATCACAACTCTAAATAACTTCTTTCTGACCAAAGCTTAAAAGAAACCACATATGCTTCAAATAACATCCAGTCCTATATAATTCATTTTAACTTGACTCAATCAACAGCAAGCAACTTCTTAAAAGATAAAATAATAATAAAACAGCAAGCAAGGTGGCAATAGCAACCAATTGTATATTTAATGAGTAAACTATGAACTAATCAGATTTTAAGCAGCGTCATTAGCCAAACACGTCTAGAAACAACAGCCTTTGCATCATTTCACGATGTATTGACTACAAAACATAGAACATAGACATAACTGCTAGGAGTGGGCAAAAAAACCGGAACCGATCGGTTCTACCCGGAACCGGACCGAAAAATCAAGAACCGTATGGATATTTGCATTTGAAAACCGGATTTGGGCCCAATACTCAAGAACCGGACGGGTCCGGTCCGGTTTCGGGTATTGAGCCCAAATCCGGTTCTACCGTTCTTGTTCACAAAAAAAAAAAAAAAAAAAGAAAGAAAGTAGAAGAACTGAAGAAGAGTAGACTGTGAACTTGTGAAGTATGAAGAACCGACTAGCCCATTAACCGGCCCATGGATTTCTCACTTTCTCACTTTCTCTCACTTTCATTCTTGAGCTCTCGTATAGTCGTATCTCCCTGAGTCCATGACTGCCGACTAGCAAGCTCCACTGCTCCAGTAAACCCTACTTTTCTCCCTACTTCTTGCGCACTCTCGCTCGTCTTTCGCTCCCATCGACTCGCCGACGAGGCGACCACTGGCCGACGCTTCTTCAACCTCTTCAAGAATCGCCGACGACTCCCAGTGACCCATCTGCTCGAGTGCTCCACATCAAAACTCAGTAAGTTTCTCCATTGATATGTTGTTTTTCTTGTATTTTTAGGCTTTATTGATCTTTCTTTTGCTCTCTCTTTCTTGGATCTACTTGTTTCCATGAGAAATATATGAGGATATGCTCGAATCGGGATTCAATTTGGGTGTTGTTTACTTGTTCAGTTGTTATATAGATTAAAGAAAATGGAGGTATTTGGACTTCAAAAAATCAACATTTTCGAATATTGATTGAAAAAAATGATAAATGAAAACAAAGAAGAAGAAAAAAGAACTATTGGATTGTTGGTTGATTGGATTTCTTAACCTCCAAAGGCTTTGGGTGGAACAGAATTTGTTTGCTTTCAGCTGGAACAGAATTTAATGACAAACAACTTCTACAAAAATTGAATTACACCCAAGCAAAAGGGGATTAAATTAGGAAAAATTCAAACTTGTAAAAGTTTGGACTCATATACCTAATGCTACGTTTGAAGGGGACCCAATTCTAGAAGTGAAGACCGCCTTAGAAAAATAGAATGTGACATGTTATATGACACGTTTAGGAAATGAGATTGATCTTATTGAAAAAAATGATATAAAAATCAATAGGAACATAAAATCTAAAATTGAAAGTTTAATATTCACGATTAATGAAATTTTAGAGTTTATCATGTGCTTCTCATGTGCTTGTTTATTTGTGAATTGTGATAGAGTTTATCAATACTATTACAACTAAAGGAGTGATTCATCTTGATGAATCGTAAAGAAGAAGTGGCTTGGTAAGTGATACATGATATTATGATAATGACTTAATGAGAATTGTGACCTTTGCTATATAGTTTTTAGAAATTTCCGGTTTCATTTATTGATTAAAAATCATTATCTTATTGGTGGTACTTGATAGGTTATTCATTGTTGGATGAAAGTGGCGAGTGAAGACATTATTGGAGTTCTATTTTGCTTCATGGAAGATATTTTGGAGCTCAATTTTTAATCTAGTTTGTGTACTTTAGTTTTAAATTGCTTGGTTGTACTTCTATTTTAAATTGTAATTGACTTATTTTGGAATTGGCTATTACCTATTAAAGGTAGCTTCTGTGCTTCTGCTTTTGTTTTGAAATTGGCTAAAACTCAGGTACTCATGCCATTGCGTTTGTTGGAGTGTTGGTTAGTGTTGAAACTGCTAGCTGCTGCTTTTGCATTATTATTGCTACTGCTTTTGTATCGGTATTCACTACTGTTTTTTTTCTTTTTTGCTGCTACTTTTGCATTGCTGTTTTATGCCAGACAATTTTTTGCAACTGTTGTGGTGCTGCCGCTGCTCACAAGAAGCAGCAGCTAGCTGCACTGCTGCAGCATGCTGCTGGTGCAGCAAGCAGCATGCTGCACCAGCAGCAGCAGCTTGCTGCTGCTGCTTGCTTGCAGCAAGCTGGTGCAGGCAGCAGCTTGCTGCCTGCTGCTGCAGCAAGCTGCAGCAGCTTGCTTGCTGCTGCAAGCAAGCTGCAGCAGCAAGCTGGTGCAGGCAGCAGCTTGCTGCCTGCTGCTGCAGCAAGCTGCTTGCTGCTGCAAGCAAGCTGCTGCTTGCTGCTGCAGCAAGCTTGCTGCTGCTGCTTGCTTGCAGCAGCAAGCAGCTGCAGGCAGCAGCTTGCTGCTGCCTGCAGCAGGCAGCAGCAAGTTGCTGCCTGCTGCTGCTTGTTTCTTTTCTCTTTTTGTTAGGCTTGTGTTTGAATTAAAATTTTTATTTTTTTGCCCGTGATTTTTAAATAATAAAAAATATATTACAAACTAACCGGAACCGGAACCGGAACCGGAAGGAACCGGAACCGGACGGGTACTTCATTTTAAAAGAACCGAACGGATCCATTTTTTAAGGAACCGGAATTTACGGTTCGGTTCCGGGTAATGAACTACCCGGAACCGTACCCGGAACGCCCACTCCTAATAACTGCTGTGAGAACATCATTTTCCCTTCCATAGACTAATACTTTGATGCTTCCCAAACTCCTCCCAATCAAATAATTTTTATAACTATAGTAGTATAAGTTTTCCCTCAAAGCGCAGAACAATATCAATATCAGGATCTCAATGTAAATTATGAGGTGAAAAGCCACTTCAGCTGATTAATCTAATGGTTTAATTAAACCTCAAAAATAATAGCTCGCGATTGATATCATAGATACAATTAGCAGTTCAGAAATACTAACCTCCACAAAGTTGGGGAATTTAGGATCCCCATTTACAACCAATCAATGAACCTACATTCCAAATTGATACGAATAAATATCCAAGAAAAATTAAATACCAAAAAGTCAAAATATAAATAGTTAATACTTCCTATTCGACTTTGTGTTTTTCAAATTCCTCCTAAGGAATGTAATATTTTGCTAATCGAGTTTTTCTCTGCTTGTTCTGTAATAGTATGAATAGGATCTGCAATGTTCAAAACCAAAAAGAAAAAAGAAAATCCAAACTGGTTAAACGAAATTTTATGCAGTAAACTAAACAGCCGCTTTCTCCACAATCTCATGCAAGGTATCATAAACCAATTTACTATCCATCAAGAATTTCAAGTACCTTTCAACATCGGGATGCAATTTCCCCGTAGGTTGACCCTCAGGCTCTTTTCTCCTTCCTTAGCTTGGTCCCTCGTGTTCAATATTAAAAATATGGACAAATATCATAGTCGCTTTGCTATACACTAAGTTCCAATATTCAAAATAATCAGTCATTTAATTGTACAATCCATAGTAATCAGAAGGAATGTAAGCATATACATTCTCTTAAGTTTCCAATAGATAGAGACGGACATCAAATTTGCAGTATAATAAATGAGAAAATTAGTCTCAGTAAACTGAAATAAATTGTCTAATAGTACAATACTAATAGCAATTCGAATAAATTACCATTCTTTAAATTGATCGCTCTAATTTATCAAAAGAAAGCCAAGTTCATCATAACGTTCACACCATTAATCATATTCCAGTTTTAGTGCATATATATAATAAAATAAAATCAAAAATCAAAAAGAAAATCCCATTAACTTGCATAGTTAAGAATAACCCTACAAATTCAGTAGAGAACCAAAATCACATAGTAATTGTGTAACTAATAATATAAATGAATTTCGTCCCAATAAAACTTGGGAAATTGAGAATTCACAAAGATTTCAAATTAAATCTTCAACATGTGAACAAAAGAAACTAATATTTTGTTTAATCGAACTTTTCCATAAGAATGAAAGGAAATCAAATTAATTCAATTCCTTGAATTTGGGTAATTGAACCCCAAAAGCAAAGATGGCTCTCGGAAAAAGTACCTAGACAATGGCATATTCACACAAAGCGCTTCTAGAAGATTCGATCAACAACCCGGATGATTAAATTTCTCACAATACTAAGAGTTTCACCACGGAGAATGGAATTATTGAGAAGACCAGAACACCGGAAAGCTGCAAACGAACACCCAGAAATAGGAATCATTTCAAATAAGGGATTAATTTTAGGAGATAAAAATTGACTTGGAACTGAAATCGGATATGGCCAATTGATGGAGAAGATAATTGCGAATCAAACGACAGAGATTTGATTAGATTTTTCTGGGATTTTGCTGGATAATTAGCGGGAAAGATAAATTGCCATTCCGGGTAATTGAGCTGAAATTGAGACGAAATTGTGAATAGAATGGGAAGTTGGAGAGCATAGGGTTCCATCGGGTTGAGGTGTGAATAGCGCGTGATTGTGTGATATTTGTTACTGATTTCATTAACACCTTACAACTAAAATTAAAAACTAAAAATTAAAAAATAAAAATGATTAAAGATTAAAATAATAATTTTTATATTCAGAAAATAAGTAAAATGGGCGGGAAAACTTGCTTGGTTTATTTATATATAGATATAGATTATTATTATTATTATTATTATTATTATTATTATTATTATTATTATTATTATTATTATTATTATTAAGAAGGAAATATTGTTATGTAGATAAGAAAATATTGAAAAATTGGAAAAGCCAACTTTTATAGATGAATACTACAAGCAAAGTATCTAGTTGGCATTTCAAGTCTTATAATATATAGGTTTCAAAACTCAAATGTGTATAAAATAACTAAAATGTAATATCCAAAAATTAAAATGTATATAGAAAATGATAATTCTCATTTTCAGAATTAATTTAATAAGTATTGTAAATTACAACTTTTATCTTATATCACATTTACATGAATGATGCAACACTAAATATAGAAGAAGTAAAAGAATTTATAAATTAATTTGAAAAACAGACTACATATGAAAATAATAAAATATATAAAAAATTAAATAAGGAAAACAATACTAAATAAGGAAAGCAAAATAAATTGAATAAGAAAAATAATTAATCCTAAAAACTAAACCAAACATGGCACTGCCACCTAGACACTTTGTCTAGGTGGCACTCCTCTTATTATTATATTAAGATGGCGAGAATGTACAATCAACCTTAAAGTAGTCATTCAATAGCAATTAAAAGATTTGGCGCAAGCAGCCACATCCTCGAGCCTGTTCGTCACCAAGATTCGACTCCCATTTCCATCATCTGGAAATATTGGACTCAAATCATCCAAAACTTGGGGATCACATACTTTGTCCAATACAATCTTGTAACTGTTGGGTGGTCATTTTGTTACAAATTCAATGTAACTTCTTTAATTTTAAAAGCGATGGCATCGTTTGAGATATGTAGTTGTTCTCTGTGCTTGATTTTGATTATATATATACATATGTGTGTGTAAAAAGATAGTACGCGAAATGAAAGCTAAATTTAATTGGGATGCATCATGCACGTTTCTCTGGATTTTTTTTTTATTATTATTATTATTTTTTATAAAGTTGGAGAAGACAAGCACTGTTCTTAATGTAATTGATGAGATGTGACTAAAGGCTTGTTCCATATACCATCTTTTTCCGTTAATTTTCATTAATTTTTTTATTTCCCATCATGTTTAGCCACTCATATAATTACTTTATATTTTAAATATATTTTTTCCGATTTTCAACCATATATCTAACATGTCGTTCGAATAAATCAACATAAATCAACAGCATCTTCTATAGAACAAACTCTAAGTGATTTCGAGCTTGTTCGTTGTTCGCCAAAATTTAGAACTAATTAACATGATTTTTTAGCACCAGCCTAGATTTTTGGAAAAAAAAATAAAAAAATAAAAAATGAAAAAACTATATGTAAGTACACAATTTTCAAAAAATGTAATTTTTATCTTTGTCCATAAAATTTTTGCCTTTTTAATTATACCTATCTCTTAAAAATTCATTTCCCCTTTTTGGGGAAGCTATATTGAACCAACTTGTGAATATTTTTGCAATTATAAGAACTACCAAAAAATGGGGAAAGAAAGAAAGAAAATAAAATATATATTTCTTCATATTTACTCCAGAAAGGTCATGTTTTGTGAACTATCTATTACAAATGGTGACAGGTAATTGGTAGCAAAATAAACGAACTGGAGAATTGAAATTTCTGTTTATTCTTGCAATTGCGATCTCTCCGAGCTCATTTTCTTCATGTATAGATTATCTATTTCTAGTGCATTTTGTTATCCTTATTTTTTTAATTTTTAATCTTATTTTTCTCCTCCATAGGGATGTTCACGGGCATAGCATCACTGGTAAAAGCAAAATTCCCAGGTGGGTTTTTGTGTTATTACTTGCTTAATAGTTGTAATTTTACAATTGTCTAAGCATGTCCTTCATTTTGTTTGATGATTATCATCATCAATTTGCATTGCATATACGTTGAGAGTTGGGTTTGATTTATGCCAGGATTTTTTTTTTATGCAATTCTCTGTTGTACACTCGTCCAGTCATTTAAGGTGTCAAAAGAGTCGACAAGATTGTTTCAAGAAGAATTTAAATGATTGTTTTTGTTATTTGTTTCTGATGATATTTAGAACTATTAACTTGTCATTTGTGGTGTTAACCGTGTTACTAATGACTTTTTTCTTTGTTGTTTGTTTACAGTGGAAAGAGTTAATACCCAGGCTACAAATATTATGAGACCGGGTGAATCAATCCTATGGGATAATCTGGTTAGCAGAGTTAATCTCATCTTACGTTGGATTTCTGATTTCCTGTGTGTTTATCTTCTACAGTCGCCATTTGTGCAGCGAAGAGTTGCCATGATATCTCAGCTGACAAGAGAGCTAAGAGCATCTCCATTACAAGCCTCAATTGGTCATCCAATGTGGAGGAGAGAGAGACACACAAAAAAAAAAAAAAACCGCGACCCACATTTTTCCTGTGCCACTTTTACATTCCCACATTCAGCTTTACACCCCCTACTGTTTTTTATTATTATTTTTGAATTTGTTTCTATATTTCTCATATTTTTTCACTTTTCCCTCTCTTTTTTACTACACATCCCCCATTTTAATTTTCTCTCTAGCTATCTCTCTTCTTCCCATCATCATCGTTTAATATCCACTACCCAATGGAGATGCTCTAATAAACTCTAGAAAGAAAACATTCTTAACTCATTATCAGAAAAATCAACTAATGGAAACATAAGGCAGGCACAAACATATATACTCAAGAATTAACAAAATTACAATTTCTTCTTATTTCCCCATGCCTAAGAACATGCACATTTGCTAACTTTACGATAGACATTACAAATTGGCTGGTAAAAAGCTGTGCCTGAGACGCCAATGCACCAACAAGGAGAGAGGCTCTTAGATCCGAATCACGAAATTGGTCAGCAGATGGCAATCTCATTTTATTTTGAAGATTTGTATAGTAGAAGAAACCTAACCTAATGGATTTTAGGTCTTCGCCACATCCATGCATACCCTGAGCCCATAATTAATCTAATTGGTTATATTGGCCCATAATTAATCTAATTGGTTATATTGGCCCATAATCTATTAACTCGATCCAACAATTGGGTTTTGTAAATCATAACAAACCACCTAGACCACAAAATACTTGCATATTTAATTGAAATTTTCTCCAAGTATGACACTTCCAATTTTCAAACATGATTCATCTGCACAAAAATATATTGAGTTCTAGGCGTAGTTAATTATATATATTTCTACGAAGTATCATAACCAAGGCCAGATCAGTAGGGTTGGCAATGAAGCCCTACAGTTGGAAGGTGGGGCTTAAGGAGTTGCATGTGAGCATACCATAAATATGAGTTGTGTAGCATGTTCTCGCCACTCCCACTCACATATAATGGATTTTGGGAACTTTGGCTGCAGATTTAAATTAATTAACCCTTCAAAAAGGTACTTAATTAAGATATGTCGCGTAATGTCACACCCATGCTTTAATCATGTTATAAATTAATCTATATATTAATAAAGAGAGGCACATTTTTTGAATTTAGTTGGAGCCAGTTTTTCCCGCTTATAAAATTTCACTTATGTTAGCTATTTTGAATTTTTTTGAAACTATTTTCCCACTCATAAAATAACACATATCATTATTTCATCATCATTATCCTCAAATAACCATGATTATCCTACCATAATAATTATCTACATTCTATAATTTTATGTTGTATATCTATATCTATAAAAAAATTATTTACATTCACTTTTTTTGTTTATATATATATATATATTAATAAAAAGAGACCAATTTTGGAGGAACATTTTCCGCTCATATTTTAGCATTTTTTGAATTTGGGTTTCCCGCTCACAACACATTAATTATATTTTACAATAGATATATAGAATATATATTTACATATAGATTAATAATGATTAATCATATATATTAGGAGTCTGATTCTTTCATTGCTTCCATTTTTATCCGATATTAACATTGACTATATATTAGGAATCCGATATCCGTCTTATTATCTTTAGCTTATCATCATGTGAGTACTAAAATATTTTATTTATAAATAAAGTAAGTAAAAATTATAAACAGACGTAGACATAAATTTTTAACAAAAGTTAGACATAATGTAATTTATTAGATATTCCGCTAAATTCACTCCTCATTTCTTGGAAAATTACTAAGAATCGAAAAATAATTCTTACAAATAAAATTAATTAAAATTAATAATTTTGTTAAGACTTAATTTTTTCATGATACAAAATTAGCATTCATTAAATTTTGGTACAATTTTTTTTTAAACCGTAACATTAAAATTTAAAAATTATGCTAGGCTCATTAATTTATTTTAGAAATAAATAATTATTTTTATGAATAATAAGCTACAAAATGAAATTTAATTATTATTAGCAATTTCGATAAAATTTAATTTTGTGGGGATACAAAATTATAATTCATTAAATTTTTACATGAAAATTAAAATAAATGTACAACATGAAATTAAAAAATTAGATAGAACCTTTTTATTAGTTTCATAAATAATTAATTATTTTTAAAAATAGAAATAGTTAAAAATTAACATTAATTAAAAATGAGTGATTTAATTTTTAATATGATAAAATGAAATGTGTAATATCAATTTTTCTAATTACTTGAACATATATCTATATCTATATTTGTATCTGTATCTTTTATATTGCAAGATTTCTTTTACATTATAAGATATTTTTAAAGTTAGATTTGTACAATTCTTAAAATTTCGGCTACTAGGCCAATTATTTTGGAAATAATTAATTCTTTTTAGAAATAATTAGTTTAAAAATGAAAATTATTTACAATTATTTATATTGAAATTAATTATTATTAATTATATTACTAACATTTAATTGGACATCGTTTCAATGGACAAAGATTAATCAAAATTAATTATATTTTTCAAAGGGGAGAAATATAATTAATTTAAAAAATAAAAATTAATTAAAGTTTAGGAGATTGCTACAGTTAGCAAGATTTTTCCTAAAATTGAAATAGATTTTTTCCATTATAAAATACCTTTTAAATTACAAAATATCTTTGAAATTAGATTTATATAATTCTTAGAACTATAGATTTAAAGCTAATCATTTTAGAAATAATTAAATCTTTTTCGGGATAATTGGATAAAAATTAAAATTAATTCTGTGATGAGTTAATTTGTTTCAGTTTCATTAGATGGAAATTTATGAAGTTTTTTTGGATGAAAATTAATCAAAATCAATTATATTTCTAAAATTGGAAAAATAGTATTAATTTAAAAATAATTGCAAATTAATTATATTGCAATCTATTGGCAAGATTTTTCCTAAAATATGAAAGATATCTTTTAATATTTTTAAAATTAAATTCATATAATTCTCAAAGCTACCGCCATTAAACTAATTACTTTAGGTATAATTAATTCATTTTAGCAATAGTTAGCTTAAGAATGAAAATTAGTTAAAATAAATTATACTATAGTTAATTAATTCATTCCGATAACACGACCCTGATACTACATGGATGGGAAAGAGAATTTTCTAGCGAGGTGATGGACGAAGAATGGGAAGTACCCTCTTATTTCATTTTCACTCGACTTCGACTAAATGAAGATATGGTCCAAACAAAGATAAGGACCAAACCGAGATACTGGTTCTGCCAAACTATATCTACTACATTGTCATTTCTATAATATATTTATGTGTTGATTATATTTCACAATAAAATTTTAGAAATTATTATTCATATATTGATTGTCAATACCATGTATCATACAGGTGTATAGTTAATATCCCATGAATTTGTATTTGAATATAATAGAATGCAAAATAATTAAAAAAAAACCTATAAGCTCGGAAAAAGTTAATAGAGTTTTTTATTTTGGTTATTTTAATAATTGTAGCATTTAATTTCATAGTATTTTATTGTGCATTTATATTATCACAATCTCTATCACAAATTATTATCCCATTAAATACATGGGTAATTTTAGCAAAATTTTTATAGAATTCTTTCACTATTATATTAATTAAGTTTAGTGCTCTGACCAATATTTAGTTTATATTTTGTTATTTTATTTTTATACTATTAATATTTATTAAAACCTTTATTTGTTGTAAATTATGTTTTGTTCTTTTTGGTAAGTTTCGCTTTGGTGTTCTAGGATGGATTAGTATGAAATGCAGTGAAATCCTATCAAAATTTTTATAAAATTATTTAATTGGCTATATTAATTAAGTTTATTGTTGTGGCCCATTATTTACTTTATTATCATCGAGGTCTTATGGATTGCTTTTGTATTTTTCAATATTAATGAGATTTGTTTTTACTTATGCTATTATAGGTTACCATGTGTATCGATCATACATCGATTCATTACGCATTGCGTGACAAGAAAGCCATGAAGGAAAAGCTACAACATGTTGTCTATTACGCATTCAAGATTGATGTATTTATGGATTTTATAGTATACTTAGTATTATTGTCCAATATAATTTTGTGGATAATTAATGAATATTATTATTGTTGGGTACAAATGTAAAATTATGTTATTCATTCATGGAGATTTTCGAAATATTGATCGTTAAAAGTGGTACCAATATTCATAGGTTGGAATTGATCAAAATACAAACGAATTTGTTTGTTAAAAGTGAATATATTTTATTTAAATCGTGTGATGTTTTAGATTATAGTGTTATTTTTTGTAATCGTTTTCAATACTAATAATTTATATATATTAATAAGAATTACGTATCAATATATCCGGCTCCCCGTGCAACGCACGGGTGTTACTGCTAGTAATGGATAATGAGACGATTTTTTTTTTTTTTATTTGAAAGTCGGATACGACTTGTTAGGTAATTATAAATGGGACAAGATTCTTTATAAAAAAATAGTTTGTGTTTAATTGAAGTGATGTTGGAAATCATAGAAATATTCGTCAACCCCTATCTCTCACAGGGCAATTGGAGACAATATTCTCATTGATTTTTTTTTTTATCTTTTTTTTAATTTATGAATTATGATTATTAGAAAAATGAAAATTTGATGTCATCATGTGGATGACTTTGATTTGGAAATACTTCAAGGGAGGTTCTCGACTTACTTACATTTATATTCATACCTTTTATTTTGTGTAAAATTTTAATACTACATATCGAAAGTGTCAACGGAAGATTTTGCCCCCGTTAGAGTATGTGTTTTTATACATTTTTACATATTTTTATTTATACATTTTTTCAATCCCACTCATTCTCTCTCATACTAGTATTTTCTCCCGTGCGTTGCACGGAAAGATTTATAGCCAAGTTATAATTTAAAATATGTGTAAAATAAAAATTATAATAACATATTTTCCTTTTTTCATGGTAAAAAGATATGGACAGGAGATTTAAAAAGATCACACATGATAATAATCCGGATTGGAGGGATAAGGAGTGATTCTATCAAAAGATTATGGGTGATAATAATGGGAGATTATCCATAGGTTGAAAATTAGGTATTTATGTTTGAGTGGGAAATATAAATGAAATAGTATTTTTTAATTCTGAAAATTATAAGATTGGGTGGGAAACTGATCTCATTTTATTAATATATAGATTTATATTTAAGTTGAACACTAATTTATATATTTTCGGTAAATTTTAATTTTTTTAAAAGTAAAAATTTATATATTGATAATATACTTGTTTTAAAGCTCTCATCAAATTGAGCAAAATAGAATCACAAATAAAAAATATCTTAAAAAAATATAGATAAATTATAATAAGAAAATAGCCTCATTTTCTATATATATAAATTATTTTATGTATAGATAGAAGTTTATATTAGGCAAATTTAATAAGCGAGAAAAATTAAGGATGTGCTTAGGAGGGGAAAAAAGACTCCTTTTATATATACGTCTTTTTTACTCGTGCGTTGCACGAGAGCCTAATGTGTTAATAATTATTTGTTTAGATATATATTAATTTTATATCAACAGCTCTATGAAGATAATAAATCGAGTATTCGTGATTGCACTAAACTTAATAATTAAGATTAGTAATGAAAGAATCCGATAAAAATTTCGATAGAGTTTTCCCGATATATCGTACAAATCTTTCCTATAAAATATTGAAGGAACATCTCACCAAAATCGGCATAATTTAATTTACAATTCTCGTGAAAATCTCATAACTTAATTTACAATTCTCCTTAAAATCTAAATAACAAAAACAATTTAAAAACAACACTATCAACTATTGCCAACAACATGAACATAAAATGAATAATACAAATGACTCATATTTTTCTAAGAAATAATGAATGGACTTAAATATAAATCTAAGCCCTAATTTTCTCTGAGAATATCAAATTTCTATTAATCTACTAATGAATCGTAATAAAACAACAACATGTGTTTTTACATAAGACGAACATTTCGAACTTCGAATCCCATTTATATGAAAAACCTTTAGAAATATAAAATATAATACCAAAGTTCAGATAGAATAAATATAACTTACTGAAAGTATAATCTTCGACAATGAAGCAAGTTGAGCTACCTTAATTCGAGCACAATGCTACTGATGGATAAGAGTTGTATATCATTAATTTGTATAATTCAAGCAACTATCTCAACTGGACATTATCTTCAAACAAATATAATAGCAGAAAACCAATAACATACAAGTAGAATGATTCATTTCTTATATCAGCGCAGATGACATAGAGAGTTTGTGTAAAAAGTTAAAGAAAGTAAGCAATGTACCTCACATGATTACTAAGTGTCAGACTATAAATTATTGAAAATTTTTTTATACACGACATTCGTAATAACATTGGTTGGATGACCATCGTCATCACAGAACACAAACTTTAAACCCTACCTATTTGTGGCTTTGGAGACTGCAACATATAGTTTGACAATAAAAATGTAAACAATGATTTTTAAGATTGAATTATGAAATATAACTAACATACAAATATATTATAGAAACTAGTATTACCCCCGTGCGTTACACGGGACAATTAAGATGGTATATATAAAATATTATTATAAAATAAGATAATATATTATTGTGAATATATATAATAAAAATAACGAAACATATGTAATATTATAGATTTCAATATTGGTTTACAAATTTTGGTGTGAAATATTGTCTTTTAAGAAAAATATTATATCAATTACATAATTGATGATTTAAGGTAAGAACATAATATTTGAGAACAAAATTTAGATAATATGCTTATTTAAACAAAACAATAATCTTAATAACACGTTTTATAAGTCATACATTGTTAAAATATATTTCCAATATGATTAACAATAATCTTATGGCTGGTTTACACAGACATATATAAACTTTATGAATGTTAAATTGAATTGGTACATTTAGCTTGAATTGATTTTTCACTATTAGCTGATTTCATTCACCTTAATGTGGCGACTACAAAAAAGATGATCTTTTATTTTTTTTAAATATGTGAAAAGGTTCTTTTTTCTAAAACAGATTATCGCTACCAACCTGATATGACGCTAAGCTGACACTTCAACTATATAATTAATTTGAAAATTAAGATGTATATAAAATAATTAAAAGAATTTATAAATTTATTCAAAAAATAGAATACATATAAAAAAGATAATGTACATATAAAAAAATACTAAATAAGGAAAGCAGTATAAATGAAATTAGAAAAATAATTAATTCCTAAAACTAATGCCAAACATGGCATTTCCACCTAGGCACTTTGCCTAGGTGGCACTTGTCTTATTATTATATTAAGATAACAATATAGTGGGTATAGTTCAACATACTCCAACACCCTTTTTCTATTCCGCTAGGAAACATTTATCGTCGTCACCACTTCCATCCTCATTTAGGCCTTGTTCTTTCCATCACAATTTTTATCAACTTTTTCTCCCTCATCATTTACAACCACTCATTCAATTATTTAATATATTTTTCTCAAATTTCAATCACACATTCAACACGTAAATCAAAAAAATTAACTTTATCACCAATCAAACATACCCTTAATCGAAGGCGAGCGAGTATAATATATATAAGGATTGCAATTGGAAGGGATTCCTATTGCCCGCCATGCCGCCATGCCCTGTTAGAAAATTCACATCCCTTCGGTTGCCCATCGTGATTATATTGTTGAATCAAAAACTTGTATTTGTATTTTTTTAATATATGTGATAATGACATCTAATTTTTTATATCAATATTTTCTAAATATACTAAACACGTATAACATATTCGGTATAAACTCGGAAATTTAATATATTTAGTATATTAATATTTTGTTTAAACTCATCAATTTAGTTTTTTACTTTAAATAATTTAAACTGTATAATATTTTTAATGTGATTGATAAAAAATCTTAGATATTTTACATTTTCTTGATCAAATATTGAACCATTCCATATCAAATTTAAATTATTTTGGATAAAACAAATAAATTGAAATATATGTGATCAACAATTAAAAAAACAACTTGATCGATGATTTTAAAAAATTAAATAAAATCTAAACCAACAAAAATCAGTATAAAATAAATAATTCGAAGTAGTTAGAATTCTCAATATTTATTTAAAAGATAGAATTATAGATAAAAATGTTTACCATAGCGGAGAGAAAATTTCTGATCGAGTGGCATAATTTTAGTCGTTGATAGAGTCACTAGCCAATTCTTTATTAAATACCTAATTTACAAAATAGATAGTTTAGATATTTACTTTTATGCTTATTAAACCATTATTGACAAATATGTAATTTAGATATTTAGTAATTTATCACTAAAATTAGACTTTTAAGTTAATAAGAAACTAAACAATATAGGAGATGGAATCATTCAATCTATATATATTTGAAATCAAACTTTTTAGTTAAAATAAGGATTGTATTTTAAAAATATAATTTTGGAAGTAAATATTATCAAAATTAAATATAGATTGATTAAATTCATGCCGATAACCATCACCATTTAGTTGAATAATACAATAAGTGGATAAACTTATTTTTAATTAAAATAAACTATTTATTTAGAAAAATATTATCAGAAGGCAAGGAATTCAAATTGATATGAAATTGATATGCTATAAAAATCAAAATCATAAATATGACTTGGCCAATTAATCGGAATATAATGACTTTTCTTTTTTAATTGGATTTTTTTTTTTTGCATTTTTAGAAAATTATCTTATCTTAGTTAGTTATTCAGTGATCGGTTCCAGGTATTGCATATAAATGTTATAAAAATTTCATTTCTGCTATTTTTTTCAATAAAAAGTTTTAAGCGAGTGTTAGTGTATATGTAAAAATAGATTTTATGGATTTTAATGTAATATAGGAGAAAAAATGAGTGGAGTTGAATAGTGAAGATTTGTATAGTACAGATAGGTCCCAGAAGATATGTAAATATGAAATATGAGAGCGAATATATGGAGTTGAAAAGAATATATAAAAATGTGTATAAATACGTAAAAATGAGTAGAAAGATGACTTCCTTTTATTATAAACATGACTTTCTAACACAAGAATTTTGTCAAAAATATTAACAGTTAACATAAAAACTAAATTAAGAAGACACTTTATTTTTTATACTAAATTAAGGTATTACGTTAACTAATTTTTAATATCTATTAATTAATTTATATGAATAAAAAATAAATTTTTATTTGTGTGGAAAAATATTTTTGAAATCCAATATTCTTATTTTATTGGTTAAGCAATAAAAATAAGTTTTTTTTTGCTTTATTTTTGTATTTTTAAAGCATAAACTATAGAGTATGTTCACACATGGAACATATGCATACATCTTAATGTATATATATTTTTATAAAAATTTAAACTCTTGAGATGCCCTACAAATGCGGACCAATGGGATAGGAATGAGGTTAGTATTTCAACCCCTGAGATTCCTTACATTCTTTGTTTTGATAATCAAGTATTGGTTAGACAAATATAAAAAAAATCATAAAAAGAGCTATTTTGTAGTAAATAAAAAAGTGAAAATTATTGAAAAGCGTAAATTTACTTTTCAATTTGCTAAAATCAAGTGCTTTGTTTAGAATTTTAAAAATCACGTTTCCAAAAACATGATTTTAAAAATATAACTTATTATTATTATTATTATTATTATTATTTATACACATATATTTAACATTTTTTTTTTAAACCATCAGTCCAAATGTCCACTAAAACCATCAAACGGCCTAAGAAAATAAAAAATTCAATCGAAAAAAATTAGTTATCTAATATAAGAACTTAGACTTATATTTTAAAATAATATTTCGACTCAACCCAATGATATTTAAAAAAATCATAATAAAAAATTTATGAACGCAGAAAGGTAAACGTGTTTGTTCACCATAAGCGATTCAAATGAATGTAAATCAAATGGATGTAAAATATCTTACCTGTTGTATAGGAATATCTCATTAATTAGATAGAGATGCTAGCAATGTGTCGTCCAATGCATGGGAATTATTTGGCTATTGAGAAAAGAAAGTAAAATCAATCCAGAAAATTACATTCGCAATAAAAAAAAAAGTGGAGCCAGTTTAGTGGTATAAAAAGTTAATGATGGTAACGACTAAAAAAAGAGGAAGAAAAAAAAATTTTGGTAAGAAGGAACAATTGTTTCAACGATTTATAATAGACAATCCATTGAATTCTTTGGATTCATACTTTAATTTATTTCTTATAATTATAAACAAAAATAACTGGCCTCTTTTTAACCTGATGATCAACATAGGAAAAAGAAGAAAATGACTATTCTAAAAAATAATTGTATTATATATAATTGTAAAAAAAATAATAAATTTTATTAGAAATTGTTGGAATAAATAGTTTGATGATACAAATGCAAAAATTACTAATAGCTTGAAGAAAGTAAAATCCATCCATGAATTTGCCTTATAGATTAATCATAACCCAAAAAATGAGGAAAAAAGATGAAGACGAAATTTTTTAGTGTAAAGAAAGAACAATTATTTCAACAATTTACAATAGACAATTCGTTGAATTCTTTCTAATCATATTTTAATTTATTATCTATAATTGTTGGCAAAAATAATTGCATTGGAGATTAGGTTAGGTAACAAATAAAAAAATAATTAAATTAATTAAGAAGAATATATTAATGCTCAATATAATGATGGTCTATATAATAAAAAGAATATCATTAAAAAGGATAACGTCTATTTGAGGCAAAAATGATGTCTATTTTAGGAAAAATGCATTGGGAGAAAAAATATAATGACGCAGAATTAAAAATTCAAAAAAATGATGTTTTGGAGGGAAAAATATTGTTTATATATATATATATATATATATATATATATATATATATAATAATCATAGCCAAAAAAATGAAGAAAAAGATGAAGAGGAAATTTTTTAGTGTAAAGAAAGAACAATTGCATGTTGCAACAATTTATCATAGACAATTCGTTGAATTCTTTCAAGTCATATTTTAATTTATTATCTATAATTGTTAGAAAAAATAATTGCATTGGACATTAGGCTAGGTAACAAATAAAAAAATATAATAAAATTAAAAAGAATATTAATGCTCAATATAACGATGGTCTATATAATAATAAAAAGAATGTTATTAAAAAGGATAATATCTATTTAAGACAAGGATAATATCTATTTTAGGAAAAATATATTGGGACGGAAAATATAATGAAGTGGAATTAAAAATCAATTAAAAAATTCATAAAAATGATGCTTTGGAGGGGGAAAAAAGGTTACTTATATATATATATATAATAATATAATATATATAGATATAGATTCTGATTGGCTACAACAGTTTGAGCGGGAAGCCTATTAAATAAATGATTAAAAAATATTTTTTGTTCAATTCTTTTTCTATATTATAGATTTCACATCCACATATCTCGTGAGACCCACCAGTACTATACAAATCTCTACCATTCAACTCCACTAATTCTCTCTCCTATATCACCTAAAAATCTATTTTTACACGTAGACTAACGCGCGCTTTGTTTGAGTTAGTGTTAAATTGATTTTAACTTTTGTCAAAATACTTAATTCTATGATACTTTGAACTAGGTTAAATGCTTTGAATATTAGGAACTATTCGTTTTCAAAAAAAAGTACCATTCCTATTCAAAAAAAAAATACCATTGGTTTTTTTTTTTTTTTTAAATAAACTTTATGGGAGGGGGCAAAGCATGGGAAAGTAGGAAGACTAGGAAGATGACACCAGAAAGAAAATATTTATACACGAAGAGGTAATATTGTTACACAATAAATTTAACTAAATAAATGTTATGTTTTCAAGTTTATCGATCTGAAATTGCAGTTTGCTTCCAGTCAATAAGCACAGTTCATTTAGCTCTCCTGATTCTCCCATCAAAATCAATCAATATTTCACGGGAATGTTTCCTTATTGATTAAAGAAACTATAACTCATCTAATTGATTCGATAACTTTTTATCGGTTTGGCTCTGTTCCCCACTGTGGGGAACAGAAGCCAATACCCACGCCTACGTGGCGCCACCTAAAGCCAATACCCACGCCTACGTGGCACCACCAGGTGGCGCCACGTAGGCAAGTAAAATTTTTTTTTAAAATTTTTTTGGCATTTATGTTAAGTTAGATGAATAATACATAACTGTCCCCTGATGGCGGGGGGTCTCACCCGACCTACATAATTTTTTTTCCCCGACTGTGGGTACCGTACCCACATTGGGTACCAGAGCCGGACCAAACTTTTTATATCTTTAAAATATTTTTTTTAACGGTATTTCGAAAATTATTATTTTCATCCCTTATAGTCCCATTGTAATTAAAAAAAGAGATTTTTTTTTCATATCTCTATCAAATTGGCACACTACTCAGCATATTCTCTACCAAATTAAACGGTTAACATCGTCGCCGGAAAATTTGATAGAGATCTAACGGTCAATGCCACGTAGGATGCGACGGGAGTAGCGGAAGAATCCCGTCAAACTTTCACTTTCTAGTTCCCACAAAATCACATCAGCTGCCATTCACTTTCTTGTTTTATGCTACCATTATCGGCTTCAGAAAATACAAATTATGTTTTATGTTATAATAATGTTGGTGGTCATTTTCGCTTTGGAAAGAAAGATGAAGTGCCCCGTGACCTCTTATTACTTTCTTTTCCAGCAAAGAATGAAGAAGAGACCCAAAAATAAATAAATAAATAAATAAAAATAATAAAAAAGAAGTTGGTTAAACGTGAAAACTTCATTACCTAACTCCTGAAAAATGACTTTTTACCTTATTTTTGACATCAGTGAAAATGACCTTATTCTTCTGTTTTCAAGTAAGAATCATGAAGCAAAAAGAAATCTTTTATTACTTTTCTTTAGCGCAATCTCTCTTATGATTGCCTAGCTGCCCACATTCTAATTTCATGAATTAGGTAAATAAAAATAGTTGAAACCAGCTAATAAACGCATATAATTGTGATCCCACTCTATAGAACTTATAAAATCCCTCTGTTCTTTCTCGCACTCTCAGAAATTGAAAAATAATTAAACAGTGAAAAACTGGATTATTACAACACTTAATTTAATGAAGCCAATGATTATAGTGTCATAGTGAGTTGTCTCAAGAAGATTAATAAACAAGAATTCTTTATTTTTAACTTAAAGAAAACAAAAATGACTTGTCACTTGTCAAGAATCTCAGCTATAAAACACCCTGAAGTCCCACCATACCAACAATTCATTCTTGAGTTTAAAATCAAGAAAAAAAAAGCAAAAAATGGCAGAAAACAGAGAAGAGGATGTTAGACTTGGAGCCAATAAGTTCACTGAGAAGCAACCTTTGGGGACAGCGGCTCAAACAGATAAGGACTACAAAGAGCCACCTCCAGCTCCATTGTTTGAGCCCGGGGAGCTCAAATCATGGTCTTTTTACAGGGCTGGTATTGCAGAATTTGTGGCTACCTTCTTATTCTTGTACATCACAGTCTTGACTGTAATGGGAGTTGGTAGATCACCCAATAAGTGTGCCTCTGTTGGTGTCCAGGGGATTGCTTGGTCCTTTGGTGGCATGATTTTTGCTCTTGTATACTGCATTGCTGGTATCTCAGGTTGGTTTTCTCTTTGCACACCAAGTGATTGTTTATTTTCCTCTGTGAAGTTTGCCAAATTTGTGTGTTTCCTTTTTGGGTTTTTGTTAGAGATAATTGCTCTGCTAGAAAAAACTAGGATCTTTTAAGAACATTATGACTATTCAATGGAAGCTTTCATATTCTGTATTGGGTATTGAACAGGAGGACACATCAACCCTGCTGTGACCTTTGGTTTGTTCTTGGCAAGGAAGCTGTCCTTGACAAGGGCTTTGTTCTACGTACTGATGCAGTGCCTTGGTGCAATCTGTGGTGCTGGTGTTGTGAAGGGATTCATGGAGGGTCCATACCAGAGGCTGCAAGGTGGGGCCAACATTGTCCAACATGGGTACACCACAGGTGATGGCCTCGGTGCAGAGATTGTTGGCACTTTCATTCTTGTTTACACCGTCTTCTCTGCCACTGATGCCAAGAGAAACGCCAGAGACTCCCACGTCCCTGTATGTCTTCCTTAATCTTCTGAATAATGCTAAATGCACAAGGAATGGGTACAACATATTCGTATAACCTCTAATAGAGGGTGAAAAAAACCATTTTTACACTCCTTGTACCAATGGGGTCCGCCCATTTAGAGGTTGCACTTCTAGCATTGCTCCGTATGTGGAGTTTTGATTAAACTCTTCTGTATTGCAGCTTTTGGCTCCTCTTCCTATTGGATTTGCAGTGTTTTTGGTTCATTTGGCCACCATCCCCATCACCGGGACTGGTATCAACCCGGCTAGAAGTCTTGGAGCTGCCATTATTTACAACAGAGATCACGCATGGGATGACCACGTAAGAAACTCTCTCTATGCATGGATAGTTTATAATTCTCCCAATTATTGATCAATCGTGTATTTTTCGGCTGAACTATTGTTTATTTATTGTCTTCTTCCAGTGGGTCTTTTGGGTTGGACCCTTTATCGGAGCTACTCTTGCTACAGTTTACCACCAAATTGTCATCAGAGCTATTCCTTTTAAGGGCAGCAGGGCTTCTTAAATTACTATCTCGTCCCACTACCATCTTTGTGATTCTACTCTCTGTTTGTATTCACTTGTGTATTACTATGTGTAAATTATGCGGCAGTGTATTTAACCTTGTTGGATCTTATGAATGAACAAAATACTTGTCCTTTTTCTTTTGCCTATGTTGTGTGTGTTGAAAATAGATTACATTACTACATTACTTGAAACATAGTTAAAATGAAAAATAGGACTAAAATTAATATAAGAAGACACCGTATTGTAATGGATTGATAAAATTTGAGCTTACAACAATACTTGTTCAATGTATGCCACCATTTTTCAGTCTACTGTGTTTTTCAGTTTCTATGATTTGCTACATAAAGTGCACGTCTTACCAGTAAATGCACGGTGGCTCATGCTCTTTAAACTCCATTATGGCGAAGGGACACTTGGTTCAATCGCAAAGGATTCATCAATAGTTGTTGTGAAACTTGATTTGCAAAGGTAAAATATTCATCAGATGATTGTTCCTTTTGGTCATAAATGTCACCAGATCTTTGAGCTTTGTCTCCAAGAATGCCATTTTCAGATGAAACTCGTCCAGGGGAGAAATCGGCCTGAACAAGTCCATGAAATATGTTGGGTTTCTGGGGGCCCGTTATGAATCTAGTGCATTCATGGAAATAATTTGTTGGCTGCTTTGAGTGAAGCAACGGAAAAGCACCATTGCTGCCATTGAGAGGCGTAGATGAACTAGATGCAGCCTGAGGTCTTTTTATGGGAGAATGTGATCTTTCATTAGTATACTGTAGCGATCTTGAATGTGATAGAGCACACCTTACCGGAGAAACTGGGCAAGAAATGTTACTTGGAACATAGGCATCTGATCTGGAAAATGAAAAAAAATGAAATAAACCTCCTGCTCTAGATGAATGTGTGTGTCTGTGAGAGAGACAGAGAAAGACAGAGAGACCTGAATGCAGGAAAATGCTTTGGACTACTAGTCTGATGGATAGTCCCACCTAATGAGCACAAACATGGTGGATTTATGGGACCAAATGCCTGAAAATGGCAAGTTCGTAAATGATTAGTCCAAAATAAACATTTTTGAGGACATGTACAAGTGTTTATAAACATGTTTTTTCTTAAAAGAAACACCTGGGCAACAAATGCTTAAATACCTGAGATTGTACTGCATGTGTAGCTTGGGGTATGACTTCAATATAATCAGGACTTGATGTGAATCTTTCCGGAGCATTTCTAACGAAAGGATGCTCCAAGAGCTGAGCAGCTGTAGGACGTTGTGATGGATCACGCTGTAAACATTGCCTCACGAAATCTTTACCCTTGTCCGAGAGGTAATCTGGGATTTCAGGCAGTTCTTTGCTATTTCCAACCTTAAACATGGCAGCAACCTTCAATGGCAAACAAGACACAAATAATTATAATGATACTTAAGTTGTGTTCTCTCTATTGTTTTCAGGTTGTTTTCTATTTTCAGTTGAAAAACTGAAAATCCGTTCTCTATAATATTTTCTAAAATGCATATCTGAAAACAACAAAAAAAAATGACGCTTTGGTGTTTTGGGTCCTTTCTGAGTTTTCAAGAGATCACATAATCTTCAAAGATGAGAAGATAAATTAACTAACCCCTTCATATTGACTCCAAGGTGGTTTTGTGGAAGCCATCTCAATAACTGTGCACCCGAGGCTCCATATATCTACTGCGAGGTTACAACCTTCTGAATTCTTGATTACCTGTACAAAAGATAAAGTCACATCCCACAAAGTCCTCAAAGCGATGAGAATGAAACTAGAAAAAGATTTAACATTCTGCCTAACCTCTGGTGCCATCCAATAAGGGCTCCCCTTAAATGACAAAGGGCAAGATGGTCCAGTGATCTACAATATGGCAATTTAATCAGCTAAAATTTGAAATTTCAAAAATAGAGGTTTTATATTCAAGCTGATAGCAATTGAGTAGTTATGGAGAATCCTGTTACATGTTTTGCCATCCCAAAGTCTGCCAATTTTACCCTGCCATTGGGCTCGACCAGAATGTTTGCGCATTTGATATCCCTAAAGATTTGTAGCATTTATCAAACTCACATATGGGTAAAATTGTAATATTACTGCTCTGTAAGGCCACAGAATATACAATTATTACTAAAAAACCCACCTATGAACTGTGTTTTTCACATGCAAATACACGAGCCCAGATAATATTTGTTGAGTGTAACTTCGTATTGCTGCCTCGCCCAAATGACCGTACTCTTGGAGGATTTTGTAAATGGAACCACCAGATATGTACTCTAGGTATATACATAGCTTGTCATCTACCTATCGACGAAATATGAAATTTCAACAAAGAAATTAACTTTATGCAATTTTTAATTCATTTCACAAGTGTTCTTCAACGAAGATAGTTTTCGATAGTATATATAAGAACAGAAGAAAAACAACGACGACAACAAAGAGTACATTACCATCTCTGATCCATAATACTGCACTATGTTTGGATGACGCAAGCGACTTAGTAGTGCAATTTCCTGCAAAATAACATATTAATTGCTCCATTTATGTTTCACAAATGAGTTTCCACTCGTAACTAGAAAATAACGAATTTTCCTTAGATTTTCACTTCTTTAAGGAAGTATAGAACAACATTATCATTTCTATCTTAAATAACAAAATTTGTGACAATAACCCATATTGGCATGGTGTTTCAAAGTTTAAGATAGTAAATACTCACTTGTTCAAGCTGCTTTGCACTTTCCCATGATTTGGAATCATCAGAAAGCAATATTACCTCCTTTATTGCGCACATTTCACCACTTTCACTGCATCCGAAAGAGTAAGAAACAAATGTTACTAGATAACCCATAATTGCAAAATAGTGCAAGTTTATAATGCATATTGCTAGAGAAAAGAAATTATATAATAAATAAGAGTTAAATCTCTTCGATCACTAACCGGTCGAAGCCCAAGTAAACTTGGCCATATGTGCCTCTACCAAGGAGACGTCCTTTCTTCCAACGAGAAACAAAGCTTGAAGCATTTTCATTCTTGCGTGGACTACGTGGTTGCCTCGGGGATGCTTGTGATGAATGTGATGAAAGAGAAGAAGAATGGTTAGAGATTGTTAAAGGAGGAATAGGTAACCTATGAGGCTGTTGCTTTCCATCATCAAGGCCTATAAGAAATCCAGTAGATGGGCCTCTATGTATTGCAGAACTGGAACCAGGGCTTGTCAATATGGGGCTTGATAACTCTGAACACCCTGGACTACACTTGTTGTGTGGCCATAGCTGCAATGGAATCGCACCTCCAATAGATTTATGCACCAGAAAAGATATATCTTCACATGGGTTTCCATGATGGGCTTTTGGATTTGGACTTCTTGGACTTGAGGCTGAGCTGTCTGGACAAGGAAGTGTTTGGGCCTGGGGTTTATTGGCAAAGCTTTGGGAATGTAATATATGTGTGAAGGATGATTGTGGTTGTGAGTGTTCTAATGATTGAGGTAACTTTTTAGAAATAATAGTATCATCACTGCAGCATCTTGGAGGAGTTTTTGGCCTAATGAATTTCCTCTGTAGTGTATTAATGAAGGTTTCCCCTTTTGCCTTTTTCTTTACTTCTTTGCGCGATTTTGTCCACCATAGCTGCATTGTTACTTAAATAGGAAAAGGAGAAACTTATACCGTTATACCGTTAAATGAGGAGTAAAACATCGTCAAAAGGAACACTTGGAGCTTAAGAACCCTGCAATGTGAGAACTGCACTTAGAATCTTGTCACATTGAAAAATGACAAACAGATACATCATTCTGCCAAGAACAATGCAAATTGTATAACTGTTTAGATTGTTGATCTTTCAATAAAATAAAATGTCAAGAAATTCTCCCGAGTGTTAGTTTTTGTCATATATAATATAATACTAATTAAATGAAAGTTAATGAAGAAGTTCTTAAAACAACCACATCCACCATTTCCCTTTTTACTTGGAACATTAACTAAATAGTCATCACTGCAATGAAATTCCATTACATAAGTTAATAAACAAAAGGTAAGCAACAAGTTAATAAATCATAATGTGGTTGCTAACAAAACTTTACTGCTCTTCCTTGAGATGAAACACATGAGATGCAACCACACATTGGAAATTTGTTCAATCAATTGTGAGCAATTCGAACGTGTTTAATGAACTACAATATGCGTCAATGCCCTAATGAATCCGCGAACTTTATTCAAACAAGCCTAAAAACATCATACATAGAGCAACCTAAGAGTCACTACTACATAAATTTTATATGCGAAACCATGAACGTACGTGAGGTGTGCACGTGCAATCCCTTCCAAATACATATGTTTAGAGTAAAATTACACCAACTTTAAAAAAATAAATTAAATTAAATAAAAAAATCCTAGTTCATATGAAAATAAGGTGATTAGTCTACTATTGACATTTAATTTATTCAAATACAAGACTCATACAACCTAAAAGATCATTAAAAAATCATAAAGCCGCTAGATACACTATTGTGTGTAATGAAAGATCTGCAAAGAAGTGCTCCTTCGTGTCCAAACAAAATCCCTTTTAGAACACATGTCAAAGACAAAACAGGTTTCAAGAAACCTTAGATATCCTTATTTTGCTAAAAACTAAAGGCACGTTCTCTTCATTTTCTTCATACTGTTTCACATTTCAGTTTTCGGAAACACAGAAAATTCTTTTACTTTTGTACTTTTTGAAATTAATTTTTGAAAACAACGAAATACTTTCCAAGTGTTCATGTGAAGATATGCCAAAATATTGAAAACAATGAAAATACACCATTGTTTTCTCTCTCCGTCGCAGAAAAGGGAAATTTGACAGCCCTAATTGTTTTGGTTGAATAGTGATAGAAATTAAGAGACACGAATCATAACACCCCCTCCCCCCGCACCCCCTTGAGTTCTACAAAAATAACCGTAATTTGACTTTCATATAGATTGCAAATTGTAATTAATGTTAATATTATTGAAAAATTAAATTTTAGTTGTGATTTTTCATAGATGTCCCTGTATTAAATGCTGATAATATATTTTGATTAATAATAATACACATTAAATAAAGGTACGATATGAAAATCAAGAAATTAAATGCACGTAAACATGAAAGAAAATAAAGGAATATGTTTTGAGAAAAAAATCTGACTAATATTAAAAGTACTTTTGGGTGAAAAAGTGAAAACCAACACACGCCAAATGATGCTCAAATATAACCTTCAAGATTGTATTTTCAATCACTTCTATAAAAAATAAATAATTAATTTAATTACAATACGACCTTACCTGTATATGTAAACCCACTCAATACGAAGAATTCCAAAACCAGCAATGAATGATGCATTTAACCTGAACGTAAAAATTCATGGAGATGCATCAATTCACAAAAAATAATTGAAGTGTCAAAGAAACAGTGATATAAGAAAAAAATCACTTCAAAACCAACTCACCTGAATATGGGCATTGACAGACCAATGACGTCATTCCACTGCTTCAATTAGTCGCATTTAGTGAAATAGCAAATTACGGGACTCAAAAACACGAGATAGAGCTCTGTGAAGTTGAAACAAGCATTGCTTTTAACTAGTGATGCAATTGATAGAATTACTCAATGCCAACTTTTATAGGAGTAAATGGGGATGAAAATATAGTAAGCATTTAGCAATCTGAACTTAATTACATCATTACATGAATCTTGAACCCTAATTAATTGCAGTTTACTCGGGGGAGAATTGCTTTTTTTGCTCACATAATCAGTGTCAGTTACAAACGAAATGCATAAAAAGGCAAGCAAGGGAGGGAAAAACATGTGTTTAAGGAGAAAAAGTTAGTTTGTATATATATGTATGTGGTTTTCACTTTTCGGGCCCAGGGACACGAGTAAAATGGTGTCACTCACACTATCATTACGTGATTCTCTTCAATCAAATTACTAATCTACCCTTCATATTTATCCAAGTTGAATACCATTCAAAATAATTTTAGACAATAATCTCGTTTCAGCGCTAGTATCCTATTTGTTTACTGTGAAATTTGAGTACCGTATATAGAGATAGTTTTGGTCTCAAAATGGAGAACATTGAAAAGTTTAATTGGGTTCATGAATTAGTGAAGAAGATGTTTTTCGGAACAAAATGAAGACGGACAATTATTTTCACTTTTCCTTCCCGCAAAGAAATACTTCGTTAGAAGTCGGTGATAATACTTTAACTTTATTTATTTTATTATTATATATTCGTACTATATTCCTTAGTTGTAAATCAAATGCTAGAGTGAATCGATCAAATATGTAGTTTTTTGGTAGTAGGATTGTTTGATCAATGGAATCTTATACCGTTACGGTGTCAGTAAGTATTATATTAGATTATTGAGTGAAAATATGGCAACTAAACAGAGATATCAACAAAATGAGACATTGTGTGAATTGTGGGGTTAGATTCTAGAATTTATAGGTGATTGCATGCGTGCACAGCAGTTAATGTGTAGTTTAAGTTCGTTAGTTCGGTTAATCCGTACATGTACAAATGACGTCACTCCAATTCGAAACTCATGCAAATTTCTTTATGTGAAAAATAAGTTGATTTACTTATGTGACGCACTTTTATTTACACCATGTATGATGTATTCTAGTCACAAAATTTATAATTAATGTTAGGAAAATTGGTGTAAATGGTTGAAAAAAGTATGCTTACTACGAAGTCGCCGGCAGGTGAAGAAACGATGGGAAATTCCCCTGGTTTCGATTTTCTACGTATGGGGTAGGGGGTTGGGGTGGTAGGGTTTTTGGAAGTAGGGTAGATTGGGCGGTTAGGGTGTTCTTATTTTTTATTGTTTGCATTTTTCCGTAATTCTTTTTTTACATTTTTTGAAAAATATTATTTTATTTAGTTTCTACACTTTTTTTTTTTTTTTTTACATTTAGTGTGTTTCCATTAATAGCTAAATAAAAAAAATTAATTTTTTTATTTAGTTCCATTAATTTTTTTTTCAAAAGAACATTGATTATTAGTTGTTAGTTTGCGCTTAATAAAAAAAAATCTCAAAATTTTATGGAGATACCGTAAAATTATTTTTGAAACATTAATTAATTTTTTTATTATTTTGTACATTCGGCATTTTTTTAAGTGAGATACTCCTACTAATATTTTGTGGAGATTCAATAATTATATTTATTGTTAACTATTGGTTCGAATCGAAATATGCGTGTATTTCATTATAAAAAAATTTTTGAAAATTTATTATATTAATACGAATAAATACTACTGTAAAAACTATCTAATTAATATCAAATTAATTAATTATTGCTAAATAGGCATATATAAAAAGATAAAAGTGAAATTATGCAATTTAATTAAAATTTTGGACTCATTTATACATATTTCAAACTTTGGGATCTGATTGTAATAATCCCAAAGGTGAAGACCTTTTGTGTAATTTATTTTAAGTCGAATGACCAAAATACTTATGGAGAAAATGGCAAAATAACAAAATTTGAAGTAATTAATGGCAAAAGTAGATGGATTTCATTCATTTGGATCAACTTTGTACCAAAATTATTTTTTGACCAATTGCGGTGTATTTTTTTATTTTATACCAAATTCATAGTAATTATATTATTTGGACCATTTGCCTCAATTTTCCACAAGGTTAAGACTTGTGGTACCATGGAAATGCACGACCTTATTTGAAAACAATATAAGTGGATCTACTTATGTCTCATGTAAAGATGTTTGCATGGTTCTGATTTGAGTGACCTTGTTTGTATAATATAATATAATGATTGAAAAGTTAGAAAAATTCACGACCAAAGAAAATAAAAATCAAGAATATAATTACCATTTTTGGATAATTGTTTTCAAATAAGGTCGTGCATTTCCATGGTATAATTATATATATTTTTAAAATCAAAAAGTTTAATATAAGTACAAATATTTGGTGGACATTTGAAAAAAAAAATATTTAAACCAATAAATTATAAGTACACGTAGGGATGACAAACGAGTCGAGCTGAGCCGAGCCGGCTAGGCTCATCAAACACAAGCTCGGTTTGGCTTGTTACAGAGCTCGGCTCAGCCCATTTCACAAACAAGCTGAGCCGGCCCGGCTCGCGATCCAACTCAAGTTCGGCTCAGCTCATCCGACTCAGGAGTCGGACCCGAGTAGTCCACGAACGGCTCAGCTAGGCTTTTTTTTACAATTTCAAATGTTCAATTACTTAAATAACTTTCTTTTTGGAATAATTACTTAAATAATTTAAATTAATTAGCATGATTTGTCCGTATTAGTTAAAAATAGACATTGATTAAATAAAAGTGAACACGACAAAACTAGAAAAAATCGAAGTGAAAATAATTTTTCAATTAAAAAATTTAAAATTACAACACATTAAAATTTGACGAGCTCATCCACGAACTTTACTAGCCGAACCCGAACTGTCCATTTCCCAATTTTTCGGCTCGGTCCAAGTCCAAGTCCAAGTCCGTGTTTTGATGAACCGAACCCAAACTTTTGACAAGCCGAATACACGAGCTCATAAACTGTTCAGCTCATTTGTCATCCCTAAGTACACGATGAAGTGTCTTATCGTTACCCCCATTTATCATTTGCTAAAGAAAAAATTTGAGGTGAGGAAAAAATTACTTCATGGATCAACTCGGGGGGTTTAAAGTCTGACTTGACCTGCTTCTTAACCTGCCCCTAAAACTCACGAGTTGAGGCAATTCTATAGCTTATGGGTTTAGGGACAGGTCTTATACATTAATTAGTTTTTTCGTATTGATTATTATTAAATAAAATAATTCTTGTTAAATTCTTTTATCCATAGATGTTTAGAAAATTGGAAAATCAACCTAAATTTTGTAATTTTTATGGCATTAACAATACCAATTTTAATTTTTAAAACAAAAAAAAATACCGACCAGCTATTAAACTATCTTTAAATTGATCTCTGAATATAGTGTTTTAATAGTTGCATTGAGAATTGATGCAACTCAATTTTTAATTTGTGTGATTAAATGGAGAAACAAAATTAAAATCATCAGTCACGTTCAATTAATTTGTTGTCGTCCAATTAAATTTTTATTCTCAAAATAAATTAATTAATCGTTAAATAGAGAATTTAATTGATAATTAATATGGGCTATTATTAGCAACAATATAATGGGTTAATTCAAGCATTGATATTTATAGATTTCAGTACCTATGCTGTATTAGTTAGTCGAGTAAAAAAATATTCCACTTCCGAGTACATAAGTACCTAACACAACAATCTTATATTAATAAGCAATACACTTCCATATAAGAATACAGAAGCATATGTGATGCTTATCACTTTGGAAAATGGATATATATACCTAAAAAAAATTGAAAATATATATTTATATATTTCAGAATCCTTAACAGGTAAATTTTTATGGAAATGCCAATTAAATTTGTGAGTTTAGAAAATCACAAATTATTTAGCATGTGTTTTTCCTTGTTCGGGAGCGAGAGAGAGAGAGAGAGAGAGAGAGAGAGAGAGAGAGAGAGAGAGAGAGAGAGAGAGAGAGAGAGAGGCAGATGTTGATAGATTTTGGGATATGAAGATGGAAGTAATTTTAGAGATGATGAATCAATTTTAAAATGAATAAAATAATAATTATTGTGAATAAAAGAATGAGTGGGAAATATGAATAAAATAATAATTTTTTAGTTCAAAATAATGACAATTTGAGTGGGAAAATGTTCTTGGTTGATTTGTATATAGATATAGTCATATAGATAATACTTTCTATCTAAATTTTGCTTAAATTTTGAGGAAAATATTTATTTCTAACTTTTGTGTTTATTGTCATTTTTATTTTATTTTTTAAATATAATGACCGAATAGTTAACCATATGATATTCCAGTGCATTTTTTGTATCAGTTATTCAATTATATTTATTGAAAGAATGCTAATAAAAATAATGATTTGAAAAAATTGAAAATGTAATTGTAATAATAAGGATAACCATAAAAACAAATAAATTGTGGTGTGTATATATAGAGAAATGCAGTATGAATACAGTTACCGTCCCATATATAATGAATTGTATTATTCATCACTTTCGTTTATCTATTATCAATAATAGCTAAATGATATTAGCAGTTATTAAATTATCATTTAAATGGTAACTCAATATATGATTTAAGATGACAATTAATTACGACAGGTTAAGATGATAATTAATAAAATGTTGCACCACCAATGATGGATCTTCACTTCTTATGAACAACAATATTACATGTATATTAGAGCTCTTAAACTAGAAATATTTTTAGACAAAAATATCTCAATATTTTAGATAGTTTCTTAATCAACCTTACACAAAATTATTCGGGTTAATTTCACAATATCACTAAAGTTACACCAAAATAACATGATGTCACTCGAGTTTAGAAATTATAAAGACAGTGACTAAAGTTTCAATTACTTTAACAAATGGTCACTCTCCTCAAAAGCAGAGTGAATTTGGACCTCAATGTGAGAACTTAAAACATGAGGATGCATTATGAAATTTCAACAAAATCCCTAACATTTCTTAATGTGCAAAATACGCCCCATCTCCACCATATGCCAAAAACCCTACAACTCTAGACAATTTGGCAGAGGAAATCTTTCCCCAAATTGCACCAATAACAAGTGTCGAATTGCTTATGTCCCATTTACACGCAAGAAAACTGGTGTGATTTGGGGGACAATTTCCTCCCCTATACACACTGGTAAGATTTGGTAGAAAATTTCCTCCCTTGGTTGCACTAGTTGCCTAGTGCGTAAATGGTGGATGAACCATCCTCCAAATTACACCAGTTGTAGGTTTTCGAGTGTAAATGGTTGGTGTTGGAATTGAAGGTTTTTTGGTGAGTGGTGAAAACATAAATGCTCAGTGGCTGAGTTGCCGGTTTTATCACGTATGGTACGTAGATACTGGAGGTGTTTTGAAAATTAGAAAATTTTAGAGATTTTGTTGAAATTTACCTTGTGTTTCAAATTCATATGTTGAAATCTAAATTAACTCTACTTTTGAAAAAAGTGACTTTCTGTTAAAGTAATTGAAACTTCAGTTACCGTCGAGACAACTTCTAAATTCTAGTGGCCATTTTATTATTTTGGTGTAACTTTAATTGCCATTGGTGAAAGTAACCCAAAATTATTTTGTTAATCTTTATGATTATAAGATACTATGCCTCCAAATTCTTTATTAGAAGTTTCCTGCAATTAAATTCTTAGGTGGTGTTCTCTTTGTATTTTTGTTTCACATTTTGAGTTTTCATTTTGTTATGTGTTTATTGTTTTGAGAATCCATTTTGACAAAAATGGAAAACAAAATTGGTTTTTCATTTTAAAAAGAGAAAATTAGAAAACACGTTTTATTTGAAATTTGAAAAACGATAAATTGATGCAATAACATTTACATAGAGGTCCAAAACTTTTCAAACAATATTATTTAGTCCTCATCTTCAGCCTTATCCCAGCCTCATGACTAGTTACCACCTATCCCTATCTCCCTTCTGCTTCTCTAGTTTACAAAGGCAAAGGAAATTTTCTTTCCTTTTAATTTCCAACGCCAGCCAGGAGCCCAAGACTATGGTGGTGGAGGGAGGTAGCAATGATTGGAGATTTAAATGGAGATTTAAATGAAGATTGGAAGAAAATTGTAGGCTTAAATGTAATTAATCTAAAATTTGAAATCTGAAAACGTGTTTTGGATGTTTTCAAATTTTAACATAAAAAAACCATTAAAATGATTTTTTTCATTATTCTTTTTTTTTTAACAACGTTGCTGTTGGTTAGTTTTGAAAACGCACATTTCCGAAAACAAGAAAGAGAACATACATATTTTAACTATTTTGAAAAATTGAAACTAAAAAATATCGTGAAAACAACAAAGGAGAACATGACCTTAGTTTTTCACATTTGTGTCTGTTGTTGTTGACAAACAAAAAGTGCTCGACCCAATAAGTAGTGCCTTCGACATTATCCATTGTTACCGTGATAGTGTTCGTAACTATTGGATCATCGAGTGAAAATATAGCAACTAAATAGAAATTTCAAAAAAATGAGACACTGTGAATTGTGGTGTTAGACAACGTAGATTCTAGAATTTATAGATGATTGCATGCATACACAATAGTTAATGTGCAATTTGTTATTCTTCAAAATCGAGATTGGGCTTTACTAATTGAACAAAGAGTCATTGGGCCTCAACCAAATCCAATCCACATCTCGGCCTACCACGGCCCATTTTACCTCTATACATATATGAATCCAATTCATTTATAAGGTATGTTCATTCGACATTCGCAGATAAAACCCGACTTCCCCTATACTTTTTTGCACCTCCGGCCATTAAATTGACCGTCGGAGTCTTGGCCGCCGCTGCGGTTGTCCGGGGCTCTAACGGGTTGTTGCGTATGCAGGGATGTGGGGTCGTTATCAGGATTCTAATTGGCGCCCATTTTTTAAGGTCGGTTGTCTCGATTCGGGGAGGCGGATTGGAGTTCATTTTGGAGGTCAACACAATTTAAATTTGTTAGTTTTATTAATCCGTACATGTACAAATGACCCAATAAGCAGTACCTTCAGCATTATTCATTGTTATGGTGATAGTGTTAGTAACTATTGGATCATCGAGTGAAAATATGGCAACCACACAAAAATTTCAGCAAAATGAGACACTGTGAATTGTGGTGTTAGACAATGTAGATTCTAGAATTTATAGATGATTGCGTGCATGTAGAACAGTTAATATGCAGTTTAAATTTGTTAGTTCGGTTAATCCGTACATATACAAATGACTTCACTTTAATTTTGAAAATCATACAAATTTCTTTACGTGAAAAATCAGTTGTTCCACTTAGGTGACACGCGTTTATTTACGCCATGTCTGATGTACTTGATTCGCACAATTTATGATTAATGTTAAGATGATTAACGTGAAGACGTATTATATTATGGAAATACACGATCTCGCCTAATTTGAAAACAATTATCTAGAAATGGTCATTCTTGAATTTTATTTTCTTTGATTGTGAATTTTTCTAATCTTTCAATCATTCAGTATCCTGTGCACGTACAAACAAGGTCACTCAAATCAAAACTCATTCAACCATCTTTACATGAAAAATATGATTGATCCACTTATCTTACCCATATCATTTATATTGTATCTTATATATTTTATCTATACAATGTACGATGAATTATTAGATGAGTCGTATTATAAAAATATTGGTTTCACTTCACTAGTACAGAAACATTATCTAGTGGCGGTTGTTTTATGGCTCAGCTGGCGGTTATTTGACCGCAGTGGCGGAGCCAGGATTTTGATCCAGTGCGGTCACAAATTCCTGGCAACAGAAGATGAAATATTTTTTAATAATAAAAATAAACACAAATATTGTATCTTACAGCAAAAATAACAAGGAAATATATCTAATAAATTTTTTATTTGTAATGTAAAACTTAGAGAAACTGCATTTTTTGAAGTCTCATTAAATTTTCTTTTAGATGTATGGTTGAACATTGGAGGAGATGCATTAAAACCATAAAAAGATATTATCAAATCAATGTGTGAGTGATTTGAAAAGAATAAGAGAAAAAATAAATTTAATTTGATGAAATTTGATGCGAATATAATAAACCTTGAATTTCATATGTTCGATTTCTTTCAATTTCTACCGTCTGACCAAAAGCATTAGTGGAGAATTAAGTATAATAAATTTTTAATTGGATCGATTACTAAGTGGATAAATGAGTTATGAGTTTGACTATTAATTATCTAGGCCCAAAAGAAAACAATGTTAAATTTAAAAAAATTTTATTCAAATTTTTTAAATTATAAATAATTAATTAACAGAACTAAATTAATATGTATTATTTAAAATTTAAAAGCAAACGTGTCTAAATTGATAGAATTACATACATATTTGAAAACAAGAAGAAAATAGAGTAGACTTTTAAATTGTAGTCATACATAATTGAACTCAGTCTTTCCAATTGTAGCCAGTGGCCCAATATAAGGTTTAAAGCAGGCTTAGGTTGTAGTTGGGTGGCATGATATTTGAGTGGACTTTTAATCCGAGAAAAAACGCCCAAGAAATTGAGAATAGGCCCAAATTCATCATCATCTTCACCCGGCTGCTGTTTCTTCCTAAATTTCAGCGGCCAAATGCTCTTCCTCAATTTCAGGCGGCCAGAAAAGCTTAATTGATACTCTACCTTGATTTGTTCATTTGCCTAAAATTCTACTCTCACAAGCTCCAAAAATCTACAAACCCAAAAAATAAAAATAAAAATGAATAGCAGTCTGGCAAATTTCAGTGCGGTCCATGGACCGCACTGGCCATATGCTGGCTCCGCCAGTGTTTGACCGCCACCCAAAGCCCCGACACCCAAAATATGATTTTGGGTGTCGGTTAAAAAACGTCACCCTTTATTTTTCGGATGGCGGTTGTTTTTTAAAAACAACAGCCACCCAATGTTTTTTTTTAAACTATTATTATTTCGGATGGCGGTTGTAACAAAACAACCACCACCCAATGTATTTTTTTATTTTAATATTATTATTTAGGGTAGCGGTTGTAACGAAACAACTGCCACCCGATTTTTTTTTAAAAATATTTGGGTAGCGGTTGTAACTGAACAACCGCCACCCGTATTCAAAATTTTTTTTTAAAAAAAAATTTGGGTGGTGGTTGTAACGAAACAACCGCCACCCGAATTTATTTTTTTATTTTTTTAAATATTTAGGTGGCGGTTGTTATAATACAACCGCCACCAATTATGACTGTTGTGGTAACAACCGCCACCCGAATTAAAAATTTTCTTTTTTTTTTTAAAACAATTTGGGTGGCGGATTTCTTACCCAACCGCCACCCTTATATGACTGATACATTTTCGGGTGGCGTTTTTATAAAAAACGCCACCCAATGTGCGATGCCCAATGTATAATCTGTACTAGTGCTTATTCTGAAAGTTATTTTTTTTTTAGAACTATTTGGAATCGAAAATCTAAACCTGAGACATGAATTTTATTAACAAAAAGTAATTTACACCTAGTTGGATGGAGACATATAAACCTTACCTCTCGAAGTGATTGAGTACAAAATGCAATTATTGGAAAAGCTAAACCCGGGGGTCTAAATAATATGAACCAGAAGTATTACTTCTCCCCTATACAAATCTATAATAAGACTTATCAAAAAGAAACAAAAGTGCAAACAAATAAATTAATCGAGAGTTCAAACGCGAAAGTCAGGCAAACCAAGTCGATCCAGCTAGCTTAGCTATCGCTCGAGCTTCCTTGTCCAAGTCCTGCAGTCCAAGAATAACTTGTCGACACTGTTTATAGCCAATATTAGCAAGCTAATCAGCAAGCTTATTTTCCTCTCGCCAAATGTGAGAAATTTTAAAGTTTAAGTGTTGAAGATGCTATTTGATCTTAATTTGCAAGTGTACACAGTATTCCAAGCCCCGCTTCTATCTTTAGAAATCAAATGAACTGCTATAAATGAATCAGATTCTATGCAAACCTATTAAATTTGTTTGTTGCCACATAATTTCAGATCCAAAGCAATAATCATAATAAGCCCAACATATGTTTCCATGATAGTCTCTAATGATGCCACCACCTGAGGCCATGCCATTAGAGATTGTCATTCTTTGTACTTTTTTTTCATCATACGTATTTTATTTTTCAACATTCCTTCGTTAGAAATCATTTTTCATTTCTAGAAAACACTTTGCAACATAAAAAATTAATTTATAGTATATAAAATTAATTTCTCCACCAGAGACAGTAGAAAGGCAACATTCAGGGAAGAAAAAGATGTTAACATACCGGGGTAATTATCTATTCCAAACATGGGTATGTATCTATCTATACATACTGGGAAAAAAAAATTATGGGTCCCCCACGACCTCCCACCATCAAGGGGATATGTGTTATTCATATATATATATATATATATAAGGAGCTTTTTTTTCGGCCTAAATGCATCCTCAATTTTTCCCGCCTATTAAATTTTCCTAATATAATCTTCTGTCTATATATAGAATAATATATATATATATATAGAAAATGAAGATTTTTTCTTATTATTATTTTCTTGTCTTAAATCCGTATTTCCATTTTAAAAAATCTCTTTTTATTTTTATTTTTATTTTCGAATCCATGTCCAATTTTCTTTATTTACCCCTCAATATATTAATTATTAATATATATAGATTTTATTTTATTATTTCTACTATACTTTATCCAATCTCATAACATCTAAATACTTTCTCTATCGTTTTCCCTCTTTTTTTTTTTCATTTTCTACATATATAAAAAAAAATTGTGATTCTATTTTACTCGACTTGATGAGAGCTTTAAAATAAGTATACTATTAATACATAAATTTTTATTTTTTGAAAAATTAAAATTTACCACAAATATATAAATTAGTGTCCAACTTAAATATAAATTAATAATTTGTTACGACACTTAATCGATATTTGTGTGTAAAATTCAAATATAATGAAATGTATAAATTGTTTTAACTTTTAATTCTATTCCATGTTTGATTTACCATGAAACTAAATTAAATGAAAAATAATGCTTCAATTTGTTTATCTCGCAAATATATGGTAAAGCTAGCTTTATTTTATGTTTAAAACTGACAATTTTTTTCCTAATAAATATTTGATTTGCCAAAATAATAATTTATATATTGATATTGTACTTAAATACAATTTCTCCTGTAATTACACAAAATCGACAAATATTACATATTCGTGATAAATTTCAATTTTATTTTGAATCAGTAAATTTAAAATTTTCTTATTTTTTCTTTCACATCTTCAATTTATAAGTTTATGTCTTCAACAATATATGAGTATTCTAGAAATTAGAATGAATTGTTGACTGATCGTTTTTTCATAATTTTCGTATTTAAAAAAATAAAATTATTTAAAATTAACAATTTCCACTAAGATTTAATTTTTATGCCATACAAAATTCCCATTGATTAAATTTTTTTAAAAAAATTCAAATAAAGGTTTAACATTAAAATCAAAAAATAAGATCAGGCCTGTTACTTAAATTTAGAAATGATTAATTAATTTATAAATAACTAGCTAACAAATAAAAATTAATTAAAACTACGATTCAATTTTTTTGCGATACAAAATTAAGATTCATTAAAGTTTTACACAAAAATAAAAAAAAAATTACCGACAGTTGGCCCGAGTTTAAGACAAAATCCCACCACTACGATTCCGAATTTGTGCTGAAAAATTTAAAAATTAGGTTGGACTGAATAATTAATTTTAGAAACAATCAATCATTTTTATAAATAATTAGTTAAGGAACAAAAATTAATTAAAATTACCAATTTTTGTAAGATTTAATTGTTGTGTGATGAAAAATTACAATTCATTAAATTTTTACATAAAAATTAAAATAAATGTGTAACATGAAAATTTAAAACTTAACTTGGACCCTTTAATTAATTTCAAAATGAATTTATTATTTTTGAAAATAATAATCAACTAATAAATGAAAATTAATTAAAATTAGCGATTTCGCTAAGATATAATTTTGGTGGGATTAAAAATTATAATTCATTTAATATTTACATAAAATTAAAAGAAACGTGCGACATCAATTTTGTTTAATTAATCATTCAATTGTAACATTAATCAATTTTTTAATTAATTGAATCTATATCTATATCTTTTAAATTTCAAGATATCTTTTCAATTATAAGATTTTTTAAAATTAGATTCATATAATTCCTAAAATTATGGCTATGAAGCAAATTATTTTGGAAATAATTAATTTTTTTAGAAATAATTAAATTAAATAAAAAATTAACTATAACTATTTAAACAATAATTAATTAAAATAATAAATTCCGTTGCTAATATTTTGCTATTTATGTGTTCAGTGGACAAGGATTGATCCAAATTAATTACATTCTAAAAGGGGAAAATATAATTAATTTTTTTAAAAAAATCATTAAATTGATGCGGGTTTTCCCTAAAAAATGAAAAAAAATAATTGTAATATATCATTTAAATTATAAGATTTCTTTAAAATTAGATTTATACAATTCTTAAAAGTGTAAATATTAAATTGGTAATTTCAGAAATAAAATAATTATTTTCATAAATAATTAGCTAAAATGAAAATCAATTGAAACGAATTCTTATACCATTAACTAAAATTAGTAATACTTTTATTATTTAATTGGACTTGGTTTCAATGGGCGAAAATTGACATGGTTTCGTTGGACGAAAATTAATCAATTGTATTGTTAAAATAGAAAAATAACATTAATTAAAGATTAAATAATAATTAAAATTAATTAGATTACCATGGTTAGCTAGATTTTTCTTAAAAAAATGAAAGACAACTTTTGATATGCAAGATATGTTTTTAATTATAAAATATCTTTAAAATTAGATTCTTACAATTCTTAAAACTGTGGTTAAAAAATAAATTATTTAGAAATAATAAATTATTTTTATAAATAATTAGCTAAAAAGAAGAATTAATTAAAATTAATTATATTACAATTAATTATATTTCTTAGCTTTAATTGGATATGTTTTCATTTGACGAAAATTGAGGGAGTTTTATTAGACGAAACTTAATCAAAATTAATTAAATTACTAAAACCGGGGAAAGATAATTATTTCAAAAAATGAAAAATTATTAAAATTAATTAGATTGCTACGGGGTAGAAAAATATGCTTACAAAATTAATTTATCTTTTTACGTATTTTAAAATAAAGTTAAGTTAACACCTATAAGATTCTGGATTCTTAGAATTTGGGTGTTACATCTTATTGCAAAATAAGTCAACTGATCATTAGTCCATAATTAACTTTATTTACTTTTTTCAGTATCATGTTTTAATCAAAACATGCTTTTCTTTTGATTCTCATATGTTTTTGTATTTTCTATGATATTTCTTTTAAGTTATAATTGATGACAAAACATTAATATTTCTTTTTGCATAGTTACGGGTGTTTCAAAGGATCTGTTCATTTTTTTTAAGTAACAAGCTCTAAAAATAGGTTTTCAAATAGTATTATTTTTTTTTTGGTACTACTCGAACCAAGAATTATATAATAATTCTTTGGTTCAATATATCGCTTTCGCTAGAGTATAAGTTTAATAATTCTTGCTAAACAATTGGTTATCGACTCAATCAATTATTGAAATTATATGACTCAATTAGAATATTTTAACTAGCTTTCAACTATATTAAATATTTATCTAAGTTTCTATCTCCTAAATAAATATTAAAAATCCCACCTACTTTAAATTATTTATTTTATTATATCAAATTTTGGCAATTGAGATTTTATTTAATTTTTAAATATCATCAAATAGATTGTATATTTTAAGTATTAATCATATGTATTTCAATTTATTTGTTTTATCCAAATTAATTTAAATGTTATATCAAATCATTCAATATTTAATATGTCAAATATGTTAAATTAATAAGTTTATACTTAATATGTTAATACACGTGTTTAGTATATTTAGAAGTTATTTATTGAAGAAATAAAATATCGAAATAAAAATCTTCAATTAAACCATCATAATGGGGTGTGGACGGAGATGAGAATTTTCTCGCGGAGCATGGACGGGGAATGGAAGTTTGTAATTCTCATATCTTCCTCGCTTGCCATAGAGTAAATGAAGATGTATCGGAATGATGATAAGTGTTTCCCGGCATAGTGGGAACAGGGTGTTAGGGTTTATCAGACATTACTCACTACATTGTTATTTTTATAATATATCTCTATATTGATTATATTTCATAATTAAAATTTAAAAATCATTATTTACATATTAATTATTAATAACGTAATCATACTGATGTATAATTAATATCTCTCAAAATTTATAATTGCATATAATAAAATGTAAAACAATTTTAAAGAAAAACAATTAGCTTTACTAATGTTAGTTGAGTTATTTTGATAACTATAATATTTAAGGTTATTTTATTTTGGATTTATATTAGTAGATTAATCTTGCAATGAGCAAAATATTATATATTATCATACTCACTGCTACAAATTATTATCCCGTGCAAAGCACAGATGTAAATGCTAATTAAGTTGCTATTCTATGGAAAATAGTAAATGAAGTTGTGTGGATTTTCGACAGTGATTCCTTGCATACTGGTAGGATGGATTAGTACGAAATATAGAAGAAATTCTTTCGAAATTTTTATAGAATTTTTTCAAGTTAAATTATTTAAGTTTATTATTATAACTCATTCTTTATTTTAATTATTTTTTTAGATTTTATGTTAATATTATTAACATCTGTCAATATCGTTATCAATTGAAAAATTTGTCTCATGCAACGCACGGGTGAAACAGCTAGTTAAACCTAAAGTCAATACTATAAAAAAATAATTTTTAAAAAAATTTGTAAGCTGATGTGGCACCGCCACAAGACGCCACATCACCGTGGGTAACATAAGTGTTACCACACAACAATTCAATTTCAATTTATTTTAATCCCAACTAAAATGTTATTTTCTTAATTGACATACATTTTTAGCAATCGTATTCTCATTGTGAGCTAACTTCTAGTTTATTTTAAAATTTATTAGTTTCAAAATATTATTGTGTCCACCAGGGTACAAACTATGGTGGACACATAGTTTAGATAATACGTCATTTTTTTTTTAATCTCAAGCTAATGCGCCTATTTAATTCAATACTAATGCAAACTTCATTACGTGAAAAATAAGTTGGTTAGCTTGACGTGTGTTCATTTACTTTGTATCTCATACTTTCGATATGCACAACGCATGACTAATTGGTATACTAGTCATATTATACGAGTTGGATATCCAATTTATTTCAATTAAAAACAAACATTGAAAGATAGTCATTCTTTATTTTTATTATTTTTTATCTTGAATTTTTCTAATTTCTCAAATCATTAACTATAAGTCATGTCATACATAGATGTGTCACTTCTATTCGAAATTAAAGTACAAACTTCTTCACTTGAATTATTATTATTATTATTATTATTATTATTATTATTATTATTATTATTATTATTATTTTACAAATTGTGAAAAATAGGTTGGTGAACTTGCTTGACACTAATTCATTTACAATGTATCTCATACGTATTACGTGACTGCGTGCATAATGTAGGGTTTTTTTTTATCTCATATTTAAAATTTGAGATAAATATTTATTTCTTCCTTTATGTTTGTAGTCTTTTTTTTTAGAATTTTTAAAATATAATAGCCGAACAGTAAATCTTCTCATCTTATGATAATGCAATTCCAATGATTTTTTTTGTATTTTCTTTTTTTTTTTGAAAGAGGAAAATTTATTCATTCATCGAGTCGGCCAAAAGTACATTAGAGAGGAAATAAGGTGGAAAAATTGACCAAACAATATGATTACTGAAAGTTCTAGCGGTCTGTGCTAGAATATGAGCTGCTTTATTCGCCGATCTTCTAGCCCAAGAAAATTTGAGATGCGGGAAATCCTGAGCAAGAGAACGACATTCCTCAATGAGAAGACCAAAATAAGAGTAGTCATGCTCCTCACTATGAAGCACCTTATAAACCGTGAGGGCGTCCATTTCAACTTCGTGAACCTGTGGGAAACAAGATTTCAGCCAAGAGAGGGCCTCCCGAGCACCCAAGACTTCAGCTATAAAGGGTTTTGTAATACCCGGGACGGGAACAACTTTAGCCGCAACAAAAGAAGCCAGGTCATCGCGAATAATCAGCCCCAGTCCACATTTCCTTTGATTTCTGAAAATAGCAGCATCCACATTTAGTTTAAAATTGCCAATTGCTGGTGGAGTCCACTGAGCCCGTTCCGCAGCTACTGTGGTGTGGGTAGCGTAAGAAGGAGCAGAGTTAGCATTGCACCACTGCTCGAGAAGAGAGTTGGCGAGGGACAATGCTTTCGGAATTGTGAAAGAGCGAAATTGCCACACCGATTCGTTCCTATTTTTCCAAATAGCCCAGCAAGTCATTGCAATAAGAGCCTCATCATGCTGGTAATTTTCGAAGACAACCTGAAGCCACTCTTTGAAGCTCGAAGCCATGATAGAAGAAGTAGAGATACCAATTAGTTCCCAAGCTCTTTGTGCAAAATCGCAATGGACAAGAGAGTGGAAAATAGATTCGTCATGTAAGTGGCAAACTGGGCAATGGGGTTCAATATCAACTCTTTTTATTCTTAGTAGATCAGCTGTTGGTAGGACACCCAAAGCCGCCCTCCAAATAAAGTTGCACACCTTTGGTGGAATTCTAGCATTCCACAATTTATTCCAAAAGCAATCAGTAGTAACTTGGGACTGAGAAAGTGAGAGCTCCATCAATCTTTTGTATCCACTTTTCACAGTGTAAACACCTTTCCTATCATGAATCCAAAACAAGCGATCCATACTTCCACTTGCGGAAATGGGAATTTGCAAAATTTGGCGACGGTCCTCTTCATTAAACAAATGACTAGGAGGTCGAGAATCCCAGCGGTGTTGGCCGCTAAAATGAGTTGGTCAACAGTGGCACTTTCACTTCCTGGTCTGGGCACTGCCGAGATAAGTCCGTGGTCCGCATAAGGTAGCCATGGATCGTTCCATATACTAATAGAGGAGCCATTGCCAACACGAAGTCTATACCCGTCTTGAATAAGAGATTGGGCTGCTAGAATGCTACTCCAAATATAGCTTGGTTTATAGCCAAGTCTAGCATCCAAGAAGGAAGAAGAGGGAAAATATCGTGCTTTATAAACTCGGGCCACCAAAGATGACGGGTTCGAGAGGAATTTCCAGCCTAGCTTACCAAGAAGAGCAACATTTGTTTCATGGAGTTTCTTGAAACCCAAACCGCCTTTTGATTTGGGTAGACAAAGCTTTTCCCAAGATGTCCAATGAATTTCCCTACTTTTTCCTTGGTTACATTGCCACCAAAACTTATTTAGAACTTTTTCGATCTCATCACAAATCTGAATGGGAATAAGTAACACGTTCATAACATAGTTGGGAACGGCTTGAGCAACAGTTTTAATAAGGATTTCCTTCCCCGCTCGAGAGAGACACTTCTCGTTCCACCCTTGCACCCGTTGCCATACTCTATCTTTGATGTATGAGAACACTTCGTACTTCTTTCTCCCGATAATGGAGGGCAAACCGAGATACTTATCATGGTGCTGGAAAGCTTGGATGCCGAAGAAAGACCGAATAAGCTCCTGCCTTGCATGGTCAACGTTCCTGCTGAAATAAAGGGAGGATTTTGAGAAATTAACCGATTGTCCCGACTCCATCTCATACTTATGTAATAGCTCTTTTATCACTTCACACTCCCTAAGATTGGCGCGGAAAAATAGCAAGTTGTCGTCGGCAAAGAACAGGTGTGTGAGAGAGGGAGCATGCTTGGCGATTTTGCAACCGTGAAGAGCATTAGACTGCTCTTCGGAGTGGATCAGGGAAGACAAGCTTTCGGCAGAAAGGATAAATAGGTAAGGTGACAAAGGGCAGCCTTGACGTAATCCTCGTTCCGGTATAACGGGGCCAACATCCCCCTTCTCATGGACAATACAATACCGAACAGTGGATATGCAAAGAAATACCAGTTCAACCCATTTATGGGGAAAGCCCAAACGTAGCATCACCTTCTTGACAAAATCCCATTCAAGACGATCGTAAGCCTTGCTAATGACAATCTTAAGAGCCACCATCCCTTGCTTTCCTCTCGTCTTCTCCTTCATACAGTGCAGAGCCTCAAAAGCCAACATCACGTTATCATGTATGGAGCGGCCAGGTACAAAAGCGCATTGAGTTTCCGAAACAATGCCCGGCAAAATCATTTTAAGACGGTTGGCGAGCACTTTGGCAACTATCTTATAAAGAACATTACAAAGTGATATGGGTCTAAAATCTTGCAATGCTTCAGGATTCATTTTCTTGGGGATGAGAACGATCGAAGTATCATTCAATCCGTCCGGAAAAGAGCAGGAGTTTAGACTGTGCAAGCATAGAGAAGTGACATCATCTCCAACTACATCCCAGAAGTTTTGGAAGAAAGCTGGGTTCATACCATCGGGTCTCGGGGATTTATCCGGATGCATGCCGTGGATGGCTGTATAAACTTCATTGGCAGTGAAGGGGAGAGACAAGCTAGCACGATGGGAATTCGTGAGCCGGGTATCAATGGAATCAACCACCGAGTTTGAAGCATTCTGGACAGCAGAGGATTTAAAGAGGCACTGGAAATAATCAAGCATAGTTTGCTTGATTGGCGTCGGCTCTACCTGCCAATTACCATTCTTGTCGCGAAGCTGCTGAATATTATTCACCTTTCTACGGGAGGAAGCCACTCTATGAAAAAACTTAGTGTTAGAATCACCTTCCTTTAGCCAAATGTTCCTTGACCTCTGTTTCCAATAGATCTCTTTCTGTTGTAAGGCTTTGAAGTAATCAGCTTTGGCTCTCTGAAATTCGCAAATACCATCCTCATCAATCCTACTCTGCAAACGGCGTAAGCCTGCTCGGCATTGGTTGATTTTGGCATTCAGTTTTCGAAAACCAGAACCACCCCAACGGAAGAAGTCACCGCCACAGGAGTTGATACGGTCCATAATAGGGGCTCCTGCAGATTTGGACCAGCTAGTGTAGATAACGTCCCTGCAATCAGACTCTCTAAGCCACATATTTTCGAATTTAAACTTACGGTAAGCAGGCCTCGAAAAAGGAGCAGCGGCCGCAAAAGAATTGGTGCGTGATCGGAAGAGAAGTAACCTAAATTGCGGGCGCAGGCACTGGGGAAAATATCGGACCAGGAAGGAGATGCAAAAGCCCGATCCAATTTTTCCTCGATCCAACCGGGCGAGCCTCTACTTCTAAACCATGTAAACTGGTATCCCTCCAAGCCCAAATTGCACATATTACAATCCTCAATTGCTTCTTTGAACCCGTTGAGGAGCCAAGATGGGTGTTCATGTTGACCTAGTTTCTCATGTTGAAAAAGGAGGTCGTTAAAATCACCAATACAAACCCAAGGGAGAGAAGATGCGGAGGCAAGGAGTCTAAGGTGGTTCCAACTATCACGCCGTTGATTACGATTCGGATTGCCATAGTACCCCGTGAGACGCCATTTAGGGTAGCCCGCAATGGTGACTTCGATATCAATATGGAAACGGGACAGACTAATAAGCGAGCCCATGTTTCGATTATTCCATAACAGTGCAAGACCGCCACTACGACCGACACAATCAACGACAATGCAACAATCATAATTCAACTTTTGCTTAATAAAAGTCATAGTTTTATTACAAGATAGAGTCTCAATAAGAAAAATAAAGTCGGGCTTATTCGAGTTGACTAGGTCAACAAGGACTTGAACTGCTCGTGGGTTGCCCAGTCCACGACAGTTCCAGCTAAGGATACTCATAATGATTGGTGGGTCTGCGTAGCAGGGCCCACCACAGCCAAGTTTTTTGGATCTTCACTCATTGGGTCAGCTTCAGGAGCCAGGACGTTCAAATTCACAGCAGAATGAGCCTCCAATCGACGCCTTTTTTGCTCTACAACGGTGAGGCCCAGCCCATCATGGGATCCATTCTCATTTGGGTCAGTAGTGGAGATTTCCTGGGATAGTGGGGTAACTAGCATGTTTGTAGGAGGAGAATCCACAAAACTAGGGGTAGGATTGATAGAATTGGATGCCAGAATCACGTGCTTTCCTTTATTAGCATGTGCTTGATTGTTGGCCCTTTGCATGGAAAGTTCCTCGTCATTGTCGTCAGCTACGTTCTTTCCAAAAATAGGTTCCGAATGCTCCGTCGAAGATCCGCGAAGCCACTTGTCACCGGCCGACCCTGGAGAGATACGAAGTGGAGCACGAAGGAAAGAACCATAAGGGCGTATGACCTCTTCATCACCAGCCGCATAGAGGTGCTCACAGGTTGAGTCGGAATGACCAATTTTACCACAAATGAAGCAGAAAGTTGGGACACGTTCATATTTGAAATTTACCCAGATCCAATCGCCCCCAGGTTTTTTCAACTTCATCATTCTCTTCAACGGTAAGCGAACATCCATGCATACCCTAACACGAAGAAAATTACGCCACCCTCCAGAGAAATTGTTTGGATCAGAGGCAATGAAAGAACCAATAAAGTTTCCAACTTGAATTAAGACACGTTCCGATCGAAAGCCAGCAGGGACGTCATGTATCTGCACCCAAAAGCTCGCCTGAACCATCTCGACAGTGGTGGGGTTTTCGTCTTCTTTAAGGTGTTTAAGCAAAAGAAGATGGTTATTAAAAGTCCACGGCCCATTGTCAAGAACTCGGTTCATATCTATGACGTGAAAGAATTGAAAGATGTAAGTGCCGCCTCCCAAATCTTTGATGCAAACCCCCTTTTTGGGCCTCCAAAGAGATGCCATCGTGCTACGCATCGATACAAAGTGGATGTTCCGATCTGTAAGAAACTTGCCCACCAAGCAGTACCGATATTCATCACTTTCTTGTATCACGTCATCACCGCCCAGTTCAATCCCCTGCTCCTCCTCGTCGTTTAAGGCCAATTTCGAGTACAAATTCTCCAGATCCATGGTGGGGAAGAAGAGAGAGATGAGCCAGAAAAAAGGAAGTAAAGAAACGAAGCTTGTCAAAAGACAAGAGAGAAAAACACTCCACAAGGAGAGAAAATAATTGAATTGCCATTGTAGTTTGTAACTTTGACATCATATCATATTTTTATTAATGCTTGCATTTAGTTCATTTTCAATTATATACATAATTTGAAAATTAAAAATTACATAAAAAATTTAAAATGAGGAAAAAATAATAAATAAAATAATAAAGTGTGTATTTAATATTTATTTCAAAAATAAGATTTTCCTTTTTTAAGTTTAAGTAAATGAGTGTCAGCTTGGTACTAACAATGTTGCTCAATGCCTAGTTCACAGTTCTCTTATTATAATATTAATAGTAAGATTAAGTTATAATTAATTTCAAAAATAGAATGTACTTAATATTAATTTAATATGTGTAAGTTTTAATATTAATCTATTATCACATTTTTATTAATACATGCAACATTAAATATAAAAGAATCGAAAATTTATCTAAATTAATTCTAAAATTAGAATACATATAAAAAAATTTATAAAAAAGTAAAATAAGGAAAATAAAATCAAATAAGGAAAGCAAAATAAATGAAATAAGGAAAGTAATTAATTTTTAAAAACTAATCCCAAACATAGCACTGTACCTAAATATTTTGCCTAGGTGGCACTTGTTTTATTATTATATTAAGATAAGATAAGATACGATAAGATAAGATTTATTAAAAGAATGCTAACAAAAATGATTGTATGAAAAAATTGAAGATATAATTGTAATAATAAGTATGATCATAAATACAAATAAATAGTAGTGCATACATAGAGACCCTCCCATATATAAGAGCATCTCCAATATTGTAACAATATTAAGAGAAAAAATTTTGACAAATGGAAAAAAATTGATTATGTGGCATATTAAATGCTATACATTGTCAAGAACAATATCTTAATTCAGACATTGCACTTGACAATGTCTATCATTAATTTAAAACTCACTATCCAATCATTTTATTTCCTTAGATATCTTTTTTTCCCTAAAAATCAAATAATAATTTACCACATATGCAACATATGGCAAGTAGTTAGCGGTAATTAAATTTTGATTTAAGTGTTAGCTTAAATATATGATTTAAGATGAAAACTAATTATAATAGTCTAAGATGACAATTAATAAGTATTGTGCCAGTGGTGATGGAGCATTACTTCTTATGAACAATATTGCGTAGTAGCGGAGCCACGTTTTGGCTAGTGCTGTCCATGGTTTGCACTGGAGTTTGGAACAAAAATTCTGGGCCTACAGTCTCTGGCCCAAAACTTAAAAGGAAAAAAAAAATTTGAACCCATTTTAGAGAAGAGCGAAGTAGAGAACCCATGCCCGAGTCTAGTTTGACGTCATTAGCATTTATCAATTTGCAGGCCTTTTCTTGACTCTTCCTCCCATCTCTCGTTCTCGACACTCATCTTCTCTCTCGTCTCCGAGCCTCTCTTTCTCGGATTCTCCTTCTTGCCGACTCGACGGACCTTGACCTTTGTTTACATCGCAGACCTCTCACCTCCGTCGGCTTTAGTGCAGTCACTAGGCACAGAAATTTGCTTGGTTTAATGAAATTTGACTTAGCCCTAGTTTTTGGTTAATTTGGTGTATTTTTGTATGTACTGTATATCATACTATGTCTATTTATAACTGTTTGAATTTGCATTTGTAATTGTTTGAAAATTAGATATCCAATTGATGAATAATGAATTGAAATAAGTTAAATAACTAATTAGTGAGAAAAGCCTTAATTTTGTTCCAAGTTCAAATGTGCAAAAGCCCTAATTTTGTTTGATGAGTGAAAAACATGGCAAAAGGCAATTGTGGTTGAAGTTGTGATCGAATTTGGTTTATTGGTTGATTTGGAAGGTGTTAGCATACAATTAAAAACATATTTTAATTCATTCTTTTTGAAATTTAAATTTGGTCAAACAAATCACATCCATATATCTCTTCACTCATTAAATTTCCACCATTCAATTCCACTTATTCTCTCTTCCTACTTATAAAAATAAATTAAAATTTATCCGCTAACACTCCCTTGGTTTAATTATAAAATTATTTATACTTGAACCAAATATGATTAATTGTTTTCTTTAGTTGGGTAAATCATTAAAACATTGTTGAATATGATAAGTTATTTTGTTGGACATTTTAGGTTATGGAGAAATATTTTTAAAAAATAGTCGCTCAAGAAGATGTGCAAAGCACAAATAGAGTTTTGGAGAACCCAAATAAAATTGAGAAGAACACAAATGGAGTTGAGAAAAGCTTAAATACAGTTGGAAGAGCCCAAGTATGTTGGACAGCACTGAGTTCAAATCCTGGCTATGCCACTGACCTTGCGCATATATTAGAGCTCTTAAAAGTAGAAATGTTTTTGGACAAGAAATATCTCAATATTTTATATTATTTCTTAATTAATCGACCTTAAATTAAATTGTAATCATAGGTCAATTAAAATCTATATATTAATAAAATGAGATCATTTTCCCGCCAAAAGTTTTATTTTTATGAATTAAAAAAATAAAATTTAATTGTAAAAGGATAATCACAAATTTGCAACTCAATCTTTCCTTCCTCTTCTAGAATTCGAACTCTTATATATTTCCCATATAATATGAGGTCATTTTTCCGCGAAAAGTTTCATTTTCTGAATTAAAAAAATAAAATTTAATTGTAAAATCACGCTTCGGATAATCACAAATCTACAACTCAATCTTCCATTCCTCTTCTAGAATTCGAACTCTTATATATCTCCCAGTGCAACGCACGGGAGAAAATACTAGTTAAAAATAAAAAGGAAATAGTTAGATTTTTTTTTATTTTTTATTTCTGTAAGGAAATAGTAAGATATTGTGGTGTATATAACCCATCTCAATTGACCCTTTTCATCTTCCGTCTCTCATCTCTCACCACCACCTCCTCCACCAATTTTAATTCTTCCATTAGTAATCACACCCGTGCGTTGTACGGGAAAAAATCAATGCATAAACACAATTTTTTTTATTAATACGAATTAATTTCATATTGAATCGTTACCATCATATAAAAAAGCACAGTTTTGATAATACTTCATTACATAAATTTCACAAATTTTGGATTACTTCTTGATATACAACGTTTGAAGTTCTATTTGTTAGATTCTCATATTTGTCATATATCAACTTTGTTAATCATTTCAGACTCATAGCTCTTGAAATGACAATATATAATTGCGCATGACTAAATATCGACATTTTCAATAAAAATAATGATTGACCTTGTCTCATTGGAATTAACATTCTTTGACTCTTCAAAATTTGTGCTTAAATGATATGAAAACCCAATTTCGTAATTACCAATGTCCCATTAACAATCCAGCCAAATGATCAATATTTTTCAACATAGTTATTAAACTCGGACCGAATCAGACCGGCCGGTCCGATCGGAAAACCGGTGACCCAAACCCTAAACCGGTCCGATTAACTTAATTGGACCGTTGGACAATTGACTTGATTATGACCCAAAAAACTGGCCGATTTTTAGTTGACCCGTGAGCGAAATCCGATGACCCAGCCTAGTCATAACATGTTTTTAAAAAATCTAAATTTTTGTAATGCAAGACATACTTGATAGGAGTTAAAAGTGCAATATTACAATTTCAAATTTCAAAGGTAGTTGAAAAACCATCAAACCAAAGTTTATTACTTTACATATAAATGGAATTTTATTTATTTTAACACATAAAGTATTGTTTCTTAATTTTTAAAATCAAGAGCGTAGCTCAATATTCAAACCATGTACCTCAAGATACAAACCTTCAATTTGCACTAAAATCCATTATGCAAACGTCTAATTTTGTTCATTATATTTTAACTTATTATACATAATTTAAATTAATGATCCAACGGTTCAAGCCCGAACCTGGTGGTTCAACCATTAACTCGCTGGCCCAAAAACTTTGCCAAGTCAATGTTCGGTCCGGTTTTAATAAATATGATTGTCAATAACATGATCATAGCACCTACTTTAAAACTTAACTTGTGATTAGGCACATCGGAATACTTTATATAATTCGGGAATTCCATGGAATGCAGTTATTCAAAAAATCCAGCACTTCTATCTCCTTTACATAGGCTAAGCGCAAATAAAATTTTCCAATTAAAATTATTAATAGACACCACGTATTCATTAATCGTATCAATGCTTTTGTTAATAATAACAAAGTTTAGATAGAATTAATATTATTCAATAAAAAATATAATATCATTATTTTTATTATAAAAATATCACAAACTTCAAAATACTTTTTTATGTATAACAATCGTATTTGTATTGGTGGGGTTCTTATTATTATCACATATCAATATTTTCAACCCATTGTGATACGCGATCCTGATGCTGCAACATACAACTTATGAGTTATGACAGTGAATTCGAATTTCAAATAATAACTAAATATTTGTAAATAACAATTATATCAATTTACAATTAAACAAAATCAAGGCTATAGTACATTAATAAATAATAAAAAAAAGATATAAATAAAAATAGTAATTTGTTACAAATAGAAAAAATGGATTAAGCTACCACTCAATATTAAAAATAATGTAGCCCTTAATAAAAAGTTATTATGATGAAAATTGTTTGTCAAAAATTTTCCAATTTCAAAATTTTAAGTTCATAAATTTATTTAAAATTTTAATATTTGAAAAAAAAACACTATAATCCCAAATTTTCCCAATTTTTTTTAAGCCTCGTGTTACTTTAACCAAACAATTTTTTTAAACCGTGACATAACTAACTATATCTATAATTAACCAAAATTACAAAAAAATTATTTTATTGAACCTAAGATTAAATCATTATAAATGAAAAATATACAGTCATCTACTTAAATAAGGACTGCAATTAAGGTAAACTATTGTACATCAAATAACAAAATTTAGGTACGACATTTTAAATCAAATATTTTTCTAATATTTTATTATTTCAAATAGATATGAAGCTGATATGTCACTTAGTAAAAAATTAATCCAATTTAATCTCTATAATGATTTTTCTAATCTATAAAATGAAAATAAATTTAAATCATTGTTAGTTAATAGGACTATAAGAGCTTATATTTACAAATATATGTAATATGTGATTTTTTTCCAAAAAAAAAATAAATATACAACATAAATATTAATTTAATTTTAGTAAACCAAAAAATAATTTAGAAATAATTTCAGTTATATTATTGGTGGTACCTAGCCATAAAGGTAGAAAGGTAGTTACATTGATTAAAAACTTATTAAAATATACATTAAATCATTCATCTTTTAATTATTAAATATACTATTTTACCTAATCATGTACAGTTAATCAATTATAGTTCAGTTAATTAATTAATTATTGACTCAAATAGGAATATAAAATATAGTTTATTATTTAAAACTTTAATTTAAATCGAAGAAATATTGAAAAGGAAACAATAAAAAAAATTTGAAAAAATTTTAGAGAGTGTGATCGATGAGAAATAGATATGAAGTAGGAAAGTTGAAAATCCCACATTGGTAACCAACCACAATCACTATTACAGTAACATCACATGTCCAATTCAAAATTTCAACAAAATAAAAAATTTTTAAAATAAACAAGTTGGTAATTCTCAAACAAATTAGACAAATAATTAAAATATGATACTATAATTTAACTTTTACTGTAAAATAGCATTTAAAATAATTTTCAAAAGTCATCATCCTCATGTTGTAATAAAAATATTGTAATTCTTGATTTTTGAATAAAATATTCATTCAAATTCAATTAATTCATATTCAAATGATGAACATTTTTATATGAGTTTTTTTTATGTTTTAATATTTTGTAATTATATATGTGTGTAGATACAAAAAGAATAAATCAAAATTTTATAATAGTATTAATGTAAAATAAAATATCAATTAGATAATGACGATAAAATTATATTTAGACATTAAAAAAAATATAATTCAATAGAAGATATTACAAAAACACAACATTTTCACAATAGTATTTATTATGAAAATTATATTAACTTATAATCTCTTAGTTAATTTAGATAATGACGCCAAAATTATATTTGGACATTCAAAAAAATATAATTAAATAGAAAATATTATAAAATGATAACATTTTCACAGTCGTATTTATTATGAAAATTATGTTAACTTATAATCTCTTAATTAATTTAGAGTATTTCATACATAAATCAATGCACCATTTACGACTATGCATCATTTATTAACGAAATTAATTTTAATATCGATGTATTATATTTTAAACTAATAAAATATTTGAATTGCAAATAAATACGTAAAGAATTTATGATTTTCAAAAAATCAGTATTATTTAGAAAGTATTTAAGTTACAAAAAATATAAATTGAAATTATAATTATAATAATAAATTAGTAAATTTATTAAATGTGATACGAAAAAAAAACTCAAAATCTTGAAAAAGAAATATCAATATAAATCAACATAAAAAAGAATTAAAAAAATTGCATTTAATAAATAAAATTAAAAAGAATTTAAAAATCAATCATTGAACATTGTGCAATGCAAAAAGTGCATTGCACAATGTGCAATGGCATTGCACTTCTCAATGTGAGAAGTGCAATGCCATGTTGCATAAGAACTTTAAAAAAAAAAAGTTTTAAGTTATAAATGCAGTTTTGGAGGGAAAAATAATCTTGATTGTGTTTTAGTATATATATGAATATGAATATGATTGTGTTTTAGTATATATATGATATGATGGTGCCCACTCATCTCAACCACTCAGACTTGTAAATATGATGTTGTTTCATGTCTCGCCTATATAAATCTAACGTTAATTATTCATATTTTGAAAGTTTTTTCAACTTAACACATTTTCATTCCTTTTATCAGCAATTTGTATATGTTCAAGACAGATTTTGAAATTGAAGCAGCACAATTCAAAAATAAAAAAAAAAAAATGAAGCAGCAATATATGTTTTGAATTTATTATGATTACCTTTACGTCTAAAACAATGATAACTGGAGAAAAAATGGAAAAAAAAATGGTCTGACCTGTCTGGCAAAAAATACCTATATATTCTTCTGGCAATTTTAAAGGAAAAAGTGATTGTGGATTTGTGGCGGACATCAAAAAGGTAAAAAAAAAAAAAAGGATTTTAGGTTAAAGTTTTAGAGTTGTGGATATTTACGTAATTTTAACTGTGAGAAATTTAGTAAATAGAAAAATTACAAAAAATTGTAGTGTATCAAGTAAAGTTTGTAGTGACAAAGTAATTGCCTAAGTAAAATTTGTGGTGTCTCAGAAAAATTTTGTGGTGTAAATGTAATTATTCTTTCTCAAAGAATCCTAGAAGTTTGGCGTTTTAGTAATTGACCCTAATTAGGCTGGTGACCTTTGCTAGTATACTACTTTTGAGCGCTTAAGCGGTGGATACCGACTATAGGAGAAAGCTTACTTGGTAGCTGTGGAAAATTGAATGTTGAATCAATACTTTTGCAGAGAAATTGGAGAAATTTTGGAGAATTTTGATAGAGTTTTGGGTTTTAGGGGATAGACATACATTTGGTTTTCTGGCTCCTGCGCAGAAAAACCCTCCATCGGTCGGGGTAATTATGTTTTGCCTTATATATTTATTTATTTATTTATCATTTTTTCACTTTTACTTTTAATTATCCTAATTAAAATATGCATATGATATCAAATTAACATATTATACTTATTCCCTGCATTTTCTATCATTATTGTCAGAATGTTGGAATTTCAATGGATTAACGTGAAAAACCCATCCGCAACATTTCACCCGAGACACTAAAGACATGGTCTTCAACTTGTTTGCTTCTGGATGACACATCATCAGTATTATTATTATTATTATTATTATTATTATTATTATTACTAGCATTACCCACGCGTCGACGCACGTGACGATTTAAATATTATATTTACATAAAATAATATTATAAAATAAGAAAATTATTTTTTATGAATATTTAATAAAAACATATCTAATATTTTAGATTTCACTAACGATCTACATATTTTGGCCCGAATTATTATCTTGTAAGAAAAAATATCATATCAATTATCATAATTAATGATTTTAAGTAAGAATGTAATATTTGGGAACAAAATTTAGATAATATACTTATTTCAATAAAAATGATCAAAGTTATTTCAAATAAGACTAAAAATAATCTTACTACATTTATACATACACATAAATGATATATATATATATATATATAGAGAGAGAGAGAGAGAGAGAGAGAGAGAGAGAGAGAGAGAGAGAGAGAGAGAGAGAGAGAGAGAGAGAGAGAGAATACCCAAATAAGACTAAAAGGATTATACTGATATCTTTAGATTTAGAAAAAAATAAATAGGTAATATCACTTGGTGAATCCATACAACCCTAAAGAATATTCTTTTTTTAAAAAAATACTACAGGCAAAGTATCTAGTTGGCATTTCAAGTCTTATAATATATAGGTTTCAAAACTCAAATGTGTATAAAATAACTAAAATGTAATATCCAAAAATTAAAATGTATATAGAAAATGATAATTCTCATTTTCAGAATTAATTTAATAAGTATTGTAAATTACAACTTTTATCTTATATCACATTTACATGAATGATGCAACACTAAATATAGAAGAAGTAAAAGAATTTATAAATTAATTTGAAAAACAGACTACATATGAAAATAATAAAATATATAAAAAATTAAATAAGGAAAACAATACTAAATAAGGAAAGCAAAATAAATTGAATAAGAAAAATAATTAATCCTAAAAACTAAACCAAACACGTGCCCACCTGCATAGCTGCCTTTTATGCAGGTGGCACTCTCTATTATTATATTAAGATTAAGATTATTATTTTGTTTTTTCTAGAAACTCCACAAAATCTTCGGTAAACGTATGTGATTGCAAAATGTGTAATAGCTATCTTAGTTTGTGACCTCAATTTTTATAAAATGGTGATTACCATTAAAAGCCAAATGGTTTGACTTCATGGCTTCTTTTAGTAATTACAAAGCCGTAACTTTAATTTTCATAAAAATGGCGTGGTCAGCGTTAAAAGCGAGATGGTTTCACATCATAATTTCTTTTAGGGTGTGTTTCGTTGATTTACCGGGAATGTTATGTTAAGCGAAAGCATTTGGGAGAAAAAAATGTGAAAGAGATGTGGGTCTACTCCAGCATTCGTTGAAGCTCTGAAGTGGGATGTGAGTAGCTGGGAGAAATGTTGGGAGAATAACGCTGGGAATATAACATTTTCGTTTGATTTACTTCTTTTATCCTGGAAATGTCAAATCAAGGAAAATATTTTTCCAAACTTTGGTGTTTGATAAAAATATCTTGCATGGAAAATATTTTTTAGGTACAACTCATTAATGCACAAAATGAAGCCATTTGCTTGGAAAATCCAATCCACAAAAAGGAAGGGAAAATTTAGATAAAAAATCCAAAAGATGGAAAATGTTTTATCGGCAATGCTTTCCATGCAATCAAACACACCCTTAGTACTTCCAACTCCTAGTGGCGGAGGCAATTCAGGCCTAGTGAGGTCCATTGACCTCACTGGGTTCTGCAAAAATCCATTGAACAAAGAAAATGGATCTCACTCAATTTCGGAAGCCCAAAAAAGGTTGGCCCAAAAATAAAGCTGGGCCAAAATTCTAGCCCAAAACTGAAAAAAGCAAAGGAGCCTGAGAAGCTGAGAACCTCGTACTCACTACCCAGACGGCCAGACTCAGCTTCTCTTGCCTTCAGCCTTCTTCAGTTCTTCCTTCTCTTTTCTCTGGCGACTCGCGTCTCGTCTCTCTGCTCAACGGCGAGTGGACGACGGCCACACTGCTCAGAGCAGTCGCAGTCCGACCCCGGCGCCACTTCAGTACTCCACAGTCTACGGTCCACTGGTTTGTTTGTCCATGCCTCCACGGTCCAATTGCATCTCGGTTTTTCGCCTTTTCAGTTCGATTCTTTGAAATTCGAAGTGAGTTGATTTGATTTTCACTCTCCTCTTTTCCTCTTTCTAGATATAAAGGGTTTAATGATTATTGTTTCTAGTAGTATATAGAAAAAACCCTATTTTTTTTTTTATATCTAATTTAGTAATTAGATTTAGGGTTAATGATTAGTGATTAATTGATTTAATAATAGTGTCATTGTTTCATTGTTTGGAACTTTGTAATTTGTAGATTGGCAATTTGGCAAGTTAACATTGAACATTTTAAGGTTGTATTTAGCTAATTAGTTTGGAGGCAAAAACTAATGCCAACCCCAATTGTAGTGGTAAATGAACCAAAGTGAAGCACTAAATGAACCATTAAATTGCCGTCCAAATAATTCCCTTTAAATTGGATAAGAATTTTATCAAAGTTGAATTGGAGCACTAATGAAATGATTATGGAGGTTAAGTTCTCTTAAAGCTTGATATTGGCCAGTTATATAGATTCTTCTGGTAATCTATGGTGGGCAAATGAAACGGGATATCTATTAATTTTTCTAGATAATCTTTTAGATTTGAAGCCTTAGTTTTTAATTAGCTGGATTGTTGGAAGCCTTAATTTTTGGATTGTTATACAGATGCTTGGCAGTTGGATTGTTGGAAGCATTAATTTTTAATTAGTTAATTAGTATTTAGCTAACTAGTTAACTAATAAATAGCCTTAATTTATTTTGAGTATTTAGTTAATTAGTTGGCATTGCACTCTGATCTAGCCAACATTGCACTAGATGGTGAGTTAATATTTCTCGTAGGTAAATTTTTTATACGACAATGGGCCCTACCTAAAAAAAAAAAAATTCCCCAGCGAGGAGCTATCATAAGTGATCCCCTAACTATTAATATTTGGATCCGCCACTGGCCTCACTGAACCACATTCCTGGCTACGCCACTGCCAACTCCTAAAAGTAATAAAAGCCAAAACATATTATTGATTAGTTGATTCAATTTGTTTTCAGTTACGTGCATACACTGGTGGAGCCACTAAGAGACTAGTGAGGTCCATGTCCACACTAGGCTTCCAAAAATTGGGCTTTGATTGAGGCCCAAATATGTATATTGTTAAGCAACCCAATATCCATTCAATTCTGCGTCTAGAGAAGGGAAAAATTCTAATACTATCGGAGTATGGAACAACTCAATTCTAATATTATATATATTGTTAAACAACCCAATATCCATTCATTTCGCTAAAACCGTTTGGTCTCTCAACCACTCTGCTCTGCTTGCTTCTTTGCTGCTCGCTCAATTGCTCGTCTCTCAATTGTGCTCGATTGCTCGTGGGTCATCTTCTGTTTTCGTCCTCCGTCGAAGTTAAGCAGTAAAGGCAAAGCCCTAATACCTCAAAACTCTCCATTAATTTTTCATTTTTGAGTGTATTTATGCTTGAAAATTAGATAGATGCAATCGAAATAATGTTTGAAATTGATGTGCAATGGAAAATTATGTTTTGTTTATGCTTGAAAGTTGATTTTTCAAATTATTGCATAGTGCAATAGGATTTGTGCAATTGAAATCACTAACTAGACTATTAGACTGTTAATCTCTGATTTTAATTTAGTAATTTTTGGGTTTGTGATTGAATTAGAATAGCTTACTTTAAATAATTAAATGATCAGTTTACTATGCGAAACCCTAATTTTATTTTATATGTGAAAAGATTTATGTAAAGCAATTATTCTTGAAGTTGAAATGAGTTTTGATTTATTGGTTAGTTTGGTTTCATTATTTATGTTTGAAGAGATGAATTGGTTTATTGATGAGTTGTTGGATAAATCATGTTTTATGAATACATTAGATAAATTTATCTTGTTGGATAAATTGTTGTAATTGTTGGATTTGTTGAGTCGTCGAATATGATAGTGTTGAAGAGTTCAAATAGAGTTGAGGGTATAAATAGGGTTTTAGAGACCACTAGTTAAAATCTCCTCTTCAGACAATTTCAAACCACACTAAGTTAAAATGCTAGCTATGCCACTGCGTGCATATTCCAGGTTCTGTATTATTAGCGCTGTGATAATTTTTATTATCCCATCACTGATGTGTGGCGCGTTGGGATTGGATTTGCATAGCTTAAGCTATCCCAATAAACCTAATCCCAACACGCCACATCAGTATTGGAACAACAAAACTTGTTTCATCTTTTGGTATCACTCAATTTTTCCCCTTACCCCTCTCTCTGTTGACTGTTGCAACTAGGGTGACAATCCGTCTATAGCCCAGGCCCGCTAAACCTACGGACCCGGGCCTGCTTTAAGCGTATCGTCACCAGACGATCTATTGTATTATTCTCGCGAAAGTAGAGGAAAAAGGGATTCTCACCCTTTGGCACCAATTTAGCTGTTGAATAGTGTATTGCAGTGATTTCTACTTGATCTTCTTCTTCATCGCCAGGTTTGGAAGGAAGGTAGTATCAGATTTGTTATTGAATTTATTTATTTTCCTGCATTGTTGTATGGTAATCAATCTTCTTATACAACAGCAATACTTTTTTGGTTTTCTGATGTGCACTACTGCCAGAGTAGCTTCGTCTCCCAGAAACTCTGTTTCTTCTGTGTGTTGTTGCTATCAATAAACCAAACTGCAATTTTGAGTCAACAATTCGCACAGCCTAGAAATGAAAATAATAAAAAGCTGTTTAAGTGAAGAGCTCAACGGATGATTTATGTATAATAGTGAATTAGGCTAAAGAAAGTAGAGAAACTGAGACGAAAATGGACAAGGATAAGATGGAGAAGAAGAACGAGAGAGAGAGAGGAGAAGAAAGAGAGAATATTCAGAGATTAGGATGGGAAAGAAGATTTTTTTCATTCAATTTTCAACTGCCCTTCTCTCTCCTCTTACACGTATTAATAATAAAGAAAAACATACTTTTGCTGAAAGGAAACACACCCTTTCAACTATAAAAACATCAAATGGTCCTGACTGGTAGCGATTGAAGCAGCTGCCCCCTTCCTCTATTTTCTGCCCTGAGTTCTTTCCCCGTTTCAGTGGGCCCTCATAACAGTGTGATACTTATAGTATGCTCTGATCTAACGGGCTGTATATTGCTGTGTAGAACTACAGTGGAAAATGAAGTTGGATGTTGACGTTCTTAGATATCTCTCCAAAGATGACTTCCGGGTTCTCACAGCTGTTGAAATGGGCATGCGTAATGTACTTTTTTTTCCCATTTTCTTCTGTTTCAACTTGGTATATCACCACTGATAACACCTGCAGATATTTATAGTTGTTAATAGTCGATTTTCATTTTTATTTTTAATTCTTTGCTGGGTCAGCACGAAATCGTACCATCTGAGTTAATAGACCGAATCGCATGCCTCAAGTGAGTATCACTCGCTTCTTATTTTTCATTTATATGTGCCCATCTATAGAATTGGTTAATCTTTGTCTTATTTTGGTTAATTTTCTGTTATTGTGCATATTATAGGCATGGGGGTACTTACAAAGTGTTGAAGAATTTGCTTAAGCACAAGCTCTTGCACCACGACTCTTCCAAATGTTAGTCCACCATTCTTATTCTGATTGTTGTCAATGTTATTATTAAATATTGATTGCTTGTTTTGAGGTCAAAAACACATTTTTAAATCTGGTATTGATGTCATTTAAGTTAACTGTCATCATATACCATTATCAATGTTTTTGTTACTAATGTCACATTCATGCAAACTGTAGCTTTCATCCAACAGATCTTACAACTTAAAATGGAAATAGAGAAGGGCGATGAGTTCTAAACTTTATGGTTTTAGTCTCCTTAGTACACGTGATGAAGACTTAGAAAAATATTTTGGTTGTGAGAGTAACTTGGCTTGTGAACAGTTGTTGGAGACATTCCCTGGTGCTTGCATATGTTGTGAGTTGTCATTCCATGTTGCTTATAAATATTACATATGTGAATCTTTCGCGAGGCACAGTGTATTGGCAGAATGCTCCATGCCACATTGGTTTCTGTGTCAGCAAGAAACAGTGTCATGATTTGATTTCATGTATGAATTGTGCGTGGGAGAAAATATCCTCAAATACACCTTCAATAGGGAAGTGTATGTTGCAAAATTTGCTAATATGTTCGAAGGAAATGATGTGTGAAGCTTTATTTTAAAGGGAGACATGTTATATGGAGATAAAATTCGTCCATGAACTAGTTCTGAACTTTATAAGTGCGAATTTAGTGGTAGAGATGAAAGGGAGTGGAAATGTTAATCCGTAATATCGTTTCTATAGTTTACTTAAAGACATTCCACGATCATTGAGGGTCGTTTGTTTGAGGCATAGCCCAGGGAAAGTTGCTTTCTTTACCCGGGATGCTGCAAAGAGGCCATCCGCTCTGGTCATGATCTTAAAGAAGAGCTTAAAAGGCACATGAGCTGGTAGTTTACATAAGAAAGCTGTGTGATTTGCTTCCTTGCTGTTTTATCTGCTGCTATCAGGTTCTGGAGTATCCTTTCTTGCCACCAATTTGATAGAATTGCTTTTCTGTTGTAGGATAAAGATTTCCTGTTTTGTCCAGGACGACACTTTGGTTTAATAACACCTCATTTGTTTATGTTGGTTACCATGGAGGGAGAGGAACTGTAGATGTCTTTAGGAGTGGTGAAACTTAACTGGAAACTGAATTGGGATCGCCTACCTTTTCATGACTGCATCAAAATATTTTCTTTATTACTAATACAATAGAACAAACAAATAGTAACCCTTGTTCGATATCATTGCATAACAATGGGGCTCTACAGGATATATATATATGTCTAACCTAATTTTTTTCCCCCCCAAATTCCATCGTGAATCCTGTGGATGCCTAGATTGGCATTCTTGAGTGTATATAACTCATAACTGTTTAGCTTATGTATGACTTCCTATGTACTGTGTGTACACCTATTCTGCACCAGATAAACTTGAATTTCTGTGGTGGATCATTGTGCAGATGATGGTTTTCGGCTTACTTACCTGGGTTACGATTTTCTCGCAATAAAGACAATGGTTAATCGAGGAGTTTTTAGTGGTGTTGGTCGTCAAATTGGTGTTGGGAAAGAATCTGGTATTGTTACCATTGCAAATGTTAATTATTCAATTTTGCATTATTTTCTCTAGTTTTGTGTGTATTGGATTTGACTAGTGTTTCTGGCTGGAAGACATATTTGAGGTTGCAAAGGAAGATGGTACTGTTCTTGCAATGAAGCTCCACAGGCTTGGTAGAGTTTCTTTTAGAGCAGTCAAGTCTAAACGTGATTATTTGAGGCACCGAAGTAGCTATAGTTGGCTATACTTGTCGAGGCTTGCTGCTCTTAAGGAATTTGCCTTCATGAAGGTGATTTTTTCCGTCTCTCATTTGCATTTTGTGCACAGAGAGGATAGAATTTCAGAGCTCCAGTTTCACATCACTGGGTTGTTTACTTTTCACTATGCAGGCTTTAGGAGAACATGGTTTTCCTGTTCCAAATGCTGTGGATTGCAATCGACATTGTGTTGTTATGTCACTTGTCCAAGGTTATCCACTGTGAGTGTTTATCTATTTCGGAGTGCTTTTCTGTATATTCCTAAAACCGTTCTTAAAAATAAATTCTGAATTAAGTATTGGAATACCGTGAGTCGTAGATTTTCTTCTTTATTTCCCGATCTCGAACATTTTGCCTTGAAATTGAAAATGAAGTAATACGGATATTGCATAACCAATATTTCTACAAAAGATACTATCCACAACCTTTTCTCGAAATGCTGTTCTAAATTTGAAAATGACCATTGGGAAGTGAAAATTGTGTTGTACAATTTTTGGAAAATGGATTATTGAATTATTTGCCTCTATTGTTGATAAATAAGAAAAGTGGTCACTGCCGTGCTGTAAAATTCTTGAACTTAGAAAAATATAAGATATTATTGCTGAAGATCTCAATAAAAATAATTAAGCCCCACACTACCAAGCCTTACCCAACAACCCCCCCCCCAAAAAAAAACCCCCCCAATTTTTTTTGTTTAACCTAAAAGTTAATTTCTACTGAACATCAATCGCACATCTCGTATCAATGCTTGGAGCATCTCTAGAGGGGTGTCCAAAGTGGATTTGAAGCTTATGTTTAACACCCTCTTTCCTATGTGGCCCATCACGTGAAGCAAAATGTCTCACACTTTCTACATGTAGACACCCTTTAAGACATTCTTCTACCTTCTTTTTCATTATACTACTTTTTATTTCTATTTCTTCCCCTCCCTTACTTTTTCAATTGCTATTTCCTCATTCAATTTTCTCTCTCCTCTCCCTTTTTTCTCTCTCTGCCAACTAATCTAAAATGGACACCTTGCACATTTCGTGGTCCCGCTGCCATTCAACCTAAAACTTTAGTTTCTAACAAAATAAAAGTTCACCCAGATACTCATTAGCTTTCAAGCGTTAAGTCTTAGGATGGGCCATTCACCTAATGTCATATCAGAGCGGATGAAAGATTGAATTGTTGTCTGCAAATCATGAATTTCAGATGAAGAGAAAATGAATTTGACTGCAGATGGAGAGACACATTGAAGATACAAATGTGTACATAAATTATTATCTTCTCTAACATCTTGAACTTTTGCACACAAGGTGGGTAGCTGCATTTGAAACTATGTATTTGGAGATTTCATGGTAAAACATGGTTTACTGCTTGTTTGGTAATGCATCAAGTGCTATAATGGGTGATAGGGGTTGGTTTTTAATGAGTTTTAAAGGTTTTTAATGTAAAAGAGGAGAGAGAATGAGTGGAGTTGAATGGTGGAGATTGATATGATATGTGGATGTGATTGATTTAGGATAAAGAAAGAACTCATAAAAAAGTGGTAAAAAGTGGTAAATTTTTTTAAAAAAAGTTCCCTATCATGCTAATAAGCCATGTCTTACATAACACGTGGATAAGTGGGTAGCAAGTCTGATCATGTTGATAAAAAGTATGTTTGAGCTGGCGGGGTTATAACTTCAAGTTTTTCCAATTATGATTATGTGGCATGAGCATGACTGTGGAATGACAAAGTTTGGACAAAGTTCAAATGATGGAAGAGTAAGGATACGCATGATACAGATCATAGAAAATATGATTTTGAAACTTGTGGTTGAAAAATAAAAAAAAAAAGCTTAAAAAATATAAAAACAATTGTCACATGAATGAGTTGTTGAAAATGAAGGCGAGGAGAAATGATTTTTTTTAAAAAATTGTATCAAACAAGCTCTAAAATATACTCCTACAGAAACTTACAAACTATATTGTAAAAACATACAAATGCAAGGCCGTTTGAAACAGTTTTCAGACTGGTAGACAAGCAGTTAATAGGGATATCTCGACGGCTAGGCTTAGAACTAGAAACAAATGGGAAGTTATAATGGTTACTACTGTTGGGAATAAAACTATTTACAATATAATTTCAAAGAGGGAAGACACATCACACATGTAGATACTAAACCAAATCAAACAGATCAAAGATGAAAACCTAAGAGTTCTGTTTTGTAACGATGAAATTATCAAAAAGCCAAGGATTCTTTTGATAATTATTTAACTGAAGGCATAGTGGACATTGAAGATTAGTCTGAATTGTGCAATTTAGGATTGCTAGAAGAAATCAGGAGAGTAAGACAAGAAACATTGGTTTGACCAAAATCTGTTGAATTATTGATTCTTAGAGACAGAAGAATTTGATGCCCATTGCCGGAGTTAGTGGGGAACAGGGAAACTTCTCTTTTTTTTTTTTCATTCACTGCAAAAGTCATTTTTCCCAAAGATCTATATTGTATGTGTGATGTTTAAAAGCGACCAAAAATTTAAAATTATTATCACATCAATAAAATTAGTAGTTTTAATGGTGTTGAAGAAAAATGATTTTGAAAAAAATTTGGACCAAACAAGCACTTAGTTCATCATAATGAAATTTCTTATACCTAAGAATGAAGAAGTAAGAAAAATGTATTTGTGCATTTGGATTACGTGGTGAAATTAAGAAATAACAAAAATGAATTGTTTATTTGCGTCGAATATTTTCCGCTACGGCTATGTTGAATTAGGGAAAGCTAATTGTGTTGAAATGGATTGTTGAAATAGATTTTGGAGATGGAAAGTTGCTTCTGTCAAATTAATTCCACGTGGCCCAAAAAAATAAAAAAAATGATGGAGCTGATCATATTAAAGAAAATTTCGTTGTAAATTTCGTTGTATATGTTTAGGATGATATGTTTGATAATATAAAAAATGATGCAAAAATTAAACATTCTCAAATCGAAGTATAAAAACATGTAAACTTTCAATTTTTTTATGTTTTTATTTTTTTAACAACTTTAATTGTGCCCCGTCAACTAAAAATTTAGTGGAGCCTGGGTCCACCAATTGATGGTGCATTCTATTTTTCTATTCTTATCATCGTCAAATTTATGATGCCTACATTTGAGTTGATTAATTATGCCGACCAAGCAGAATTGAATTTCTATTTCTTCTGTAGATTATGTCTCTTTACACGTTTCCATTTGTAACATGATCAGTACTAGAGCTTGTTCTGTAAAGCATAGATGAGAAGAGAAGCAATTTATGTGTTTTTAAAAAGTGGGAGAGGTCATGGAGAAACGCGGAAAGTAATAGTTTGTTTTGTAGAGTGTCTAGTCGAAAAGAAAGAAAGAAAAAGTGAATAAATTTTAACCTTTACGGAACAAACTCATACTATTATTGTGTCATAATGATTATTTTCTGCATCATATTACTCTTATCCTCAAATGTCTCGATCAATGAGTAGGAAGAATTCAACCTTTTGGTTCACCTTTCGTTTTTCCTTTTATGAGAAACTTTTACATGATTGATATGATAGTATGTGATGAGGCTAGCGATGGCCTTCATATATGTAATAAATTCTTGGAGGGTTGGGTTCAATAAAGCGGCATTTCTCTGAGAGGGGATATAGATATCTAGCCAAGAAAAAGTTCTGGTGCTGACATTTCACTGTTACACAAAAGTGTAGACTGAAGATCGCATCTATGTTCTGCTTTGTATGTATGAATGAATAAACCAGATGGTTGTCGTTATGGAACCTAACAGGGACAGGGATCCCACTTCTTAGTATCTTGCCTTGATGGACTCATCCACACCATCCATTTTGCAATAAATGCATATTTCCCCTAACACCTCGACCTCTTAAATGGCACTATTAGCCATGAATAAGCTGGGAAACATAAAATAATTTAGATTAGAGAAGGCAATCTCTGTTTAATAAACAAGTTACAGATGTTGACATTATTACTTTATTCATAAAGTTGGATATCTGAGTAGCTAGTTCCATGAGCCTATGTCATATTTCCGTGACGTTACTGTCCTTGCAGTGTGCAGGTTAAACAATTGCAAAATCCGGACATTGTTTTTGAAACAATTCTTGGTCTTGTTGTTCGTATGGCAGAACACGGGCTCATTCACTGTGATTTCAATGAATTCAACATTATGGTATGCTTGAAAGTGCATTTTTGTTTTAGTAATATTCTCACATAGCGGGTTTAGGGTTTATCCCTTAAATGATACAGTGCAATGATACTTAACAATTTCTGTTGCTGCCAGTGTGAAGTGAATTCGGTTCTACTTAGATATTTCAGTTTAGTGTATAATTAATCCCCCTGTTTTGAATTTACTGGCTACGTAGATTGATGATGATGAGAAGATCACGATGATTGATTTCCCACAAATGGTTTCAGTGTCTCATCGTAATGCCAAGATGTATGATGATTTTTCCACCTATATTACCAGCTGTATTTTGCCTACCATTACGAGATTTTAGATTGCACTTTTATCCTCAACTGAGAAAAGTTCCCAATTTTCAGGTACTTTGACCGTGATGTTGAATGTATTTTTAAGTTCTTCAGAAAGAGGTTAGTGTCTTATTTTGTGAACACAATTGAAGTTTCAAAGGTATGAACTTAATTCTTTATCTTAGATTGTCTTTTAGGCTTTTTAGGAAATGATAACCACCACTCCTGTGCAATCTTTTAAAGCAAGCATAATGAATTGCGAGACAAATGTTATATTTGTTCCTGAATGCTAGACTTTGGGAGATAATTGTCGAATTTAAGCTGGAAAGAAGCTTTGAACTGTTAGATTAGATATGGCGTTATGATGCGCAAACACAGAAATACATATGTACTTGCATGCTCGTGGGTTTAAACGTCTTGCTAGAGACGCCAAATCAAATGGATAAATTGAAGCGGGAGCCCATACATGATACAATACCATGCATAGTAGCCCATGATTATGGCCATTATGTCGCATATGCATAAATGCTTCACATAGAGGAAATCTCAGATATAAAAGTTGGTAGCACCTTCATCCTTTCTCACCTCTGACCGGCTGTACTGTACCACAATCACCCAGGATTAAAGTAGGACTGAATGGAGGGAAGAAATACAAGTTAAGTGCACCTGATGGATTGCTTGGGGTTCAAGTATTTAATGGACATGTGCGTGTTAATCATAGGAGAATAAACAGAATCCTGCGGGCAGGGTGTCTTTGCAGTTTGCTTGCCATGTTTGTAATTTACATACTATATTTTGCTTAATGGTAAATTTGCTTTAGAAAAAATTACTATTTTTCCATCATTACAATTGAAATAACTAATAGCACCACATTTCTTATAAAATTAAATATCACTTTACGTACTCATTTATTTCCATTCAAATTTTAGTTACTATCACTTTTGAATTTAAAACTTTAATCCCAGCCCCCCCCCCGGGTGCACCAAGTAGGGTAACTTTCATTCAAATCAAGAATCTTGGCTGAAACAAACTTGACATTTATATTTTCATTCTTTATACAAAATTGCATGCATATTATCGGAACCAGTTGTATTTGTCTTCTCATCTTCAAGTTTTTGTGAAAAAGAAGAGTACAAAATGAAAAGGGAAAAAAAAAAGAAAGAAAGGAAAAGAAAAAGAAAAGGAACAAAAAAAGAGAAAAAAAAAACTACTTATAAAATGTTGACATTTATTTAAATTGTAGAACAGTATAAAGCTAACAACCTCAACTGAAAATAAACAACAAATTAATTTTAAGTTGCAAACTGATAAATGCTCTTAACAGATTATTTTGATTGCAAAACTTATTAGGTGCAGGCAACTAGGAATTACCATTTCTCGATTTTATAAAATTGGGAAAAAAAATGTTTTTGTAATTTTTGTATGTTTCACCCACAAACCAATAAAACCAAGTTTCTAGTGGTTAAGAGCTTGTTTAGTAAGGTATCTTGATTCTTGAGGGGTGATTTTTTCAATACTCCTCTTGAACCCTGTGTTCTCTCTACACACACACACACACACACACACACACACACAAAAAGGGAATAGAGAAAAAAAAAATCCTGTTTTTTTTTGGTTTGGTATGTTTCCATAACTCATCTTACTTCTCAAGCAATATTTTTTGAAGAGAGAAACTTCCAGAAATCCACTTCTAATAGAACTCTTATGATCTTATCAAACTAGCTCTGGAATTTTAAAGCACAATAAAATATTTAAGAGATGGTTCTGAAGTGTTACACTCTTCAATATGTATGACTTGACTTGTTACTTTCAATTGAGGGTATTTTAGGACATTTAGCTATTTATATGGGAAATTTTGTGAAGTTTCAATTTTTCAGCAAAGTTTATTTTTCATTTTTTAATTTTTATGATTAAGCAATATGTTCGTATTCGCGTGTTCATTCAGTTTTTCCAACGAAAAGTTTACTAGTTTAATTTTATTATCCAGTCAATGTTAAATCTTACATTCAAGCACGCGTTCAGATTTCCTATTCATTATTATACAAACATTTTGTGGATCCCTCCACAAAAGCAAAAACGTAGCCTTTTAGCATAAAGCGATGGAACAAATGTTTACCTAATTAAAGGCTAAACTTGCAAAACAGCGAATGCAGAGTATAAGTGTGTCCTAAATGCAAGGCGTATGTTGTGAATTTCCCAATACATAAATCGCTAAATGTTTCCAAGAAATCTGTCATGATGGTTGTAGTGTTGAATCCATCCCTTTCCTATCAGGTAGTTGCATGAAACAAGTACTGTTTTTAAATTTTTTGTATCTTTCAAATAGGTACAACCTGACTTTTCAAGAAAATGAAGATGAATCTGATGATTCAGAAAAAGATTCAGATGAAGTTTGCCGGCCTCATTTTTCTGAGATAAAGAAAGTTTCTGGTTTTCTGGACAAGCAACTTGCAGCAAGTGGTTTTACTGGAAAAGATCAAGAAGACATTGAAAGGGTATGATTTTTCTTCAGCGCTTCAGGGATAGAAATTTTGTGATATTTGTTTTGTTTTTTATCTTTTGGTTCGTCCTTGCGCTATTTCCTTTGTCACTTAATTTGCACATTTGCTATATGACATTGTAACTTAGAAGCTATAGTAGTCTTATGGCATATTGATCTTTGGTATGATTTTTTGGGACATTCCCTCTAATGGAAAAATTCTTAGTATTGAATCATCATTACCAACTTATCACAAATCACTTAATATTGATACAGATTCATTCAGAACGACTGTTATTTTACTCAGTGGTCACATACTGTTTCTAGTATGAAAGAATCGTTAATTCATCCTGCAAGTGAAATGTCCAACTCTCATCTCTTGGAATTTGATTTCTTTGAACATAAACCAAAAATTGCTGCAAAGCAAATGTTTCTCTTATGATTTAAAATCGAGATCTAGTTTGCAAATTGTGAATTTTTTCTTTCTTCCTCTTCCTTCATTTTTCTGGATCATCATTTGCAACCACTCGTGACATTTATTTGATTTTTTTTTTGGCACGTTTAAAACTCTTTTTCTTTACTTTTCGACCACACACTTAATAATCATTTTTTTCTATACCCCGATCAAACATACAGATAGTATTTTACTCTCCTGGCTATTTTAGGCTGAAATGGCCTCTCAATGCTGTCACCATAGTTGGGATTCTTGTGAAGGAAATAGTTGGTATTAACAGCACTCTGAAATTAATAGTTAGCCCGAAGTTTCCCTTGACGACAAGTCTAAAGGAAGGGTATTAATAGGCCCCAAGCATGTTAATTAGTTACTCAGTACTGTAAGTTAAGTAGTGGAGGGTGGCAAAGAAATTAACCAAAAGAAGTGTGGCACAATTCACTGCAAGTCGGGGGGAAGCAGAGTTTTATTTCCATTCATGAAGTCGTCGAGATATATATGATTCACTTTCATTTTCCCTTCTTTTCATTTTTCCTTTCCTTTTCTTTTCTTTTCTTTTCTTTTTTTCTTTTTTTTTTTTTGGCTTTAATCCTGTGAATGCTCTGGACGTCGATGTTGATTGCTGTTTCTGAGTTATGATTTATGCTTTAATTATGCAGTTCATTGGAGAGGATGTTGAAGAGGACTCAGATTCTGACAGTGAAGGAAGTGAACTTGAAGGATCTGAAGATGAAGAAAATGCTGTTGGCAGTGTGAATGAATCAAATATCAAGGGTTTTGATTCGATGTGCTCGGTCAGGAAGGTAATTTCTTCACGCATCTGACCGTCTAATTTCTTTTGCTTAAACTCGGGACTTAGTTTCTCTTTTTTCCATAGTCGCTTCTTTTGTTGGATAGTAAGGAAGAAACTCTTGTGGATAACATGAAATTGATTAAGAAGCTTTATGCTAAGTCTGATGTTTCGTGGTTTCTAAGCTTGACAAGGATTCACGATAATTTTGCTGCCTATGACTCCGATACTATCAGTTTACGTCTTATATTTGTACTTTCATAAGCATGTTAATGAGTATCCTTAACAGTAGGACAAGCTGAAAGTGGTGAATTTCAATTTAATACCATATTCTAGTGAAAGTAAGAATATGAAATAGAACCTAGAAGAGTCCTCCTCATCAGGTACCCACAACTTCCATTTCTACGTGAAACCTTCATTGACGTACCCATGTGTAGGCACCTAGAAGAGAATCAAATTTAAGAGGGAGAGCATTTCTTACTACAGTATTTTCATTTTTAATTACTTCTAAATCCTATGCTGCATCCCGAAAATCATAATGTGCACTTCCAGGAAGAAGACAATCCACCAGAGGAACGTGAGGATAATGGTGAAGATGAATCGTCAAAAGCTAGATGTGGAGATGATTCTGAAGCAGACAAGCAAATCGAGGGCCCTGAACATACAAAGCGTTTGAGTAAACAGAGACGACAAGCCATTCAAGCTGCTCGCGGGAGGAAAAAGAGTTCTACGTCGCGAACTACATACTCAGACAAGGGTGGAAGGTCGTCTTACAAATCAAAGATCCAAAAGCAAATGAGCAGCTTTCAAAATGCCTAGAAACACATTCATAATTTAATATGATGAATAGCCTTTAATGCTGGAAATGCTGAATTTTTGTCCATTGCATGTGGTGTTGTATTCATAAAATTCTGACAGCTGATAGTCAATAAACCTTTTTATGAGTTTGCAAGATTTTCTTTCCTTGGCCCAACGCAATTGTGATTTTTGTTGTTTTGATGAAAATTTCTCTAGGTTGGTTCCTTCTGTGTGTGGTAACAGTTTATGAAACGATGAAGAGGTGAATGGAAAACAAATTAACAATGTAATCTGGAAAACAAATTATTATACAGTTAATTCTCTAAGTTGCTTGTTTAATCTAATCTTATTTTATTTCGTTTCACTATATATAAAACGGCCTATGAATGGAAAATAATTTTTGGACATACATGCCCCTACTAATATTTTTTGATCATCAGTTTTCCGCTCAATTAACAGGTTAATAACAATACGTATTTGTTTTCAAAATTTCACAGTTATTTTTGCATAAGGTTATTAATTACTATTATTTAATATTTATTAAGTATGAAACGAACCATCAATTCTCATTTTCGGCTAAAAATCTTCACTCCACCTCTTCATTTCCTACCGCCATATATTATGCTTCCCCGTTTGGAAACACTTTTAAAGTGTTTTAAAGTATTTTAATATAAAGGAAGAGAGAGAATAAGTAGAGGTGAGTGGTTGAGATCTGTGAATGTGATGAGATATGTGGAGTGATTGATTTAGGAGAGAGAAAAAATTGAAAAACGGTGTTTAAAACACTTGAAATTCGTTTCCAAACGGGGGCGGACCATCTTCCATCGCCTTATTTCCACCTCCCACGCGTTTTTTATTTTATTTTATTTTAGTTTTAGAGTCCAATGCAAATTGAAGAATCAATCACTATTCAGGCTATTTCAAGGTTATGGTCGATTAGTTCGTTGTTAATTTTTGAATCACCATTCAATTGATGAACATCCGAAAGTTAATTCTCCAAAAAAAAAAAAAAAAAAAAGTAGGATATAAAGAAACAAAAGAAAAAGGGAAAAAGGGAGAAAAAGAAGAAGATGGGGCAGCCGAAGAGCTCCACTAAACCTAAACGTTTAAGTGAACGACATCTCCACTTTGATCTCTAACTCAAATCTAAATTCTTTCCAGCGAATGAATTAATTATAAGGTTTTCGGAATTGGCATCCACGTGTACAAATTTCAGATTTTGTTTTTGTCACTTCTCCATAGATAAAATGTTTCATTTTTCTTCAATTGGTTATTATTTGTTTATTTATTTGTTAGTGTTACGTTCAAATACATAGATGTCGTTATGAATATGTGTAGTTATTCTTCACGAATGCGTACTCTTCTAATTTATGAATCTAACATTATTTTTTTGGGAGCTATTTCAAAGTTGTGATATATATATATATATATATATATATATATATAGATATATATATATATATATATATATATATATATTGACAAGTAGTTATTTTATGTTTTGAAATTCTGATATTATTATTATTATTTTTTCCATTTTGGTGATCATGTATGGAAAGTCTGAAATAACATTAACAACCATTTACAATTGACGTATGCTTATATCGCTTTGAATGTTTCTTTTGACATTGTTTGCTTCCAAAATTTCATGAACTAATTAGGTCAATTTATACGGATTACCGACATCAAGTCAATCCTTTAATGTCCATTACAAGAGATTTTTTTATATTGAAAATAATTGTCTTCTGCGGTACAGAATAACAGTGGTTAATGGTCAGACTTAGGAGTTCCGATGACCCAAAAGAACCATTTGTTTATACCTTAAAAAAGGATCATTTCAAAAATTTTCATTAGCTAAATAATGATTGTTGAGATGGCATAAATTAACTTTGACAATATGACCTTGGTTAACCTATTAAATCTCAAGTACTGATTTTCTTAATATTCACTTTTCCATGTTAAAATGTAATAACTTAATAATAAAAAATAAAAAATCTCAAAACATCTTTTAGAAAAATTGACGTGTAACGCACGTGTGTGTGACTAGTGAGTCGTCTAAAAGCTTCTTGGTGACAAATGAATTTAAGTATATGCAGGGTAACTAGTAAGTAAACAAACTAACTGCTAATGAATATATAAAACAAGATTATATAAATGAGACAATAAAATCCAAAGCAAAATTATCATAAATATATAAAACAAGATTATATAAATGAGACAATAAAATCCAGAGCAAAATTATCATAAATTAAAATCATATATGCTCCTTCCGTCCCATGAAGATATAACTAGTTTGATTTTTACATAGATTAAGAAATTATAATTAATATTATTGAAAAAGTAAAATTTAATTATGATTTTTCAAATATGTGACTACATTTAAAAGCATATAAACATGAAAAGTGTTTAGAACACTTAAAGAGAAAAAAAAAAGTATATCTTTGTGAGATGGAAGGAGTCTATCTTACCCAAAAGGAAATAATTGAGTACAGCTTTTGCTCATTTAGGATAAGCATATTAATTATCTCATTAAATCATTTCCAATTTGCAAGCCTCATATCGTCATATGAGTACAGCAAAATATGTGTTATGAATCTTTGCTTGCACGTTATAGCCAAAGATTAATTACATGTCTTCTGGTGACAAAGTTATTAGTGAGAGTTGAATTGTCAGTTGATTCCTATATAATAATCATTTTTTTAAAATAAATATAATAATATTTCTTTTTATATGTCTTTATTGTTTTTAAATAAAATGTTTTTTACATCTCTTCTAGCGAAATAAAATATTGTTTTAAATTTTACTGTACAAAATAACAAAAAAACTAAAAATAACACCTGAAATGGACAGATTCTACCAGTGGGGGGTCTAGTGACACTTAAAGATTTGGGGGGTTTCATGTTTAAAAAAAAAATGAGGCTGGAATTGTTACAAACTCAAAAGATTGGGGGGTTGAGCTCTCCTTTCGGAAAAACGCTATTTAAGATTAGATAAGATCTTATAGTTGAAGTATTTACCGGTTTGGAAGTCAAAAGGATCTCTCTTAGAGTGTATAACTTCTTTTGTTTTGTAGCAATGTCAGTTTAAATTAAATTTTATAACGTATACGCGCGTGTTAGGGTATGTATTTTTATGCGTTTTTATGTGTTTTGATGTGATATAGGAGAGAGAAAAAGTGGAATTGAATGGTAGAGATTTGTGTAATACAGGTTAGGTCCACAAAATTTGTGTGTAAAAATGTATAAAAATGAGTAGGAGAACGGGGTATAAACTCATATTAACTTTTTATAGATTCAGATAGAATTTGATAGAAAGAGAGTTGAAAGCTGATATTTATAAAAAAGTAAAATGTTAATTGATGAATACAAGCAACCTAGTTCATGAAAAGTTAAATAGGTCACTTCTCACGCTTGACATTAATTATTAATAATTAGAAAGACCTGGCAAGGTTGCAACTCACAGAACTGCCTTTTCTTTTATTGTTATTTTCTTTTTTCTTTCTCTCTTTTCTTTTTTTTTTTTTTCAATTTTGTAAATCATTATATCATTCAAATAAACAAAATTAAAAGGAAAATCCTACGAGGTGTATTTGATAGGTAAGATCTCAATTGACATGTCTAGAACGGATAGAAAAGTAGTTGAACATTGATGCGGAATGGTCTTCATTTGGGGAACGACCGTGTAAGATATAAAATCACTACACAAGCTGACCACCTACATTTACGTTTCAAACTGATGCAATGGCCGTGTGGCTTGAAAGAGACGCCTTACAGTTATCATGTGGGCTCTAACAGTAGTTTAAAGCAAAGGGAGAAGAACACGTGTAAGGCAATGAGAAGAGTAGTTACATCCCATGTCGAGTGGAGGGCGGAGCAGTTACGAGCCGTTACCCTTTCAGGTCATATAAATACACATAATTCCTCAGCGCAAAGGTATGAATCCCCAAACACGTTACTTTGCTCTCTACACGTTTTCCTTACACTTTACTCAACCCAGAGTCTAACAGCCACGCCGGAGACAGAACCGCGGGATAGTCCCGTCTTTTGTTTCTTTCATTTTACAGATTGTATGTTGAGGCTTGAATTCCAATCTCAAGAGGATTATCCGAATCACTTTGGATCAAACATTTCTATAAATTTATAGATAAAACTGCATTAACAACTTATAAATAGTGTATTGGTAGACAAGGCCCAAATTGACAAGTCTAAAACACCGAGGAAGTAGTTGAACATTTCTATAAATTTAAAAATCGAATTACATTGGTGATTTATTAATCATCTCATGTCAACTAAAGTAATACAATACATTTATTTATTTATTTTTTAAAATAAAGCTAGATTTAGAAAAATTAAACATTATTTCATGGCCCCTCGTGAGAGACACCCTAATTAATTGATCTGAAAAACCAAATTAATCAGCTGATTTAATTGGTTGGATCTCTCTCACAAAGAATCATTAAAATAGACACTTTAATTTTGTGCTTTAATAATAATATGTATCCTATTCACATGTGGTTCGACTCCCAACTAACTTCCCAGAACACCATCCACTAAGCACCCATTTTCACGTGACTTCACAATGTCATATTGACCTCTGCCAATTTTAGCCAACATGGGAGTCAACTCCCTACGATATACGTTGACTTTCAACCCATACTTCATGAACAATGTCAACGACATTTTTTGCTCCACCTTGTGTCCCGGTGCCACCGCGAGACGGTGGCGGAGCAACACAGAGGCAGCTATTGATTTCATTTGCAAATAAGCCAAATCCTTACCCAAACAAATCCTCGGCCCCGCATTGAACGCAACGAATTGAAATTGATCCTTAGGTTCAAATTTCTTTCCGTCTTCTGTTAACCATCTTTCTGGCTTAAACTCTAGACAATCATCGCCCCATATGAACTTCATTCGACCAGTTGAATATATTGAGTAAGTGATGTTCGATCCTGCTGGAACAAAGGTCCCGTCTGGCAATACGTCGTCAGAGATGACATGTTTGGAATCTTCTGGCACCGAAGGATATAGTCTAAGAGTTTCTGACAAAGCTGCTTTCAAATATGTCAATCGATCGACTTCTTCAAATACTAAAGGATCTTCAAGCCATTTTGAAGTATCATTACCACGAGTTTCCATTAAAACAGAGCAAAGCTCAATCAAGATTTTCTCCTCGACTCGATGGTCTAGGCTGACTAGCCAGAAGAACCAGCTCAACGCGACCGATGACGTGTCACGCCCAGCTAGGATAAAATTGAGTGCCACTTCTTGGAGAAACTTGTCGGTGTATGACTCTTTTTTCTTCATAAAACGAGATAACAAATCATCGTGTTGGGTCCCACCATTCTGCTGACTCAGCAACTCGAGCTTACGTGTATTGATAACATTGGTCATGTAATCATCCACACCTTTGACGCTCTGACTCAAGCTGACTTCCATCCCAAGCCGTAGCCACTTTTTCAGCTTCCAAACAAATTCGGGCAAAATAAAGCGCTGTAAAGGGGCTTCAGTGGCTCGATCAAAAGCCGAAGCGAAGCTGTTATCAGGAAGCCCAGGCGCCAGAGTTTGTGGATCGTTCCCGAAAGCCAAGCCACATATGTTATCAAACGTTAGCCGAAGCAATAAATCTTGTAGATCAACAGACTTACCTTCAAGCTGAGCCGATTTCAGAATAGGACACAACCTATTCTTAATAGCTCGGCTCACCCATCGAGCCATGGCTTGCCTCAACGTTCGGGTGGTGAATTCCAGTGCGGCAGTCTTACGCTGGAACAGCCACGTGTCACCGTCAGAGTTGAAGATCCCATGCCCAAGTAGATCATGGAACACGGCTTGCCACGTGGGGCCCTTGGGGTAATTATCAAACCGAACCTTCAAAATGTGCTCTAAATTCTTGGGATCGCAGGTGACAGTCACGAGACCCTGCTTTCGGGCCAAAAACGGAATCGCACATATACACGTCTGGTACGTGCCGCCGCAGGCCCGGAGGTTATCGGCGATCCACTCGTGCATGCGGTTGTTGTGCTCAATCAGGCCCGGTAAGCTCCCCAAAACGGGCCACAATCGGGGGCCCGCGGGCCCTTTCAGTGACTTGGTAATCGATCTGAACCATAGGAAATATGCCGCCACCAACGCCGAGATCATCATAGCCGTCGATAAATCCATTGTACATGAAAGTTGAAAACTCACTTCAATTTATTCACCAAATGGTAAAAAATCTGATACCACAATCAAAAAGTCAAAAAAAAAAAAAAAAAAACAATGTTAATTATAATATCAGCGCTAGCAAACCACCCGTAACTTCACATGTTTTCACGTGAAATCACATTTTGTTTACCACATAAAACCACAAGTGGTTTACCAGCGCTGATATCTATCAGCACGATATCAACGCTATTATTATAGATCATTTCCACTCAACAAACAAGAGAATCTAGGATTTGGATACTTACATGTCACTGAAAGTGTATGTACAATTGGATGGAGAAGAGAGAAATGTGGATGAGAGAGAGATGAAGAAATAAAAATGAATTTATAGTGAGAGCGAAGAAGAGGAGGCAGTTAATAAATAGTAGGATGTGAAGAGTGAAGTAGTAGTACTGCAGTTAAGCTTTTCAGTATATAGTTACAAAATGCATATAATTTCATCCTCATCTCTGTCTCTAATTTACCTATCTCTATATATAAAAAGTCTATTTGTGAACAGCTTTTGGGGCTTGGACATTTAATGCAAACGGATGGCCTATACTGGAGTCCATGTGCTAAGATTTTGATTTTTTTTTTTTAAAAAAAAAGGTTTACTCGATTAAACCACATATATTTGGATAATTGTATCATGTATAATTTTTGTAATCATTGTTGATATTTGAAAATAAATTTTATTTTTTTATTTAAGGGAAAGAGAGAAAAAGCTCACCTAATTTGGCAGGAAGGAGCTCGAACTTAAATTCCTGCATTGAATGATGGAGAAAAAGTAAATGATATTAGTTGAGCAGGTTATATTCAATAATATATACACTTATACTTACAGAGAAATGTATGTATATGTCGTGGGGGTGGGGTGGGGGAGATGACAGTTGGTGATCGATCAGCCATATATGAAACGGTTTTATGGAAGGGGAAGTTCAGTTTTGGTGTTTACCAGTGAGATTCCAGTTAGGGTTCGGTGGCCGACCCGCCCACCCCATCAATGCTTTTAACTTGTAACCCCCGTCTCTCAGTCCCCGTAAAAATATCAAGCTTTTTCATTTCAAAATATAATGTTTACAGATTTATTTGACTGTCAATTTTTTTTTAATTTTAATTACTGATTCATTATATATTAATTAATATTTATAAGGATATTAATTTTTATAAATGGGAGGCCAATTTATTTTTGGTAAAATAACGATTTCATTCTCATTATACTCTTATCTAGAACAATTTCATTGCTGAATATAACGATCTTGAAATCATTGTGGGGTATTTGTCATATAATTCTAAAAAACTAGTAGTAATACCCGTGCATTGCACGGGGATCTGGGTACATTGATACGTAATTCCTATTAATATTTATAAATTATCAGTATTGAAAACGATTACAAAAAATAACATTGCAATCGAAAATATCACATGATTTAAATAAAGCATATTCACTTTTAAAAAACAGAAAAACATTCAACTGAGTTTCGTTTGTATTTTGGTCAATTACAACCTATGAATATCGGTACAACTTGTAACGATCAACATTTCAAAATCTCCATGAACAACATAATTTTTCATTCGTATCCAATAATAATAATATTCGTTAATTATCCACAACAATTACATAGGACAATAATACCAAACATATTATAAAATCCATAAAATACATCAATCTTGAATGCGCAATGAACAACATGTTGTAGTCTTTCCTTCATGGCTTTCTTGTCACGCAATGCGTAAGGATTGGATGTATATATGATCGATACACATGGTAACCTAAAATAGCACAAGTAAGAACAAATCTTATTAAATAATCCAGAAGACCTCAATGAAAATAAAGTAAATAATATGCCACAACAATAAACTTAATTAATATAGCCAATAAAATAATTTTATAAAAATTTCGACAGAATTTCTCTTGTATTTCATACTAATCCATCCTACAAACATTAAAGGCGAAACTTACCAAAAAGCACAAAACTTAGAGCATGTTAGCATACTCTTAAAAATTCATACTTTCTCTTACTTTTTAAAATTTAAATTTGGTCAAACAAATCACATCCATCCAATTTCACTCATTCTTTCACTTCTTACTCATAAAAATACATTAAAATTTGTATGAAAACACCCTCTTAATTTACAACAAATAAAGGTTTTGATAAATATTAATAGTATAAAAATAGAACAACAAAAAATATAAATCTGAATATTGATTAGAGCACTAAACTTAATTAATATAATAGTGAAAGAATTCTATAAAAATTTTGATAAAGTTTCCCTTGTATTGAATGAGATAACAATTTGTAATAGAGATTGCGATAATATAAATACAAAATAAAATAATATTAAATTAAATGCTATAATTATTAAAATAATCAAAATAAAAAACTCAGTTAACTTTTGCTGAGCTTATAGGTTTTTTTTTTAAAATTATTATGCATTCTATTATATTCGAATATAGCTTCGGGAATATTAACTATACACCAGTGTGATATATGGTATTGATAATCAATATATGAATAATAATTTCTAAAATTTTATTGTGAAATATAATCAGCACATAAATATATTATAGAAATGACAATGTAGTGGGTACAGTTTGGCAGACCCAATACCCCGATCTTGTCATTATCTTTGTCTCGACCATATCTTTATTTAATCGAAGTCGAGTGAAAATGAAACAAGGGGGAACTGCCCATTCTTCGTCAACTGCCTCCACTAGAAAATTCTAATTCCCATCCATGCCGCATCATGATCGTGTCATCGGAATGAATTAATTAACTTTAGTATAATTTATTTTAATAAATTTTCATTCTTAAGCTTACTATTCCTAAAATGAATTAATTATGTCAAAGTAATTAGTTTAATAGCCACAGCTTTAAGAATTATATGAATTTAATTTTAAAGATATTAAGAGAAATCTTTCATTTTTTAGGAGAAATCTTGCCAACAGATTGCAATATAATTAATTTTGATTAATTTTCATCCAAAAAAACTATGTAAATTTCTATTAAGTAAACTAAAACCAATTAAATCATCACAGAATTAATTTTAATTTTTATCTAATTATCTACAAAAATATTAATTATTTCTAAAATAATTAGATTGAAATCTATAGTTCTAAGAATTAATTATATAAATCTACTTTTAAAGATATTTTGTAATTTAAAAGATATCCTACAATGTAAAAAATTTATTTCAATTTTAGGGAAAATCTTGCTAAATGTAGCAAGCTCATGAATTTTAATTATTTTGTTTAAATTAATTATATTTCTCCCATTTGAAAAATATAATTAATTTTGATTAATCTTTGTCTATTGAAACAATGTTCAATTAAATGTTAGTAATATATTTAATAATAATTATGTGCAATATAAATAATTTTCAATAATTTTCATTTTTAAACTGATTATTTCTAAAAAGAATTAATTATTTCCAAAATAATTAGTTTAATAGCCAAATTTTAAGAATTGTACGAATATAATTTAAAAGATATTTTCTAATATAAAAGATACATCTATATATATATATATATATATATTCAAGTAATTAGAAAAATTGATGTTACATATTTCTTTTATCACTCTAAAATTAAATCTTTGCAAAATTGCTCATTTTAAGTAATGTTAATTTTGTAACTATTTCTATTTTAAAAATTAATTAATTATTTATGAAACTAATTAAAAGATTCTATCTAATTTTTTAATTTTCACGTGGCACTTTTCTTTTAAAATTGAGTTCGTAACATCAATTTAATGGATTATAATTTTGCACTATCTTTAAAAATTTAATGGATTATAATTTTGTTTCTTCACAAAATTAAATTATAGCGAAATTGAAAATAATAATTAAATTTCATTGCTTATTATTTTTAAAAATAATTACTTATTTCCAAAAGAAATTAATGAGCCTAGTGTAATTTTTAAATTTTAATGTTACATTTTAAAAAAACATTTGTGTCAAAATTTAATGAATAGTAATTTTGTATCCCAAAAAAATTAAATCTTAACAACATTATTAATTTTAATTAATTTTATTTTGTATAGAATTATTTTTCAGTTCTTTGCTATTTAAATCTAAAAATTAATTATTTCTAAAACAAGTTCATTATTTTTAAAAGTAATTTTGCAAGAAAAGAGGAGAGAATTTGGCGGAATATCTAATAAATTACACTATGTCTAAATTTTGTTCAAAATGTATGTCTACATCTATTTATAATTTATACTTACTATTTATAATTTATACCTACTTCATTTATAAATAAAATATTTCAATACATACATGATGATAAGCTAAAGACAATAAGACGAATATCGAATTCCTAATATATAGTCTATGTTAATATCCAATATATAAAAAAGAAAGGAAGGAAAGAATCAGAGTCCTAATATATAAGGTTAATCATTATTAATCTATATGTTAATATATATTCTATATATCTATTGTAAAATGTAATTAATATATTGTGAGTAGGAAAACCAAATTTAAAAAATGCTGAAATATAAGCGAATTTTTTTCCTCCGAAATCTGTCTCCATTTATTAATATATATATATATATATATATATATATATATATATATATATATAGACCTAGATTAAGAATAAATAAAAAACATGAATGTAAATAATTTTTTTTATAGATATAGATATACATACAATATAGAATTATAGAATGTAGATAATTATTATGGTAGGATAATTATGGCTATTTAAGGATAATGATAAAATAAGGATATTTTTGTTATTTTATGAGTAGGAAAATAGTTTTCAAAAAATTCAAAAGAGTTACTATAAATGAAATTTTATGAGCGGGAAAAATGAGCTCCAACCAAATTCAAAAAATGTGCTTCTCTTTATTAATATATATATAGATTGACATTTGTATAAATTATAATTTGAATTGATTATCCTATAATAATTTAAATTTAAAACCTTGCTATCTAGTAAATTTTTCTATATTGTTTAGCTAGCATGTCAGAATTAGTTGGCCCAAGAACACGCGAGATCACCCGCATGCACCCGAGGCCAGCCTTACCCCAACCCTGGACCAACAAGCTTGCCACACGCAATATAATACTTTGGGAAAGAAATACGAGTATACCGCACTGCACAATCCCATAATCAAGCTGGTCGGTATATAGGCCACCAATCTCGCACATGTCAACCCTGCTGCGCCTCAGGGGTGGGGCACGAACGCTAGGTCCGTGACAAGCTCCCCACCCAATCCGCTAACGCCCTGCGTGACGAGAGAACTCGCTTCCACGCGCATTTCCCCCATTGAGAGCAAAAATTCCACGCACAAATGCGGCACCACCTCCTCGATGGACGGGCTCCCCACGTTGCGCCCTTGCGCACAGCCCGCAGTGCTCCATGCACCTACCGCCTCGACACCAACCTTCACCCTATGCCCCCTGGCATTAGTACCTCGATTGACGGCACTCACGCCATTGCGCCAGACGCATGTCGAGCCTCCTCAGTAGCTCTCTTTCATTTCCACTGCGCTTTCACGAGCTTGCAGAGGGTCAAACCATCACAAAGCCTATCTCGTACCATCAATATCCCAAAGCTTTCCATCAATTCGATGCTTGCTAATCCAACCAACATGCACAGTGGCCGCACAACCCCAAAGATCACATTCGATGGAACACTACGCCGGAACCTCCCGCAATTTCCTAACGCAGTGGCCCAACGAAGCCTGCTCTGATACCAAGTGTAACGGCCCGGCCGTTCGGCGCCCCAAGAACACGCGAGATCACCCGCATGCACCCGAGGCCAGCCTTACCCCAACCCTGGACCAGCAAGCTTGCCACACGCAATATAATACTTTGGGAAAGAAATACGAGTATACCTGCACAATAATCCCATAATCAGCACAATTCAGGTATATAGGCCACCAATCTCGCACATGTCAACCTGCTTGGCGCCTCGGGGGTGGGCACGAACGCTAGGTCCGTGACAATGCACTCCCCTAGCTTACCAGGCCCCCGTTCTATTAACATATTGTGCAGCAAAACGTGGAGGATGTAATTATGATGCTAACACTAGATAATTAAATTAATAGCTTTTCACGTATGTTTAAGAAATTGTTTTCATAATTTATTATTGTCATATGAATATCGATTATGTATTATTATCTATCGATTATCTATTATTATATTATATAATTTTAGAGGTTATTTTTCAGCCTAAAACTCCTCTTCACCGATTTCTGTCCGCTTTGCACATCCCCTCTATGGGCTACACGATTGTAATAAATATAACTGTATAAGAATTCTATACAAAAAATAATTGGTTGCCTTGGTTGTAGCACTATCTCATGATAGTGCTATGCGCGTGGCAAGGATTCGCTGAACCCTTGCCACACATAATCATCATTTTTTTTTTTAATGTCAAGGTAGTGCTATGTGTGAACATTATTTTTTTTTTCATTTTCCTTTTTTTGGGTATTTCTTTGCTCTCTCTATCTGTCTCTCTATCTTTTTCCTTTCTTTTTAACTGGAGAAAAATCCCACATTGAAAATTTATAAAATGATGGGAGATTTCTCATCTATAAAAGGAGGTTAAGTTCCTTAATGCAGCAATAATTTGGGCCTAAGCAATCGGGTTCATATATACAAGTATTAAAAAGTTTTTAAAAATATTTCAATATTATTTTATTTCTACATTTCTTTTCCTTTTCTTTTTTCCCATCTATATATTATATAATTTAATGTTTTAATTGAATTCCAATTGAAATCAGGTTATTTGAACAATAATTTAGTTACAATTATATTGTATCACTAAGAATGTGCCACGTGTATTGGTAGTTATGCATGTTTCTTTTTTTTTCTTTTTTCTTTTTTTTTTGTAATTCAATAATATATGTTTTAATTTCTTGATTTCTGAAATATTGACAATTTTTTGTGTAATTTTCAGTTTTATTAATCACAATCATATTGGATTTATATGTCCATTACTTGATTAAATGGAGCATTAGTAAAATTAACAACTATATTCACATTCTTTTGATTTACTTAAACCGTGTTCTTATAAAATTATGTGTTAAAAAAATTATATTAATTAATAGTTATTAGTTTGATGTCAACATTCTTTCCATGTTGATTGTCTTAGATTTTTTTTTATGACATTCATGAAATCCTTTTTTTCTAATCACTAAGCTCAACTTCTCATCAAAATTCTTTCATAAGTACTTTGACTGTATAATCCATTACTTCATTTTATTTATTTTTTCTTCTCATTTTAGGATGTTTTAATGGCCTATTATTTTTTTAAAGTAATTTTATAATTCCTTGGTATATCTTTATATCGTAATTATAGTAATTCTTCAAATGTTATTATATTTTTATCTTTTTTCAATAGTTGAGATGTAATACAATTCTTTACTATTATAAAACTATTGATTAATTAAGTTTTGTATCTAGATTCTAAAATTTTAACAAGATTATAAAGATATTATTGTTAATTTTAGTGAATGGGTTCTTTTAAATAAATTTTAACAAAATAGAGACAATATGTTTATAAATAAATAATAAATCTGGAAAAAGATAATAATATAGTTAAAGACTCATAATGTAAAATAAATATATGTAAATAAAAATGTCATAGGAGTATAAATAGTTATTTTCAAATTTTTGTAATACATTATAAATTAGGGAATACATTATATATCAAGAAATTATGTACCCAAGATTCCAAAATTTAAGATAAAATACTATACCAGAACATATAAAATATTTAGTCATTTGAATTATTTTAGTTTCGGAAGTTAAGAATTATTGGATAAAGTGAAAATGGTTGAAATGAGTTGGCAAAATATGGTTATAAATAAAATCCAATAGTAGCCAATTTTCCATGTATTTTATTGGTTTATAATTGGAGCATTACCTTCTTCAATACAAGCATATCTCAATAGAGATAAATTCTTCCATATCTGACTATTTCACACAAAGAAATAGTAGAATCAAATTTTCCACACATCAATATTAAACAATTTAGGTTATACATTAAATTTATTTTTAAATTCAACATTGCCTCGATTTTATTTTAAATTTATTTCATTTTTCAATTGAACATTATGTCGATTTATTTTTTAATTAATATAATTCTCCTATTGATAAATCATCCTATAGTTTACAAGTCATTCATGAATATTAATTATTCTTGTATCGTTTAACAAACAAATAACAACCATTCAACTTAAATTTATGTTCAAGTTTTTTATTGATGACACCGTAAAAGTTATAAAAATTATTGGAGAATATTTTATATTTTAATTTTAAGTTGTAATCATGTGATTACTCATTTGAAAGTCGTGTTGACAATAACTATTTTTTGAGATAATTATTCTACTCCCCACTCAACTTTGGGTTGGGTTTCTCATTTCCTACTCAACTTCAACTATTCAAAGTTACTTCCCATCTAACACTTCCGTTAATGACCCTATTAACCATAAACGAAATTTGACACATTGCAAATGGTTTTTCTATGGCCGTCTTTTGGAAAACTTCAGTTCAGTACAAGATTAATATGCCGGTGGATTTAATTTGTGATAATTTGGAATTATTTTGACAAAAATTGCCACACTTGAAAAAACGTTTGCCATGTCTTAAATTCCATCCATGGTTAATTGGGTCGTTAACGAAAGTGTTGGATGAGAAGTTACTTTTAATAATTGAGCATGGTATAAGAAATAGTTATAAATTGAGTAAGGAATGAGAAACCATACCCAAAGTTGAGTGAAGAATAAAATAATTAACTCGCCATTTCTTTTTACTATACCCTAAATTTTACATAAGTTTGGCAATAAAAAAAGTTTTTAAAAAATTACATAAATTTGTCAGATGATCATATGGTATGAAATCGTAACTTTTTCTATTAGATTATATTACCATCAATTAAAGATAATAATGATTCGTGTGCCAAACAATATCTTCTTTATTGTTGTTTATCACAATATTTGACTTCCACAATTTTATTCCTCCTGCACACACTTAGGTGAAAACTAGTGTCTTTGTAAGTGTGATGATTTGGGCTTTAGCAATCGGACCTATATATACAAGTAATAACAAATTTCTTTAAAATATTTCAATATTATTTTATTTTCATTTACTTGTTTGTTTTTATTATTGTTATTTTATGGGTTTTTTTAAAACAAATCGGATTTCTTGGTTTTTTCTTTTTCTTTTTTCTCATTTCTTTCTTTCTAAGTGGGATTGTCACATCAAAAGTTAATGAAATCATAAGGGATTTCTCATCTATAAAAGGAGATTGAGTTTCTTGATGTGGCAATGATTTGGGCCTTAGCAATTGGGTTTATATATGCAAGTATTAAAAAGTTTTTTGAAAATTTTTGAATTTTATGTTGTGCATTACTATTTTTTTTTTTTGTTCTTTTTTTCCATTTTCTTTCTAAGTGGGGAAGAGTCTCACGTTGAAAGTTGATGAAATAAGTAGAGATTTTCTCATCTATAAGAGGAGAATAAAAAAATTATCATATTATTATTGCAACATTGGAATTACAATTTGTGGAAATTTTCTTAAAAAATATTTTGTCTTCACATTTAAGTTATAATATCAAAATTTAATTATTGATACATTTTGTTGGAGAATTACCGACTTGCTTCTTTTTAAAATGGTTTTTGCTTCTCTAAAATTAAATTATTATTTATATTTCATTTATTTAAAAAATAATATATTGTATACATTTATGAGCACATGTTCTTCATTACTAACAATGAATTAAATTTATTTATGGTTTTTTTTCAATTTTTTTTTTTGTTTTTCTTGGATTTTTCCCTTCTTATTTTCTAAGTGGGAAAGAGTCACATAACAAAAGTTTAATAAAATGAGGAGGGGTTTTTTCATCCATAAAAGGAGGTTGGGTGCCTTTATGTGATAATAATTCTGGCCTTAGCAATCGGGCCTATATATACAAGTATTAGAAACATTTTGATAATCTTTCGATATTATTTTATTTTTACTTTTTTCTTTTTTTTTTGAGTTTCTTTAAGCTATTTTTTTCCTTAATTATTTTTTAAGTGGTCCATTAAGTGGGATATGAATCCTACATCAAAACTTGATAAAGAAGATGAAATATTTTGGCCTATAAAAGATAGATTTTTTTTATTCATGTGGAATAATCATTGAGCCTTAGCAATTGAGCTTATATTCATGTGGAGCAATCATTCGACGTTAGTAATTAATTTTTGCGATCATTTGTAATAAGATAATGTGATTAAATTACTTTTATTTCATGACTTTCATATTTTATATCTTAATTCATATTTTTATAGCCATGAAGAATAAATCTTTAGACAGTAGAAGATTCCCGTGCATCGCACGAGTGATATACTGGTAATTATTAATTCATGAGATGTATTGCTACGAGTTTTATGTGTTCGGATAAATTTTTTATTTAATCAAAAACTAATTTTTAAGTTGAGTAATGGTAAAAATTATAAAATATGTGAATAATAATGAGTGATGATATGTGATGATTCAAAAAAAATATATCAATATTTGACTTTTGGCTAATAGTAAAAAAAAAGGCCACTATGTAATGTTTTCAATCGGTCCACGTCGCATCGTAGCATCATAAATGGGGCTGTGAATGGATTGGATTTTAATCCAAATCCGATTCGATTCCAGTGAAATTAATAGGAGATGGATTTAAAGTTTCATCGATAACTTGATAAAATTCGAATCCAATAATCCATTAAGGAATGGTGAAAATATGATATAGGCCAATCCGATCCGATTTTTTATAATAATATAATATTATTATATTATATTATTTTACCATCTTGTTTCATTTTTAAAAAATTTTTAACCTGATTTCATATTTTCTTAATTTCTTTTTTTCCATTTTTAACCCGATTTTATATTTTCTGAATCTTAATGAAGAACTTTTAGATATATCGAATTTCAATACACTAATACATGTTATAATATATTTTTAATTAGATTAAAAAAGAACTAAACAAATTATAATTTTTTAAATGTCCATAATATTCTATTTCAAAGAAGTAAAATATTCATACATAATTATCTTTTTAATAGGAGGTAATTATAAGTATTGAAATCTCTGAAATGGTTTGTAACCTTCGAACTTGTACCAAAAAATTTTCAAGACATTTAAGACCGTCAGTGAATTGGATGTGGATTTACTAATCAAATATCTGATGGATTAATGAATATTTTCTTATTGGATCGGATATGGATTTAGATATATCTGATCCGAATCCGATCTGTTTACAAGCCTACTCGTAAATAACATCTTACGCATCTTAATAATTCATTCTGAGGAGAGTAACCTAGAATGTTCAAATATGTGACATTTACTAAATAAAAGTTGCACTCCCCTACAATCCTTTTTGTACCAGAAAAAGTAGGTGACAGTAAAACAAAACCAAAAAAAAAAAACGTTTGAAATAAAAGTAAAATATAATATTTAAATTAGGTTTATTATAGGTACATCTCGGTGAAATGATAATTGGTACACTCGACAACATCATTTCCTTTCAGAAGTTATATCATTTGTAATTCCATAGCTATTATACAGACTACATCGCTAACCAAGATATCAATCGGGATCTACTGACAACATTTCTGTATTTAAATTCTAGTGAATCATAGTATTCTTTCTGCACACTGAGGATTAAGGTTAGATTGGTGCGAAACATGAGAAACTGACATCAATTCTCAAAAGAAATTATAGTGCGTCATCAATTTTGTGTATGTTTGATACAAATTATAAAATAAAATAATTAATTTTAAACATGTGGCTAAAAGTGAAATAAAATAATATAATAAATAAAATAAAATAATTGTCTAACCAATCAAATGAATAGGCGAAAACAAAGACTCGAAAAATAATTTTAGTTTCAAGTTATAGCAGACTTACCATTGATTTTCAATTTTATGAAGTAAACATTTTTGGTGGTCCCCCACCCTCGTTTTCTTTTCTTTTCTTTTATTTATTTATTTTTTACTTACAATGGAGAAAGGGAGAGAAAATTATGGAGTCTAAAACCCAGGTTAATATTCCGATAAGGAGGCAAGGAGCTATCCTGTACCATTCAAACTACCTTTGGTCTTTTTGGTCTGCATTGGACCACCCCAAAACTCGAGTAAATTTGTTCAGATGTTCTTAATTTTGGATTTATTTTATAATGATTGATAAATTAAATCAACTTGGTATTCATATAGTTCAATTTGTTGTAAATGTGCTTGGTCATTATAGCGCCCAAAATTTATAAAATACACCATTCGTATTTGATCTATTTGCATAGCTAATTTTTTTACTTTACACTTAATTCGATTCTATTTTTACACTATGGTAACAAAAAGTAATTTTTGCTAAAAGGAAAAAATTACTCGATGTAAATTGATAGCCATTTGTATCACAAATTGAGGTAAAGTTATTGAGATTTTTCGTAATTTTGTCTTTAGTATCATTTTATGGACTCTTGGTTCGTGTCAACTCTGGATAGTTTAAAACTTAATTAGAGACTCAGCTTTAGTTGTTTCAAATCTGGTTTGTAAAACCTGAATATACGGATCCGTTCCAGTACCATCAAAAGCACCATAGTTACGGAACCATCGGGCCATTTTGAGGGCCCGCCCGACCTTCGTTTTAAAATCCCAGATCTGATCTAAGATTACAGTGAATAGAATTTTGAAAATTTTTCCTGATATCACTGGGCTGGCACAAAGTTTTACAATATTTTTTTCCTCAAACTAATGCCAAAACTTTGATCAGCCGCCACTCCCAGTCGCGGTGTCACCGAAAAATTTTCAAAATTGTTGGAGCTCCCCCTCGCCGTGTTGATTCCAGATCTAGTCTCGAATTTCAAAACGGAGATCTAATGGGCTCTGAAAATGAGTCGATGATTCCGTAATTATAAAACCATCAATGGTTTTATAACATTTTCCCCTGAATATATAAATACCAGTGTATAAGAAAGAAAAAATAGCCACACTAAAATTGAGGAAATTTTCTCTTTATCATCTTTAAAGTTCATCTTCTACACCTTAATTGATTGATAGTACTATTAAATGTTGGTTAATTAAGCAGGTCGGTATCCATTAACTTTAGGAGGCACAACTTGTTTGATCGATCTCATCCACCGATCGTTTTTCTCTACAGTGTCTACTTATTTTCATTTCAATCAAAGATAATAATAGATTGATTGATGATAAATTGTGGGATCTAATAATTATTAAATCTTTTTGGCTAATTAAACATTTTAGGGCCGACAATTCTTAGGGGCTAACTGTATGGAAGTAACATATATCTATAACAAAAATAGCATAAGGAAAAATCTACATATGGGATGTTTGTTGCCTAGTTGAAAACCCTACACATAATTAGGTATTGAGAGGTGTTTTATGTCAAACGAAATTTAATGACATGAAATTAATCAACCACCCCCTACATCTATGCAATCGTGACATGTACTTCTAAATCATTGGCTAGCTACTAACCTGTCCTATTCTTGTTAGTTGTGATATATCTGATGATTTTTTTTTTTTTTTTAAGTTTAGGCTTGTTTCATTTGTAGATTTCACAATTAAAATATATAAAAACATGTTTATACAAGCAATTTTTTTTTTCTCTTGGATAATCTATATCTACATCTAAATTTAGCATCAATTTCATAAACGGAGTTTGAGTCTTCAACTTTTGGAGGTGGTCATAAGAAATTATGGATTCTTAAACTGTAGTACCTGGAGTCCTCAACTCCGATGTCCAAGAATCTAGAATCTTTTGGACGAGGAATGTAAATTCGAACACTAAATTAATAGATGCAAGTCATGTGGCCAACTTGAAAAGAACAAAAATGTCCATTCGGAAATGTAATATCTTCCTGCATTACATATGTCATAAATTTGAGAAAAATATAGGTGATCGAGATGGGGAAGGAAAAAAAAAGAGAGGGACCTAATGGACATTTTTGTCATTTTCAAATCAACAGCGCGAGCCTACAAAAAATGCATGCAAGATGGAATAGTTTTGGATCCCATTTTGTTTTGATTACTAATATTCATTGAAGGGGACGTTAATGGATCGACTATTATTTGGTTTACACTTTACATAGTCTAGTGTTGTGTCATCTATAAGACATTAGTGTTTAAATAATATAATGTTTAAGTTTTATTATAATTAGAGCTTATCAGGGTTATAATTATATTTTTATATTCCTCCGCAACAGTACTATTAGAGTTCGATAAGATTTTTTTCTAAAGTTATATATTGTAATATATACTTATATAGTCACTTGTTGTAATAGTTCATTAATTAACATATATAATTTTCATAATATACGAATATTAGGGAATTGGATGCAAACAACTTATACAATTATACTGATTATAAATAACATTATTCACAAGTGATCCCCTATTATTCCATTTAATAATTGATTATACGATATTTTAAAATCATTTGCAATGAACTCTCGACACAGAGCTGTAGCTAGGTAGTACTAAATCCAACAAATATTTCATACTAGTTAAAACTCACATAATAATCACTGAAATTGATGGAAATCTGATATGCAAATATTTTCAAAAAATGAGAGAAGTACTCATTAATGGCCGCTATTTCTGATGTGTACGTAGCTCACGAATTACGGTGGCATAAATGCATGTTTAATTATGCCATATAAGTTGTACAAAATGTCAAAATCTATCACAATTCTTTGTAACCTACATAAATAGTTTGCCAAGACTGATGCAACACCAAATTTTTTAGTGTTTGTTTGGCAGACACTATTTTTTTTTTTTTTTGGCCTTCTAACAATCAACTCTTTTACGTTGATTTTTGGGAATTTGGCGCAAATGGTCCAGAAAAAAATAGGTTAGTGCACGTTTGGTCCCAAAAAAAAAAAAAAAAGGTAGCGCAAATGGTCCAGAAAAAATTAGGAAGTTGCACGTTTGGTCCAATTGGATGATTTCCGTCCATTTTCTCCATTAACTTTTTCAAATAGTGCTATTTTGTCCTTTTGTGAACTCTAAATTGTTATGATAAATTGCATAAAAAGGCCACAATTTTTGAAAGTTATTAAATCAAGTCCTAAAAAATCCAATTTGTTTATATTAGTTCAAAATTTTAATTAAATTATACAATTTTATTTTTTTATCTTTTTATGGGAGAGAATTTTGTCCATAATTAAGTTTATCTAATTAATTTGATACTAATTAGATAATTTTATCGAAAACTTTCAACGTAATAGGATTTCTTTACGTTACTTTAACATTTCAAAATTTTCAACGTAAATTTAATTATTGTTCATAAATAATATTTTATTAGGAATATATTACTGTAAATAAAAATGAAAATTACTTATTATGTGCAAGAAGTATCACATGGATCAATTTTTTTTTTCAAAGAATTATAAAAAATTAAAGTACGAGTCGTGATGCAAAATATTTTGAAATGTATCATATTGTTATACTTTTTATTTTTATTTTTATTTTTTTTGAATGAATCATATTGTTATACTTAAGTTTATTGAGTTAATCGAAAAATTATAAACAGTGCCACGTTTTCAAAAGTTGGATATTTTTTGTACTTAACCCCCCCCAAAAAAAGGTTGTTGATGTTTCAATATTTCACGATCCATTATTTTTCAGGTAATAAAACATCATCAACACTCTTTATTTTTAAAAAGCATATTTCATTTAAAAAAAACACATCGTATCTTTAGATATAAAGACTAAATAATTTTAAGAGCCTCAAATAAGCTCTTTATTTTATTATTATTATTCCCAAAAATATTTTATTATTCTTTCGCAATTTTAGTTAATTAAGATTGATAGTTTTAAATATCAATGACCAGTGGCGAGTGTTCTCCTATAAGTTTTAATATTTTTATATATTTTTACACACAAATCTTGTGGGACATACTTGTTTTACACAAATCTCCACCATTGAATTTCACTCATTATTTTTCTTATATCACATCAAATCACATAAAAACAAACATCCTAACAACTAGAAATGAAATTTTTAATAAGTAAGCATTGAAACTTGTATTCGCTAAATTATACAGAATGAGTTTGTCTCTCTAAATTTGTAGAGTCAAACACTTTATTTTAAAAGTTAAAGATTAAGATTCTATTAAGGGTATATTTGGTCAGCTAAATAAGCTAGTTTATAACTTATTCAAGAGCTTATAAACTCCTATTAATTAAATAAGTTTCGTTTGGTTAGAGGAGCTTATTTAAAAAGCTCAAACTTATTTAAAAAGTTTCTTTTACTAGTTTTTCAAATAAATTCATGAACTTTTCGTTTTTTATTCCATTTTTTACCCTTGCAATTTTCTAGAAATATATTTTAAATATATCTTTTTGTGCAATTTTCTATTTATGAGCCAACTTATCAGTTATTTTGCTAAACATTTTTATTTATATAAGCTATTTTATCAATTATCAGTTATGTTTATAAGGTATCAGCTCTCAATTAGCTTATCAGCTACTTCTACCAAACATACCCTAAAACTTGTGTTTAGAATTCGACTTTCTAAAATACAGTGTTTTGCGTGAAAGTTTGTAGTTGTCTAAATGATCTGATTTTAGTGACCAGATGAGTACAGGTCGTGGTTATTACTTTCGATTTAACTGCGTAGCAGGTTCTTGTTTAATATCAGCTGTTGCGCAAATTCTTGAAACCTAGATGCGTACGTAGCCGTGCCTGGGTCGTGAATACGAAATAAGCGATGGCGCACGTAAATAGTAAAAACACGAATTTTAACGTGGAAACCAACTGGTGAAAACCACGTGCTCGCCGCCTACGAGCAAAACCTACCAACCACGTCAATCGGTTTAAAACTTTACAAGGAAATCAAAGGCAATAATTACGCGCATAATTAATTGCAACATCTAAGAAATAAATGAAAGAACTCCCTGTTCGATCTTCCTTAGCATGTAATGCGAGCAGACATCCCGATCTCTCTTCGGTTGATTCCTTGTAACGCGTTCCATAGCGAATCTACACCTCGTGTTGATCTCTTCAAGTTGTGGGCGAGATCTATTGGTTGGAGGACTCCCTCCAGGAGATTTGAACCAAGATCAATTAATAATCAAGGTTGGTGTGCATGGGATTGATCAATTGATGATCGAAAAAGCCATGCACGGATGGGAGAGGAGACCGCGTTTCTTGAGAAAGGTAGGGCGAAATTAAGCTCCAAAGCGTGTTCACGTGTTCTTCAATTGTTGGTGTTTTAATACAACTTGTCTTACTTGTTGGCCAAGTCTCAAGTTACCATAAACCACCAAATCCTACAAGGAATAAGATTACCATTAATTGTAGGATAAATCAAATAAGGTAATAATCAAATATGGAAAAAGATCTTACCTTATCATGTATCAATATAATATGGAAAGTATCTTACCAAATCATATGATAAATCGTCATGGACACGGAAGCCATCTAGACGTGTGCTAGGTTAGGTGGTCCCACTTGGACTCTCACTTATTTAATTAAAATAAGGAATTATCACATGTGCTTAATTTAAACAAAGATAAACTAAAATTATAATGTGATAATAAGTCCATGAAAATCCAATTATAATCAAATCAACCAAATAAAATATCCAATTAATTTAATTATAAATGTGGAAAAATAAATACCAACAAAATAAACTTTTATTAAACTATAAAAGTTAACAATCTCCCCTTTGGCTTTTTCTATTTTTCCAAAACACTTGTCATCGATAAATATAGAATTAAAGTTCATAGACACAGGTTTCTCCCCTAAGTGTGTTATCCTCCCCTCAATTTAAGCACTAAACTAGATAATGAATTAAGAGAAATAACACATAAGCAAATCAACTAATTAACACCAAATTTCACACGTAAAAATGATTTGCTTACCACTCTCCCAAAGCGGACGAAAGAGGATGACATACCCTGCCCTACTACCCTACTACTCCCCTTTTGGTAAAATAGGAAGTCAAAGCGGTGTATCTTTAGAACAAAATGCATGAGAAATTGAAAATTTTCCCGAAATTTAAGAGCGAGATGCATCTAGTACCAGAGACTTATCAGATGCTGGCCGGCTTCCCATCGCGACAGATGCATGCAGGCGATTAATACGATTCACTATGCATTAATATAAGTCAATTATGATGTGTGTGTGTGAATCAAACACCTTTGGTCAATCATGCATCACCATCAAATACCTTATGGTTGCCCTAACTTATCGGCTTTTCATTGTAGCGCATAAAGCGAGACCGCTCAAAATGCTGTAAAAATCACGAATTCTTCAAATCCTGCCGACACTTTTTCAATAAAATGGCATTGTCTTTGGAGGTGGAAATAGCTACGCTCAATCCCAGAAAGTCATCTTTTTCTGCTCCCCTTTTCTTTCAATTTAAGCTCATTTTCATTTTCTTTTTTTTTGTTTTGAAAGAGGGGTATGGACTTGCTTGGATTGATGACCTTCTTTTCCACCGACCGCTCTTGAACAATCGAGCCGTGTAATGCTAAAAAGCAAGATTTTGAACATAGGTCTACACTCGAGATATAGAGCCTCAATTAGAAACAAAACCTTATAGCATTGAGCGGTAGTGACTTATTCCATTGGATTGTCCGAAAGTGTCAGATTAATCTGAGGCATGTTAACTGTACGCCGGATGGTACTTTCTCGATTTTAGCCTCACAACACTCAGATTCATCTGCAGAGCCAAACGATCTACAACCCACAAAGAATGAGAATCTTCCTATATGCATGTATTAAGTGAAAAACAATTGCGAGAAAGGAAATTGCAAAACAAATTTTTTTGAAAAATGCAATTAAAGCACACAAAAGTAAATGATAAAGAGGATCTCATTTTGTGAAAGAAGTGGGATCAATGGGATAAACAAGCTCAAAAGGAACAAACTTATTTTCATAAGCTTTCAAATCAACTTTCCTAATCCATACTTGTTTCCCTTTCAATTTGGTTGTAGAGGTGGAATTTTTCCTATTAGAACACTTGTTTGGTATGCTTTTTGGAAAATTTAGGACAACAGGCTTCTTATGTCCTCTAACCCCACACAATATTGACCACTATTTCTATTTTTACCTTTACCCTTCATTTTGTATGATCTTGCATTATTACTAGGCGTAAAGGACCTAGAACTAGGTGTAGATTCATGGGGATTATACATATCATGATAAGACTTAGTCATGCTCAAGGAATGTGAGGGTAACAAATTTATCATGATTAAATTTACCATAGTGAAGGCATGCATGAGAAGAAGAGTACTTACCGAGCTTCGCTCTCATTCAGTTTGAGTAAACTTCTTCTTCTTTCCAATAGGACCTCTCGGCTTTCCAGAATTGATAGATGGTCCTCGCTTTGATTCGATCTGATCCGCTCAGATGTATCTGCTTCGACTCTTGATGTGCGGATGTATCGGAGTAGGTTCACATAGACATGTCCTAGATACGGTTTTGTTAGGTAGCACCTGGGTGTAATGGACAACTCCGGTGTTATCTACGAGTGAGTCGATTTGATCCTTCCTTCCGATTTGAGTTTGTTTGGGCATAAGCGCCGTCCTTATTCGCTTCGATGCGGATGTATCCGCGATCCCAAGTGAGTGAGGCGTAGTAAGTTTACTACGAGAGGGTTAGATGCATCCTGGCTCGCCATCGAATCTTCGCAGATATAACTGGAGGCGTAATAGCTTCACCGCTATCTCTTGTTGCCGTTGGTTATCATCTCCTTTACCACTTTGTTTCACAAAGACAACATGATCACTGCGATGCCTTTTTCCTTTTCCTTCGTAGCAAGACTATTTATCATCGGATGGTCTTCCATAACGTAGAATTTCATCAAATCGGTCAAATGCAAGAACAAGTTGTTTGATCTTTACATGAGCTTTAGCAAGCTCATCTCGAGTTTGGCAATATCGCAATTCTTCTCAATTTGAGATTCCTTGTTCTTCTCTTGAGTTTTGGTTAGCTCGTCTCTCGGTTTGGCAATCTCATCATCTTTTTCTTTGAGATTGAGCAAATGATTGTCTATTGAACTCAAGCATGGTCTCAATAGATCTATACGTTCCTCCCAGATTTTGAAGCTTTTCTTCGGCTCACCGGATCTCGGTCGATGCATCTGCGTTAACACTGCAGAAGGCAAATTTTAAAGAATCGCACGCAGATGATTCTCGGCGATGAAAGTAATTACGATTTTGATTTGCCTTTATCTAGTCCGAATCGGATGCATCGTCTCTTCATCGCGCCAAGTAATATTTTGGGCTTTTTGCGTGGTTTGCATTCAAGTGCATTGTGCCATATCCTTCACACTCCTCACACTTTATCGTTTTTTGTTCTTTCTTTTGGAAGAGTTTGAGTTGTTTTTGAGGTACTTTTGAACTTCTTTATAAGGTCAATCATTGTCTCATCATCTACAAGATTTTCGCATTCTGCCTGGATCCTCACTGAACCTGTCGATTCATCCGGGATCCACACCAGCCTTAAACGCAATTCCGCAGTTTCTTATTATTCAAATCGGCCAGATACATCTCAAAGGTCATGGTTACCTACAAGTTCATCAACTCTCATAGATGAAAGATCCTTGCTTTCTTCAATTGCGGTTACCTTTAGCTTCAAGCGGTCGGGTAGAGATCGGAGTATTTTCTTCACGATTCTCGGTGAATCCTTGATCGAGGGATTACTCAATAATTTGTGAGTCATTAGCCTTGCATAAAAGCTTCTAAAGTCCTCTTTCTCATCCATGATGAGAACTTCAAGTCATGTGTAATCATCTGCAATCTAGATGATTTGGACGATGGTACCTTCATTCGCATAATCTTTTAGGGCATCCCAAGCTTCTTTAGCCGTTCTTGAGGAAATCAACTTGAATTGATCGCATCCACATGAGAAACAATAGCATTTAGGGCTTTAGAATTAAAAGAAGCGAGAACGTTGTAGATTAGTAAAAGTACTTACGGGTTTAGCGAGATACAACTCGATTAACTTGACAGGTGGAGTGCAAAGTGTATCCATCAAGGGTGGTAGTCCAACAACGCTCATCAATGGATTGAATAAAAATTTCATCCTAATTTTCCAATAGGATAGTTAGATCTATTGAGAATAGGGGGTCTAAGAGTAGTAAACTGACTCCATTTAGACAACTAGATCTCACTTTGTAAAAGTGAACCAGCTCGATACCAATTGAAAGTTTGTAGTTGTCTAAATGATCTGATTTTTAGTGACCAGGATAGTGCGTCACGTGCATTACTCGATTTAACTGTAGTTCCATCGCTTAATATCAACTGGTAATGCGCAAATTGCTTTGAAACCTAGATCGTCTCGTAAGTCAGGATGCGTCCCGGGTCGTGAATACCTAAATAAACAAGAAGCATGACGTAAATAGTAAAAACACGTAATTTTAACGTGGAAACCCAGGCGGGTGAAAACCACGTGCTCGCCGCTTACGAGCAAAACCTACCAACCACGTCCAATCGCTTTAAAACTTTACAAGGGAAATCAAAGGCAATAATTACGCATAATTAATTGCAACATCTAAGAAATAAATGAAAGAACTCTGTCGATCTTCCTTAGCATGTAATGCGGCAACATCCCGCTCTCTTGTTGATTCCTTGTAATGGCGTTCCTAGCGAATCTACACCTCCCGTGTTGATCTCTTCAAGTTGTGGGCAGGCAGATCTATTGGTTGGAGGACTCCTCCAGGAGATTTGAACCAAGATCAATTAATAATCAAGGTTGGTGTGCATGGGATTGATCAATTGATGATCGAAAAAGCCATGCACGGGATGGGAGAGAAGGAGACACGCTTTCTTGAGAAAGGTAGGGGGGCGAAATTAAGCTCCAAAGCGTGTTCACGTGTTCCTTCAATTGTTGGTGTTTTAATACAACTTGTCTTACTTGTTGGCCAAGTCTCCAAGTTACCATAAACCACCAAATCTTCTACAAGGAATAAGATTACCATTAATTGTAGGATAAATCAAATGAGTAATAATCAAATATGGAAAAAGATCTTATTATCATGTATCAACAATATAATATGGAAAGTATCTTACCAAATCATATGATACGTCGACGTGACACGAAGCCATCCTAGACGTGTCTAGGGTTCGTGTCCCACTTTAATTTCACTTATTTAATTAAAAATAAGGAATTATCACGTGTGCTAATTTAAACAGATAAACTAAAATTATAATGTGATAACAAGTTCACGAAAAATCCAATTATAATCAAATCAACCAAATAAAATATCCAATTAATTTAATTATAAATGTGGAAAAATAAAAATGCCAACAAAATAAACTTTTATTAAACTATAAAAGTTAACATTGCGTATAAAGAGTTTGTTACAAATACTTTCATACAAGAGTCTGCGTATGGTTGCCATTTGTGGAAAAGACGAAAAGTTGAATGTAATTATGCCGGGTCGGCGGGGAGAAACAACCATGTCGAGGAAAATTTTTATGAGATAATTGCTCACATAGTAAATGCAACATGCTAATTACAAAAACAGGAAAAAAAAAAGGATATTTGCCAAAATAACAACATTTTTCATGTTGATGAGCCAAAATTACACTTAAAATTGTTTCTTTTCCATTAATTAATTAAACATTAGCACTCCCACCCCGGCGTCCACCAGGCCCCCCAAACAACTGGTTCCCTGGTGGTGAATCGGTGACGGCGAAGGAGATGAACAACCTACGGAACCTTGGATAAGATGATGGGAAATATGAGGTCCGGAGAAATGGAGAGGATAACCTAAATGGGAGAGTTGGCAAGAAAAGATGATCTAAGCTTGTCTGAGAAGACGACCGGATAAGTTCGCTGGATAGCTGGGCTATTTGCACCCCAAACATTGCTAAATACACCCCCATTTTTTTTTTTGGCAAAAATAATCTCAATTAAAGGGCTGACATGATAAAATGGGAATTGGATGGGGTGTATTAAGTAAATTAGGTTTGATTAAAAAAAAAAAGTGGTTGAGTGTATTTCGCAATTGGGTAGTGTTTAGAGAAAAATGGGTGCAAATAACCTACCCCTTCGCTAGAGAAGATGACCGGTCGGAGTTACACTACAAACAAAATGAGAGATGTGAGAGATAAGTGGAGAAAGTGAGGGTTGTGTAAAATTAAGGGTAAATTGGTCCAATTAGATAAGTAGTTACTATTTCTGCATGGGTAATTATATATACACCACAATTTTTGTTGGAGACACCACATTCTAATTGCAACAAACATCCTTAATTTTCTTTTATTTTTTCACTCGCATCCTTCAAATTTTTGCATCAGATTTTTATCATCGCCCTTATTCTAATTTGTGCAAATTAGTTGGAGGGCAAGCTTCCAATCATAAATTAGTCAAGGGAGTATAAACATATTTATTTATATATTGTAATTTTAAAAAATAAAAATGAATAAAAGAAATTATAAAACTTTTACAAAGTATTTGCATCTCAATTGAATGTATGTTTACAAAATATTTAGAGAAGAATTGAGATTTGAGACATGATGTGCTTACTTAATTGAAGTTTAAAAATAAAAATATGCAGAAAAAAATTGAGGGTATAAATATAGAAATGAATGAAAATTGAGGAGTTTTATTTCAATTTAAATGTGGTGTAATCACTAAAAAGGGTGGTGTGAATATAATTACCCTTTCTGCATTGTTGAAGTAATTGATATTTTTGTAAGTACAACTTCACTTGTCGCAATTTTTGTTAATTGCTCATTAAAAAAAAAAAGAAAAAAAAACTACAGTAGACATCGCAAGAAAATACTGATTAGAATGTCTAGCTGATATTGCAATTTAATTTTCGCTAAATAACATAATTTAATTTTTTTTGGTCAAAGAAACATTAAAACTAACGTATGCTAAATGTGTGGACTTCCACATACAAGAGCAACAAATATTGTTGGCGTCCATTTGCATCTAAACAATAGCATTTGTTACTAGTATTGATTGAATCAATATTAACATAGCACATTCGCATTGATTGATGTTGCAGTCTTATGTATTACTGGGACGTAGAATTGCAACATTAGCAAACGCTAACATGCAATATAACCATCGACTTATAATTAACAGTTATATTTGTTATTAGAACATCTACGTGATCTCTACCAATTGAGGTATATGTGTCAATAAAATAGACAAACTTCCATTTAATATCATATTGTCTATTAAATAAACGCTCAATTACGTAATTACATAAACGTCACAAACATGTGAAAACACAAGGAGAACACATCCTAACTTTTAACAAGATTAAAGTTTATTGAACATGTCACACGTGCATTGACTACTCATGCTAAAACCTATACTTGCTTAACCCATTAAGAAAAGCCTAACTGTATATGAATCGTTTCAAACAATAAACCCAAAATAGTGAAAAGTCAACCATCTTTATACCAGCGGAAATGATCGTTTTAAGTTGGATTCATAAATCCTGTAGACCTGTATTACCACCCTCTACGAGCAATACAATACCTTGTGCATTTAATTTCAATCTTCTTTCAAACAAAACAGAGGTTGCAAATGGATATATTAGGTCTGCAAACTCCATTCACAGCTCACTCCACTTACCATCAACTTCGTACGAGGTTTGCTGGTGAAGACGGTTTGGATAACCTAGTTTATATTCACACATTTTATACGATCCACAACTATTAATCACTTATTATGATCCACAGCTATATGACCCAAAATAGTAAGACTAGCAAAATATCATCAGTTACCAAACATGCACTCATTGTTGCAAGAACTGGAATTGCACAATGCAACTCACGGAAATGGTCTAGTACCAGCTCTTTAGTACCAATTTATGGTACCGGCACGTGTGATTTCAACTCATGAAAAACCACATGTGCTGGTCCTACAGGTGCTATAAAATATGAGTTACGATCTCCTCTCCACTATGGGATGATATGTTGCCCACAGTAACGACGTGTCCCCCACTGATCGGTGGGGGTGGTGGCCCCACTGGCGCCCCACCAATCGGGGGGGACACCTCCCCACCACGGGCAACATACCCTCCCCACAGTGGGGAGGAGATCATTAGTGTATAAAATACTCATTATAGATTAAAAAGATTTTCAGTTCTGGAGATAAAGGTCATTAAGATTAGAAAAAATTAAATTAAATTAAATTAAATAAATAAATAAATAAAAATCAGAGTCTATCGATAAGAGTGGTATAATTGGGCATGAAAATTTTTAGTATATAGAATACTACGGAAAAATGTACCATCTACAGTCCCTTGTACATGTTTTGGTACCTCAGTAAAACTAGTGGAGACCTGAGAGATCACTTTGTAAAAGAAAGACTCAATTGCTCAATTTTCATCATTGCATTTTCACCGTAGGTAAAAGAGGAAACAACTGTTCATGCATGCTTGGTAAACATTTTTCAACTTCTGTGCGCTAGTCCATTGTATTTGAGAAACATACCACACACAATTATGACGCGTTTGTTAAGCTGGATTGAATGAAAACGGACAGTATTTAAGGACCAGAATAAGTTAAATCTTATCCATTTTCTTGTTCATACCAAGCATGATGCACAACAGAAACTCCACATTATTTATTCAAGCTAGCATATGATCCTATCTCATTCCGTTAAGAACATGGAACAGTAGACTTGCTCTATCATTCTGGATCAACATATTTAACTAATTCTCATGCAAATGAACCACACTGACCTGGTGATTTCCAGTGCAAAAATGATATAATAATATCCTGAATTGCACTCTGCTTCAGTCCCTTCCGGCTTGCTGCAGAACAACACATTTATACGATAACAGCATTTTCCCAGGCAGGCTTTGAAACTCTAATGCTTTAATCAAACAGTCATATAATCAGGTAAATTTATCATCATTTATGACATAAATGATCGTCTTCAACATCCTATTTATGATCATCAGTAGCATCATGGCTATGACAATTATAGCTATATTATTTATCTTACATTCAGAAAAGGTAAAATATCTAGTCTAGATGCTAATCATGAAACATTTCAATCCTGATCATCACAGTATTTTTACTATCCTAACAATAATTCCTGGCTATCTTTTCTTTCAGGTCAGGAAGTGCTCAAAAAACGGCCTTCTATAAAAGTCAGTTGCGCAAAATATAAGATCTATGAACCCTTTTTTTTCCTGCTATTTGATTCCACAATATGAGAGCTTTCACTGGGTCTGTACTCAACTTTAGATGTTCCAACTTTCAACCAGTTACTAATTTCCTTCCTGCTCATAAGTTACAACTAGCTAACACTCGCCTGCATCACTGGAAATGACCAGATTTTAGATGGGCCACCCTCCTCCCCAAGAACCTTTTCATTGGCCCACCAGCTGGAACCAACACTAGGCTTATCGGCATTTTCTCCATCTACATTCTCAAAGTTGAATTCTTTGGGAGATCCAAGGGTGATAGTCCGGTTCTTTTGGTGCTTCATTTCTTCCTCACGCTTTGTTTGAACTTCATCAGATGTAATGTTGGAAGTTACTCCATCAGTATTCACATGTTCGTTTTTCGATTCATCTGAGTTTTCCTCTCGAGTACGTTCCACATTTTCAACAGACTCTGGCACGACTTCTGGGAACTCGGCTGGTTTCTTTTCCACGCATCTTACAACTTCCTCTGCAGTTATCTCAAAAGACACTCTATGATTAAGAATGTTCTCATCATTCTGCACTCCATTACGTTCATCTGGATGCGGAGTAATGTCTGAAGCTTGACGGTTCAGAAGGAAAATATCATGAGATTTAGGCCGCGAACCATCTGGAGTTAATACACCAGATGCATGGAATGATTTCCACTCACGAAGCACGATCTTCTCGAGGTTTAAAATCTTGGTGTGGTTTCCATTTCTGGACTCAACAAAAAGGGAATGCCCAGAAGTACACTCCAGGTCAGGAAAAGGTGATGAGGTGCCAGAACCAGATATGCCCGAGCTAGGTGAGATCAAATGGCTGACTGGACTACCAGGCTGAAGCTGATAAGATTGAAATTCATATGGAGATAGAGGGTATCGCTGACCACCTTCACCACCTTGAAAGCAGGGTTCAAGTAGCCGTGCAAATGGCACCTCAGGGGAGGAAGGTGTAGTTAAATGAACTGATTCTGGTGGTGGAGTATAGGAGGCAGTTGATGGTTCAGTTGTGAAAGTTGAAAATACGGGTGGAGAGACTAACTGGGGCTCATGAGCATAAGGCCCAATTGCAAAAATGGAGGGACGGCCCCCTGGAGAATACATATTTGCTGATATTGAGGTAAGCGACAAGACGCCAGTTGGTGATTGGGCTGCTGAAGGAGGTTCTGAGGGGGGGAAAGATACAGGAGAGGAAGGTGGTGCCACAAAAGGAAGCACTATGGATGGTTGAGGTGGATTTTCAGCTGTTGTAGAGGCAGTACCAGTGGTCGGGGTTTCAGGAACAAGAACCGCATGGCCAATTCGTTGCTTATTTTTGGGAGATCCAAAACACCAAAAAAGGCTCCAGTAGCTTTTCCATCCTTTTTTCTGCATGTGGAAAAGAAAGAAAATAAAAAAGAGATTGAGAACAAGCAGATAAATGCCGTACTTGGACGTATAGCAACAACGAGGCATAACAAAGTGCTAAACATAAGAACAGGTTCGGAGAGTATATATTAGCATCAAAAACATAAAAATTGTAGTAATGCATTGAATAGAATTCCCAGTTCATAGCGAAGCTCAAGAAACAAATTAAAGCAAGTGCATATAACCATGATTGTATTGCCTGACAACCCTTTATCTGTACAAAGTATAAACAACTAAATTTTTGCCTGTATATTTCTATCCATCAAACAAATTAAATCATGAGTACTGCTACTGAAGTGATTCAGTAAACCAGAAGCAGATAAGATGAAACATGCCAACAGAATTTATTTTACAAATGTTTTAGAAAATTATTTAAACAAACTCTGCCGGTCTGGAAAACCAGGTTAGTTATAAATGTATTTGTAAAAGCGAATAGCACATAAACAAATATAAAACTGTAAGGCCTCATGCCATGTAATTTATTAGAAGGATACATTGTGCATGGAGATTTGATAAATATATAACCCCCCACCCCACCACACCCAACAATCCCCAGGGAGTCATGAAGAAAAGAAACTACTGATACAAAGACGTGAACTGCAAATTGTTAAAAGAAAGAATATGGGCATCTATTGGTTCTAGTCAAAATCAGGATCTGATCGGTTATTATGCACATGGATGCAAAAAATCAAGACAAACAATAATGATTATTGACAATCATGTTTCACTGTGCCACTTGAGGCTGGCCACCGGCTATTTCTCGGGATAAAAGAGTCATTAGATATTGGAAAAGTAAATTCCATACTACTCACGTGGTAGAAACGAACACTAACAAGAACCAATCTGAGATTCCACATGCAAATTAGAATAAACCTCAATACATAAAGGACAGGGCCAAAACATGTCAAATTGCTTCTCAATTCTAATCTGATATGGCATTGACTCTTCCTTGTATGCATTCATGGCTGCAGAAGACAGCATTCTGCAGTCTCCAGCATATTTTCAAAATCAAAATATGTAGCATGGAGCGTAGAAAGCTATGCAGAACTTAACTCCATGAAGGTTAGAAAGGAAATGCCCTAAAATTATGGTTTTCCGTTCCCCCATCAATGTATCTATACTATGGAGATTGTATTGGAAATTTGATGTGTAAGATGTTTACTACAAATGGGAAACACAACCTATAGATGGGGTGCAATATATCTCTCGGAAATTCAACTGGTTCAAAAGTCATATGCTGCAGGGAAGTCCTGCACATTCTAGTTCTCGGTACGAAATTAGTGAGACTGCTGGTTTCTAGAGCTCAACAACTAATTAATTCATATAACTACCATTTCTACCCCCAAACCACCTGGGCTTCCTTTCTGAGTTCGACTCAAGGGTCTTTCAACTCAAGTAAATATTTTTGCTCAGGGAGTTTTCTACCAGAAGGGGTTGCTTATCATCTTCATCGTAAAACTACATGAACCAATATAAATAAATTTGAGAAAATTTTCACATCAAATCCATGCGGGGAAGTGAGCTCCTTTAGTACCAGCTCTAAGTAATGATATTCAGTTATAAGAATCTTTGATCATGCTGATTGAATATATGAATGAAGTCAGTAATGTTAACTGAAAAAATGACCAAGAAGAGCAACACCACAGACTGATGACAATATTACATTAACAATGGACAGGTCACTACAAACCACTATCTTTGCATTTAAGTAGAACATACTCCCTCAAACATTCTTTTTTAGACCAAAGTAAAGAGATCCAATATAATAATTCTCCAGGAGAATCACCTTGAACGTTTAAAACACCAAAAACAACCTTCGAAACAGAATTGCTAGTTAAACTATGTCTGACAGTTCTGAAAGCACTCCAAATTGCTGTCTCTTAATCCTTGCCACCGAACACTGATTCTCTTGATCCCACAAAACCTATTGAGTTTCTCTGTGACACCAAAAGCAATTCAATCGGTGGCAGGATTTTACCCAAGAGATTGGCTTTTTGCACGAAATGTTTAAGCCAAAATAACATACAACGTTCTAATCACCACATGGAAGAATCTAAATTCAATCAAGAGAAATCATACCATACAATCGCCAGATTTCAAATTTCGGAGCACTAATATAAACAGATATTTGATGCTCAAACAAGCCCCACAATAAAACTATCAATATCAAAATTAAAACACAGTCGAATGAAAATCAAATATCTAATAAATCAAAAAAGCATTTCAAAGTGCATCATCAAAATTCTGCAATAAATCTACCAAGATCAAAAGAGAGTCAAAAAAGAAAAAATCATACCTGAGGCGAAACTTGAGGACGATTCTGATTCTCAGCGGAGGCTATCACACTGGCGGCCGCGTTTATAGTCTCCAGGACATCATTTCCGTTCACTCGATTCATCGTTGTTCCGATCAAACAAAGCAATCTCTCGAAATCGTCGATCCAAAATACTCAAATTTCATCTCAAATATCACGACCAAATCAAATGAATACTAACGAAATATAGCTGAATTATATATGTCTGCGAGACAGTGACAACGATTCAGAGGAAACGGAAGAAATTGCGTGCGTTTTTTGGAGTGTAGATACAAAAACGTGTATGTATAGACTCTTAAATATTGATTTGGAGGTCAAACACGGCAATGACTTGAAACGGCTTTGTCTATCACGTGATGATTAACAAGGGACTGAGGTTAAGATAAGTAGGGAGTTAATTAATGACTTAATTATAATATAATTAGTTCAATTAATTACTGGGAGTGTAAAATTACCAAAATGGGCTTTGAGGAGATTGGCAAATGTCATTTTATGTTATATGTGCCTTGGTGGTGTGAATGACCACAACCAATTAGGGTTTTGCCAATAGGAGTTTATTTGTATTGACTTCATTTAATTTGAGTTGACATTTTTTAAGAAAACGAACAATTATAAACAACAACAACTTTAATGCTTTGTAAAAATTAGTTATTTTGACAAGTAATCAAGTTGACAACCGCCTTCTTAAGCGTTCTTTATTTAATATATTTGACGTAACACTGCCAACACATGTAATCCATCAAGTAATTCAACTGTGATATTGAACAATTTGAATTGCTCTGACCTAGCCTGAAATAGCTAAGTGGACAACTTTTTTTTAGGTAACTTGCCACATGAGGTCAAAATCTAGGAACATAAATTCCTTCCTATCACCTTAACTCAATCTATCCATTGGTCGAGCTCCGTCTTTATCTGCTAAGTAAACCTTTATCCCTTTGATCAATTTTTCAGTAGGATTTAGGGCTTGTTCTATTGACAATGTAGGAAATTCACTCGAACGACGTGTTAGATTTGTGTTGAAAATTAGAAAAATATATTAAAAATATAAAGTGTATGAGTGGTTGAAAATAATGAGAGAGAAAAATTAGTCGAAGTTAGTGGAAATTTATTGTGTATAGGAGAAGCCCTTAATATTAGATAATATTATTTTAAACTCAGTCGAGAATAAATTTCATGTGCTCCTCATCATTCAAATTGACAATGAATGTCACTAATGAACCAATTTGTATTTTGAAGCTTGAAGTGCATTTTAGTACTTTGAAGGAAAGTGAGAAGCAATTACTAATAAATTATGATGATTAAATAATAATGGAAACATAGTTAAAAAGCTTACTTTTTCTTTTATTAATTAAAAAATGCCGGTGAGGACTTTTTCAATTTTTACTTTTTCTCATATATATAGGATTAGTAATTACCGAGGAAAGCTTTTCCGTTTTGTAATCATATAACTTTTGTGTGCACGTGTGCCCATCCACTTTGTCCACAGGGGGCCCACACTGAAAATTCTCCGCTATTACCCGCCACCTTAACCCGCTCTTTATCTGTAAAATCGGCGGCCGATATTCCTTCGATTCGATGTCATCCTGGCTCCTAATGCTACGCAAGAAATCTGAAAGTTTATCTTATCCTGTTTTTGGATAAATTTTTATTTATCTACATTTTAGGTTGAGAATAGCAACGATTAAAAAATGATACTTTACTTGTTATTTTCATCTTTCATTTCATTTAGTTATAAATTGCTTCTCTGTCCTAAAAGATAATTTCATTTTGATTTCACAAAGATTAAAAATTTAATTAATAATTTTGAAAAAATAATATTTTACAATATACTTCCTAATATATCTTTATATTTATTTATTATTCCACTTTAATAGTTCTTGCACATTGATAACGATACACATTAAACCAAGGCATATAAAAAAATTAACTATGGAAATGAGATTGTATTTTAGGATAGACTAAAATGAAAAATGGAACCATCTTTACGGGACAAATGGAGTAACATCTTGTATCGTCATCTTCTTATATATGATTTTGGCTTCCTCTCTATTGTTCATATGTGTATGGATGGGAATATCAGACATGTGTCTCCTATTAACAAGGGAGACACGTGTCAGAAATTAGATCACATATAGGTGACCTAAGTTGTACATATATGCAGAAAAAAGCACCAGCGATCTCATCTCTTTTCTTTCCTTCCTTTTTTTTTTTTTTTACACCTTTCTTTAAATTTCTTTTGTAAAGCCTCTTAAAATGATAGTGGTACCCTTGTTATTTTAATAAAACAAAAATAAATGGATAAAGTAAAAAAATAATAATAAACAGATGTTGTGGTAAGAATCTCAAATATTTTGTTAATATGTAAGTGGGTCCCATTCTCATCATACTATATTAAAAAGTGTGGATGTGTGGAAATCTTTTGATTTCCAATAATGTCCCCACTAATATTTTATTTGGTCTAAAATACCCTTATTAAAGAAATATATTTAATTATATAGATAATAATTAATGAGTGACTCTTCATATTACAATTACATTAAAGAAATTAAACTACATACAAATATTCTAATACATTTTGATTTTATTCAATATAAAAATGATGATTAATAACTAGAAATCTTTTACAAAGTCATGTAGTCGTATGTTAATCGTTTAATTTAAAAATATGTCACAAATATTTTTGTAGTTCAATAATTGAAAAAAAATTACATAACTAATTTTTAAGTGATTTTTAAAATTACTTTGATTTGATCACACTACAAATATTTCAATAGATAATGTATTTTTATTCAATGTGTATAATTTAAAAATATATATTGATCATTTTTTTCTATATAACATCTTTCACAATTTTCTAATTAGGATATCGTGCTTGCATAGTTTTAAAATTAGATTGGTATCATATTTAATCAACTTTAATATATCTGTCTAATCTTATTGGAAAAAAAGTTTGTGTAGATTAGATATTTGGACTAACTTGGTAGAAATGGTCAAAAGTGTGTAGATTAGATAGTTTTGTGTATATTAGTGTATAAAATGGTCAAAAGTGTTATTTAGTTTACATGCATGAGTTTCTAATACTATGTTGATTTAATTTTATATTTTTTAAAGAAAATTAAAATTAAAACTTAAAATCATTATTTTATACTACGTGCGAAGCACGTATTCAAAACTAGTATAATTAAAGGCATATTTCTTTAGGGGGTAATTAAAGACATATTTAGCGCTCAAAATTTTTACATTAATATTGTTAGAAATCTTTTCTTTACTTTTGTCTATTCGATTTGTCTTCTAAAAAAATAATGGTATGTAAAATTATCATTTTACTATGTTTTAGAAAAAGAACTTAATGTAAATCACTTTTGGCACAACAAAATTATATGCTTGAGGATGAAAATTAGGAGATTTTAAAGGTGTGAATGATTTGTAGAATTAGGCCTTGTTCTATTTGGTGTTAACCAAATCTGCACGTAATTCCGTATACCTCATACTCATTTTCAATCACACACATTTCCCAAAATAATATTAACCACACATTTTTCTGGAATATCGTGTGAACAATGCACACGTCAAGCACAATGTGGTTAAAATGTGGGGACGTTTTGTAATGATTATCCTAAAATGTATTATTTTCTATAAGTTATATGAATAAAAATGAATTTAAGAAATTAAGAGTATATTTGTAAGAGATATTTTAAAAGGAAAAAATAATTTTTAAATGTAATCTTTAAAAAATAAAGAAAAAAGTACTAAAAAGTTTGAAATGGTTGAAGCATCAAAGAAATAGATATTTAAAAATAATATAGGAGGAAAATTATTTTTAAAATCACGTGTGTCAAACAGGCTTTGTAATTGTTTTGGCATAGAAACAATAAAATAAGGGTATAGTGAATGTATTTCTTTTCCTTTTTTTTTTTTTTTTTGGAATGAGGGTGTAGGGAATGTTTGATAGGAATTATTGGGAAAATAATTTTCGGATGTATAGTTCAAAAATAAAGAATTTTTTCTAAGAATATTAAAAAATCAAGGTAATAAATAGTTTAAAATAATGAGAAAGAAAAATCTCTCCCACTCTCAATTATTTGGTCTATTTTATTTTTTCACAAAGATTAATAATATTATTGAAAATATTGTTATGAATAATAATTGAAGAATAATTATTAGGTGTTATGAATAATTGAGAATAATGTGGTGGTTATGAATTATGAGGAATAATTTGGTGGAGGAATAATTTGGTAAAAGACGAATTATTATATGAATGACTATTATACCTTGACTTAAATTATGTAATTACTGATTGTCTTATTCAAATTTTCCTATAAGTGCCAGTTATTAATGAAATTCATTCACGAGAATTCATTCAATTCATTCTCTCTAAATTCTATTGTTTTCATATACTTTATAACACGTTATCGACGAGTCTCAGCCATTTGAGTAATATGAAGTGAGTATGCTTCTGATTGCATCTTATAGATGATCTTACATATCAGACGTAAACTAATTATTATAAATAACCTAATCCATCTCCAATCAATACTTATCTTTCTTTTCTCTCTTATCTTTTTCCCACTTTCTCACGCCTCACTTTCTTCTATCTTCCCAATCAGCTCACAGAAAAACATTTATGCGCATAGAATAGAGTTGTGTAATTCAAGAATCGCAAATGGAGGAAATATCGTGCACGTTCAATCGCTTCTCCCTAAGAAAAGAAAATATATATATTATATTACTTTATAATATAATAATATATTAAACTATAATATCTATTTTCTAGAGATATAAAGAGCATACATTATCAAAATCAAATTTTCGACTCCATTATACTCGATTTAACGAGCTTCGATTCGACACCAACTTGATTGATAGTTAATAACTGTTTGAAATATGTATTATCAAACTTTCAAAATTTACAAACTAATACACCAACTTTTGAAAAAGTTACAAAATAGTCCTTGAATATTTTGATATTGATAAATTGAAGTAGAAAGGAGATAATTTTCCAATCGTAAAAACATTGATAAAATATTTTTGACAATTTTACTTTGCGAATTGAATGGACAATTTTACCCTTAGGTAAACCGACCTAATTTTGACGATAAAGTGAAAAATGGATAAAATATTCATGAAGAAATTCTAAATCCATTGATTATATAAAATGGTTGAAGCCCATTCAGCTTAATCAGATCGAAATATTAATGTAACTCGCTCGACTCATAATTACATAATGTACTTATTCTGAATGATAAATGTCTTATTAGAAGTAATGAGTATTTGTTCTAGAAGAACAAATCGCTCCCTGCAGTTAGCAATATTTAATTCGACTTTATTTCTTTGCAATTTAATTCATCGCAATACCTCCTACTTGATGATGGGTTCAACCGCTACTAAACGGAAGGTTTTATATATTTCGCACTTTATATGTAAGTGATGGGTAATACTTTCTACTAGCATCTCTACTCAAGAAGTAGTTAAATATTATGCAATTTAATTTCTTGCTATTTAAATTCGTAAATTTATATTTATTGCAATAATTCCCATAAGGTAGGTTCACTACCTATCGGAGGAAATTTAATTTCTGTAATTTAAATTTATGCACTTTATAGTTTGAGTATATTTCAATGTGGTGGTAATACCACACGATTGGTGTGCATTTCCAACGATGAGTTACTTAACACGATTGGTTATAGAATCCTACCTCCGTATAGTAGTTGATCAAATATTCTAATCATACTCTCTGAAGAAGTAGACGATGAGAATAAAATTACTTCTTTATATATACCAATATGAATGGAGAAAATTGAGCAAGTGGTACTTGAAGTTACCATTGGATAAATAGACGAAAGTAAGTCTTGAAATAGATCCATGTTGATAAATCAAAGAAAATATATCGCATGGAAAGCTTATATGAAGTAATCTTATCGATGATATGAGATTGTATTAATATGAGAATAAAATGCTCTTGAAGAAGCATAATCACTAGATTTCGATTTGAATAAAGCCAATATGATATTATTATTACTCCAGGAAGAAGTACAAAACAAAGTGGAACATAATGGTGAGAATATCAAAAAGATGGCATTAAACACTCGAAAATATAGAAATGCAAAAGAATATACATACGAATCCATAAATGAGGGATGCGTCTCGAGAGTATAAATACTCGTAACTCGCCACCATCAACATTAGGATTCATAATGAAATATTTAAAGGATCAATTTCTTTTCGCTGACACGATGATCCGTGACCGGAGCGGACTGGGCTTCCACTGATTCTTGAACATATGCATGAAATTTGATGAGTAGTTCATCAACGATTTGATGAGAAATAAGTATTTTTCTCTGAATGAGAGATAAACTTATTATTTACACCGATCTAGAAACGCTAGTAAGCTATCAAAGAAATTATTAATATTCAACAAACCTATTGGTTTGACATGAAAATTCCATGCAACGAGGCTATATTGAATATTTCCTCCAAAGGTGTGTTGTAGCCGAAGGACAATGAAAGCATCACTATTATTCATCATATACATCATGCATGCCAGTTGTGGATGGATTGCGCTGTAGCCCCAACCACTTGGGACCCATGGTAGAACTGGCCCACCCGAGTATTAGATCCAACTAGATGAAAAGGTATTACACTCAAAACTCTTATTCCCCATGATGGTAAAACGCCATTATAAGTCTAGCTAAAGTTTGTTGTTTGCTCCTCCATATATATTTGATTTCTTGTCTCCTAACTCTTTTTAGTCGGCTTGCCATATCCACATATTGGATATGGCCTACGCCTTAGATCCACCAAGAATACATACGCTTTAATGGCGAGGTAAAAGGTCGACTTGTATGAGATGATTCTAAAATCTCCATATCCATCTCTACTCCTATCTCTCTTTTACACTATACTTTTAATGTATGAACATGAGAGATATATGAAACCCTCTATTTAAAGAAAAATTTTCAAACCAATAATTGAAAGTGCACTATTTACTTTTTGACAAATATGAAAGAGAAAAAAATGCGTAAAATTTTTTTAAGTGAAAATGACATATATCTGCTTGATTGAAAAATAATATATATATACATATATATATATATATCTTAAAATCGAAAAACAATATTTACAATTACAAGAAAAACATTGATCTTCGTTATTACATCGAGCTTTTATATTAATATGAGAAAATTATTATACTAAAATTTTCTACTAAATTTACAAACAGGATCTCTAAAGTAAGTTTTTCAAGGTCAGAACGCGTTTGTTGATCTTTGAATTTGGCCCATAAGGCCATTAGCTCACCTTGCACGTGGTTCCACTAGGATGTGTCTCAAGAGCACATTGAATATCATCCAAAGGCTCCCTTACTCAATCCATCCTTAATGAATGCTATTTTATCTTCTCGATTTACGGACAAGTACCCCACGTGATTTACATCGAGTGTCACATGTCCAATAGAGCACACTTGTAGCATCCTCCTAATCTTTTTGCTCAGTTTCTTTGAAAACTACTTTTACCCATACCAGGCATGTATTTAGAAGGAATTGAAACCTCACCAGAGATAATCGAACCTTTGCTTTCAATCAAGCATTGGATATCTTGTGGGATACCTTATTCATTAGCATCCTTAATCTTTCCACTACCTCGATAAATCCTTTTAGGATTTTAATCGGTAGAGTAATGGATAGTATTTTCAAGATTTGAGAGCATATGATCCATTATAATGTATAAACCCTTGTTAGGATGAATTTTTAATAATTTTGATGATTTATTTATAGAATAATTTAATACAGTATGAAATAAGACTCGATTTTAAATAAATAATATGAGCGTAAGAGCTACGATTGAATTAAATAATATTTGGATGTGATGCGATGAGTCAGTGTAACTGGTGGTTTGAACAAGTAGTAGACAATAATGTCACCAAAAGATGATGGAATATGTCGGTGAATTGTTTCTATGATAAATCATATGAAGTGACTATCTGATATTTAGTGAAATCGATATAAGAATTTCTTGAACTAGAAGTTCAATAATACTACGTTGCAAAACCGACCACCATCCCGCTTAAATAATTATTGAAATCAATATTTCAAGTGAAGAATTAAAAGAATTCTTCAATGATTGTTGTTCTCGATAAATGATGAAATCATTACTAGCCAATATTGGGAATAAATCCCAAATATATCTGAATAAAGGATGAGAAGTATGGGCACTCACTTCATCCTCCATGAATTTACTGACATGATATGGATCCTAGATAGTCACATATGATTAAGTATATTTGAAAATTTACGAAATATTTGCTCACTATGAGCATGATTTTGATTTAATGATAAAGCTAGTAAATGTATATCCCAATACTTGAATAAATCCTCGAAGGATTTGAGTATGCATACAAGTGGGATATTATATGGCAAATTATTTAAAGTCCTCAAATAAATTGCCGATATCGAGAATAGAATGCAAACGGTCTAAATTCTCATATTAAGAATGATGAGAACATATATGATTAAAATCATACCAACTGTATGAGTTTTGGTGTTCTAAATTTTCAAGATGAGGGAGTATTAAAAGTTGAAAATAAATGCATCATGTTATATCCTCGAAATTGAAATATTAATTTGAAGTTCAAAGATGCATAAAGGCTATGAACAATCACATATATCATTTACGATGCTTTGATAAGTTAGCACGCTGTGAAGCGCTGATATTTCCCCAAACATATATATCAAAGCAAATTATAAAATATGAGTATTAATAACGAGGAGGCATATGCTCTTGAAGATATATAGACATAACTATATTGTGTAATCCTACAAGAGGATTGATAATGAGATATCTCGATAAGTTATGTCGATATGGGGAAAAGAAATGAAATTGAAAAGTGTCGACACGATATGAAATGTAGCGCTACATATGATCAATGATAATGAAAATATTGAGATATATTGAAGATGATAAATGGTGAATGTGAAATCCTTAACTTATGAGATGATGAGATGATGATGACTATTGCTCAAGTTTAAAGATAAGCATGGTGGTCATTATATGTTGCATGCTCATGAAAGTTAAATTACCGATCATGTGTGTAAAATAGGCCGAAATTAAAGGATCGGATGAGCTTAAACCCAGTGTTTATGAGTACTAAAGGGTGAGCTAAGCCCTGGGCATGAAATAACCTATTAAGTGAGTATTAAATGTTAAACGATATATTTTAAGTGTTATTTAGTTATGAAGGTTTACTTATATGTTTACATGTTTTACTATGAATTTATATGCTTTAAATTGTGTGTTGGAGACATGTGTTCATGGTGAATGTTTTGTAGTTGTGTAAGAAAATTGATGCACTCTAAATGAACAGAAGAGTATAAAAACCAATGTATATGATACTCATACAAATGTATGAAAGATTTTGAAATCTTATAAGATACTTGTATAAAATACTGCGTTGCACTCTTTTTTCCTCGACCGGCGGTTTATCCCCATCGTTTTTCCTAGCAAGGTTTTTAATGAGGCAACTTTAAAGCGTATTCACATGAATAATGTTTTTTCCTTCATTGGGTTTTCCTAATCGGGTTTTTTCCAATAAAGGTTTTAATGAGAGCATATTCATGGTATATTGAGAACGATAGGAGAAATTGATACAGCCAGATCTATCGGATCAAGTTATAATGGAGCTAATGCTTTAGATCCAACGATGATGATATTGAAATCATTTACCGTAAGTAAAGATATCGCTTCAAGATATGAAATCAAACCCGGAGCAATTGTACTCTTTTTCCTTCGATCAAGTTTTTCCCACGCTGGGTTTTCTTGACAAGGTTTTAACGAGGCAAAGACGTGAATACTCATATGCCGATAGACATCAGGGGAGCAATGTTTTGATGAAGAAGATATAACCACTCAAGCTATCCTGAATCGGTTTTTTCCACTGGATTTTTCTCCAAACAGCGCCCGTTTTTGTATTAATAGTCGTTTCAAGTGTTATGCGCATAATAATAAGAATAATTATTAGGTGTTATGAATAATTGAGAATAATGTGGTGGTTATGAATTATGGGAATAATTTGGTGGAGGAATAATTTGGTGGAGGAATAATTTGGTAAAAGACGTAATTATTATATGTGAATGACTATTATACCCTTGATGAAATTATGTAATTCACGATATCGCTTAATTCAAATTTTCCTATAAATAGTGCTTATTAATGAATTATTCACGAGACTATTCGAATTAAATTCTCAAATTCTCTATTTGTTTTTAAATACTTTTATAACAAATATAAATTTTTTGAATCCCATAATTTATTCTTATGACTAATTTTTAAATTAATATTTATAATTATTATTATAATATAAAACAAGGGTATATTTGTAAAGTAAATAAAATAAATTTCGTTAATACAAAACAAATCTATGTAATTGGGATAATATAAAAAAAAAGAGAGAGAGAAGATGGCACAGAGGGAGCAGTTTATTTTATTTTTGTTTTTAAAAAGTTATGTCTAGCAACCCGTAAATGTCATAGTTTGAATGATTCAATCATTAATGCTTGAGGTATCATGATGCAATTGAGTCTACATTGACATATAAAATTATCGTCCCACTAAAAGTAATGTTTGTTTAACGACCAAACACTACGTGCCACTTTGTTTCAATCATGACAGTAGAAGTGATGATGGAGATTGAATAGAGATTGAGAGTTCAAAGTTAGGGAGCAATTCCAAGGGACACAACAGTTAGAACGAGCCTATAAAATGTGGTTAAACGCATATTCTAGGCTCGATTTTCCGTCAAGCTCGTTTGTATTTTTTCTTGGGACCACTGGAATATCTCCCGATCGAAGCACTAAGGCCTCATGGAATTAGTGAGAAATAAAGCCCGGATACCCTCGGTTATATAATATAAAATAATAATAATAATAAAAATAAAAATAAAAAAATGAAAGAAGTTAGGAGGCACCTTCTTGGATATTTTAGTGAAACGATATGTGGATAAGCACTAGGACCTAACTTGGACTGCTTCTTCTGACTTTTTACCCCACAACATGCGCCAGTAACGTGTTATCTGATGGCTATATAAAAGCCTACGGATGGAGCTGTTGGCAATCCATAGGGGTTACCTACCTTTTGCCCTATTCCGTTTTTAGCTTGTTTCATAGTCTTCTTTTCAAAAACTAGTGATGCAAACGTACCTTGCACGTTTTTATGCAAATTGATTAATCACTTGTTCTATACACAATATTATTGATTTATTAGAATGATGTATTAAATATGTGCTTGAAAATTAGAGAAAATATATAAAATAATTATATGGATGGTAAAAAATAATGAAAGTTAGTAAAAATTTATTGTGTATAGAATAAGCCTTAAGTATATATTTGGTAAGTACACTAAGCTATAAAGCTAGTTTATATCTTATTTGAAGAGCTTATAACCTCTTTCTACTAAAATTAGTCATGTTTGATTGGAAGAGTTTATTTAAAAAACTTCTTTTACTAACTTTTTAAATAAGTTTATGAGCTGTTCATTTTTTTTCTATTTTTATCTTTTTTGTTTTGTAAAAAAAAAAAAGAAATGTTATTATTTTAAATATATTATTTTCGGCCATTTTGTATTTTTTACCTAAATTTTTAACTAATTTTACCAAACACTAATATTTAAATCAGTTAATTTTTCCGCTATCAACTATAAATTATAAAGCTTTCAGTTAGCTTATCAGTTATAAGCTAACTTATCAGCTATTAACTATCTTATCTGCTTATTTTACCAAACATACCCTGAATATCAATAAGAAATAGTAATATATTTATTTATTATCTTTATATTATAATTTTTGAAGTGTCGCGAAGGCAAAAATGCCAACATAGCACACATTAAATATTTTTTAAAAAATATAAAATTAGTTTTGGAAATAAGCCAACATTAATTATTAGTAATTAAAAATATAATTGAAAATAAACCAATATTTAAAACAAATATTCAATGAGAAAAATTGGTTTTGGAAAGACTTTAAATATAACTTCATTTTTCAAAGTTCTAATTCAAAATATTAAATAATAAATATTTTTTATTTATTTTCATCGTATTAAAATGATAGGTTTTGATAATTTCGCTTGGTTATGTGAATTGGACTATTCAAAAATAGTGAGTATTTTTTAATTTTTTAATTTTTTAAAATCAAATAGTAAGTAGTTATAATTATAACTAGATTTATATCGAACAATTTATTTATTTTTAAATAAAACATAGTAATATGGTCAATAACATTAACATTGTCAATAGTCATATGGTCTGATGATATGTAAATGGGTTTCATAAACCCATGGTTAAGAATTCAATTTCATTCCTCTATAATCTCAATATAATGTTCGAAAAAATGTATCATTAAAAAAAAGTTTTAAAAATGTCATGTAATTTCTACGGGGTTTCAATATGTCATTGATTATGATTTCTATTATTTGTGTTGCGTTGCTATTAAAGAAAATAATTGATCTTATTGTTTTGAATTGCTTTTGATATTGAGATATTTGGGGAGAATTTAAAATTATGCTATGTTCATTTTGTTCAATTCTGTCATGAGTATTTACAAGATAGATTTGTTCGAAATACACAGAAAACTCTATCAAAATTGTTAGAAAATTTTACACATATTGTTGTTATTTTATTTTATATTTTTCCACAGTTATCAATACAATTTTGGTTTAATTTCACTGGCAGATATTCAAGTTAAATAAAAATAACAAAACGGTCACTAACGTTCCAAATTTACACCCGTGGTCACTAAAGTTTATATTACTTTTAGTAATGGCCATAGAGGTCCAAACTGTTGTAAATAAAATTTAAATTATCAATAATTTAAATTTATAAAAAAAATGAAATTGCTAAGGCCCATCCCTCCCCCCCTCCCCCAAAAATTCCAACCACCATCACCACTGCTTTCTTCGATTGCTAAATCCGACAACCATAAAAACATCCACCATAACACTGTTAGAAAGGAAGCGTGATGACAGTATTGTGGTGATCTGATTTTGGGGTTGGAGGAGGATGCGGTGATTGTGCTGGAACGATAAGATGGGTGTTTCTTTGTAATTTGAATTTTTGATATAAAATTACACTTTTGATCATTTAAATTTTATTTATAATGGTTTGGAGTTGGGACCCTCAGCGACCATTACTGAAACTGATATGAACTTAATTGACCGCGAGTAAAACTTTGGAACTTTAATGACCACTTCATTATTTTTGTATGACTCAAGTGACCGTTTGTAAAATTAATCCATATCATTTTATATTGAACATATTTTTCTATGCAATGCACAGGTGAAATAGCTAGTGTTTATAAATATTTATGAGACATTAATTTTTATTTTTATTTTATTTTTGAATGAATGAGACATTAATTTTTTATGCAGTAGAATCTTTATGTTTTTGGATCATTCAAATTTGTTGACATGTGTTTTAAATATATGAGAAATATATTTCAATATTTACAGCAAAAATGAATGCATGTATATGTAATTTCGTGTTTTCAAATTATAATGATATGTGGCATGCATTAACATAAATATGAGAAACTCTTTGAATATGTCAATTCATTTAAACTATCTTATAGAAAAAATTCCAAAACAAAAAAAAGAAAAGAAAAGAAATTTGGATTTATGTATATCCATGAAAATATGCATTTCCATTAAATTAAAGTCGAATGACAATGATAATATGAAAGAACAAATATAGAACTATCCAAAGGTATAATGACGTTATTATTGTCCATGAAATAATATGAAAATAGTCAATTGAATTTGTTATTTAGTATTATTAATTTCTAATAGTATGTCATGCATGAATATGAACATTTCAAAATTTTGGAACATCTCTATACTAATATATCCTTATTGGTTAGGAAAATTTACATTGATACATGAAGATAAAATATTCTAAATAAATAAGAAATGTCAATAATAACATGAGCACAAATATTTGAATTTATTAATTAAAAAAAATCTTTCAATTTATTAATATTGGCGACTCTTGTATCTCTATTATTCATCCATTTGTAAGTCAATGTTCGACAAGTTTTATATTTTCCTCTTTTCCCAATAAATTTTAATATAAGGGCATAGTTGACAATTGATAGATTGATAGAATGTATAGGGATATTTTCGAAAATCAAAGATTTCATAACTACTATGCTCTATCCTTTTATTTCTTATTTTTGAACTTTCATAAGTTCTACACTCCTATTTTTTATTGAATCATGCTGCAAGTACACACATAATTTGTGTGGCAATTTGCCACACCCTAATAGGGGTGTGGGTCCCCCCACATTCAGGGGGATATTTTGGTCTTTTCGTGTTTTGTGTATTAGGGTGTGGTAGTGTGTGGTAATAATTGTGTGTGTACTTGAAGCATTTTTCTTTTTTATTTTTGAACTTTCAAAAGATAAGGAATGCACGTCTCATATCAAGTTTTTCTACTTTGTCTATGCGGTCGGAAATAAAACCCAACAGTTAGGGTATTTCTATTTTTCTTTTCGTTTTTTTTTAAATAGGAGCATGTAGGGGTGGAATGTGATTCAAACCCTGATCAAACATTAGGGGGATTTGGAATTTTACTTACTACACTACATTCAAGCCATTTCTTTTTTCTTTTTTTTTTTACTTAAATTAAAATTGCTACAAAGAAAAGAACAGAATAAAAAACTTACGTTATTTCTCAATCTCTTTTGTTGGTTACTTTAATTTGTTGATGGAACGGTTTCGGTCTGGTCAAGGTGCACTAATCATACAAAAGTAGAAATGGATGTATGCCATATATACATATGCTCACTTTATTCCTTGCCTGAAATCGAACAAAAACCTCTGATAAATCACTTCACCTTAATCCTCAGATTCTCTGTTTTTCGTAAGAGAACTCTAAAAGCCATTGACCCTAATGGCTTTAAGGATGATTGTAATAGTATACTGAAACTGGGCAATGCTTTGAGGCAAAGCGGTCACTGGCCTCCGTGCTGCTGGTGACTGCAGTCAGCGTATTCATTTTGGTAGAATCGGATTGTATTTCCTCGGTTCAACTTCTCAGCTCCGACTTCACCTTCTCCTGGAGATTGGTAGTGCATACCATTGCATCTTATGCGTGCCATTTTTCATTATTTGGCACTTGAAAAGATTTGTATTCCACATTTAAAAGCTCGGAGTACGAGCAATGATAGCATTTCATTCCTCCTTGGTAAAGAAAATTATAAACGAAAAATTGTGAGATTCTTGTCATTTCTTTCCATTCCATCAGTCCTCGTTAGTGCATATTTATAGGCGCTAGCTATTTTAATTATATTTTTTCACATATACCCTAATATTAAATATTGACAACATATTTTTTACAAGTAGCAATGGACATTAAACAAATATATAATAGGAAAAATAAAGAAATTAAATGGATATCAATAAAAAGTTGCATATATTTTGAGACGAATAAACAAGGAAGATAAACCTGTCTTTGTTGGACGGAGGGAGTATATGTTTTACTAAATTCAAAAAATAAAGCCACGTACATTTAACTCTTGTAATATACATGAATTCCTTTAGATTAATATATTGTGAGAGTAATTTTGGAATTTCAAAAAATCAATGGGGATCTTTTAATCCAAAAAATAATTCTCAAACCTCGTGACTTTTAATTAATATTAATATTAATATTAATATATTATAATTATTATTACTATTATAGATTTTAAAAAATTAGAAAAAGATATAAAACTGTATTGCCACTGTAGCTCATCCGCTTTGCAAAACTTCGAATGAGTCAATAGATCTTCATTGTTGGCTCAAGTTCCCTGCGAACAAGTGTTCGTTGATTGCACCACACATTAAAAAGAAAAACAATCGCCAAAATTTCACACATTTTAGTAACGTCAACATTTAATATAGCAATACACAACCACAAAAGAAAAGACGAAACACAGACAAGTCATCAGCTTGTATGGAAATATTTTAAGAAAAAACTTGACAACTTGTTAGTGTATGTGTATTTATGAGTATTTATGAGTTTTGATGTGAAATAGGAGAGAGAATGAGTGGGATTGAATGGTGGAGATTTATGTAGTACAGTGGGTCCCAGAAAATATATGGATGTAATTGGTTTGACTTTTGATGTGAATGTGTTAAAATGTGTAAAAATTTATTAAAAGTTGTAGAAGAACGGGGGCTTGGGTAACCAAAATATGGCATTTTGCTCCCCTACCCACACATGCCCACACCTGGCGTGGCCTCCACATCAGACGCGTGCCAAACCAAGACGTTCCTTGGGCTTGGCATGCGCCTGGCGTGGCCACCATGTCAGCCCGATATGGCCACCACATCAAGTGTGGGCCGGGAGCAAGACTTCCAAAATATGTTTGTATTCTGATTCATAGCATAAAAAAAGTATAACACGGGCGCCATTTATAGAAATGCTCAAATTCAATATATACATGACTTGCATATACAGAATATGGAACTACAGATGACATAAATTTTGACTAGGACTCACCTCGAATGACAAAAATGTTTATATGCCATCGCTTGCAGTAGGAAGACCAATAACTCTACCAATGGCAACGGTTTTCCCTGTGGCGGTGGGAGTCTCAATTATTTCATTTTAAGTCAAAATAGCAGACTACACACGACATGTACAATTGAAAACATTTTCTTACCTTCAGTGCGAAGAGTGAATCGTCCTAGCCGTTCAAGATCAGAGAAGTTCTCGACGCATATCAAGTTATTTACCTGAAAGTAAAATTTAACATCAAAGTAATTCGATATATCATACATCAACGATTTTACTATCAACAGGGCTAGAAAAAGCATAAAGAACACAATAACTTCGCAAGTTTCCTTTAAAAAGTTGGGTTTCCGAATGTTACCACACATGCAAGACAATAACGCAACTATGTAATCAAAGCGAGGCAGTTCTACATATTAGCAGAATCTGAAAATTAAGACCATGAACCAATAATAATGAACCTCACCTGAATGCGGCATACAACAATTGAACCATTTTTCACAAATAGAGGCTTCTTCTTCATAGGCTTTCCTTCTTGATCAAGCTGTTGCTTCAACTCAACGACCTCACATTCCTCAACAGCCGCATGGATGTGTAAAACGGCCTTATACCCAGCAGTAAAAATTTCCTGGCATGACAATAAGCCTTCATCAACATTTCTCTACGTGTTTTTATGTAAGAGAGTATGCCACCTGACTCCAAGCGACGCACACACAAACATATATACATATATATATATAATAAGAATAGAAAAGACGAAACCACCCACGTATTTACACATTAACAAATTGAAAGATACAAAACCAAAGTGGAATACATACATTGTCAAGCAACTCCAGAATTTGTAACTGGGCGACAAACTCAGAAACAGCCACTATTGGTTTAGCTGCACATACAAATAATCATTACGTTTCATGGAAAAGAAATAGCACGACTTAAAGCACACAAATGTATGCATAACTAAGTCCGGCTTATACTTCACACGGATTAGTTATTACTTTCTTGGTGCTTCATGGATATCAAAGTATTCTTGGCACTGCAGTTAAGAATCAACTATTGAGAGCTTGTTTGGAGCAGGTTTTCGAAATCATTTTACACTGATCTAGAAACTCGAGATCGATGACACTAATCAATTCATTTTAATTTCATGGTTCTAATTTTGTATCTCCAGTGATGCTTATAGGATCTCTGAAAGTACGCCGAATCTCAATTCAATGTGGTTTTAGTAATTCTAAAACATAAACATGCTACAGAAAAGCAAATCAGGAACATGATTACAACACTATCTTAAAGAATAAGAGGAAAAGTTCTGAATGAAAAACCATACAGATGCTAGACAGAACAAAACCGGAACTGATATCCTCTTCCTCGATCCCAGAGAGCCTGACTCGCAAGTTTTCACCAGGACCTGCATGTCTGACTTTATCTTCATCGCAGAAAATGGCAACAATCTTCACCTGGGCCTGGAGACAATTTACGGGAGTGCAAAATTAGTCTGCCAATTCATTTTCAGGCTAATAAATCTATTTTTACGCAAGATCAAGAATAGATAGACAGAGCACCTTATTCGGCATAATAAGCATTGAGTCACCTTCACGGATACTCCAAGATTCTACTTTTCCCACAACAACAGTTCCCATGTCTTTGAATTTATCAATAATAGGCATTCTACCAAAACAAGAAAATAGTTACATTGACAGAAGAACAGAGCTTTTATTTCGAAAGCAAGTCAACTGATAAAGCCAATAATTTACTGTTTTTTCTTAACAAAAGAATAAGCTAAGTTCTTATATAAGATGCAAGGTCTATTTCACAAACATAGAAAAGTGCTCTGAGAAGCACCAATGTGCAATTTGTGGATTCCCTTCCCATAGTGCAGGACATAGCACATACATTTCGAAATAAATAAAAGCGTGAGAGGATAATCTACTCGTTAATGATCCGCACCGAGAAATTTAATAATATAGTTTCAGAAATCAACCATACATTTCACATTAAAAAATATTTTTCATGCTTCTCAATAACCTTCTTTACTTTTTTACACAACCCAGAAAGCCACTATTTGGCTTAAAAAGGAAAAAGTTTTATCAAGTATGCAATTTAATATTAGTTCATGCTTACTTTAAGTTTAAGAGGCATACTAAGATCTTACACCAAATCCGACAAATTTTATTTACACACAGAAATAGCATGAAACCTCAGAACACCGACTCTTTTAGCAAATCATTGCATTAGGTTTCATCATTTTAGCTAAAGAATCAGAACGAGATCCAAGATTAAATCAAATCATTAAGGGTACACCAATGGTCAAGGAAAATATCATGTTTGGACCTTTCAATTAGTCGACAGAATAACAAGCCAGGATTAATGGCGCTCCTTACTTTATTCATCAAAATTGATTGCTACCAAACTGTGAAAAATAATAAAAGCTACTCTGTTAAGCAATGGAAAACATCATAAAGAAATCAAGTTGTGATGCTAAAATATTTGAAAAGTAACAGCATCATTATAAGGACAGCAATTTGATTTGTGATACCCAAAAAAAGGGGCATTCTTGCGTTTAGCCCTAATAGTTCTTACCTAAATGGACCTTTTGGATCAGCCAAAGGAACTTTGATGGCGTCGAGAGCTTCAAATAGGCATGGACCATTCCACCATGGGCATAAACGTTTGTCCAATCTTGTTTTCATATTTATCCCCATAAGCCCAGATATTGGAAGAAACAAAACATCAAAAAAGAGAGAGAATTTATAAGAACAAGTCAGATATTAGTAAATCATGTGATGGATTTTATATTTATCGGATGAGAAGGAAAAAGAAATATCATTTCTTTCCGACACAGGCTCCATTCTAAATAAAAACTGCACTCACTGAATACAGTTCTAAACCCATTAAACAAAAACTCTAGTTACACTGATGCATAGCTTAAAATTTAATTAAAGAGTCATTCAAACTAACAACAACTCAGATCAATGTTTAAATTACACTACATACTCAAAGCTAAGCAATAAATACATTTCTTTTATAGGAAACTGTATTTTCCTATATCCAATCACGACAATATTTCGCCCAAAACTGTATCATTCCCTTGTCTTCACTGACATGTATGCTTAAGAACAGGAAACAACAACATAAGACCATCTGCTAATGAAGTGTAGACCATATATATGCAAACAAGCATATCCTCTAATTCACAGCTATTTCACCGAGAAAGAATGAAGTCGATGGATTTCTATGATGTTCGGGAAAAACACGAGTAGACAACATTATAAGTAACAAAAAGGATTGGTTAAGCTTTTATTTTCGAGGTGTGCATCAACTTAGACTGTACATAAATACCTAGCTTAAAACATCCAGATTCCAGCACAAAAAAATAGTTCCTGTTTGTCTAGTTTCTTCAAGTTGGAAATAGAACATTTTGGGGGAATGAGTTGTTGAAAAGCAGTAAACTAAAACAACTGTAGGCCCACGAAATGTGCAATTTAGAATGAAATGACTAAAATTGGAACGTGATCATCCAAATCCCGAGACCTCTGAAAAAAGTTGTGATGAGGGCTGTGAGGTTTATGCCTTGAGGCACGCATCAAGTGAGGTTCGACCAAACACATCACAATCTCAAGCTCTCAAGTCATTTGCACGGCTATGTTGCTCTGACTCTTCACTTTTGAAGTAGAACAGTGTTGGACACTCGGGTATGGGATCTTTCTCGGATCCTTTTAAGGCAAAAGAAAATCCAAATATCATTCAAATTAAGAGAAGATGCTTTGTATGACCCAAGAATGCATACAAAGCTATCAAAATATGCATTTCCAAAGTCAATTTTAAGTTCATGAGATGAATTCGTGTACTTTTTCTAAAATTTAGTCTTTTTTGCAGTGTCGCCTATCCTAAATTTTTTTAGAATGAAGGGCCTGGCACTCGGATGTGCACCCACATCCGATACCTGTACCCGAGTCCGAGCATCATAGTTGCACAGTTTTACTGCTCAATTAACACAAGGTGGCTGCATGTGCGCTTATTTGCATTTCCACATTGTAATCATCGTTCCCGACTGTCAAAAAAAATATATGGTTGTCTGTTCTTCCGCCTTCGTCCTTATTGTCCTCTCTAACTTTTTCTTCCCAAACCTTACAGTCGGTCTCCACCATGGTTAATAAAGGCGAAAATGGGTACTAAGGCGGTTTTTTTCCATGAGGCGACTAAGTTCATCACAATATGTTGCATACTACAATAGGTTTTAGCACCATTCTTTAAGTCTATGCATTTAAACTGTTGAATGTAAGTCACATTTAATTCTGTAGTTAACCAATAACACACAAATTCTCACTTGATCGGTGTTTAGCACCGGCTGTACCATATGGCAACTCTTTTTGTATTGGCCTCAACTTTTTGAACTATTTCATATTGACAACACCACATGCCTTTTTCACACAAAAAGAAAAGCACCTTTGCGAGTAATGAATGACAGCACAGTACAGGTACTCTCAATTGAGTAAACATGGAATGATGGAACTCCAGATAATGGAATGATGGAACTCCAGATAACAAATACTTAGAGCAGCCCCAATACTCTTTAAATATAAAATACTCTTTGTTTTGAAGAGTCAAACATTAAAATATAATTGCAATGGACTCTTTATTATAACATTTTTAAATAGAGAGGGAGTTTTACTCTCCAAATTTGAAGGCTCAAACTCACTCTATAATTTAATGGTCACTAAGTTTTAACACTCTTTTGTCGATTCAGCCAAACTACAATTAATCTTATTGGTCAAAGATAATTAAACTAATAAATATTGATTAAAAATAAAATATTATAATAATTTTTTCTTGATATAAGCAACATAAGGAGTACAAATAAAGAGATGCGTATGTTGAGATGGATGTATAGTAAGACTAGGAAAGACAATTACAAACGAGAAGATCTGTGGTAGATTATAAGTGGTCTCCATTGGGTATAAGATGAGAGAGAGTCAACTAAAATTGTCTGGTTAGATATTATTGCGGAGACCTGAGAGTGGGCCCGCTAGGAAGAGTGAGAGTATAAGGGTAGAAAACGCAAGGAAATGTAGAAAAAGACCGTTATTTGCACCAAACTAACCTCAGTGATGAGCGCCCTCCAATCACGGTCTTGCACTGACCTAACTGTTTCGGCTCGATCAGACCAGTTCACCGCAGGCCTAGTCTCCTTGTAATCTGCACAAAAGAATGAGTTGGCTCAGTTTGAAATAAGTATCAGCCCAGTTCGGAGGATTCTTACCAAGGGAGTGGTAGTTGACTGGCATCGTTATCTCCCCCTCCCGATCATCCGGACTGACCAGGTAGCCCTCAGCCTAGAACCAGTTTTGTTTCTAGCCCTTGATCGAGTCCAGAAGTCCCATTACGAAATCGCCCCCCGAGTTCGGCCGCACCGAGCAGTAGTACCAGCCCGAGTGCTGCCCGTCTGACTTGAAGGAGTACAGGTGATTGAACTCCAACATCGGCAAGGCTCCGAGGCCGGCTCGATGCCATAGGACGTGCATTCCCACTACGGTCCTCCAGGTGTTGGGGGTGAGCTGGATGGGGGCAACGCCCCAGGCCTTCAGGAACTCCTTGATTGCCCTGGTGAAGGGCAGCCGCACTCCGGCCTCTAGCATGGCCTGGTTCACCACTACACATCCGGCTGGTGGGTTATCAGCTCAGTCATCCGGGCTCAGAACGAGTAACCTCACACGGGGTGAGACCTGGTACAGCATGTGCCACTGGGCAAGCATCTCCTCAGTGACCCTGGATAGGACCTGGGAGCACCCCCAAGGCCTCGATACATCGCGCTTGGCGCTCTTCTTCCTCCTTCGGATGAAGCTCGGCGGGGACATTTCGGAACTCGCTGGTAGGAAGCGCCCTGGTCTGTACCTCGGTTCGGTGGACTCCGCCGTCGCCCTGACGGTCTGGAGGGGCTCCCCATACAGTATCTCCTAGACACTGGGGGAACACTCTCTGTGCGGGGAGGGGGGATACCCTGGGGACTAGGCCCCATGGCCATAGTCATATGCTTCCCCCGAACTCGACGACATCTGGATTTGGTTTAAGTTTAGAAAGAAGAGTTTCGAGCTCGCAACTATACCTTTATTGAGGTCGGTGGTGGACTGAAGACCAGAACGATGGACGAAGTGGGTTTCAGTTCGAGAGAGAAAGTTTGACAAGTGTAGAGAGTAGAAAAGTTGAATCCGAGTAAATGAGGGGGTATATATAGGCAATGACAACGGAAGTTGAAAAGACGCCTCCCTCCCCCAACGGTTGGCCAACACGTATACCAGATTCCATGCCACGTGCCACGCGCGTGCCATCTGAGGTCGGCAAGAGCGTCAACCCCGACCTAGGTCGACATTAACCCTGGGGACAATTGTTGGCACCTTGGTGACGTGGCACAAGCCCAGCCTAGGTCCCCCGTGGTGTGGACCCCTCCTTTGGCCCACGTGTCAAGGGGACCAGGTCAGCTGATGACGTGTCAAGGATCCCAGGTCGGCCGAACACCATACCTAGCTCGGTGTCAGCACCGAGGTCGGCTAATTAGCTGTTGGGGCTTCAACGCCGCAAGGTATCCACGCGGGTCTGAGGTCAGTTCGGCCACAGCATACAGCGACCCCCGACGGCTACTGTAGCCGACAACAAGGACAATCCACGTGTCATCTGACACACTGACATCACCTGCGACTGACAGACTACTCTAGCCATAAATGCAAAGGTGATTGCACACAAGTTCTGAGGTCATAGCCATAAATGTGGAAGGCTGTGCGGGGTACGGCAATCGGACCCATGGCTCACAAAGAACTCGTCCAATCGCTGTAGGGTTCATTTTTTGCAATTACATTATTTATGTCCATATATCCACTCTAAAATGAAAGAGAATTCTCTCCTTTAATTCTTTATAATCATCCTTTAAATCGGGAATGTCAATGAGTATTAGAGTTCACAGGTTTTGATAACTGCAAATTAAAGATCACACGTCTATGTTAAAATCTATATATATTATAAAGAAGATGTGATTGGAAGTTGGCCAATTGAAAAACAATTATTAAGGAAAAATTGTAGTTAGGAATTGGCTGGACCACTTATTTTTTGTCAAGTGTCATAAATCATGGACAACAATTTCATTCACCCTAAAAATGGGGTGAAATTAACCTTATTTTGGAGGATCAATGTTTGAGAGATAAATAATTGAAAATTTTGAATTTTTTTGGTTCTATATTATTCTATTCATCGAGATCTTTAATATGAATATAGTTTTGATATATAAATTTTACTATTTTAAACGTTACTTATTTTTAGTGATAAGTTACTTATTTATCTGTAAAATAAGTAACTTTCAAAATACAAAAATTATAAGTCAAACAGAAGAACTCACTATGCCACATCAAATATAGTTAACACAACTTTTGTCGTTGATTTACTATACCGGATAAACTACCAACTACGTGTACTGGGAAGTTATTATATTCAAACAGAAACATTACAAATGTGGTTAAATTGTCTGATTTCAACACGCTAATTGCTGAAACATGCAAGCTACAATTGAAAAGCTTGCAAAGCCTAAAAAGGTATCACGAAAATCAAAATCAGACATTGTCGAAAATAATCATCCAGACTGATAGTACATGATCATCTCTTCAACACAACAATGATAGTAGCATCCATTTTTGATAGGTTGAACAGTTTCGTATTCTTTTAAAGGTTAGTCTATTAGGAGTAGATTATAATATGCAGTCCATATTAGATTTAATCTTTTGGTTTGATTTTACTTAAATCTAGATATGCAGACCTGAATTTTAATGTGTTATTTGCTATCTTGTCAGCTCGGTTTCTTCATATAGATCCATGGGCTGGCATTCAATTACATTTTCCAAGTGAAAATGAGCAATATTTTGTTAGTGAAAATTATGATCCACGAGTTGCGCGTTTAAAGGATTACAAGGGTTTTCCTTTCGGCAGCATCATGATTGGTGTGAAATTGGAGAAGCGGTTTATTTTTTGTAAGATGGACATTGGCAATGCGTTTCTTTGTGGCAGCGCTTGATGAAGATATAAGGGCATATTGAATCCTAAGAGACAGATTAATGTATATAGTGAAGTCTAGAGAGTTCGTTTAGGGAGCTAATTATTATTATTATTATTATTATTATTATTATTATTATTATTATTATTATTATTATTATTATTATTAAATTTTTAATCAGGTTTAAAGAGCTAATTGGTCTCTCTCTTACTCTTTTTTTTTTATTTCAGTTTTTTTAAAGGAACCATGGTACCTATCAAAAAAGTTAAGAGCATATCCAACGTATAAAAGCCATTCTTCTAAATTTTCCTCCAGAATAGAATAATTACTATAGTGTTTTACCATTTCTACTCCAACCATCAACTCTAAATTTTACTCCAAATTCACAATATTCAATATTTCCATTTTCTTTCTCATTTATTAAAATAGACTTTTCTCTTATAAATTATTATTATACAAGAACAAATATATATTATATACATAATAATAAATAATATTTTACAATGTTGAACATTTTTTAAGGCAACAATTTTAACCTTAATTAACTAAAAATAAAAAAAAAACCAATGGAATATTTTATACTTAACACTAAAAAATATTCTGCAATACGTTAAATCTTAATTAACTAGAAATTCGATGGAATTTATTTTTTTAAATTCTCTTTATAACAAATTGAAAATTTGGAAGAATGAAAATTAAACACAAAATACACAAAGTGTAAAAAAAAAAAAAGGAAAACGGTGAAAAACTATAAAAAAAAGGTAATAAAATAAACCAAAAAGTGGGCCGAAAATACCTCCAACTGAATAGTTAGTCTCTGAATTTAGAGGATAACTGTTCATGGGCACCAAATTGGAGTCAATTTGGTGCCCATGTTGGAGCTCGAATTCCTTCAATTTGGAGGCGCGTTGGAGATACTCTAAGGATTGTTTGTAAAGGAGTTGAGCTTAAGATGGATCGTTTATATTTTTTATCCGGTTTTAGCTTCATATTGGTGTTTATTCAAATTGTTTGGACCTTCAAAATGACATTGTTCATTTGAGATTTGATTAATAAGACTCTTTTATTTTTTTATTTTTCTTTTTCTTTTATATATATCTTGATCTTAATTAAATTTTGAAGTCAGTTACTATCTGTAGCAAGTAATAATCTATAGTTCTTTAATGAGGATAAAACACATAGAAATGATGGTGCTAAAATTAATTTTTTAATATCACTTTAACGTTGATGCTTCAATCTCAACCCATTGTATTGGTTTGGGAGATAGCTTTTAAATAAACGTGCATGTTTTTACTAACTATGTACGTAAATATTTCTACAATTATATTGCTTAACTTTAGAAATATAATCTTTATAAAATTGAATTAATTTATTCAATGGAATTTCATTACCAAAATGAAATTAAATATTTTATTTTTAAATTATGTTTAATCCATCAAAAGGAATTTTTCCTTACAGTGCCAACAAAAGTCAATGCTTAAATGCTTAAATTATTGAAATGTGGATTAACCTATCACTTTATAATTTGTTACTCACCTTAACTAATTACTGAAGTTTAGATAGACTGTAAGTGGCGGATGTTATTTACCTTACAATTTGTTATTCGTTGTTTTTGTGGTTGTGATGAATTATATTTACTTTTGATTGAACATTGTCTTGATTTTGTTTTTAAATTAATACAATTGTCCTATTAGCACATTGTCTAGTAATTATGCGAAACGAGTTATTCATGATTAATAATATAATTATTCTTTTATCATTTCAAAAATTAATAACAACCACCCAACCCCAACTTAAATTTATGTGCAAGATTTTTATTGGTGAGGTTTATGAATTAAGCAAACTTTTAAGAAAATATTTAAACAAATTCTTAAGATTTGTTCGTATTTAAATAAATATTTCATCTGCCATATGCCGTGTGATGTTTATGATGTAGGAACAGGTATGAAAGGTATTGGAGAAGGCTTTATATTTTAATTTTAAGTTGTAATCACGTGATAATCCATTTAACACTTATGTTGAAAATAACTGGTTTATTTAAAGTGTATCTAAACTTTAAATAAGTTTGTAACATGATATGCTACAAAATCTTTGCTTTTTATGTGCGTCATATTACCATCAATTAAGCATAAATTGTGAATGATGTGTCAAGTTGTTTGTTTTCCACTGCTTTTTACCAAAAAAAAAAAAATCAACTTACACAATTTTATGTTGTGTGAAAACTATTTCAAACAAAAAAAAAAATCAAATTATTGCGTAATTGGTGTTTATTAGAATATTTAGAAAGGGTACTCATGGTAACGATAACTAATTTATTTAAAATGTAATCTCAACTTTAAATCTTTATTATTATTATTATTATTATTATTATTATTATTATTATTATTATTATTATTATTAGGAGTGTCACCTAGGCACATTGTCATGTTGGCACTCCTTTAGTTAATTTTTTTTTTTAAAAATCTTATTTAGAAACAAACATTAAATGACATTTAATAATTTTATTTTCTTATTTAATTTATTTTTATTTCCATATTTGCCATTTTTTTAATTTATTTTCAAGTTGACACTCATTTATTATAAATATATAAAAAAACTGATTCGCAAACAAACACTAAATATACATTTAATAATTTTTTTCTTATTTAATTTAATTTATTTATTGAGTAAAATTATCAAAGATTAGATTTAAAATTATAATTTTCTAATGAGTACTTACACCATCATCTTTGTAATGGATCGATTTGGAATGAGATAAATTACATTATAATTTATTAATTTTATTTTTCTAATTCATATAGAGTTATTACAATTTTAAAGTATGAATAAAACCATAATAAGGTAGAGCAATAGGCTTTGAGGTGGTTATTTGTTATTCTTATATTATAATTCTTATATATGATAACACAATATTCAATCAATATATATGAAAAAAATAGATATTGAAAAATTTGCCCATTGCACAACACATGGGTGAAACAGTTAGGGTTTGAATAAGAAAGGTATATTGCAGTCTCGAGGGTGACGCATAGGAATAGTTTAAAGTTTGTGATATATGGTGACGATGGTCATCCAACTACCATAACCACAAATGTCATCTATAAAGAAGTGTTTAAACTTATAATTTCATACTTATTAATTGCATCAGGTACGATGTTCACTTTATTTATTTTTTTACACAAATCGTTTATGTCATTCATAATTTGATATGTGAAGTGAAGGATTGTATTTATATATTATTGTGTTTGTGCTCTTATATTTATTTAGGTATAATGTTCCCGTCACAAATTTGGTGGAGTTATACAAATTGATTATATGTACCATTTATGTATTAAGAGATCCCGTACCCACGCCGAAAAAAAATTCATACCGGTCTCCCACCATCAGGAGGCAGTTATGTATTATTCATCTAACCTAATGTAGATACTAAAAAAATGTAAAAAAAAAAAAGAAATTGGGTGACGTAGGGTCCTCACGCCACGTGTCGTGGGTACCGCCCCGACGTGGGCAACAGAGCATTGGCGTATGCATTAGTGGCACTATGTTTAAAAAAGGTAACTCAACGTACTTCGTAGTCGAAAATTACACATTTAGTGAGTTTTATTGATCATAATTGAAATATAATGTTATTTCTAATATTTTTATAGGTTTCTTATGCTAAAGCGCCAGTGTTTGTGTAAAAGTGATATTAAAAATATTCTGCTCATCTAAAATTTATTTATTATTTTAGTACAATTCAATTGTATAATATCACAAATTTTTATATTCTATGTGACAATTATGGATGTGACTTATATTTGAGTACATTCACCCTTTTTCGTCAAAATACGAAGATGTTTTTATTTTTTGTCTTGTGTGTTGTTATTGACTATTATTGATAGTGTTATATTTGGATTGCTTTAATTGTCGTTATCTTTAAGAGTGTTCTAATTAAATTTATATTTTTTTGGTGAGTTTTCCCGCAATTGTTTGCAAGATAAATTGGTACAAAATAGAGGGAAACTCTGTTGAAATTTTTCAAGAATTATTTCATTAATTATATTAATTAAATTTATTATTGCGACTTATTATTTATTTTATTTCTTTCGAGATCTTATATTAATACGACTAACACCTATTAATACTGTTGTTAGTTAAAAAATTATGTCCCCATGCAATGCACGGGTGAAACAGCTAGTAGTAATAGTAGTAGTAGTAGTAGTAGTAATAATAATAATAATAATAATAATAATAATAATAATAATAATAAAGATTATTTTCACTTTTGATCCCCATTCTTTGAGTGCACAAAAAGACAAAAAATAATAATTTAACGGTGAAATTGATAGAATTTGAAACTAGGGGCAAACGGTGCATATTTTTTAAATTGAGTGGGGGCTCAACATGTCGAAAAAAAAAATAGAGACAAAATCATCTCAAAATAAAAAGAATGGAGACGAAAATTGAAAATAACCCAAATTTAATTTAATAAGCTCCATCATTCTCTATGATGGAGTATATCAATTATTTCAGTTGTTAAATTAACTTTATGATAAAACTATCAAATCACTTAAGTCACACTCCCTGTGAGAAAGTTATGAATAACTTATACCATTACTTTGTCCTAATTATTTTTAACGGAAAAAAACGAAACAAACAAATAAACACATAAGGGTATATAAACCACAAATACCACATAGGATGTAAATATAATATTATTATAATATTTATAGGGTTCGAACCTTAAACTTCCTGTTAGTTAGAAGAGTCTGGCCATCAGGCTACTCCTAATGGTTTGTCCTAATTATTTAATTATCTAAACATGATAAACATTTGTGTGAGAATTATCTAGACATGATAAACATTTTATTTTATTTATTTATTTTGCATACAGGTAAAGCTAGTTATATCAAGGATAATTGGTTACAATTAATGCCTAAATTTTTGTTACATTGTCTTGGTTGCGATATATTCCGTCCATCCTACAATAATAAACTCGTTTTCCTTTTTTATTCGTCCCAGAATCTAGGTCCCTCCCCCATGTTCTTGTTCTTTTAATTTCTTCATTTTTCTAGTATGTCCTTATCTAATATGCATTGTTATTAATAAAAATACATTACCATCAATGTAGGGACATATTTGAAAAGTGAAATTAAAATTTATTTTTTCAACAATATTGATTATAATACCGTAATTTATGTGAAAGTCAAATTAGGTCTATCTTTATAGGACAAATGGAGCAAATATTTTTAATTAGACTCTAGAGTTTTCCTGCGAAAGGGTGGATTGCCAAGCGTATGGTTATTCATCATCCTCAAATGTCTCATCCCTAGTTTCACACACACACACAAAGTGCAGCATCAAGCCCATCGTGAATTTAGAGGATTCTACAAAAAAAAAAAAAGTATATTAGTTCAAAGATGTTGCCGCTATTCTTTTCTTTGATCAAATAAAGTCATATAAATCACATATATATATAATTATCACAATGATGTATATTGTGTTATTTTATGCACATAATATTCATCAAGATATTGCATAAAATTAACACAATACACAATATAAGGAATTTTTATTTTATTTTATTTTTTCTAACTAAAATTGCAACTATTAGAACAAGGTAATTTTTCATGGACTGGTGGACTTAGACCCCGTTCTCCTACTCATTTTTACACATTTTTACACACAAATCTCGTGGGATCTACCTGTACTATACAAATCTCCACCATTCAATTCCACTTTTTCTCTCTCCTATATCACATCAAAACACATAAAAACGCATAAAAACACATACCCTAACACGCGCTTAAGCAGCCTCCAAGTCCAAGGGCTTTGATTTGATCCATTCACGAGAGTGGTGAAAAGCATGGTTGTTAATAACGACAGACAAATTATACTATGTTTTTCCAGTTTAAGAACAAGAATAGTATCAATCACTCGAAGACCATTCGATTGAGGTGGGTAAAAAGTAAGAAAAAAGAGTGGAGAATCACTTGGCAGTCAATGGCGGACATAGCATCTACAGTCAGTGTAGCAAGCCACATAAGCATTCACCAAAGGGAAGTCACTTGGAAGCCTTTACATATGTAAGATTCCTAGGTATATATATATACTTCAAAAAGAAAGAATAATACCAAAGAAGTGAAAATCATTATAAACGTAGATTGGCTGGTGCGGTCAAGCATAGAAGATCAATTAATCTGGCAAACAAGATAATGCAATTGGTGATAAGATGATCCGGTAGGTAGACGATAAACATGTTGATGCAATTTTTCTTGCACTTACAAGCAACATAAAAGGGTATTAAGAAAAATGTTTACTAATATTACTTTTCTAAGAATATTAATTAATTGGACTTTAATCTTCATGAAAATAGAAATGAAACTATTTTTACGAGACAGGTGAACTAACCATCTAACAAATGCTCGTAAACTGTGTTCAACCCCATTTTTTAGGTCTCATTATTAGTAACGGATTTTATTTTATTTTATTTTATTTTTTTAAAAAGAGCCCTGTTTTATTTTTTATTTTTTATTTTTTATACAAGTTGGGGGATCATCAAGGTGGGATCGTGTGTCGAATCCTGTTCAAAAACTGTTAAGTAGGTGTCGTTTCTACTAGGACAGGTAACCTTGAACAAATGCTTGCCATATCATTTATAGGAACCTATAACAATATCATCCAATTTAAGAGGTTATACCCAAACCATAACATGTAATTCAACACCTCTGTAAACAACAGCTTATAGCTTTAATCCAAACCTGGAATAATCAGATAAAACCAGAAACATGAGTATCCACAGTGACAATGCAGGGCATGAGGCATGCATTTTCCAAAGCAAATGATTTTGTCGAATTTAAGGTTTAATGACACAGAGAGACATATCATGTACACACAGACAATCCAACGAACACCCAGATTCTAGGGGTCGGCTTTTCCAGCAACTTCTTCATCACTGGACACATATTCATCTTCACTCAGGTCCTCGTCGCTTGATTTTTCTTCAGGCACAGCTCCAGCATCTTCAGGCTTGGCATACTTTTCACAATACTCTGAAAGACGTGACGTTGAGTTTTAATGGAAGTGATCAAAAGTAACAAGACGACATTAATTTAAGAAAATCCAGAAAGTCAACGGCAACTTCAATATATCTTCTAGCTATTTGTACTGATATGATTACACTGGTATATAGACTTCTCACCTTTTACCCTCAAACACCAACTACAAATTTCTTACTCTTTAAGTCCTAAAAGCATTCGATTGTATGAACATTTATATCCTTGACGAATCAATCTTGATCCTTGAGATTTGAAATGTGTATTCCTCGAATATCCTCCAACACAAGAAGGTTACATACTGATAAATGCAAATTCAATGTATATTTAGGCATTTAAACAATATATTGCTGACTGTTATTTAAAAGTTGATTCATATGGGTCTTAGGCAAAAAATGCAGTCGAAATGAATTTTGGATGCAAATTAAAAACAGACTCAAATTTAGAGAAAAAGGAAAAGTTGGGGACCAAAAAGCAAAGGAGCAAGAACCAGAAGGACTTGACATACAAATAGAAGAAATCGGAAATTTATACCTTCCAGCAGCCACGAGTAAAGGAATTTATGCAATGAGCTTTTCAACATAACTCTGCACCGCATGGGCTATCAGACAACAGATTGAGAAAAAATAAATTCGACTAGGACTCCTTTTTTTCTTTCATCCCTTCTCTTACACATATTTGAGAACTTTTCTAACACTGTGCATGCTATAAATAGGGACAGAGCCATATTAAAGAGACTTTTTGGCACTTCAAATTAGATACCCCAATTTTATAGTCACAGTATTAGAATAAATACACAGCATAATAACGAGGTATCACTGAATTGTGAACAATCTCCAATATATTTCTCAAGGTAGAAGGTTAAGATTCTAAAGGATTATTGTCAAAACCTTCATTCCTGATTTTATCGCTCCCAAAGCCATCCACAAGAAATTTAGCATTTCTTGATTCCACAATTCTAGTGTTGTCAGATGCTAGAAATTGTCTCTCTTAGAAGTCTGGGCCTTGGGTGCAGTTTCATCTCTTGTGGATTATAAATTCTCATCTCAGACAGGCATCGCAGGCATAGTTTCCAACCTTTTCGTAACTCAAATGGTGTGTTCGGAACAACTCTGATTGGAACTCGATTCAATATATAAATTGTAGTCTTAAGTTCTTTCGTCCACAAGGATTTAGGAAGTTGGGGGTACTAAGCATACTCCTTAGTCGTTACCATGCCTAATAACTTCCAATTCCTTCTTTTTGCCACACCATCCTGATCTGGTGAAAAGGGAATATGTATGTATTGGGCAACTATCCCATTCGCTTAAAGAAACTTCGTGAATGGACCAAGTTCTCGTCTTTCCGAAGTAAATCTATCATAATACTCCTCACCTCTATTTGATCTCACGATCTTAATATGCTTACTGCATTTTCTCTAGTTTACCCTTAAAGATCTCAAGGAATCTAATGCTTGTTCCTTCCTGTCACAAAGCAAGTATCCTAAATAATCATAAATAAATGAGATGAAGTTAAATGAGATGAAGCGCTTCTGACCATGTGAATCCATATCGGGCTACATATGTCAGTATGCATGATTTCTAATATGTCTAGACTCATATTGGCAACTTTCTTTGACTTCGTGGTCTGGCTTCCTTTAATTCAGTCCCCACACATTTAAAAACCGCGGCTAACTGTGAAGACACATGTTCCAATAGCCTCCGTAAAATGCTTTGCTCACCTCCTAGTTCCTACTAGTCCCCTTACTTCTTTCATTCCTTGTAAAGAGTTTGCAACATGGATCGTAGATCCAAAATCAATCCACTGGGTGTTGAGCGCTGACATCGACATTAGCCATGTTAGATTCATAACAAACTAAATAACATTCTCTATTCTGAAACCATAGTTGAATTTTGTACTACACATTCCTTTTCGGTGTCCCTTCTTTTCATAGAAGCGCTTGTTCTCTTACTTCTTATTATTAGCTTGGGGAGGTAATTTACATCCCTTTATGGTTGGCTTGAGTTGCTTGAGCCTTCTCTCTTCGGCTTGTTACCAACATTGCACTTTCACCTTGTTTCATCAACAACTTCCCTTCCTCTTGAAAATACATGATCAGCACTTTATGTTTGTCAACTGACCATTTGTCTTTATGTGTATTACATGAGATTTTGAAAGACCTATCTTGCTGAGAAAGGGCGTTCAAGATATAGCATACCAAGGATTCGGACATATGAACCTTTAGTTTCTTTAATTAAGCCATGATGTCTCTTATTTGCATGATGTGCTCATGCACCTTTCCCACTATTGAGTCTTAGAAAGGAAATCTTCGTTATACGGATGCTTGTAACCACCTTGGCCGAAGTGACGAATCGATCATCTCTCTCCTTAAGCAAGTCAAGAACCTTCTCATGATTATCGATCAAACCACACATACCACCATCTAGTTTTTTCTTTATGAACATTATGCTTAGGCCGCTGGATCACTACCATCACTCATAAAGTACAATTTCATCAGATCATACTCGTACCAATAAACTTAGTTGTTCATCTTTTACACTTGGAAAATTTATGCCCGTTTATACTAAAATGAAGGAGATTCAGTTCTTTATAATCATCATTTAATTTGGGAAAGTCAATGAAGTTCGCAGGTTTTGATATTGCAAATTAAAGATTACGCGTTTATTTAAAATTGATACTTAAATGAAGATCCTGTTTTGCCCGTACAAAACATGCTAAAACATGAATCTATGGACAAAAAATTGCATTTGGACTAATTTAATTGAATAAGTTTCATCATTCTTTATAATAGAGATATGAATAATTTGATAAAATTATCGTTATTCCTATGATAAAACTATTGTCGTGTGAGCAAGTTATGAATAATTTGATACTTTATCTTAATTAACTATCTAAACATAATAAACATTCATGTGAGATAAAGCTTGTCATGTCAAGTATAATTCATTACAGCTAATGTCTAAAATTTTAATTTGATACTTTATCTTAATTAAATATCTAAACATAATAAACATTCATGCGAGATAAAGCTTGTCATGTCAAGTATAACTCATTATGGATAATGTCTAAAAATTTCTTTATGTGATCTTCATTTTAATTTATTCCCTCAGCCCAACAAAGATATATTCGTTTTCCTTTTCTATCCATTCATAAATATAGGCCACTTTCTATGTTTTTATACTTTTAATTTCTTCATTTTTCTGTTATTGCCCTAATTTAGTCTGCATGTTATTAATAGAAATGCATTATCATTTAATGTAAGGGTATATTTGAAAAATGAAATTAAATTTTACACTTTAACAATATTAATTATAATTTCTCAATCCAAGTGAATATAAACTAGGCTTATCTTTCTGGACCGAGGAGTATATGAATTCTTAATCACGACGCCGGGAGTTCTCTTTGTGAGGGGGACAATGTCAAACATACTTCCATTCATCCTTTCCAAAAAGCCTCCGTCTCAATTTCCAAAAAACAGATGAGCTCATTTTCGAGTAACCTCTTGACTCCCAGACACTTGTTAGATTCTTAGAGATTGCAATTCTAGTTTGGAACTATTTCACCTTCATACAGACTATCCCTTGATTAGAATTGAACCAAGATTGAGAAGTTGTGTAACTTGTAAATTGGTAGCCACACTTTCTTTCCACTGGTTATAACCATAAGACAAGGCATGTATTGGGACTCCCACCTTGATTTTCTACACCATTTTTAGTGAAATGGTGTAGAAATAAAATAATTTATTGCCACAGGCCAATCTACATATAATCTTCACTCCAGATTCTTCATATATGGTGTGGCTGTGTTGGTAAAATGACAGGTTGAATGAAGATCTCATCTCTATTCCAGAAAGAAAAAGAGAATTAAATTTACATGTATATCATTGTCTCTATTAGTGCATAAGTAGTAGTTTCTTTTGTTCGAAAAGAATCTATCTCCAAGAGGTTCGTCCCATCTATTAAATTGTTGCACCTTTCCATCTAGCCTTGCTTTCTATCTAGCACGCCTCACTTTTTATTTAGAAGTTACACATTCTGAGCCACTAATCATCACAATCCACACAGTTGGTGTCTCCGCTAGGATTCAAACTATAAAGTAACTACTTTCAAATTTACCCAAACAAATTACATATGTAACTTCTATTTCTTCATTAGGACTCCATAGGCAACCACACAAATGGGTAAAGAAAATAGAGCAAGATTTTCAGAAGATATACCGATTTCCAGCCATGTTAAAAGAAATGTATACCAAGACGGTAAAATAATTTAACGTTTCTACCTTTAACTTTTTTGTCATAACCATCGCGATCTCGCATCATCAGAGCTGCTGCCTCTCCATTAAGAGGATCTGATGGATTTGGATACAAAAGAAGTTGCGGAAGAAAGACTTCAAACACGTTTACTAAATCTGAAAAAGAAAATAAGTACTTCGATCAAGCTGGTCATTTAATCTAAATATACAAGTGAATATCAGTAACTTAGGTTAAACCATCAAATCATTTTGTCAGACAAAAATGCCAAGAATGTCACCTAGCAGTTAGCAGACATAGGACGAATGCTAAGAATGTCAACTTACCGAACATAGGACTCCATGTCTGATTGATGACATCCAAACACACTGAGCCCGACCTAGTAACAAAACATGATACGCAGCACTTTTAAAGACTCTTCTCCAACCATTGAAATTAAGGACATTGTGTGCACTCACATTTCATCAACATTTGGATGATATATCTTGTTCACAAAACCAATCGAAGGAGATTTGTATGGATAAGCATCTGGAAGCTCCACCCTTACCTTCCACAAGCCTCCTTGATATGGGCCTGCAAAATACAATTGAATTGACGAAAAGTACACTTTGTGGTTAAATGAACAACCAAATAAGCCAACAATGAAAGCACTGCCTCTCACTGAGACAAATTAGTGAACACGTATCCTGTGAATTTAAACCAACACAGCATCAACCATATCAACCATCTCAGGCTCCTTACCCACAAAAGACTTGCAATTGCAACTTATATTGATGCTAAAAAGATTAGCTTCAAAATAATTAGATTAATCAGAATGTATAAAATCTTTCAGAATTTAATGAAAGCAAGAAATGCAATCAAGATTTAACGGGAGGAACACCTGCCATTCAAGTTCCAAATAACTCCAGTTGGAGATAAAATGAGTATACTATTTGAGCAGAACATAAAGCTAACCAAGTCAAACACAGCTCAAACTCCTAACACTAAATAATCTAGGGAAATAGAGATTAGAAAAACAAAAACCCAGAAGAAATCAAACCAAACCCAACAAAAATACAGAGATAAGACTTCACATAGATCGTAAATTGAGGGGAAATATGGGTTATTTAAGAAATTATTACTATCTTTGGGTCCATGAAATTGGACAAAGAACTCTTGCATCCCATCATTGATCATCTCGACCTTATAGTCGCTCATCATCCTAGTAAAAACCAATTCGAAGCAAATATTATCAAAAAATAAGTATATAGATAAACACCCAATTTAAATAATTACATGTATTTACAAAATTAACAGATTAAAATGTTAATTTACAGTTTCATCAAATCCATTTCTCTGCGTTTGCTTGGGGAAGACATCTTTCTTGATTTTTCTAACTTTCTTTAACTTTTCTGTAGATTGAAATGGTATGTATCACAGACCAAGTGTTCTTGGATTGGGGGACTGCGCAGAGAAAGAGGGGTCTCGAGGCGGTTCAGACATCAATGCGAGAAATGAGGACTAAAGTTTTAGATATAGATTTTTGTATGTATCAAATTTCTATTTTTGTGTAATATTTTATATTGTTTGTTTGAAAATACTTTTCAATTCTTAGTAACATTGCAGTGACGTAAGGTTCTTGTTTGTTATATGAGAAAAATTATTGTAACAAATATTTATTAGCTTATTATTTTACACGCAATGAATTTTATAGTAACATGATGTGCGAAATAATGGCTATTCAGCTTATTTATATGTTTATTTGTATAATTAATAAAAATTATTTCTAATAATATAATATCTTAAGAAAATACGTTCCTTCGGAGACATCTAATAAATTTGGAATGATGCGGAGAAAATTAGCATGATCCCTGTACAAGGATGACATACACATATCATAAGAAAATATTGAAGAATTATGAAATAATAAGTATTATTTTTGAAAATATAATTATTGATTAATTGTCTGGAAAAAAACCTGTAATTTACGTTTATTTTCTAGAGAAGAAAAATGAAAAAATACTCTCAAGTTACATTTCGACTATTTCAGGAAGTCGTGTTCTTCGTTGAGCATGAGTCGAACTTCCAAAAATTTCCAAAAATGGGCTCCTTTATTTATTTATTTATTTTCCTAAAAAATGGGCCCCTTTATTTTATTTTTTGGGTAACGCTAAGCTAAAGTGATACACGGGATTAAACTAACCACAGTAAAAATTAGTTAAACATACAATAATAAGCCAACAAAAAATATAAAAAACTTAGTCAAAATGCTAATGCAAAGGCAGGGAAGCTAACTAGCTCGCTGGCTTCTCTTTCTTTGAGTTCTCTCTTTTCCCCCGTTTTATTTTCTGACGATTTACTCAGTTTTTATCGCTCTTTTTTTTTTTCCTTTTTGAAAGTCCCGATTTATCTTCAAGTTAATCTCCTCTAATTCAAGCAAAATGGGTAATCTCTAATTCAAGCAAAATGGGTCTAAAAGAAATAAATAAACCATCACAAAAAATGGGGCTAAATTTCTTTTAAGTTAAAAAAGGCCCATAAATTTGGATTCAATATTTAATTTTATCCATTATTTTACTTAAAAATAAGTGTACAAATTTGTATTGAATTTAAATTTGGACCCTTTTTCTATCAAATAAAAATATTGAATCTTAGCTATAAGGGGCTAAAATGGCCGCCCGAAGGATTGGGCCTGAGTCGGCCGACTCACCGGCCTCAAGCAGGAACCGTCCTTGACTATTTGTAGTGCATATAATTATTGAATCAATAGGTATTACTTTTAAATATGATATGATTTAATTAAAACAATAAAGACAAACTTTGGCCACGTACCACACAAAAATTTGATTGTATAAAGATTCCATCATCTTGAAAAGAAGAAAAGATGACCCTAATCCAAAGCCTGCGAAGTGCAAGAAATCTAATATATGCAGAGAATAAAGAGGATATCTTTGCAAAGATTTACTTGAAAAATTCCGTATGAAAGGAATACGTGTTGTGAAATAGAAATTATGGAATTTTCAATTTTCAAACCCTTCAACTAACTAACTATATATATATATATATATATATATATATATATATATATATATGATGTTTTATTATGCACAACTATATATTATGGTTTGGATAGTTTATAATTAGAACCATTTGATTTTTATGGAAATTTTGAAACCAAACGCAACTTTAGAGCAGAGTCGACTTGGATTTCAATTCGAATCTATGAATAATACTTTTTCAAGAGAAATCTTGACTTGCTCCCAAATAGATTATAATTATTTAACCAATAGATTATAAGTTTCAAACCAGCAAAATACATATTCTATTAATTAATATATATAAACGAGAAGCCCCCACCAGATGCCACAAAAGGGCAGCCTCCACCACAAATTATATTTATATATTATGAAACAAATCAGATAAAAATTAGAAATAAAAAAAAAAACTTGCAATGAGAGCATCCACCTATTTACTTTATTGTTTTTAATTTTTCGAAGAAAATTCTTTTACTTTTACATCTTTGAAATAATTGCAAACAAAACAACTTTTGAATGTTGATATTTAAAAGTAGCAAAAAATGTTTGAAATTCTAATTAAATATAGCAATATTTATTGTGATTTGACAGAAATGTTCCTAATTAATTTTTTTTTCCCAACATTTTCTTTGTTTGCCACCTTTAGTTATATATTTTTTAGAATTACAAGTTGTATTCTTACTATATTAATTTGCAATTCACTCTATATCCTTTTGAAAATGCATTTCGTGAGACAACAAAAAATTTATATAGAAAACTCTGTTATGAATAATAATTGAAGAATAATTATTAGGTGTTATGAATAATTGAGAATAATGTGGTGGTTATGAATTATGAGGAATAATTTGGTGGAGGAATAATTTGGTGGAGGAATAATTTGGTAAAAGATGTAATTATTATATGTGAATGACTATTATACCCTTGATGAAATTATGTAATTACGATTGTGCCATTCGAAGTTTTCCTATAAATAGGGGTTCAGTTATTAATGAAATTCATTCCTGAGAATTCCTTAGAATTCATTCTCTCTAAATTCTCTCTATTGTTTTTATATTTTTATAACACGTTATCAGCACGAGTCTCTAGCCATTTGAGTAATATGAAGAGTATGCTTCTACAGTTCATCTATGAGCATAACCTGTATCGTAAACCTTAATATTTGTCGATTAATTGTCTCTAAAACTATGCTCACAGAACAATTCTCCTGGATCAAGATTCTCTCCTCTCAAAATCATCTTCATTCGAGAGATCTCCATTATTCTTCTTCCTATTCTCTCACGATCTCCGTTCTCTTTCTTCAGCACGCAACATTCATAACTTTTCTCTCATCTCTGGTGTTTAATTATAGTTTAATAATATTATATTTTGGCTTAATGATGATTATTGCATTATGGGCAATTCAAGAATTGGCAAATGGAGGAAATACGTGCATGTTCAATTGCTTCTACCAAAGAAAAAGGAAAAGGTATATATAAATTATATTACTTTAAAATATAATAATATATTAAACTATAATATTCGTTTTCTCGAGATATAAGGAGTATACGTTATTAAAATCAAATTTTCTCGACTCCATTATACTCGATTTAACGAGACCTTCGATTTGACACCAATATTGACAGGGTAATAACTCGTTTTAAAATATGTTATTATTAAACTTTCAAAATTTACAAATCAGTACACTAACTTTTGAAAAAGTTACAAAATAGTACTTGAATATTTTGATATTGATAAATTGAAGTAGAAAGGAGATAATTTTCCAATCGTAAAACATTGATAAAATATTTTTGACAATTTTACCTTTACGAATTGGAATGGACAATTTTACCCTTAGGGTAAAACCAATCTAATTTTGACGACAGTGAAAAATGGATAGAAAATTCATGAAGAAATTCTAAATCCATTGATTATATAAAATGGCTTGAAGTCCATTTGAGTTAAAAGATCGGAATATTATTTTAACTCCCGAAGAATTCAATTACATAATGTACTTATTCTAGAAGGATAAGTGTGCTCTTGTAAGTAATGAGTATTTGTTCTAGAAGAACAAAATGCCTCCCGTAGAAGCGATTCAATATTTAATTCTCGCATTTTATTTACTGCAATTTAATTACTGCAATACCTCCTACTTGATGATAGGTTCAACCGTCACTAAACGGAAGGTTTTATATATTTCTGCACTTTATATGCTAAGTGATGGGTAATACCTTCTACTAAGCAGATCCTACTCCTGAAGAAGTAGTTAAATATTATGCAATTTAATTCTTGCTATTTAAATTCCGTAGATTTATATTTATTGCAATAATTCCCATAAGGTAGGTTCGACCACCTATTGGAGGAAATTTAATTTCTGCAATTTAAATTTATGCACTTTATAGTTTGAGTATATTTCCAATGTGGTGGGTAATACCACACGATTGGTGTACATATTTCCAATGTGGTGGGTTATACTACACGATTGGTTATAACGAATCCTACTCCAGAAGAAGTAGTTGATCAAATATTCTAATCATACTCTCGAAGTAGTAGACGATGAGAATAAAATTACTTCCCCATATATACCGAATATTAATGGAGAAAATTGAGTAAGTGGTACTTGAAGTTACCATTGGATAAATAGACGAAAGTAAAATGCTGAATAGATCCCATGTTGATAAATCAAAGAAAATATATCGCATGGAAAGCTTATATGAAGTAATCTCATCGATGATATGAGATTGTATTAATATGAGAATAAAATGCTCTTGAAGAAGCAAAATCACTAGATATCTGTATTTGAATAAAGCCAATATGATATTATTATTACTCCAGAAGAAGTACAAAACAGCCGAAGTGGAACATGTTGAGAATATCAAAAGATAGCATTAAACACTCGAAAATATAAAAATGCAAAAAGAATATACATACTGAATCCATAAATGAGGGATGCGTCTCGAGAGTATAAATACTCCGTAACTCTGCCACCCCGAACATTCGGGTTCATAATGAAAGATCCAAATGATCTCTTTTTCGCTTGACACCGATGATCTGTGACCGATGGGTTTCGATTTCATGCATTTTTGAACATATGATTGAATCTTGATGAGTAGATCAAGAAGCGTATTAGTAGAAACAAGTATATTTCTCGCTGAACGAGAAATAAATTTATGTTCTACACCCTGATCTAGAAATGCTAGCAAACCATCGAATAAATAATTAATATTTAACAAACCTATGGGTTTGGTATGAAAATTCCATCGCATACAAATGACGCTATATTGAATATTTCCTCCAGCGTGTTATAGCCGCCTGGAAGAACAATAAAAGCATCACTATTGCTCATCATGTACATCAGGCAGTCATGGATGGATTGTGTTTGTAGCATCAATCCAGTTGGACTAATGACATTTCTAACTCCAATTCGATTACTGCCTCCAATTCGATGAAAAGACATTATACTTGACACTCTTATCCCCCATAATTGTGCGGCCATCGTAAGACTCCTTAATAGTTTGTTATTAGTCCCTCCATATAATATATTGATATTTTGTTTCCCTAACTCCCTTACAAGTTGGTCTGCCATATCCACATATTGGATATGACCTACTAGTCTGGAGCCACCAAGAACACATATAGTTTTTACCTGGCGAGGTAAAGATTGACTTACATGAGATGATTCTGATATCTCCATCTCCATCTCCACCTCTATTTTTCTCTTTCAACGAATGAATGATAGATATATGAATCCCTCTGTTTAAAGAAAAATTTTCAAACCAATAATTGAGTGCACTATTTACTTTTTGACAAATATGAAAGAGAAAAAGGCAGAATTTTTTTTTAGTAATATGACATATAGCTGTCAGTGATTGAAAAATAATATATATCTTAAAATTGAAAAACGATATTTACAAATAAAAGAAATATATTGATCTTTGTTATTACACCGAGTTTTCTTACATAAATATGGGAAAATCATTATACTAAAATTTTCTACTAAATTTACAAACAGGATCTTCTAAAGTAAGTTTTTCAAGACTGTAACGCGTTTGTTGATCTTTGAATTTGGCCCATAAGGCCATTAACTCACCTTGCACGTGTCCACTAGGATGTGTCTCAAGAGCCTGTTGAATATCATCCAAAGGCTCCTTACTCAATCCATCCTTAATGAATGCTATTTTATCTTCTGCTTTACGGACAAGTACCCCACGATTTACATCGAGTGTCACATGTCCATCGAGCACACTTGTAGCATCCTCCTAATCTTTTTGCTCTCCGTTTCTTTGAAAAACTACTTTTACCCATACCAGGCATGTATTTAGAAGGAATTGAAACCTCACAAGATAATCGAACCTTTACTTCAATCAAGTATCGGATATCTTGTGGGATACCCTTATTCATTAGCATCCTTAATCTTTCCAGCCTACATCGATAAATCCTTTTTAAGATTTTGATCGGTAGTGATAGATAGTATTTTCGAAGTTTTGAGAGCATATGATCCATTATAATGTATAGACCCTTGTTAGGATGAATTTTGCAATAATTTTGATGATTTATTTATAGAATAATACGACGCGTATGAAATAAGACTCCGATTTTAAATAAATAATATGAAGCGTAAGAGCTACGATTTCGGAATTAAATAATAGCCGGATGTGATGCGTATGAGCTGTAACTCCGTGTTTGAATAGTGGTAGACAATAATGTCACCAAAAGATGATGGAATATGTCGGTGAATTATTTCTATGATAAATCATGTTGAGCACTATACAGATACTAGTGAAATCGATATAAGAATTTACTGAACTAGAAGTTCAATAATACTCGTTTGCAAAACCTGACCGACCATCGGTTTAAATAATTATTGAAATCAATATTTCAAGTGAAGAATTAAAAGAATTCTTCAATGATTGTTCTCGATAAATGATGAAATCATTCTTGGCCAATATTGGGAATAAATCCCAAATATATCCGGAATAAAGGATGAGAAGTATGGGCCCACTCATCCTCCATGTGGACTACTAGATATTATGATATGGATCCACTAGATAGTCACATGTGTATATGATTCGTAATTTGAAATTTATTTAAATATTTGCTCACCAGATGAGCATGATTTAGATTTAATGATAAAGCTAGTAAATATATATATATCCCAATGATTTGAATAAATCCTCAAGGATTTGAGTATGCATACAAGTGGGATATTATATGGCAAATTATTTAAAGTCCTCAAATAAATTGCCGATATCGAGAATAGAATGCAAACGGTCTAAATTCTCATATTAAGGTGAATGATGAGAACATATATGATTAAAATCATACCAATTGTATGAGTTTTGGTGTTCTAAATTTTCTCAAAGATGAGGGAGTATTAAAGGTTGAAAAAATATGTGAAATGCATCATGTTATATCCTCGAAATTGAAATACGAACTTGAAGTTCAAAGATGCATGAAAGGCTATGAACAATCACATATATCAGCTACGATGCTTTGATAAGTTAGCATGCCAGAAGCGTTGATATTTCCCCAATCATCTATATCAAAGCAAATTATAAAAGATGGTCTTAATAACGGAGACATATACTCTTGAAGAGTATATAGACATAACTATATTGTGTAATCCTACAAGAGGATTGATAATGAGATATCTCGATAAGTTATGTCGATATGGGGAAAGAAATGAAATTGAAAAGTGTCGACACGATATGAAAATGTAGCGCTACATATGATCAATGATAATGAAAATATTGAGATATATTGAAGATGATAAATGCTGAATGTGAAATCCTTAACTTATGAGATGATGAGATGATGATGACTAGTGCTCAAGTTTAAAGATAAGCATGGTGGTTATTATATGTTGCATGCTAATGAAAGTTAAATTACCGATCGTATGTGTAGTACCGAAAAGGAAATTAAAGGATCGGGTGAGCTAAGCCCGTGTTTATGAGTACCCTAAAGGGTGAGCTAAGCTCCTGGGAATGAAATAACCTATTAAGTGAGTATTAAATGTTAAATGATATATTTTAAATGTTAGTTAGTTATGAAGGTTTACTTATATGTTTACATGTTTTTACGATGAATTTATATGCTTTAAATTGTGTGTTTGAAGACATGTGTTCATGGTGAATGTTTTGTAGTTGTGTACGAAAATTGATGCACTCTAAATGAACGAAGAGTATAAAACCAATGTATATGATACTCATACAAATGTATGAAAGATTTTTGAAATGCTTGCAGCATACTTGTATAAAATACGCGTTGCACTCTTTTTCCCTTGACTGAGGTTTTATCCCATTGGGTTTTCATAGCAAGGTTTTTAATGAGGCAACTTTAATAGCGTATTCACATGAATAATGTACTCTTTTTCCTTCATTAGGGTTTTTCCCACTGGGTTTTTCCTAATAAGGTTTTAACGAGGCATATTCATGGTATATTGAGAACGATATGAGAAATTGATACAAAGGTATCTATTGGATCAAGTTATAATGGAGCTAATGCTTTAGATCCAAACGATGATGATATTGAAATCATTTACCGTAAGTAAAGATATCGATTCTCAAGATATGAAATCAAATGGAGCAAATTGTACTTTTTTCCTTCGATCAAGTTTTTTCCCACTGGGTTTTCTTGACAAGATTTTAACGAGGCAGCACGTGAATACTCATATGCTGCTGATAGACATCAGGGGGAGCAATATTTTGATGAAGCAGTATATAACCACTCCAAGCTATCCTGCAATCGGTTTGGAAGTTTTTTCCCACTGGGTTTTTCTCCAAACAGGTCCAGAAGACATTTATATTAATAGTCATTCAAGGGGGAGTGTTATGAATAATAATTGAAGAATAATTATTAGGTGTTATGAATAATTGAGAATAATGTGGTTGTTATGAATTATGAGGAATAATTTGGTGGAGGAATAATTTGGTAAAAGATGTAATTATTATATGTGAATGACTATTATACCCTTGATGAAATTATGTAATTACGATTGTGACATTCGAAGTTTTCCTATAAATAGGGCTTCAGTTATTAATGAAATTCATTCCTGAGAATTCCTTAGAATTCATTCTCTCTAAATTCTCTCTATTATTTCTATATTTTTATAACAAACTCAACATTTTTTTGTCATTTTGGTGAAAATATGTTAAAATATTGAAACAAGAAAAACATATTATTGTTTACTTTCTTCCCTAGAAGAACATAAAATAAAAATGAATTTGAAATTGACAATATTGACCCAAAAAAGCCTTGTGGTTGAGCGGTCTATATATCAGTGAATTTCTTACACCCTTAGTTAAGAATTCAATTCCCACTACACTCCCAATGTAATGTAAAAAATAAAATAAAATGAAAAAGGGGGCACAGAGAATGAGAGGGTTCAAAATTTCGATGCGTACATTTTTATTGAACCTTCCACAACATTACATTTTAGGTGTTTGTTTGCAGATATTTTTTAGAATGTGAAATTTTAACATGTTGCTCAAAAGTTATGGAATAAAAATGGGTTTAAAAAATAGACGAAAATTGTAACATCAATAAAATTGTTAAAATGATTTTCTTAAAAACCTCACCTAAACATATGCTAAGAGCATCTCCAATTAACGCAAGTACATGTTGAGGATGCGGGGAAAAAGAGAGAGAGAGAGAGAAAATTATTTTAACTAAATAGGAACGGAGAAAGGTATAGAAAAGAGAGCATGATAAGTAAAAAGCAGGAAAGAAATAGGAAAAAGTTCGAAAATAATTACAAAACAGTAGTAAAAGATGTTTGAACAGATGTGAGAATGTAGACATGACAACGAAAGCGATGAAGAAAAAGTCAGAATAACAAGAAAAAAGTAATTAAAAAGAGAAAAATTGGGAAAAAAAAAACATATAGAACCCACACAAATTTTGTGTCTCTCCTCTATCATGGATGTACATTATCAACCCAAATGTGCATTGGAGAAGGGCAAGTTCAGCAATGATTGGCTGGGCTATATGGAAGACTTGGAACGATCTTTCTTGGCCCATAAAGTTGTCCACTTTCCCAAGATCCAATAGGGTCAGTGGTTAGCACTGATGACAGATTGTCCAAACGATGGCTGGTGCTACCATTCCATCTGCCCAAACCGTGGCACCGTGGACTCATGGAAGAAACCAACAACTCGTAGGTTCAAAGTTAATGTAGACGCAGCCACATTCAAACTCGATTCGGACTGGTTTTATGCGACTCGTCGACTTGCTTCGTTAGATTTGATGACTTATTCGAGTCGAAGCTTGGGAAGGCATTCGGTGCTCGAAGCACTTGGTTGGATCAAGGAGTCCATACCGATATGGTCACCATGGTGTTGAAATGGATGCTAAGCTCGTATATAATGCGTTGTATATCCTCTCTCAAGGACTGCAAGAAACTTTCTAGAGAGATTAGCGAAAGCAATTTCTCGTGGGTTCGTACATCAGCGAACCGCGTGGTTCATCATTAGTAAGGGCTGGGTTTCTGTGGTCTTATTCGATAAAGTGGTTGTGTGCCCCTCAACCACACATTCAAAATTTATTCTGATACGATCCGGGTTAGCTCGACATCATCCACGCTCGTGAGAAAGCCGGTCGAGATGAAGACGAGCTTGAACGAAAGTATTAGAAGGTGAAGATGTCAAGAAAAACTGGATATGCATGGAAGAACCCTTACTTTTGGCTCATCTCAAGACGTGAAATGAAGACGTGAAGTCGAGAACGGGGTCGAGCTTGAGGAAACAAGCTGAAGAATCTGCAGAAGCAAAATTACGCCCGTAACCTTTTGTTCATACGGCCGTAACCCGACATTTACGGCCGTAACCCCACATTTACGGCCGTAACCCCAGAGACAGTTTTTGGACAGAAATCTTCAGAGAGCTAATTACGGCCGTAACTCAAGAATATACGGCCGTACTAAAGTATTTTACGGCCGTAACTATGGTCATACGGCCGTAACATGAGGATCCAATTTTGGCCAATTTGAAGCCAAAGGTTTTATACGGCCGTATCTTTCCTTCATACGGCCGTACCAGTGGATTTACGGCCGTAAATCCAATAATTACGGCCGTAAATTTAGACCGACTCTAGCTTTTTGTCTCTACTTTTTAGATATTTCATTATTTTAATATTATTTCTTAGTCATAGATGTATATGAACGAAATTAGGCCATTGTAAACATAACTTTGGTTCAAAGAAGCTCTTTAGCTTGAGAGTTGTAGTCTTGCTCCTCTTTGGGTTGTAGCCTTGCTCCCCACCATATTTTCCTTGATCTTGATTGCAATTTGTTGAGTTGTAGCCGTGCTCCTCCGTTGCCATCTCGTTCTAAGGAAACCCCGAACTTATCGAAGGCGTGATCAACCTTCGTGGCGTTCACCCCCGTGATTTGAAGGCGCAGTTGAGTCGAGTCGAGGGATCCTCCTTCTCGCCGGAGAGTTTCGGGTTGTTCTCGATCATACCGGATCCAGTCTAGGGGTTCTCGACCTTGGGGTCGTATCATATTCTTTTACTAATCTCTGTCAAACAAATACTAAGTTTATTGATCTGCTAATGATTATGAGCTGTATGTAATAGCTGTATGTAATTAAAAGGACAAATCCAGGCAACAACAACAACATCCATACAATTTCGCATCCCATCCTATGATACAAACCTTAATAAGTTGTGGACCACCAAGTTTTCAGTTCTAGTCTGATTCAAGTTACATTGTTAGATCAAAGAGCTTAAGACAAGACCTCAAATATCATTTCCACACAATTGCTCCACATACTATTCCACTAAATACCTACACCCCCATCAATGAAAATCATACATGAAGATTTAATTAACCAACTTGCAGTACAATCAAATTGCTTGTATCTCCAACATCGAGCTAGACGCCACCCGAGATTCATCACACGATCAACGAATCATTCTCACGAATAGCTGCTTGAATATCAGGAAGAGTGTCGCTTGTGGAGAATCTCAGCCATTTCTTCTTCTCAACTTGCTTCAAGCAAGGTTGCATTACAAGCCCGATAGCAACAGCTACAAGACTTATAATCATAACCTTAATCGACGAGAAATACAACACAACACAAATCAATATTGTTGGAGGAACACACATTAGAATAGCTCCTATTGTTCCAACTGGTATCTTGTACGGTCGAGGGGAACTCGGGGCTATAATTCTTAACCTCACAAATGCAATAAATTCCAAAATCATCCCAAAGCAATACAAGAAATTCTCAGCAGCTACAATCTCTTGAAAGCTCAACCAAGAAAGCAACACAACCCCAGAAGCAGAGAAGAGTATGCCGAAAACAGGAGTGCCATATCGAGACCTTTTTGCAAAGAACCCGGGAAGTAGCCCTCGTTCGGCCATACCGAGTAGCTGAAATGAGTCACTGCTCATCTCTGCCACAAACATGCCCATATTCGACATGGCAGCAGCCCCCTGAATCCACCAGCTCAGCCATGCACCACCAACAATTTTTGCCACATCAGAGAAATACCCATCTGTCCATGAATCCCGATGAAGAGGGATAGCGCCAGTACCCGTAAGTAAAGGGAAGAAATACCCAAGAACCACTAGAATTAACGCGAAAAACAGAGCCTTTGGGAGAGTTTTCTTTGGGTTTTTTACTTCTCCTGCTAGTGTACTTACTGAATCCCAATAGTTTAGATTCCAAAAGAGGGTATTGAGGTACAAATTCCAGTTAACATTGTGAACATCGGCGACTACCCATCTTTTAGGTTGTAATTTTGGGATCGAAATAAATCCCATAACAACAAACGGGAGAATAGAGAATATCCCTAGCACAACTGCTGCCATTCCCACTATGGTTAAACCTCTATAGTTCATGTAAGTCAACAAAATCGTCAATGCCAACACTGCTAGTATCCTTGGAAGACCGCCACCGATAGCTGGCAATCCCGATTTTAGATAATCCAAGAACATAACAGGATAAAGGGCATTATCAATGACCCCACTTAGCCATTTCACCCACCCTTGCTGAAATCCCCAATAGGGTCCCAAAGCAGATGAGACCCAAACTACATATCCACCATTTTCAGGGAACATTGTGCCCATCTCAGCCGTTATTAGAGCCTCGGGTACACTCCATATCAATGGGAATAGTAAAAAGCCAGCAAGGGCAAGAAGAGGTCCAGCAGCACGCACGCTGTCTTCAACACCGAATGGTCCCCCTGATACTTCGTAAAAGATGAGGAAGACGAGGGGTAGAAGTGAGATTTTTTTACCTTGATTGCAATTTACCCCGGGAGGAGTAGCTTCATTGATACCGATATATTCTGCACCATTGTAATTACCCATGTTGGCGGATGTTTGTGTACTCCCGGATTCCCTTGACTTCTGCATTCATAGTGAAAATATGAATATACCAGTATTAATATTCTACTAGATATTACAATGTACTACTGAAAAACTGCAATGTAACTAGGACTAATTTCACCAGGCCATAAATTAGAGGTTTTTACTGAGGACTTTACAGATTGCATACTAAGTTCTCATAGAGAAAACTTTTCTACGATGGAATTTTCTCATGGCAAAATGAAGAGGAATCCTGTAAAAACGAACATCATCGGGAACTTAATATACACATTAATTTTCTTTCTTTTTTCTTTTTTTGGAATGAAATATACACATTAATTAAATAAAAAAGAACAATATTTATCTACTTCTTCGATATAAACACAAATGCACAATCCTCATCGAACTAATCAACAGGAAACAAATTACTGATTATCAAATTAATGTAAGAGACATGCAATACAATCATTAGTCGTAAGATAACAGAGAGATCTAACTAATGAACTAGGAATAAATGTTGTCATACCAACAATTGGGCTCCACGAAATTCGGTATGAAAAATGAAATAGACACCAAAAAAAGTTTAAACAGTGATTGAAATGAATTTTAGTTCATTAACTGAACAACCTAGTCAAACACGAAATAGCCGAAACATAAACTAAAATGATTTGCCGAACAAATCGGAACCCGTAATTGAGACCCAAAAAGCTGAATCTTATGCTACGAATCCCACATCAGAAAAAAGAATTCAGCCAAAATACACACATCATACACACAAACACACAGAGAGAGACAGAGAGAGAACATATACTGACATTAGCAGAAATTTGTCCGTGTCATCGTAGAACTGAATTTTGCGGGAAATCTGAATCGTTTGCAGGTACGAACAGAAAAATCAAAATTTTACACGGATTAAGATCCATCTTCGTTTTTTCAGATGCAATCTTCACGGGAGGAGCATTATAGGCATAGAGATATTGGAGTGAAACCCTTTTTTGCGAGTGCTTCCCACGCAAGCAGATGACTGAATAATGAGTATATAGTATGAAGGGATACGATACCCTGATTTTCGAAATGTGTCATTTTGGTCACTGAAACTCTTTAGCATTCACTTTACCACCCACGGCCACTGAAGCTTGTTACTTTGTTTGATAGTGTTCAGAACAAAAGCCGATGAAGTGAATTTACGGCCCAATATCTTGCCGAAATGGCAAGGCTCCAAAGGCCCAATTTGATTAGTCCATAAATCGAAGCCAGATTATTATGAAGAGATTTTATTCGATAAATTTTTTTTAAAGGGAAAACAAATGATTTTTTAAAGATAACATGTGATTAAAAAATTTTGAGAAAATACTGTTATCGAATGAGCAATTAAAAATTAATTTTTAGTGTGTACAGCTAATGATCCGATGTTCATATGTGGACATTTTATAGTACATATATATGAGCTGATAATTGACACGTACCCTACGATCCCACCATTAGAGGGGGTGTGGCCATGTATCAATTATCGATCCATATTTGAGTGTCGAATCTTTAGTGTGTACGATAAAGCGGTAGTTAGAAAAAAAAAACTTTGTCGAATATAGACATTGGAAGTTCCTAGAAACTGAAAATGTAGTCAATCTAGTGTCTTATCGGCTAAATATATTTAATCAACTTAAATTTTAATTGCAGATTAGCCAAACAAACACTGAGCCTAGCTGGTTTAGAAAGTGCTTAAATATTTTTTATTTGAAAACAAAAAATTAGTGGTGCGAGGATTAGTCTATTTAGGGCTTATAGAATGAAAGAGTTGAAAAAAATGGATAATACAGCAGAGTTGATTTCAAATGGATATATAACATAAAAAACCTTAAACCGACACAGATTGATTTCAAATGCATCCGAGTCAAAGTCAAGTGGGCCTTATTCCGCTAAACCGACTAGTACATTTGTTGGCTCAGTCATTTTGGAGTCGACCCCGAGTCCAAGGCTTGTACTTGTGGTTTTAGTTCGCCTCGATTTGTTGACACCCCTTAATAATATTCTAATTGGTTCGGAAAAAGATGCACTTACCCTTTTTTCAAGATACACTTACCTTTTATTTTTAAAATCTTTTGCATTTACAAAAAGCACGTGCAATGAAACCATTATTTGAAGGTTTTTAAGTCAGGCTTGTCAGCCATATCGCGCGCAATGAGTGGTCACATTCTCACTTTAATGGACCCATCTAATCAAGTACTACTAAAATCCACTGCACGCCCAAACTTTTAGACACATTATCGCTGGACAATTACTGAAAGTCGTACAAGCGTGAAAGGATATCTACTTTAACAATCATTCTTGGCCCATAATTACCAACGCAATATTTAATTTGATGATAAGATTAAATTTAATGCAAAGAATATAATTTTTAATACAAGAAGAGATTACTCATTTTCGATCTTTATATAATAAGAATGTGGAGATAATTTTTTGAGCTTTTTCAATGAGACTAATATTCTCGGTGTATATGTGATTTGACAATATGGAGGAGATCAGAAAACTTATATGACTCTAAATACAATATTTATATTCAGAAATCATTTTATATAATCGACTTTTGTTTTCCAAAAAAGTAATATATTCTGTAATATATCAATTGTTGAAAACGATATTAAAACAAATCGACTTCTTAATCTAAGGGTGTGTTTGATTGGGCAAATTTTCCAGGAAAAACCAACTTTTCCACTTTTTCCGATTTTTGATATGTTTGATTGCATTTTTTTAAGGAAAATATTTTCCAACTTTTTTTGAAATCTGTTCTTTTCCTTATTTTAAAGGAAAATGTTTTCCTTGAAGGTTGGTGGCTTTTGTTTTCCAAAAAAGTTTACTCTTTTTTTTTATTGGATAATTTGCTTTAACCATAAAGATAAGAAAAATATTCAAATTTCATGAAAAAAGAGAAAAACAAAGAAAACAATACTATTTTCTAACTTACAAATTAATGCAATCAAACACCTGTAACTATCATTTACCTGGAAAATCTTTTCCCGGAATTCATTTATCCGGAAAATATTTTCTTTCCAACTATTTTTCGGCTTTGCAATCAAACACACCCTCATTTTTTTTTTATTTTTTATTTTTTAACTTTTATAAAGTCATTCCAAGCAAGCCCTTAATAGTCAAGAATTAACGCCTCGAATTTGTAAACCCAATCAGATAATATCCACACCATTAAGTGCTGTCTGCTTTAATCAAGACATTACTTTTTCTAGGAATTTTCTAATTATAATTTATGTGAAGGCCGTTAATTAAATAATGGCTTCTCTTTGAAAAGAAGGAACCCCATACGCGTCCTTTAGCCAACAATATGCTGGAAATAATCATCACGTAGAAACTTAGGTTACTTTTGATACACAAAATTTAATCGACAAAAAATGACACGAGTGACTCGAGAGAAGCTTGCTACTACCTAAACTTTTCATGCTAAAAAGAACATTCACAGAACCATGCGCCTATGATCAATCGGTGTAGTGGTTGTAGTGTTAAATGTGGTTACTTATCAAACCGAAATAACTGTGACCCTGTGGGACCCCTTGAAAATCATCTTTCGATTCATTTTCAAGTACCGAACAAGTGTTGGAATACTTAGGTGAAATTTTTTGTATAATAAATTGTAAACTGTATTCGACTTGTTCATTTATTTGAAGGTACTGAAAAATTTTCTATTATTTAGCCTACACTAGTACACAATTAAATAATAAGCATGAATGGATCCTCTTTTTCTCACTTTTTACCACTTTTTATCACTTTTTTTCAATTTTTTTCTCTCTCCTAAATCAATCACATCCACATATCTCATCACATCAATAAATCTCAACCACCCACCTCCACTCATTCTCTCTCTTCTTTCACATTAAAATCCATTAAAAATCATTAAAAATTACTCACATTCACCCTTATTAATGTCACGTTTTTATGTATAGTGAAAAATATTCAGAACAAAAAATATCTAATAATTCGTAAAACTAGATTATAGCAAAAAAAAAAAAAAATTCTAAAGACATTTGATAGAATGAACCATACAAGAAAATTAACACTTTCTCGACACGTACAAAATGAGAAAAGATTCTAAGAACTTCCACCCCACCCCACCCCACCCCACCCACACACCTCCTACGCTAGAGGATAACAAAACTTTGTATTTATCCTATCGGTTAGCTCTAACTAGACATATAAAACAGTAAAACTTACATCATATTCATATGAATCTAGCTAAAACAGAGGAGAAAATGGTGAAATTACCCGGTGGGGATTCTCATCTGCAACTGGCTCACGAACGCCATGAACAGTTGTTGAATTTTGATTGGCTGAAGCATTTGCAGTTAATTTTTGGGGAGTGGAAATTTCTATTTCTGAAACTGGTGAATTCCCATTAGTTTTTGCCTCTGTTGACATCATTTCGAAATTCGAAACCGGATATGGCTCAGCTCAGAGCTCTGAGAATTGATCAGTGGCTGTGCTCGCTAGAAAGAGAGATGAAAGTTATATTTATATGGGAAAAAGGGGTTGGTGAAATGTGCTCTTCAAGATATGGAGCCTTTTGTTTGTTGTTTTTTCCTTCGCTACTAGACTACTAGAGTGTGTTTGTTTAAGTCGTTTTCAAGTATCTTTGGGATACCTTATTTGACAAATATTAATACTAGTCATCTATTACTATTTAATTAGAAAAAATGTGTGGTTGAAAAAAGACGATAAGATATGAGTCTATATAATGTGTGAATTGTGACAAAAAAACGAATTTCAGTACCAATCAATGATTTAAATAAACGAGCTTAACTTGAGAAAGGGAAAGACTAGAGAGTTTGATGAGGGATGAAATTCAAGTCAAATCAATTGTAATGAAATTAATCACGGATGTTGATACCATGATCCTCTTGTTAATTGTTGGATTAATCAAAATTTATCACAGTATATTGGAAAATTTCACAGGTCAATTATTCAGTTAACGTCATTATGACCTATTCGAATGTTAAGCAGAGACAACCCTTAATATTGGAATGCCATTTATCTATGAGTTCGATATTTAGGGACCCTTTTTGTATAAAAATAAAAAATAAAAAAGGGTCTTAGGCAGTTTAGATTAGGAGTGGCCAAAAAAATGCAAAAATCGATCAAACTAACCAAATCGGGTCAATTCGATTTAGTTTTTTCCATCAGCCTGTTTCGTTTTCGGGTTGGAAAATCCAACCCGAAAAACCTGTCGGTTTAAAAAGAGAAATTATACATAAAAATATTGGGTAACTAACAAATCGGAAACCAACTAGTGGTCGGTTATCGGTTTGGTATTTTGAAAACCGACCAATGCCATCCCCTAGTCTGGTTGTAAACATCCCAAGTCGTCACCCTTCGTGATTAAAGCTTGATAGTTTGGTCAATAAATTAAGTGTTACTTTAGAAAATAAGTAAAAGAAAATAATTTGTTTATTTGTTTTATAAATTTAATAGGCATGAAAATTGCTTAGTTTAGAATTCATAACCGAATAAATTATTCTAAGTAGATTTTACACTTCTACATTTTAAGCTGAACCAAACATGGAGGAGAATACTTGTTCAATAATGTTCAGCCGTGCTTTATAATAGTCATCACTCATGCCATACATGTGTGTTGCTTTTGGCATTTGTGATTTGAACAAAGAAGACTTGGCTCATATAGTCATATATCATATCAAATCAAATCCTACATATAGAAAAATCTGAAAAGACTTGAATTAACGGTAGAGCTAGAAACTTTGCCTGGGGATAAATTTTTTAAGGTCCGACCAGAGAATAGTTGAGATGTTGGGTTCTCAGCGAAAATTGATATTTGGGTTCTTTTTCTTTTCATGAATTTGATGTTTGTAGCCTTTTTTGTAATAATAATAATAATAATAAAGTTGGGTCCTAGGTAGTTGCATTAATCGCGTAGTTTTAGGGTCGGTCCTAAATTTTTGAAAAATTTGATATATTAATATTATGGGAAATGCTGGACTACCATAATAAATATCATAATGGTTGACATAATGGTTGTTAGCATATTTAATAACCGTTCATTTAAAAGTGATGGAATTGTTGAAATTGTAGGATCATGCCACATATCCATTATGTCAACCATTATGGTATTTATTATGGTGTTGTAGCATGGTCCCTAATATTATATATAACAAAAAAAATCATAAAACAAACTTACTAATTAAATGCTTTATGTCGAGTTTCACATTGTTCATATATACTCTTTCTTTTTATTGGATATGATGTATTAGGTTTTGAAAATGAGAAATACTCTTTTTACTGATGAACTTACATTAATTATAGATTGTATCTTCCAAAAATATAATAAATTTTCTCGATCTTTGCCCATGAGAACAAAATAGAAAATACAAAAATGTATATACACATTTAAATTGACAAGACGAGTTGTAATCAAATTGAAGTTATATATTTACAAATATTTGGTAACATACAATTTTTTAAAATCTAAGAAATATATAGGAAAAAAATATTCATAATTGGATAATTAAAAGGGTGATAGCCAACTCTTTTTAAAAAAGAAAATTTATTTTTTTATTCATTTTTATCCATTCTTTCTTTTGATCAAACTAATCGCATCCACATATCTAGTGGGACCTATATTTACTATACAAATCTTCACCATTCAACTCCACTCATTTTCTCTTCCATTTTACATAAAAATCTATTAAAAAAAATTCAATCATATCACCCTTTAAGTGATAGGAAAAAAAAGAGCAAACATGGGGAAAAAAAGTGGGAAGGTTGCATTTGGGTTGGGGGGTTTACAGGACAGTGGAATTCCCCTACCTTCACCTATGACTTGAATTATACTATATACACGTGTATACTATACACTACTACACCCGCATAATACATGTTTCTACTCAGTATTTCACTGAGTAATTGCATAAAGGTTACCGAAAAATACCTTGATTATGATGAAGATAATTTCTTATGTTTGTTTAGTAAATTGTAATAGAGATTAGTATTTTAAAAGGCGTAAAATGTGATCAAATAGTAATGTTAAATTTCGAATTTAAGCAAGTATAAACGTATATTATATAAAGTAAAAATGTAAAGTGTGTAAAGAGGTAAGATTAAATTTTGAGATTTGTGCCTTTTCTGTTTGTTATTTTTTTATTTTTTTCCCCCTGCAAAGATGGAGATGGCAAATGGATCACTTGGCAATTAATCAACTTGCTTTCCCAGCTTGATAAAGACTTGTTTGATAGCACGAAATTAGCAGGTGTTAGGATGTGTATAAAAATATGATTTTATGTGTTTTTATGTGATATAAGAGAGAGAGTGAGTAGAGTTGAATGGTGGAGATTTATGTAATACAGGTAGGTCCTACGAGATATGTAGATGTGAAATAGGAGAAAGAATGAGTGGGGTTAAAAAAAGGTGTGTGAAATTATGTGAAATTATATAAAATTATGTAGGAGAACAGACGCTTAGAATGGGACCATCAAATTACAAGAATACCCCATAACAGCTAATTGGACAGCCTCACAACCAAAAGATGCCCTTTATTGTTGTTTATAGGCAACAGCAACCATGTCCAACTGACACGCAGTTGTACTACAATTTCTGCACCCTTACATTTCAGTGTACGATATACTATAAATAGGTGTAAAGACAGTGTCACAGGGGCCATTTTCATCAAGAAATAAAGATTCAGCCCACCTATTTTGGATTCAATTAATGATTCGCCATCGAGCAAGTTTAGGCCACGAGTTCGCTTTTGGGTCCCTATCCAGCTATCCCTATTAGTGGAGCTTGGGTCGAGCTTGGGGCCAGCATCGGTAAAGATTTTTCTTCAAAAAAATAAGTTTGGATTTCGTTTAAATCATACTTAAATTCAAGGCATTATTTATACTGAAAATTTGCAAACTTTACCCTTTTTTTCACACTTTTACTTTCATTTAGTATATACTTACATCTACTTCAATCCAAAATGTAACATTCTCGCTTAGTCATAACTCATACGTTATTAATGGCGAATTCAAAAAATATTCGAAAAGGAAACTTCCAAATTAACTTCCAAAAATACTCTTATAAAATTAGAGGTTTGTATTTGTAATACTTTCAAAAATTAGTTTACATTTTCAAGAGCTAAAAATGGTAGAATTGTAAATGGACATAAAAATTAGTATTAAATATATAAACAAGACAAAGTAAACACGACAAACTAAAAAGGAAACATAGACAAAGCAAATGTGCCCCAAGGAATATTCAATATGGTCTATAAATAGTAAGACTTTCCTTCTTGTTGTAATTAATTGAAATACAAATCGAGAATTCGATTCATGAAATACAAAACATCATAAAGTATTTTGCTCAAATCGTATCCGTATCTCTCGATTTATTTTCTTTTCAACATTTCGTACTTTTGTCTTTTAAAATGATGAGTATTTAGAAACTGAAATATCATCACAGTCACAAAGACCAAACTGCAAAGCATCTGCAACGTTGTTAGTTCTCAAAAACATTTTTGTCGCCCTTTACGACAAAAATATTTTCGTTACAATAATTATCATTTACCTCTATAACAAATTTGGCTTCTATATAAGTTCAAATTAGTCAAAATATTATATTCACACTTTTGTAAAATAAACAAAATAAAACTGGAAAATTTGGGAACACAAAGAATGAGATAATATGTATGTTTTCTTCTTCATTTTATTTGGGGAGTAAATGCTTCTCAAAGCCTCTATTATTTATAAGTTTGAGATGCCCTCATAAGTTTCTCAATATTAAAAACTACAAACTGAAGCAAACAAATTATCGTTTGTGACAAGAAACTATGAGTTGTAAAACTGGTAAGTTAATGGGGTTATGGAATGGGCGGTTATGACAACAACAAAACATTAGTTAGTATTTAACGGGTCCATACCAAAGCATAGGCACGACAAGCCAACGCTTCGGGCCCGATGGGCCCGACTTGCTCGGGGGCCTACAATGTTCCCCAAGTTCCTTTATTTTGTTGTCGTCCCAAATTCAGCTCATTGCTTCCATTAATGCGAACCGGCCCATTGGGCACTGTGCATAGTGGAAGAAAATAATGTAGTGTAGTTATGTTAAAATGTTTATATGTTGATGTTATAGTATGCAGATGATTTATATATATTAGTGTGTGGGCCACGCTCTAAACCATTTGCAAACTGCTATATCAACTAGGGTTGGGCATCCGAATTGCGAACCGCCGACCTGAACTAACCCAACCCAATCCGAGTCGATTCAGGTTGGAAGTGGGGTCGGTTTTGGGTTGGAAATATCCAACCCGAAAACCGATAGGTTAGTTAAAAAAAAATTAAAAATAAAAAAAAAATTTTGCCTAGTACTGACCTGACCCGTGCCCACCTCTAGTCTATGTATGGGTAGATGATCAAAACTATGTAATTGTAACTTTCTTTTTTCCTTTTAATTACTCCATTTGAAACTTTTTCACTTGTTAATTAGTATGGTTATGAATTATATGATGTGACTTGAGTAATGTTGATTGTTAATTTCTAATTGTCAACTGTTTAATTAGTTTGCTAAAATGTGTATTTTTTTTTAAGGAATTCATCTAGTTAATATTTTAGACAATTATTTCTATTAAGTTAATCTATATATGTATTTTTAATTATTTTTTAAAATTGAAGCTAATGCCATTGTAGACCATTTTGCTCTTCGCGGCCATAATAATAACAAGCAATTTGGATTGATTCAAAACACTCCTGAAATTAGTAACAAGCTCGAGACATCCTTAAAGTAGGCAAATGGGGGTCTTCCGTCTTCGAGCCATTAGAGTTGGGATAAAAAAATAAATAAATAATAAAAAAAAAGCCCTTGACATTTATTTATACATGAACATGATTAGCATACTTGTCATTACAAGATAGAAATTTTAAATTAGTTTAAGCTTTTACTTTGTTATTCTCTTGGGAGGTTTTAGCTTTATGTTCCCCTCCTTTGTAATAAAAAATTTATACTAACGTTAATTTTTAAAAAAAAAAAAATGTGTCGTGTTTGAATTTTCGAGATGACCACTTCACTAAAAACAAGACAAAAAGAAGAAAAAGTACTAATAATATGATACTGTTATAAAACTATAGAAAAGTAGAGAGAGTTTAGAGAGAATGAATTCTATAGAAATCTAAGGAGTAAATTTTATTAACAACTGAGTTCTCTATTTATAGGAAACTTGAATAAGACAATCGTAATTACATAATTTCATCAAGGGTATAATAGTCATTCACATAAATAAAATATAATAAAATCATCCCCTCGTTCCTCTCATTAATACATATAATATTCATATACATATAATATTCATAACACTCCCTTGAATGACTATTATTTGTGAAATTATCTTCTAAACTGATTATAGAAAAACTTGGAGTGGTTATGAGTGTTTTGCCAAAATATTGCTCCCTCATTTCTATCAAAGAAGATAGGAGCATTAGGGCCGCCGTTAAAACCTCACAAGAAACCCAATGGATAAAACCTGACGAAGGAAAAGAGTACAAACAAGAAAATACTCCTCATCAATATAATATCACTTGATATCTTTAAATCTTCGCAACTCCAATATTGTGCACCAATCCTTCAAATGTTGGGTTGGCAATGCTTTCGTAATAGATCTGCAAGATTATCCTTGGAGCGAATTTGTTGTACATCAATTTCATTATTCTTATCAAGTTCATGAGTGAAAAGAACTTTGGTGAAATGTGTTTCGTCTGTCGCTTTTAATGTATCCATCCTTTAGTTGAGTTATGCAAGTGTATTGTCCTCATACATAATGATTGGATTGGTTGTAATAGAGGATAAACCACACTCTTTTCGAATATGTTGTATCATTGATTTCAACCATACGCATTCTCGACTTGCTTCATATATTGCTATCAATTCCGCATGGTTTGAAGACGTGGTCGTGAGTGTTTGCTTGATCGACCGCCATGATATTGCGGCTTCCTCCGCATGTAAATAGATAACCTGCTTTGAGATTTTGCTCTATGTGGATCGGATAAATATCCCGTGATCAAAGATAACCAACTAATTCAGATTTAGTTTTGTTTGAGTAAAATAGGCCCATATCAACTGTTCCTCAAGGTAGCGGAACACATGTTTGATTCCATTCCAGTTGCCTCTGTTGGAGCAAGTAACTATATCTTGCCAATAGATTTACCGCAAAGATATATCTGGTCTTGTATTATTAGCAAGATATAATAGTGCACCTATTGCACTAAGATATGGTACGTCAGGACCAAGCACAATTTCATTTTCCTCTCGGGGTCTAAAAGGATCATTTTTCACATCAAGAGACCGAACACTCATTGGGGTACTTAGTGGGTGTGCTTTATCCATATAAAATCGCTTAAGGACCTTTTTCTCAGATATGTAGACTGGTGTAAGAATATCCCATCTTTTAAATGTTCAATTTGCAAGCCAAGGCAAAACTTAGTTCTTCCAAGATCTTTCATCTCACTCGCTTTTAAATAATCAACTGCTTTTGGAATCTCTTCATTTGTCCCGATAATGTTTAGATCATCTACATATACAAAGAATAATGACAAATCTGAAATTGACCTTTTTATAAAGACGCATGGACATATATGATTGTTTTTGTACCCTTCTTTCAGAAGATATTCACTTAGGCGATTATACCACATACGCCCAGATTGTTTCAATCCATATAATGATCTCTGGAGTTTTATCGAATAAATTTCACGATCATTCAATTATGTGCTTGTGCAATCTCACCTTCAGGGAGTTTCATATAGATATCATTGTCGATTATGCCATATAAGTGGCAAAGAACTACATCCATTAGCCTCATATTAAGCTTCTCATGTGCGATTAAACCGACAAGATATCGAAAAGTAATTGCATCCATTACAGGGAGTATGTTTCTTCATAGTCAATTCCGTGTCTTTGCGAAAATTCATGTGCAACCAATCGTGCTTTATATCTCACTACTTCATTCTTCTCATTTCGCTGCACGAATACCCATTTATACCCTACGGTTTGACCCCTTTTGGTGTTTGCATTATAGGTCCGAAAACATTACGCTTTTTCTAACGAATCTAGTTACGCTTGAATGGCCTCTTTCCATTTTAACCAATCATCTCTTCGCCGACATTCATCAACAGATTGTGGGTTCAATATCTTCAACTTCATTGATTATATCAAGTGCTACATTATATGCAAATGCATTATTGACGATCGTTCCTTTTCTATTCCATCTCTTTTTGTGAAAGCATAGTTCATAGAGATTTCATCGTTAATTTCATCATTTTCAGTAATTAACCTTCTCAGAGGTTCTTGCTCGATTGCATCTAATGATTCATTTATATCTTCTGCCTCTTTACTGCAATTATTTTGAGCATTTGCTCTCCTCTTTTTTCGAGGATTTTTGTCTTTTGATCCGATGGGCCTTCCACGCTTTAATTTTGTTCTCGATTCATTTGCGATTTCAGTTTGTTTTGGAATCTCAATTCGCATAGGAGTATTCTCAACTGGAATATGTGACTTAGTTATTCCTTTAGCGTCTGTAAAGCTTACCCGGCAATCGATCTGCATTGTTCCTTGTAAGTAAATTATCTTTTGAACTTCTTGCTCGCATGTCCCAGTGCGAGGATCTAGGTTGGATAATGTTGTAGTATTCCATGTCACTTCCTTCTCCAACTTTTTATCTTCTCCCCCTAAAGGTGGGAATACTGTTTCATCAAACTGACAATCGGCAAAACGTGCATTAAAAATATTTCCTGTTTGGGTTCAAGATATTTAATTATAGATGGAGATTCAAAACCAATATATATTCCCAATCTTCTTTGAGGTCCCATCTTAGTACGTTGTGGAGGAGTAATGGGTACATATACTGCACAACCAAATATTTTCAAATGAGAAACATTAGGCTCCTTTTTCGATACCAATTGTAATGGGGAGAATTGATTATTGGACGTTGGTCTTAACTGCATGTTCATTGCATGTAAAATAGCATATCCCCATTAAAATTGGGAGTTTTGTCCTCATGAGTAATGGTCTAGCAATTAGTTGGAGGTTTTTAATAAATGATTCAACTAGACCATTTTGAGTATGAACATAGGGAACTGGATGTTCAACTTTTATTCCAATTGACATACAATAATCATTAAAAGCATGTGATGTAAATTCACTAGCATTATCCAAATAATTGTTTTGATTGGATAACTGGAAAATGTGCTCGTGAATCTTATAATTTGTGCGAGCAATCTCAAGAAATGCCATATTTCGAGTGGATAACAAGCATACATGAGACCATTTTGTGGAGGCATCTATTAAAACCATAAAATATCTGAATGGTCCGCATGGCGGGTGAATAGGTCCACATATATCACCTTGTATCCGTTCCAAATGTTGAGATTCATTTCCGACTTTAACTAGTGATGGTCTCATAATCAATTTTCCCGAGAACATGCAAAGACTGAAAATTCACTAGATTGGAGAATCTTTTGACTTTTCGAGAGAATGTCCGCTTGAATTTTCAATTGTACTCCTCATCATTGTCGAGCCAGATGACCTAAAGCGGTCATGCCAAATATTAAAATCGGTTGGATTTTCAATCTTCCGCTAGATGTAACATGTACTTCAATTGTACTAATATTGGTATAGTGTGACTGGAAGAGTATGCGGGCATTTTTCTAGCACATGTTTCCTTTTGGAAATCATAGTAGTTATATATAGATATTCTGTATTATTTTCTTTTGCTGTCTCAATATGGTATCCATTACTCCGTATATCTTTAAAACTCAATAGATTCCTTTTTGATTTAGGGGCGAACAAGGCATTATTGATAATAATTTGTGTTCCCCCTTTCAATATGACATTTGCTCTTCCAGAGCCTTCAATAATTACTGCCGAACCGGATACTGTTATTACATCATTCTTCATCGTGGTCAAGTTCGCAAAATACTTTTTATTTCTTAATATGGAGTGTGTAGAAGCACTATCTCGCTAAATGATTTCTTCATCCATGACTTTGGAGTCACTCAAAAGGCTACTAATATTTTCCTTCAAAAGAAATAATTAATTTTAGAATGAAGTATTTTATTTATATAAAATTAGAACATAATATTTTACAAACATACACATCCACACTACCACACACATATTATACATCATTATTTATTACACAAACTCACAATACACATTATTATCTTTCATACAAATACAGATAGAAACTACAACTATTATAATATTGTAAAGAAATATCAATTCTCATTTAGTTCGTAGAAAATCAAGAACTTCAAGATGTGTCGCTATTGATGGCTCCAAGAGTGAATTTCTTCCTTATATGAGAAATTGGTCTCAATATTATTTCCTTTCTCCCTTTTAGATGCTTGATATAAATCAACAAGGTGTTTAGCGCTCGACAGACTTTTGCCCAATGACCTTTCATGCCGCATCTATGGCACCTAATTATCCTGCTCCCTTGTTGATTCATTCACATTTCTCTTATAGAGATTTCCTTCTTTCACCATATTCATTCACATTTCTTTTGTAGAGATTTCTTCTTTCACCATGATTATTTGCCTTCTTAAATTTTGGGAAATTTTCATAACCACTTTTGTGCCATGAAAAATTTCTGCTCTCTAATTACGGCCTCGACCTCCTAGGCCTCCAAAGATGCCAAAATTGTATCCTCGCCTATTGTATCCTTGTCCACGGCTTGTAGATGCCATGTTGTTTACTTCAGTATTGGTAAAGATCCCGTTGGACGAGATTCATGATTTTTCAATAACAACTCGTTATTCGTTCTGGCTACAAGTAAGCAAGATATCAACTCAATATTTTTAAAGCCCTGCTCCCTATATTGTTGTTGCAAGACTACATTTGAGGCATGAAAAAGTAGAGAATGTTTTCTCTAACATATCATCATCCGTAATTGTTTCTCGCATAATTTTAATGTAGAAGTGATTTTGAACATTGCGGAGTTATATTCATTCACCGATTTAAAATCTTGCAACCTTAAATGTAACCAATCGAAATGAGCTTTGGGGAGGATTACGCTTTTGGTGATCATATCTTTCTTTTAAATTTTCCCAGTTCAAGGATCTTCAACTGTAAGATATTCATTTTTTAATGCTTCATCAAGATGATGACGAATAAAGATCATAGCATTTGCCTTTGTCCTTTCTCGATGTTTCATTGCCTTCTTTAATTGTATCTCCGAGGCCTTTGGCATTTAAATGCATTTTGGCATCAAGAATCCATGATAGATAATTCTTTTCAAGAATATCGAAAAGCCGCAAAACTCTAACTTTGGAATATTTGATGTCATACTATAAAATAATTAAAAATAAGTTAGAACATCAATTAACTAGATAAAAATTATTGTTATTATATTAACTAACTAGACAAAATAATTGCCATTATATATTTGATTACTCTTAAAAGTAGGTTGATATAATATTGTTTAGTAATAATTAATAAAAGTAGGATAGATTGATAGTGATTTTGAAGAAGAAAATATTTTCTTATTTATCATTTTCAGTATGATTAATTATTTATTAATCATGTAATATTATGTAGAATACCATATTAGATACATGTAATAAAATGTAACACAAATAGTATAGTCTCAATTAATTTAATTAATATAAATCAGTATAAATAGTTAAACCTCCACTTAAAGGTGGCAATGCCTCCTTTGAGTGTAGTAAATAGTAGTACGAGAAAGATGTAATTAATTGATATAAAGCTGCATAAATAGTTAAACCTCTACTTAGGTGACAATAACGCCTCCTTTTCTGAGTGTGGTAAATATTAATACAAAAATGTAACGCAAATAGTATAGTCTCAATTAATTTAATTAATATAAACTGTATAAATAGTTAAACCTCCACTAAACACAAGAATGCCTCCTTTGAGTGTGGTAAATATTAGTACAAAAAGATGTAAGAATTCATACAACCACCCAATTTATGATAGTTGTACTTATCACAAAATGGGTATGTCAATATTTGAATTGTAAGATAATTAAACTATTTGATAACTTAGTCTAACAATTAGTAATTCATAAATAAATTTTTCATCAATAAAGAATCTCTTAGATCAGTCCCTCATGGTGGTAAAACTATTTATCTAATATAAAGAGTGTGGATATTTTTCATTTGGTGGTTAATCCCACCATTTGAAGTAAATTATAAGGATTTCTATGAACCAATACGCACTGTGTTGAATGAATTGTTATATTACCGTTTGGTTGGGTATATATTCACTGAGAGAAAGAAATGGGCTTGTCTACTTTAGAGAGAATGGAGTAGAGAGAGAATTTGTAGAAAATTGAGTATTTCAAATTGTAATAATCCAGGTTTACATCTGAGAAGATCATCTATAAGATTTGAACTGTAGAAGATACTTCTTTCATATTACTTAAGGTTGCAGTAGAATCATACGATAACGCTAAGTTATAAAACTATAGAAAAGAGAGAGCTTTATAGAATGAATTCTATGTAAATCCAAGGAAAGAAATTTTATTAACAACTGAAGCTCTATTTATAGTGAAAGCTTGAATGACACAATCGTAATTACATAATTTCATCAAGGGTATAATAGTCATTCACATAAATAAAATATAATAAAATCATCCCCTCGTTCCCCTCATTAATACATATAATATTCATATACATATAATATTCATAACAGATACATCAATCTAATACCAAATCACTAATTTAATTAGAATATTCAAATCTAAAAAAAAAATAAAATAAAATCGACTCTCAATCAACTGGATATGCAATAATGAAGATTATTTTGTACGTTTTCCTTTTGTTTCTGTGTCATTTCTTGAACTCTTTTTATTATACTCGCTTTTCAAAACGCTACCATTTTAAAATCTTTTTTCGTATAATATCGTTCATGTCTACTAAAATCGATGGTGTTTGCATATTCATTTTAACGTATTTTTATGAGTAGAAAGAATAAAGAATAAGTGGAGTTGAATGATATAGATTTAACCGTATAAGTAGATTCTATAAGATATATGGATTTGAGTTATTTGATCAAATTTAAATTTTATAAAATAAGAGAAAGTATAAATAAAAATTTGTATGCAAGCACGTGCTAATCATTTTTCCGGGTGTTATGCCGCCCTTTTTTCGAGAACTATACTTCAAAACTGATATTTATTTAATGTATTTTTTGGAATAAACAAAGTATTGGTAGGTTCAAGTATATATAAATGATGGTCATATTTTTTTTATTAAAATTTGGAACGAGAGAGGGAAAAAAAAGAGTTCAGATTGGCCTCGAAGACCTTGTAATAATAACTAATAATATATTCTTTTCCAAAAAAAAAAAATAATAATAATAATAACAATAATATATTAGCTTTGAATGATACGTAGCGTTGAATGATACGTAGCGTTGAATGATACGTAGGCGTAACGTGACGGTATCGTGACACGCTTCTCCGACTAGATTGGGCTGCTATTACGATCTCTGTCAATTTAAAATTGACCACGTTCCTATTAATTAATTTTTACACTTACTATTAATTAATTTTTACAGCTTACTCTGTTTTTATTATAAATTGTTTTTTTTAAAACTATAAATTACATCATCAAATCCATATTCAAATATAACGATATAAATTCAATCGAAATTCTACTGAAGTGAAACCTATAGCAGTCTAATCGATGAAAAAACTTAGCGGCACTATAATTATGAATCCAATTATTACCAAGGCCGTCCCATGAGTGACGATTATAATTGGTACAAAGGCCACCCTATGGGTGGAGCATCGTTATTGAGTAACATTTCTTTTTTATTTATATATTTGAAGTTTATATTTACTTTTTATTTGAATCATTTTCTATAAAATCTCTTGCAGACTCATTTAATTTAATTAAGATAATAATGGTCCACCCCTCTCCTCTCTTTTCTCTCGGTGATTGAAGCTTGATGTGATTCTTAAATCAATTATGTTCAATTATTGTAGACAGTAGAGTAGTAAGTGGTTTTGAGGGAAAGACAAATATGGCAAGCCAAAAAATTAAAATCCCAAGCATATTAATTTGCTTTTGTAAAAACCACTAATAATATGATTTTTAATTTGCCTACCCATAATGCCCCCTACTTGATCGGTTACCTTTTTGCTGTCATTCCTTTTCTAACCTGTCAATATAATCTCTTTCATCATGTCTCAATGAAAGAATTTTAAGACCTTTGATCACATTCATCTCTGACACCTTAGTCGAGAATGAATTAAAGAAACACTTCATCCCTCTGTAAATTATACATACACTTTTTATAGCTATACTTCAATGTTTTCAAAAATAAGTCGAATTTCGCTATAAAATTGGATTGAATTTTTACTCATACAACTTTTGTTAAATGCATGAGTAAGGTAATGCATTCTGTATAAGACTGCAATATATAGAGACTTTTTAGAGAAAATGAGACTCATTGAAACAAAGATCCCTATTTGCGGTACGTCCTTTTTCCGGGGGAGATAAGCAGTCGCCACATCTTTTATTGAAACTTCAAAACAATACCTATATTCTATATTATAGAATATAGAATCGAGCAACTGCTCATCTTATCCGGTGATTAGTTCATTTTCTTTGCGCTACTAAACTAAAATATCTAAAATGACCGATTACTAAACTAGTAATGGGTGAAGATGACCATACAAAACCCTTTTCGTTTGTGGATTTCAATCGAGAGTGAAGATGACTTTTTGTCCCTTATTTTTTCTCTTCAATAATTGTGTCAAACAATGTCACAATTTAGCGCCCGTTAGCTGCAAGTTTTTATAAATTTTTACATATTTTTATATATTTTTTTTAACTTCATTCATTCATTCACTCTCCTATTTCACATCCACGTATCTCGTGAGACCTATCTATACTATATAAATTTTCACAATTCAACTCCACTAATTCTCTTTCCTATATCACATTAAAATCCATAAAAATATTTTTTTACACATACACTAACACGCGTCAACAAGAAACCCCACATGGGTATTTCTGTCCAACCGTTTTCAAAATGTTGCTAGTCATGTCCTTTCAAAATGTAAATTATCAATTGTGGGATTTCATTTTCGAAGGCTGTTGTACTTGGTATTTTTTCCTCTCTTTTTTTTTTCGGGTTGGTATTTTGGGGTTCTAGAGTAGGAAGTTAATTCATAGATTCTGCAGAGAAATTATTAAGTTGCATGTGAATTATGACGATCAGAAAATTAGTGTTTACCACTTTTAAAAATAATAATAATTTTTTTACCGTGAGGTTAATATTTAAAGAAAAAAATTTAAAGCGTGTGAACAAATTGTCATACGACTCGTATGTATTTTTACTTTTGAAGTCGAATTTTGGAAATGTAATCGATACAAAAATTTAATATATGTTTCAGGAGCTCGGTGGAGGTGAAATGTGATTTTTTAAAAAGCTGTAATTGTTGATCTTTTATTAATAATTTTGTGTGAAATGATAAAATCCAATATTTTTTACTAAAAGTTGTTTATAATGTGTTGTTGAAGCCATAAGATTGGTGCGCTTTATAAAAATTTGTGGTTGAAAAAATTTAAATAAATGTAGAATAACAAAGAATTGAAAATATTATTTTATCAATATTTATAATTGACTTAGCATTTACGCGAGACTTTGACATTTGTTGAAATTGTGATACTCATACAATAGTATCTTATGATCATTACAACATCTACTATATATATATATATATATATATATATATATGTATATATATATATATATATATATTAAAAATATCATGTAGTTGTTGATATAGCATGGAGAAAACAAGTATTTAAATTACATATAACTATAAATAGAACTCCAAAGAGTGTAAAATGTGACGAAGCGGTAAGACCAAACTTTAAATTTTTTCGAGCTTCAGCGGTCTAAAAGGAAGCTAAGCGAAGTCTAAGCTTAAAAAGTGTGGAGCGTTACAAAGCGACAATGACAAATTTTAAGCTTAAACACCTCTTAAACGAGATTGAAACGAGTTTTTAAAAACAGATTATCAATGAATGTGGAAGGTAAATGCAACTTCAACAACAATTATTACATTTTTTTCAATTGACAATTGTTACATTAGTTTGAAAAAGAAGAAGAAAAGATCAAATGAAACAAGCGTTTTTTAGCTCCTCCCTAGAATAATAAAATAAATAATACGTTTCTATTTGTTTTTAGTATTATATTCTATCGGTAATGATCTCCTCCCCACAGTGGGGAGGAGATCATGCCCACAAAAACACACGGCCTCCCTGATTGGTGGGAGGTCATGTGTGTAGGTCCCACCACCTCCCACCAATCACAAAGCATGCAGATTATGGGTATGATCTCCTCCCCACTGTGGGGAGGAGATCATTAGCGTATATTCTACATGTATCTATCTAAGACAAGGGAGTTTTTTCTTTTGTAACACAAAAAATAAAAATAAAAATAAATAAATAAAGGGAGTTTTTTCCTCTTTCCGTGGAAACATAAAAATAGTGATGGAGGCAGGAACACTATTAAAAAATGTAGAAAGAATATATATATAGAAAGTAATACATAGTGATTTCAAAACAATTTCATTGAGACGACAATTTTATATATTTTATAATTTCATTTCTACAATTTCTTATAATTTTGTAATAATGCATTAGCAAAATTATTATTATTATTATTATTATTATTATTATTATTATTTTATCAAAAAGTTATACCAAACATTCTTAAATGAATGCAGGCTAGAGTATATAATGCTCAACTTGTCTGTAATTATGCGAATACGTTTGTCAATTCACATATCTCTCTTTCTCCCATTTTTTTTTTTCAGAGTCAATACACACAAATCATTTTCATAAGATTCTTTTTATTAAAAAAAAAAATAATTTTTCCTTCGGATGGATGGTCGAGCACAACATCAAACGTGCCTAACTTCAGAAAGAATAGCGAAGTCAAACTTTGTTTGGCTTCTAAATAACTAGTCCAATCGATTAATTACAAGCAGTCACTAGTTCTTAACAAACATAATTTTTCTCATGTCTGTAAAAAGTGCGAAGATGTTCAAAACCCACCGGTGGTTCCTTAATTATGGAACCATCAGGCCACTTGAGGGCCCACTTGACTTCCGTTTTAATATTCGGGACTAAACTTAAAATTAGCACAGCGAGGGGGAGTTCTAGCAATTTTTAAAATTTTCCGACGATATTGTAGCGGCCGATCAAAATTTTGACAAAAATTTTAGCCACCAAATTTCAAAACAGAGATTGAATAGGCCCTTAAAATGGCTCGATGATTCCGTAAACTTCCTAATAAAAAATAGTGGAGTTTGGAGTCATATAAGTTATAACATGACTGAGTGTACTTTCTTATTGCAATTCTGTCATGTTATTACTTTGGCCTACACACAACTAACGTTCTTGTCCAAATATGGGACATAATATCTACAGTACAACTTTGCAACAGAGAAATGATGATCTTGAAATAAACTTTTATTTGATATATCATTTCAATGAGTAATTGAAATTGAAATGGGATAAAAATAATTTTCAAACGACAAATTTCATTATGTCAAACGATCTCTAAGTGAGCATTTGGAACCACATTTTAGAAGTTTAAAAGCATATCTTAAGTAATAAAACTTTCCAGATTTTTACGGTGCGGCCTCGGGAAGAATTTTCATATTCCAGACAAGACACACACCACCCCCCCTAATGCGGGGTGGGTGGGGGGTGCCCACCTGCTACAGTGAGAGAGGCCGAAGATTCTGCCAGGCCATACCAGAAGATTGCTAATAAAACTTTAAACTAAATTCACATGTATTCGATTGTATTAAAAAATAAAAAGCCTATATTTGGGTTAAAAATTATAAATGAACGGTCAAATTTGACCCATCATTTAAAAATTAATCTTTCATTTTTTTCCCTTTAATATTTTCCCCACAACACTAATAATGCCCTTAAACAATCAATAGTTTTAACATGCTAAAGACTCTCCCATAATTCCAATATTGTTTCGCTTCTTGATTCCATTGAATGTGGTCGATATCGTCATATTAGTTGAGATTGTAAGTTTGTTGCTCTTAATCTTCTAAGATTGACTGTTAATTTATATCATGATTGTCTTTAGCTCGATTGTTTGCCAAGAATCTTTCTTGATGAACTTTCTCTCCATCATAAATGAATGGGTTCCCTTCAATAGAAAAAATAAATAAATTATCCCCACAAGAAGTCAATAATTTAACTTTGACAGAGGGACACTGAGAATAGAAAATAAACTATTTTCAGATTAATAATAATAATTAAATAATAATAGTCATGTTTAACAGCCTCTTTTTGGATACATGCCCATTTTTTCCATTATTATATTGTGCCATATAAAGTCACATTCAAGGTTCTAAATCAAGAATAATCTCTCTCGCCCGCTCTCGCTCTCGCTCTCTCTCTTGGTTGCTGTGCTCAGACCAAGAATGGCCATGGAGAACCATGGCCAAGATGACGTACCCGAGAACCTAAACAATCAGCTTGCTCTGGCTGCTAGAAGCATTCAATGGAGCTATGCAATTTTCTGGACAATTTCATCTTCACAACCTGGGTAAAAATTTTATCTTTTCGTCCCACGCCACCCCAAACCCACCCCACCCCACCCACCTGCAAGAAAAGACTAAAGAGGAGTGTTCCTTGTTCTTCTTGTGTTATATTTGTATCATTTTTTGGCCTATGGATGGTTTCGAAATTTCGTTGAAGATTCTACAGCAGTTTACAGAAAATTTTTGTGAATCAAAATTAATGTTGACTTCTGCTTATTTTCTAATTTTCTTTTTTTTTTTCCTGTTGAAATTTACTTTTTTTAAGAAAAGCTACAATAATGTGTGTCTGATCTTGATGGGCTTTCTTCTTTACAGCACTATAGGGTTACCCTGTTCATCTGGGTAAAAAATTAAGTCCAGAAAGTTAAAAAGTAATTATATGTCATTCTTGGACATGCTATAGAAGGGGAATTTTCAAATTTCAAATTTGGGTGTTTTTCTATGACAATGCAGCTTTTTGTAGGATTTGTTTGGCTTAATCAACATGTGAATGGAATTTATTAGGGTATTGAAATGGGGTGATGGGTACTACAATGGAGACATTAAAACAAGAAAAACGGTCCAAGCCGAAGAACTAAATGCTGATCAGCTCGGTTTGCAGAGGAGCGAGCAGCTCAGGGAACTTTTCGCGTCCCTTTCCACAGGGGAAGCTAACCCACAAGCTAAAAGGCCGACGGCCGCATTATCCCCCGAAGATCTCACCGATGCTGAGTGGTATTACTTGGTTTGTATGTCCTTCGTGTTCAATATTGGCCAAGGGTAATTCTTGTTTACCTAAGCTTTGGAGTTTAATGTTCTTGATTGGAGTGATTATGATCATGCTTGGCATTGCTTAAAATCAGTTTGCACTGAAGGTTTTCTTATTGTCAAAGATCATGCTTTACAAAATATGTAACAAGAGATTAATTTTGGCATTACTTCTGAGAAAAACCAAACATGTCCTATTTATGTTGAAGCAAGATGTAATGACGGAGTCCCACAATCACTTGCTACTAAAAATGGTAGTAAAATCACTAAATCCTTCATTCAAGAATTAATGTGCTCACTCGACTTCAGACAAAACCGAATGCTCCATATCTCTAGGAAATTGTAATGATTACTATTAATGCACACGAGAAATATTGTTCGGCTTTGATTATCATAATTTTTACCTGTCGTTCTGATTTTCACTGACACTGTAAAGGTTGCCGGGGAGGACACTAGCGAAAAACCAGACCATTTGGTTGTGTAATGCTCACCTTGCAGACACTAAAGTTTTCTCCCGTTCTTTGCTTGCCAAGGCAAGTAGACGAGTCTTAACTTAGTTTCATTTAATTTTTATGTTTTTGATAATGAATTTAGTTTCATCATTTACAATTGTTTTATAAACTCTAACATTTCCCAATTTCTTTATATTTTCATATCTTTGTCATACTACTGGCTTGACTTCCCTTGCTTTCGTCAGAGTGCATCAATCCAGGTATGCATCTTTTTCCTCGACCACAACTCCACATAACGAGTTTCCACATTGTCACGTATAAATTATGTTCAAACTGAGTACAATAGTGAAAATGATATCCCTTGATTTGCAGACAGTAGTATGCTTTCCATATTTAGGAGGGGTCGTTGAGCTAGGATCATCCGAGCTAGTAAGTTTATGTAAAACTAATGTTTTCTTTCGTTGCTATAGCTACAACGAGGTGTACAGTATATACACTTAACAGCAACCTATTTTTCTCAAATCAATGGTTATCAAATAAGTCACGTATGCGTTTTGTACACCTTGTTATACATTTCTGTTGTGCCAGTAGCATTTTCCATCAATATTTGTTGTACTCACATTGTCTCATACTCATTATGTTTTTTTTCAAAGGTTTTAGAGGACAAGAAACTCGTTCAGCACGTAAAAGCCTCTTTCCTCGACGTCCCATACCCCACGGTTTCCAATTTTCCCGACCCAATTCCTGACAATGGCCTCATCTATCATCAAGTCAATATGCCTGAAATTGGGATTAATCAGCTTGTTGAATATCCACAAGTAAATATTTGTTCTCCCAATAATGATTCGAATGACTTTGGGGCAAAGCAACCAAAGGAGGATTTGAATATTCTAGAAGATGTCGACGGCGAACCTCATCAGATGCAAAGCTGGCAATTTATGGACGACGAAATCAGCAACTGTGTTAACAATTCTACAAATTCTAGTGACTGTGTATCTCAAACCTGTGATAACGGGGAGAAGGTAATTGATAACGGAGTGCATGTGGGTCGAGAATCCAATAAACAGAAGGTGAATTCGTCTGAATCCCGAGGTGATGATATTCATTATCAAAGTGTTCTTTCAAATCTTTTGAAGAGTTCTCAACAGTTGATTCTTGGACCGTACTTAAGCAACGGTACCAAAGATTCGAGTTTTATTAGTTGGCGAAAGGACAGGTCATCACCGATTCCTCAAACTAAAACGCCACAAAGATTATTGAAAAAAGTGCTTATTGATGTTGCTCGAATGCATCAAAACTGCCGGCTTGAAGCTGGTAAATCCAATGGAAAAAAAGATACACTGTCTAAACCAGAAACTGATGAAGTCGATAGGAATCATGTCTTATCTGAAAGAAAGCGCAGAGAAAAAATAAACGAGAGGTTCTTGATTCTTGGATCTTTAGTCCCATCCGGTGGCAAGGTACTTAAAAACGCTCTTCCTTAATATTCGGCCCTTCTTATTTTTTGCTCATGTTATAGTTTGTGTGACAAAGCGTTTTGTGATTTTTCTTTTTTGAATTCTGATAGAATATGTGGTTGAAAATTAAGGTTACGGAGAAATGTAAAAAAAATAATATTTCTTCCAGACAATATGTGGTGGTAATGAGTACAGAAAAAAGTGATTGTTAGCATAGTTTTGTGGAATAAGCACATATGATTATTGCGTCCAATACTGCATACCAAACATGCGCTAATCATATAGTCTAGTACTGTGTACTCGACACTATAGAAGATTTTGGTTTTTTTTTTTATGATGACAGGTGGACAAAATATCAATACTTGATCGAACGATCGAGCGGCTGAGGGAGCTCGAGAAAAGGGTCGAACAGCTAGAATCCGAATCTCACAAAGACGTTGGCATGCCAGAGTCGAGAACAAGAAGTAAACCACACGATGCCATCGAGAGAACATCTGACAATTATGGCGCTAAAAAAAATGGCCATAGCAAAAAGTCAGTCACGAACAAGAGGAAGGCTTGTGATATGGAAGAGCCGAGAGATTCTTCGACTGATAATATAACTGTTAGCATTGTCGACAAGGAGGTGGTGATAGAGATAAGATGCCCGTGGAGAGAGAGCGTGTTACTTGAAGTTATGGACGCCATAAGCAAACTACATTTGGATTCTCGATCGGTTCGATCTTCAAATACTGATGGGGTACTCTCGTTGACTATACAAGCTCAGGTTTGCTCTCGTAACATCGCGAAAACATAGTACTTTAGTAAACAAGCATTGGTTTTTCTAACACTAAAAATTTTTTTGCAGTTCAAGCAATCGAAAACTGCATCGACGGGTTTGATCACGCAAGCGTTACAGAAACTCGTTAGAAGATGTTGAAGATTGCCGTTGTTGAAGGAAACTACGGTGGAGACTATAATCGGGGCTGTGACTCTGGATGTGTAATTTTGTGTAGAATCTGTGTATTTGTATCTTTAGAAGGTGTTTGTAGAGGAATTCTAACCAGTTTCTTTCTAGTAAAGGGAGTTTTTTCCTCATGGTTCTTTCAAAAATCGATCTCTGTTCTATGTTCTAAAAAGCTTGATCTCCCAGCTTTGTACATTTATTTATTTATTTATTTATTTATTTTTACTAGAACTAGTGTACGTTTATATATATTTGCTTAAATTCAAATCTCGATCTTTGACGCGTAGCTATGCTTTCGAAAACACCGACATCAGCTAATTTCATCGTCCCAAAAAAAGAAAAAAAGAAAAAAAAGGAGGGGGAGAGAGAGAGAGAGAGAGAGGACGAGGACGAAAAATGATATACGGAATCTACTATGTCAACTTGGGTTTCAATTTTTGACTAATCCAAGCATTTAAAACACGTAAATATAAGAGATTTCGAAGTCAGTAGAGACAACATGAATCTAATTTATATCAATGATTCAAAACCACCGCACCATGTGTATTTTCCAATTACATACGATTTCCGTTGGAAAAATTGAAATCAGATTCAGAATCGGTATAGCGAGGCGAAGCTTCAACGGTTTGGAAAATTTTTCGGTAACGCTATTTGCTCAAAATCAAAGTTTTTGTCCAAAAACTTTGACTTTCACCATTCGGAGTCGTTGAAAAATTTTCTGAACTGCTGGAACTTCGCCTTGCCGTGTTGGTGTTGATTCTGGGTCTGGTTTTTATTTTCCTAACGGAGGTTGTATCGAGACACCAGGTGGTGTCATAATCATGGCACCACTGATGATTTTAGTCTTCTAGATCATTACTGTCTGTTTTTATCTTTGACCTTGAAAATTCCAAGAAAGGGTAACATGTCAAAGATTTCATTATACTAAACGCAGCTGTAAAATGATGAAACAGATGCCCATCGTGGAACATCATGCCATTTTAATCGGAAGAATCCGAAACATAATTATTCTTTTTTTTGAAAATAAAACATAATTATTACGATCTCCATATAAAATGACAAATAGGGCTGGCGGCTTAAATATCATACTGCAATTTAAATTTCTCGATTAGGTGAGAATTATGAGACCAACAAGAGGTTAATGCCAATAATTTGATAAGCTAATATTATATACTGTGTATGTTTAGAAGTCAGTGAGATACTCTAACAAAACTAATCTACTTTTAGTTGTCTTAAAACGATTAGATGACGATCATTAGGAAATTAGATTTTAAACTTTTTTAATAATTTGTATCAGAAATGCATGTGTATATATAAAGTTTAATAATGTCACGTGGAGGCATGCCAAATTTACTGCGAGAATTAAGGGTGGGTATATCATCGAGATGATGCATTGCACAATGTTGCCCATTGCTAATTAATTTCTGTTATACCTGTCAAATAAATTTAATATATATTAGGTATTTTAAAAAATTAGCCAAGTTACAGATTTAGTCCCAAATAATAAAAGGTAGCGAAAATGATCCCAAAAAAACTTTGATGAGCAAATGGTCCAAAACAATTTTGGTGCGCAAATGGTTCATTTGGATGTAATCCGTCCATTTAACCGTTAGTCAAAGTCAACTGTTGAAAAATTGGGTATGCATTTGATCCATTTCACTTGAAATAAATTGCACAAAATGTCATAACTTTAGATATTGTTACAATCAAGTCCCAAAGTTTGAAAAATATATACTTTAGTCCCAAATTTAATTAAATTATATAATTTTATATTTTGTTTTTTATTGATATTTATTTGGTTCATAATTAATTTTATTGAATTAATTTGATACCGATTAAATATTTTTTATAAAAAAATTTCAATACAGTAGCATTTGTTCATATGAATATAAATATCACAACTTTCGAAAAAAAATTTAGTATTAGAGACCCGCACATTTTGATTCAACAATTAATAATAAATATAATTATTGTACCCACATAAAATTTTATTAGGAATATAATAAATTGCTGCAAAAAAATATCGAATACAAATAATTAATCAAACCAAATCACAAAAACACAAAAAATAAACAATTTTCTTTAGCATTATAAATGCGCACATTTTGATTTTAAATAATAATTAATAATAATAAATATAATTATTGTACCTACCTAAAAATTTATTAGTAATATATTACAGTAAACAAAATATTTCGAACACAAAAAATTAATCAAATCAAATAAATTTTATCAATTAAATTCTTTGTATTTGATTTGATTATTTCTTTGTATTTGATATTTTTTTGCAATAATTTATTATATTCCTAATAAAATTTTATGTAAGTACAATAATTATATTTATTATTAATTGTTGGTTGAAATCAAAATGTGCAAGTCTCTAATACTAAATTTTTTCGAAAGTTGTGATATTATATTAATACGAATAAATGCTACTATATTAAAGTTTTTTGACAAAATTATTTAATCGATATCAAATTAATTTAATAAAATTAATTACGGACCAAATAAGCACCATAGAAAAAATAAAATATACAATTATACAATTTAACTAAATTTAGTGCTAAAGTATATATTTTTCAAACATTGGGATTTAATTGTAATAATATCTAAAGTTAGGACATTTTGTGTAATTTATTTCAAGTGAAATAGCCCAAATGCGCACCCAAATTTTTAAACAGTTGACTTTGACTAATGGTTAAACTGATGGATTCCATCCAAATGGACCATTTGCGCATTAAAATTGTTTTGGACCATTTGCGCACCAAAGTTTTTTTGGACCATTTGTGTTACCTTTTATTATTTGGGACTAAATTTGCAGTATGGCTAGTTTTTTGGGATCATTTATGCGAAAATCCCTATATATTATTGGAGTAATTCTAGTGAATATAATTGGAATTTTTAAGTGATACACTGTGTTATTTTTTTATATTACGCTAATTTTATCACTTATAATCCCTCAAAATTACTCATATCATTGAACAAAATGGATGACTCTTTTCTTTTGTTCACACTGCAATCAAATTTATTTAACACTCCCTCTGCCAGAAAAGATCATATAGTCATGCTTCATTTTTTACATAAATTAAAAAATTATAATGATTAATGCACTTTGAAAAGTGAGTTGAACACAACTTTTTCTAACTATATTCTAGCTATAAGCACACGCATTGCACGTTTAATGAATAAAATGAATTGTATTCATAATATTCTTGAAGTCGTAATATATACTCGTAATGAATATAATTGAGTAAATTAAAAATGTTACTAAAAAGAATATGCAAAGAGATACGATCATAAAATTAATTGTGAATAAAGAGTGAAAATGATGAATTAATCGAAATATAGGTAATTGCATATAAAAGCGATGCTTTATAATAATATTTTTTTACCATGTTGCATATCTTAATCATTTATATCAAATGAGAGGCATTAAATATGATTATTTTGTTTGTATGCTACGCTTTTATTAATACAAATATAATGATTAATTAATATGTTATTATAAAAACAATATAAAATACGATTGTTATGAAGAACTACAATGTAAAAGTTTAGTGTTCTTGATACAATATAAATGTAGTATAAATTTTGACAACATTGACTAAAGAAAATTTTAAAGTACAAAGTGGAGATATTAGGAAGGGATTGTGGCTCAAACTTAGGCCAAATATACCAGTAAGAGGGTACTTTTCCACTCGAAGAAACACCATTGTTCTTTTTTTTTTTCTTTTTCTTTTTCTTTCTTTCTTTTAATAACAAACATAACTGGTATTAAGTAAAGACATTTAAGATAAATGACCAAAAAAAAAAGAAGAAAAGATTAGGGTATATTTAATTTGTTAATCAGTCTTAAATGAACTTTATAAACTATAGATGTTAATTATTTAATTTTAATTTGAAAAGAAAAGGAAAATTAAATTAAATAGATTGTGATGGACTAAATAGAAAATAGAAAATTATAAATAATTTGAAGTCAATGAAATAAAGCATGAGAGATGGAGTTATTGAGGGAAAAAAATGCAAGAATTTGTTACAGTTAAAATTGTTACCCATAACTTTTGAGGCTCACGGTCAGCAAAATGTACATTGATGACATTTTCGGAAAATTAGCTCTTATTAAATTGAGAAAATACCCAATAATTATAAGTTAAATTCAGTTTTTGTCTATTAAATCAAAACATCTTATTTCTTAACCACTAATTATAACTTATAAAAAGTAATTTATCAATTATCCTTTTTAGGTGTTTATGGACATTTTTAACCCTCATTTTTCTTTTTCCCACTTTCATTATACGAATGGTCTCAATCTTTCATTTTACTTTGATCCTTGGCTTTTAAAGTTGGACCATCGAATTGTAACATTTCCAAAAATAAGTGGCCTTAATCCAAAAATCAAGATTTCGTTACTTTTTCCTGTTAGACTGTTAGTCCCAATTGCATACATTTAAAAAAAAAAAAAAATCTAATAAACGAAGTTATTTGCTAATTCAACATCCATTGGAATTTGGAAAATTTATTAATAAACAAATATGATTCTATCCCTTTGCAATTTAAACTCTTTAACATAAAAATTGCATCCGACTTTCTAGATTTATCAATCTTCAGCACGAAACTCAAACCTAAGGAACATATTTCTTGATCTGCAATATGATTATTTATTTATTTAATTTTTTCTCTTATTCAAACTGTATTGGCATGGTCCTGTTTTACCAAAAATACACCATCAACATTACACTCAATGACAATAGACTTGAAAGTTAAGGCCAATTTCGTCTTAATTGTGGAAATAAAATGACGAAAATGTTGTAATTCCAATCATGCTTATATGTTACTGATCAAATGCCAATATATTGATAAATTAAATCACTAATATATTAACCGATAATTGGCACGTGGCATCACCCACCCACTCCCTTGATAGTGGGGGGCGGGAGGCACGTATCAATCATCGATTAATATATTGGTAACTAATTGCCAACATATTGACATTTGATCATTAGTGTATACTTACATCGACCATGTTTAATTGACCAAAATGATAGAATCCATCAGTAGGGACCTGCCATAACAAATTCTGAAAGGTTGGGGACACAGCTCGACATGAAAATTGATCGGAAAATAAATACGTAAACTTCAAAAATTGAAGCCACAAATTAGAATCACCCAACAATCGAATCCTACATCAAACATACACTGAAGGACCAAAGTTACACCAAGAATGTTTTACTGCTCCTACAAACATGTTCCTAGTAAAAACCAAACATCAGGAATCTAACCAAGTAAATATATGAGACTGAAAATTTTATAAATATAATCCAATGCATATTTTGCAAAGAATCACTACCTTACACAAGTGATGTTTTGCGCTTTTAGCGCGTAGTAACAAACATAGATTCTTGTTTTTTTTCTTCTTTTCTTTGGGAACTGATGTTCCTTTCAAAATTCATCGAGCTCTACAGATGAATTGGAACTTCTGCGCGTATGGAGCAAGTAAAGTAATGCCCTGAGACAAGTCCAGTCTGTGTAATATTACTCCCACTCAATAGTTGCTGGAGGCTTTGATGTAATGTCTAGCAGAACACGGTTTACGCCTTGGACTTCATTGCAAATCCTCGTTGATACTTCAGCCAAAAACTTGTAATCAAAATAGTACCTACAATTTTACAAAAAGCACATGAAATCAAGCAAATTAGTTGTTTTATGTGGTTGACATTAAAGTACGACTTATGAATCCTTTTGTGGAGAAAATGCTCAAACTAAACGTTAGATAGTAAAATGTTAGTAAGAAGATTAAATACCAGTCTGCAGTCATTCCATCGTGACTTGTTACGGCCCTAAGTGCAATGGCATAAGAATGCGTTCTTTGATCTCCTTGAACCCCAACAGTTAAAACCGGCATGAAGACAGCAAAAGCTTGCCATATACAATCATATATCCCAGCATCTTTTATAGCCTGAATGAAGATATCGTCCGCCTGATATGTGTGCAGCATATTCAATAGACAAAGATCTTCAAATAGCTGAAACATTGTAGAATTGCTTAATGAAAGAAGCAAGTATTCAATTACCTTACGCAAGATGTCTAAACGGTTCCCTTCTGTGACATCACCAGGCACACGTACCGCAAGACCAGGCCCGGGGAAGGGGTGGCGTTTCAAGAAGGAAACTGGGACCCCCATTATTCTACCCAACTCACGAACCTTTGACAATTTAAACAGGATGTGAAAACAAAAACAAAAACGAAAGACAGTCATATGGTGCAAAGAACATGTCTAGATCTATTGTTCCCATGGTAGTTCTATCCAATCAAAACGCTACACATACACAACAAAGTACAGAGATGTGGAGTATTCTAAATTGATAGGACAGCCACCACAACAGCGAAGTGACAATATGTGTGAACTCACAAACTTTAACCGAATACCTCGTCCTTAAACAAGAGTTTAAGAGGCTCGATGAGCTTCAATTTCATGTCCTTGGGGAGCCCACCTACGTTATGATGGCTCTTGATAGTGTGAGAGTGAGTCCTCCCACTTCCGGGTGGGGGGCAAGATTCAATTACATCGGGGTACAAGGTTCCTTGGACCAAATAAGCAGGTTTCTTCCCTAACTTTTTCTCCAAATCATGAGCAAACGCATCAAATATGCAGATAAATTCATTCCCGATTATTTTCCTTTTCTTTTCGGGCTCTGTTACCCCTTTAAGCTTGCTGAGGAATTGCTCTGTAGCATCAATGCAAGTCACAGGTAAATGAAGATCCTTCTCAAATGTTTCCACCACTCGTTCTTGCTCCTTATACCTACAAAAAAAAGTCAAAATTCAAATTAAATAAATTATTATCTGAAGTAACTGAGGAACAATTTATGACATGGAAACCGTATCGACCTTAATAAACCATTATTAACGAAAGCACAGTGAAGCCTATCTCCAATGGCCTTGTGAACGAGAGTAGCTGCAACTGTGGAATCAACACCCCCAGATAATGCACAAATGACATGATCGTCAGGTCCAACTGTCTCTCTAATAACTTTTAGTTCTTCCTCAAGAACATCTTCCATCTTCCAACCGGCAGTTATACCACAAATATCAAAGAGAAAGTATCTCAGTGTTTCCATTCCTTCAGGGGAATGTGTTACCTGAAAAAGATTCATGACATCATCAACAATAATCAAACAGCATACACTTGTAGCCATCAATATATAAGCAATATGTCATAAAAAAAACACTTCAACATGAGTGAAACTCAATGTAGTTTTTACGGACTTCAACTTATTAAAAGTTGCACTCCAGTGACGGTCGTTCAAGCATAATAACTAAACCCAATTTCAACAAATCCTGTTTCCTAAATAGGTAATATTAAAATTTCAGCTCCCAATACATGTTTCTACTCGATTGAAAAGCAAGATAAGTCAATTCATACTTCCGATTTTCGAATATATAAGTAACTAATATCACCAGCATGGACTAGGAATAATTCTACAGTTTGAGCAATGCAGAGCTCAACCCAAGTTCTTAAATACAACTCCTTTCCTCCTAAACCGATAAGAAAAGCTTCATACTTCTGTCAATTGCTGATATATGTATATAATTTCACAAGAACCAAAATCGAAAGGTTCATCCTTGAAATCGACACAAGATGATCTACACCAAGCCACACAAACACATACCACATAAATTGAACTCATTAGAATCGAAATCATATCAATCTAGGCATTACCCAAAAAAGATTCTACTTTTATACATTAGAGAGCCAAATAATACCTCAGGATGGTACTGCAAACCGTATAATCTCTTTTCACGATTCTCCACAGCAGCTACGATCCCCTGCTTGCTCCTCGCCACCACCTCAAACCCATCAGGCAACTTCACAGCCACATCTCCATGACTCATCCACACACTCTGCCTATCCCCAATCTTCTTATTCCCATACAACCCACAGCCCTTCTCTACTTCAACTTCCATCCTCCCATACTCCTGTTTCTCCCCAACCCTCACCTCGCCGCCAGTTTTCTGCACAATCAACTGCAGCCCATAGCATATCCCCAGAACATGAACTTTGTTTGACTCAACATACTCCATGAACCCAGACGGAAAACAAGGCGCGTCTGGAGAGTGAACACTGTGGGGCCCACCGGAGAGGATAATTACCCGTGGGTTAAGATCAGCTATGGATTTGAGAGACGATGTGCCGTTGATGCAGAGGGAGAAGACGTTGAGGGCCCGAATTCTTCGGGTTATGAGATGGGTGTATTGGGAACCGAAATCTAGAATCAATACTAGGTTCGTTTTCACATCTTGAGGGTCCATTTTCGGAGTTTTCGCTTGAAGGATGACGAAGAGAGGAGGATCCAAGATGGGAGCGAGAGACAGAGAAAGAGGGGATATGGTTTATGTATATTGACTATTGAGAAATGAGAAGAAAGGAGGCTAGGGAAGTAGGGTTTTAATGAAGGCGGGAACGCCTAGACCTCTGTTTGGCTGAGATTCCAATGCAAATGTCCATCTTGAATCAGTAGAGGGGAGAGATACAGACACTAAAAAAATTTGCGCAGATCCATTATCTTTTTCTAATTTTCCTTTTTTAAAATTATTTTTATCTCATTCATTCTCTTTTTTTCCTTCCTTTTTCTCTCACTTTTCATACTATCAAGCCCTTTCCGTTCCCACCGGTGGTTTTTAAAAATAAAAACCATCGCCATTTGAAGTCGATTCGACTGTTTTAATCGAGGATCGATCTGGAATCAACTTGGCGATGGGAGTGCGAAATTTTCGAATTTTTCCGCGATCTGTTGTAGTGACCAGGTCAAAGTTTTGGTGATGTTTTTGACCGGTGGTCAGCACAGATCGCTTTAAAAATTCGGAAAAATTCTGGCACTCCCCATCGCCGTGCTGATTAGATCTCGATCCCGCATAAAACACGAATCGACTCAAATGGCCCGATGGTTTTTATTTTTAAAAACCACCGGTGGGAACGGAAAGGGCTTGTTCATACTATATCCAAAATCATATATTCATTTACAAATTCCCATTATTATTTTATTAGTCCCTCTATCCCAAATAATAGACTTTTTTTCCGAATGTCCCAATTATATAGTCTGATTTCTATATTAAGGAGCATTTTTTTGTTAATTTACTAACACAACTTTATTAATGTATCTAATTATAATCATTATCTTTGAATTGTATTCATTAAATGAGTGTATATTAGAAAATCATTTGTAATTTTATATTTCCAACAAAATTTCTTAATTTTTGTGATAAAACCAATAAGCCCATATAATTGGGACGGAGGAGTATTATTTTTGAATATGTTTATATTTCTCTTATTTTCACTTTTCTCTCTTTTTCTCTATCCTCATTTCCATTCCACTTCAATAAAAGAATCATATTCTCTTTATCTCTCTCCACCACATCAACATTCAATATTGCATTGGAGATCCTCTACAATCTTACTTCGCAGATAATGTGGGTTATAGTAGATTACGCCTTTTGAGCCTGTATGAAAAAAGTTTTGTGGAGAAAAATGTAAACTTATAAAAAGGCATTTGATTAGTCTACTTTTTCTCTATTTATATTTTTTCTCTATTTTTTGTGAGAAATAATTGATTATCTATGTGTAGTGATGGCAACGGGGTTGGTTAGAGTATGGGTTGGTCATATCCACGACCCAATCCGCAAACCAATTTAAAATTCATATCTGACTCATATTCGCTTCGGGTTTTATTTTGAAACTATATCCATATCCGTATCCATCAGTTCGGGGTTTTTTTTTTTTTGAAAAAGTTCGGGTTTTTAATCCATTCGGTTATGGAATCCACTATTTTCGGGTTTGAGAATCTTTAGTCATCCAGTACATCAAAAATTAAAATAGTCAATGAGCTACTTTCATTGTTGGGTGGATTGGATGTACTTGGACCACTTGATAAATAAAAATGAATTGGTTGTAGGTTGCACTTAGCATAATTTAACAATTTTAAATATTATTTATCAAAAATGATAAAAAAATTTAGTACCATGATACTCGGTTCGGGTTGGATATGATTTTAATATCCATATTCGATCCGTATCCGCTTCGGGTTTTTCTTTCAAAAACCATATTCGACTTGCGGACCCATTGTTTCGGGGTTTTTGATCCATTCAATTCTAGTATCCACGGTTTTCGAGTTTTGTGGATTTTTTTGCCATCCTTATCTATGCGTTGTTGAGAGACACTCCGACCATAATAATATTTTAAAAATTATTTCTCAACGCGCACACATACAGTGAGAGAAAATATCATTTCTCAATGCCATATAAAGATGTAGTTAAAATATTAATTATCTTACATGCTCTCATTTAATGTACATTGTTATCACCAAAATAGATTCGTTGAAATAAAATATCTAATAAATGAAATGTCTATTAGAAAAATAATCTTAAATTTTACTTTTCCAACACTATTAATTGTATTTTCTTAATCTTTGTAGAAATGAAAATGGGTTATATTTATGAGATGGAGGTAGTAAATACTAGGTAACAAAATTGTTTTTTAAAAAAGAAATAAAAACATACGTTTGTTTTCAAAAAGATATGTCAAGATGTAAATTACTCTTCCGTCCCATAAAGATAGTTCAGTATACTATTTTTGTCTATCCTAAAAAGATAATCCACTTTCTATAATGAGCATGTCTTTAATTTTTTATTTTTACAAATGTCCCTCATTAATATATTACTCTATATTAATTACCTATGTATAATAATTACTGACAAATACGGGTATATAGGAAAAATATAGTAAAATTTAATGTTTCAACTAAATTAACCACCATTTTTTAAATCTATTTGAACATAACTATAGGATTATCTTTTTGAGACGGAGAAAGTAGAGTTGACGTGGCACAACATTAGAGAAAATTGTATTTGACATAGATTTATTAAACATTATTATGGTTTAAAATTACTTTTCCATCGTCTACAATTTAATAGTTTAATTATTTGGTATTCATAAATTAATTAATTACTCTAACTAAATTAAATTAGTTACATTATTGAGTCATGCCTCATGAATGATGACTTATGCAAAATCCAAATTGAGGCATGACTTACTGACTTTTACAGAATTCTCAAAGTCATGACATGTGGAAAATCCAAATTGAGGAATCAAAACTCATGACTCAATTAAGATAGATTCCAATAGGCTCCGAATACCAATCCTGATCTGTTCCTACCGGTTGAACCATATTATGGTTCAACCGGCTGACGTGGCGATGACGTGGCTATGCCACGTCATCTTCCCACACAAATTCAACCATAAAACAAGCCCGGTGCCATATTTTAACAACAATAAATAGTTCAGGGATCACCAGCTGCAATTACCATACAAGAGCACCTTTACCCTTCCCTGACTCCATTCTATCGGCCATGGAAATTAAACGTGAATTCAACCCACTTACCAACAAAGCCGAAGAACTCCCAAGCGAGAACTAACCTTCGATCCTTCTGGTTCGGGCTTCAATGGACGACGGGAAAAAGAAGAAATACGCCGGCTGCCGCTAGACACTTCCACCGACGACGAGATAGCGTAAGCTTCAAATTTTTGAATCGGCTTGAATTTACGTGGTTTCTTTGCTCGAAATTTTCCCATCTCGAAGTATATATAGCAAATATATACGGTGAATAGCCTTGTGATTTTGTGAATTTAGGGTTCAATTTTCCATCTTCTTATTATTCCGGTAGATCTTACGGGATTTTTTTTTACCTAAATTGTGTATTCGTGGTTTTTTCAAAGTTTCATCAATTGTAGATCTTCCTAAATTGCGTATTTCTTCTTCTCAGACGATTTATTCTTGTTCTCCTTTTTAGCTTAAGTACATATTTCCTACACAGACGAGAATGGCCACCAACTTTCATTCCGATGAGATCTCGAGTGCCAAAGAAGCGTCTAAAGAAAAGGAGCAGGAAGAGAATCTGATTCCAGAAAAGCTCATTGAAGGTCAGTCTCATTGTTTGGCTATGAATCTTAATTTTTTGTTTTCATACTATGTTTCAATAAGTCAATATGTTTGTGTTATAGTTCTCAAAAACAGCACACTTAATATTTTTATTTTATTTTGTAATTCATTTTTTTAACTTCAAATATAGCTACACTATGGAAAATTGAGAATACAAACATCCATTATAGTTTTATCTTTTAAGAGAAGTCTAATGATTGTCACAAAGTTATTCCTTGCCAAAAATTGCCTTCTGTAGAAGGAAAAGACTGTATAAACAAATAATTTATCTATTTTTTTGCCAAAATAATTTATCTATGTTACTAGCAATAACATACAAAGAAGAATAATTCCTCTACTTTGTTGTCCATGCACTATGGTTTTGTCAATCCTGTGCACTATGGTTTATGCTGCTAGTATTCACTTGCCGATTGACGTAACACTGCGGCTTTTGCTTATTTTGGCACTTATCTAGAATCAAAAGCTACCATCAAGTAAAAGTAGAAAATTACCCTGCCATGCATTACAATCAATGTAATATCATTAATTATTTAAAATTCTGCTGATGCTAGCTCCATAGAATTCTTCAACAGTCCAAAAGGTCTACCAAGACTCCAAATCTTCTTTGGCAGAGTTTATTTGCACAAAAAAATTTAATTTATATTGATGTCAATAAAATTCTAGATGAATATTCATCTAGAATTTTCAACCTTCTTATTGATGGATACATTGATGTTTGCATTCATTAATTTTTTTTCTTTTTCTTTGTATCTAGAGTTACCCAAAGATGGAGTCAATTACATTCCCGATGTCCCTCTAGATGATGTGCCATTTGTTGGGAAGACTTTTAATTCTTCAGAAGATGCTTTTGTCTTCTACAATGCTTATGCGCGGCTAGCTGGTTTCAGTATACGTAGACAAAGTAGCAGAAAGAATGTAGCTGCAGAGATTCGATCGAAAACATTTACCTGCTCTAGACAAGGAAAAACTAATTTAAGATATCAAGAGAAGGAGAAACATAAGAAACAGCGAGAGGGAGAGCGAAAGCGGGGACATACTAGATGTCTTTGTTTGGCTAGTTTGACTGTGAAAAAGATAAAAAACAGGGATGATTGGACGATCTCAAAGTTCACGGCTAAGCACACTCATCCACTAACTAGCCCAGGAAAGGTGCAGTTTTTGCCTACGCACAGAAAGGTAACGCCAGCTCAGAGGAATCTTCTCGACCAGTTCTCACAGGTCAACATTCCCACGTGGCCGCAATTTCGATTTTTACAGTCAGAGACTGGTGATCCCTCTTCAGTCGGGTGCCAGGAGCGGGATATTAGGAATGTAGAAAGGGACAAACGTCAAAGGAAGTTGGGGCACGATGCTAAGACCTTGGTTGAATACTTTGAGTGCGAGAAAGAGCAAGATCCGAACTATTACTATAGTTTCCCGAAGGATGGAGGGGTCTTCAACCGATGCTTTTGGGCGGCTTCTACGTCACGTAGTGCTTATGCGTATTTTGGGGATGTATTAGTTTTTGACACAACCTACAACACGAATACGTACGGTATGATCTTGGCGCCTTTCGTAGGCGTAAATCATCACAGACAAACGGTTTTGTTCGGATGTGGATTGCTTAGTGATGAGAGGACAGAATCGTTTATCTGGTTGTTCTCGCAGTTTCTAGAGGCCATGCCGACTGGAGTGGCCCCAAAAGTAATGATCACTGACCAAGATCAAGCAATTGGAAGGGCAATTGCAAAGGTACTTCTATTTCTTTCAATTTTTTCCCTTCCAATTATTCTATTGTCACCAAACCATGATATTGACATCCTTTAACGGGCCACTAATTAATTTCCTATTTTAGGTGTTCCCCCCGACTATGCATCGATTATGCTTGTGGCATATCACTAACAAGTTCTCAGAGAAATTGGGTCCAAAAGTTTACGATGACTGTAAGGATGCTCTCTCAGCCGTTGTGTATAATTCCGAATCAACTGAAGAGTTTGAGAGGAAATGGGATGATTTGATGAAAACCACTGCCTTGGGGAGGAATGATTGGTTGCGCAATATGTATAACATTCGGGAGTGGTGGATACTGGCTTATGTAAAACATTTGTTTGCTACCGGGATGACAAGCAGTCAGCGGGTTGAGTCTAATCATTCATTCTTGAAAACATACGTGATTAGGAAGAATTCACTTTCAGATTTCATTTTACGATATAGAAATGCATTGAGACACCAGCGGCATTTGGAATTACAGGCAGACCATGTCGACAAATATGAAATGCCAGTTACACTTACAAATTATCATATAGAGACCCAGATGCGGAGTGTATACACGAAGGAAATATTTTTGCTCTTCCAGGAGGAACTAGTGGCAATTTCATCATATGATTACGTGAAGATCTCTTCCACAGTAGACGCCAAAGTATATCGGGTAACAAGGTTTGATGCAGTCTCAGAGCATGCACGGCATGTAATTTGGAACAACGATGCTGATATCATCGTATCTTGCAGTTGCAAACTTTTTGAATTTAGTGGATATTTGTGTCGCCACATTTTGTGTGTCTGTGTAGTAAGCGGGTTAGGACCCTACCTAGTCACTACATTCTAAATAGGTGGACAAAACAGGCAAAGTTAGTTCCCATATTCGCCCACACTCCAGAGTCTATAGCAAGGGAGTCGTTTCTTTGTGAACGTACCAAGATGATAACAGATTTCGTTGATTTGGCGAATGAAGTGTCTATGGTCCCAGAAGTTCGGGATCTTGTTGTGCAAGGGGTGAGTGAACTTCGAAGAAAGTCAAGAGCGATGATGGCTAGGATGGGACCAATGAACTCAAACTTTGAGAATGGTAATATTTTTTAAGTTTACGCATCTTAAATGTACAGTAACGAACATATTTTATACCTTCTATTACTTGACTAATTCATAATCTATTTATGGTAACCAAATTTGAACAGCGCCAGAAAATGTTGCCAATGTCGAGGAAGTTTTGAGTATTAAGGATCCAGAGCCAGTGCGTGCTAAGGGGTGTTCCGGGAAGCGTATCAAATCATCGAAGGAGAAGGGAATGAGTCAAAGTAAGAGGAAATGTAGCAGTTGTCATATGGCAGGTCATAATGCAACAAAATGTCCAAATAAAAATTCACGGTACGCTCGTTTTTTGCTTTACTTATCAACGTTTTTCTTTGACTAAATAAGTATTCTTAAACAAAAAGTTTCTTTAATTTCGGTATATACTACTTAAGTTAATTTCCTTTAAATTCGGTATACACTACTTAGTTCTTTGTACAAACTACAATTTCTTGTTAGGAATGCATTGATCGATGAGGATTACCATCCAGAGATGTCATTCTTAGGAGATGCTACAGTTGGTGATGCATTTCTCTCTCAGGGAGCTGATAACTACTCTGTTTACCAGACAAGTCTACCAGGGGACCCATTCTTGGGGTGATTACGATGTGTTGACCTTGTTGTTACTTGTTTTGTAATTGATGAAACCTTATTATGTGATTATATGTAACTTTATTGTAATGTCAATTTGTTCCAATTTATCCGAATTTTTAATGGATTAGAGTTTGATGGATGGTATTGTAAATGTTGTCCGCCATCGCCTAGGAACGTTTGGGTGTTGAGAAATTGCATAAATAGGGGTTTTCGAGCCTAGGACAACATTTGCCGGATTACGGAAGCTCGAGCGGCTAACCTGCCGATTTAGCCGTTTCTCATCTATCAGACCGCCTCTACTTTTGGCTGGCGATGCGTTGCTAGGGAAAGCCAACCTAGGGGTGTTTGAAGGGTTCGGGACGGAACAGACATCCGTTTCCGTTCGAAGTTCGCAACCCGGGGGCACCGGCACTCCGACGGGCGTCCCAAGACATAAGCGGGGTGTTTCATTCGCCCAACAGTGGTCCGCCATCGCCTAGGAACGTTTGGGTGTTGAGAAATTGCATAAATAGGGGTTTTCCCGGCCTAAGACGCGCCGATTACGGAAGATCTAGAACGGCTAACTGCGGTTTCGCCGTTTGGTCTATCGACGCGCCTCTACTTTGGCGGCGCTACGTTGCTAGGGAAAGCCAACCTAGGGGTGTTTGAAGGGTTCGGGACGGAACAGACATCCGTTTCCGTTCGAAGTTACGCAACGGCACGCAGACTGACGGCGTCCCGAAGACATAAGCGGGTGTTTCATTAGCCCAGCGTTGGTCCGCCATCGGCGAGGGAACGTTTGGGTGTTGAGAATTGCGAAATAGGGGTTTTCCGGCCTGGACAACGCTTCTGGATTGCGGAAGCTCTAGAACGGCTAACCCGCCGGTTTTAGTTTCTCATCTATCCGACACGCCTCTACCTGGCGATGCGCTGCTAGGAAAGCCAACCTAGGGGTGTTTGAAGGGTTCGGGGCGAACAGACATCCGTTTCGCTCGAAGTTCGCATCCGGGGAACGCAGGCACTTCGACGGCGTCCCCAAGACATAAGCTGGTGTTTCATTCGCCCAAGCTGATGGTCGCCATCGCCTAGGAACGTTTGGGTGTTGAGAAATTGCATAAATAGGGGTTTTCCCGGCCTGAACAACGCTGCCGTTCTGGAAGCTCTAGAACGGCTAACCTGCCGGTTTCGCCGTTTCTCGTCTATCGACCGCCTCTACTTTGCGGCTTCGTTGCTAGGGAAAGCCAACCTAGGGGTGTTTGAAGGGTTGGGCCGAACAGGACATCCGCTTCGTTGAGATTAACGAACGCTGGCACTCCGACGGGCGTCCCAAGACATAAGCGGGGTGTTTCATTCGCCAACGTTGGTCGCCATCGGCGTAGGAACGTTTGGGTGTTGAAATTGCGAGAAATAGGGGTTTTCGGCCTAGGACAACGCCGCTGCGGAAGCTCTAGAGCGGCTTAACTGCCCGGTTGCCGTTTCTCATCTATCGACCGCCTCTACTTTGGCGTGATGCGTTGCTAGGAAAGCAAACCTAGGGGTGTTTGAAGGGTTCGGGCCGAGCACGGACATCCGTTGGATTCGAAGTTCGCATCCGGGGCACCAAGCACTCAAACGGGCGTCCCAAGACATAAGCGAGTGTTTCATTAAGCCAGGATGGTCCGCCATCGCCTAGGAACGTTTGGGTGTTGAGAAATTGCATAAATAGGGGTTTTCCCGGCCTAAGACAACTGCTCGAAGGCTCTAGAGCGGCTAACTGCGATTTCGTAGTTTCTCGTCTATCCGTACCGCCTCTACTGGCAGCGTATCGTTGCTGAGGAAAGCCAACCTAGGGGTGTTTGAAGGGTTCGGGACGGAACAGACCTCCGTTTCCGTTCGAAGTTTGCAACCCGGGGGCACCGGCACTCCGACGGGCGTCCCAAGACATAAGCGGGGTGTTTCATTAGCCCAACAGTGGTCCCGGGTCGCCTAGGAACGTTTGGGTGTTGAAGAAATTGCATAAATAGGGGTTTTCCCGGCGTAGGACAATGCTGCCGTTCTGGAAGCTCTAGAACGGCTAACCTGCCGGTTTCGCCGTTTCTTGTCTATCCCGGCCTCCTCTCGCACTTGGCAGCGCTACGTTGCTATGGAAAGCCAACCTAGGGGTTTTTGAAGGGTTCGGGATGGAACCGACATCCGTTTCCGACAGAAGTTCACATCCCGGAGGCACCGTTACTCCGACGGGCGTCCCAAGACATAATCGGGGTGTTTCATTCGCCCAACAGTGGTCCGCCATGGCCTAGGAACGTTTGGGTGTTGAATAAATTGCATAAATAGGGGTTTTCCAAGCTCTAGGACAATTGCGGGGTGTTGCATCCGTGTCGGCAGGTTAGCCGTTCTAGAGCTGCGAGAACGGCAGCATTGTCCTAGGCCGGGAAAACCCCTATTTATGCAATTTCTTCAACACCAGGCGTTCTGGCGAAGACCATTGTTTGGGCGAATAAACACCATGTCTTGGGACACCCGTCGGAATAGCGATACCTCCGGGATGCGAACCGTTTATCGGAGGCGGTTCGTCCGTCGAACCCTTCAAAAACCCCTAAGTGGCTTTCCAGCAGCGTAAGCGCTACCCGGTATGGATAGACGAAACGATAAAGCGGCCAGTTAGCGTTCGAGCTTCAACGGCAGCGTTGTCCTGGCCTGGAAAACCCTATTTATGCAATTTCTTCAACACCCAGCGTTCTAAGCGATGGCGGACCAACCTTTGTTGGCGAATGAAACACCCCGAGTTATGGGGCGCCCGTCCGGTGGCGTTGCTCGGATCGAACTTCGCCGAAGCGGATATCGGTCAACCTTCAAACACCCTAGGTTGGCTTTCCTAACAGCGTAGCGCGCCGTGCACTGGCGGCGGGATAGGCGACAAGCGGCCGGCAGTTAGCCGTTCTAGAGCTTCGAGCAGCGGCGTTGTCTAGGCGGAAAACCCTATTTATGCAATTTCTTCAACACCCAAACGTTCCTAGGCGACCATTGCTGCTAATGAAACACCCCGCTATGTCTTGGGACGCGCGTCAGTGCCGGTTCTGGTTCTGAACCGGCGGAAGCGGATGTCCGATCTAACCCTTCAAACACTGGGGCGTGTATTATTCACCCAAGTCCGTTGGCGCTGCAAATGTTTAAATGTTGAGAGCATTACTAAATGGGTGTTTTCTGAACAGAAGACAAGGTTGACGTTTTGTCAACCCTATAACGGATAACATGTTGTTTCCTTGGAATAGCAATCCCGTGCTACCTCGACACTGTTCGTTAATGTTTTGGTAGGAATAGCCACTGTATTAGTGTACATAGTCATCACATTGCTACAAATCATTTGCGCGTCCAATCAAATGAACTCCATATCCCTCGTGCACCAGAGAGAGACCCCGCACTCTCCACTACGAGAAAAGAGGATGCCAAGAGGGAACGACATGCATTGTTTGTCCAAATAACCTGCCAATAATTATACCAAAACTTTGATAGCGTTTCCTCTATATCTCGTACCAATCAAAACCTGTACTCGTCAACAAACATTCAAAGATTCTAGATATAGCGACATAGTCATCACATTCGTCCCAAAGTCCACAAGCAAGTTATTACATGTTTCACAAAACATAAATAAACATTGGCATCTAGGCTTCCATAGATTTCACCAATATTTTCAATTCGGCATCGGTTAGTAATTTTACCCTGCACTATGTCTTCCACCTCCATTTCCTGCGTAGAAGAAGAAAACAACATACAGTCAATACGATGATATTTAAAATCCATTAAATTTGACATCGTTATCTCTAAGAGTTTTCAATTTTAAAATTATCACACATTTAATACGACAGAACATGTCCTAGGCCAAAAAAAAAAAAAATAGCACAAATGATGATGATGATGATAATAATAATAATAATAGTAATAGTAATAATAGTAATAATAATAATAATAAACATGCCATTAATTACCCAAATAAACGTGAAATATAGTACTAAGAAGTTTCTTGGCACATTAAATTTGAAAGTAGGAACATCATTTGCATAGAGCCCATACTCAGAAGTTTTTGGTAAAAACATAGACATACACATAATCTCACATGCGGTGAAACACGGAAAATAACAAAACCACTAATCCATCATCGAGAAATAATTACATTTTCTTGCACCATCTATGATCTACCCAGGCCCGCCCTATGCACACAATCGTTGCTTTGTCAAATAAAATACCTCAACAGTTTGTACTTCTCTCATGGTTTAAAATTATTACTTGAGGCCACCATCACGGATCTCATTTCATGTGAAGCTATCTTAAAATGCCTCATAAACTGCAACTCAATGGGCGTAATATGGCTTACTCCTTGTTTCACTTACGCGTGATTTGCGTGTTTTTAAACATTTAAAAATAAGCCTTAGCTTTTAGGTTACTTATCTACAACTAGATGTTTCATGGAGTCTTATATTTTTTGTTCCCCATTTGTTGTCTAACTGGAATGAAACGAGAAAAGATTTCACCAATGCATTGGGAAGATAAGTAAAATAAATAAAGGGAAACTGTAATGAGAATTTTATAGTGATGTTAGTAGTCTTTAAAGTTCATATTAGAACGTAACAATATAAGAGATGTCATTCCTACACGCCATTACTTATCTGACCACTTGTATATTTCCCGGATCTATTTCATATTTGTTTGCAACCTAGACTTCTAATTTTGTTTGTTAGTTAGCTTTATTATGGATTTTCTCATTTCTCAAGGCTTCATATGACATTACGACTATTTTTCGTTCTTTTTTTTGTGTTGGTATTTTATCTTTTTTTAGTATTCTATATTGAGGCTTACATCCTTAAAGGGCCTTAACACTTTACGCTTCGATTTCCTGAGGTAAAACACCTAAGTACCCAACTAAGTCTTTCTAAACATGTCTCTTATCATGAACCATAATGGATCAAGTTGATGGAATTTGGTAGGCAATCAATTCAGTTGTTTACCTATTTCTTTTTAACATAAAAGTGCTTAAATCTCCATTTCCTCCTCTACTTTGTTGTGCTACTATTGTCTCTTGGAACTACAAAGCATCTAGTGTAGCAAATAGGAATAACAAAAAGTTAACAATTTCTATTCCAAATTTCACCTCAAAATCATCTAGTGCTGAGAGCCCGGGAGAAGATCCACATGCTTTTAAAAATTACTAAAATCATCCATTTTTCTCCATGCCATTTGGTTCTTCATTACTTCTATCAAAGATCTAACATATCTGGTTCTTTCTCAACTACAACACACCATATAAATTAGGCTCCTGCCACAAACAATGACATTCCACAATACTCGAATGCCAATTAGGTCATCTAAACAAATTGACTTCATAAGCAATACCCAAGTAGGAAAGAACCAATATGTGACCTAATAAAAATTGTTGAACGAGAAAATCTAAAAGGACGAGGATGGGAGTTGAAGAACCTCTCAAAGTAAAGGAGAAAAAAATTACAGACCATTCTGTCGTGCTTCAAAATCAATTCCCTCACAACGATAGACACTATAGCTTTAACTAAATACTCAAATTTTCAAGTATAACATATCTTTCGCCAAATACTTAGTATGATGAGGAGATGAGCTGTAAAATGTCAAGGAGAACTAGACTGCTAAAATCGAGGCTTTTTCACCAAAATACGAATGTTTGTGTTTTTCTACAAACTGATCGAGGAGCTGTAATGAAGATATCATGATATCATACAAAAGACGAACCTAAGGCAACTAAAGAATCTAGAACAAATTTCAGGGATCCTGAAGCTGGGAGAAAGATAGTCTATAGGCCTTCCCTCTACTCGTCAAGCCCCTAGACCTAGGATCAATAGACTAAAGGGCTACGACATCTGTAAGAAAGTTAGTAATAAAGGAAGAAAAGCTATTAATAAAGGAAGAAAATCTCTCTACCTAGTACACCTATCAATCAATATTATGCCATCCCTTCTCATTTTGTATGGAAAATAAATGACACCTCTAACGTGGAATTTATTTTCAAACCATAAAGTGGTGAACCACGTCAAGAAAGGTTTAAAGGAATTTCATAAAATTTTCCTAGATTATTAAAACAGAGTTAGAAAATATAGCTAGCTTTTAAATGAAAATAATTAACTACAAATTAATTAGTGAATAGAAAAGGTGTGGAAAATATTAGAGGCAGGAAGTTCTAGACAATTAGTTCAATGAACTACAAGGAGAGCTCCAAAAAAGGGGTCGCCATAAAAACATGGATGACAAAGGAAATTATTTGTCTAGGTTTGCAATTTTTGTTTGGTGTTCTCTCGGTACATGTTTTATTGATTGCAAAGGTACTGGAAGACGAATCTAAAAAACTTAGGGTAAATTATTTGGAATCATATATTTCTTCAAAATGTGGATGGCTTACAAGTAGGCACATGTGCTGTTCTTTAACTTCCTAACTTTAAAACAATAACAACTTTAGAATATAATAATTAAGCACGCCATGTCAAACTACACTAGACATACTTGTATATACAAATTATTGCAACGGGGAAACATACCGAGTCATTATTTTCCAAATTAGACAGACAAGCAAATATAGTATGAAATTGCATAATATAAATGAAACGAATGTTGTCCTAGGCTGTCTAAGGAGTAATAGCATGAAATGAATGATGACAAAAAGATATTCAAAATGAAGATGCCTAATTCACAGCAGATTCAGTTTCAACATGCTCGGTGGGTGTACTCTTAAAGGACTTCACACGTCGCTGACTCTGTATCAGAATTCAAGGCAGACAGTCCAAAATTTGAAAGATGATCAGCATTTGCCAGAAACAGCTGCTCATCATTCCTGTCAATTAAATCTGCTTCATCCTACATCATAAAAATGAGTCAAATATATAATAAAGGTAATTTTAAACAACTCGAGAAGAAGATGGATTAAAAGAATAAACTCCTCCTTTACTTCTTCATACCGAGCATACTTTTGAGCCAAATTCATCACATTATTACTCTTTCAAAGCCGAAATTTGTTAAAAGCACTAACTTGCCTTACTAATGAAAATTTGTTTGGCACAGCAAAAACAACCTAACATTTCACGTACCGAGCATTTTCGGGCCGAATGGGTGGGGGGAATAAATGCCAAATTATTATTGGGGGAAATAACTGAGAGTAAATGTTGAAGCACCACCGTACATCAGCTCATCTTTCTCGACCTAAAACCCGACGGACGTTGTGGTGGCCATTCTCGTCTGAGAACAAGAAATACGCAATTTAGGAAATCATTAACTTGATGAAACTTTGAAAAAACCATGAATACACAATTTAGTTAGTTAAAAAAAATTCCCGTAAGATCTACAATTGATGAAACTTTGAAAAAACCACAAATACACAATTTAGGTAAAAAAAATCCCGTAAGATCTACCGGAATAATAAGAAGATGGAAAATTGAACCCTAAATTCACAAAATCACAAGGCTATTCACCGTATATATTTGCTATATATACTTCGAGATGGGAAAATTTCGAGCAAAGAAACCACGTAAATTCAAGCCGATTCAAAAATTTGAAGCTTACGCTATCTCGTCGTCGGTGGAAGTGTCTAGCGGCGGCCGGCGTATTTCTTCTTTTTCCCGTCGTCCATTGAAGCCCGAACCAGAAGGATCGAAGGTTAGTTCTCGCTTGGGAGTTCTTCGGCTTTGTTGGTAAGTGGGTTGAATTCACGTTTAATTTCCATGGCCGATAGAATGGAGTCAGGGAAGGGTAAAGGTGCTCTTGTATGGTAATTGCAGCTGGTGATCCCTGAACTATTTATTGTTGTTAAAATATGGCACCGGGCTTGTTTTATGGTTGAATTTGTGTGGGAAGATGACGTGGCATAACCACGTCATCGCCACGTCAGCCGGTTGAACCATAATATGGTTCAACCGGTGGGAACAGATCAGGATTGCTCCGAATACATTGAAAACCCGTGCAATAAAATCACGCCTTGAGTCTTGTTGATTTCCACAATTCATTTGTCTTGTACTTAATTGAAATATTGATTTTTTCGAAAAGAGGATTATTTTATGTTAAGAAATATTTGAGCAACTAAATATGGTAGAAGAAGAATCATGGTGGAGAGCCATGATCTACCATGCGGCTTTGACAAAGAAAGTTACTAGCCTGCCCCAGAAGCAAACCTTGGAACTCTATAAGACGTGTCGGACAAGACGGGATCTTGCTGTGTGTTTTACTGTATGCTTTAATAAAGTGGATTCCACTTTACGTAAAACCCGCGTCCGCGATTGTCGGTCAATTTGTCATATTGTATCATTATATGTAATCACTATTTGTCTTTACTTTCCACGTTGTACGAGTGGATATTGTCCATTTGTGTGTCTGTGTTTGTATAATTAAGGACCACCTCGTGCATGTCGTGCTATCTATAGGAGCTGTCTCAACTCTCTATAAATAGAGACCCTAATCTTAGTTGTAAATTATCCGTGTGTTGATATCCTCTTATGGCCTACTTGATTATCCATAGTTCTTCTTCATACTCTGTGGACTCCAATTGTTTTAAATGGCATTTTGATTGTAAACGTTCTTAATAATAACAAAAGTATACTCTACTATTATCCCTATTGAGGATCCTTAACATTAGAAAATATTCTATAGACTATAAGATTTGAAAGGGAGACTGGTAAATCAACTCAAGCCCCCTCTTTAAGTGAAAAGATTCATGTGAAACAGGGGTAATTATATATACACTACTATAATTATTACATACAGGACATTATATATACACCACTTATAAAATATAATTAATACAATAATTACACCACGTTTTATTGACATAAATAACCCTCTATTAAAAATATATGTTTTATACACCACAAGATCTCTAGTACAGATCACTGAATAGGCGACGATTTAGGCGGCATCAATATGAGGGAGTCGCAAGAAGTCGGATGAATAGGCGACGATTTTAACCGTCGTCTATTATCCAAGAAAAGGAGACGGTTTTATAATAACCGTCGCCTATTATATTATTTTATAAGTTTAAGAGGCTTCGCATGGGCACAATAGGCGACGGTTATTAGACCTAACCGTCGCCTAAAGTGCTTATAGGCGACGGTTATTTTTATAACCGTCGCCTATTGTCAAGAATACGCAACAGTTAATTTAATAACCGTCGCCTATTATTAATTTTAGGCAACGGTTTTGTACATAATTGTCCCCTATAATATATATTTTTTTATTTTTTCTTCTTAATAGGTGACGGTTATGATAATAACCGTCGCCCATTTTTTTTAATATATTTTTCTCGTTTTACAAAATTTTCACATAATTATTCTGCACTAAAACCCTACATGCAACACCTGCCTACACGCATACACCATCATTTCCAAGCATTCAAAGTTTCCAAACTCCACAACCATGAACCATCAAATACAATAACCACATTAATACATCCATGCCATGACATTTGTTTAACATTTAATAGTTAGCATACATTTGCAAAGAGACACCAATGTAAGTGGAAGTTACATTACATACACCCAGTAAGGAAGTACGCAGCCCACAAATTCTTGATCTCGTCTATCTTCTCTTGCGTGTATGGAGCTTGATCGAAATCGCCTACAAAGATTAAACAATTTTGTTGAAGTAATTAATGATATATTTTAAACTAACAAATGACCAATAATTATTTGAAGACTTATATTCAAATAACTTGAAAAAGTACTGGACAGATATTGTAAGGTATGAAAAGTTGTGCAATAACTAAATTATAACTGATGAAATCAATAATTATTGAAAATTCGATCAACTTGTATAATCTAAGCTAATCAATTGTTTTCAGACTAGGTGCCAGTTAGTAATTCATTTTGATTCTCTCGTGAGATCTACATGCTACAACCTACTAACTGAATGAAGCATGCTTTCTATTTGAAACATGAAGTGAACTTTCGACAACATTGCCGTCCTTAACTAGAATATATGAGCAATTTGTGGCTACAACTGCCATTAAAATGAGAATTTTTTCTGCACGACAATATACTAAAAATCGAACGGCATGAATTACGTCGGGTTATTTCGCGTAAATGAAAAACACGGAAAATGAATTCGTGAACAACTTCTAACCAATCTTCATTTCATACCTCAAATAACGATGACGAACCACTGTGTCCTTTTACAATCTCCAACATGAGTATTATGACATAGTATCCATATTCATGACTCTCTGGCTGCTGCGGACACTAAAATTTGCACACAATTTATTTGGGAGATAAATTGTTACCGCCGTGTCATAAATAGTAAACAAGTGGGTTAATTATTTGAAATTTCATTCAATTGTCCCCTATTTTTACCTTAATAGGTTTCCAATCTAGCTTTGCCTTTCTCCTCGGCCCTCCACAAGCATAATATGTTCTCAAAATCCTATACGTACCAATAAATACGAAAACGATTATACCGAAATGAAGCAGAATTGCTTTAAAATCATAAAGCATATATAACCTGGCTTTTGATTGCCTACTGACCCCATAGCCATCACATCTTTCACTTCGTACCTACGGGATTTACTTGCAGCTGAGTCTAGCAAATAAACTATGGTCTCTCGGGGCGTGATGACAAGGAATGACCAATGGGCACTACATTTAAAGTAGGGTTCTTAGTTCGTATTGGTACATAAACACTCATTTAATGGAAATGAAATAAAATAAAAAATTTAACAGATGTTATTGAAGTAAACTACTATACTCTTGATAATAAGGCGCGAGGACGTATTTCTTGTCCTTATTTTCTACAAATGCTCGTCCAACTGCCGTTATGTTCTCGGGCTTGTTACAATAAGGAGCAGCCAGCTTGTTTGGGAAAGTGAACCCGATTGAATCAATTTGTTCATCCTGGCATTTGGCATGCAAGTACTTGAAAGAAGGATTACCCGCCATTGATGAGACTTATAAATAAGTGAAAGTCATTGAAGTACAGGACTTTGCATACGAGAGTACATTTGGAACACTTTCAAGATTGATACATTTAAGGATTGCATTGTAAGCATCTCCGTGATGTCACTGACTGCCACAAATACACTATTTTCCTCCTGGTGAAACACGTCATTCCTAACATCCAATAGGTAACCGTTTTCCGTCATGGGAAGAGAAACGACAATGTTATGAAGTTTCATCAGTGGTTCATCAAACGAAGACAAAGTGTCTCCACTAACGAGCTGGCGTTGTCGGTCGGATGATCCATTATCAGCGAGGCCTTTCTTTTGGCCTTGTGGGCGTGTTGTCGCAGTACGCCAAAATTTATTTTATTTCCTTACTCGGTTTCAAAACTACAAATTAATGTAGAAGTGGTAAGTAAGGGTCGAACCCAAGAGGAACGGTGTTTGATCTAGTTGTTTTTATCAATTAATATAGAAAAGGGGGGTTTTGTGAAGTTGAATGCAATTCGAAAATAAAATTACAAAATAAAAGAGATGAAAATGAAACAATTGAAGATATATCTAGTTCTCGGGTTTGGTTGTGTCAACATCTTGTGTTTATCTTTCCCATGCAACGTGTACTATTCCTTCTTCAATTTATCAACTCTCAATTAACCAAGAAGCTCTGATTAACGAATTCTTCCTTAAGTGTATTAAATTAAAGTGAGTTCTTTAACTTAACATCTAGCTATTGGATAATCCTAAACAAGTTCTTAGGATTTAATGCAATGCTAGTGTGAAATGAACAAGAAGAATGGGTTGAATTAGATGATCAATTTCACAAACTTGAATTAATACATCTAAGTTGATTTATTAACAAATATGCACGACATTCGTTTGCTACTGTGGATTGGAATCTAGTGATAATTACGGATCAAAAGTTCCAATCCTAGCACATAACTTGAACTTAAAGATAAATTGATTCAATTGGCCAAAGTGAATGCAATAATCACATAAATTCAAAACGGGTTTAAAAGCATAACAAATCAACAAATTGAAGTAGAGGAATAGATAAAACGTTAGCAAAGAGTTAGAAAAGATAACAACATGAAAATTGAACACAACGTCCCCTCGAACTAGATAGAGAAGTCTAACTACTCATATTAGCGGGTATCACTCACTCGCTTATATGATAGATTATACTTCACTATCTCAAGTAATATATACAAACTATAGAAATCACGTAAATAATGCTAAGAATTAAATAGAGAAGTCTAACTACTCATATATGCGGGTAAATACTTATAGCAGTAACAGTGTATCACCTCACCTCGCAATATATGAGAAATTATCTTTCTCAAATACGAAAAATAAAATTAGGAAAGAAACTAGAGAAGAAATACTCAGTTAATCATATTCACGGCGAAGTATCGTCGATTGGTTTTTCGAACCTATATTTAGGTTCTTACTTCACTGAATATGAAAAACTAAGAGCTTTCAAGCTACAACTAAAAACAAATGATGAAGAGAAATTTATTGAGGAGAAAGTTGGAGAGAATCACAAGCTAATTCTCTCTACAAGTTGTGTGATTCAAGCATGGAAATGCCTCTATTTATAGGCAAAATATTACACCAAAAATATTAAAAAATCATAAAAGTCTTCCTTCATGAGTCCTATCATTGTGGTGTGCTCAGGTTGTTTTATCTCTAAGAAGTCAAGAAAATACCAAAAACACGTTTTATGGTAGGTGGAGTCCATTGGTCAAAATCTGCGGTGGTGTCGGCGTGACTCGAGTCGCCATGTGCCCGACTCGAGTCACGCAGCGATTCTACCTAGTCACCTTGGCAGTGAACGGGAGGCCAGGGGGCGGTTGCGGCGTGACTCGATCACTTGCGGCGGTGACTCGAGTCACATGCGGCCGACTTCGATCACGTCTGGCGGTGACTGAGTCACTCGAGTCACCCAGAAATTGCACATCAAGTCCCTCAACTTTTTAATGTTGTTCATTTGGGTCCTTCAAAAATTGCATTTTGGTCTTTTAACTTTCTGAAAAGTTTCACTTTGGTCCTCAAACTTCTAAAAAGTTGCACTTTGGTCGCCAGGTTTTGGCTTTGACGCTTTAGTCCTTTTTCTTCAAACGCCATAACTTTCACTAGGAAACTCCGATTTGCGATCCGAAAAGAGTGTAGGAATCCTCTTTTGATGTTCTTCGACTTTAGCACAATAAAAATTGTAAAAATAACTTTTCATAAAATTACATCGGAGGTCCTCCATCTTTGATTCGCTTGCCTTTTTGGTCCCGAGTTTCCGTTTTCATCCGATTTTCATCCATTTTGACTCCTTTTGATTCTTTGTGACCCTAAACACCACAATAAAGGAAAAACGCATAAAACGAAACATATAACACTAATAAAACACACAAATACATAAAATAGAAGAGTTATTTAAGTGCTTTTCTAGCACTTATCACCTTGTCAGTCCTCATTCGTTGCTGTGGCACTCCATCTTGCATTTTGATGACTTCATGGTCGATCCACGTAAAACTTTGTACAGAGATGGATAATATTTTAAAAAAAACATATAAGTAATCTGGGTTTAATACCTTTCCAATACGCACAAGATTTTTCAGCCACTGTACGTATCCGTGCTCGACTTTCCCTAATGTCGATTGGTGCTCATTTGGAACAGGAAAAGGATATTCTTTCGCATTGGGAAATAGTAGCTGATCCACCCTACCCTTATATTCTCGGGTGCTATCTTCTTGCCGTGTACGGTTGCATTAGTTGTGGTCGGCCAAACCGTCCCTCTAGCCACGGCAATAATCTCATCCTCAATAATAAGGTCGAGAACACATCTTGTCTTGTCCTATATAACAATGAACGAAGACGATTCACATTTAGAGCTAAGAAAAGTACTTTTACTATATAGAAAAATATATATGATTATGGCAGAACTAGCACTTACAAACTTATATACCTCAATATGATCAGACGGATCTGTATGAATTTGAACTGGGCTGCCTATAGTTTGATATCCAGTCATGTCGGGCCGCTGGAGAACAGGCTTGTCCATCCCCATGCGCATGAAGTACTCTTCCCACATCCGTGCCTGCATCCGTTAACATATTTGTGTCTGCATATTTTCATACATTTCTGCTTGCATCCTTTCGAACAGTTGTGCCTCTATCCTTTGAGCCTCCAACCTTTGGGCCATTTGAGCCTCCATTCTCTCATCCATCTCAGACTACATCTCCTCACGCAACTCAGCCCGCATCTATTCTCTATCCTTTGCAAGCAAGTCCCGAACATCATCTAACAAAGCAAGGCCGTCGTGGGCTTTCTTAGTACCCCTTTTGCCATAGTAATTCTTAGCCGTGATCCCAGGGCCTCCGCAAGAACATTGTCGTCCCTATTTGGTACGAACGTCCCTTCACTAACCTCGATATCAATCTCTAGTTGCTTGCAAGGGAAAAATTCATAATAAAGCGGGTTAGCAAGTATAAGGAGTGATAATAAGAACAACAAATTTCTTTATGAAACCAATAATAGAGAGGTATACTTAATTTACTAAATAAGCGACTCATCCAATGACTCACCATTCGAATGTACACATCTTGAGTTTGCTTGTTCAGAAAAATGTGTTTTCCATAATCCACTTTCCTTGTTCTAGCCAAAGCTAGTCGAGAGCCTGATCGTCCAACACCGTCCCGCATTGCTCAGGATATTCTGATGTTACCCGTATCTATGCATGGCAAGAAAAATGAGTTGTATGAGATGACGGGTAACCATATCATGCGACGCTCTCAACGACGGATGGTCAACAAGAATGAGTATTTACATGCAGAAGCACACATTTGTGTCGAGCAATGGGTAGGGAGACCGAGTGAGATGGATAATAAGCCTGCCCTACAAAACTGCGGTTGTCGTTTCATAGAATGATGTTTATTACTTATTGTTATTTACGAAATAAACGATCTCCTGGTGTCGTTACCTATTTCATGACTTTTAAATGTTCACTAGTTCTATTACCATGTTACCATATGAGTTGTTTGGGTGGGTGTACCAATGTCCTCATCGTTGATTAATAAATATCTCATTTCCTAATGTCAAGCCGTTTGGGACGCTAAGTTCACAATAAGCCAAAGATGATCTCAACATAATGAAAATAGTTGTTGGAGTGTCGAACATTATTGAGGTTAGCTTAATTTTTTATTCACCATTTAAATAATTTTTTACAAGCAATAACACAGAGACCTAGCTATCAAAACAACGAAAAAAAGAATAAAGTGTGAAGTACTTACAATACGTGGACGACCTCGATGTTCGCCGAGTGGAATTGGTTGTTATACCTACCTAATCCTAAAATAGAGAAAGGATGCCGATTTAGACTCGAATTTCCCTCAAATCCACCCTCTTACTATTGTTCATTCAATTGTAGCCCCCAAAGATTACTTTAAGTAACCCCCATTTATGAAATTAAAACAACATTAAATTTTCTCGCTTAATGCACGTTCTATCTAAGCTGTTATTCCATATATCTTCACTGACAGTACTAGTACCATGAAAACAGAAGCTTAGTTTTCATTTTAAATGATTCAAAAGTTCATCTCGTATACCAATGTATATACTAAAGTTAGTTGGTCATAAATACTTTAAACAATTTTCCATATTAAAATTCGTGATTAATATGTTTATTTTAAAAATTGAAAATTATGTTATCATGACAATAATTAATAAATAACTTCATAATTACTTGTCATGGAGAAAGAAGGGTTGAATTCCATCATTCAAAAAATAAATAAAAAAAGTAGTTCAAATCCAATTTAATCGCAACAACAAAAGGATATTACTTCGTTTTACATAATTATTATATTTTTTTCATATTAAAAAATTAGTTTAACACATCATTTAAAATGTAATAAATAAACCTTCGATATAGATGATCGAGTTAACGCGCAAGCACGAAATACGTTCTAGTCTTACACGCTAGTAATTACATTTTAATATTGTACGGACAATATTATGTTTTTGACAAACAAATTATTCATAATATTAATAAGCTTATAAGAAAACATCACTAATAATAATAAATTGTGGGTTGGACCAACGAAATTTCATATAATTTTAAAAATTATGAATATGCATGCACATTATTTTCCTAAATTTCTATAAGTTCGCAAGTTTTTAAGTAGGCAAATTATACATGTGTATTCCACCAATAGAATATATATATATATATATATATATATATTAAGAAAAAAAGCCAAAAAACCCACGGAAATATAAAAATAAATTTTTTTTTTACCACAATGCATTAACAATCTGGATATTTCCAAGTGGGGAATGCGGAAAAACAAAAATAAAAATATATCATAGCCCCAGAAACTATAGCCATTTTCGCCATTCAAGAGCTCCCACTGCTCCACTCAATTTTCGGTCATAATCAAGGGCACCACTACATACATTGTTTTACCCATACCCTAGTGGTGCTAAACATCCAACATATCCTTCGCTATAGCAACAGAAATCGAAGTGTAGAATGAAGACCCAAAACGCGCAAGTTTGGAGAAAAGTTCGAATAAATTTACCTCTATTCTCGAACAAAAGATGCCGCAATTCCATGGAATGGGAAGTGTTTTACTTCCCACAAGAGATTCACGTTGAAGATCGAAGAATCAATGTGTTTATTTCTCTCGATTTTGCCCGAAATTCGCAAAGGGGTTTTCCCCTCTACCACCCGCATCTGTTGTGCTTGTTTTTGGCCATAAAGTTGGTCACAATAGGAGACGATTTCCATTAAACCGTCGCCTATTCACATTAATAGGCAACGGTTGTTTCTAAAACCATTGCCTATTGTATAAAAAAATACATATATTGGCACAGTTTTAATATAACCATCACCTAAAATTGTTCGACGTAGAATAGGCAATGGTTTTGTAAACAACCGTCGCCTATTCCTTGGCCTACCCTACCCCTAAGTCACAACAGACTACTTTAGGCGATGCACAGCGCCGGTCCTGTAGTTTTTGTAGCTCGAGGCAACGAGTAAATTAGGCGCCCCGGGCCGTAGCTCAGTGTAGTGAATTTTTAACATTTTTAAAAAAATTGTTAATTATTAATTTATGTTGTAAAAAGATCACATATACAGATGCCGACAAAATCACATTCACATAAGCCGACAAGGCCACATCATATATGCCGACAAGGCCACATTCATATATGCCGACAAGGCCACATTCATATATGCCGACAAGGCCACGTTAATACAAGCTAACAAATAAAAATTCACATAAGCCGACAAGGCCACATTCATTTTCAGTAATTTATTAAATGAGTCATGATAAGCTATTTCTTACCTCAAAATAGAGACATTGTAATAGAACTAAATGAAAGTGGTGATTATAGCCATTCCTGTCAATATACATCCATTATCCATCACAATAATAACCAAATAATTTATTGCTAAAAAATATATAATAAAACAATAAAAACACAACATAAATTAAATAAAATTCAAACTACTATTACAATCAAATAACGATGTATAAAAGTCACAAAAGTTCTAAACTATCAGATATTCACTTAAACGCTATCCGTCTTGCAGTTTTAGAAGAAAAAATATTAATCAAATTTACATAATCTAATTGTTCGACAATTTCTTTCTCAATTGACAACATAGCCAAACCATTCAATCTTTGTTGTGACATAGTTGATCGAAGATAAGTCTTGATCAACTTTAACTTTGAAAAACTTCTTTCTGCAGATGCAACTGTAACGGGTATAGTTAGTAGGATCTTGTAAGCAATATAAGCATAGGGAAAACAACCATCCATTGTCTTCAAATATTGTAGCACTTCAATTGGTCTTTTTGTTTCTATTGGCATATAGGACTTCAGTGCTACCAATTCTAAACCTAAATCATCTCCGCTAATGTCAGAATGGCCATTATGCTCCAGATGCTTCTCAAGATTCATAGAAAACTTCAACAAATTGTCACTATGCTCAAGCCTCAACCTCTCCCAGTTAAATAAAAATCCAAAGTGTTCTTCATATTGTTTAAATTGTTCAAAGCGTGTTTGAAGCGAAGATCGAGCTTGATCGACTATGAAAAGAAAGTAATCAACTCTAAAAGATTCTTCAGCAGAGTGATTCACCCCATCACTTTGACTTTCATCAAAATTCTTCTTTCTACGAATGGTGCGTTTTTCCCGAAACACAGCTTCAATTCCCATTTCACTTGCCCTTTTTTTAGCTTCTTCCATGGCATCGGTAAATCCGTTTTCCCTATATTCATCTAGAAACGAAACAAGTCCCGCTAAAAGATTGATAGCACCATCAATATCCATATTTTCAGATTGAAGAAATTTACTCACAACATTAACTGCATGCAACAACTTGTACCAAATAACAATACCAAGTAAGAATTCAAAATTCTCAAGTTCAAATGTTGCTAATGTTTCAGCTTCACTTTTTGTTTTAGGATCTTCACTAATTTCTCTCAAGCAAAATAAAGCATCTCTTATTTGTACAATTTGGTCTTTTATAGGTTTGACACTTTCGACATGACTTTCCCAACGTGTTTGTGACAATGGCTTCAACGTCAAACCCGCTACATTGTCTTTGAAGATCTTCCATCGCTTAGGAGAAGAAGAAAACAATGTGTAGATGCGTTGTATCACTCCAAAAAATGTCATAGCTTTAGGACAACAATTTGCCATATCACATAATGCTAGATTAAGACTGTGACAACCACATGGAGTATAGAAAGCTCTAGGATTCAAGTCAAGCAATCTTTTTTGCACACCTTTGTGCTTCCCACTCATATTAGATCCATTGTCATATCCTTGGCCTCTAATATCATCAATATCAAGCTCTAGATTAGATAAAACATTTTTAAGCTCAGTGAAAAGTCCATGCCCTGTTGTGTCATCTACCTTCAAAAATGCAAGCCAATGTTCTACTATCCTTGGTGAGTTTCCCAAATCATCCACAAAGCGTATCACCAAAGACATTTGCTCATCGTGACTCACATCAGGGGTACAATCAAGTATGATTGAGAAATATTTTGAATTCTTTATTTTCTTGATAATAGAATTTCTTACTTCATTCGCCAATAGCTGAATTAATTCATTTTGAATTTTTTTCCCCAGATATGAGTATTGAATTTCACGAGACTTAGCACATCGAATGTGCTCTTGCATAATTGGATCGAACTCAGCAACCATTTTTATCATTTGCAAAAATAGACCATTTCTCTCAGTGTACAGATGCTCATCATCTCCTCGAAATGGCAAGGAGTTTTTTGCTAGTCTTTTCACAATGGCTATGATCCTAGTCAACACCTGTCTCCAATGCTCTCTTTCTTGATCGATCATCGATTGTATGCTAGCATCAATTGTCTTTTTTGTTCGCAGCCTTTGTTCCAATTCAATCCAACTAGTCATACAACGTATATGCTCTTCATTCACATCATGGTTTTTAAGACATCGATGCACGTTATGCCAATCACTAAATCCATCACCACCCAATTGTCCAATTTGTGAAATTGACTTTGGCATTTTAAATAATTTGCAACAAAAGCAAAAAATCTTATCCAATGATACAGAATATAGTAACCATCTTCTATCAACGATCTGTCCATTTGGTAGTAACCGCTTATAGAGTGATAAATCAAAATGTCTATTATTACGATCTCTAGGAAACACAAAATCACTAACTCTTTTCGGACCCATTTCAACTAAATAATCTCTCAGCTTTTGGTCAATATCTTTCCAACTTCCAGGATCCTCAAGAGTTGGAAAAAAGAAACCTCTTTCATTTAAATCTTCATATTGAACATTATACTCCTCATTCTCTTCCGATTCTTTCTCATTTGTAGGTTGAAATTCTTCCTCAACCTCAGCTAATATTTGATTGCCATTGTCATTTAGATTTTGTTGATTCTCAATCACCAAAGTCTCCACATTTTCTTCATTATTTTGCCTTTTACTACGATCAAAATATTTGTCAATATCGCCTCTCTGACTTTCAATTAGTGTCTTTTCTTTTCGTTGTCGTTTTCTTCTTTGAGCTCCGGACTCTTTCATCGTACCTAAGTTAATGGGTCACAAATTTTCACTCTTTTAATCTCACATCTCAATAGCTAAGTTATGAACCTAGTGAACCCCAACAACTATAAAATAAATAAAAAGAAAAAAAGTAATCATCTCAAGCATATTCAAACAAAATAAACAAGCCCCAAAATTATTTACAGGAATCAAATTACGGAAAATAAAGAAAATACACATGTCCACAAATCAAGAGCATCACATTAATTTGCTTACCTATTAGCCTTAATGAATTTAATGTCACATAGAATCCATTTAATTGGTCTATGAATCTGGTTTGAAAATTTCAATTATTGGTTTTTAAAATATGTTCGTATCACGAGTTGAGAGCTAACTTTACTTTTCAAGGAAATACATCGATCTATATAAGAGTGGGTTATCGTGCCAAAACTTCACTGGGATTGCAGATGCTATACTGCTAAATTGAAGTTTTTCTTGGTTGACAAATTCATACATTAATACACATCATATACAAGAAAGTGAAAAAAAAAAAGTAATTATGCCCACCATGGATCTTCACCTGTTCGGAAATCTGTTTCAACCCATCACCCATGGAACGAACACTACCTTAATTTATGATGAATCCATTATCCATAATCCATCTAGCAAATACCAATAGTCAAATTCAATAGCTAATACTTATATACTTAAATCTGTAGGCTGCTAATCTAGATATTAGATACAATTTAATTTATTATGAATCTATAATCCATCTAACGATAGTAAAATTCAATAGCTAATACATATAAAGTTATAACTTATAAACTTAAATTGTAGGCTGCTAATCTAGAAATTAGATACAATATCAACATGAAATTTACATGAAATATGAAATCTTAATTACTTACATATCCGATTAGATCAATTATCAGTACATAATACGTTATGCATATACTTCAAATTTAAATCAAATATGAAATTAAGATAAACAAATGTGCAAATTAAAACAAGAATCACTCAACAATAATTAAAATTTAGGATTGTAATTCACAACATACCAAAGGGGAAAAGTGAAAATTACACAAATTCTGGAATCTGAATCTAAAATCTGCGCTTGCTGAGTTGCTGCTTAAGTGGACTGATTTACGGGTGGAGAACCGAGAACGTCAATACGTAACCTTGAAGAGCTTGGGACAAATAGTTGATTATGAATTTATGATCGGCACAAAGAAATTGAAAATTGTTTCGGCCAAGCCAACGATGAAGGGAGTCAAGGGACGATTGTGTTCTGTACTTCTGTTGTGGGCTAGGCTACTGATTGTTTTCTTTTTTAATTTGATTATGGGCCTCTTGGGTAGGCCCACATGGCGCCATAGGCGCCTGAGGCCTTGGCCTCAATCGCCTCCAAAGAAGAACCGGGCCTGGCGATGCAACATTGTATAGCCGTCGCTTATATGGTGTTTCCTATTCTCAGTGGTGTACTAGTGGATACATATAATGCATATACAATATATACTCAAATTAAAAATATAACGCACCAAAAAAATAATTATCCACCCAATTTATAATTCATACACCACCAGAATAGTTCACACCACAACAAACAGGAATATATAGAGATCTATTCCTGTTTCTTCAAAATGGAAAAAATAAAAAGGAAAAGAAGGGATTTTGCAATAATATTGAATGCTTGAATTCGACATCAGACACACACAATTATTGTATTTATGATTTAATTAAATCACTCAAGACAAACTCTCTGCAATTGCTTAAATCCGTTAGTCGTTTTAGGGTTTGATTTGGAGGGAATGTAATTATCGTCTTCACTAGTATTAGAACCCAAGATTTTAGGTTTGATCTTTGAAGGATAATTTATGTCTTCACAGACAACGAAGATTAATTATCTTTTTTTTTTTTTTGGATTTGATCTTTGCAAAGATAAAATTTCATGTCTTCATCACCACTTAAGGTTGTATCACAGTATAAGGTTTTGATTTATTGTGGTGTATATAACATAAAATAGAAAGGAATTAATAAAATATGAGGTCATATAAGTCAATGTAATTATGAACATGTAACGGTAAATTTCTTGCATTAATAAAATAATACAAAAAATCATTTACAACTTGGAAATTTGTAGTAGACTAAATCTCTTAACTTTTATGATGCTCTGATTAACGATTTACCAGCTAGAGATAAAGAGCCACGTGGCTTAATCCTGCACTCAAAAGATTGGAATTTGACTTGATTGCTGATGGTTTGGATTGGTATGAAGCTTTGAGCCTTTGACTCAATAATTTGTACTTGGTTTTGATTTGGATTTGAAAGAGAGCTTTATCTCCTGAATTTGACTTAGCTTCGAACTTGGGATTTGTATTTGGATTTGACTTGAACTTAAATAGGCTTTGATCTGCAAGGCTTTAATTGAAGAAGACTTCAATATTTAACCCTTCACTTTGGCTTGAATTTTAAGAAGGCTTCGATCTTCAAGGCTCGAATTTGACCTAGACTTGAAGATGACTCCAATCTTCATCACTTGATTTCTATTTGAGATTTGGCTTGCACTTGAAGACGACTTTGACCTTCTATATATGATCTGGATTTGAGATTTGGTTGAAACTTGAAGATGACTTTGATCTTCAATAATTCCAATTCCATTTGGATTTGCGATTTGGCTGGAACTTGAAGATGATTTGATCTTCAAGGCTCTGTTTGGACTTGAACATGGCTTCAATCTCCAAAGCTAGCTTTGCATTTGATATGAAGAACTGAAGAGCGTTTTGACTTTTTTCTTCTTAGTCTTATTCTTCTTCTTCCCTCCTTTGATTTGTCTTGAATTTGAAGAATTGAAAAGAATTTTAATCCTTTCTTCTTCATTCCTTTTTGGCTTTGGTTTGTTTCAAACAATTGAAGAGATTTTAATCTCTTCTTTTTCACTCTCTCTTGCTGGAGCTATTGGTACCCTCTGCTTCTTTCTCCATTTGTTAGGGATCTTTGCAATGGACCTAAGGATCTTTGCAATGGACCTAAGGTCCTATTTATAGGCATTTTTGGATAGCCTTGCAACCGCTCAACACTTATCCAATTTAATTTGAATAATAATTGCCTTTTAACAACCCATTATTTATCTCAATATATATTTAAATGATTATAAATATAATGTGTCAATTATATTAATAAATAAAATAAATATAACCTAAGAAAAAGTAGGATGAGTCTCATTGGCTTTTAAATTGAAATTTGGATTTTAGCAGACATTTGGATTTTAAGATTTAGTCGGCTAAATAATTAAAACTAACCCGGTCCAAAATAATTCATTTGTTTAAAAATTGTAATGTCTACAAGACATTTTCATAAAAACTAAATAAGTGCTATATATATATAAAAATAATAGTGGTGTACATATGATTACCCTCAAGGTAATAATTTTTTTTAAGTACCTAGACTCGAAAATCTAAGCTCGATGTTAGAAAAAAAAAGGTAAAATACATAGGCGAGAGGGGACATAGTAAGCCTTACCTCTCATTTTACAAAGCCAACGAAAACTTAACAAAATGCATGATGTAAGGAGTACTGCTCCGTACACACTACGTAATCAATAGTAAAAAGAAGATGAAAACTAAGAGCCATCACAAAGTTTAGGGCTTGACTTCACGAAGATAGAGAATAGCCTTTTTATCAGTCTTCAGAATACCTAGAATGATGCTTGTGATATCAGCCAAAGTAAGGACTAGCAGCCTAGTATGTTCATGCCCCAAGTTTGCAAACCAATTAGCAACTCTATTTGACTCTCACCAAATATGTTGAATGTATCCATTGATCCGTACCAATTCAACTCTGATGAATCCCAACTTGCAATGCAGATTCCAAGGCCCTTGGGAGGAAGACTGATGCGATCTATGGCCGGTATCATTATTAAGATCCAATTCACATGTCTATAGGCCCAATAACAAAGGTGAGAGCTAAAAAAATTTAAACAATATTACCTAGTATGATCAATGAAATTACTAGAGGATGCCAAATGATAAGGCGTGGGCATGCTGTTAGGAATACGAACGATAACTGGCAACAAGATTATAGAACAAAAGAAAGAACACGCAGATTTGTTTTACGTGGGAAACCCAAGATCTGGGTGAAAAACCCACGGGCAGAGACCAGAGAAAATTTCACTATATCAGAGATGGTTACAAGAGGAGATAATTTTCTAACTCTTACTATCAAATGCCATGAGCTCTATGGTATGGTGTATATAGGAGAAAAACAAACCTATTATTACTAGGATAAGAATACTAATCCTCGTAGAATGAGGAATATAAATCCTAATAGAATAGATAAACACCAATATCAGGATAATAGGGATAAAATCGTAATCCCAATAGAATTCTTCAACTTTTCCAAATTTGATTCGAAATAGAATTCGGGTCACAATCCCAACACATGCATTAACTCGTATTGGGCTATTTTACTTATGGGCCATATTTTTTTGTTATTTTCTTATTTTTAGGTTATCTACTATTATATAAGCGACTCTTCTCATTGTAAACATTCATTCCAGGCCAAATAAGAGAGCTAAAAGAATTTAAACAATATTAGCTAGTATGATCAATGAAATTACTAGAGGATGCTAAATGATAAGGCGTGGGCATGCATTAACTCGTATTGGGCTATTTTACTTATGGGCCATTTTTTTGTTATTTTCTTATTTTTAGGTTATCTACTATTATATAAGCGACTCTTCTCATTGTAAACATTCATTCCACACATTTTGAGTTTATCAAATTTTGAGGAAATATTATTCTCATCTTCTTGTTCAATTTTGAATAATTCCAACTTATCAAATGAAATTGATTGACCCCTTGTGGTGTTCACACCTGGACGTGTTGTCGCAGTACGCCAAAGTTTAGTTTATTTCCTTACTCGGTTTCAAAACTACAAATTAATGTAGAAGTGGTAAGTAAGGGTCGAACCCAAGAGGAACAGTGTTTAATCTAGTTGTTCTTATCAATTAATATAGAAAAGGGGGGGGGGGGTTTGTGATATTTGAATGAAAATAGAAAATCGAACGTCAAAATAAAAGATTGAAATAAAATAATTGTACAAAATATCTAGTTCTCGGGTTCGGTTGTGTCAACAACTTATATTTATCTTTCCCATGCAACGTGTTACTATTCCTTCTTCAATTTATCAACTCTCAATTAACCAAGAAGCTCTGATTAACGAATTTTTCCTTAAGTGTATTAAATTAAAGTGAGTTCTTTAACTTAACATCTAGCTATTGGATAATCCTAAACAAGTTCTTAGGATTTAATGCAATGCTAGTGTGAAATGAACAAGAAGAATGAGTTGAATTAGATGATCAATTTCACAAACTTGAATTAATACATCTAAGTTGATTTATTAACAAATATGCACGACATTCGTTTGCTACTGTGGATTGGAATCTAGTGACATTTACGGATCAAAAGTTCCAATCCTAGCACTTAACTTGAACTTAAAGATTAATTGATTCAATTGGCCAAAGTGAATGCAATAATCACATAAATTCAAAACGGGTTTAAAAGCATAACAAATCAACAAATTGAAGTAGAGGAATAGATAAAACGTTAGCAAAGAGTTAGAAAAGATAATAACATGATAATTGAACACAACGTCCCCCTCGAACTAGATAGAGAAGTCTAACTACTCATATTAGCGGGTATCACCACTGCTATATGATAGATTATACTTCACTATCTCAAGTAATATATACAAACTATAGAAATCACGTAAATAATGCTAAGAATTAAATAGAGAAGTCTAACTACTCATATATGCGGGTTAAATACTTATAACGGCGTAACGCCGTGTATCACCTCTGCAATATATGAGAAATTATCTTTCTCAAATATGAAAAATAAAATTAGGAAAGAAACTAGAGAAGAAATACTCCGTTAATCATATTCACGGCCGAAGTATCGTCGATTGATTTTCCGAACCTATATTTAGGTTCTTACTTCCGCCGGAATATGAAAAACTAAGAGCTTTCAAGCTACAACTAAGAACAAATGATGAAGAGAAATTTATTGAGGAGAAAGTTGGAGAGAATCACAAGCTAATTCTCTCTACAAGTTGTGTGATTCAAGCTTGGAAATGCCTCTATTTATAGGCAAAATATTACACCAAAAATATTAAAAATCATAAAAGTCTTCCTTCATGAGTCATTGTGGTGTGCTCAGTTGTTTTATCTCTAAGAAGTCAAGAAAATACCAAAAATACGTTTTATGGTAGGTGGAGTCCATTGGTCAAAATCTGCGGCGTCAGTGTGACTTCAGTCGCCGTGTGTGTTGACTCAGTCGCAATTCTAGTCATGTGTAACGAGAGGACCAGGGGCGGTTGCCAGGCATCACTTTCGGACGGTTCTTGTGATCGAGGATGCTTTCGGGCGTGACTTCGAGTCACTTGCGGCGTGACTTCGATCACATCTTGGCGGTGACTGAGTCACGAGTCACCAGAAATTGCACACCAAGTCCCTCAACTTTTGAATGTTGTTTATTTTGGTCCTTGCAAAATTGCATTTTGGTCCTTAAACTTTTTGAAAAGTTTCACTTTGGTCCCTGCACTTTTGAAAAGTTGCACTTTGGTCCCCAACAGTTTTGGAAATGACGCTTTTAGTCCTTTTTCTTCAAACGACCATAACTTTCACTAGGAAACTCCGATTTGCGATCCGGAAAAAGTTTGGGAATCCTCTTTTGACGTTCTTCGACTTTGGCACAAGAAAAATTGTAAAAACAACTTTTCATAAAATTGCATCGGAGGTCCTCCATCTTTGATTCACTTGCCTTTTGGTCCCGAGTTTAGTTTTCATCCGATTTTCATCCATTTTGACTCTTTTTGATTCTTTGTGACCCTAAACACCACAATAAAGGAAAAACACATAAAGCGGAACATATAACATTAATAAAACACACAAATCGTAAAATAGAAGAGTTATTTAAGTGCTTTTCTAGCACTTATCAAACTCCCCACACACTTAGATTTGTTGTTCGCCTCGAACAACAACCATACGACACAAAACAACACAGTGATTTTACATGAGATAAACAACTTTAAACATTGAAATCCAACTACGAGATAGTGACTTGCTTAATAAACATTCTCGAACCATGAAAATTTCACTTCTTCTCAAATACACAATGGCTTGTGAGTGTGTGCATTTAAGGTTATCATCCCATCACTAACTGGAATCAAATGAAAGCTTACGATGTTCTATCCAAATCCTGACCCGAAGTGGTCAAATATTTCCTTTCATCTCTCGTGATCCCACTCTTATTTTACAATGATTCCATGGATCCTAAAAATTACTCGATTCACCAAAAATCATCAACCGTTAGCTTGCAAAGAAAAAAAAAGGGCATGGCGGTGTTTTATCGCAAATATGTCTTCAATTTAAAGAGTGTTTAGATTTGAGCACTTCAAACCACTGAGGGATTTTATTTATCAAACCTCACACTTGGGTAACTATCACATTTCTTGTGATTTTCTTTTTTTTTTCTTTTTTTTTTTTTAATGAAGAAGAAGAAGACGAGTTTTGCAATTTTCTTTTCAGCTTTTACCCCACAGGTAGCTTTCACACTACCTCTTTCATTGAGGCAACCTTCTTCACCCATTCGAGGTGACGGCTTCACACTCTGAGGCGGGTAGCTCTTTCTGTAGTCCCTCTCCTTATTTCGAACATAAAGTAAAATTCATTCTCGGTATAGGTCAATGCTTTTCCAAACTTTTTAAACTCTGTCAATAAAAGACACATTCACAAAAAGCAGATACCATGCGATTATAACTCCGCCTTGCTAACAATTGATGTTTCAGGTTACTTTGGCGGGGACGAATGGATAGAAAAAGAAAAGAAAAAAAAGTTAGTTTACTATGGTCTAGAAAGTTAGAAAAAAATCAACATTTTCAACCTTCAATTTGTGTTCCAGAGAATGATAGTAAATTACCTATAAATGTGCTCAGATAAATTTGTCAGTTGTGCTTGGAGAAGAACAGAACACAATAAATTGATTTTTTTTTTCGGGATCCTGCAGTTTTAGCTAAATCACGCAAATTAGGCTCAATCATATTCAAAAGTTGCTATCTCATGCAAAATTGTAGACACAAAAAAAAAAAAATCACAAGCAGATCACAATATGCCACTCCCCCACACTTAAATTCTACATTGTCCCCAATGTAGAAATATAAATAACATGTAAAAGAGAAGAGATGGAAACTCCCCTATGGTAAGCCATGAGTCGTGCCGAGTGGGGATGGTTGTTGCACAATGTAGCGCTTCGTAGGAACATGTCAACAATCTAAGAGTAAGAGACCTGCAATCAACATATTTATAGAACAAGAAAAACAACAACTGAATTTTTTTATTTTTTATTTTTTTATTTTTTTATTTTTTTTGGTTTTTTGTTTGTTTTTTTTTTTTAATGAAGAAGAGAAATATATACAAAGCGACTTTGGGAGTTGACAACCCTCTGAACATCTTGCAGTAGTATTCACATCAAATTAATGATATGATTCCATCAAGTCTGATCCGCATGGAAACTATCTGAATCAGCATACTCTCTACAAAACAGTTTGACAACCAACCTTAATGAAAAGGTCCTCCATAGCGCCACATGACACATAGGTATGTTTACCATTCAATAAAGAACAGCCCCACAAGAACCAACAAATGGGAGAACGTTTAGAGCAGAACGTCCAACTCAGACACTTCTCAAATGAATGAGACGTAGTTTTACATCTTCGGATGTGTGCTAATGATCACGCTCAAAAAGTTGCTGCTCAATGGTTAGGCCATCGAGTTTGGTTTCCAACAGACGTTGTCGTTGTTCCAACAAATTATCAAACTCTCTCACATCGATTGAAATGGGTTTGTTTCTCCTGATAGACTTTTCGGCCCTGCACCTAATCGGTCCATCCTTGAAGAAAACAACATGTCTATATTGTGAATAAGTTTGATTTCGAGTACAATGAGGTCCATCTAATAGCTTTCCACATTTAAAGCAACTCTTAAGGCGCTTAGCACGTCGTTTGCGAGCAGATCGGGATGATCCCGCTTCAAAAGGCGATAACGTTCCAAAGAGACACGCTCATACTTGTCAACAAGTCGAACAATGTGAATCTTGATATCAAGAGGCATAGAGAAAGAGTCGAGTACTTGTAGAAGAGCAACAATACGTAGAGGGATGCCATAGAAAGAAATGAAAATTCGATTGCCTTTGTGAGAGTATCTGCAAAGACTTGAAAGAAGAAGGTTAATAGAAGAGAATACAGTTCTTTAAGGTCTCTTGAAAAAGACCAGTTTAACGCCTTTGGGCGGGATACATAAACCAGTATCCAAGGTGTTTTTTTTTCTTTTTCACACTAAAAACTGACACAAGAGCACAAAAAACAATTAAAAATAACAATATGTACACGTAGTTGTGATTGTGACTCACATCTTCCTCTGCGGTTTTCGTCCGAAAGCGGCTTAAACGCCTTCTATGAGTGGGGATAGGCTTCCCATCGGTTTTCTTATAGGCGGCAAACAGGGTCTTTTAAAGTCAGATTCCCAAGACTATATCGTTCTCGTTCCTTTTTGAATTCACTCCACAAATTGAGAAGTTCGATTTGCACCATTCCACTAGGATGCGTCTCAAGAGTTTGATGGATATCATCCAAAGACTCCTTACTCATGCCATCCTTAATGAAATGTATTTTATCTTCTCGATTAGTGGACACAAATCCAATGGAGCAGTTACGAGTTGCGGAGTCCATCGAGTGCATTTATAAGGCCATCTAGCACATTTATAGCACACATTCATTCTTTTTGCCCTTCGTTTCTTGGCAAAATTACTTTTGCCTAACCCTGGTGCATATTTAGTACTTAAACCTGGCATTTCACCTCCTAATCGGACCTTTGCTTCAATCAACCAACGAATGTCCTCAGGCATTTCCTTTTCCATCAACATTTTTAACCGTCCCCACTCTAGAATAGTAAATCTCCTTTAAAGCATTCAAAGGCAAAGCGTTGACGGATAATACTTGTGGATTTTGGAAAGTTTGGTATCCATTGAAAATGCAAGAGTTTTGAAAAAGTAGAAGAAAAGGGAGTGCTTAGGTTGCCTCCTAAGTAGCACCTTTGTTTATAGTCGTTGGCTCGACTATAAATTTTTTTTTTTTTTTAGTTACGTAACACACGAAAAGAAAAAGAAACATCAAGTAATAAGATTAAACCCATCAAAATCAATAAGTATAGTAGATTATCACACTCTTCCATATTTTCAAAGATACTGAAGAAGGAAAAAAATAAGAAAATTTGAATTACATAATCAATTAATATTAAGAAAAGACATATATATACAAAAATATCACACACGTCCATACTATAAAAACAAATAAGAAGAAGAAGAAAGGAAGAACAAGAGAAAAATCAAGAGGAAGAAGAAAATTACCTAATCAACTTTGCTAGAAAGAAGTACTCACAGAAAATGAAGATTGTGGTTGTGGTTTCGAGTGGAGAATGATCTACGATTTATAGTCAAAGTGGGCCTTTGTTTCAGCGAGCAATTGTGCATGCAGTGTCTTTGTAAAAAGTGCGTTGGAGTGGGCATCAGAAAAGCGCGTTTGTGGATTTGTCCGTTATCAATAATTAACCTGCCCATTATCCGTAATTTTCGCTAATCACCGATTTATGGGCCATCATGTCTCTTCCCAAATAATTGAATCCGAGATATCTTCTTCCCTCACAGGTTTCAAAGTAATATCTTCCTCGATGCGATAGATAAAAAGTTGGGAAATAAAAACAAAAACAACAAAAATTCAAAAGAAAAAAAAAATAAGAGAAAATACTTGGGTTGCCTCTCAAGAAGCGCTTTTGTTTAAAGTCGTTAGCTCGACTAAATTTTTTTTTTTTTTTAAAGTTAACTAATAAAAACAACTAAATTGGTTAACCGTTCCCCGGCAACGGCGCCAAAAACTTGGGCGTGTTGTCGCAGTACGCCAAAGTTTAGTTTATTTCCTTACTCGGTTTCAAAACTACAAATTAATGTAGAAGTGGTAAGTAAGGGTCGAACCCAAGAGGAACGGTGTTTAATCTAGTTGTTCTTATCAATTAATATAGAAAAGGGGGGGGGGGGTTTGTGATATTTGAATGAAAATAGAAAATCGAACGTCAAAATAAAAGATTGAAATAAAACAATTGTACAAAATATCTAGTTCTCGGGTTCGGTTGTGTCAACAACTTATATTTATCTTTCCCATGCAACGTGTTACTATTCCTTCTTCAATTTATCAACTCTCAATTAACCAAGAAGCTCTGATTAACGAATTCTTCCTTAAGTGTATTAAACTAAAGTGAGTTCTTTAACTTAACATCTAGCTATTGGATAATCCTAAACAAGTTCTTAGGATTTAATGCAATGCTAGTGTGAAATGAACAAGAAGAATGAGTTGAATTAGATGATCAATTTCACAAACTTGAATTAATACATCTAAGTTGATTTATTAACAAATATGCACGACATTCGTTTGCTCTTTGTAGTTGGAATCTAGTGACATTTACGGATCAAAGTTCCAATCCTAGCACTTAACTTGAACTTAAAGATTAATTGATTCAATTGGCCAAAGTGAATGCAATAATCACATAAATTCAAAGCGGGTTTAAAAGCATAACAAATCAACAAATTGAAGTAGAGGAATAGATAAAACGTTAGCAAAGAGTTAGAAAAGATAATAACATGATAATTGAACACAACGTCCCCCTCGAACTAGATAGAGAAGTCTAACTACTCATATTAGCGGGTATCACCACTGCTATATGATAGATTATACTTCACTATCTAAAGTAATATATAAAAACTATAGAAATAAGAAAATAAATGCTAAGAAATAAATAGAAGTTTAATCACTCATATATATGGGTTAAATACTTTTAGCGAGTGTTAGCCTTGTATTACCTCCACAATATATGAGAAATTATCTTTCTCAAATATGAAAAATAAAATTAGGAAAGAAACTAGAGAAGAAATACTCCGTTAATCATATTCACGGACAGTATCGTCGATTGATTTTCGAACCTATATTTAGGGTCTTACTTCCGCTAGGAATATGAAAAACTAAGAGCTTTCAAGCTACAACTAAGAACAAATGATGAAGAGAAATTTATTGAGGAGAAAGTTGGAGAGAATCACAAGCTAATTCTCTCTATAAGGTGTGTGATTCAAGTTTGGAAATGCCTCTATTTATAGGCAAAATATTACACCAAAAATATTAAAAATCATAAAAGTCTTCCTTCATGAGTCTATTGTGGTGTCTTTCAGTTGTTTTATCTCTAAGAAGTCAAGAAAATACCAAAAACACGTTTTATGGTAGGTGGAGTCCGCTGGTCAAAATCTGCGCGGCGTCGGGCGTGTTTCAGTCGTGTGTGCGACTCGAGTCACGCGATTCTGCCCTAGTCATGTGAACAGAGGACCAGGGACGGTTCACCAGGCATCACTTTCGGACTGTTCGCGGATCGATCGAGGATGCTCGAGGCGTGACTCGAGTCACTTGCGTGACTTTCGATCACATCTGCTACCGACTCGAGTCACCTAGTCACCCGTAAATTGCACACCAAGTCCCTCAACTTTTGAATGTTGTTTATTTTGGTCCTTGCAAAATTGCATTTTGGTCCTTAAACTTTTGAAAAGTTTCACTTTGGTCCCTGCACTTTTGAAAAGTTGCACTTTGGTCCCCAACAGCTTTGGAAATGACGGCTTTTAGTCCTTTTTCTTCAAACGACCATAACTTTCACTAGGAAACTCCGATTTGCGATCGGAAAAAGTTTGGGAATCCTCTTTTGACGTTCTTCGACTTTGGCACAAGAAAAATTGTAAAAACAACTTTTCATAAAATTGCATCGGAGGTCCTCCATCTTTGATTCACTTGCCTTTTTGGTCCCGAGTTTCCGTTTTCATCCGATTTTCATCCATTTTGACTCCTTTTGATTCTTTGTGACCCTAAACACCACAATAAAGGAAAAACACATAAGCGGAACATATAACATTAATAAAACACACAAATACGTAAAATAGAAGAGTTATTTAAGTGCTTTTCTAGCACTTATCAAACTCCCCCACACTTAGACTGTTGTTCGCCCTCGAACAACAACCATACGACACAAAACAACACAGTGATTTTACATGAGATAAACAACTTTAAACATTGAAATCCAACTACTGAGATAGTGACTTGCTTAATAAACATTCTCCAACCATGAAAATTTCACTTCTTCTCAAATACACAATGGCTTGTGAGTGTGTGCATTTAAGGTTATCATCCCATCACTAAGCGGAATCAAATGAAAGCTACGATGTTCTATCCAAATCCTGACCGAAGTGGTCAAATATTTCCTTTCATCTCTCGTGATCCCACTCTTATTTTACAATGATTCCCATGGATCCTAAAATTACTCGATTCACCAAAATCATCAACCGTTAGCACTGCAAAGAAAAAAAAAAGGGCATGGCAGGTGTTTTATCGCAAATATGTCTTCAATTTAAAGAGTGTTTAGATTTGAGCACTTCAAACCACTGAGGGATTTTATTTATCAAACCTCACACTTGGGTAACTATCACATTTCTTGTGATTTTCTTTTTTTTTTCTTTTTTTTTTTTTAATGAAGAAGAAGAAGACGAGTTTTGCAATTTTCTTTTCAGCTTTTACCCCACAGGTAGCTTTCACACTACCTCTTTCATTGGAGGCAACCTTCTTCACCCATTCGAGGTGACGGCTTCACACTCTGAGGCAGGTAGCTCTTTCCTGTGGTCCCTCTCCTTATTTCGAACATAAAAGTAAAATTCATTCTCAGTATAGGTCAATGCTTTTTCCAAACTTTTTAAACTCTGTCAATAAAAGACACATTCACAAAAAACAGATACCATGCGATTATAACTCCGCCTTGCTAACAATTGATGTTTCCAGGTTACTTTGAGCAGGACGAATGGATAGAAAAAAGAAAAGAAAAAAAAAGTTAGTTTACTATGGTCTAGAAAGTTAGAAAAAAATCAACATTTTCAACCTTCAATTTGTGTTCCAGAGAATGATAGTAAATTACCTATAAATGTGCTCAGATAAATTTGTCAGTTGTGCTTGGAGAAGAACAGAACACAATAAATTGATTTTTTTTTTCGGGATCCTGCAGTTTTAGCTAAATCACGCAAATTAGGCTCAATCATATTCAAAAGTTGCTATCTCATGCAAAATTGTAGACACAAAAAAAAAAATCACAAGCAGATCACAATATGCCACTCCCCCACACTTAAATTCTACATTGTCCCCAATGTAGAAATATAAATAACATGTAAAAGAGAAGAGATGGAAACTCCCTATGGTAAGCCATGAGTCGTGCCAGTGGGGATGGTTGTTGCACAATGTAGCGCTTAGTAGGAACATGTCAACAATCTAAGAGTAAGAGACACACAATCAACATATTTATAGAACAAGAAAAACAACAAGCTGAATTTTTTATTTTTTATTTTTTATTTTTATTTTTTGGTTTTTGTTTGTTTTTTTTTAATGAAGAAGAGAAATATATACAAAGCGACTTTGGGAGTTGACAACCCTTCAACATCTTGCGGTAGTATTCACATCAAATTAATGATATGATTCCATCAAGTCGATCCGCATGGAAACTATCTCGAATCGACATACTCTCTACAAAAGCAGTTTGACAACCAACCTTAATGAAAAAGGTCCTCCATAGCGCCACATGACACATAGGTATGTTTACCATTCAATAAAGAACGGCCCCACAAGAACCAACAAATGGGAGAAACGTTTAGGCGAGCGTCCAACTTCGGACACTTCTCAAATGAATGAGGCGTAGTTTTACATCTTCGGATGTGTGCTAATGATCACGCTCAAAAAGTTGCTGCTCAATGGTTAGGCCATCGAGTTTGGTTTCCAACAGACGTTGTCGTTGTTCCAATAAATTATCAAACTCTCTCACACTGATTGCGAAATTTGTTTCTCCCGATAGACTTTTCGGCCCTGCACCTAATCGGTCCATCCTTGAAGAAAACAACATGTCTATATTGTGAATAAGTTTGATTTCGAGTACAATGAGGTCCATCTAATAGCTTTCCACATTTAAAGCAACTCTTAAGGCGCTTAGCACGTCGTTCTTGGCGGATCGGGATGATCACGCCCCCAGCGATAACGTTCCAAAGAACGCTCATACTTGTCAACAAGTCGAACAATGTGAATCTTGATATCAAGAGGCATAGAGAAAGAGTCGAGTACTTGTAGAAGAGCAACAATACGTAGAGGGGATGTGATAAGTGCTAGAAAAGCATTTAAATAACTCTTCTATTTTACGTATTTGTGTGTTTTATTAATGTTATATGTTCCGTTTTATGTGTTTTTCCTTTATTGTGGTGTTTAGGGTCACAAAGAATCGAAAGGAGTCAAAAAGGATGAAAATCGAATGAAAACGGAAACTCGGGACCAAAAAGGCAAGCGAATCAAAGATGGAGGACCTCCGATGCAATTTTATGAAAAGTTGTTTTTACAATTTTTCTTGTGCCAAAGTCGAAGAAACGTCAAGAGGATTCCCAAACTTTTTCCGGATCTCAAATCGGAGTTTCTAGTGAAAGTTATGGCCGTTTGAAGAAAAAGGACTAAAAGCATCACTTCCAAAAGCTGTTGGGGACCAATGTGCAACTTTTCAAAAGTCGGGGACCAAAGTGAAACTTTTCAGAAAGTTGGAGGACCCAAATGCAATTTTGTAAGGACCCAAATGAACAACATTCAAAAATTGAGGGACTTGGTGTGCAATTTACGGGTGACTCGGGTGACTCGAGTCACCGCCGTGATCGAAGTCAAGGTCTGCGGTGACTCGAGTCACGCCCGATCATGCTTTCGATCGGCGCCACAAGTGACTCGAGTCACCGCCAAGTGATCGAGTCACGCTGCAACCGATCACTGGCCTCCAGTTCCGTAGTGATGACTAAGCAGATCGCGGCGTGACTCAGTCGGCCGGCGACTGAAAGTCACGCTGGCCGCTGCAGATTTTGACCGGACTCCACCTACCATAAAGCGTGTTTTTGGTATTTCTTGACTTCTTAGAGATAAAACAATCTGGAGACACCACGATAGACTCATGAAGGAAGACTTTTATGATTTTTAATATTTTTGGTGTAATATTTTCTTTATATAAATAGAGGCATTTCCAAGCTTGAATCACACAACTTGTAGAGAGAATTAGCTTGTGATTCTCTCCAACTTTCTCCTCAATAAATTTCTCTTCATCATTTGTTCTTAGTTGTAGCTTGAAAGCTCTTAGTTTTTCATATTCAGTGAAGTAAGAACCTAAATATAGGTTAGAAAAATCAATCGACGATACTTCGGCCGTGAATATGATTAACGGAGTATTTCTTCTCTAGTTTCTTTCCTAATTTTATTTTTCATATTTGAGAAAGATAATTTCTCATATATTGTGGAGGTAATACAAGGCGAACACTCGCTAAAAAGTATTTAACCCATATATATGAGTGATTAAACTTCTCTATTTATTTCTTAGCATTTATTTTCTTATTTCTATAGTTTTTATATATTACTTTAGATAGTGAAGGATAATCTATCATATAGCAGTGGTGATACCCGCTAATATGAGTAGTTAGACTTCTCTATCTAGTTCGAGGGGGACGTTGTGTTCAATTATCATGTTGTTATCTTTTCTAACTCTTTGCTAACGTTTTATCTATTCCTCTACTTCAATTTGTTGATTTGTTATGCTTTTAAACCCGTTTTGAATTTATGTGATTATTGCATTCACTTTGGCCAATTGAATCAATTAATCTTTAAGTTCAAGTTATGTGCTAGGATTGGAACTTTTGATCCGTAATTGTCACTAGATTCCAATCCACAGTAGCAAACAAATGTCGTGCATATTTGTTAATAAATCAACTTAGATGTATTAATTCAAGTTTGTGAAATTGATCATCTAATTCAACTCATTCTTCTTGTTCATTTCACACTAGCATTGCATTAAATCCTAAGAACTTGTTTAGGATTATCCAATAGCTAGATGTTAAGTTAAAGAACTCACTTTAATTTAATACACTTAAGGAAGAATTCGTTAATCAGAGCTTCTTGGTTAATTGAGAGTTGATAAATTGGAGAAGGGATAGTACACGTTGCATGGGAAAGATAAACACAAGATGTTGACACAACCGAACCCGAGAACTAGATATATCTTCAATTGTTTCATTTTCATATCTTTTATTTTGTAATTTTATGTTCGAATTGCATTCAATTTCACAAAACCCCCCTTTTCTATATTAATTGATAAAAACAACTAGATCAAACACCGTTCCTCTTGGGTTCGACCCTTACTTACCACTTCTACATTAATTTGTAGTTTTGAAACCGAGTAAGGAAATAAAAATAAATTTTGGCGTACTGCGACAACACGCCCAAGTTTTTGGCGCCGTTGCCGGGGAACGGTTAACAAATTTAGTTGCTTTTATTAATTAATTTTTTTAAAAAAAAAAAAATTCTTCTTCACTTGTATGCATAATACCCGATCTACTAATCGAATTCTTGAAAGTTTCGATCCAGAAATCGAGAAATCCATTCGAAGACGAATAAGACAAGCAAAACAAATCGAACGAGAAATGGCAGAAAACAATAACGAAAGAACTCTCAAACAACTGGCAACACCCGAAGTTACTCAACAACCTTTGTGTATCACCTTTCCAACCGTAGAAGAAGGTAAAACTTTCGGGCTGAAATCTGGTTTGATACATCTTCTACCATCTTTTCATGGACGATCCGTCGAAGATCCATATCGACACTTGAAGGAGTTTCATGTGGTGTGTGATAGCATGAAACCCCCAGGCATCACCGAAGAGCAAATCAAGCTCGAGCTTTTCCATTTTCACTAAAAGATGCGCCCACAGTTGGTTGTACACTTTACCACCAGGTTGATCACAACATGGACTCAAACTTTTCCTCGAAAAGTACTTCCCGACTTCAAAGACAAGCAAATATCAGGAAAGATATCTCTGGAGTACGCCAAAACAATGGAGAAACTCTTTATGAGTATTGGGAGCGTTTCAAAAAGCTCATTGCAATCTGCCCGCATCACCAAATCGGTGAAAACCTCCTAGTGCAATATTTCTATGAAGGCTTATGTCAATCAGGCGAAACATGGTTGATCTTTGCTAGTGGAGGAGCTCGATGAACAAAACCCTCTTTGAAGCAAGAACATTGATTTCAAACATGGTGAGAACACTCAACAATTCGATGCAGGCAGGAAGCGAACATTCGAGGAGTAAATGAGGTAAGTAACTCCAATGTTGAAAACCAACTCTCTGAACTAACCTATCTTCTCAAACAAATTGTTGTAGGAAACAATCCACAAGTCAAAGCATGTGGCATATGCACAAACCTAGGACATCCTCACGGATGCTTGTCCTGTGCAAGTGGATAACAATGAACAAGTGAATTGACAAGCAATTTTCCATTCCCAAGGCCACAGTACAATCCATACTCAAACACCTATAATCCAGGATGGCGAGATCACCCCAATCTGAGATATGGAAACAACAAGCCCCGAGTTCTTCCCTAACAAACCTCAAGGCCAATTCCGAACAAGGGAATTTCCAACCTCAAGGACAATTTCAACAAAAACCTCAACAATCGGGTATGTCTCTGAGGATATGGTGAAAACATTAGCAACTAACCTTTGTGAAATTTCAACGAGATTCCAAATCAAGCATTCAAAATTTGGAAAACCGGATGAGTCAATTGGCAAGCGCCATCAATCGATTGGAAGCACAATCTGGAGGGAAGTTACCATCTCAGCCTGAGGTAAATCCAAAGAATGTTAGTGCCATAACCTTAAGGAGTGGAAAAGAGATTGAAAACCCTCACAAAGAAGTTCCCACACATGAAGATAAAGATGAAAAGTTTGAAAATGAGGCAAGTCCTAACTCTCATATCATTGCTAAAACAATTCCTCCCCCTTTTCCTAGTAGATTAGCGAAAACCAACAAAGATGACAAGGAAAAAGAAATTTTGGATACATTTAGGAGAGTAGAAATCAACATTCCATTGTTAGATGCAATCAAACAAATCCCACGCTATGCTAAGTTTTGAAAGATCTTTGCACTAACAAGAGGAAATTGAAGGAAATGAAATGATCAAAATGGGAGAAACCGTTTATTGTGTATTCGAGAAAAGTTGCCCCCAAAATGCAAAGACCCTGGTATGTTCCTTTGTCCCATGCACCATAGGCAATCACCATATTGATAAAGCACTTATAGATTTAGGAGCATCCATAAATGTCATGTCTAGATCCTTGTATGCTTCACTAAATCTAGGAAAACTAAAAGAAACTCATGTAATTGTGCAACTAGCTGATCGTACCAATGCATACCCGGATGGAGTAATAGAAGATGTGCTAGTCAAAATAAATGGTTTAGTTTTCCCTGCTGATTTTTACGTGCTTGATATGGCTGATGAACATTCACCTCACCCTACACCTATCATATTGGGACGCCCATTTCTTTACACTTCTCGCACTAAAATTGATGTCTATGAGGGTACACTGTCCATGGAATTTGATGAGGAAAAAGCGAACTTTAATATTTTTGATGGTTCATTGCACCCTAATAATGCTTGTTCTGTCTTTGCAATTAATTCAACTAATCCTTTTGTGCAAGAACTGTGTAAGTTGAATTGCAGAGCCAGCACAACACATAAGATTGAGCCAAAGCACAATTACCTCATCTCGAAGAAGGAAGCCATGGAAAGAAATGAGACCAAAAACTTTTGGAGAAGAATTCAAGAAGGACTGTTAAGAAATCAAGACACTCGGAGAAGCCATCGAAGACAAAGTGGAGCTGCAATGGATTTGAGGAATCCTACTTGACAAATGGGAACTGTGTCGAGCTAACGACTTTAAACAAAAGCGCTTCTTGGGAGGCAACCCAAGCATTTGCTCGCATTTTTATTTTTCTTTTAAATTTTCGTGTTTTTGTTTTTATTTCTCAACTTTTTATCTATCGTACTGAGGAAGATATTACTTTGGAACTGTAGGAAGAAGATATCTTGGGATTCAATTAATTGGGACGAGACATGATGGCGCACAAATCGGCAATTAGCAATAGTTACTGATAACGAGTGAGGGTTAATTATTGATAACGGACAAATCCGTCAAACGCGTTTTCTCGGATGCCCACTCCACTGTACTCTTTACAGCACACTCTGCATGCACGATTGTCGGTTGAAATAGTGCCCACTTTGACTATAAATCAGAGATCATTCTCCACTCGAAACCACAACCACAATCTTCATTTTCTGTGAGTACTTCTTTCTAGCAGTGATTAGGTAATTTTTCTTCTTCCTCTTGATTTTTCTCTTGTTCTTCCTTTCTTCTTCTTCTTATTTGTTTTTATAGTATGGGCGTGTGTGATATTTTTGTATATATATGTCTTTTCTTAATATTAATTGATTATGTAATTCAAATTTTCTTATTTTTTCTTCTTGATATCTTTGAAAATATGGAAGAGTGTGATAATCTACTATGCTTATTGATTTTGATGGTTTTAATCTTATTACTTGATGTTTCTTTTTCTTTCGTGTATTACGTAACTAAAAAAAAAAAATTTATAGTCGAGCCAGCGACTATAAACAAAACGCTACTTAGGAGGCAACCTAAGCATTCTCTTTTCTTCTACTTCTTCAAAACTCTTACATTTTCGATGGATACCAAACTTTCCAAAATCCACAAGTATTATCCGTCACTTGCCTTTGAATGCTTTGAAAGAGATTTACTATTCTAGAGTGGGGCGGTTAAAAATGTTGATGGAAAAAGAAATGCTGAGGATATTCGTTGGTTGATTGAAGCAAATGTCAGATTAGGAGGTGAAATGCCAGGTTTAAGTACTAAATATGCACCAGGGTTAGGCAAAAGTAATTTTGCCATGAAGCGAATGGCAAAAAGAATGAATGTATGCTATAAATGTGCTAGATGGCCTTATAAATGCACTCGATGGACACCTTTCAGTAACAGTTCCATTGGATTTGTGTCTACAAATCGAGAAGATAAAATATGTTTCATTAAGGATGGCATGAGTAAGGAGTCTTTGGATGATATCCATCAAACTCTTGAGACGCATCCTAGTGGAATGGTGCAAATCGAACTTCTCAATTTGTGGAGTGAATTCAAAAAGGAGCGAAACGATCTGATCTTGGGAATCGACTTTAAAAGACCACTGTTTGCAGTCTATAAGAAAAGCGGATGGGAAGCCTATCCCGAGCTCATAGAAGGCGTTTAAGCCGTTTACGGGCGTAAAACGAGGAGGAAGATGTGAGCCACAATCACAACTACGTGTACATATTGTTATTTTTAATTGTTTTTTTTTTTTGTTCTTGTGTCAGTTTTTAGTGTGCAAAGTCGACAACTTAATAAGAAGAAGAAAGGAAGAACAAGAAAAAATCAAGAGGAAGAAGAAAAATTACCTAATCAACTTTGCTAGAAAGAAGTACTCACAGAAAATGAAGATTGTGGTTGTGGTTTCGAGTGGAGAATGATCTCGATTTATAGTCAAAGTGGGCCTTTGTTTCAGCCGACAATCGTGCATGCGAGTGTCTTTGTAAAAATGCGTTGGAGTGGGCATCAGAGAAAACGCGTTTGTGGATTTGTCCGTTATCAATAATTAACACGCCCATTATCAGTAATTTTTAGCTAATCACCGATTTATGGGCCATCATGTCTCTTCCCAAATAATTGAATCCGAGATATCTTCTTCCTACAGGATTTCAAAGTAATATCTTCCTCGATGCGATAGATAAAAAGTTGGGAAATAAAAACAAAAACAACAAAAATTCAAAATAAAAAAAAAATAAGAGAAAATGCTTGGGTTGCCTCTCAAGAAGCGCTTTTGTTTAAAGTCGTTAGCTCGACTAAATTTTTTTTTTTTTTTTTAAATTTAACTAATAAAAACAACTAAATTGGTTAACTTAGTTCCCGACAGCAGCGCCAAAAACTTAGGCGTGTTGTCGCGATGCATAAAGTTTAGTTTATTTCCTTACTCGGTTTCAAAACTACAAATTAATGTAGAAGTGGTAAGTAAGGGTCGAACCCAAGAGGAACGGTGTTTAATCTAGTTGTTCTTATCAATTAATATAGAAACTAGAGAAGTCTAACTACTCATATATGCGGGTTAAATACTTATAGCGGCGTAACGCCTTATATCACCTCTGCAATATATGAGAAATTATCTTTCTCAAATATGAAAAATAAAATTAGGAAAGAAACTAGAGAAGAAATACTCCGTTAATCATATTCACGGCCGAAGTATCGTCGATTGATTTTCCGAACCTATATTTAGGTTCTTACTTCCGCCGGAATATGAAAAACTAAGAGCTTTCAAGCTACAACTAAGAACAAATGATGAAGAGAAATTTATTGAGGAGAAAGTTGGAGAGAATCACAAGCTAATTCTCTCTACAAGTTGTGTGATTCAAGTTTGGAAATGCCTCTATTTATAGGCAAAATTAGGAGTGGGCATAAGCAGAACCCAGGACGGGTAGAGCAGTGCAGAACCAAGAGCAGGAACGAGCAGGTTCTTTAAAAAAAATTAAGGAACCAGGAACCGAGCCAAAATGAAAAAGATTGAAACGAGCAGGTCCTTTCTAAGCAGGGCAGGAGGAATTGAAAAAATATAGCACTATTTTTTCTGTTGCTGCTTGCTCTAAGCGGCTGACTCTTCTTTGCAATTCTTCTTCTTTGCTTAGTTCTGAGCGGCAATCTTCTTCTTAGTTGCGGCATTTCTTTGCTATTAGCGGCCATTTCGCAACTAAGCGGCCGATATTTTTGTTACATTTTTTGGGTTACATTTATGTTGAATTAAAATTTTTATTTTTTCTAGTGTTTTTCGAGTAATAAAAAATGTATCATAAAATAGCAGGAACCGGCGGGCAGGAAGAGCAGACGGGTACTTCATTTGAAAAGAAGAGCGGTTCCAATTTTCAAAGGCAGGAATTCTGGTTCGGTTCAGGGTAATGAACTACCGGAGAAGACCAAACGCCCACCCTAGGCATAATATTACACCAAAAATATTTAAAATCATAAAGTCTTCCGTGAGTCTATTGTGGTGTGCTTTCAGTTTTTATCTCTACAGAAGTCGAAAATACCAAAAACACGTTTTATGGTAGGTGGAGTCATTGGTCAAAATCTGCGGCGTCGAGCGTGACTTCAGTGCCGTGTATGACTCGAGTCGCGATGTGATCTAGTCGTCAGCCTTGGCAACGAGGACCAGGGGACAGTTGGGCATCACTCGGACGGTTCTTGGCGTTGATCGAGGATGCTGGGCGTGACTCGAGTCACTTGCCCGACTCGATCACATCGGCGGTGATTTCAGTCAGTCCTGAAATACACAAAGTCCTCAACTTTTGAATGTTGTTCATTTTGGTCCTTGCAAAATTGCATTTTGGTCCTTAAACTTTTTGAAAAGTTTCACTTTGGTCCCTGCACTTTTGAAAAAGTTGCACTTTGGTCTATGATTTTGGAAATAGCGCTTTTAGTCCTTTTTCTTCAAAGCGACCATAACTTTCACTAGGAAACTCCGATTTGCGATCCGGAAAAAGTTTGGGAATCCTCTTTTGACGTTCTTCGACTTTGGCACAAGAAAAATTGTAAAAACAACTTTTCATAAAATTGCATCGGAGGTCCTCCATCTTTGATTCACTTGCCTTTTTGGTCCCGAGTTTCCGTTTTCATCCGATTTTCATCCATTTTGACTCCTTTTGATTCTTTGTGACCCTAAACACCACAATAAAGGAAAAACACATAAAACGGAACATATAACATTAATAAAACACACAAATACGTAAAATAGAAGAGTTATTTAAGTGTTTTTCTAGCACTTATCAACACCATTACAGTTCAGGATTCTGAATCTTCTTGGTTTGTAGGTTTAATCTATCTAAAGTTCTTGGATTTTATGGTTTTTTCAATCTCAATTGGATAATTACCTTTTCTGGGATGAATCTCCAATCTTTTGTGGGTTCGATTGACTAGTTTTATCGTGGGTTTGCATTAGTTGATATCACAACTCAGCACTAATTATCAGTAATATATGTTTCAATTTGTGTCTAGTTATTCCTTTTTGTTCAAAAAAGGAAAAAAAGTTCCATAGTTTTGGTGTCTATAAATTTCCGTGGGAAATTTAAAAAAATCATTTTTTAAAAACACTCTAAGCCATATAAATCGTGGTTGGATGAATGTGGGGAGGTGAAGGTGACGAAACACGTGCTTGCAAATTTTTTTGTTGGAACATATTATGATGAAGTATTGTGTGATGTGGTTCATGTGAAGAATTATCATATTTTATTAGGGGAACCATGGCAATATTGTGTCAATCCGATATATGATAGGGGTAAGAATAGATACAAATTTGTTCTAAAAAGGAAACAAAGTATTCTTGGTTCTTTGCTGTCCGGGGGAAGCACTTGTTGATCAAAGGAAGGTGAAGGTAGACAACGACCCATTTGAAAAACTTAAAAGATCATTCAGGCTGATCGATGAGAAAATAGATAAGAAAATAAAGATTGAGGTGCAAAAGGAAGGAGATATAGAAGAGAAGAGAGAGAAAGAGAGAAGAAAGCTTGAAAAAAGAGTAAGTTTAAGAAGATAAGTGACGTACTTGATGAAGAGAAAAATGACATTGTTGATGAAAGTAAGGGTCATGAAGAAATTGGGATAGAGCTAAATAAGCAAAAAGTGATGACTTAAGATATTATAGAGAGAGAAGCTTGAAACAAAAGTTGTGGTTGAGCAAGAAAGTGGGAAAATCATTGTGGTGGAAGAGGTTGAGGTGAATCACGAGTACAGGGATTTATACGTTGGACTCCAAGTAACAAACCCCACATTATTCTCATCTTCTTGTTCAATTTTGAACAATTCCAACTTATCAAAGGGGATTGATTAACCTTTTTGTGGTGCTCAGACCATTGCAATTCGGGATCCCGAATCTTCTTGGTTATAGATTTAATATATTTATAGTTCTTGGGTCGTAAGTTCTTAGGTTGTAGGGTTTCTTCAATCTCAACTAAATAATTAGCTTTTATGGGATCGATCTCCAATCTTTTGTGGGTTTGGTTGACTAGTTTCATTGTGGGTTCACATCACATACTGAATCAGGTATAGTGTATGTGTGGAGTTAGTTTCGACATACACGTTTTCAAAGCTGTGGGCTTGATACAACTGTAGCCCAACATAAATAGCCTGAATCGTAGCGTCAACAATTGTGAACCCTATGCCTATGCTTTCGCAGAAGGAAAGAAAAGCTTGCCATGAGCATCCGTTATTACCCCACCTATATCCATATTACCTCTCTTAAGGCTTCCATCAGTATTCATTTTAATGAATCCATCAGGTGGTTTGGTTCAATGAATCAGGAGGATAGATGTTGTTTTCTAGCAGAAGGGTGTGGAAGTTGGAGCATTTTCAGCTAGCCATTAACTGAGAAGGTTACTCTACTGACCATCATTTGTTTGCTATATACTTGGCCCTATTCCTTTGATTCCATAGAAACCAGAAAACCAGAAACGGTATGAGCTGAATTACCTTATCAAATTTAGAAAAAAAGCTTCCACCAAAACATAAATAGACGAGAAGGCTGATTAAAGTAGCCAAGATAAGAAGGTGCAATCCCCTCCCCCTTCTTTGGCTAGAAATACAACCAAACCTCCCTGCCAATCTTTCCAGTTAAGAACACATGCTCTACAGATTCTTCCCCCTCACAGCAAATGCACGTAGATGGGAGACAAATATTAAGCCATGTTTTAGTAACATCATCAACAAACACCAAGCCATTCCATAGTCTCCAACAAAAAACATAGATCTTAGGGAGTATGAGGGGATTCCAAAGAATCTGAAATGACTATTGTGAAGCAGTATCGGTAGGTTAATGTGTGTGTACGGCCTCCGTTCCAAAAATATAATCCACCTTTTCTTTTTTATCCATCCCAAAATATAGGTTACATTTATTTAAAAGATGTAATGACAATATTAGTCGTCTTATATGCCCTTATTTAATGTATATTATTATCATCAAAATATATTAATTAAAATAAAATATCTAATAAATGATTAAGTTTTACTTTTCCAAAATTATTATTAAATGCATTTTTCTTAAAGACAATTATATTGCCACTATAATTTTTATTTCTTACACCACATTATTATTACTTCGCAATTGAAATGCATAGAAATATGTTTTAGTATCCGAGACGAATACACACCGAGAGAGAAGGGGAAAAAAATTCCAACACACCCCCAATTTTTGCTGGGGTGGGGGGGCCTCTGTAGGGAACGTACCCTACACGGCGTACCACAGGAAAGAGGGAAATGCATATATTTATAAATGCACCACACTAATTTGATAATTATAACCCACACATAAAAATAAAAATTAAAAAAAGGGAGAAAAATAATAAATTTGAAATAGAAAAGATACTCTGGTGCACTTCCAAAAAATTAGTGAATTACCCTTCTCATTCTCTATCGAAGCTCCATCATTTTTCTTCAAACAAGTGACCATTTCGTATCTGCAATACTGCAACCAAAATCGCCCCTCTCGCCCACAAAACAACCTAGCGCCACCACTCCACCCTTCCCCCCAATCCCAAGGCCCACTCACAGACCCATTAATTCATTTGTAAATCAGATTTTCTCTTTTGGGGTTTGTAACTCAAATAAGTCATTAACTCTTCATTTTAAAATGAATTAGAGATCAAGGTGGCAAGGAAAACGAGGAATATTTTATCAGATGTTAAGAATTCCATTCAAGAAAAATGCAAACGCTGGAAATTAAATCTTTGAAACTGGAGGCCCCAACCACCGGAATTTGAACCTGTGGAACTGTTGGGTATGTGATGAAAACTTGAAAAGGGTAAATAAGTTATAAATTTTTTTTGTGTTGGTGACTACTTTTTCGTCAAAAATTTTGCTAAAAGTTGAATTTTTGAATAGATAGTGGTGGAGCGAGATGTATGGATAATAATGAGTGATGATGTGAAATGTGTGGTTGATATTGATGTTTGATTTTAACTTTTAGTAATAGGTGATTTTTAGGTGGAAATAAGTGGAAACGAATACGTGGTGGAAGAAATTGCGTAAAATATATTTAACTAAGGTCACTAACGTAATTTTATTTAAGGGTGTTTAAGTAAATAATTTTTTTTTATGGTGGCAATATAATTGATCTTTTCTTAATCTTTGTGAAAATGGAAATGGACTATATTTATGGGACAGATGTAGTATATATTTGGCACATGGTAAATTTATGTAAATTGAATTTTTGAATAGTGATCAAGAGCCAACCTCAAAAACATGTTTGATATAAGTTTAGGAATACTAATATTTTCACTCGGCTCGTTCGATGTATGGACATATTATGTGTTAATATATAATATATTCAAACATAAGCACATAAAAATTATATAAATAAAAAGGAACTAATGCAACACACATTTTTAAATAATTACAAACAACTTTGGTGTAGTATTATTAGTTTCAGAAAACCTCTTGTAATGTCTTTAATTTGTACACAATATTTATCGTTTCATTTATCAGCTTTCCTTCCTAATCATATATCAATATAATCAAATAGAAATGATTTGTACCCTAATTTCAACTTAAAAAACTGTGAACACTCTAAATTACAAAAAAAGGAAAAAAGGAAAAAAATTATGACTTAAAAAAATAAAACTTATGAGACACATGTGACAACAATTTGTAATTTTGACTTTGAGATTTTGATATTTTAGTTTGATTTTGATTTTCTTAAATGCGTGTTTAGCATTTTCACGCTGATTTTCCAGCATGAAATGCTATCACTGATTTTGCTGATACCAACCATTGTTATGGACGAAATACCAAAATCAGGGGAGTTTCTATAGTTTCGACGATGGGGCTGGTAATGGGCTAGGGACATTTATTTTTTGCTACTTTTTATTTTTATTTATTTATTTATTTTTTTTGAAAGGCCGGGGGAGTGTGCACGGGTTTTTGGGGGGGGGATTACTTTATTTTTCATACTATTTTTCATTTGGTACATATTTTTGGCTTAAAAATTATTATTATTTTTAATTAAATAGTAGTAGTAAACTACAAATTTTTACAAAGCCACGGTATTCTAGATCACCCCTGTATAATATTAACATTAATTTTTAATAGTAAGTTAAAATTAAAATTTTTGTTAGTAATGGTGTCTTTACCATTTGAACCAACACCACTTTTGAGTTTAATTAACACATTAATTTAATCTATTATAACTATCATATGATTGGTTGCTTCAAAAATAATTTCTATTTGACCAAATAAAAAAATATTATTGATTACAAAATAATTTGTATTTCATAATTTACGTTGAATTTAGTGTTTAGGAATACCTTTAATAAATTTACGTATAAGTGGATTTCACACCCTAAGTTAAAGAGTTCAATTCCAATCTTCTACAATCTCTACGTAATACTTACAAAAAAATAATCTTATGTATGAACAATTGAATTTTATAATATCTTATCAAAAGATAATTGTAAAGTATTTTCCTGTGCATCACACGGGTGCAACACTAGTTAAAATAATAAAAGTATGTAAAACGTACGTTAAAGTTAAAACCACACAATTTTGAGAAAGAATTAAGACCAATGTGAACATGTTTGAAAATTTTGAACTCAATTGTCACTTTTGGATCAAGCATGTAAGTCACACATGGGTAGATAACGGTCAAAATGGCTGCACTCTAATGGAAATCCTTGTTTTACAAGCAAACTTCAACATAGGCTCTGACTTGTGAGAAAATTTCAAATAAGTCTTCATTCTATAGTGACTCTAAAGGCTGGGTCTTGATTGCGCTAATTAGCCTTATAAATTTTATACAATCCTCCACATATTTCTCGTCTCCCCAACAAAAATATGGTTTTAAAGTATTATTATAAAATCACTTAGTAATCAGTTTTTACAATTAGATAGGAGAAAAGTGCTATGAAGATAAGGCGCTAAGTAAAATGAGAATTGAACATTGCCTAAATGTTTCCTGTTCAAATCTTTATCAAAATGCAATTGTGTGTGTGTTTACGCACAAAGTTAGGCGTCTCGATCGAGCATCAAGCTTTTGCATGCTTAGAAGGAACTTTTAGAATCGTCAATTTAGGCTATAGAATTGTTTAAATGTGCAATTGAAATTAAACTTTTAGCTTTACTACATACATGGATTGACATAAATAATTAACCTGGATTCATTCCATAATGATCCGAGTAATGTGAAATATAACGAAGCAGATTTATTTATTATTTATTATTTATTTCAATATAATGAAGCATATATGCCATCGTACTTGATGGCAACTCTCAATTTAATAGATCTTAAGTGCATTTTATTGCAAAAATGGTATGTACTGGTCACTTGCTAAATGAAAACTCCTTAACTCCATGCCTTATTGTACCTTTTATACTAGTAGCATCAAGTGAGAATTGACTACTGTGAAAATAAGAACAAATACTTCATCATGATGAATCAAAATCTAACATTAAATACAACATTAATTCATCTAGGAGATACTCTGAAATTTGATTCACAATTTCATCGATATGAAGCCGAATATCAAGCAACCATCCCGAATTCGCCACATCTTTTCCAACAAGCTGGTCTAACGTTCGTCTCTCCGTACGAGGAAGAAGATAAAAATCCGATTCTTTCAACACCTCGTCGACCACATGTTGTTTCAATGCCCCAAACCGGATTTTCAGTTTATTGACGGATGATAACCAAGGTGGCAAACCAAAATGGCGCTGATGCACATCTGATAGAACTTCATTTATGTGATCGAAAAGAAGTTTAGGGTCGTAAGGAGGATCGGAGGATGGAAGTTCTACTTCATCGAATAAGGACTCGTAAAGTAGCTGATCGGTTAGTAGTATAATGGCTGATAGCTCGTCCCAATTCAGCCGAGAAGCTTGCAGAACTGCTGTTACATAACGAGAAATGGAATCCTTTTCATCTATGCAGGTTGTCGTAGTGATTGTGGGATTCTCCCAAGATGTTTCACGTGAGCTTTCATCATAATCTAGACGTCGTGGTTGCAATTGCCGATCAGCTGCAAATCGCCTCAATTAGTACAACTCAAGATGAACAAAAACAACAACAACAATAACAACAACAACAGAATATGTCGTTTTTTAGTCTGATGCAATTCAAACTCAATCTAACATAAGACCTCGTAGGAAGAAAAGTGATATTAAATAGATTGTGTCATAGTTACCTCTTCTATGTATGATGCTCGGTGGGCTGTTTACATCGTCCGTAAAACATGGCTCAAGGACGGAAACCGGGCTTGGTTGTTCCTCTCGATCTTTAGTACTTTCGTCTGGTTGGTACTTGCTTAAAGGAGTCGATGGATCATCGTTCAGTGCACCATGTGAATCCTAGAAAAACAAGAAATTGTTAGTAAAGCCTTTCTAATTGGAAATTTTAAGGTAGACCAAAGAAGAATTGTAAAGTTTAAGGTAATCTTTGCCCTTACCAATCTAGCCTTAAGATCCACTCTAGGAAAACCCAATCTTCTCATTCACTGATTCTACGGTCCTGTCGTGCTTCATAAAATCATCGGTTGACGTAGTAGCTTCTTCACTCTGTCTTGATGAGCTTGCACAAGTCTTTTGTTTACCTTTTCTCTTCTGAGGGAAAACAGAACAATTTTGGATTTCCCGACTCTCGCTCGAAACCCAAATGTCGTGTTCGGGTGAGGAGAGAATTCGTCCCAATTTCTTCGGGCATTTTTTACTAGTCGACGTCTCAATTGCATTTAGAGCTTCCAATCTTGCAGAGAGGTGCCTCTTTGCCTCCATAATCACATCAATTTCGCGTTTCTTGGCAAAACTGACCTCTAATGAGCTCGATTTGGGGCCTCTAGTCTTATCATTCGACTTGGCAGACGAATTTACAGAACGTGCAAACGAGGATTTCAATTTCCTCTTCATTTCACTAAAAGAAAAGGGCTTAGATTTTGCGTTTCTCACTTCACCACTCGACCGGTGATGAGATTGGAGCAATGAGCAATGACAACTAACATTCTCTGAGTATTTAGTAGTCTTCATTTTTGGCTTTAGAATTTCTAGTGCATCGGAGAAAGGCCTGGACTCAGGGGATTCCAATTCCTTGCTTATAAGTTTTCTGTCACTAAACTTCTGATCAACCAAAGCTTTTGCACTCAATTGAAATTGCTCTATTTTGATCTCATTGAGCTGATTACACTCATCAAGAGACGATACGGACATACTCCTTCTCGAGCTGCCATCAATGCTACTCTGTTCTTCATAAATCTGGTTGTAAATTGCTTCCAACATTTCTCCAACATTGAGCTTATTGGAAGATTTTTCCACTTCAGCAATGGCCATTTGTTTATTTGGAACTTTTCTGGTAATTTGCAGTTTCTTGGTTCTAATTTGCTTCTCTTTGTGCATCTCATTCAACATATCTTCCTAGAATGAGATTCCTTAAAACTTGTCTAGATGCTAACAACTCTATTTATGTTCCATTCTGAATCAAAACAAATCTTGGATTAGTTTTTCATTTAGATTTCTTGATGACTTGGGAAAATTTAAGGTTTAATAGACAAGGCTGAATAATGTAATACAAATGCAATCTTTCATAAAAATATACCCCTTGAATAACCCTAAAACTTTAAGGAGAAATCCAAAAAAAAAAATAATTCGTGTCACGGTTGAAAATGAATGTAGAAAAAGTAATTTCAAATCCAGTGCTAAGATTCTTGAAATTATGGCGTAGAAGGACACGATAGTCAATTATCTTAGCAAGTGAATAAAAGCATATTTTACTAAAATAATCAACAAACTAATCACCCCACAATCATTATCATCAATTTCATCCACATTTCACCACTATTGAATCCCAATTTCAACCATTCACTTAGATTTTCTACTTTCAAACTTTATTACCTTACAAGATGGACTAAGAAGTTGAAATCTCGTTCATTCTGTCAAGATTCGAAAACCTTTATACTGTCCAATCATATCCAGCACGAATATCTTACTATTTCTTGAATGCACTATACCAAATAAGCTTTTAACTCAACTTCCCATGATTAAAAACCCAACTTTTCTCAAGAAAATATGCATAAAAGTAAAAGGGTACCTTTAATTCCTTTCGGTAGTAGTAGAGAGTAGACTCACTAGAGAATTGAGTGCTTTCAAGAGCTCTTGAGGGCCAATGAAAAAGGAAAAGGGTAAATAAAGAAAAGGTGTTAAAAGAAGAGAAAGAGAATAGCATTATTTGTTTTCATTTATATATATGTATAGTTCATGTATGTATAGTGAGTAGGTATTATTATAAATAAATGTATAAACAGCATTAAAATTTGTCGGTTCAGAGAAAAGAAAAAGGAAAAAAGCATTAAATTTAGCAATGCTATGAAATTGACTATTGCCACCAGACCCGGCAAAAATCTGGCCTTCTTCAACCACTACAAAACTTTCAACTTACAGAAGATTCTTGATTTGTATTTTTATTTAATCTATTTTAGCTCTAACTTATTTTTTTTCATATTTTTAAATAGTGGCATGTCCTACTAGTTATTGTTTTTGTCTTCTTTGTGTGTCGTTATTAGTTTTGAAAATGTTATGTTTAGATAATTATATGTCATGTTTAATTTTTTTTTTTGGGATTAACATACGTCATGTTTAATTAAATTTTAATGGGTAAATAAAATCTTGACTAAGTAATACTATATCGTTTTGTAAGGTTATTAGCACAGGAATTAAATTGCTGATTATTTTTTGACCAACATTATTTCCAAAATTATTTTTTTTCCAACATCGTTTTTATTATCTATTTCATTAGTTTGATAATTTTATATATTTTAAAAATATTTTTTCTGCATTTTTTCCACACATTCAAAAAAATTATTTTTCCAAAAATCTTCATCAGACCTAATTATCTTAGAGTTTGAATATCAGTCTGACAAAATCCTAGAGACCAGATGAGTTGCCCGAATTAATAACAATAATTTAATCAAATTGTTGAATTTACATGGATGCTGTCTTGTAAAGTAGGCGCATAAAAGTCAGTGATCCACAAATGGTTTCAAGGCACCTGCATTTGAAGTAACAGAATTTGCAGAATTGAATGCTCACACACTTGTCGTGACTGCTCTTCAAATTATAAATATTTTAACAATATCATGTCCAACTGACTTGGGAATCCCTGCTCATCCTACACAAGACAATATTATTGAGATCAATTGTACATATTTACTAATATTTTGGCAAATATTTTTGTTGAGATCAATTAGATAATAATTAATTTCCTACTGCAAATGTGTTTTCTAAATCAAACACCACCTTCGGCCTAGTTGTTAAAGCCTTTTAAATCAATTAGACAAAGCCTAGTTGTCAAACCCATTACCATCCGTATCTTCTTAACCATGTCCCTTAACTCCAACTGGCCCATGCACTAACTCAATATCAACAATGACTTTCTCTACGACCACTTTAATGAAACTATCTCCATGTCTCAACCTCCTGGTTTTGTTGACTCCTAACATCCCATCCATGTCTGTCATTTTCATAAAGCGGTATGAACTCAAGCAAGCCGCACATGCATAGTAAATGAGTTAAAATCTTACCTCATGTACTATGGTTTCACCAAATCTCATAGTGGCTGTACCACCCACAATCCCATATCGCTTGGACATAAGAGACTAGTCCAATTTATAAATTAAGAAACTCATCCAACTGGCATACGGCGCGTGCAGTTCTCGAGAATAAAATCGATGCGCTTGAGCCAAAAGCAGACAATATCGTGTCAAAGTGGATCGGATCGGACGAAACCAGTATGGCGGGGCACAAAGCCGATTCGTGACGGTCGAATCCTAGACAGATCGTAGGCCAAGCAACAAGGATGTTGGACTTTAGGAAGGTGATTGAACACCCGCAATTCCACATCAGATAAGAGTGGTCCAATTTATAAGATGGTATCGAGTTAGCCAGGAAGTGTGGCGCGAGGATGTTGGACCCTTTAGGAGGGTGATTGTAACACCCGCATTCCACATAGATGAGACAATTTATAAGTTAAGCCATCCAACTAGCATGATTTTGGGTAAGTAAGTAATAATTTATAAGTTAAGAGCCCATCCAACTGGCGTATAGCGTTTTGGCAGAATGAGAATAAAACCTAGGTTAGGTCAAAGTGACAATATCATGTCAAAGTGGATCGGTCGCTAGTGGACCGATCCGTATGGTCCACCCCGGGGCATAGCAAGCCAGATTCGGGTGGATCATGACGGTCGGGTCGTTACAATGGTCCTCAGTTTCACCTTCTTCCACTCCTCCGTCATTATCTACTTCCTTGTTTATGTTTATGGTCTTTTTATCACTCGCAAAAATTCCACTGCCCTTCAATTCATAACTCCATCCACTCATTCTCAACCAAGTTCTCTATCGAAAACCTAGGGGCTCTTGACTACTTTCTTAGTTTCTTAGGTCGAGGTTGTCTTCATCCCTCACTATATCTTTTTCAGTCAACACAAGTACGTTAATCAAATCCTCAATCGTGGCAACCTCAATGGCACTAAGGAAGTCCTACTCCCATCTCTAACCCCCACTATTATTCACCTCCATGATTACCCTCCCACCACTGACGCTACTTATTTTCACCTGATTGTTGGCTCTCTCTAATACCTCTAGCTCCCTTACTCGTCCTGATATCTACTTCGGAGTTAAACAAATTCTCCCAATTCTCCCAAGTTATACACCATCCCACCAAAACTCATTGGATAGTGGTTAAGCGTGTCATTCGCTATCTCAAGCATACTGTCCACCATGGTCTCTTTCTTCGACCCTCTTTCACTTTCACCTTGACTACTATCTTTGACTCTGACTGGGTAGACAACCCTAATGATTGTACTTCCACCTGCCTGACTGCCTCATTATCTATCTCGACATATTTCCTATCTTCTTGAGCTCCAAAAGGAAATGGACCATTGTGCGCTCCTTGATCCAAATCGAGTATCGAGCACTTTGGCCTTGCAAAACCTATTACGTGACCTTTGTGCTGTCTTCTCTTCTACGCCCATCCTCTTCTGTGAAAATTAATCTTGTTCCACCTACCTTTCTGTTAATCCAGTATTCCACTCTCGCATGAAACACATCGCCATTTATTATCACTTTGTCCGAAATAATGTTGTGTCTATCTGGTTTCGTGACTCCTATATTTGTACGTACCCATGATCAACCCGCCGATATCTTAGCCAAATTTCTCTCTATATCTAAATTCATCTCTCTTCATTCCGAGGTTGACATTTCGAATCGATCTGCCATCTTGCGAGGGCCTATTAAGGAAATATTAGGATCAAAATTCTTGTCTATTAAAATCTCCTCCGGAGACTCACAAATTCAAGATAATATCAAATAGCAGTCATTTAAGGTATGTAGATATCCTGTAAAGGGTTCTAGATAGATTATTATAGCTCGTAGATGTTAATCTTGGTATAATATGTAACTATTATATATAAATAGACCTTTGTAAGACAAAATTAATCAAACAATTAAATTATTTATTTCCTTTTAGTCTTTATAAACCATGCACTAATAAAAGTAAGTATGAAATTAGTAAAGCACAATAAAGTTGTTATGCCCAAAAGTAGTATTAGTTTTAGGGTTAAACAAAAATAACACAAGATTGGTATGGCCATATATAGCTCCAAAGGTTTTGCCACAAAATCAAGATGGCTTACATTCCTTAATTATCAAAGATTATCAGGAATGTTCCGGTCCACCGGCGATCAGAAGCTACGGTCCGCCGGGCGATTTTCTCTCATCGACTTCATTTGAACTGAAAATTTTGTTGGATTCATCATGACAGACGGAGCTCAAAGATTGGAAAATTTTGGACATTGAGCCGTGTGGCCAAAGATTGGTCAATGTTTTTGGCCAAAAATTTGCTAAAAACATTGACCGATCTTTGACTGGTCACCACGGGCCGCTACGGTGTCCAAAATTTTTTTTCCAAATTGTTGGAGCTTCGTCTCGTCGTGATGAATCCAACAAAATTTTCGGATTTCAAAACGGAGTCCAATCGAGGGAGAAAATCGCCCGGGCGGACCGTAAGTTATGGTCCGCCCGGGCGAACTGGATCAGTGGCGCAAAGATTATAGAGAGTAGTTATTTAAGTTTACAGTTACAACTGCTTTACATATCAAGGTCTTGCACGAGATGTTTTTAGTTCTAACAAAAAGATGCACCTCTTCAATTAAAACACCGAATCGCACCAATTGGGCCAATTAATGTTGGAGTGGGGGCAAAGTAGTTGTTCGATTTCAAGAACATGCTACCAATCCAACTAACTTCACCTTGCTACTTGAGTTTCAATGCACTTAATTAATAGTGAATACAATCTTTAGATAGAATTTCAATTCTAGCTCTTTCAAAATAAGAAACTGTATATTTAAGGAATTTTATTATGTGTACAACCAATAAATATTTCAAATCTATTATCAATGTCTTTTTAAAGTAAATATATTAAAAATCTCTTTTAACTAATTTATAAATAATTTGTAAAGAAAAATAGTAGTGACTAGTGAGAAAAGCGTATCATGATTAGTAATCACTAATAGTATTCAATTATGGTTAAAAATTAATTCAAATTAATTCATATCTCCTAAATCAAGGGTTCAATTCTCCTCCCCTATACGTTCCCTCGTAATTCAAAAAAAAGTCCAAATAAAAAGTAATTTAATGAATTATGTATAAAAATATATTTTTGCAACCAAAATACATAGCCAAACATGTGCATGTAAATGCATACAAGATTGGCTATTCGATATGATTTCTGATAAGTGCGCTTAAGCGTGAAATAACAACTTTAGTCCAAAAGGCGTGAACATTTACTTTTTAACATAACTTCGTTTTCGCCTCTTACGCGGTTTAGATTCCTTCATAAAAATCTTTCATATGAACACTGACTTTAACGGATAGCCATGACCATAGGATTCCCCGAGGAATGATAAGCAATAAATGCCATTCCTAAACAACAAAAAGTGTCTTCGTCTAGAGCAGCTGTCTGTCCTAGCTCCAAAGGATTCTATTTGCCCTTCACACAAAGTAAATGGGACCCTATTAACCCATCACTATCTAACCCTGCATTTGTTCATTTTCACTCTCACTCAATGGCTCTTTCAAGATCTATATGACTATATATACAACCAATGCAATTGATTTCGTGTATACTCATTTTTTGGCTTTTGTGAACGAGGAATATAATGTTTTTCCCATTTTGGTTCTTGTCCCACTTGGGTTTTTCCGTTTTTGTTTTGAATATGGATTTTGACCAGGCAAAGCATGGCATATAAGCCAAAGTTTATTAAATGAATGTTTTTGGCTTTAGCAATCATGGGATGTGAGTGTGTTATTCGTATCAAATCATCTCTCCGTCGTACGATTACCTAGTTCACACGAGTATCACTGGCTTTAGTAAATTCTGCATTTGGGGTTCTCAAAAGGTCGTGTAGTGACAATTGACAAAGCGTCTACGTTACATCTTTTTTGACGGCCATCTATCTATCTTACATATTCTCTCCGTCCCGATTATATGGTCCACTTTGTATTTTTATACGAATTAAGAATAGTATGAAAAATAATAATTATGCAAATAAATTTCCTAGAAGACTCTTATTTAATTTATGGTGTAGTAATATTGGAAAAGACAAAATGAGGGTATAATTATAAATGAATATAAAAGTAGACCATATAATTAGGACATTCCAAAAAGAAAAATGGGCCGTATAATTGGGACGGAGGGAGTATTTTGTTTCAATATATCAGTAATTGAATGTGTATTAATTAAGGGTGTAGTTGGAAATGAAAAATCAAATACATGCCATTATCTTTTTGGGATTAACAAAAATAACATATTGGACTATCTTTGCGTGAAAATAATTGATAATTATGTAAACCAAACTGTAAAAGAAGGGTTATTGACTAAGTATTTATCCTTTGGATTTATATAATAAGGTTGTTCCAAGGGCAAAACAGAAGAAGTAATCACAAACCGCTCGAATTCCGCCAATGAATGTCCGAATTGGACTAACGACGAGTCATACACCCGAACTCAATCGAGCATATAATATGCATTGCAGGAGTGGGACCTGTCGATCTTCAGCTCTAACTAAGCTCGTGCACTATGAAGTGATCTATTTACATCATTCAACGCACTCCCTTCATCATAAAATTAAGAAAAGTTTTGGAAAATACATCTTGTAACCTGTATTCCTAATATATCCTTATTTAATGAATATAATTTAAAATCGATAATAATAGCTAAGTATTATATAAGGATATATTAGTAAAGTGTTGTAAATTTAAACTTTTTCATAAAATCACAAACCTATATACTCTAGGACATCCAAGAAAAGGAAACACGCCTATATATTTGAAACAGAGGAGTAGTAATAAATATTGAGTCAAAGTCGGTTGAGATATCACTCACTACCAAATTTATTCACTACATCGGCCTACATAGCTCAATCCAAAGATGCACCAGACGAATCAGTGCTTGATTAAAATTCAATTCGATTTCGAGGTTTCAATTTTCTTCATTTGTTTCCATTTCATGGCAGTTTTATTTTTTTATTTTATTTTTTAATAATCATGACAGTTTTATTGTAATATATACTGTTGGGACTCTATTAACAGTAATGCTGAATTTGCGATTTTGTGAACGAAAAGAAAATAGGATTAAAGAGAATATTCCTGCAAAGAATGGCTCAACCCAACTTTTACTGTGAAATCCCTAATTCGAAGTCATCATTTACCAAAACTTGCACGTGTATTTTGTTATTTCGTAACGCTACGTGTTGGCCGTAAAATCTGGCCATTTCAACAGGCCAACAATATCCCCGACTCATTACGATTTGCACATATAACACCCGTTAGAAGTTGAGACAACCAAAACAAAAGGAATCGATCGAGTTTGACAATTTGTAAAATTGAAATGAAGAGATAAAACGTGTAATTGACTCGACAATGGTGTTCAAAGCGCCATAGTCCATACATGAGTATTGCCCAAAGTCCTCAATACTCATCCCCCAAAGATTGAATAACATATCGTACTTCAATCGATCATCATTGCTAACACATTGAAGATCAGGCATCGGGAAAAATCCTCCACAACAAATCTTACAAATGCCTATCAAAATCAAACCAAGTCTTTTAAGGTGTGTTTGATTGCACAAGGAATTGGAGTTGGAACCAATTTCTCACAAATTTTTCCACATCTACACTAATTTACTTTTTCATGGAAATAGACCAAAATTGTGCTTCAATCAATTGTACATAGAAACATTTTCTTGAGTACCATCAATAAGTGATACTCCCAAGTCCCAAACCATTCATTCAAAGGGTTAGAGATGGTCCACATGGCCCATTTTAAACACAAGCCATACTAGCTTGACTTGTGTCCAAAAAAGGTATGAGCTATCTTCAGCTCGTGGTTTATGTCTTCACGAGCCATAAACCAAGCTGATCAATAGGCCCACACAGGCCCGTTTAATCCTGTGAAATCTTTTTATTTTTAAAATAATAATAATATTAAATATTATTGTTACTACAGAAAGTAAAATAAAGAATTGATGCGAATCAATGTAAGCATAAAACTTGGGATGCTTGCACTTTTGATAAGAGCTTATGGATGACATTGTAAGAATCAAGTGGATTAAAATTAAAATTAATTGTAAAATTAAAGAAAAACTAAACCATAATTTACAAAAATTAGGTATGCAGAAATTTCAAGGGCTTTTGCTCAATAACTACATTTTATAGGAAAATTTGCCCACTAAATCATACAATCTTATTTTTTGTCCATTAACTACATATTTTCTCTAATAAGACAACAATACCCATTACATCTAATCAAATTACAAGGCATGTCACTATAATAAAATAATCATAAAAAATAAAATAAACACACTCAAATTGCACAAGAGGTCCTCCAAAACCCTACCACCATCGCCGTCACCCCACCCCGCCTCCGCCACCACCCCCACCACCACCACCCCACCCCTACCACCACCGCACCGCCTCCACCACCACCATTCCACCACCACCACCACCCCACCACCACCACCACCACCACCTCAGCCACCATCACCACACCACCACACCTTGCCGCCACGCCACCCCACCATAATCACCACCACCGACACTCGCCACCGCCACCACGACCCTACTATCACCACCAATATGTCGTCACCACTACCCCACCACCACCATCGACACACGCCGCCACCACCACCACCACCACCACCACCCCACCACAACCACCAGTCCCACCACGTCGCAGCCCACAACCACCACCACCGCCGCCGCCACCACCATTACCACAACCACCACCACACCACAACCACCATTCTATCACCACCCCGCGCCACCACCCCATCCCGCCTCCACCACCACCACCACCACCACACCCCATCCCACAGTGGCCGCCTGCAGAGCCACTACTACCACACCACCCCACCTCGCCGCCACCCTACCCCACAACAACCACTATCCCACCACCACCGACACTCGCCACCACCACCACGACCCACCACCACCACCGCCCCACCCCATCCCATCCCACCATACCACAACCACCATCCCACAACCACCATCCCACCACCACAACCCAACCACCATCCCACCACCACCACCACCACCGTCGCCGCCATCCTCACGCCTACCACCACCTGCCGCCACCGCCACCATTACCACCACTATCGGCACCAGTTACACCACCACCACCTCCACTATCATTCCACCATTGAACCACCACAACCAAACCACTTCTACCACCACCACCACCCATCCCCGCTTTCAAATTATACAAGAGGTTCTCTATCTTTAAATTGCACAAAAGATCCTCCAACTATCAAAACTTACTCTTTAGGATAGAGGACGACCAAACAACCACCACAACCACCAAACCACCACTGCCACCCCCACCCACCCCGCCGCTACCACTCCACCCCGCCTCACCACCACCACCCCGGCCGCCACCAACACCACGACTACCATTCCGCCACCACCCATCCGCCACCACCAACAAACCACCACCCCGCCACCATCTCTCCACCATTTCACCACCACCACAAACCACCACCACTACCGCGCCGCCACCCCATTCACCACCACCCCACCGCCACCGCCGCCACCATTGAGCCACTACCGTTGCCACCCATACAACACCACCTCGCCGCCGCCTCTTCACCACCACCACCATCGCCGCCACCATTTAACCACCACCACCACTACCATTCCACCACCGAGCTACCGCCGCCACCCCCAATCCCGCCACCCTGCCACCACCCCCGGTAATCATATTATTTTCCCTTGTAACAGTAAATTAGTTACCCTAATAATCATAACCTAAACACTAAAATGTCATTTACATATTCTAGTAATATCATTACCTGCCCCGTTAATCATATTATCTACCATGATAATTGTAACTATAGTAATAAAACACTATTCACAACTTTTAGTATCAGAAAACTAAAGAACACTAAAGAAAATATTACCTGTCCTACCAATAATAATACCTATCTCGGTAATCATTTTATCCACCCCAATAATCATAACCATAACATAAAAATATCACAATATTAACATTCAACTTTACGTACCCCAAGAATCATAACAAAAACACTAAAATGTCATTACTTATCCCGTAATATAATTATCTACTCCGATAATCATATTGTCTGCCATGATAATTATAACATAATAATAAAATATCATTCACAACTTCTTTTAGGATTAGCACGCTGAAGAAAATATTACCTACCCTACTAATAATCTTACCTACCTAGATAATAATTTAACCTGCCCTAGGTAATCTGATTACCACCCTAGGTAATCTCAATCAGTATTAAACTTTTCACTTCCTCTGTCTTTGACTTTCTCTCTCTACGTACTTCTTTCTAGATTACCACCCCTAATAATCACAATCAACATTCAACTGCCCATTTTCTTCGTCTCCAACTTTTTTTTCCGGCAAATATAGGAAAAAAGTGACGAGAGAAATTCATTTTTTTATTAAAGTTACAATGCCACCTAATCTTTTCTAGTTCATAATTGTCGTGTAAGACTCCTATCAATAGAACACTTGAATTTGATTCACTGAAAAAAAAAAGTTCAAAAACGCCAAAAATCATGTTCATTATCCGTTGTAAGAAGCTTCATTGTGAAACCTTTTGTCCACTTGTTCACTTGACAATATTACGTACCCCAATAATATTATTACCTACAATAATAATAATATTACCTACAACGATAACCATAGCCAAAACACTAAATTTTTAAGTATAAATTCAAGCATAACCATTTCCTCGATTTTAACTCAAATTTAACCAATAAAAAGATAAAAACAAACATTGAAATAAAATTTTGCAGGCAATTATCCAAAATTAGAGGGTTGATAAGATTCAGAAAATCAGAAAACAATGAGAAGAAAAATTAAGCTATAAGGAAAGGAGGAACCAAAATTAAGTGTCAATCACCACATTACATCTACCGTAGATCTAACTAATTAAGCCTGGGCAACAAAGACATGTCGTCTTCCTCGATATATAATCAAACAACATCGAAAAAAGTAAATTTGCACATTTGGGGGTAAGCATCTTCATCAGCAACAAAGGACAAATATGGAGCCTTCCCAAAAACACTACTCATAACCCCATAAACCTTAACAACAGATCCAACACCAATAAGTATATTTTGCGGTTTCATGTTGCAATGAATTACTCAATGCTCTCACCTGAAAAATTAAACAGAGAAAGTTCAATCCAAGAGGAAAAACGTTACTCCCACAAGCATGACTAATAAGGACAAAAATTCATGGATAAATCAAATCAACAAATTCATGGATAAATCAGAACATAATTAAGAAATTCAAGGACAAAAATTTTGCACAGTTGCCAACTGCAGTGAGATCTCATCATAGAAACTAACTAATTCAGTGCCATTTAGAACTAGGTATTCCAATAATTTCAAAAACCATAATTTCGTAGATTACCTTCTTCCATCAACATGAAAATTTGGTTGGAAGACACAAGCTTCAATTTTGATGGGCGAACATCTACATGTTTTCAGAAACATCAGTGCTTGAAAGCTCAAAAGAGAGAAAGGATAGAGAGATCGAGAAAGGGAGACCTAAGCTGCAAGATCTAGAGACGGACGAACATCGCCATGTTCAAATTTCTTCAATTTTGGGAATTGCAAATAGAGAGAGAACTTGAGAGACAATGGACAACGGAGATCGGGAAAAGGAAGATATGTGATAGAGAGGGTAGAATTGGGAATATAAGGGCAAATTTGTCACAAATAATTCAAAATTAAGTTAATGGTAAAAAGATATAAAAAGTTGTAGTTAATGGATAAAAATAAGATGGTTCAGAGTTAGTTGGCAAAAAATAGCCTTGGACTGTATTTTATGGCCATTTTCTCAAATTTCAATGATAGTCCCCCTTCAATGGTTTTATTCGGATACTCACGTAGGTACCAAACCCACGCTACGTAGCACCCTCACATGCAGGGCATCATGTCACCCAAAAAAAGATTTTTTTTTATTTTTTTTTAATATCTACATTAGATCATATGAATAATACACAACTACCCCTGATGGTGAAGGTCCACCGAGCCACACGGTTTTTTTTTTTTTCCCCGATTGTAGGTACCTTATGGTACCCATAAAGGATACCTGATCATGGCTGCTCCTTTCACATCCGACTGTGCAATGTGCTTATTGAAATAGACCTAGCTACCTTAGTTGGTTAATATTTGTAATATTAAGTCACGAGTCACTGTTTCGAATTTGGTCACATCCATTTTTTTTGAGGTTGAATACTTTCTTTTTCTTAAATATAAAGTAAAACAAAAAAACAAAAAAAAAAAACAAATCTTGCACAGTCCATTTCTTATCCTTCTCAAATTTCCAAGGTTGAGTTTAATCATAATGTAATTTGACAATTTTAACTTTGATTGTTTACATTTTTTAATACAGTGGGGTAGTCTTTTTATTCTTCCATTTTGGGAATCTCATCATGTAATATATTTAAAATCTTGCCTTGGCCGTTACAAATTTGGTTTTTCTGTTGTAATGCACTCTGTAATTAGACCCGGCCACGGTTCCGGAACCGCCGGTTCCGGTTCCGGAACCGCCGGTTCCGGTTCCAAAAATAGGTGAACCGAACCGGAAGTATGCGATGATTCGGTTGGTTTGGAACCGGCGATTCCGAACCGCCCGGTTCCCGTTTTTTTTTTTTATATAAACGCCTTACCTGCTTGACTATTTGACAATAATTATTAAAACCAACCCTTTCACCAAAACTAAAAGATAAGTGTTCCATACTAATCATTTTCGCTAATTCCGTTTTATTTCTTTCATCAGAATATTTAAATAAGCGAGAAGTACTAGAAGAATTTCCATACCGGTAATTTGAGTTTGTGTCGATTGAGTCCAATGACCATGTTACTATGCTTTTTTCCAAATGTTTGGTGAAAGTGCCGTAGCCCCATCCAGGATAAGAATTTGAACTTCTTTTCGCAATAGTTGCATAATACTTGGAAATTCCTTACCGTTTATTGGTACTTTTTGAAGTGGGTATTAAAAATATCGAATTGGAATTTCTCTTATTCTTCCTATCTACTTCTTCATGTTGGGTTCAGGATCCGAACTATCAATTTAATGGATTTTTATTATGCCCGCTTTCTTCCGTTGAAAAATCACCAAAACCAAAGTTGTGGTTTGATGCATCTTCACTAAAGCGAGACATTTTAGTAGTAATAAAATAAAAATATAGTATAGAAATTTAGAAAGTATAATAATAACTAATAAAAATTAATAATTAAAAAGATAAAGATTGTATGTAAAAATTAGAAATTAGAAATTAGAAATTTAGAATAGTAGATAAGTAGAAAATTAGAAATATAGAATTGCAGATTATAATTAGTAAGTATAAATTGAATTAAAACTTGAAACTTGAAATTTGAAAAAATGATAACAAGAATTAAGATAATTGAGATTAGAGAATTGAGAATTTGAGAATGAGAGAATTAGAGAATGAGAGATTGAGAATTGTAGGTTGTAGTGTGAAAAAAAGAAAGAATATAAGGTATTTATAGATATTAGTAAATAGTAATAAATAAAAATATTAAAAATAAAAGAATTAAAAAAATATATTTTAGGGGTGGGGGTGGGTGGGGCACCCCACCCAACGGTCACAAGATCGTTGGTATTCAACAGTCAAAGTGACCGTTTGAATTTCAAGCAGTCACTTGACCGCTTGATATTTTAATTTTTTTTTTTTTTTTTAAATATCAGGTTCGGTTTGGGCAACTGGACAGATTGACCGGAACCGTCGGTTCATTCCATCGAAAGCCGAATCGACCTCCGTGATTCCGGATTAGTCGAATCCGAACGATCCAACTTCGGTTAAGGTTTGGCCGATTCAACCGATTTCGGTTTGCCGAATCAGAATCTGGTCGTCTATCTGTAATTGTAACGCATGCGATACCGTAATTGACATTACATATTCTCTTCCACTACAAGTTCATTACACTCTGGCACCTATTCCTCAACTTAAAGGGTTCGAATAACTGTACCCCCAAACCCCCTTGCATTAAAAATCAGTAATTACCTTCCTACCCCCTTCTTCTTCCTCTCCTTTTTTTTTCCCCCCTTTTTTCTCTCTTTCCTATTCTTCACACCCCCACAACACGAACAAAAAAAAAAAAGAGGAAAAGAAAAAAACAAGAACGAAATGAAGGCCATTGAAGAAGTTTTGGCTGCCAGGAAGAAGAAAGAGGAAGAACACAAAAAAAAAAAAAGGAAAAAAATTCAGCTGCCTTTAATGGCAGCCAACCAAGGAAGAAGAAGAAAAAAAAAGGAAATTCTACGTATTTTGCAAGGTTTCGACCCTTTAGGTCGAAATTGGTGCTTCAAACATCCTCTCTCTCTCTCTCTTTTTTTTTTTTTTTTGTTCGTCCCTTTGCTTCCTCGGCTGCCACTATTGCAGCCAAAGCTTCTTTCTCCGCCATTAATGGTGGATGAAGAAGCTTCTTCTTCCTTTTTTTTTTTCCCTCTTTTGGTTGGGGATGTGAAGAGGAAAGAGAGAAGGAAAAAAAGGAAGGAGAAGATTAAATTGGTAATTATTGATTTTTTAATTTTTTTAACAATGTGGTGTAAAAGTGGTTTTGGGGGGTGTGTTTAGCTACACCCTAACTCAAATATTCAAGTCCATTCGGAAAGGGGCCCACCAACCAATTGAAGGGCAAACCTTAGAGTGCGGTAGAAGAATTTGGAAAGTAGCATGACTCCCTTCCATTTTGACCGCTTCTATTACATTTACTACTAATGATTATATATACTTTGTAATTTGTTACACACTTTGTAATGTTCTTGTTGCATGTTACAAGTTTGTTACTCTTGTAATGGAGTCCAATACACTTGTTAGTAATGCATCACATATATTTTTGAATGTATTACATATTCACTATATTTCATTATCAATTTCTCCATATTCCCTAATAGATTCTTCACCATGTTGTACAAAAGTCTTTATTCTTCACCATCCTGTAAACAAGTCCTTCACTTTAAATCAAACTACATATATTTGTCTATGACTGTATATATTGAGATCTAGTGACCTCATTCCTGATCCCCTACCCACTTGTGGGTAGACCGTAGGCTGGTACGGTAATATGCTTATAAGGAGCAACTTGCACAAGATCCATAGTTTTGGACCACTTTGGGCTTTTTTAATTATAAAAAATAAAAAAATAATAAAAATCAAAAAGAGAAAAAGATTCAGATTCTTCCCTTCCCTTTCACATTCACGCCAAATCAGAATGAACCATACTATACTACAGTCAAGCTAATCAAACATTATAAGTTGCCGCCACCATCACCACTACCGCCGCCGCCTCAAAGTGGGGAAAGACAACAATTTCCAATGAATCAAAGCGACAAAGAACAACACAGGAAGACACCATAAAGCCACAAATCAAGATCAGAAACCCAAAATACAAAGTCCAATTCCTTTCAATTTCATCCACATAATTCGGATTTCCGCTGCTGTTAATTATCATCTTCAGCTCCTTAGTCGCTCAGCGATGAGCACTAGGGTCAATTTATGGCATCGTCTCTGGTACTTGAATCCATTGATGCAACTCAAGGTTTGAGACACTGACACATAGAAGAATGGGCTAACGAGGGAAGCCTAATTGGGATCCATGAATGGTAGCACTCGAGGCTAGGGGACTGGGATTGGGCAAGGAAAAGCAGACTGATGAAGAGGAAGAAGAATTGAAAGAGCTTCCATAGCTCCTTTGGAGATCTACTAGTCGTTTTTTCTCGAGGGTTTTGAGTTGGATTATACTGTATCAGGATTGAAAGTGAGCAGCATACTCGGAGCTAAAGGAAAGTGATGGTGATTCAGTAACATTGAATAACACCAACCTGTGCTTCTTGAAGGAAAATGCAGATTTGTTACTCAACCATACATCCACAAAATCTAAATTGAATTTTAATGTAACTAAACCCACAATTTCTGGAATAATCTTGTGAATCATTTTCATGCCATTGAAATCAGATCAACTGGGGGATCTACTTTAACAGATTAATGTGCATTCATAGATGCCCTTTTCAATCACATCTGCAAAAGAATAGAACACATCTACATAAGAGCAGATCAATAAATCTTCTATTTGTAATGAATTAACCTATACAAATTCAGAGAGGCACCAAATTTGAGTCCACAATACGATCCACCTAAGTTGGATTTGTTCGCCAGCATTATTTAGATGTAATTGAATAAGGTGAAAACATCCAAATTTGGGTTTCTTCCCCTAAAATTAATAGTGCTTTACCTGTTGTTAAAAGCCAAGATTTGTGTTCAACGTTTCACTGCCCGACTCCTTTCTTCAACATTTCACTGCCCAACTTCTTTCTTCAACATTTCACTGCCCGTCAACTTCCTTTTAAGTCAGTAACATGAAAGCTCAAACTCGAAGTCGTGACCCGATACATTGTTCAACACGTTGCTCGCGTGGATCTCACTTCAGTTTGGACCCTCATGTTGTCAACTTAATAGGATTAAGAATAGAAGACACAAGGAGTTCTAACAAAACCTCCAAAAGGAAAAAATATATATATATTAATCCAGAATAGAAATCAATCAAAACTTTTAGAAGTGGGATTAATCTGGTTATAATATTTTCTTTTCTAAAGAACCCTTCAAATTTCGACGGAGGATTGAGTAGCAACACATAATTTCCAGTGCACCAATAATGTTGATTAAGGAATATTTAATTCATAATACATACATATATCATATATAATTAGTTTTTTTGAATATATAATATATAATTAAACCTAAGAAAATTACTAAACATAAATCCCATATGCTCTATTTTCCACAACGCCAGCCATTCTTTCTAATAAACATTATGTACTATTTATTTATTTGCCTCCTTATTTTTCTGATTACATGCTTTATGTTTTTCAACGTTTAAAATTGTAAGATGGAATTAGTAGACAGGCACCATTAAGGAGAACCCATCTGTGGATCCATCTCAGCGGTTGTCTGGCCGCCGCTGATTAAATCAGCTTTCGATTTAAGCACCGTCGATCGAGGCTGTACCAATTTTCAAATGTTTGATGCAGCCTATGCATTATTCGACAGTGCATTACAAAAATTTCGCAATGGATTCACAAAAAATAAAAAAAAGGAAATCAAATTGGCAGGAGCCATAAATCTAATTTAAATTCGTCGCATAGAATCTATTAAAATGTAAATGGATGAACTGAAAAGAATTATTACCAGAATTATTGCAGTTTCTATATTACACAAGGGAGTTCAATAGCAGGTTAAGGCGACAGGAACGACTTAAAGCTAAACCCTAGAGCGTTTTGAAAGAAGGGGGTGACTGCTGACATACATATAAAGGCATGTGATCGGGCTAATGGGCTGAACCTTGTATTTTGAGTGCACAATTGGGCTGGAAATTTGGACCTTAGGCTCTTGAGTCTGGGCTAGAAGCTGGCATTGGTGTGTGCAGGCTGAAACCGATGGATTGGAAGTCGGTTTCCGAGAATGGCAAGCGAAACGGACCCCGACCATCGGTATTGTTAGTTAACTGACAATTTAAAAAAAAAAAAAACTGGTCGGTTTCCGGGTTGGAACTTGGAAGAAAACTAAACCGAGGAGGTCTGGAAATCGACCGAAACCAACCCAGTTCGGTTTAGCGATTAAAAGCCCAGCACTGTTCCTAACCTTGATTCAATTGTTTTGGAAAACCTTAGTGCCTCCAAACTTTTTTCTTTTTTTTGTGGGGGCAAATATTGGAGGGGATGCAGGGGATTTGAATCTAGAATCTGCCTAGTAAGGAATTGAACTCTAACAATTTGGTCAATCCCTTTATCCCCTAATTTTATATTTATAATTTTTTAGTGTCATGTGAAAATAAAAATTAATAACATTTGACGCAATAATGTGTGCTATGTAGATGTGATATGCGTGACATGTATAGAAATATTATTTCAGGAGAATGGAAAGCGAGAGAAAATTGGAGAAAAAGATATGGAAAAGTTTTTTTTAAAAAAAAAAGATGAAAGGGATAAACACAGTTAAAAAAAGGGTAATAAAAATCCTATAAAAGATGTCAAATGGAACGTATCGTTCTAGAAAGTGTAAAGAGGAATATGGAACAAAAAAAAAAAAAAAAGAAAAAGAAAAAAGTGAGACAGAGAGAGAAAAATGTGAAAAAAGAAAAAAAAATGATATATGAAATTTTATGTATCTCTCTCATAATACATATACATCGTATACATTGTTTTATGAGAGATTCTCTAAAAAGAGGTTGACTACATAATCACAAGTTATGAAACTATGAACTATCTGTAAATATTTTGATAGGAATACATTAGAAAAATGGAATATTTCATCTAGGTATGTTGAACCCACTCAGTGTGTACAAGTCATACAAAATAATAAAAGTTTAATTAACTTTACATTTAAAAAAAATAAATCAATTAACTATCAACAAAATTGTCATGGATTCATTTTTTGATTTTGCAATGGGCAAATTATGCTCATTTTTCCCCTAGGTAACATTCTCTAGCTGAAATAGATCAAAACCGACTAGAAAGGGTGTGTTTGATTGGCAAATATGTAAAAGAAAATATTATATAAGTTGGAAAATAGAAATTATATCACCCCCTGAGAAATATATTTTCAATGAAATCGTTTAAAACTATTGTATCATAGAAAATCATTTCGTCTTCCAACTTACAATCAAACAATAAAAGATGGAAATAATAATTCTTTAGTTTGATACTTTCTAGGAAAAATATGACCAATCAAACACACTTTCGAAAGCATTCAAGATTAGCATCAAACTTGACAAAATTTCCAAGAACACAAGCCCTACAATTAAAGACAGTTTTAAAATCAATTGGATTATATATGGTCTTATTTATACATATATTTGAGGGCTTGTTGTATTTAAAAAAAAAAAATTATTTGAGGGCTTGTCTTATTCACATTAACTTTCATCAATTTAAAATTTTTTTTCCCTCTCATCTTTCTCAACAACTCATATATTATTTTGAAAATTATTTTATTATTTTTATTTTTTAAAAATTTTCAACATATATATCTAAAAATAAATTTAATTTCAACAAAATTAACGTGAATAGAAGAAGCCCCTTAAAATCACGAGCAAGGCACGTGGCGTTAACTAGTTGGAGATGGCGTTAGTTACGTTACCAGAGAGTTTACCCTCGCGAAACATCATTTTCCTTTGTTGAGGTTTTAAGGTCACCGCTACATCTACTGCTCACTCTTTTCTTATCCGCCACCGCCACCGCCACCGCCACCGCCACCGCCGGCCCACAGACCCCGCCAATTGCACTGCTGACACCCTCGGTGCTGTCTACATTCCATGGATTCGCTTCTCCTCTCCACTTCATCCCACCCAATTTCTCATCTTACCCCTAACTGTTCCTTTCTCTCCAAACAAACCCCTAAACCAGTGCTTTTCTTTCCCCCTTCGAAACCCCTAAAATGCTCTGTAACTTCATTCTGCCAACCACATATCACCTTGGCCCACAATTCCAAAACCCCATCTCCCGTCTCGCTACATTTTTCCGCCTCAGGCCCGGTGACTCCGTCCCCCGCGATGCAGGGGGCTGACGGCGATGCCATGGGGTTATTGCTGCAGGAAAGGATTGTCTTTTTGGGAAATGATATTGATGATTTTGTAGCTGATGCTATTGTCGGTCAGTTGCTCTTGCTTGATGCTCAAGACCCTACCAAGGATATTCGGTTGTTTATTAACTGCCCCGGTGGCTCCCTCAGGTATTTATGCATTTCTACTTGTTCAAGAATGCAGATGTGTATAAGTCCGTTCCGTGTGATGAATTTATTCCTGTATATATGTAGCCTGTAATTGACATTTGTATAGCAGTGTTTTCTGTGTGCCTATGCTGAATTATGATCTTTTGGTCTGCTGCAAAAACTCGGGTATGAAATAATGGAGATTTTAACTGTTAGATTATGTACTTCAACTTTGTAAAGAGTATGATGAGAATTCTAAAATGTCTGAGCTATTTGAGAGTGTTTGCCTGAATGGATCATAAGAACACCAGTGTGTAGTCTTCATGAACGTTTTGGGTTGTTTAGGGATCTCATTTTAGAGGGAGTTGAAGACGCGCTTGTTTCTCAAACAGTAAACTCGAACCAGCAAACGTTGTCTATATGAAAGATTAAGTGTGTTAAAGGCTTATATCATCCTATGTATTACGTTTCTAGTCCCATGCTAGGCCATATCTCATAATGAGTCCAGTCAGTTCTAGTGTCAATCTTGAACGAACATCTCCGTAGTCGCCTACTGGAATCGACCTGGATGCCTTTCCTTCAAATAATGCTTATGGCGAACAACTGGTGCTGTAAAACCAGTTTATGTGTCTTTAATTGGTGGGTTATCACGAAGGGGTCTTATATCCCTAGTTTTAAGATGATCTTTAATTGATGGTTTGTATCACTGGTAAATAATATCACAACCTTCCCCCACCCCAAAAAAAAACCCCACCCTATTCCCTTTTAATTTTTCAGTATTCAACTATTCATACGCAATGCTATGATGTGACACCGAGGTGGCAAGTGCCATTTAACCCTTCCACAATCATGGGTTTGTATGGTGGCAAGATTATACCTATATCTCCAACACTAATCGGTTCGAAAAGGAAAGGAGAAAAAAAAACGCAGTTTTTCATTTTTGTTTTATTTACTAACTTGTACACGTCTGCCGGAGCTTAAAAGTTTGTTTACATGCAAAACCAGGCCATTGCTTATTGTGATGTGTTTAAATTTTCTTTTTTGCTGAAATTCAGTTTTTATAGTTGGCTTTGTCTTTCTGGAACTGTTTTATACTGTTTCTACCCAATATCACGTAGCGCTTTTTATCCATCCTTACTTTCAAAACCACCTTCTAAACAGCTCATCTTTTACTTTTTAAAATTTGTTTCTCAAAACTCTTACTGAACCACATCACCAGATTTTGAATTATTCTGCACATTTGCATGCATATCTAGTTTCTAAAGTCACACATATTGTTTCTATCTTTCCCCAGTGCTACAATGGCCATCTTCGATGTTGTACGACTCGTAAGGGCCGACGTCTCCACAATTGCAATAGGCGTTGCAGGATCAACTGCTTCGTTAATTCTTGGTGGTGGCACTAAAGGAAAGCGCTTTGCAATGCCAAATGCACGAATCATGATACATCAACCAATCGGTGGTGGTAGCGGATCAGTGGCAGAATTGGAAGTTCAAGCTCAGGAACTTAAGCATAATAAGGAGAACGTCATGAGGATCATATCCGAGTTCACTGGCCGGTCTTATGAACAAGTTGAAAAGGATATAGATAGAGATAATTACATGTCGCCAATTGAGGCCCTTGAATATGGCATTATCGATGGAGTTATTGATAGAGATAGGATTATTCCCGCTATGCCCGTTCCCGAAGGAGTCGTCAGCACTCTAATCACAGAGTCCAAGAAAGACTCGTATTTAGATCCAGAAATCCCCGACGATGAGATATATTAGTGAGCCGCTATTGCAGGTACTGAGAAATTAACTTCGACTGCCGGGGGAACTTAGTTTTGGCGACATAAAAGTTTATCTGAGCACAAGCTAAAATCGACTTGTTTTTTGTTGGTGTTTAGGGTTTTGCAACTTTCTCCCTTGTGTGCTAGATATGTATCTTGAGGTGGTTGGAGCCGCTGAAGACGCCAGCTGAGGACCAGGTTCCTGGCTCGGTGAACTACGTTGGCTACATGCGACAAGGGTCCATTTCTTCGGCAGATTTTTTGTTTGATTGATATAATTGTAGTGTAATAGACTAAAATCATCTAGTAGTAGTTTCTTTGGGCAATCATCTATGAAACGCAGAGAAACACAAGAAGTTGTATCTTTGAATGACCATTGCTTTTCATACTCTTGGGTTGAATGAATGCTAGCCTTCCAGTCCTGGCCTGTACGCTTAGTAGTCTAGGCTGTTTGTTTAGCCTGCTTGGAGATTGTGGATGGTGGTCTGTAACTCGTTGAAGCCCGTTCCGGCTGGGTGTTGATTCAGGTTTTGGGCCGAGCCTTGAGGCAATCTCCTTGCAAAACAGAAAATTTTCACTCCAATTTTGAGTCGAGTTTGAGTCGTTTACGGTTTAACTGCTAAGTTGTAATTTAGACATTGACCAATTGAATTATTTACTTTCAAGTACAATAAGTTAGCTACATGAAATGGAGCCCTCAATAATAAATTTATTAGTGAATGTAAATTACAATGACAATGGATTGGACCCTTTTTTTTTTTTTTTTTAAGTATGCATGGTTTGCATTAGATAAAAATGAAAATTTTGGACAAGCGATGTAGCGCGTGGGCTTGAGGAGGCTATCAGCCAGCGTACAGGTGGTGAAGATGTAGCTCGTGAACCATCTGCATGTTATCGCGTTGGTAGGAGATCATGCCAACACTCCTGTTTTTGGGGGAAAAAATGTGGGTCCGACATGAGTTCCCCATCATCAGGGAGCAATTATATATTATTCATCTCACTTGATGCAGATACTAAAAAAAATTGCCAATGATGTGTCACCCTGTGAGGGCATCACGTCACCTTGTTGGTAGCTTATGCTGCCAACAGACTGGCAAGAGATTTTTGCTTGCATGTTATATGCAAAAACGAATATCTACATATTAATAGAGTAGTATAGGTGACAATAGGGAGGATAGAATGATAATTTCATTTCACTCTTAGTACTAAACAAGTGTATTAACAAACTTGAGGGGTGTTGAACACAAAGATCAAATGTTAACATGTTGGGCGATGATTGACATGTGGTACCACTCCATCACAATTTAAGTTGGGGTGCGCTAAATGCATCCAACTAATTACTGAATGCACCCATTTTTTGAGGTTGTTCCAATTATGCCCTCATTAAAAAAATATTAATAGAGTGGTATAGGCTAATATCTACATATTAATAGAGTAGTATAGGCCAATAGGGAGGATAGAATGATAATTTCATTTCACTCCTAGTACTAAACACGTGTATTAACAAACTTGAGGAGCGGTGCTGAACACAAAAGATCAAATGTTAATATATTGACCGATGATTGACACGTGATACCACTCCATCACAATTTAAGTTGGGGTGCGGCTAAATGCACCCAACTAATTACTGAGTGCGCCCATTTTTTGTGGCTGTTCCAATTATGCCCTCATTAAAAAAAATTTAATATATTCGCTCCCTGTGGAGTGAACGCACATTTGTGTATTTGCTCCAATTCAAAAAAAAAAAAAAACGAAAAAAAGAAAAGAAAGATAGAAAGGAAGAATGACATATGAAAAATTTTTGTTATTATTTTTACTTCAAATTTTTTGCAATCACTTTGACTATTAATTTTGAAATTTCTTCAATGATTTTACAACCACTCAATTTTTTCTTAAAATAATTGTATTCAACACTAATTAGATAAAACCAATTACTATATCATCCAAAAATTTTTGAATTTTTTTAAATAATTGTATCCAACACTAACCGAATAAAGCTAATTACTATGTCATAAAAAAATTTAAATAATTTTTTTAAAAATTAATTCTACGCAACACTAACCGAATAAAACCAATTACTGTATTATCAAAAATTTTCAAAATTCATCGTCAAAGTGATTGTAAAAAAATTTTTAAAAATTCGAAATTAATAGTTAAAGTGATTGCAAAAAATTTGAATAAAAAATAATAATAAAAATTTTTCATCCGTCATTCTTTTTTTTTATTGTGTTCGCTCCACATGGAGCGAACACACAAATGAGTGTTCGCTCCAGGTGGAGCGAACATATTAATTTTTTTAATGAGGGCATAAAGCTTGTTAGGGTACCTTTTAAAAATATTTTTACTACTTTTTTATCCATTCTTTCTTCATCCTAAATCAATCACATCCACATATCATATCACCTTAATAAATCTCCACCATTCAACTCCACTCATCCTCTCTCCTCTTTTACGTTAAAAACCTTTAAAAACCATTAAAAACCAACCCATGTCACCCTAATAATTGGAGCGGCCACAAAAAATGAGTGCATTCAGTAATTGGTTGGGTGCATTTAGCCGCACCCTTTAAGTTGTTAATTTATTGATATTTGATTATTAGTGTGGTACTGAAATGGAAGATATGAAACTCATTTTCTCATTTTTGAAAAGATTTGGAGCCTTTTGCGGAAATTAATTACTGCTGATTAAAGATTGGAATCCCACAAATATATTGGACAATTCGAATGCCAAAAATAGTGACTGAATTCGACTTGAATAAAGTTTAGAGTATACACAAATTTATTACCACACAAGTAACACACATTAATATATCAAATGGGAAAAAATCATAATGCCCTCCCGAGAGTAAGGAGCCGCAACCAATTACAATGAGGCTAGGATGTAGTAATGGATTGTGTCTACCACAGCAAAGTTCCCATTGGACTTCATAGGCCAAATTTTTGAAGGGGAAAATCTCTGATTAAATCTCTCCCAACTTGGGCGCAAAACAAAGTTCCACGTTTTCGTCACTCTCAAAGCAGTGGGAGCGCGGAACCCCGTTCACAACTCAGCCATAAAACCGTAGCAGAACTCTCTTGAAGCCCAAGCAAAAATTCACAGCAGCTCAAATTAATGGCAAAAATCCCACCCAATGCTTCAGAAACTCCAAGTCTATGTTAATCTCCTGTTTAAAGGTACAATTTTTGTTCAAACCCGTTTCAAGATTCGTATTTTCGCGCCCATATTCCCACTTCCCACTCCCAAAATTCATAATCAACCAAATAACTAGAGCATTTTATCAAGAAAACCTCAATCTCATCGACTCTCAAAGTCTCACCAAATTGCGGCCGTGCCACGTGGGGACTATTCTGGACAATCTTAAATCAAAACCCGTTTCGGCAATCAAGTTTTTTCAGTGGTGTGAGCATTTTCTTGGCTTTAATCACACCAGGGACTCTTATGTTAAGCTTTTACATTTGTCATTAAGGGAGCGGAAATTCGATGAAGCTAAATGGGCCTTCGGAGAAGTCATTAGAAAATTTGGAACTTTTGATTTTGTTGATGAATCTGATGATGAGGGTTTTAACATTTTTGGGTCTAATGAGCGTACTGTTTATAGCTTTTTCGTTGAGAATTACTGTAAGCATGGCTTGATTTATCAATCTGTTGAGCTGTTCTCTAAAATGTGTGGCACTGGAGTGGAGGTTTCAGATTATGCGTTGTTGACACTTTTGAGATGTTTGATCGATACGAAGCGTGTTAATCTTATGCTTGATGTGTGTAACAAACTAGAAAATGTTTTGAAAAGTGGGAAGAAGCAGAAACGACGTTTTGATCCATATAGTTTTGTGATGGATGATCTCTTGAAGAAGGATGAGTTTGAAATGGCATTGAAGTTTCATAAGGGTATGGTTGCAATGGGGTTTGTAGTCAATATTATTGCTTGTAATAAGATTCTAAAGGGTCTTTGTAGAAGTAATTGTATGAAAGATGCTTATAAATTCTTTTCACTGATACTAGAAGCAGGGCCGAAACCCAGTGTAGTGACGTTTAGCACGTTAATTCATTCATACTGCAGAGAGGGAAGATTCGAGGAGGCATTTGAGCTTTATAATCTTATGATTAGGAGAGAGATAGCTCCTGATCTTGTTACTTATAGTATACTGATCGATGGTGTTTTCAAGTTGGGGAAATTTGACAAAGGACATGAGCTACTTTCAGCAGCTTTGGATAAAGGGATTAAGTTGGATGTGGTGCTTTTTAGTTGCATCATCAATGCTTATGCACGTAATGGAGATTTAGAAAAGGGAATTGATATATATAACAAAATGTTGAAGGAAGGGATCAAGCCGAGCATAGTTACCTACGGTATTTTAGTAAATAGTTTGTGCCAGAGTGGCCAAGTTACTGAGGCGTTTGGTATCTTTGGTCAACTTACGAAACTCGGTATTGTGCCTTCTATTTTAATCTATAGCAATCTTATTGATGGATTTTGCAAAATTGGGTATTTGAAAGATGGAATTAATTTATTCAAGGATATGCTGATGAAGGGCTATAAGCCTGATATTGTAATCTATAGCGTGCTTATAAATGGTCTTAGCAGATGGGGTCAGATGGAAGATGCTCTTATATTCTTTGACCGAGCTGTAAATAGTGGTCTAACTCTAAATGTTTATGTATTTAATTCTTTGATCGACGGCTGGTGCAAATTGAAACAGATGGGTAATGCAGTAAATTTGTATACTCAAATGGGTTCCTACGGAATAATCCCAGATTCTATAACTCATACCGTGATTCTCAAAGGTATATCTGAGAGAGGGAGATCAACTGAGGCCTTGGCCTATTTCTTTCAACTATTGAAAATGGGCTTCTCTCTCGATGTTGTGACGTATTGTACTCTTATTGATGGGCTGTGTAAACAGAATAGTGTAACTGCTGGGCTTCAGATTTTCAAGCTGATGGTCGAAAATGGTGTGAAACCCGATATAATTGTCTACAATGTTTTGATAAATGCGTTCTTCAACAAAGGTCAGGTTGAAAACGCGTTGGACTTGTTCAGACAGGTTTCAGAATACGGCCCAGAACCTGATATCGCGACATACAATACTTTAATTTGTGCTTACTGCTCTATGAAAATGTTGAAAGATGCAGTTGCGCTTTACGATGAGTTGAAACACAGACGTGTAAAAGTCAACACTATTACGTTGACTATTTTGATCGATGCGCTTTGTAAAGAAGGTAGAATGGGTAAAGCAATCTCATTGTTCTCTACAATGTTGAATAAAGGTCTAGAGCCTAATGTGGTGACATACAGTTCGTTGATTGATGGCTACTTCAAATCCTGTGACAGTAAAAATGCTTTCGAGCTCTATGAGGAGATGCTTAAGAGGAGACTATCTCCCACTATTGTGAGCTACAGTATTCTGATTGATGGTCTCTGTGAAGAGGGGTTGGTGGAGGAAGCATATTCTATCTTTCATAATGCTTTAAAGAAGGGATTAATGCCTGATGTAGTTGCATATACGATTCTTATTCGTGGTTACTGCAAAGTTGAAAGGTTTTTGGATGCCACATTGTTGTATAGACGCATGATAGAAGATGGGATTCTGCCAGATTCTGTTCTGCAATCCACACTTGCAGAATATAATCTATTGAATTGTGACGGAGAGGACTTACGCATAGTGTCAAAGCATGTGAAGGGGAGAGATGGATGATCTTTTCAGGTGTGTAATGTAATACATCACATCTTTTCTACCGGTTTATTAATATAAAGCAATTGCTCAAAGTAATGTCTTTGTGATGATTTTAGTTTTGGATGAGCATAAGGACAGATATTGATGATTGGAATCTTAAGAACATTTTCATTTTATATTTTTGACAGACAGCAGAGTCGGAGAATTGCTGTGTCCATGTAGGGTTCTCCTCTGGTGTTGCTTCTTGTGCACAAGGCTGGTTGTGAAATCAAATATCGTGATCAACTCTGCAAAGAAGGTGGGCTTTGAGCTTTGTGGAGTACGCTGACTTCGCATTTATTCTTGACCTATTGTAGATTTAGAGCTTATTTTTGTTTGATACTACTTGTTTCAAAAATCATTTTTCATCACCATCATTTTCGGTGAGCATTGATTTGACAATTTTTTCAATATATCTTTTAGAAATTTTTCATTAGTTCTCAACTGCACATCTAAAGATCATTTTTTTATAATCTCTATCAATCATACACGTAATGTGCTAAGGTTTAGCTTAACCAGAAGTAGATACATAAATACATACCTATTTATGTTGTAGATTGTTGCTGACTTCATCTAGTTACATCTGAGAAAGACATAGCATTTGGTCCTCTTTGTGTCTGCAGTAATCTCTTGCATCCTTGCTTTATGTGTCATAATTGATTAATAGCAATTTCATATTTTGTCTAATCAAATGTTTATCTCTCTTTTTAAAATCTAAAGCCCAAGACAGTCTATGTCATAAATTGCAATTTCACTCATGTACATTACCTTTAAGTTTACAAGATTAATCTTTCTAAGAGGAAGTCTTTGGCATGGAATCAGTATCAAGACTTAAGGTTCCATCTTAAAATGCCAATCTTGTCAAGTAGAGTAGTTGTAGTTGTTGTATGTGTTATTTATCTTATTCTATATGAGATTATATCTTTAACATTTCCCCACAAGGTAAAGCCCTCTAAGCAGAAGAATCTTGAAGTCTGTGCTTATTCGAGTCTTAATTGGATTTGTTATCATATTAATTCTCAAAGATCTACCTTAAAAATGTCAACCTTGTCAAAAAGAGTATATCAATACCTTTTTAGTGAGTATTATTTTTATAATTTTTTAATGTGGGATTTCTCCCTTACAACCTCGAAATTCACATACTCACTTCAGTCTTAGGTTGATCAAATTTCTCATTTAGGCTTAATGGATTATGATATCATATTAAGGCTTTGGAGTTGTATTTGTTATATGTTGGTCATTCATATAGAAGCTTTTGAAGCAAGATTTATCCATTACATGTCCCTACAAGATGGTGGCTCGTTTGAGTAGATTGTATTTTAAATTTGTGTTTTAGTGGGATTGAATTGCTCACGTGAACTCAATTGACTGCAATGCTATAAGAATTGGTTCCATCTTAGAAAGTGAACCTGATTAAGAAATAGCTTGGATCGTTTTATCTCGATTATTTATCTTATATTTCTTCACCGGGATTATATCCCTCGACACTCAAGAAACAAAATGTACTTTCTATATCAAAACAAAATGTATGTTACTTGACTGGCATTCTGAAGGTCAGTTTTGTTTAAATCTGACAGCATTATATGAACGAAGCTTTATTCTCAGTAACATTGCTTCTAACACCGAGAACTGATATTGCCAGGTGCTCGCTGGAGGCTGTATATTTGAAAACGCGTGTTTGAAAGAAAGTCTTTCTTCTCGCCAAAACTTGCAGAGCATAGTAATCAGTGGTGGCAAAAATTCATAAAAATAGAAACCACGAAACTAGTCCATTACAATTTGATGAGGTAAACTTTTGTACTTCCCTAATTTTTATCAAAACCTTGAAAATACTTCATCTCAAATATGTTTGTATACAAGTTTTATTTTTTATTTTTATTTTTATTTTGAAGCACTTATATTGCATTTACATATGAATGTTACTCTCCGTCACAACTATTACTGTCATTGTTGTGTGGAATAATCTGTCGCAATGTATGGTGGCGTCCCATTAGTCCATCTTTTATGCTTATTTTTCAGGTCTTTTTGCATTTTCTGTCAGACAGGTTGAGCTACCGCAGAAGTTCAATGGTGTATGTTATTAGAACTTCCCACGCACACTTTACCTCGACTCTTCCGAAATGAAATTTCTAATGTAATGTACAAAGATGTTGTTTGTTTATACTTCTGGATGTATTTGGAACTGTTTACAATGTTCACATTGATTGCTACGGTTTTTTAGGAAAATGGAACAAATGGTCAAGAAGTGAGACTTTTTGCTTTCGTGTGGAGTGGAGAACAATTAAGAGATCTGCTTAGTTGCCACTGTTTTTGGCCTTTTTTATTTTATTATTATTATTTTTTATTTTTTCAAAAGTTGGTTGTATTTTTCTGAACTTTTCTTCTTAACCAACACTTGCATAGTTTTATTCTGAGCCGCTGATTAGGAATTTCTTTGGGGCGATGGATGCTGAGTTTATTCTCTCCATTCCTCTTGGTGACAACCCATCTTCGGATCGTCGTATTTGGCATTTCAACAAGAACGGTACTTATTCAGTTAAAAGTGGTTATCACTTGTTGAAAAACTATGGAGTTCGGGGCCCGGAAGCCAGTTCAAATGGGTGCTCTAGATGGTGGAACTCGTTTTGGAAGCTTTCTATTCCCCCAAAGATCAAGAATTTTGTTTGGAGGCTGATTCATCTCGCTATTCCATCGGGGGAAAATTTGATTCGTAGACACATTATGGCTGATGGTGTCTGCCCGAGGTGTGGATGCATGGAGTCAAACAAACATGTTTTTTTGGATTGTTGGGGCGTGAAACAGATCTGGAAAAGTTCGGGCTGGTGGGAGGAACTGAAATTATTCAAACACCTTAACTTGACCGAGATTTTGTTTGCAGTTTCATCAGGGCAAGGGCGTGAAAATTTTGGTTTGTTCTGCACCTTACTTTGGCTCATCTGGCAGGAAAGGAATAACCTTAAACATGGTTTTCCAGCAAAGGAGGCTGAGTTGATTTGCAAGTTGGGAACTCGTTGGATGGAAGCTTTTAACAGTGCTATATCTTCAGCATTTTGGCCGGCTGATGGGAGTTGTCCGATGAAGCTTGGGGCTATTCGAAGTTGGACAGGGAAGGGAAGATGTACCAATGGGCTTTCTTTATTTACGGACGCTGCGGTTCGAGACAACTGTATCGGTATGGGGGGCTGGGTTCGTGATTCGAATGGGATCGTTGTTGCTGCTTTTGCTGCTCGGTTACCAGGCTTTTTCAATGCACTTACAGCCGAAGTTTTGGCTTTGAGATTTGGACTCCGTTTTCTGCTTGATGCTGGGATTCACATCCAACAAGCCTATGTTGATTCTTCCAATGTCATCAAGGGACTCATTGACGCACTCCCAACGGATCCAAATGAAGCTATCCTGTCCAATGTTGTTGCTCTGTTTGAGTCTTTAGACTGTGGTGTTTGCTATCATGTTGCTAGATCTGGTAATAGCGTAGCCCATTGCTTGGCTAGGTTAGCTGTGGATTTATCTGATCACTGTCTTTGGCTTGATTGTTTGCCAAGACTTTTATCACCACTCTTGGGTGATGCTTCCTCTTTTCATCTTTGAATGAATGCAGTTTCTAAACAAAAAAAAACACTTGCATAGTTTTAGACCATCTCCATTGGGGATGTGAATTGGGGATGGTGTTGAGAAACGAAATAGATATAAGATAATCATTTTAATTGAAAAGAAAATAGAGGATATGCAGTGAAAAATAGAGGAAAAAATGAAAAAGTATGAGAGATGTAGAAATAAATTCAAAGTGAAAAAATATGAGAAATATAGAAATAAATTAAAAAATAATGATAAAATAATAGTGAAGTATGTGAATGTAAATATGTGAATATAGAAGTGGCACGAGAATTTATAGAGAAAAAGTGAGGAAAGAGCAAAAAAGAGAAGAAAATATGGGATTCATATATATATATATATATATATATATATATATATATATATATATATATATATATGTATCTCCCTTTTTCCGCCACGTAAGATTTTCAATCCATGCTTGTAATGGAGATGTTCTAATTAAAATGAATTTAATTTAAAAAAAAATAAGTTCCAAATTATCGTTAGCTATTAACTTATTGGACCATGCTACAATACCATAATAGATGTCATAATAATTGACATAATGGATATGTGGCATGATCCTACAATTTCAACCATTCCATCACTTTTAGATGGACGGTTATTAAATATGTCAACTACCATTATGTCAACCATTATGATATTTATTACTGTAATCTAGCATTTCCCTAACTTATTATGAACACATAATGTTGTCTTGACTAAGTAGTAATGATTGAGTTATCTATTTTCCTTCTTTGAAAGCAAAAGAATGTTTGAACTCAATGCAAATGGTCAAAAGCGCATTGCTACATGATCTTTCCTTTTTTAGTGAAGTGCCCTTGGCCTTGAGCAGCTTAAATAGACTTAGACCGTCCTTCAAACTTAGCCCATGTTAGGATTGAATTTGTATGAATTTTTATGGAAAAAATGAGAGAGAACGAGTAGAGTCGAATATTGGAGATTCGTGTAACACATGTAAGTATCACGAAATATGAGTATAATTGGTTTGATCAAATTCAAATTTAGAAAATATGGCTAAAAATGTATTAAAAAATTCATCCTAACATGCCTTTAGACACTAATTTTTGGGAGGGACCGAACACACCCCAAAATCTCCTATACGCACCCCAAAAATCTCCTAATCCGCAAAATACTCTTCCAATTAAAAAAAGAAAAGAAAACGGCAGAACTGCCGCCATATTTACAAAGATTGTCGCTTTGAAACTACAAAGACAACTGGGGGATCCTCTTTTTTTTTTTTGCTACAAAAACAAGGGTTTCTCCCCTCAATTTTCGGCTGTCATTTCCGCTACCATTATCACTGTTTTTGCCTTCTCTTTGTTTTTGGTTTGTTCAGCCATGGTTGGCCGAGCAGCCATGAGACTGTTCGGCCATCTCCAAACGAGCGAAAATTTTTTTAAAACATTTTTTGCAAGGGTATTTTAGGAAAATTGGAAATTTTTGAGGCGTCCTCAATTTTTTTTTGGGTGCAAATAGTCCATCTCGTAATTTTTAGGGTAAATTTTCTCATCTAAAATTAGTTTTTTAAAAATGGTTTGTGGTGGGAATCATGAGCAGTGGTGATCAAGCACTCCTGGGTACGTTGTAATTACGGTGCTCTCCCATGGCGTTTTCTAACCCCGTCCGGCTTTCATTTTGAAATCCGAGATTGAATCTAGATTCAGCAAGATGAGACGAGCTTCAATAATTTTTTCAAAATTTCTGCGACACCGTTGGATGTCGTGGTGGATGGTTAAACTTTTTGGCATTACTGAAGTTCCGTTATGTTGTGCTGAATACGGATCCGATTTCAAATTTTAAAACAGAGGTCGGACAGGGTTTAAAAATTCTCAGGAACACCGTAATTATGGTGCACCCTAGAGTGCTAGATCTCTGCTGGAATCATGAGTTATATGGCTAACATAAATCAAAAGCTAAGGGCCTGTTCTCTTTGCTGTTTTCAACCCGTTTTCTGTTTTCAGTTTTCGAAAATATTGAAAACGCGTTCTGCTCATTATTTTTGAAAATCCATTTTCGAAAACGTTTTCAATATTTGTATAGGAAACACGAAAACGTCTTTTTAACGTTTTCGGCGTTTTCAGTGTTAAATGTCGAAAACAATGAAAACGCGTTTTCGGATTTTAAACTTTACATTTATTATATTTCAATCCCAAATTTTATTTTTCGTACATTTCAATCCCCGATCACCGTCCGTCACCATCGACCACCGCCGGGCACCGCCGGAGAAGTCAAACCACCAGATCTGGTGGTTTGACCACCAGATCTGGTGGTTCTCCACCTGAGAACCACCGCCACGGTAGTTCTCAGGTGGAGAACCACCGCGCGCAGGTGGAGAACCACCTGCAATGGTGGTTCTCCACCTCTGCGGTGGTGGAAAACCACCATTGCAGGTGGTTCTCGAGGTCGAGAACCACCTGCAATGGTGGTTCTCCACCTTGCGGAGGAGAACCACGCCGGCAGTGGTTCTCGTCGAGAACCACCAGCGAAGGTGGTTCTCCACCTTGGAGAACCACCGCCGGTGGTGGGGTTGCAGGGGGTGGGGTGGGGGTGGGGTAGGTGAAGATGATGACCTGTTTGAAATTTTGGAAAAGTTTGAGGGCCTTTTTGTAAATTTTCTTATACGAAATTGTATTTTTGTAAAAGTATAAACCAAACACATTTTCTATTTTCCATTTTCAAAAATAATTTTTCAAAACAACAAACCAAACGCATTATCAATTTTCTCAAAACAAAAATTGAAAACAGAAAACACCAAAACATTTTCGAAAATGAAAATAGAAAATACAAAACAAACAGAACGGCCCCTAACATTTTAGAACAAGTTTTTGAAAATTGTGCTTTCATAATTTTGATACGATATACACGAACGCGAATGGATTAATTTCAAAATTTCATCAAAATTACAGACCGGTTATTTTGATGTTCAAAAGTTTTCTACATCCATCATTGAAGTATACTTAGATTTTCATCGACAATCAAGTTATTAAATTTCGGTAAGCAATCACTCACACGTCACTATTAACTAGACATGCATCTAGAATATTCAGGGAAATGATCTCCTCCCCACAGTAGGGATGATATCATGCCCACAAAACACATGGCCCCCCTGATTGGTGGGAGGCCATGTGTGTAGGTCCCACCACCGGCTCCCCCACCAATCATGGGGGACCATGTGTATTTATGGGCATGATATCCTCCCCACTATGGGGAGGAGATCATTACCGCTAGAATTCAATACCTTAGAAAACAATTTTCCTCCATTTGATTGGCGTTGTAATAATTTCAATTAAGGTTTCGTTTGGCACACAAAATTGGTAAACTAGCTGATAGGTAAAAAATTAATTGATAGTTCAAAAATTGGTTTGGAGCTTATAGTCGATGACTGATAGCTGATAGTTGAAAGTCAGATAGTATAAATAGAAGTGCTTGGCAAAACTGATTGAAAAGTTAGCTAAAAATATAATATTAAATAAAAGGACATATTTAAAATAGCTTTAAAAAATAAAAGAGATTAAAAATGTAATAAAAAAATGAAAAGCTAGTGAAGCTTATTTGAAATGCTTGTAAAAGAAGTGTTTGAGTTAAATTTTAACTTATCAAATAAATTCCTTCAACCAAACGGATCTTATTTGAGTGCAATTTGAGTACAATAAGCTTATAAGCTTTCTAAATAAATTATAAATTAACTTATTGTGCTTACCAAATATATACTAAATATTTGGCAAGTTTGCACTCATTTTTCTCTAATTTTTTTTAAAATTTTTTCTAAAACTACCATTTTTGTCTAATTTTATGTAAGATAGTGTTTGATTGCAAAAGATTGGAAAAAAAATTAAATTTATGTAAGTGCCAATGAAATCTTACCAATATATAGCATTTTACGGTATCAACTTATTCCACGTGTCACCCTCCCTCTGAATGGAAAGGAGCCCGCACTAACCTTAACTAATACCCATGCTCCACATAATATATTGGCACTTTACAATGCTAATATATTAATACTTTACGATGCCAATATATTGACATTGGAACGAGAGTAGTTATGTAAGATGAAACACATACCTCCAAGAAATTTATTTTCTAAGGAATTGACCAAAACAAGCTTAAAGTGCTTGTACCTAAATTCGATTTCCATCTTTGCATCAAATGCAAAATAAAAAAAAGAAATTCATAAAAATTATTTTCCTTCTACAACCAATTCCGTAGAATCAAACACAACCATGTAAGTATTTTTAATTTCCTGTCCCAATCATAGAAAATACCAGCATGTTCCGTGTCGGTAAAAACTTTAGCATATAGTGCAACGGCGATGCTGAAAGTTCTAAATTTCAGTAACTCACTTTATTTCACTAAGGGCGTGTTTGATTGAGCTTTTTTTTAAAGGAAAAGGCAAAAGTTGAACTTTTTCCAGGAAAAGGAGTGTTTGATAGCCAAAATTTTTCGGGAATGTATTTTCCACCCTCTCTCCACACGTGACCCTTTTTCCTTGTTTTCATGGAATTGCAATTCCTACCAATTGGCCAGATTTTGGTTTCTGGAAAAATCTGGTTTTTTTTTTTTATAAGTGGATAATTTGCTTTAACTATAAAAATAAGGAAAATGATCAAATTTCATGAAAAAAACATAAAAACAAAAAAAATAACACCATTTTCTAAATTTCAAATTAAACCAATCAAACACCTACAACTACCATTTTTCCTGAAAAATCCTTTTCCGAAATTCATTTACCCGAAAAATATTTTCCTTCTAACAATTTTCCGGCTTTGCAATCAAACACACCCTAAAATTTTTTAGTAAACATTTGACTTAAAAATTCTACTCCTTATTTTTAGTACTAAAAGATTTGCCATGCCCCTTGAATCCTGGGCTTGTTACTTTTGCGTTATTGATCAGACAAAGCTTTTCCTAAAAACGAGCTTTCCAAATATTTTTTCCAACTTTGGGTATTTGATTGGTTTTTTTTTCCAGGAAAACATTTTCCAAGTACAAGCGTTTAAAGCACAAAAATCATAGTTTTCCTGAAAAACTCAATCAAAAGAAAAGGTAGGAATCCGTTTTCCAAGAAAACGTTTTCCCGGAATTCCGTTTCCCGAAATCCTATCAAAACACACCCTTATTGTTTTTCCGAGCAGAGAGAGCAAGCACGGCGGCTAAAAATCGGAGGCAATTCATTCATTAAATTCAATGTAGTCTGCAGGATAGTGTAAAAGGGGACGCATTCAATTCATCATCATCCCCTTGCACCAATTTATCCTGCGACTGCTGCACTGATTTCTAATCGCCCTTTTTCGTCATCACCAAACTTGGAAGCATTCTGTGTTGTGTAAGTGTTATTCAACTGTTTACGATTTATTTATTTTGCAGAACAGTTGTTCCTTGCTTGTTATCCTCGTATAGCAATAGCGATTTGATTTCCTAGTAACATTTCTTGCTGTTAGTTGTGATTATATGTCCTTGTCTCAAGTGTAATCGGTAAAATACCCGGCCCAATATCCCTCACCTAAGCCTAGGTGGCGCCGCCCCTATCTTGACAGTATGTTAATTGTTTCTCTACTTTACTGGTTATTTTTGGTGTTCCCAAAATAAATGAGGATGTTGAAGTTCAATCGTTGCTTTAATTCTCAAATGAAGTGGTAGGCATTTATATTTTACTGCGAGAATGAATATTAACTATTAGAATAAATCATGCATTTTAGTTAAAAAGTTTCTGTTTAAGTTGAACAGGTTACAGGTGTAAATATGATGAGTTTTGTAACTTATAGTGATTAGTTGTTTTGAATGTGGCTAAAATTTAACTTTAACCAAATCAGTAAATCACAATAATGAACTTTTAGCAAAAGTAATGTTGCAATGATGACACACTTACAGGATAGTGATTACTTGACAATGCTAATATGTCCTGATAATAAGGAACACTGCAATTTAAATTTTATTTTCCAGTCCACTTTTTAATTGCCTTTTCAATAAAATAGTTGTGGATCTCACGAAAGGCATACATAATAAAAATAAATTTAAAGAAATTTTAAATAAGTAATTAAGATTTAAAACTAAATTTTGATGTAGTAAAAGTAGAAAAAGGTTAAAGACTAACGATGAAGTCATCTGTCGTTTACCATTGATATGTGCCTTGCCAAAAACATAACTTGAGATACTTTTCGAAAATGAAAATATTCTATATGAAGCTGATAAATCTTCGTCATGCTTCATTTTATGTAAATGCATGCAATTACAACAGTTGAAATGTGAATGACTGGTGTAGTTCATAGATAAGCTTGTGGTGCTCGGACTTGACATGGGCTGACCTTGATTCATTTTGATCTCTTAAATCTTTTCAGCTAGGCTCAACGAAGCAGAAAGTGTTAGACGACGTGTTACTTAATCAAGTCAATCAAGCTTAGTTGGGTTTAGTCTGAATAATGGTTGACCAACTCTACTCGATGAACAATTGTTTTCCTGGCATGTGGAGAGTTGAATGGCTTGCTTCGCTTAGATGATATTGTAGATAAAATTCCACCTGTAATTTACTAACCCAGTCTGCTTGATTCTTAATGCAGTTGCTTTTCCCCATTGACAGTCTTCTCTTCGACAAATATATACGTCGATGATGTCAAATAAGAAATGACAGGGAGTAGTCGATTAAAGAAAAATGATAAGCCTTCAATCAAATACAAGCACAATCCACTCAAGGGGGCATCCTTTGAGCTTTCTGATTTTGATCACAAAGATAATCCGATCATTGCATTAGGAAATGATAAGTCTACCCCTAGAAATTCTGAGATCAAGTCTTCTGAGATACTGAGTACAGCTGAGCTAATCTCTACAGCAAGTTATATATGGGATCGTGCAAGTCAGCCCCTGTCTATTCTTCTCCCAAAAACTGGTTCCCGGTGCAAATCTGATGCCTGTCAGGGAGGTCAGGAAACTGACTGTTGCAGCAATGACGTAACTTTCTCTACATCCACTTCTGCTGATGATCAATATGTTGCTGTCAATTTGAGAAGTAAAGCAGATGCTGCACCAGTAGTATCGACAAATCTTGAATGTTTAAGTGTGACCCAGAAGATTTCTTGCTTTGAACCGAATACCGAGAGATATTCTCCGTTGAGCATCCTTCATGACAGGGAGAAACAGCTTTCAGGTACTAGGATAGCTCGAAGTTTGTATAGCATATACGGATGGATGGGTGAAACTGCTCTCGCAACATCACCATATCTGGTAATGCGTCCAGATCAGGTAAATTCTGTGAAGATCAAGTACAAAGGGTCAAGTGACAGATATGTTGACGACCGATCAAGTTGTACGGCCAATGGCTGCATATTGGCTAAGACAACTGGCTCGAATAATTTGGTAGTTCAGATTTCTGATGGTAATGTTGAAGTAGCACACTCTGTTGGTTCATTATTAAGTGAAGGTACCAACTTTGATTTTAGTGCATCTAAGCATATGTTTTGCGTAGTGTTCTTTTCAAGTTACATGTTTATCAATTCCTGCAGATTTCTGAAATTACTTTTTGTCCATGCACACTTGGCCGCTTGGCCCCTGGTCTATTCGTGACCCATTCCTCTGAACGATGTTTACACTTTTTCCCCAACCTGCCTGCACCACTCAGTCGTAGTTATAAACAGCTTGTTCATAAACATGGGTGTAAATGCATTGGCGTTCTTTATTTATATTTCATGCTAAGGAATTGGTACCATTACCCAAGAGGTAGAATCTAATAATTTTAGGTTTCCCACTCTGAGATTCAATGCAGACATCCAGGAGTCATGTAGTGATGCTTGTGAAGAAATTGAAAAGGAAACCAAGGAATGTCGTTGTGAGCCACAGAACAATCAAGAGATAAAATCTATTGAAGTGGACTCTTCTGGTGTGGAACTTTGTTTGTCAGCTAATAAAAAACCTCATTATGCGCTTGCCAAGCAAGACCATGCTTTTGCAGGAGCAATGGCAGGGGTATTCGTCACCCTATGTCTACATCCAGTGGACACTGTTAAAACTGTTCTTCAGTCGTGCCGGATGGATCAAAAGCCGCTTCACGACATAGGCAGATCTATTATATCCGAGAGAGGTGCGTGTTTTTGCATGACTGCTGGTGACTTCATGGGAAATTCAATATTTTGTCTTTTCCTATTCAAAACTAGCTGAATGCACTAAGTTCTGAAGGATATTTAAAGTAAATGACTAATTTGAAGTTCATTATCAGGTGTAATGGGTCTTTATCGTGGCATTTCCAGTAACATTGCTTCTTCCGCACCGATTTCCGCTGTCTACACATTCACATACGAATCAGTGAAAAGTGCTCTGCTTCCATTTTGCCCAAAGGTCAAAAGGTCATTCTTTGTAATCAAAGAAAATCAATTAAATCAAAGGCGGATTATAGGTGGCAATGTTAATCGTTCTTGAGTTCCCATGAGTTACTACAAATGTACTCATGGTAATATCATGCATATTCTTTTTGCAGGAATATCAGTCTTCTGTCCACTGTATGGCTGGGGGTTGTGCAAGTATTGCTACATCATTCATTTTCACTCCAAGTGAGCGGATAAAGCAGCAGGTTCAAGTCCGATCACACTACCAAAATTGCTGGTATAACTTTGACGCACTTATACATTATGTTGGTATGGCTTTATAAATTTTGCATGTTCTATAGTATGCATGAACTTCTTGTCAATGTGGTCAAATAATGGAGACAGTTGAAGGAGTGTTCCTCATGAGTGCATTAGCTTGACATGGCCTAAATGTTGACCAAAAAACTCAGGTTTTTCTCTAGAGTCGTAGGAACAAGTTTATTTGGCTGAACTATTAGTTTCTTGTTGTAGTTGTCAATCAACAATGTCCCATGAATTTGAGCTTTCAAACAGACCTCTTTGAAAAAGTTAAGTGATAGCAATGCCTGAGAGAGGTACGTAATACAGTTATCAATAACCGATGAGGTGGCGATAAATTTGGATGCTGATTTCTCAAGCTTCTCTTTGTGTTTTCATTCTGGTGTACTAGCCGTTGCTCTAGGATCCTTATTTAGCTTGGTTAAATTGTTATGTTTTCCATAGGAATGCCTTCATAGAGATTATTCGAAGAGGTGGCTTGTCTTCATTGTACGCTGGATGGGGAGCTGTACTTTGTAGAAACATTCCACACTCTGTTGTGAAGGTAACTTTAGATAAAGTACATTTTTGTGATTGTACAGTGGAAGATAAATTGTGCAGTGGGAGATCCAATTTGAAGTCTGGTTATTAGTAATTAATATCATTCTTTCAGATGATATAATTTTTAATGGCCTATCCTATCATCTATTGGCATCAGTGTGTAGAGTTGATTTTTGGTTGTCTGCTGGAAGTACTGATCTTTATTTGATCCAATCTTGAAGTTTAGCTTTTAACTGATTTTTTTCTCCACTAGAAACTCTCCTTTTCTTATTCATTGAATGTATTTGTTTCAATTGCAGTTCTATACATATGAAAAGTTGAAGTCATTGATTTTGCCATCAGATCAATTGAACATTCAAGTCAATACATTTGCAACGGTATGTTTCCTGTGCTGCTGAACGACCAATTGACCATTTGTCTTTGTTTAACCCATTTCCTTTATGTTCCTGCAGCTAGTTTGTGGAGGAATTGCTGGATCTACAGCTGCATTATTTTCAACTCCATTTGACGTTGTCAAAACGAGATATCAAACTCAGGTTAAGTTTTGCTTTTCTGTTATAGAGAAGGGCAGTTGGTCTAACTCACTGTCTTGCTATTTCCCGTTCGCTGTCTTGGAGTTTGTTCATTTGATGCATTATTTAATAATTTAGATTGCAAAACTGAAAAAATGGCTTCTTTCAGATCCCCGGATCTGTCAACCAATATGATGGTGTATTCAACATGCTTAAAGAAATAGCTAAGCGTGAAGGATTGAGAGGGCTCTACAGGTGTGAATTCAAAACTGAAGGCAAACTTTTGTTTGTCTGATAACTAATAATTTTAGCTTTATTGAAGTGATCGGGACAATAAAATCTGCATTCTTTCATATGAAATAGAAATTCTATTACTGTAATGAGAGGGAATTGTTCATAACTTTTGTTTGGTTTGCCTTCTAGTTAATTTCTACCTGGTATGGAACTTAAAAGCCTCGTCATTTCTTGCATCACTTATCTAGACTTCTGACAATATTAGTGATGTTTTTGTCCTGGGTTTTAGTTTCCTGTGAAACTTGCAGAGACGCATTTTAGAATATAAAAACTGAAAGCTCATCCTGTTGCTTTTCGTTTCTTTTTCAGTAACATAGATATTCTACCCTGTATGCTATAGTTGACAGAGGAAGCTTTAGTCTTTGGTTGAAGAGATCTCTGAATAAATGATACCTGGAACTGAATGTATAATAGAAAAATTAAAGGAAATTTTGAAGAATATCTGGGGGAAAAAGAAAAGAAGAAGAAGATACTTTCAAAAATCTATGTAAAACAAGGTCCAATTATATTTTCATTTATGAACCTCAGAAATGATCTCGAGGGAGTAGACGAGGGAATATGGGAAGGTCTTTTTACAGGCAGATTCTTTGAAGCATCAGAAAAGCATTACTTTGCCTGCATGTCTCCAATTCATGAAATTGTATTTAGCATAATCTTATACAAAGCATTTCATTACTTTGATCACGTTTACTTGGTCCCCAGGGATTGAGTTGCATTGTTGCCAATTTATAATGCTGCAAAAACTTATAACTCAGGTGAAACTAATGCCAACAGCTGAGAAATTTTACAACCTTTTTGTGCTTCGGCAACTTTACACAAGTCGAAGTTTGTCTTCTTGGATTGCTATTAGAAAAGTTCACCAAGGTCGTTCTAATGAAAAATTTAGCCCTACAAAAAAGAGCTGGAGCAATGCAGCCATCATTGACAGTGCTTCCGACCCAACTTCTTGATGTTGCTAATTTGAGATGGGTTCAAATCCCATTGGACGCAATTTATGTCCATACTTAAGGGTCCATCCATGCATCGTCTAGCATTGTTAGGTCTCTTCAATGTGCTCCTACCCAACTCATGAATGTCTTCCAAAGCTAGAAAATGCTTGCTTGAACCGGGGATTTTTGGTTTCATGCATGTTGCATCAACTTCATAGGACCTGCTATTGTAGCTGCTAAAAATGTAGATGGCTTTAGATCTTTCAGAGATAACCCATGTTCCTCAAAAACAAGACTTGCTGAATGATCTTATTTGCTTTGGACGATGATATGATTGTTCTTTTTACGCGCCGTAAGATATAAAGGCGCATGCTATCTCTGATTTGAGAGTAATGATTAATGTTGATTTTACACAATCAGGGGATTGACTCCAAGATTGGCAATGTATATGACTCAAGGAGCACTCTTCTTTGCATCATATGAATCTTTCAAGAGGTTATTATCTTTGCATCAAAACGTTGAAGACAATTCACTGCATTCACCCGTATCAGTTACGGCATGATCACTGAAGAGAATTTAGAAAGCAGATCCTCCCGCTTCCTCGGCCAAGCATTTTTCCAAGAAGGTCATGTTTATACAGTACACAAATTTTAGGTTCTTTTTCTTTTTCAATTCTGCCCTGGAAGTTGAAAAAGGTTGAGGGCAGAGGCTGGAATTATAATTGCTAACTTCTAACTAGGTTTCTTGGAGGGGCTATTCTTTTTTACTACAAACTTTGGAGAAATTTTGGTGCTAGTGTTCTTTGGTGTAATACTGGTGTGCAATAATAGATGCATTGGAGATTTGGAGTTGGCCCGTAAAACTTTGGGGGAATTATTATTTGTTCTTTTTTTTTTTTAGTGAACTTTGTGCGATTTTTATATGAGTTTTGTACTTTAATTTTCATATATTCTGTAAACTGTCGTGGATTTTGGTTTTGACATCCCTATTTTGCCCCATTACAAATCAAAACAAACTTCAAAGTAGACGTAGATACGACTTACAACATAATCTTCATAAGTTAATATTCCATAAATTGATAAGTGCTACTGTGCGACTTGTAGTTTTGAGATGAATTGATGATAAGATTATTATATAAATAACCATTTTTCTAAAATTGTGCCACGCTCGAAGCTCATACTATAAATTGATTATTTGTGAAATATTGCAAGTGTGCACATATTGAATGATTTATTTATTATTTTAATTTGGTTAGCTGAATACGATTAACAAGTAGTTGATTGGTTAAATGCAACATGGGAGATAATTTTCAGGTGAGGTTGAGGCTGATGATGGTTTCTGCAATACTTTCAAATTTTGATTTAGTATACATACAGATTTTGAAATAATAATAATAATAATAATAATAATAATAATAATAATAAATGAATACATAATATATTAGTTCATAGTAAGCAATATTTTTACGTTAACAATTTTTTGATTTATTAACATGTCACCGATTTAATGTATTCTACAAATTACGAAACTATTAGTTCATGCGTAAATTAATACATTATTGTCAATACGATTTTCTCTACTCCCAACATTATTAAGATAATAATATAATATCTATATATATAAGAAATACTTTTGTTTAGTGGGGGTACATTTTGTTCCTAAAAGAATTTGTGCCCTAAATATCCTGCTGTGTGCATAATGTTGGTACCTTATTTATAAATTTTATTTCCTGTAAATAAACAACTGGTCGTTGTAGTATAGTGGTGAGTATTCCCGCCTGTCACGCGGGTGACCCGGGTTCGATCCCCGGCAACGGCGTAAGTTTTTAAATCCATTTTGAGGCGAATTTTTGGTTTCCCCTCAAAATTAAGGACCGTATGATACTTAAATGGAAAAGTGGAGGGGGTCAGAGATCAATTTCGAAGAAGAAACGAAGACAAATAAGACAAAATTCCGTTCCGGGGACTTGAACCCAGGTTCAAGGGCGAGAGTCGAGTATACGAAACAACTAGAATACAACAGATATATGCGCAATGTGAGAAACAAATTGATATTTAACCAGTTTAGTCCCAAATAAATAAACATAACTTGATTGGTCCAAAAAAGTTTCAAGGTGTGAATTTAGTTCAAATAGATGGAATATATCTATTAAATTGTTAGTCAAAGTTAAAATATACTATTTTGTCATTTTGTGAAGGGGTATTTTTACAAAAAATATTACGAAAAATTACACAAAAAGTCCTGATCTTGGTGGGTTCTTAAAATCAGGTCCTAAAGTTTTTAATTTAGTTACATTTGTCCAAAATTTTAATTAAATTATATAATTATATATTTTATTTTTTTACAGTAGTAGGCGCCTACTAAAATTTTATGAAGATATACTAATTATATTTATTGTTGACTGTTGGTTATAATCAAAATATGCACGTATCTAATGCCAAAGAAAATATAAACCAATGCTGCTATGTGTTGAAGATTTTCTAAAATTATCTAATTAATGTTAAATCAATTCGATAAAATTAATTATGAACCACATTCACACCTATAAAAAAAGTAAAATATAAAATTATATAATTTAATAAAAATATTTAACTAGTATAACTAAACTAAAAACTTTAGGACCTGAATTTAAGAACCCACAAAGGTTATGGCCTTTTGTGCAATTTTTCGTAATATTTTTGACAAAAATACCCCCTCACAAAAGGATAAAATAACATATTTTGACTTTGACTGATAGTTTAATAGACGGATTCTATCCATTTGGACTAAATTCATATCTCAATTTTTTTGGACCAATCGAGTTACGTTTTGTTTATTTCGGATTAACTTGCCGATTGCACATTTTTTTTGAACCATTTGCGCGAACTTTCCTTTTTGAAACAATGATTCTTCTAAAATTTCTACTTCAAAAAATCTTTGATGAAAGAATAATTTGCTAATTAAATCACTAAAAATTCTCATGATGTGAAAAACACTCATGGGTTGTTTGTTGTTGCTATAGAATAACACTAGTTTGTCAGTTTGAACTACTTTTAAAACACCGCTTCTCTAAAATTTTTACTTCAAAATACTATCCGGCGAGCTTTAAAAAATAAATAAATAAAAGAAAGTAATATTTATCGTAAACATTACTTTAATTTATCGGGTGAGATACCTTGTACATCGAGCTTCGAAGCCTCACAATCAAATCACAAGAGAGTGATTTGCCCTGTTGAAAGAGAGCACATTGTAGTAGCTAACTAGTATAGCTTTTGGCGTTGGTGTCCGAGTACAAGGGAGTTTGCTGCTTGTTGGTTGGTTGTGATGGGAGCGAAGAAGGGCGGGAGAGAACTGAACACAAAATCTACGACTTGACTGGAAAATTCAAGAGATTTTGAAAAATTTTGAGAGAAATTTTTGGTTTTGGGGAGAGATGTATGTTTTCGCTTTTGGTTTGTGCAGTCAAACCTCTCACCGTAGGTGATTATTAAACAAATCATATTAGCTATAAAATCGAGTCACATTTCACAACGAGATGAGATATTATTATCATTTTATCACATCTATAAAATTATAACACTTTACATCATTTTAACTTTTGCCATTTTATTTTTCTCTGAAGGCCGGAATGTGATGCATGAATCATGTCTCCAATTCATAAAATTGAATTTTAAGCATAATATATATTATACAAAAGCACATCTAAATGAGTTGATCACGTTTGCTTCTTCCACCCGGATCAGGTTGCGTTGTTGCTAATTAAACACTAATTACTAATGTCAAACAACCGAGAAATTTTACAACCTCTGCGTGCCTTGGCAACTTTAATAAGTCAAAGTTAAAGTTACCTTCCCCCATTACAAATCACAACAAATTTCACTTCCGGGTTCGATCCTTGGGAAAGGCAAAATTTCACGTTTTAATTCATTTCTAGGCTGTTTCTGCCAACGTTTCCAAAAGTGCTGTTGAATTAACGTTTCTGGCAAATACTAAAAGCGTTACTTTGTTTCTTGGTTTAATTAAATAAAATTTTATTGTGACAATATTAATCTTCAAAATTTTTCTCTTATATGTAATACAAGTCGTCTTAGATTGTAACTCTTGAAGCAACTATCTCAACAATTTCGACTTCGATCTCCAACAGCTTGAAATACATAAGGAAAACAAGTTTATTGCCTCCACTCTGCCTTGATCAGCCCATAAGACCTTGTTTGACCAAAATTTCATAAGAAAAGTGATCGCTTTGAAAAGGTGTGGTTAAAAGAGTAAAGCCACTGTAACGACAAATTTTGTTTTTTGTATTAATAAAAGAATAATACAAAGTGAAATTGTTACAAATTGGAATTTGGAAATTTAAAGTGGACTACATCCCTTGAATTGCGATCCTCTGATTAACGATCTACGGATTGGAGATGAGGGGCCATGCGGCTTGATCCTATGCACCAAGAGATATGATTTGACTTGACTGTTGACGGTTCGGATCTTAGACTCGAAGGCTTTGATCTTCAAGCTTTGATCTGGATCTGAGATTTGGTTGGAGTTTGAAGGTGGCTTTAATCTTCAATGCTTGACCTAAAATTGAGATTTAGATGGAACTTGAAAGCGACTTTGATCTTCAGCCACTCCATTTGAATTTAAGATTTGACTGGAAGTTGAAGATGACTTTGATCTTCAAAACTCCACTTGGATTTGAGATTTGTGTTTAACTTGAAGATGACTTTGATCTTCAAGACTGCATTTGGATTTGAGATTTGGTTGGAACTTGAAGACGACTTTGATCTTCAAGACTCCACTTGGATTGATTTGAAGAATTGAAAGGATTTTGATCCTTTCTTCTTTATTCTTCATTGGGTCTTGATTTGATTCAAAGAATTGAAGAGAATTTTAATTCTCTTCTTCTTCTTTGATTTGAAGAATTCAAGAGAATTTTATTCTCTTCTTCTTCATTTCTTCTTTGTAAGATTTCTCTACTGATTTTCCTCATCTTGATCCTTGTTAGGGTTTTTGAATTAGAGAAGACTGTGTTCTCTAATATCTTTCTTTGATTTTGATTTTTGCCTTGAATCGAGAGAAGACTGTGTTCTCTAATCCTTTTTCTTCTTTGATTTGATTTTGATTTGGAAAAGACTTTGTTTTCCAAGTCGTTGATTTGAGCTTTAGATTCAAGAAGATTTTGTTCCTCTTGACTGGTTTTGATTTGAGAGAGTTTGTTCTCTCAAAGTTTCAGAGAATTTCTAAGCTTTGCACTTAGGGTTCTCTTTCTTCCTTTTTTCCTCCTCCAAATGAGCCTAAGGGTTCTATTTATAGAGAAGTTTCGATAGGCCTATCACCATCAACCCATTTAATTTGAATTTGAATAATTTGAATAACAAATCCTTAATTATCCAAAATAATTAAATATAATATATTCCAATTACATTTAATAAAAGTATGATGGGCTTTTGTTGGGCCTTTTCTAATTAAATTTAATTGGGTCATGGACATTTGTGATTTAGGACTTAATGGGCCAGTTAACTACAATCAACCCGGTCCAGTAAATTAAAAGGCCAATTAAAATTGACCCGGTCCAGAGCACTTAAAAATTTTTAGTGTCTACAAATGCCCCCTCAAGATTTATTTATTTATTTGACAAATAAATGGATAAATCTTGAACTTAAATTTAAAATTTGATTGAAAATTTTAACCTCGAATCTTTCCCAGGCTAAAAAGATTTTTTTTTTTTAATTTTGAGTTTTACTCAAGATAAAAAGACATTTTTTTTAAATCTCTAATTTTACTCAAAAAAAAAAGATTTATTTTTAATCTTGAATTTTTCTCAAGATAAAAAGATTTTTTTTTAATCTTGAATTTTGCTCAAGATCAAGAGATTTTTTTTTTTTTAATCTTGAATTTTGCTCAAGATCAAAAGATTTCTTTTTTAATCTTGAATTTTGCTCAAGATAAAAAGATTTTTTTTTTTTGTATTTTGCCTTTTATGGTTTTAACCTTGAATTTTGCTCAAGGTAGAATACTTGATCGGAACTCGAACACACGATCAATGGATTGGAGCAAAAGTATTTTTTGACCTTGCTGTGCATATCTTCACCTGAATTCAATTTGCACAAGACTTCAATCCTTTTAGGCTTCTTGTGATGCGCATGTACACGTGAATCCATATAGGTCAACCTCACTAAAAATTTGAAATTGTGGAATTTCGTTGGGATAATGACAACTCTTTTAAGGATAATGACAAATCTCTTCTACTACAATCAAACTTGATCAACCCAATTAATCTCAAGATCCCATAGAAATTGTCAAAGCTTGTCAATTTGGTCAAAACAAAGTCTCCACCGCTTACACTTTGGCGTTTGATTTGTTCATATCCAACTAAAACTCTAACATGGCTTCATCATCTTTGTCTTTACCTAAATTGAACTAAATAGGGATTAGGCTTGGCAGTAGGTTTATGAGATAAAGACAAAAATCCTTTGAACTTATCTTCTCAACAAGACTAAACTGAGCACCCCCACCATTTAATTTGGCTAGACATGCATTTTGACCCCAAGATTAATATGCATGGATAACGATTGGAAAATCTTCGCATCCAAGTCCTATCCACGACCAACATCCACTCACTCTTTATTAGAGTCGAAAGTTTCCATTGTATTAAAACTAGTATGCTGCCACCCAAAGCCGAAAGAACACAGCCACCATTGAACACGATTTGCTATTAAAATTGGGTGAGGAAAATTTGACCCCAAACGTAATTCCCTTCATGAGGAATCCATAGAAAGAACTTCTTTAAGAGAACCCATTACTCGTTCTTCATCGCCAAGTTAGCAAAGCTTCTACAATACCCCTTAGTGGTTTAGCCATTGTACGTACAGCCAAGGTCGGCAAATCAAAGCACAAAGGGGAGGTTAAACCGGATTTTCGAGCCACATGTTTGTCTCACCCCATGAATTTACCGAAGACTTGAAATTTGGCTTTCGTTCTTGTCCTCTTTGCTTAGACCATATGCCATCTAACTGCTTCTCCTGGCCGACGTTCATTGGCTTCGAATCATCGGGCAACAACTTGGTGTTATAATTTTCTTCTTTCTTAGAGTTCGTCTCCCCATCGGCGTTTGAGGGTCCCGATTGCATCTTGCAACAATCTCATCACGTTCGACTTCTCGACCTTCCTTCGCCACTAGAGTTAATCTTCACGTCTTTACCGGAAGCGGAGAAAGGTATAAAAACTTCAATCCCAATTTGTCATAACTATATACACCGTAGGTAATGGACGATGATGGAAGCTTGTGTCTTGTTTGTTGTCCTTTGTTCCTCCATCATTTTCCATAATAATAGTGTAGAGGGAGTAAAGATGAAGCGGTGGCGGAGTCTCTGAAATTCCTTTGGACCTTTCAATTCTTCCTATCATTTATTTATTGCTTTTCCTTTTTGACTATTTATTGCTTTTCCTTTTGACTGCCAGGACATACACGCCTCTGTATGCATGCATATATTACATATATATGAAACATAAAAGGCCAAAAAAAAGGATTGGTGGTCAAAAGATATCATGGCATGCCTTGAAATTAAATGTTTTGGCCATATGTTTACGTGTTTGCTTGTCCCTTCCCCTTTCGAGAATCTTGTTTCTATGGACACTAAACTCCTTTTTTTTTTTTTGCAGATTTTTTTTTAGGCGAATTTGAAGATTTAGCTTTTGTGGAGCATTTCAATTTCGCCAAAACATTTGTCGCAAATAGAAGATCGGTGGGGCTGAAATCAATTTGTCTCATTGACACCAAGTACCGGGACTCTTAATGTCCAAAACATTTCTCGTTAAGGACTGAGAACTGGTACTTTGTAGAAGCTCAAAGTGGAGCCCACCCGCACATTTGAAGATTTTAGATTTTGCCCAAAATTTTGGAGAGCGTCGAGGGATTTTTTGTTTCCATTTGCATAAGCTCCTGTGTTGAAGATTTGACAGTTGTCTCGTGTGAGACCAAGTATTGGGACTCTTGAGACCCGAAACATTTAGTGTAAGGGTCGAGAGCCATTACTTGCCAAATTGAAAGTGTGGCTTGTCTAGGTATTTGAAGATTTGAACTTTTACTCAAGATTTGAAGAGCATTGGAGGATTTGTTTGTCAATTTGCTTGGAAACATTTGTATGATTTGAAGGTTTCACCGCACATCTCATGTGAGACCAAGTGTCTGGACTCTCAAAGGCCCAAAACCTTTATGTTGAGGGTTGAGGATGGATACTTTGCAGAATTTGAAGTCAATCCCAATTGGATGCTTGGAAGTTTTAGATATTGCCGAAAAATTTAAAGAGCGTTGGAAACTTGTTTGGCTAGCATACTTCGATTTGTATGAACACTTGTATTGAAGATTCGATAAGTCGTCTCATGTCAAACCAAGTCGGGATTCTTAAAACCCAAAGTATTTAATATGAGTGTTGAGAACTGATACTTTGTAGAATTTGAGAGTATAGCTCGGTAAGACATTTGAAGATTTGACACTTCGCCAAAAATTTGAAGAGCAGTGGTGGACTTGTTTGCCCGTTTGCATGAGCTCCTGTTTTGAAGATTTGACCAGCCGTCACGTGTGAGACTAAGTGTTGAGATTCTTAAATCCCAAAACATTTAACGTTAGGGTTGAGAATCGACACTACAAAATTTGTGAGTGTAATCCGGTTGGACATTTGCAGGATTTGGATTTTGTCCAAAATTTGAGGAGATCGGGGTACTTTAACGTTTAAGATCCATCGCAAAATAAGGACTAAATCTTTTTAAAGTCCAATACTTTTAGAGTAAAGGACTAAGGTTTAGTTCTTTTCTTCTTTTTTTTTTTTTTTTTTTTTGAAGAAACTTTAAAGTGATTTTCCCCAACAATCAAGGATTAGCTCTTTAAACGATCCGAGACGTTTAGTGTCGAGGATTTGGGCTAATTCTTTTCTTTCTTTTTTTTTAAAGAAAATTTTGAGGCTCTTTATTTTCTTAAGGACCAGCCATTTCAAAAGTCCGAGGCGATTAGTGTCGAGGACCGAGGACTTGGTTCTTTCTTTTTAAAGAAAATTTTGAGCCTCTTTATTTTCTTAAGGACCGAGGCGATTAGTGTCGAGGACAGAGGACTTGGTTCTTTCTTTTTAAAGAAAATTTCGAAGGCTTCAAACTTTGAATTAAGGATCAATACTTTTACAGGTCGAACGGGTTTTAGTGCCAAATATCAAGGTCTGGCCCTTTTAATGGAGCACATTTTTTCCTCTTTTTTTTTTGTTAAAGAAGGCATTTAGCGACCAAGGATCATTTCTTCGTAGGCCCGTGACGTTTAGTGTCGAGGGTTAAGGTTTGATTCTTTTCGGAGTTCTTGAAACCCCAGATTTTGATTTCTCCACTTTTGGAGTATAAAGTCAAAACAGTCAAATGCCTTATATTTGAAATCCTTGACATTTTTTTATTTTGATAGTAAATCTCAAAAGAATTTACCCCTTCTTTTTTATTTCGTGACTGAACTTGGATTTATATTTTCATCCAAACTGCCTACGTACCCTTAAAAGGGATCAAGTCAAACGTAGTTCATTACAAATGAATTTCTTTGCATTTGTTTTTTTTTGTTTTGTTTTGTTTTGCCGTTCACAGTTTATCCTCTTGCGGGTCAGGAGTGGAATAAAGAATTTCTTTCTTGGGAAACCTAACAAAAGAACCAAGAGACTTTCAAACAGAGAAGCGCTCCAAAAATTTGCTATTGATCGGTTCAATATGTAGTCCATTTTTATCCATGATACTGTACACTTCATTGCTGGACAACAACATATGGGCCGTCCCATTTTTGGTAGAACTTGCCCCCTGACTTCCTTGTGATTATAATTGGCCTTTGCACTGAATACACCAGATCATCTCCTTGGAAGGATCTTAGCCTTACTTTGCTGTTGAAGGATTTTGCCATTCGTGCTTTGTAGCATTCTGGCCGAGCTTGAGCCTCCAACCTCTTCTCGCCCAAAGCTTCCAGCTCTTGTGGACGGAGACGAGCCCTTTTTGGATGGTAATCCGTAATGACGGAATCTAGCACTCCAAAGTGAGTCCAACTCAACCCACTAGGAGAAGTATTAAGTCCTGACAAGGATATGAGAGTGTCTAGCCGAAGATTCTTGAGTTATGGGTCCAGTCCCATCCGATCTCCACCTATCAAGTGATCAAGACACTACTGTGGGATGCAATGGCTTTGGCGAATATTAGATGAAATTTGTGTGAACTTGGAGGGGCTTCACATTTCTTTGCAAAGTCCACAAAGTTCTATACCGTGGTCCACCAATAGTACCCCATGATTTTCACTTGGAAATGAAGTTTTGACAAAAATTGGCGAGCTCCACACACTCTTGGAGTGAGCTTCTTCATTGTTGGGAATTTCTGGTATTGAAGAGAATCAATGATGGATCGTGTCAAATCTTCTTCTTCACTGTTGGCTTATATAGTGATATTTTCTTCCATATTTTTTAGGTGATAATCAATGGAATCACCCTCCTTCGAATAGTTGACACCGGGTGGATTAAATTTTTAGCTTACCTGGCGAGAGCAACACCCAGATTTGCTAGGGCATTGGCTTTTCGATTTTCACTCATTAGGACGAATTTGACTTCTGTCGACTCAAATTGTTCTAGGAGTGCAAATGTGTATTTATGACATGGCTTTAGAAATTGAATTTGATTTGATTTGTTGGAGACTTTGACTCCAGGAAATCTCAGATTCAGGGCTTGCGCCTTACTTTGGCGTTGTTTTGAAAAACTTTGCCCTTAAGATTTAGCTTGGCTAGGAATCTTGAGATTTAAACTTGACTTCTTGGATTTCGGAGAAACTTTGATCTCCACAGCTTTAATTTAACTTTGAATTGGAGAAAAAAAAAACTGTTATCCAAAGCGTTGATTTGACTTTGGATTAAAGAAAATTTACTCTCCAAAACTTTGATTTGAGTTTTGAATTGGAGAAGACTTTATTCCCCAAAGCTTCGATTTGACTTTGGATTGGAGAAAATTCATCATCCAAAACTTTGATTTGAGTTTTGAATTGGAGAAGACTTTATTCCCCAAAGCTTCGATTTGACTTTGGATTGGAGAAAATCCATCCTCCAAAACTTTGATTTGAGTTTTGAATTGGAGAAGCTTCGATTTGACTTTGGATTGGAGAAAATCCATCCTCCAAAACTTTGATTTGAGTTTTGAATTGGAGAAGACTTTATTCCCCAAAGCTTCGATTTGACTTTGGATTGGAGAAAATTCATCCTCCAAAACTTTGATTTGAGTTTTGAATTGGAGAAGATTTTATTCTCCAAAATTTCGATTTGACTTTGGATTGGAGAAAATTCATCCTCCAAAACTTTGATTTGAGTTTTGAATTGGAGAAGATTTTATTCCCCAAAGCTTCGATTTGACTTTGGATTGGAGAAAATCCATCCTCCAAAACTTTGATTTGAGTTTTGAATTGGAGAAGACTTTATTCCCCAAAACTTCGATTTGACTTTGGATTGGAGAAAATTCATCATCCAAAACTTTGATTTGAGTTTTGAATTGGAGAAGACTTTATTCCCCAAAGTTTCGATTTGACTTTGGATTAGAGAAAATTCATCCCCCAAAACTTTGATTTGAGTTTGGAATTGGAGAAAATTTATCCTCCAAAACTTTGATTTGAGTTTTGAATTGGAGAAGACTTTATTTCCCAAAACTTCGATTTGACTTTGGATTGGAGAAAATTCATCCTCCAAAACTTTGATTTGAGTTTTGAATTGGAGAAGACTTTATTCCCCAAAGCTTCGATTTGACTTTGGATTGGAGAAAATTCATCCTCCAAAACTTTGATTTGAGTTTTGAATTGGAGAAGACTTTATTCCCCACAGCTTCGATTTGACTTTGGATTGGAGAAAATTCATCCTCCAAAAATTTGATTTGAGTTTTGAACTGGAGAAGACTTTATTCCCCAAAGCTTCGATTTGACTTTGGATTGGAGAAAATTCATCCTCTAAAACTTTGATTTGAGTTTGGAATTGGAGAAGACTTTATTCCCCAATGTTTCGATTTGACTTTGGATTGGATTTATTCTCCAAAACTTTGATTTGGACTTCAATCTGGAAAATATTTTGTTCGCCAAAGTGTTGACTTGAATTTGGCTTCAAGAAGGTTTTTCTCTTCTTGAATAATTAAAATTTGAGAGAATTTATTCTCTTTATTAAAGGTTTTTTCCTGGCCTTTTATGTTGGCAGGGCATGTTGAGGCTCTCCTACTGTACCCCGGGTTTTCGGATTTGGACTCTGTTCTGGAGGCTTCTTCAGAAGCAATGTGATCAATTGACACCACATCTTTATCTTCATTACTCTTTTGAAGCTGAGTATTTTTTTTTTTTTTGTGGGTCTTCTTTAGACTTTTGGGATTTTTTTTTTTCCTTTGGACTCGACTATCATGGATAAATGCCATGTAGCATTTGGAGGATTAAGACACTCACATTCTTATTTTGAATTCTTTCAATTAGCTCTTCCTACTTTTCTTTTCAAATCTCGCAAATTCGAACCATGATTGGGTTTGAGGAAACCCTTTTTTTTGTGAGCTTTGGGGAACTTGAATTGTATCCCAATCTATAGTTGCCGCCAAAAGCTGCGTGTCCACTTGAGAAAAATAGAGTCAAGGCCGCCCAACTTTTGGGGTTTTCCTTTTCAAAATGCGCCGTTCTCCAACAAATTTTCCTTACTTGTGGCTTATTACATCATTTGAAGATTTTCTTTGGTTTATCACCATTTTCGACAAAGCTGAGGTTGGCATTGACGAACTTAGGCTGTGGAATTTTGAGTTGCTCGATGCACTTGTTGTGGCCTTGGAAGTCTTAAAACTTCTTGCAAGTTCACTCACAAGCCCTTGGTGGTGGCAACAGCTAAGGAATGCTGGGAATTAAGAAAGTCAGCTTGTTTGCAATCTTTTAGCATTTGTTGGCATATGTTGGGATTGTCTTCCTCAAAAGGATTCCCAGGATCATGCTTTGGCCTACCTATCTCAAATCGATGAAGCGAGATTGTGACTTTGACTCTACCTCTACTTATATTGTCAGCTTTTGGCAATCCAATTGGATGACCATTTTCCAAGAAGAACTTTGTACCTACAAAGTATGCTTCTTTGCTGAGAGAATATTTTGTTTCAGCTACAATACATTTAACTTCGGCATCTTAACTATACTTGAAGCCTTGGTGCCAAGTTGAAGGAACGAATCCGATCTCGTGCAGTAAGACACATCCAAGGAGTAGTTTGTAAGGCATTTTGGTGTCAATGAGATGGAAGAGAGCCGAGGAAGTCAGCTCTCCAATATATTCTCAACTCAACTTGGATTGTGTCAATAGCTCGTTGACCTCTCTTGTTGACCCTTGGATCATGGTGTTGTTCTTAGCAAGGTCAAATCTGCATATCCCAATCTTTTTCATTTTGTGGATGACCAAGCTTGATGGCAGGACTGCAGTCATGATTGATACGTCGAATTCTATACTCCCAAATATAATTACCGACGATAACGCTCAGTTGAGAACGCAGTTGAAAATCATCATTACTGAGAGTGATGATAGCATACAATCTTGGCGCAGGATCGGCTTGATGGATTTGAAGACCTTTTACTCTTCCTCTTCTTATCGGTCTACCTTGAGTCTCCTTAGGCTTGTCAGTTTCTTTTACATTTGTGGCGTATGAAGCCATGGGTTCATCCTTGAAATAACCCCCGAAAGAATAATCTCCCAAGGTTACTTGTTTTGGTAGAGTTGGTACAACTGCTTCTTCTGCTACCGCCTTCTTTGACGTCATTTCCTCTGCAGTGGACCTTTCCCTTTGGTTGTTTCTTGGTCATTTATTTTGCTTTTGTTTTTTTTTTCATCACGATTGTTATAGCATGGGATCTTTGATTCTTTGTTGTGTCTTGTTTCCAAAAGGGTCTATACTCCTGCTTATCATTTGATTTGCTTCTTCAATGACTCGGACTTCTTCATGTCGTGCCCCCAATGTTTGATTTGCAGCAGATGTGGGAAATGGTTCTTTACCATTTTCTTACCCAACCTCGAGTAGTCTTTCAGCATGAAGAGCTTTTTTACTAGCTGGCTGATTATCCGATGGTCTCTGCAGTACTTTGGATGATCACCTCGATCAGTCAAAATTTCACAGATTCCAGCATCTGATTGGGTACCTATTTTCTTCAAATATCTTCAAACTTGGGAAGCCCTTTCTTTGGACTTGAACCTTCTTAGGCCAACATTCTTGCTTTGAGCCTTGATTCCGACTTAGTTTTGTTTGAAGGCGATTTTTTTTTTTGCTGGAGTCTGAGAAATGACCACTGTTTTGTTTGACTTGCTTGGTCTGCTGTCCTTTTTTGACTTTCTTCTTCAACTCCTTTTGCACTACCTTTTTGGTCATGTATATCCCATTTTTGCTCGTCTTCATGAGCTTCGGGATCTTCACTTTTAGAAAAGCCTTGACCTTTGGGATCATATTCCTTCACCGACTATTTCTTCTACAACTAATGTACGAAAGCAGCAATATGGACGACCTTCTCTTATAGAGACTGTCAATTTTTTCCCGCCGAAGTCATTTGTTAGAGTTTGTCATTCGATTCATGACCCACTCTAGTGACCAGCACGTTTTTGGGTGACTTTTCAAAATTTGTGTAATCTCCCCATTTTTGCGGAGAGACAACTTTAGTTGATCCAACTCTGGGAGCCTTTGCTTGAGGCAAAATTGGGTTGCGGGGTCTCTTGAAAGAGAGAGACTTATTGGAAGAGTCTTACTTTGCCTAGTGAACAAGAGCTATTTTTCTTGAGATTAAGGATTTTCCCTTTAACTTTCTTAGAGAAATCTCCTCAACGATGACCCCAGTCGAGACCTTCTGGCTCTGTCTTTGAGGCCTGAAATTTTTGTAGATCGAAAGATGAGAGGCAAGAGAGTCCCACTGGGCGTGCCAGAAATTTGTAACGACAAATTTTGTTTTTGTATTAATAAAAGAATAATACAAAGTGAAATTGTTACAAATTGGAATTTGGAAATTTAAAGTGGACTACATCCCTTGAATTGCGATCCTCTGATTAACGATCTACGGATTGGAGATGAGGGGCCATGCGGCTTGATCCTATGCACCAAGAGATATGATTTGACTTGACTGTTGACGGTTCGGATCTTAGACTCGAAGGCTTTGATCTTCAAGCTTTGATCTGGATCTGAGATTTGGTTGGAGTTTGAAGGTGGCTTTAATCTTCAATGCTTGACCTAAAATTGAGATTTAGATGGAACTTGAAAGCGACTTTGATCTTCAACCACTCCATTTGAATTTAAGATTTGACTGGAAGTTGAAGATGACTTTGATCTTCAAAACTCCACTTGGATTTGAGATTTGTGTTTAACTTGAAGATGACTTTGATCTTCAAGACTGCATTTGGATTTGAGATTTGGTTGGAACTTGAAGACGACTTTGATCTTCAAGACTCCACTTGGATTGATTTGAAGAATTGAAAGGATTTTGATCCTTTCTTCTTTATTCTTCATTGGGTCTTGATTTGATTCAAAGAATTGAAGAGAATTTTAATTCTCTTCTTCTTCTTTGATTTGAAGAATTCAAGAGAATTTTATTCTCTTCTTCTTCATTTCTTCTTTGTAAGATTTCTCTACTGATTTTCCTCATCTTGATCCTTGTTAGGGTTTTTGAATTAGAGAAGACTGTCTTCTCTAATATCTTTCTTTGATTTTGGATTTTTGCCTTGAATCAGAGAAGACTGTGTTCTCTAATCCTTTTTCTTCTTTGATTTGATTTTGATTTGGAAAAGACTTTGTTTTCCAAGTCGTTGATTTGAGCTTTAGATTCAAGAAGATTTTGTTCCTCTTGACTGGTTTTGATTTGAGAGAGTTTGTTCTCTCAAAGTTTCAGAGAATTTCTAAGCTTTGCACTTAGGGTTCTCTTTCTTCCTTTTTTCCTCCTCCAAATGAGCCTAAGGGTTCTATTTATAGAGAAGTTTCGATAGGCCTATCACCATCAACCCATTTAATTTGAATTTGAATAATTTGAATAACAAATCCTTAATTATCCAAAATAATTAAATATAATATATTCCAATTACATTTAATAAAAGTATGATGGGCTTTTGTTGGGCCTTTTCTAATTAAATTTAATTGGGTCATGGACATTTGTGATTTAGGACTTAATGGGCCAGTTAACTACAATCAACCCGGTCCAGTAAATTAAAAGGCCAATTAAAATTGACCCGGTCCAGAGCACTTAAAAATTTTTAGTGTCTACAGCCACATTATTGAGAAATATTAAAAAAATTTACTAGAGAGCGTATAATAAATGAGTGACCTCACTCAAGATTGCAGTTGTAACATGTAAGAGTGATGCCTTTACTTTATTATAATGGAAGTGGCAAAATTGAATGCCACTGTTTCTTACTTTTAACACTCGTTTTCATATCCATGCAATGCACGAAAATCACTTATTTTATAATACATGGTAAAAAGTTTTATAAAAGGTCACATATGTATAACATGTTCGTAGGTTTGTCGACCACTTATAATTATGAAAATTACTAACGTTGAAATATATATATTTGAACATGATATTTATATTGGAATTGGTTTGTGCATCATTATCAATAGACATTATAATTTTCAATCCTATAATAAACTTTTTAGTTTGTTTAATTTATTTAGCAATCTAAAATTTAAATTATTTCATATTTACACCCTGTGCATTGCCCGAAAATAATTAACTTAGACAATACATTTTTTTAGTGGTTGTTCTATATACAATAAAATCTACTAACTTCCATTAATTTTTTTCTCTCATCATTTTCAGCCACTCATATAATTATTTTATATTTTTTAATACACCTTTTTCAAATCTCAACCACTCAATTTACACGAAATTCGAGTAAATAAACTTTATTCTCCATAGAACAAGGCCTTAAGTTGGCTACATAAATGATCACAATAGTGGACAATGAGTCCATGTAAAAAAAAAAAAAAGCCCACAGAAACTAAATATCATGCAGAGATACCACAGTTAAAAATATTGAACTTGAACTCCAAATAATAACTAAAAATTAGCAGATAACGACTATTGTCAATTTATAAACAATTAATGAAATCAAGATTGCACGTTGTTAATAATTAATTATAAGAGTATAAATAAAAATAATAATCATTTTTTAAAAACTAAGAAAATGCTTTAACTCACCACCCAACATTAAAACCGATACAACCCCCTACAATGCACAGATTTTTCTATTGCCGAAAATATTTACTACGGTGCAAAAGATTTTCTAATATATAAATTTTAAGGTCATAAGTTTATTTTAAAAAATTAATATCTGAAAAAACAAACAGTGTAAACAAACAGTGTAATTGCAATCTTAACCAAGCTTTTATCTATACTATATTAAAAAGTGGGGATGTGTGAAAATCTTTTGATTTCCAATAATATCTCCACTTATATTTTATTTAGTCCAAAATACCCTTATTAAAAACATATATTTATATAAATAATTAATGAGTAACTCTTCATATTACATTGAAAAAATTAAACTATAAATATTCTAATGGATTTTGATTGTGTTCAATGTATATGACTTAAAATGATTATTAATAGCTTTCTTCTTCCTTTTTTTCGATACTATATTAAAAAGTGGGGATGTGTGGAAATCTTTTGATTTTTAATAATATCCCCACTTCTATTTTATTTAGTCCAAAATACCTTTATTAAAAACATATATTTATATAAATAATTAATGAGTAACTCTTCATATTACATTGAAAAAATTAAACTATAAATATTCTAATGCATTTTGATTGTGTTCAATGTATATGACTTAAAATGATTATTAATAGCTTTCTTATTCCTTTTTTTTTTTGAAAAAAAAGAGAATCTTTTACAACGTCTTGTAGTTATATGATAATCTTTTGATTTAAAATTATGTCACAAATATTTTTATAGTGTAATAATTTAAAAAACATAATTACATAACCAATTTTGGGCCATTTTTAAAAGTATTTTAATTTGATTAAGCTACAAATATTTCGATATATAATGTACTTTCATTCAATATGTATAACTTCAAAATGTATATTGATCAGTTTTTTACTTTTTTTCTAAAATATCCTTCACAACTTTCTAATTAAGATATCATATTTTTATAGTTTTAAAATTGCATTGGTATCATATTTAATCAACTCAAATATATGTGACTAATCTTATTGGAAAAAAAAGTTTTTGTAGATTAGATGTTTGGATTACCTTAGTAGAAAATTGAGGTATTAATATTTTTACTTAAAATATAAAACGATCAAAAGTGTCATTTAGCTTATACATACTATGTTGGTTTAATTTTATATTTTTTGAAAAAAAATTAAGTTTAAAACTTAAAATTTTATGATTCAAAAAATCATCATTTTATACCACGTGCGAAACACGTATTTAAAACTAGTTTTTAAAAAATGGTCGATGTTATTCTTTAACCGAGCCATTTTTCAAATTGTGACACAATTAACGCCACTGGCGGAGGGAGCGGGGATGGAGGGGGGTCCTTGGGGTCACGTGACCCCCAAGTTTTAGGTTCAATTTTTTTTCATTTTGCCGCTTCTTGCTTTTAACCTGGATGATATGCTCATCCTTTTGGTTTTTAGCGGTGTTGAATCTGTGGTACTTCGATGTATTTTACCAATTTGCTTGAATGAAAAAGCCACTTATTCAAAAAAAAAATAAAAATAATATGAGTTTTGAAATAATTTTTTATTATTTGGCAATGATAAATAATGATTTAAAAAAGTTTGTTTAGTCTATTAGTGATGATTTATATTGTGCTAATTTAATCTATTTGTTTAATGTTCCTCTAAATATCTCCACAAATACATAATTTTACTTTGAATTTTTACAACTAATATTATGTGTTGACTTTTTAATTTAAAACTAGTGTTTTCACCCGCGCATTGCACGGGGAAACTTATATCCAATTGTCTCAATTGGCGCTGAGTTATGAAGATTTGATCAGTTCAATTTTCGAATTAATGATGGGAACAGATCTGAGACGTGTTAATTTTCAAATTTTTTGGATTTATTGAGGAATTAGGAATGGAGTTGTGAAGATACCAAATTCCAACGGTAAGATTTGAAACGCATTTATTGGTGTTGATAAGGAAAGACGTGTGTGAACTATTAGTGATAAAGGTGAAAAGGAAATGCGCGTGTAAGATTTCTTTGATAAAAGATTTAGGCTTATCTCAAAATATACCATTTAATTTTAAAAAATGAATATATATGGATTGGATGGGAAATGAAATTTTGTAATTAATTTTTTAATTCTAAAAATTGATAATTTGAGCGGGAAAATGACCTCATTTTATTAATATATAGATAGATATAGATATATAGATTAGAATATATTTTAGTAAATATTTTTAAGAAAATGATTTTCGCATATATCTGTTCCTATCTTATAAGAGGGGATAACAAGAATACTATTCATTTCAACGTCGTTAAAACGACGCCGTTTCGTCTTTCGGCACCCAAAACGCCGTCGTTTATGTCTGTTTGCAATCGGATAGTCCATTTCGACTTCTCGCGGGTCTCACCCGGCCCGTTTCGCATCTGACGTATCACACAGAGGCTTCCTTGTACGCTTCATCCACTCACTCCTCTCTCTCTATCAATCTCGATCTTTGTCTCATTCTCTCTCTTTCCATCCTCTTTCTCTGATAGTGGCTCCGCTAGATTGAATCGCACGACGTGATTGATGGCCGGATTTATGGACTCTTATTGGGGTTCCTCGATACCATTTCTCTTCCCCGATTTCAGGTGTCGTTCTTTCTCTCTCTATAATTTTTCTCTCGCGAAATTAGGCTTCCTTCAAGCTTTTGCTTTTTAATTCATTTTTCTGGTTGTTTTGCAAATGTTTATATTATTTATGGAACCTATTCTTAGTTAATCGCGTCTTCTCGCAGCTATTAAAGCAATCGACTGCAGTATTTAACTACAACATCGCTTTGAGGTATGAAGTTATCTGTATATTTCCTTCCTCTTTTTTTCCCCATTTTTTGTTGTTTTGAAATAGTAGTTATACATTTTTAGTAGAGGGGATACTGATTTCCACCTTTTCTTTGGCGAAATCCGATTAGGTTTGCTGCGAGGTTTGCTTTTTTCGTTCTTCTTTTTCATTTTTTTTTGTTTAAAAACTTCTGATGTCGTTCTCTCGTGGATCTGTTTGTCATTTTCCCCAAACGGGGTGTAGAACAGTTCAAAAAATCTACCTAGAAACATGAGAAAAAGGAACAGCAAAATAAGAAAACAAGAGGAACCCGCCATTTTTTTGCTCCAGTAGAAATAACAAAATTGAGACATAGAAATAACAAAATTGAGACCAAGAATCAAGAACTGATCAACGGTGGATTATCTAAATAACTTAAGAGGACGGAAAAAGGGTGCAAAAAGCAAGAAATTTTTATACTTTTTTGTTAGATTTGTGTGGTTGAGTTAAAGCATTGTTTGTTGGCTACTCAAGCACCAAGAAAGAAGAGAGAGAAGAGGTTTTTCCCTTTCATTCGATTGGTTTGGTCTGTGAGATATATAAACACTCACATGGGGTGGGGGGTAAGGTGGCCTGGGTAGGGTACATCACTCACAAGAAAAGAGATTACAATATCTTTGGCTAGTGTTTGACCCAAAATCATGGATGCCTCACAATCCCAATTATGGTACATTACCCATCGCTCACCACACAAATTGGCTATGTTTTTTATAAAAGGATTTTATTGATAATCATCAGTTCATCACTTCTATCATCTGCGAGGTGTTATTTAGATATCTGTAATTTATTTGTTAGCATTAGAGAGGTTTGCTTTATGAAAAACGAAAAGTGTAATGGTTTTGAGTCTTCAACTTCTAAAAAACACATCTTTTTGGTTCAATCATCTTGATTTTGCCACAAAAAATTATCTGTACGACTAGATTCTATTGCGAACTTTTATTTGATGGATGTTATCTATTCTTTTTCGGTTACATTTTCTTGTTAAAGTAATTTTTTTTCTCTTACTTTTTGTTTGTTGTATTGTTATGAAATTCTTAATGTTGCACGTGCCAAAGTTGAATTATCAGACAGCAGAGATACAATCATAGCATCACTTATGGGTGAAGTGGGAGAATACTTTTTACAATCCGCAGTAAAGAGATACAACAGAGATTTCAGGTTCGATTCTAAGTTGTTGTTCTTTACTTGTTTCCATCTGAACTTACCTTTGTCTTACACTTCCAATGCCATCTCTGTTACTGGCGACCCTCCTTATCACAGGCGACATCAGCTCTTTGCTTTGTCTGTGGGTTGAGTTCGAACAACTGGGTGCTCGTCTTTTCTCCAGATCTCTTGGCTATTTCATGTCCCGCTACCTCCGACGACCTGCAACAAGCTCCAGTGAACCCTTCTTGACCTCGAATGACTGTGGTGGAGTGTTTCTCTTCGGTTTTTGGCTAAGGTTTGACTATTTCTCTTTCTTTTTTATGCTGGGAAAGGGTCGATTTCCCTATGAATTGTATAGTGGAAATGATGCTACCTGTGATGCTTTCAGGATGATTCATATGTTAATGACTATCTTAGCACCATTGGAGTGGATTTTGCGAGTTTTTACCCATAATCTTTTTATATTTATGTTCATTAGGCTACCACAAAGTTTAGCTATTTTCTGGTGTTTGACTCTGGTTTAGTTTAATATGATTATTGATAATCACTGCAGAAAATTAGGACTGTGGAACTACATGGGAAGACAATCAAACTGCAAACAGTGAGTTACTTTGACTTGGTGATTATTCCATAGTTGTGATCATTATAAAAACACTTGTATGTAATTTTTGAAGCGATGTTCAAGGATTGGCTGGTAATTAGTGTAAGATCTTTTGTTTATGCTTGGTAATGTGTAGAGCTTTATCTCCTTTTAGATGCATTTTAAAATGGGATGACGTTTGTGAATGGTGATGGCTAACAGAATTTGGAAGAACCTAAAATTATAAAGATGGATAAAATTTTTTGGTTTTTTCCAATACATGAGAAAAAGAGGATGTCCACATTTGCGGGAGTTTATTGAATGGCTTAAATTCTTGTGGTTTTCTAGCAGTTGTTGCTCTTCTCCATGATTGAATTCGTAGTGTAAGTACAGAATCATATGGTGCTATCATTGTAAAAAGGCACCAAAAAAAAAAAAAAAAAAAAGGGGAAAAATTTCGAACAAAGGAAAGCAAGGGAATAAATAAGCAGTTGCGTTGTAGTTGAAAATGAGGAAGTTTAAACAATCCGTATAAGGACGTCTGTCTGAATGAATAGTGATTGAGGATTATTAAGTGGTCTTAACAGCTTTCAACCCTTTTGGGTTAGTTCTATATAGCTTGTTTAATAGCATAGAACTCAAGTTGATTGCAAAAACCGAATCTTTGACATAAAATTTTTGGACGAATCCTTGCCAAGGTGAGAAATAAACCACTGCAATTCAGGTTGTTAGGCAGGTCTATTGTGGTTGATAACTGCACGCAATGATACACGACACCTGTAGGTAATTAGATATTACTTCTTAGAGCTTGTGAACTCTCTGATTAGTGTTTTATCATTTGATCTGACTATTTCTCTCTCTGAAATTTCAGTTACCGTGATAAATTTTGCCTTGCATAAACTTTGATCTCTATGGTTCCTCTTTCATTTTCTTTTGGTAAATATTATTGGCGGTTTGTCTTTTCCTTCAGATTTGCCTACAGGGATTTCAGTTGGTTTTGTCTAATCAATTGGAGGCACTCGGTACATGTAAGTTAAATTTTTATTACTATAGTATGCTTCACATTTAGGTACACATGTTGATGGCTGAAAATAGTGCCATGTAAATCAAATTTTTTACTGAAGATTTAGGGATCAGGCATTTATTTGGATCATCTATCAGTTAAGAAAACACTAAGGGAAGGTAATTATTTCTTATTCGGATCATCTATCAGTTAAGAAAACACTAAGGGCAGCTAATTATTTCTTTATTTTTGGTTGTTGTCGTCGTGATAAGCATGTGTTCATTCAATTTTCCTTTAATAGTTCAATGTCTTCAATGTCAAATGCATGCAAAAATATGATATACACTCTTAGCTTTCACTTACAAGCTCAAAGTGGTGCCATGTCAATTGCAAGGTAACTTTCCCCCACTTTATGTGCGTGAATTTACGGTCGTTCAGAAGGTTTCAATGGCTGTTTCTAGGTGGGGTTTTTAGCTTGGTGAGAGCACAGCGTCGCGTTTCATGGGCCGATGGCTTTTGGTGATTTTTATTTTTAATTTATCTACTGACTTTTTCTGGATTTTTGGTAAAAATAATAATAATAATAATAATAATAATAATAATAATAATAATAATAATAATAATAATAATAATAATAATAATAATAATTCTGTACTTTATAATTTGCCACTAGGTTGTAATTCGTAGCTTACACTACATTGTCGCAGAGTAGGCTCTTTTTGTCGGTTTTACTTAGTTATTATTCATTCTCTGCGTTCTTATTGAACCTCCCTGTGTCTTTTCCAGTTATGCTGCTCGCTCCCTCTCCTGCTATAGTGAGGGAAAAATGGTTCCTTAATGCTTCTTATGACCTACGTATGTCTCTTCTTTCCCTTTTTAGTCATAACTGGATTGTCTTAATATGTACTTAATGAAAACTATAAGTTTCTTCGATTCTTCCAATTTTTTGGTGCTCTAAGTTGATAACAGCCTTTGTTTAACTGAAATATTTATTTTAAGTATACAAATAACTAAGCTAACAATCGATCTTTGTTTTTCATTCATTCGAAATATAATGGACATGGTAGGTGATTTGGTATGGAGTCGCATTAAGCAAAAAGGCTGATTTCACTAAAGATGGGGGCTTTATTTGCCCTTTGCCAGGCTTAGTTATACTGTTTTTGAATCTCATTTGATAATATACAATGTCAACATCATATTCAATTGCTGTCCACCTTAGTAATTTTACCTGCCCTTAATTGAGATGGCTTGGCTATTTACTGGCTTCCACTCTCTTAGTTACAAAATAGGGAAAGAGGTATTTCTGAAACTTCATGAAATTTCATGAAATCAGATATGATTGAAAAATACCCACAAAATTATTTTATGGTTCATCATGATGTCATTTTGTAGGTATAGTATTGACAAACAAGGTTCATTTGTTTAAACTCCAGTAACTTCGTTTTTATTGGAGATAATGTTGTAACAGATATTGAAGCCAGAGCGTAAAATGGGTGCTGCAGTTGCTCAATAGTTATCACTGTTGGAGGTCTATGGTTTGATTAATGAGAAAGCCACAGTTCCAGTTTGATTAACGAGAAAGCCACAGTTCCAGTTTGGCCAAAGATGACTCCAAACATTACCAACATTTCACAGGTTTGCTTTTCTCTTCAGTTTGATTGGAATTTGTGTTGAAAGTTAATGTGTCACAAGGAATAGGATAAAATTTAACATTACAAATCAGTGATGATCATTTAACCGTTTTTCACTTTGGCAACAGATCAACACTATGATTTTTAAATTTAAATAAGGTGAAGCTGTAGATTTCGTTTGGGAAATTCAGTTCAAAGAAGTTTTAGAAAACCGTTATTTGGATTTGGGAGAACGGAACTATGATATGGTTGTCTTCATTCTTTTGCTAAACGATAACTATTCTGTGACATTCAATTATTTTTGTGATTTATAATTGTTAATTGACATTGCTTAACTGTGGCAGCTATTGCTATATCCCGTATAGTGATATAATGCAGGTCAACTGACTCATCTCGTTAGATGACTATATTTTTGGCCCTTCATTTCATCTTATTACACATCTTTCAAATAGTTTGGAGAAATGCGTAAAGTGTTTAAAAACGAATAGCCCAAAAATTTTTCCACACATACAATCTGTGTCTCTCTACACCCCGTGCATGGAGGTGTAGTGTTGTCTAGAATCAGAACCCATTTCTTGCCAGTAGTGCTGCCTTTTGTTTTGCATTATTTTGTCTTTACTCTTTTTTCTCATCATTTATCACCCTATTAACATCATCCTATTGACATTGTAGGTGTAAGAAAAAATAAGTACCATGACAAAAGATGCAAAGAGAGATACAAGAAATAAGCAGAGAAGGGAACTTCGTGCCAAAAAGAAGTATGGTACTGATCATCAAAGATCAGCAATGGAAGGTAACCTAATCCTTCATATATCATCTCGTTTATTTATGTTAGAAAGTAGTATTATTGGTCGCTTTTACCTTTTGGTATATATTGATTATTCCTATTACTCTCCTTTGTTAAAATTTTTTCCTTTAGTTTCTCAAATATAGATAACTATTGACCTACTATTTCTTTTCCTGGAAAATTTTCAACCAATCATTCGTCTGGCCTTTGCAATTTCCAATACTTATTTTCATCTTTTCTTTTCTTGTAAAAATCAAAATGCTTGTAATTCCCCACTTAATTGGTGGTTTCATTTCGTAAAGTAATGATTGAGTTAGATAGCTTATTTCTTAACAGGATCCTGTTTAATCTTGTTAAATAGGGAATTTATGGATTTTACAGGAAAATGAATCTGGAATGGTTCCTGCCTACATCGAATGAAAGAGGTTTGCAACCAGATTTTCAAGAATTCTGCTTCCTTTTGACTGAATAATCGAGGTATGCCATTTACCCTTTTATTTCTTAAGCTTTTTACCATCAGTTGATTTTCTAAGCATGAGTTTATTACTTTCGTATACACGTGACAAACCAATTGAAGGGACATTTTACTTTCAATTTACAAATTGAAGGGACAATTGTTTGGAACATTTCCAACAGACCTATAAAGGAAAGGTATAGAATTTTATCTTATTTTGAGTTGATGATGAGATTTCAAAGTTAGTTGCAGAAAAGACAATAACAAAGTTAGAAGAAACAGACTTCTCAACTAAGAAGATGCATATTTTGGAGAAGAAAACATCTGCTTCCTATAACTTCTTCAAGACAACATTTGTATCGCAATTTTTTTATTAGCTTCAAAGCATAGTACATTGTGAAATACTCACGTGATAGCCTCCATCAGACTCCATTCTCATTGCATTCTTTTGTAAGCAGCCTATTGCTACATCATTCACTTAAGCATTTGAAAGGGAAAAAGTTGCCTATTTCCTAAATAACTTTTCAACCTTAGCATTTAATCTTTGCTCCAAGGGAATTCATTTTGTTTCTACAATGTCCTTACTTAAAAGTAATGTTAAGTAACTGGTGGTTCAGTCGATGGTTTTCATAAACCTTCCTAGACTTTATTATTTGATTTACAATTTTTGCCCACGCTAATTGGCACATATTTCGTCCAACGTGCATCGCACGTTGTTGCCACCCCTAGTGGTAGAAATATGAAGCAAAAGTATTTAAAATCAAAACATAGTAAAAGAAAGTCAACTCATCCTTCTTAAATTAAAGTCAACTCATCCTTTGGATGCCCAAAACCCTTCAAAGAATCCACATAAACGCCCTCACTTTTTAGTGGGCTGGGCTGCGCACTGCTCCTTGTTACTGGGTTGGGCTGCACACTATTTCCCTCACTGATTTCGCACATGCCCAATTCTTCCTTCTCATGACGCTGGTTTAAGAAATTTCTCAGGCAGAACCGTGTTTCGCATGGCCTTTGGAAGACCTAAGAAGTTGCAAATCATGTAAACGACGACACAATCAACAACACTCTTTCAACATATGAATAGTGTAAAATTTTTTTTTTTTAATAGATGAATAGTGTAAAATGTTGGGGATTTGTTCAGATAAAAAATAAAATAAAATAAAATAAAAAAACATTTTGTCCATTTGTCAATTTGACTAATTGACAATCAACTTTATGTTGGAAAAGTAGACAGACATTTTCCAACATACGATTTATATATATCATGACAATATGTGGGTTAGATTCATTAATTTGTGCAGAATGTTCTAATTAACTTATATGGACTATGGAGGAATGTCGTCAATTTGGCACATCATGACTTACGGGTGCAAGTCCCAACAGTTACACTCGTAAGTGGGCATATGATTTACGTATCTGCAATTCAAAGAAATAAGGAAGTTGGTCCTTCTTTTGGGTTGTCTAAAACCTATAAACACATGGGTTGGTTGCACTCAAAAATCTATCTAACCAGGAATCATTATATATAAGACGTGACTCCATATATTTATACTTAGATTATTAAAAATTCTTAAAGTTCCATTCCCGGTTCTTTCTTTGTACCATTAGAAGAACCGGTTAGAAGGCTTGTAATCCATTAAAGTTATTTGCATCGAAGGCTCTAAGGCATCTCTATATCGAGGAGGCGCAAATATCACTTTTGGGACAGTATTGTTTACGCGATACAAGTCTAGTATTCTACACTATTTTGAAGGATCGATAGAAGCTTTGCAAGTGAAGATTGAAGATATTTGATTTGAAGATAAAAGAAGATCGTCGCAGTAAATCTGAAGATCATTTTGCTTTCTATTTCATTGTCGCCTCGAGATTTAACATAAAACTTATCGGCTCTTTTGGTACTAGTTTTGTTGCACATGATACGATAAAATTAAAATAATATTTTTACAAAAAGTGTTTTTGCACACATAATATTTTTGTTTAGCTAAACATCTCTTTATTTTTTGTCTCATAATTTGAAGATGAAATGCTCAATGAATATGATATAATTGTGGATAGAATATATAATTTGGAAGAAATTTACACGCCGCAGCACAGGCATAGGAGAGGATTAAAGATTCACTGCCATTGTCCACCATTATTTTCCTGAATTCATCTTTACCTCTTCTTCAAATTCGTTGCAAAAGCATTATCTTCACCACCTAACATTGAATAATTAAAGCAACATTTTCACAGTACTCATCTAACTGGGTTCTGTTTTTGCTTGGTTGCAATTGGCGTTCCTTCATTAAAATTTAACTCTCTTCAAGAATCGGGGCACACATACATATACATATATATATAGTATAAGTCTTGTTCTTAGCGGCTGTTTATTTGCTTTTTCACTAATTTCACTGTTACCCCTCAAGTAAATATTGGGCCTTAGCAATCGGGTAAATGATTATTATTGGGCCTCGACCAGGTTATTGGGCCTCAACTAGGCCCACTCCATATCTCGGCCCACCACGGCCCATTTCACCTCTATATATACGTGAGTCCTCTTCATTTACAAGGTATGCCTTTTCCACTTTTATAGACAAAACCCGATTTCTCCTACGCTCTTGCATTTTTCAGCCGTTTGTTGCATTGTTGCCAATCTATAATGCTGCAAAACTTAATTACTCAGGTCAAACTAATGCCAACAGCTGAGAATTTTTACAACCTTTTTGTGCTTTAATTTGGCAACTTTACACAAGTTGAAGTTTGTCGTCTTGGATTTGCTATACAAAAAAGAGCTTGAGCTATGCAGCCAACTTTGACAGTACGTACTTCCAACCCCAACTTCTTGATGTTGCTAGTTTGAGATAGGTTCAAATCCCACTGGACGCACTTTATTTCCATACTGAAGGGTCCGTCCATGCATCATCTAGCTTTGTTAGATCTCTTCAATTTGCTCTTATCCAACTGATGAATATCTTCCAAGGCTAGAAAATGTTTGATTGAACAGGGGATTAATTTTTGGTTTCATGCATGCATGTTGCATCACCTTCATAAGACCTGCTATTGTAGCTGCTAAAAATCTAGATGGCTTTATATCTTTCAGAGATGATCCATGTTCCTCAAAAACAAGACTTATTTGCGGGATGATCTTAGTTGCTTTGGACGATCATATGCTTGTTCTTTTTATGGATTGTAAGATATAAAGGCACATGCTATCTCCGATTTTCGAGTAATGATTAATGTGGATTAATTTTACACAATCAGGGGATTGACTCCAAGATTGGCAATGTATATGACTTAAGGAGCACTCTTCTTTGCATCATATGAATCTTTCAAGAGGTTATTATCATTACATCAAAACGTTGAAGACAATGCATTGGATTCACCCGTGTCAGTTACGGCATGATCATTGAAGAGATCGAATTTAGAAAGCAGATCGTCCTGCTTCCTAGGCCAAGCAGTCTCCTAAGGTCATGTTTATACAATACACAAATTTTAGTTTCTTTTTCTTTTTCAATTCTGTCCTGGAAGTCGAAAAAGGTTGAGCGCAGAGGCTGGAATTATAATTGCTAACTTCTAACTAGGTTGAGTGTGAACTGTCATTGAATTTGGTTTTGACATCCCTATTTTGCTCCATTACAAATCTACAAACTTCAAAGTAGAGGTGGATACGACTTACAACATCATCTTCATAAGTTAATACTCCATAAATTGATTTTTCTCAAAAAAAAAAAACCCCATAAATTGATAAATGTTACTATGCAATTGGAAAGCGTTCACCTCCCAAGGGCGCCACGTCATAAAATATGTTTTTAAATATATATTTTTTTAGTATCTCTGTTAAATCAGATAAATAATACATAACTGTCTCCTGATGGTTGGGGGCCGATATACCTCCCACACATTTTTTTTTCTCTCCTATGGGCAATATAAGCTACCCACAGTGGGTAGGAGAACATGACTCCTATGCAATTTGTGGCCTTGGGATGAACTGATAGTAAGATTGTATAACAAAGAACCACTTTTCTAAAATTGTGCCACGCTCGAAGCTCAGTACTATAAATTTATTATTTGTGAAATATTGCAAGTGTGCATATATTGAATGATTTATTTATTATTTTAATTTGGTTAGCTGAATACGATTAACAAGTACTGTGTGTTTGATTGCAAATCCAGAAAATGGTTGGGAGGAAAATATTTTCGGGTAAATGAATTTTGGGAAAAAATTTTCCATGGAAAATAGTAGTTGTAGGTGTTTGATTGGATTAATTTAAAAGTTGAAAAATGATGTTATTTTCCTTATTCTTGTGTTTTTTAAAGAAATTTGATCATTTTCCTTATCTTTATGGTTAAAGTAAATTGTTCATTAAAAAAAATAGCCAAACTTTTTTTGGAAAACAAAAACCACCTCCCCCCAAGGAAAACATTTTCCTTGAAAACAAGAAAAAGAACAGAAATCGAGAAAAAGTTGAAAAACTTTTTCCAGGAAAAAAATACAATCAAACAACCAAGAGTGGAAAAAAAATTGGAAAATGAGTTTTCCTAAGAAAAGAAGTCGAATCAAACACACCCGTAGTTGATTGGTTAAATACAAAGTGGGAGATAATTTTAAGGTAGGGCTGAGGTTGATGATAGTTTCTGCAGTACTTTCAAAATTTGATTTAGTATACACGCACATTTTGAAGAAGAAGAAGAAGAATAATAATAATAATAATAATAATAATAATAATATATTAGTTTATAGTAAGCAATATTTTTTACGTTAATAATTTTTTTTATTAACATGTCACTGATTTAATGTATTCTACAAATTACGAAACTATTAATTCATGTGTAAATTAATACATTATTGTTAATACGATTTTCTCTACTCCCAACATTATTAAGATAATAATATAATATCCATATATATAAGAAATATTTTTGTTTAGTAAAGGGACATTCTGTTTCTTTTATGCCTTAAATATGCTGCTGCATGCGTTATATCTCTACCTTATTTATAAAGCTTATTTCTCGCCAATAAACAACTTGTCGTTGTAGAATAGCGGTGAGTATTCTCGCCTGTCACGTGGGTGACCCGGGGTAGATCCTCGGCAGCGGCGTAAAGTTTTAAATCCATTTTGAGGGGAATTTTGGCTTCCCCTCAAACTTCAGGACCATATGATACTTAAATGGAAAAGTGGAGGGGTTCAGAGATCAATTTCGAAGAAGACAAGAAGACAAATAATTAGACAAAAAATTTCGTTACCGGGACTGGAACCCGGGTTCAGAGGTGAGAACCGAGTATTCTAACCAACTAGAATACAACAGATTTATGTGCATGTGCAATGTAAGAAACAAAATTATTTTTAACCAGTGTAGGTCCCAGGTCTCCAATGGAAACGTCAATTGTGACCTTTGTGTCTGTAGCAATCAGCACCGTTCAAGTGCACCTGGGTGCACCATACTTATGGTGCTCAGGTCTTTATGGCGTTCGACATCCGATTTTAATTTGGAATGGGATGCAGATTAGCGCGATGAGATTGAGCCCAACAAAAAAAAATTTGACAGTGGAGGTAGCAAGATCAAAGTTTTGGCCAAAATTATGGCCAAAACTTTGACTGCTCCGTAGCATCTCATCGCTTAGAATCTAGATCCGGTCCTGAATTAAAATCGGACGTTGAGCCTCAGAAAGCACCATAAGCATGTTGCACCAAACATCACTAGTCTGATTAGACAGATTGGGCGTCGGCGTTGGGTGGCGTTTTAAAAACGCCACCCCAAAATGTATTGCTCATATAAGGGTGGCGGTTGTGTAAGAAATCCGCCACCCCAACAAATAAAAGAAAATAAATAAAAATTTGAATTGGTGGCGGTTGTCTTCACAACCGCCACCCAAATTTAAAAATAATAATAATAATTAAAATCGGGTGGCAGTTGCGATGACAACCGCCACCCGAAATTAAAAATTTTTTACGGGTGGCAGTTATTTGCATCACAGCCGCCACCATACAATTTTAAAAAAAATAAAATAAAATTTTCAAACATGGGTGGCGGTTTCTCAAAGAAACCGCCACCCGTTGTAAATAAGAGGTGGCGGTTCTTTTATGAACCGCCACCCAATTGTTTATTATCAGCAACTCATACCAGATCCGGCCAGAAAATAAAGCAAGCTGAAGACGACGACGATACTAGCTAGAAACACTCGCCATTTCTCACTCGAAAATCACCCAAATTGCAGCTAATTCTTCGTGAGTTCGGCCACCATTGAAGTGAGGTAATATTTCTCTATCTATTTAACCAAGAAATTTCTTTAGTTCTAAGTTAGAATTTAAGATTCCAAATTCTAGGTATTTACTTGGAAATGGGCCCGAATTTGGTCAATTTCTTGGTTTTTTGAAGACAAGATTTGAAGAGAGCTTGTCATCTCCTATCAATTGGTGATATTTTTTCATTTTTGAGGTTAGAAAATACCAATCCCCATTTGTAGCTAGATTTTTTTTGTGTAATTGTTGATTTTTCGTTTTTTTGGGCATATTTTAATATATGTATGTGCATTGTGATATATGTGAAATTTGGGGATTATTGTTTGTTAATTGCCGTATAGATATATTATGTGTTTTTCCCCCAAATTTTCTTAATATTTGTTTTAATGTATATGTATGTGGGATTTATCTAGTATGGTTTTATTTCGATGTATTTATTTAGTTAGATTATTTAGTATTAGTTAAATAAGTTATAAGTAATTTTTGGATGAATTAATAGTTAATATAGTTATTAAAATTATTATTTTACGGAATAATAATGGCTACCTTTAATTTTTTGAAATGATCCTAATTTAGTCTTCTACATAGAGAAACTAATGTGTACAATATTTATAAATTATGTTGAATTATATTTCAATATGTAGTAAATAAATAAATATTACTTTTAAATAAATATAATTTAGTAAAATAGTAGTTTGGGAATAATATTTCAAGAAAATTAAATAAATTAGTTTGGAAAAAATTTATATAAATATATTTTATTCATGAAATAAATCTTATTTTTGGATATGTCCCTAATTTAATCTTCTACATATGATACAATAATGCATGCAATATTTATAAATTATATTGAACTATATACATGTCAATATGTTATAATAAATAAATAAATATTGCTTTTATATAAATATAATTTATTAAAAAATAGTTTGGGAGTAACATTTCAATAAAATAAAGTAGTTTAGAAATAAATTAATATAAAAATAATTTATTTATCAAATAAATATTACTTTTTTATATGTCCCTAGTTTAATCTCATACATATAATAAAGTAATGAATACAATATTTATAAATTATGTTGAACTGTATTTAAATATGTAATAAGCATAGGCAATATTAGGTTTACATAAATATATATATATATATTTATATATATATATATATATATATATATATATATATTTATATATATATATATATAAATATATATTTATATATATATATATATGTAAATATATATACACAACTTATTAAAAAAGTAGTTTGCAGGAATATTTAGTATTTCAAATAAATTAACATTAATTTTGTAGTAATATGATCAATTAGCTTGGGATGAAAAGTGTTATATAATATCATTTTAGTATAGCCATTCTAATAGTTTTGTGGTATAAATGCATCAAATTATCGAATTATTTCTCTATCCTTTCGTTATAACGGATCTTATTATATTACACCGCACTTCATTTGCATTGAGCTTAGAAAACCGTTTGAAGATAATCTTGTATGTCATTAACTGTGATCAAATTGTTGCACAATTTAAGATGTACAAGATTATCTTTGAATTCTCCCAGTGGAGAGTTTGTCATCGATCTGCGTATGTCGGACTGTGTTAGATTTAATTTTTGTGTGGACGGTTTTGTATTTATGTGAATTTCGAGTATCCTATTAGTTCTCCGGTGTGGATTACGTTACGTGAATTACACACTTAGGAGAACTAAAGGGAGATGTCCGAAATTTACAAGAAAATACAATGCCTAGGTTCTATACAAAAAATAACACGCTTTGATATTAATGTGAGAGATGACGAATGGTTTAGGTCCCACCATTTTGATTAGATACTGAGTTATAAGGTTGATCTAGAACACTTCCATTATATTACTTGCTTTATTTAATAAAAATGTCAACATCATTATCTTTTATAGTATCTCTACAGAGTTAATATTATAGAATAATAATTCTATAGGTTGTTCAAATGGACCTGAGTTGGATGTATGGGAATCCGACTTCTCTTGAATATATAAAAGGAGTAATTGAGTTTTTGAAATGTGCCGAGGAGGATAAACTAAAGTATAACAAGAGATAAGATTGTATGTCACTGTTAGGTTGCAATAATACAATTGGTTTTGACATGCAGGAAGTAAGAAACCATCTATTTAAAAATGGGTTTAAGTTGGGTTACACATGTTGGTTTTGGCATGGTGAGAAAATAGTGTGTAGTACAAGCAGTGGTGGCACCGGTTCATACTTGCGTAATGAACATCGGTTGGGCAGTGACAGCGATGGTCATGCGGAACATGTAGAGACGAATGTGGAACACGATCGGTTGGATGAAATGTTATGTGATGTGCAAGATGACTTCATTGACAGGCCACATGAGTTCGATAAACTGTTCGCAGATTCTGAAAAGCCTTTGTATCCTGGTTGTCTAAAATACAACAAATTATCAGCTGTGTTTAGTTTGTTACATTTGAAAGCGAAAAGTGCGTGGAGTGATCGAAGTTTCACGGCACTATTAGAGTTCTTAGTAGATATGCTTCCGGATGACAATGAGTTGCCTAACTCAACGTATAAGGCGAAAAAGATGTTATGCCCATTGGGTATGGAGATTGAGAAGATAGACGCTTGTCCAAATGATTGTGTACTATATCGAAAAGAGTATCGGCAATTGCAAGCGTGTCCGAAGTGGGGTACCAGAGGTATAAGAGAAGCAATCATAACTTGGTAATGGCGGGGTAAGAATGGTTCTCGGCTAAAGTGTTATGGTATTTGCTGTGATTCCAAGGCTTAAACGATTGTTTGCAAATGCAGAGCGATCACGATAAAATTGTTGTGGCATGCACCGAGAGAGGAAAAAAGATGGTAAATTAAGAAATCCTGCTGATTCACCTGAATGGTGCAATTTCAACAGGAGATTTCGTGATTTCGGAAATGAAGATCGGAACCTCCCTCCCTGGCTGTCTATGAAGCGTAAATACATGATGATGTCCTTACTAATCTCGGGGCCAAGGCAAATAGGAAATGATATCGACGTGTACTTAACTCAGTTAATTGATGATCTAAGATTCTTTGTGGGATGACGGTGTAGAGGAATTTGATGCTAATCGTCGAGAGAATTTCAATCTACATGCAATGCTATTCTGCACCATAAATGATCTCCCTGCTTTTGGTAACTTATCCGGTTACACGATTAAGGGTGGTAAGGCATATCCCGTGTGTGAAAATGCAACCTTTAGCCAGTATTTGGGTAATTGTAAGAAAAATGTGTACATGGATCATCGGGTTTTTTTTCCTAAAAATCATAAATATCGAAAAAATAAAGAGGATTTCAATGGGCAAACTGAGAATCGAGTCGCACGATTGCCGTTATCTGGGGAAGAGGTGTTTGAAAGAGTCAAAGACATTTCAGTTCAATTTGGCAAGACTTCTAAGCCGACTAGAAAGAGTATATGGAAGAAGAGATCGATCTTCTGCAATTTACTGTACTGGAAGTACTTAGAGGTGCGACATTGTATTGACTTCATGCACGTAGAGAAGAATGTTTGTGATAGTATCATCGGGACGTTGTTAAACATTCCAGGAAAGACAAAAGATTCTTTTAGTGCTAGAAAAGATATGATGGAATCGGGAATACGGCCTGAGTTAGCGCCTATTGAAGAGTTAGGGAAGCGTCCATTTTTACCAGCAGCGTACTACACACTATCTAAAAGGGAGAAACAAAAATTTTGTGAATGCTTGAAAGGTTTGAAGGTTCCATCCGGCTATTCATCAAACATCAACCGATTGGTGTCGATGAAGGACTTGAAATTGGTTGGGATGAAATCTCACGATTGTCATGTTATGATGCAGCAGCTATTACCAATTACCGTTTGAGGCATCTTGTCCCGAAAATGTGAGGCGTGTACTTACACAACTTTGCTTTTTTCAATGCAATATTGATGGGTTATTGAACTTTGACGAGTTAAATAGATTGCAAGCAAGCGTTATTGTAACCCTCTGCCCGACTTGAAATGTATTTTCCACCATCCTTTTCGATGTTATGGTGCATTTGGTTATTCACTTGGTTCGACAAATCAAGTTGTTAGGTCCTGTGTTTTGCACAATATGTATCCGGTTCAACGATTCATGGGTGATACGAAGGGACATGTGAGAAATCGGTTCACACCAAGGCGATCGTAGAAGGTTATGCTCTTGAAGAAGTCATTGAGTTTTGTACTGATTACCTAGCAAGAGTCGGACCCATTGGTATTCCTACATCTCGACATGAGGGAAGGCTCGAAAGTAAGGGCATTATTGGGCGCAAGTCGATCGATCCTCGTCTTTGAAGACTTAGCCAAAGCTCATCTTCTCGTCTTGCACCATCTTCTTTGCGGTTCAACCATGCCGATGAGCACAAAGCGATTGCTAAGAGTAGAGAATCCTTTAAAAGGGGAGATGTGGTTGGTTCTCGAACATAATCGTTGTTTTGCAAAATGGTTCAAAATAAAGTAATGAACCAATTGACGCATATGCTGGAAATTATTCTGAAGCGATCAAGTGGTTGGCTTACGGGCATGCTTCGCGTGTTACCTCTTACCAGGATATGACATTAACGGGTACACATTTTATATAAAAGTCAAGATGATAAAAATGCGATGCGAGCGATTGGAGTCACACAAGTGGCAATATCGCGATAATATCTTGATACATACTACGGCGTGATTGAAGAAATTTGGGAACTTGATTATAAGGTATTTGGATGTGTGTATTCAAGTGCAAATGGGTGGATAACGCAGGTGTATCGAAAGATAAATTGGGTTTCACTAGGGTGGATTTTTCTCGAGTTGGAAGTCGTAATGACCCGTTCATACTTGCATCACAGGCTAAACAGGTGTTTTATGTTACTGATCCGGGCGATACAAAGTGGTTGGTTGTTCTCCAAGAAAAGAGGCGTATTGTTGGTATCGGTGATGTGGTTGACGAAGATGAATATGACCACTGGGATGAAATGCCACCATTTTCTGTTGAACTACCTCAACTAGATCCCCAGGAGCACAATAGTGAAACAAATTACCTTCGTTCAGACCATCAGGAAGGAGAATACGTGGAATGCTAGGTGAATTACTATTTTCGTAAGTTCAACGTTATTTCATTACTATTTAGTGGTAATAGCAATCCATTTGCACATCATATCTTATCTTTTGTTATAATTGTGATTATTAATGTTATTTTTTGTTAAAGTGTAGGGAGGCGGCGAATTGTGGCAAATACGACGGATTCTTCATCCCCATCAGGTTCACCATGTGCTGCTAACAGCACAAAACGGAGTAGAGGGTTGACGACCATGTCGAAGTGGAAGGGAAAGAACATTCAGTTAATCGAAGAAGATTTCGATGATCTACTCCGGCCGAAGGGGCCGCATAGTACTGGGTTCCGTCATTATATTGGGGTAGTTGCGCGCTCCAAAGTAAATATAAATTACTGTAAATGGACAAAGGTGGAAAACGGGTTGAAGAACATGATTTGGGCAGATATTAAGGTAATAAAAACATAAATTGAAATTTTGTTACGGATCTATAACCACTTATATTAGTGCTTAGTGACCCGTTTGTTTAATATTGCAGACATCGTGTAATTTGAAGGATGACAGCCTTAAAAGGACGATTGTGTCACAAGCTGGAGTACGGATGAGAAATTTCAAAAGCAAGCTCGTGAAGAATTGGATTCGCCCAAAGAAACCAAGAACAGACACGCCACCACAAGTGTATAACTTCATTACCGAGGAAGATTGGGAAGAATTCAAACAAACAGTCAGTAGTAAGGAATTTCAGGTATACTCTAGTGATTACAATTAAATATTTAATAATTTTTTCCTTTTCCCATAAAATAATATTTGTGTACGGGCCACATTAGCATTGAATCCATCGTAATTCTCACTAATGGTATGCTATTAATTTCTTGAAGGCCATTAGTGAGAAGGCGAAAGAAAGTCAATCGCATAACAAATATCTCCATCACATGGGAGCAGCAGGTTATGCAGGCATGAAGGAAGTGTGGGCGAAGAATGATCCTCTGGGGCATTTATCATCATCTGGGTCCGTACCCGAAGAGATTTTGCAGAGTGATCGGTCATGGGATTACTTACGGGCAAGATTACAAGTGCTGCCTGATGGATCTGTGGTGTGTCCCAATAAAATTCAAGAGGTGTATGACAAGATTGTGAGTATTTTCCCTTTCATCGTGTGCATACTTTCGATTTTTATACCAGTGATAATTGTTGACACTTAATTTTAATTTTATTGAAATAGGTGGTTAAGTCTCAAGAAGTTATGGAGGGGACATTCATCCCGGACCGACATTACGACATACTCTCGGAAGCTCTAGGGAAAGAGGATCATCCGGGTCGGCCGAGGACTTTCGGTGGCTATGTAGGCGGTGTACGAGCAGTTTTTTGGAAAAATCCGAAAAATCCAAAAGACTCATTTCGAATCAGGATGACTTGGATACTCGGGTTGCGAGGGAGGTCTAGAATCAATTGAATGCTGAATTTGATAATAAGGTACAGCAGAGAGTTGTTGATACACTGCATTTGCGACTAGGCATCCAATTGCCTCCTTATATTGGAGCAGCGATGCCAAATACTAGACACGCAAGCAAAAGCGGTGTTTGTCGTGCCTCATTTGCGCGGAATCTATCCACATCGTTATCAGTATTTTTAATATTTTTAATTTATTTTACAATGTTGGTAATAATTGCAATATTTCACTTATAATTAGTTTTAAATGTTGGTAATACTTGCAATATTTTACGTATAATTAGTTTTATAATATTGATAATTTTTTTGATGGATAGGAAATTACCAATTGCATACTATCTGTGCTATATGGAGGCCAGATACTACAGGTAGCGCAAGGGATTTGTTGTCCTGTTACAAAAGACACTGTCGTGCATGGTTGCAAACTCAAAGAAGGAAATGTCAAGGTACGAGTTGATATGGCTCATGAGCAATGTCGTGAGTTGCCTCTTCCCGAACCAGTTCGAGATGACTTGGTTACCATAGGGGACGCCATTGGAAGTTTTGTTCAGTGGCCAAAATGCATAGTTTGCTTGGAAAATATAAGTTGTTGAGTTGTTGATATCTTATAATATGTTTTACTTATTTATTTTTAATATTTTATAATTATTTAATACACACATTGTAATAACTCGAAGTACTATTGTAGGATACTATTGTTGGTGATAAGGATAATCAATCACATCAATGAAGAAACCGCAAAGTGTTGTTGTGTCAACGGTGGTGGATCACGCAATCTCGTTGATGAAGCAACATATCATACTCTTCACATTTCTTGCAAGCTATTGGTCGATCTGATCAATATGATGCCCAGTGATAGTGATACTTTGGTGGTCCCGATCGGCGGCTTGTTTCCTGAATCACCTAATACCGTTTGTTACTGCTACTGATATCGCGGAATTCATGACGATGAACTGGTTGAATACTTCTATTGTGGAAGTATTTCAAATGTGAGCCTTCAATTCCAATTTTAAATTACATAACTCTTTCAATATTCGGGTTACCAAATATAGTATCTTTTCGTATGTTGTTTAATATAGGTACATCTATCGGAGGTATGAGCAGTTTGATGTGCCATTCGGCTTTATAAGTCCATCACGAATATCGGCAGTCATGGTTAGGACTCAACATCGGGAGATGTCACTCTATATTAGCAGGCTGACTCTTGTGGATTTGAAGGACAACAAATATATTTTTGCCCCGTATCATCAAGAGTAAGATCACTCATTTGTTGATATATACATCTAATGTTAATTAATTAGTTCGAAAATTATGAATATGTTATTAAAAAACTAACTCTCTCGTTTGTTAGTCATCACTGGTTATTGCTTGTTATCGAACCATCGGTCAATACGATAATGTATTGGATTAGATTAGCTAATCGGGGAGAGAAATTTGGGCGATCAAATCGCTCATATGCGTGTAAGTAAATATCCAATGACTTTCATTTCATTTATTAGTTTTCGTATGATAAGTTGGAGTTTAGATAACTTAAGTATTAATATTAGTCATATAATTTAAATTTTTAGGGCTTTTAGAGGGATATGGAAACAAATGGGTTTAAGACAAAGCAGTGTTGAGTGGAAATATCCTCCGGTATGTATATGCACAAATTTAAACAATAATATTTTTTATGGCCTTGGTTCGTCTTTTATTATATTTGGAAGATATATGGTTATCTTTCAAATTTTGGTATTGCTTATTTTATTTTTTGGCAATGTACAAACTTTAGTGTACGCAACAACCAGGAGGCAATGAGTGTGGTTATTGTGTCATGAAGAATATGCATGACATACTGATAGACTATGCTCAAGGCCATGAACTACAAACGGTATGTTTATTATCATAAAATGTAGCTTGTTAATTTAGGCATTCAGTACTTTATTAAAAATGTATAACCCTTATTATCTTTCGTTTTACTCCTTGAGATGAATAAAGTGGAAGAGTATTCTCAGGCGATATCGATATCGTCATGCGAGAACTTTGGGTTCAATTCTTCGAGAGGTTATGAATTGAAAAGATCATTTACATGTTTAATTATACTCATTTTACTTTGATTTTTATAATGTTTTCGTGCACGGAATTTCATGTTAACTCTTACACTTGTAGTCATATAACTATAGCAATGAACTTTATTTAGAGTTTTATGTAAAGTTGTTGTATGTAGAGTTGCATTGTGTAGCGTTTTGTTGGGTACTGTTAGCTCTAATTTGATAACTAGTTGGATTTGTGTTCTTTGCGTTGTATATAGTATGAATCAGTGGATGTATTTGAGTTGTATGGATATATTTGGGTGATGAAATGGTTGGATTGCAGGTTCAAAAAACTGTATTAAATTACAGTTTTTAAATTACAACAAAAATTAAAAAAAAAAATTAGGTCATGGCGGTTGTATTATTACAACCGCCACCTAAACATTTTTAAAATCAAACATTTTTTTTAAAAAATTAAGTGGTGGTGGTTGTATTATTACAACCGCCACCTAAACATTTTTAAAAAAAATTAAAAAGTATATCGGGTGGCGGTTGTTTAGTTACAACCGCCACCCCAACAAATTAAAAAATATATATATTGAATTCGGGTGGCGGTTTATGTGTTACAACCGCCACCCGAGATATTCATAATATAAAAAATATATATATTGGGTGGCGGTTGTTTTATTACAACCGCCACCCGAAATTCCTATATTTTTTTTAAAAAAATATTGGGTGGCGGTTGTTTTTAGAAAACAACCGCCACCCGAAATATAAAGGGTGGCGGTTTTTTAACCGACACCCAAAATCATACTTTGGGTGTCGGGGCTTTGGGTGACGGTCAAAGAACCGCCACCCGAGCCATAAAACTACCGCCACAAGATGATCTTTCTGTACTAGTGCATTTTCGGTAATCACTAATATATGATGGAGAGAAAAAAGAAGGAAATCTATATAAATAAATGTAATCCGGTCATTAATGACCATTACCACTCTAATTGGCCCGGTTATTATCTCGAGCCCTAGCCAATGAGTTGAGAAGAGGTAATTGGAGTAACTTTTCACTGTCCCCCTAGCTAATATTTCATTGTTGGGTCGAGGCAGAGCAAAGAAAAGTCGGAGCGAAGACCCTCCTCCCCATTTTTTTTCCCCTCTAGCTACCCAATGAAAAGTCAGGCGGAGAGCAACAGTTCTATATATGATGTCTTCGCCTCCACACTGAATTAGACGACACAGTCGTATTTTAACTTTTTCCATTTTATTTTTCTGCTCCACACTGAATTAGACGACACAGTCGTATTTTAACTTTTTCCATTTTATTTTTCTCCGATGGCCGGAATGTGATGCATGAATCATGTCTCCAATTCATGAAATTGTACGTATTTAAGCATAATATCATAAAAAAGCACATCTAAATTAAATGTGTTGATCATGCACGTTTGCTTCTTCCACCTGGATTAGGTTGCATCGTTGCTACACACTTACCTATGAGAAAAATTAATTACTAGCTCAGCTCGTGAAGGTTCTAAATTTTAAATTTCAGGATAATCAATCATAATTATATTTTAAAGAGATATCAAGTTTTTCAAAATGATGTGGCAAAAATACCCCCCACGATGATTTCAAAATCATTATATTTCTCAACGAAATTGTTATTATAAGTAAAAAAGCATAACAAAACAATGAAGTCGTTATTTTACCAAAGATAAATTGATCACCCTTTTATAAAAATTAATATCCGTGTAAATGTTAATTAATGTATGATAAATCAGTAATTAAAGTTGAAAAAGTTAACAATCAAGTAACATGTAAAGAGTGCATTCACTATTTAATAACAAGAACTAGCTAGGATATAAATTAACATGAGAAGTACTGGTAGAACATATTAACATGTAAAGAGTGCATTCACTATATAATCCTAATATTCTTTGGTTTGCTAATGAATTTCTACTTTATTCTCACCTAAGCATCTTGTTTCTGGTTTTACTTTTCACTATTATATTTCAGCTAGCCTTTATTTTGTTTTTAAGTTATTGTTCGAAGTTTCAAATGGAAAATTATTTTCCTTGGTCCAAAATCGATTCCACTTACTGTTTATCGTGTTCATTTAGAATTCACAAATGATATATATGCTTCGATGTGTTTCCTTTGGATAGCAAAATTTATCTTTTATAATTAAAATTGTGGATACGAGCGGTAGGATATTAGAGTATTTTCTTTAATTTGGCTTGTACTTTTGATCTGTTTCTCAGTTATTGTTGTACATTAATGATACTTTTCACTATTAATTAAACTTTTCGGGTTTGGTTGTACGTAGGTGGATCTTGATCGAGGATGTGCCTTATGAACATTAGCTTTCTGTACGTAGCTCAGATTATTTCCTTGAATCTCAAAGGTATATATATCACATTTTTTTTTTTTCATATATAGTTTTGCTACTAATTAATTCACTACACACATGTTTGATGTTCCCTTGCTTGTCTTTTTTATTTTTGAAACTAACATTGGCACTTGTTAATGACAAGAGACAGAGATGCGATACTGCAGATACATACTGATCCAAAACGCATACAATATATTCTCTCTTTCATCATGTAAATGTTTGCAGTCCATTTGGAGAGAACAAAAATGGTGAAGCTTATCGTTGGAGGTCAGAGAAATGAGAGAAGAAAGTGGATTCATCTATTTGAGGGTGTTACTGCTGTGATATTTTTGCACAGCTATAAGCAAGTATTGCCCATGTTGCTTCCACTGGTATGCTTTTTACCCCTCAAGCTGATTGGGTCATCATTAACACATGCTAATCACTGGGTTTCAGGTATGATCAAACGAAGGCACTAGCAAAAATCGACCGATGGAGACTAAGGAACTCTTCGACTGGGTATTCAAGCAACCATGCTCAAAGGTTTTATCTATTTCTTCTGAGTCCATCTTCTATGCATTTTTGTTTGTGTCTGCATTTGATATGAATAAAATGACCTGTGCCTTCATCTTGGTCTGCATAAAACTTGATTTCTGCTGTTTCTCAGCAAATTTGATTTATTTGAGAAGGTTCTCAAAGTAAGTTTACACTGTACAGGAAAGATGGTTAATGTTTAACGTTGATGAGACTGGTTGAGGTGTCCTCTGTGTATGCAAGTACCTCTTAATGTTTATGCGTGATTCAAGGATTACTAGCTAATTTCAATGGGAAAAAAGAAAGGGGCCATGCGTATGAATAAGTATATATATATATATATTTTTTGGTGGCAGGATCACTCTGCTCCATGAAAAAGCTGTTGTTTCAACTCATAGTTGGTAGCTAATACATTGACAAGCATTTAAGCTTTTATTTGTTGAATTTAGTGATCTATCCATAATTAGTAAGATACTACTGAAATAAAAATGCAGAGAATGCAAATTTTGGAACTCAGCAGTTTCTCCCTAGAAATCAGTGCGTCCCATACTCTATTGGTCCTCCATCCTCAATGGTCGGAGGAATGCTGGTCTGGGCTCCTATAAATAGGAGCAGCCAGATAGGAGCAAATATCAATGGAAAATAGAAATATGAAGAACTTAAACTTCTTTGTTATCGTTATTGTCATGCTCGTGGTCACGGCTCTGGCTGAGGCACAGCCACCTCATCTGTGTCTCAATGAAGACACACCTGCAACGATATACAAGAAAGATGTCGCTTGTCTGCTGATCTGTGGGGGCGGAGACATCATTGAAGTGTTAGTTTGCCTCTTCAAGAAAAGGCATGGCAAAAGATCAAAGTTAATAAAGTGCCTCGTCGAGACGGGGTTGAAAGATGTGGCGTGCTTGGCCATGTGCAGGATGTGATTCCCGGGCCTGCAGAAGCAGGCAGTGGGGCGAACCTCTTAGCAGTAATAATAATAATAATAATAATAATAATAATAAATACTCCAAGATGATATATATATATATATATATATATATATATATATATATATATATGTACACATATATATATAGATATATTATATATAGTATAAGATAATAATAAAAAATAATCATCCCCATTCCTTTTTTTTTTTTTTTTTTGAATAGCTCATTCCAGTATTATTATTAAGACTTCTTGTTATTATTATCATCTTGGAGTATTTATTATTATTATTATTATTATTACTGCTAAGAGGTCCGCCCCATTGCCTGCTTCTGCCGGCCCGGGAATCACATCCCGCACATGGCCAAGCACGCCACATCTTTCAACCCCGTCTCGACGAGGCACTTTATTAACTTTGATCTTTTGCCATGCCTTTTCTTGAAGAGGCAAATTAACACTTCAATGATGTCTCCGCCCCCACAGATCAGCAGACAAGTGACATCTTTCTTGCATATCGCTGCAGGTGTGTCTCCATTGAGACATAGATGAGGTGGTTGTGCCTCAGCCAGAGCTGCGACCGCGAGCATGACAATAACGATAACAAAGAAGTTTAATTTCTTCATATTTTTATTTTCCATTGATATTTGCTCCTATCTGGCTGCTCCTATTTATAGGAGCCCAGACCATCATTCCTCCGGGCCATTGAGGATGGATGACCAATAGAGAGTATGGGGCACATTGATTTCTAGGGAGAAACTGCGAGTTCCAAAATTTGCATTCTCTGCATTTTTATTTCAATAGTATCTTACTAATTACAGATAGATCACTAATTTCAGTAGTATCAACTCTTATCCAACCAACAAACATCTTCCAAAACTAGAAAATGTTTGCTTAAATGGAAGATTTTTGGTTTCATGCATGTTGCATCAACTTCATAAAACCTGCTATTGTAGCTGCTCAAATCTAGATGGCTTTAGATCTTTCAGACATGACGCATGTTCCTCAAAAACAAGACTTGCTGTATTTTTTGTTTGTTTTTTTTTCTCTCCACTAACTAAGCACTAACGTCATTGTAGTATAGTGGTGAGTATTCCCACCTGCTAGGTTGCACGGAAATGGACACGGGACACGAAACGGGATACGAAACGAAACGGGATACGAAACGAAACGGGAAAACGTGATTTTTGAAAAATCTAGGATACGAAACGTTATGGAAACGTTATGTGGTAATTATTTGCTTTTCAATATAATTTCAAAACTCAACCTCCAAAAACTATTTAATATGAAGTAGCTAATCAAGATATCAAAATCAAATAAATTTAATTAAAATTTGAAATTTTAATGACAATTTTTGGATCCAAATTTCATTTTGCATTTTAGGTTAATTAATAATTAGAGCTAGTTGCCAAGAAGAATTCTATTTAGTTTAGTTTTTTAGGTTAATTACTTAATTAACATTTTTTTGTGAACTATAATTAATTTTTATTTTTATTTTTATTTTTTTGAAAAAATCTAAATTTTTGTCGCAAAGCTTCCTAAAAGTTTCTTAAAAGTTTCTATAGAGTGTCCATAAAGTTTCCATAGAGTTTCGGAATTTATTAAAAAATATGAAACTTTTTTAGAGTTTCCGAAACGTTTCCGGAGAGTTTCGGTTTTCGAAACGTTTTCGACACAAAACGCTTGTCTTGTAAGAGTTTCCGTGCATCATAGCCCACCTGTCATGTGGGTGACCCTGATTTGATCCCCGGCAACGGCGTAATGTTTTTAAATTCATTTTGGCTTCCCCTCAAAATTAAGATACTTAAATTTAAATGGAAAAGTGGAGGGGGTCAGAGACAAATTTCGAAGAAGTAAAATAAGTCCAAAACATTCCATTGCCAGGACTTGAACCCAGGTCTCTTTTCTTTGGGTGAGAGCCCAACATCCTAACCAACTAGACTATGACGGATTTACCTACTATTGAAACAACGATGCTTCAAAAAATCTTTGATGAAAAACACTTGGGGTTGCCAATACTGTTCATTAGCTTGAACTATTTTTAAAACACCAATTCTCTAAAAATTTTGTTTCAAAATACTATCAAGCAAGCTTTTAAGAAAAGAAATAAATAAAGGAAAGTAATATTTATTGTAAAAATTACTTTAATTCATTGAGTGAGATACTTTGTACAATTATTGTTATTTTATCGTCTCTATAAAATTAAGACACTCAACATAATTATACAATTAAAATTATACTCATCAAATATAATGAAATTAATAAATTGGTCGTTGTTTTGTCTCGTCTTTTGCTAATAATTAGGTAACAAGAAGTTGTACGAACATGATTTTGTAAGATTAATAACGTGAATATCGGCATAAAATTTTTAAATAACATGGTAATGGTTTATGAGCATTTAATTTAATTCAATTTAATTGAACTCCGATGACAATGTCAGCTGTGGCCTCTATATACGTCTGTAGTAGTAATATATGCGAGAAGAAAAGAAAGAAAACTATATATCCATACACATAAATGCAAAATCAGGACATTAATATTATTTTCCTGCCTAATTACCCATTACCATGCTAATTGGCCCGTTTATTATCTCAAGCCCAACCCATCCTTGCCCAAAATTTGTTCGGTCGATACTTAAACCCAAGCCTGAATCTTCTCCTACCGATTTCATCGATCCTCTGCACTAATCCTGCGTCTTTACTCTGATTTTCCAAATTGCGCAATTCAATACTGTACTCTCTTTCGATTCTCGTTTATAGAACCTTTTTTTTTTTTTTTTAATGATTAAGAAGTGGATTATGATATTTTGGCTATTATTCAATACTGTTTGGGATATAATTTGTTGGGTTTTACTTGGTGTGTACACACAAAATTATTACCATACCCTAATAGAGGTATGGACCTTAACACTTTCAGAGGGTAAAATAGTAATTTACTATACCTTTATTAGGGTATGGTAATGTATAGTAATAATTTTGTGTGTACACCTAGATTTATCCTAATTTGTTATCTGTGATTGAACTTTTTTTCGAACTAGTATTTATGGGATTTTTTTAATTGATTTAACCTTTATGTTGCAAGCCCAATACAACAAACCTTCAACTACCCAAAGTCATCCATTTAGAATGCATAAACAACTCTTCACAAGCAAGAATTTAACCTTTATGACACTAATCAAATTTGAGGCAAACCTCCTCCTGTGCCCTGTGTAGTGAGCAACAGAATTATATTACAAAAAAAAAAAAAAAAAGGTGAATTTTTTCCATATTTTACAATTGCTATTTACTCCTATTCCTATTCCTATTCCTATTTACTATTCCTATAAACCAAGCTTCAATCAAATACAAGCAAGCACAATCCACTCAACGGGGCAATTAATCCTTTGAGCTTTCCGATTTTGATCACAAACATAACCCGATCATTGCCGGAAACGAAGTTTTATTTTCCTAGTTTAGCTATTTTTGAAACAATGATTCGTCTAAAATTTCTACTTCAAAAAATCTTTGATGAAAGAATCATTTACTATGGACCAATACTAGTTCGTCAGTTCGAACTGATTTTTAAAACACTGATTTTCTATAATTTTTGCTCCAAATACTATCAAGCAAAGCTTTTAAGAAAAATAAATAAAAGAAACTAATATTTATTGTAAAAATTACTTTAATTCATCGAGTAGTGAGATACCTTGTACAATTATTTCCATTTTATCATCTCTATAAATTTATGACATTTTGACATAATTGTATAGTTAACCTCTTTGGTACATATAACTAGTAACTAGTCTTCATCCTCTCTCTCAACTCCCTCTCAGATATTTCCTTTCTCACATCTCAATTTCCTCTTTCAACCCATGGAGAGTGGTGATTTTCGGCCTTTTTTGGCCTGAAATCACCGCTCTACATTTTGTTTCTTTGTTGCTTATCTTAAAATAAGTGGTTTTTCCACCTAGATTTGTGTTTTTTATTCGTGTTCTTCGTGATTTCGTCGTCTTGTGCGGCGTTACGTTTTCTGCCGTCTCGTTACGGTCTTGTTTTATTCGTCTGTTCGTGTGTTGGATTGGTCATCAGATTCGATCTATCATGGATTCAACCAATATTTCGGCGTCAATGTTACAGATCCGGAGGCATGGGTATTCCGGTGACTTTGATTTTATCATATGTGTAGGCATTTTACCCCTTTTTTGCTATTAACCTGAGCGCTGCGAGTTTGTTCGCAGATTCACCATTTGTGTTTTTAGCGGCTTTGAATTTGTACTACTATCGATGTATTTTGCCAATCTGAATTAATGAATACTTTGTTTGTCAAAAAAAAAATAATTGTACAGTTAAAATTATACTCATCAAATATATAATAAAATTTATTAATTGATCATTGTTTTGTCGGGCCTCTTGCAAATAATTAGCTAACAAGAAGTTCTACGTACGAACATGATTTTGTAAGATTAATTCATGTGATTATCAACATAAAATGTTTAAATAATAACATGGTAATGGTTTATGAGCATTTAATTCAATTGCATTAATCTGCAATGGGAATGTGAGAATGTCAATTTGGCCTTTACTTACCAACTATGAGCTATAACCAAAAGAAAATACTCGTACACTCAAGTATAAAACTCAAAGTCAATTGTTGGCGATATATACAGGATATGTTTGATTGATGATAAAGTTAATTTTTATATGCGTGTTAAATACGTGGTTGAAATTTGGGAAAAATATATTAAATAATTGAATGAGTTGTTGTAAATGATGAGAGAAAAAAAGTTGATAAAATTTATTGTTAGTTTATGTTGAATAGAACAATGCCTTATTATCCAAGTGTTTGATTCAACAAGGACGTGTGAAATCTCATGTGGAACACACGCTTCAAGCCCTTTAGATCCTGTTCTTTTACAACTTTTACCAAATTTTTATATATTTTAATTCATTCTCATCCAAAATCAAATCAATTATATCCATATATCTTTTGGGACCTACTGTACTACACAAATCTCCACCACTCAACTACACTCATTTTCTCTCTTATTTCACATCAAAACTCATAAATACTCATAAATATATATAAACTAACGGAGCTTTCAAACTTTTATTTTGTTAAAACTACGTTTTTATGTTGAGTAAAATTGTAAAAGTACAGTACGTGTGATCTCCTCAAACTTCATCTCAAATTAATGCAATATCTTTTCTCACAATGTATGTCATGCTTTCAAGAGGAATCTCTGTGATGACATGCATTCAAGAGGAATTTCTATGACAATAACAAAGGTTTTGTCAAGTTAAATGCCCCTTACTGTATAAAAATTATTGTATACACTTGATGGCAGAAAAATCCGGTCTAATTTAAATCCGATGGATACCCGATTTGAATGGAGCAATTTTTTTCCGATTCGACGATCCGTGGATCATTAATCCGTGGATCGGCCGATCCGAAACGGATTTGGATTTGGAGCGGATCAGGTCTAATCCGATCCGATCCGATCCGATCCGAATTGATTTTATTTTTTATTTTTATTTTTATTTATTTTTATTATTTTTTATTTTCTATAAAAATATATACTAATATGGATTGTATTTGAATTTTTTTTTGATCCGATCCGATGAATTTGGATTTGGATCGAAGTGATTGATTTGGATTTGGATCAGGCCGATCCGATCCAAACCCGATCCATTACTAACACTATATACACTATACAATATTTTCATATAGTGAAATTTTAATTTTCAACAAATATTTTCTTTATGAAAATAATATCATTTTTTGTCTTTGTCAAAAATATTTACCACTTATTCAAATAAATTATTTTACATACAAAGTGCATCGCCAGTTTGACTACACTAGTACTGAAAACGTTACTTTGTTTCTTGGTTTAATATAATAAAATTTTATTGACATTTCTTTAGGAAAATCATAATTAATAAATTAATCAACCAGTTCCGAAAGGAACACTCTACTTTCCAAAAATGTATGCTAACCTCCATTATTTTGTGACTTCAATCTTCAAAATTTATCTCCTATATGTGATACAAGTCCTCTTAGATTGTAATTCTTGAGTCTTGAAGCAACAATCTCAATAATTTCAACTTCAAACTCAAAGGGTGTGATTGATAGGATTCCAGGAAAGGGAATTTCATGAAAATGAATTTCGGGAAAACAGATTCCAACCTCTTTCTTGGATTGAGTTTTCCAGGAAAATTATTGTTTTTGTGCTTTAAACACTTGTACCTGGAAAATAATTTCCAAGAAAATATTTTCCATCAAATACCAAAGCTGGAAAATGATTTCCTTGATTTGATATTTTTCTGAAAAATATTTACCAATCAAACACACCCTAACAGCTTGAAATGCAGATGGAAAACAAGTTTTGTTGTCTCCAATGTACTAGGAACTCTGCCATGATGAGCCCATAAGAGATTTTTTGACAAAAATTTCATAAGAAAAGTTATTGTTTTGAAAAGGTGTGATTAAAAAAGTAAAGCCACATTATTGAGAGATATTAAAAATAACTTTTTATTGGAGCAACAAAAAGTGATTCTGAAAAAATTTTGTCAAGCAAACTCTGAAAAAGGCTTATACTAGAGCTACTGAAGAGAAAGGAGGATCGAGTACAAAAGACGGCGAGAAAACTTCTTCTTCCTCTGTTACCGAATCAATCAAAGTCTTTACTTCGTCCTTGGAAAATACGCTCCGCAGCGAATCACATTGTGACATGTGTCCCTTTGTCTCCGGTCCATCGGCGGCAGACGCTACTGTAGTATGCAAGACGGCGACGCAAACGGAGAATGCTTGTAATGAAGATAACTGCGCTTGGAAATCAACTCCATATTGTCCGTCATAAATTTCCCTTACTGTCAATGCAGCTACATTATCATTTTTCCCCTGCATATATGTGTATGTCATTAGCTATGATTAACAATTACAAGAATATTTGAGCTAATAAGGCACTCTTAAGAGATGAATCCCACATCGACTTATGAAACAAATAACTAACACATTGAAGATATGGATAAACAATGTACATAACTATCAATCTATCACGTCAAACTTTTCGATCAAATGGTTCAACATAATAACAGAGCATACAAAGTTTACCTGAACAAAGAGTTCCAATAAATGTCGATGGTCGATGAGGATATGGTCTTCGGCAATTTGAACGTTTTCATTGCCTAAAACATTGAGGGGGCACGCCATGTCCCAGCCGCCACAGTCACATCCTCCGCCTCTCCTCCACCGTTCTAGCAATGGGGAGGGCCCACAACTAGCGGCGCTCTGCAAGCCGTGTCTTCCCGATGGAACCACTACATGAATCTTTCCACTTCCCTTAAATTTCAGGCCCTCCCTCTTCTTCACCGGGACTTCAATAACAATTGCCGCAATTTCAAGACGTCCACTTTCATTGGATTGCTTAGTCGAGGACGAATTTGGATCAGCGATGTATTGTGCTTTATCAACATTAGGGGACGAGCTAGAAGAATCTTGAGACGAAGCATTGTACAAGACAAACTCTGTCACCATAGAGTTTTCCAAATCTCTCCCACCTTCTAATTCCTTTTTTAAATAACAAGAAACTTGCATCTCCCCTATCATAGAGGAGAAAGAGAAAGTATTGGATTCATTTGATCCCCATTCACTAGCATTATTACTCTTGCTTCTAGTGTGAAGTGAATGAAATGTGTAAACCCAAGTTGAAGAATTTTCATCGTTCCTCATCTTCGCAATGTAAAAAGCATCGTCTAGAGACTTAACATTGAACTCGAAAAGTGGCATCCCGCGTTTATTCTCAACCTTGAAAACGCCATGCAAGTTTGCTGGATTTGAGGGATTGTTTGGGAAGTCTTCCAATAGGGATTTACGAGTTTTCTTGTCATTTTTGAGGCGAAGATTTTCGCTCGTAGCTTGGCTACTAGAACTTAACAGAATGGCTGGAGATTTTGGTCTAGAAAATGAATGAAACATCTTTTTTACATGACTAAATCGACTCTTGATTCTACTACTAGCCCTCGCGCTATCACTTTCCGACTCAGTAGGCGAATGGGGTGAAGAGAATCTCGCCGAAAATGACTTGAGCAATCTAGGAGCTGACATTGTGTTTTGTGGGCTGTTCTTGTCTTTTGTACAACCAACCACATTTTCAGACATGATCCTAGGATCTCGACCTAGCCGAATGTCTGTATCATCTGCTAAAGAAACATTTCGTCGAGAAGGATGAGAAGAACGATTCAAGAAATCCCAATGCGGTGCTTTTCGTTCTGAATTTCGAGACATCATTAACAACCTAATTGGTTCCACTATGAACCTATCTTCATCTCAATTCTCAACTACACAATCAATCAATAGCTACATCCCAAGATATCAGAACAAGAATCAAACACTACACAACTCAAACCATACCTATAATCCCAAATCCCAGATTGAAAAACAAGAACTTATAACAAATGAGTGGAGCCCACTAATAATTTTAAATCTGAAAACCATTTGAAGTAAGGGAAACCCTTGAAGAACTGATCAATCAATACAATTATCTTATGAAATGTGTAAAATAATTGAAGACAGTATTATTAGTGCATACTTGGATTCCAAGCCAAAAAAAAGCAGAATTCAATTAGAGTAGTGAAGCCAAAGAAAAAACCCAACAAACAAAGTGCAACCAAAAGCAATCATTTTTATTAATCTCTTGAGCTTAAAGGCTTATTTGAAACCAAATCACACTCCAGTATGCATCATAAAAATGTAAAATACCATTATAGAGCAGTCGTATATTGCTTCGGAACTAATACTCAGAAAGTTTTTCCCTTGTCATGTAATCAAGAAAAGTATAAAGATGGGACATGAAAATTATCAAATGGGGCCAGCCCTGCCCAGAAACGGTAAAGCGACATAGTATTCCCCAAACTGGAAAATCAATGCCTTAACTGTTCCTTCTTGCTACAATCATGCTCGATTGTGTGTGTTTTTGACATAGTTTGTGTGTAACATGTACAAAGTAAAACTCAAATGTTTATATTAATTTTTGGTCACCATTTGAAAGATTTTACACCAACCCTCGCGATGAATAGGAAAATTATGTCAAATAAAATTGTGATCCTTACTCATGAATGACAAGTACCTAAATTATGAATAAGAAAATAAACAAAGCAAATTATTTGGTTGTTTAGACATATTAATTTTTGTAACGATTTAGCACACAAAATGCTTGACTTTGGGTATCAGAACCCAAATATTTGTACATGTTTTCACGTCTCACAGAGATAAAATAGTTACCATAGTGAAATAGATAAAGTTAAGAATAAAGTTCGGAGTTTTTGTTGATTAACTAATAGTCAAATTTGAACTGAGAAAGTGTCGAACCTTTTGATAGTTGTCATCTCTTGAGTAAAGAACGATTTTGTGAAGTTATTGGAATGAATAGAACTGATTAATGTGCAAGATCTCTCGCAAAAATATCTTTACGATAAATATGTTACATTTTTCAATTTGCTCTTCTTCAAAGCTTGCTTGATAAGATGTTGAGGTAGAAATTTTAGAAGAATCATTCCTTCAAAAGTACCTCAAATGGTTACGCTTCCAGAGTGAGCGAGTGAAGAAAAATAATAGATCAAATGGTTTGCAGCAGGAAATAAGTATTATACAAGTAAAATTTGTTTTCAATCCTGATCACAAATCCGTTGTAGTCTAGTTGGTTAGGATACTCGGCTCTCACCCGAGAGACCCGGGTTCAAGTCCCGGCAACGGAATTTTTGTTGGCTTGATTTCATCGTTTTTTTATTTGAAATTGGACCCCTCACCTTTGCATGCAGGTCGCGATGGTCCTTAAGTTTCAGGGAATGCCAGTGCGAACCAAAAAGCGAAAGTCCAAAAATAAATCCGCCGTTGCCGGGGATCGAACCCGGGTCACCCGCGTGACAGGCGGGAATACTCACCACTATACTACAACGACTTCATTGTTTGTATGCAGCAGAAATATTCTATATCAATGCTTAATAACCTTGAGACTTGATCACCAATTCACCATTTTAAAATTTAGAAATATCAAATAAGAATCAATTGTATCACATAAGAAGATAAAAGATAGATGATTAAAAACATTATTTACTTTTGTTCATTTAAATTTCAATATCGATAATGAAGAAAATTTTATTACATTTTACACAAAGATATTAATAAAATACAATCAATTTATTAAAGAAATATCAATATACTTGAGAGAAAGAAAGCTACGTATATTTATATTGAAATTATTCTTTATATTTAGTGTTAAAGAGTAACATGTTAGAGTAAGTGATATTTTTAGCAAGTAGTAAGAAAGTTCAATAATCAACGAATAACATATCAAAGTTTAGTGATTATTTTGTAATCTGAATATAAATTTAGTGGTCGTTTATTAACCTAAGAATAAGTTCAGTGATCATAAAGTAACGTATTTTGCCACGTGGCCAAGCAATTAGGTCATGTCATCAAGTCCATCAAGCCACATTAAATTTTGGGTCAAGTCTAGCAGATGGAATCCGGGAATCCGTTACATTGATGGATGAGTAATACTTTTATAAGTTTAGTAATGAATGGATAACTTATTTGCCACATGGCCAATGCGTTAGGCCACGTCATCAAGTCCGTCAAGCCACATTAAATTTTTCATCAAGCATAGTAGACAGAATTTGTTACAGTGATGGATAAATAATACTTTTATAAGTTTAATGATGGGTGAGTAATATTTTTGTAAATTTAAAGTGATTAACGGATAACGTGTTGAAATTCAAGATCTCAAGAAACACAAGTGTAGTTTATTTTATTTATTTATTTATTTATTTATTTATTTTTCTGAAGAAGAGTAGTATTTAACTCTTATTGCAAAAAATTAAAACAGTCGAACACGGAAGCACTGAAGAGTGAAGACTGAAGTTGTGAGAGATCAGATTACACGGATGGGGTTTCTTATCCATTGCATTTTCCCTCTTCTTCAGCCTCTGTAAACAGCCAAACGCCATTGCAGTACCTCCAATGGAAATTCTTCCGCATCTCTCTCGTCTCAGATTATCCCCCAATCTCAGTTTCCCCATTTGCAACCCCAATACTACAACCATTTCTCCTCCTCTCGCTTTCCCGTTTAAAACCCACCTCCATTTCTCCAAAAACCCTAAATCCACCACGAATTTCTCAATCTCAGCCACTCTCGAACGCCGAGAATCTGCAGAAGCATTCGACGATTACAATGAAGACGAATCGTACGGAGAAGTGAACAAAATCATTGGAAGCAGAGCACTCGAAGATGGCACAGGGATGGAGTATTTAATCGAGTGGAAAGACGATCATCTCCCCACTTGGGTGCCGTCAGATTTCATAGCCAAGGACGTGATCGCCGAGTACGAAGCGCCGTGGTGGAACGCGGTGAAGAAAGCCGACGAGGCGGCGCTGAGAGAAATCATCAATTCCAACGACGGCAGAGACATCGACGCCGTGGATCAGGACGGACGGACGGCTCTCCTGTTTGTCTCCGGGCTCGGCTCTGAGCCATGCGTGAAGCTGTTAGCCGAGGAAGGAGCCAATGTTAACCACAGAGACAATAGCAGCGGCTTAACAGCTTTACACATGGCGGCTGGCTATGTGAAACCAGGAGTGGCTAAATTGCTGATCGAATTCGGGGCAGATCCGGAGTTGGAAGACGCTAGAGGGAAAACGCCATTGGTGTTGGCAAAGGAGATACTGAATGTGACACCAAAGGGAAACCCAGTTCAGTTTGCTAGGAGATTGGGATTGGAGAATGTGATAAAGGTGTTAGAGGACGCCATTTTTGAATTTGCAGAGGTGGAGGAGATACTGGAGAAGAGAGGGAAAGGGGAGAGTAAAGAGTATTTGGTGAAGTGGAAAGATGGAGAAAACAATGAGTGGGTGAAAGCTGGATTGATAGCAGAGGATTTGGTGAAGGATTTCGAAGCTGGGATTGAATACGCTGTTGCAGAATCGATTGTGGATGTGAGAATTGGGGAAGATGGGAAGGAGGAGTATTTGGTGAAGTGGAGTGATATAGAAGAAGCTACTTGGGAACCAGAAGAGAATGTTGATGCTGATTTGATTCAAGAATTCAACTTGTTACGAAAACCATCGTAATAGTGAATCAAGAATTTGACTTATTTCGTATTTTGGCCTTGTTTTTTCCTTTTTCGCTAAGAAAAATGATTCGCAAACGATGATCGAAATGGAAGTTTGGTTTTTGCTAAATTTTGAAATCTTGGTTTATATATTATTCGTACAAAAGATTCACATGACATTTCATTAACCAACGAAGAATCGAATATCAAATGAAACACTGCAATTAAACTAAATTTGTGGATTATACTAAAGGTAGAGTTGATGTTCATACCGTGATACAGATTCGAGCCCCATTTAGAGCCTTCGGAATTGTTGAAAGGAAATCAGTTTTAAGACAAGAAAACGCGCAAGTTAAACAAACTCAAAATCCATTCGTAGCAAATCTTCGGTCCTAGTATGATGGAGTCGGTCGATGATAGCAATCCAGACACAATCACATGAAGAAGATAACCAGAAGAATATTAAACCGGCTTCTGTTTGCCGTCAACCTTAATACACGAGTTTGAAATTCAACACAAACTGAATAACATGGAAGGCTAAATACCATATACATACTAGTAGGGTTTGTAAAGAATAAAGCAAAAGACTTAAATAACCTTATTAAAACATAAAAATAGAAACGTAAATAATGAGAATAGCTTAGGCAGCAAGGCTCGCATGCATGGATCAATGGACACCTGCATCAGGGCCACCGGGGGAGAAAAGATTCGTCCTCGAATCGGAAGGGTTGTCTCCACGAAAGGGAAAGAGATGTTTGACATTAAAGACATCGGCCATGCGAACATCGGGTGGAAGTTGAAGACGGTAGGCATTGGGGTTGATCTTTTCGACAATCGGGAATGGACCAATCTTGCGAGCCTTCAATTTGTTGTACTCGTGAGAGGGGAACCTATCTTTGGTGAGCAGAGCCCACACCATGTCACCAACATTATACTCCACATGGCGGCGAGATTGATCGGCCGAAGCTTTATACTTCGCTGTCATACTCTCAAGATGCTGACGGGTGGAGGAATGAACCTGCTGAATTTGAGCAATAAGGTCAACAGCGGAGGGGTGAGTAGGCGGCTGAGCGGGCAACGTGAGTAAATCAACGGGTCCGCAAGGAATGAAGCCATAATTAACAAGAAAAGGCGCAAAACCGGTGGAGCGGTTGAGAGCTTGGTTGTGAGCAAATTCAGCTTGACTAAGAATAAGATCCCACCGCTTAATATGATCGCCAACCAAACAACGTAAAAGATTACCAAGTGAGCGATTGACAACTTCGGTTTGGCCGTCCGTTTGTGGATGATAAGCACTGCTAAAGTCAAGAGAGGTGTTGACAAACTTCCATAAACTACGCCAAAAGTGCCCCAAAAACCGAGTATCACGATCCGAGACGATGGATGTAGGTAAGCCATGTAAACGATAAATGTCGCGGAAAAATAAAAGAGCCACGTGGAGGGCGTCCGTGGTTCGCTTGCAAGGAATAAAGTGGGCCATCTTCGAGAAGCGATCTACGACCACGAATATAGAGTCAAATCCGCGTTGAGTATGCGGTAAACCTAACACAAAGTCCATGCTTAAATGCGACCATGGTTGAGACGGAATCGGTAAAGGCATATAAAGCCCGGCGTTGGTGGCACCCCCTTTAGATAACTGACAAATGCGACAACAAGAGACATAACGGTTCACATCCCGACGGAGAGTGGGCCAATAATAGGAACGAGCAAGCAACTCGAAGGTGCGGTCCCGACCAACATGCCCAGCATTATGAGATTCTGACAAGATTTTCTCACGCAAGCTACAATCTGGGAGGCAAAGACGAGTCCCCAAAAAAAGAAAACCATTATCCACCACGTACTTAGCGGAAGACCCTCGAGTAACATCAATGAGAAGAGGACCAAAATAGGGATCCGAGGCATATAAATCTGCAAAGGTCTCAAACCCAGGAACATGGGTATGCATGTTAGTTAGCAATGCATGCCGATGACTCAGTGCATCGGCCACGCGATTAGAGGCTCCCGACTTGTACTTAATAGTAAACGTAAATTGTTGAAGATAGGAAAACCACGAGGCATGTCGGGCTGAGACGGAGTCTTGCGTGGATAAGTGGCGTAGTGCCTCATGGTCAGTATACAAAATAAAGTCATTGTGGAAGAGGTAATGGCGCCAATGACGAACGGCTTGAACCACGGCGAAAAGCTCCATGTCGTATGCACTATAACGAGAACGAGCACCGTTTAACTTTTGGCTAAAAAAGGCAACGGGATGCCCTTGTTGGCTCAAGACGGCGCCGATGCCAAGCTTAGACGCATCACAAGAGAGTTCAAAAGGCGTCGAAAAATATGGGAGTCGTAACACAGGAGCCGAAGACAATCGAGATTTAATCTCGTCAAAGGCCTGTTGGGCCTCGGGTGTCCAAATAAAGTCTTTGTGCTTAATACAATCGGTGAGCGGGGCCAGAAGAGCACTGAAATGATGAATAAAGCGACGATAGAAAGAGGCCAAACCATGGAAACTTCGGACATCAAATAGGGATTTAGGTACCGGCCAATCAAGAATGGCGGCCACTTTCGTGGGATCAACTGCAAGGCCAGAGGCAGACACAATATAACCCAAGAACAACACCTCAGACACAAAAAATTCACACTTGGAGCGGGCTGCAAAGAATTTTTCACGGCGAAGAGCTAAAAGAATGCGGCGCAAGTGGTCAATATGTGACGCTTCATCCGGACTAAAAACCAAGATATCATCAAAATATACGATGGCACACTGACCAATAAAAGGCCGGAGTATCTGATTCATAACACGCATGAACATGCTCGGGGCATTAGAAAGGCCGAAGGGCATGACTAGCCACTCGAATAAGCCTTCACGGGTTTTAAAAGCTGTCTTCCATTCGTCACCGGGTCGAATCCGGATTTGGTGATAGCCACTCTTAAGGTCGAGTTTACTAAAGACTGTAGCCCCGCTAAGCTAATTGAGCAAATCATCCAACCGTGGGATAGGAAAGCGATAACGAATGGTGATTTTATTAATAGCTCGACTATCCACGCACATCCGCCAACGACCATCCTTCTTAGGGATCAAAAGTGCCGGGACGGCACAAGGGCTAAGGCTTTCGCGAATTAATCCTTTATGTAGTAATTCTTCGACCTGGCGACGTAACTCTTCATGTTCATGTGGGCTCATACGATAATGTGGCCGGTTGGGTAGAGCAGCACCCGGGACGAGGTCAATGTGGTGTTGAATATCGCGTAAAGGGGGCAGCCCCTCGGGCAAATCCGTGGGGAAAAGGTCATGAAACTCCTTAAGGAGACGGTCGGCGTGTGGCGAGAGAGCAGAGACGGCCGGGTTGGGAGAGCTACTGTGATTCACCAAGAGAAAAACAAATCCCAAGTGTTGCATTTCATGTTCAAAAGAAGAGCGATTGAGAAGGAAGTTACAACTGGGAGATGGAGAAGAGGTAGCTGGCGAGGGAGACTTGGGGACGAAAGTCACACGTTTGCCATTGAAACGAAAACTATAGGTATTAGTGCGGCCGTCGTGAGTAACTTGTCTATCAAATTGCCAAGGGCGGCCAAGAAGAAGGTGACATGCGTCCATAGGGACAACGTCACACCAAACGAAATCACAATATGTGCCCACTGAAAAATTGATCAGAACCCGTGATGTTACCTTCAATTCGGAGTCTTGCTTAAGCCACGCAAGGCTATAGGGAGTTGGGTGTGGTTCACACTGTAAGCCCAATTTATGCACAGCTGACGCGGCGATGACATTCTCGCAACTACCGGCATCAATAATAAAGGAACAAACATTTCCACCAATAGTGCAAGTGGAAGAAAAAATAGAATGACGTTGGGACGTATCCAGAGGTCCACGGGAAGTGAGGCATGCTCGACGAACCACTAATAACGGGCCCGTATCCCCCTCCAAAATAGTTTCCTCCACACCAGGTTCGGGGGTAGACTCCATAGGGACGGGGGCTTCTTGGAGTAATAAACCGGGGCGATTTCCGCCACGAAGAGGACACTCATTACGACGATGACCGGGAGCACCACATCCATAACAATAAATAACATTAGGTCGACCATTGGGAGGAGCCGGGGCAGGAGGCCCACGACCTTGAGATGGGAGCGTAGACGACTGATGGGGACCAGCGGCTGGACGCCCTGGAGGCGCGGTGGGAGACGCTGATGGAGTGGAGTTGTTGGCGGCAAAGCGACGTGCTTGGTGTTTCTCCGCTTGGAAAGCTCGTTGGTGAGCTTCTGAAAGAGACATAGGAGGGTAGGTGTTCAATACCTCTTGAAGTGAAATCCGTAAACCCCCGATGAAGCGTGAAATACGTTGGTCCTCAGTTTCAACCAAATCATTACGCGCTAACAGTTGAAAAAATTCAGTTGCATATGCGTCCACAGTTCGAGAGCCTTGCCTCAAATTTTGAAGACGTTGATAAAGAATACGGGAATATTGAAACGGTAAAAAAACCTCTTTCATCTTCTTTTTAAGTTTTTCCCACGAAACGATTTTTGGTTTCGCCAAACGAGAACGATTAAGTTTTGCCTGTTGCCACCAGGCGGCCGCTCTACCGCAAAATCGGGTAGCTACAAGCGAGACCCGTTTATCCATTGGAACTTCCTTGAAGTCGAGAACCTCTTCTACGACACATAACCAATCCAAAAATTCATCTGCATCAAGCCCCCCATTGAACTCCGGAATATCGACGCGAATTCCCGTATCCCATTGCCGGGGATTGGCCAGCGGCTGATGCACCGGCGGTTGACGACGACGATGGTGCACCGCGTGATCTGTCAAAGTGTCCTCGAGTCAGGATCTGAATCTGCATCGCGATCCCCATCATGAGGTTGAAAATGGGGTGGAGAATTTCCCCTCTGCCGAAAAAAATTCTGCATAAGCATCGTAAGTGTAGCTACCTGTCCCGATAAATCTGAGACCTGATCTTTTAACTCTTGGACCTCAGTTTTCTTTCCATCTTCACATCCACGATCCATGGCCAGTCGCTAACCTGGGCACGCTCTGTAGCGACCAAGAATTTTTGAAATTTTAAAAGTTAGTTTAACGAACTTTAGTCGCTATGACTTCTCCAAATTTACGATCAATTATTAATTTATGCGCGCTCGTCTAGCCATTTAAAAAAAAAAAGTTACCCAAGTTCAATTATTTTTGAGCCAAGTTCTTATGTGGCCCAAGTGAGAGATTTTTTATTAAATTTAATCTTAACCCAATATGGTCTTATCAATACCAATTGAATTCATGTCGGCCCAATTTAACCGTCAACCCGTACCCAGCCCAATCGATCTTCCCATCTCTAGTGATTGCTTGGCAGGCAAAATCACATTCTCGCTCAATTAATCTCAAGAATCCTTCCACTTTCACTTGATTCCAATTAATCTACTAGTCAGCCATTAATTGCTGCAATATCATTCCTCTAATATTTCACACACGTTTTATTATCTGTGTCAATCAATTTCCTCAAAATCAAACAAATTCCTAAATCATTCCATTCAACCATACCAATTCGCACTTTAATCAAGCCAAATGATTTCCATGACAGCAAGAATCTCTCACAAAACTCACGCACACAATTTCAAAGATTTTTCTTAATCACATAATTACTGGATCTCGCTCACAAGACTCACGCATTACATTTTCTTCAAATCCTCCACATTCACAACAATACAAAGTTTTTCCTCTGCTCTCAAAATATCACAGAAACATTCAACACAACCCAGAATTTACAGAACTTTCTACCATCTACTTCATTCTTGATTAGCACAGTTGAAGGAAATCACAGAAACTCAACACGAACGACCCAGTTGCTCGGTAAACCTTCTTCAAATCATTATCTTCTTTTCCACACATCCGCATAGTCATGGCATACATATATATTCATATATAGATACATATATACACACACAAATACACGGCCACCAATACACAACACCACACATATTCAACATAGACCCCCATAACCGACCAACAATCAAAGAAATAAAAGAAGAAGGGGTAGAATATTGGATAGAAACACCACCATCGATGAAATTTCAGTCACTTCTTTCCTATTTCCAGCGAACAAACCTCCACTCAGATCGAACCTCTATTGACCGAAATTAACAGTTGATTATTGCTCTCCATCGCTAGAATATCCTGCAATTTCAAAATATCTGATCAATTTCATCACCTTTCGCTCAATTTTTACCTTCATCGTGTTCTTCTCTCTCGTGACCTTCTCTGGACCCGTGTCTGCGTTTGAGGAAGAGAATAAAAAGCCCAAATCTGATTTTTATTGGTAAAATTAATCCTTGAGTCCCAAAGTTTCAACACTATAATTAAGTTAGTCTAAAAGTTTGGCCTTTTTCCTAAATTAGCCCCTGGATGCCTTCTGTTGCACGAAATCAGTCCTAAATTGTAAAGTTAAATATATTTTTTAGAATATTAAATCGCATAAAGGCTGAATTATTTTATTATACATGTTTTAGGGCTAGGCGAGGCGCGAGAAAATTAAAGGATTTACGACCTTTCGCTCAAACTCAAGAACTAACCAAGGTAGGCTCCTATTTCAAGTTTAAGGTTTTATTTAAAAATTGCGCTTGGTTATTAATTACATGTTATGATACATACGAGTGCAATTATTCTATGAGAAATTATGTGCTTTGCACCAGACAAGTATTTTATGACAAAATATGTGCTTTGCACCAGACAGAGTATTACGTGCTTTGCACCAGACAGAAAATTATGTGCTTTGCACCAGTTGATTTTGATTGTGCTCATTGCACTAGATATGATTAATGTGCGCTTACGCACCAGACAGATTATTTGAACGAGGCTAGCCTAATTGACAGTTCACCAGATTATTTTACATGAGCATGTGTATATCAATGATATGTGATTTAATTCACCAGCGCGGAGCCTATTGAGTATTTTAAATACTCACGTTTAATATTCCATGATTTAATGCAGATTTTTGAGTTGACGACGGAGCGCAAGGCGGTGGCTACGAAAAATAAATAAAAGAATTAAATTCATTTCCAAATTCTAGTACTTCTAATTATTATTATTTTGTTATTTATTCAGAATAATTATGGTGTGACAGTCACAGTTTGAAAACTTTACCGTTGTTTATTTGGAATAATATTCTTAATTTATGAAGAAATTTATGTTGCTTCCGTTATAAAATTTTAAATGTTAGTTAGAAAATGATTACGTGGCGTTCCGAGTATTTAGAACTCGGGGCGTTACACGCTCTGATACCAGCTGATAGCAATCCAGACACAATCACATGAAGAAGATAACCAGAAGAATATTAAACCGGCTTCTGTTTGCCGTCAACCTTAATACACGAGTTTGAAATTCAACACAAACTGAATAACATAGAAGGCTAAATACCATATAAATACTAGTAGGGTTTGTAAAGAATAAAGCAAAAGACTTAAATAACCTTATTAAAACATAAAAATAGAAACGTAAATAATGAGAATAGCTTAGGCAGCAAGGCTCGCATGCATGGATCAATGGACACCTGCATCAGTCGAGCTTAGGCAATGCGGTGTTAGCATCAACCATCTGGGCCACCAACATAACAGAAAAGACGTCAATCATCATCACTTGAGAATTGAAACTACACAATTTAAAGTCTAGAAGTTCAATAAAATTGCAAGCAATATTGGTCTACACTATTATCAGATAAAACTGTACTGCTTAATAAAGAAACAGCAGCATATGCCGAATAAGGCTATTTATTCATGGGAGTTTTGAACTACGAAAATAAAGGGAAATTTCATTTTGCATAAAATATGTCAATTTCACTCTATCCAACTGGTCACTATAATGTCAATTTAGATTGAATATATAATATGAATGGGACAATAGTGTTGATTGTAAAACTAAAATGTAAAAATAGATAATGCAATCATTTCAAGCAAGACAAAAGTGTTCTAGAACCAAAAGGCATGGGAGGATGGATATCAACACTTCTAAAAAGTATAAAACATGAAAAAACATCGAGGGCACGATTCACACTTTTTTACAACTTTTCACACTTCTTCACACTTTTTCGCACTTTTACACACTTGTTCAAAGCTTTTGAGCACTTTTTAGAACACTGGATATTAATATTAATACTGCCAAACATGTTTTGAGGCTATAATTTCCCCAATATGATCCATTTCTCAGTTCATCTTTCAATTTATTCAGCTGATATTGATACTAGAAAGGACTACCGACATCAATATTCAATGCACAAACCAGGCAACAAGGCAAGGTAAACAGAGGCTTGACCTCCAAGTCATTTGGCAACATATTCAGTATCTGACAAGGTTGTAACTCGCTGATGAGAAGACGCCGTACAACGGTACAAGTACTGGATTATTCTGAAAGGAACAAAATAGAGAAAAGCAATAGGTCAACTATTTATATGTTATATCATCCTCAAAGTATACCAGAAATCTTCATTTGACATTTTTACATGAATCGATACACATCTGCATTATGGTGCAATGAAGTTGAGAATAGACTCACCCTTACATGAGATGATAACTCCTGCATCTTGCAGTCATATGCCATAAAATTCGGGGAATACGCATCGTTTGCAGCATTCTCAAGAGCTGCTATAGCAAGAATAGCTGAATCTGACCAAGCAAAGTACATATCAACCTGCAAAGAAACTAAACATCTCAAATGCATTCTCTCTCAACTCATCTCATTAAACAGACAAATAACTTAAAATATTCAAGGTATCGTTTCATAATTACTCAATGTACTGGGGTTCTGGATAATTCTCTCTGTGCACAAAATAAGATCTCACTGACGATTTCAGATACAATGAAAACACACACAGTAAAATCACAAAATAATGAATAAAAATCACAATAATCAACCAAATAAACAAATTCATATACAAATATTAGTCATGATTCCTAAAAAGTGACTCACCAATCGGCTGTGCCTTCTTAGGCAGTTCAATCTGTAAGAAAAAGTGAGATTGCTAAACAGATTAAGAACATCATACAATCACGTACAGTAAGGTAATACATTCATGTAAAAAGGGCTTATGCACAGATCAAAAATAGAAGGAAAAACCGATAATGTAGATAGCCAAGGCTTGCGGTTGTGCACAATGTCCTTAAAGTGATTTCGCCCTCACCACTTTCAACAAGGCGATCACCTCCCAGGATACAACGGCTGAATCTGCAGCATTGCAGGCGAACCGAATGCAATGCCCGAAACTAAATCACCAAGCTTGGACGAAGGAAACTGGAAATTCGAAGATAAAACTATGAAGAGAGGAGTTCGTAATTTTGCCGTGGTTCCAGACCGTGGAGGTTGCTGGTTATATAGGTGCATTGGAGGCTCATCTCATTGAATTAGGAGTCACAGATATTACCGCAAATTGTGTAATGGAGAGCGCTGATTCACGGTCATTACAAAGAAGAACGTAATGCGAGCCGCTTTCAATTTCTGTCATTACTGAGCTGTGTAATCCATCCGTTATCCGTTACAAATCATTCAATTTCGCTGCCATCAGTATTCAAAAGAAATAGTGCAAAACGTGACTTGCACTCAATAGCCAAATCCGATTGCAACATTCGTGTCCGCAGTCGCGCTCGAGCACGAATCCCAAAGCTCGTGTGGAAATTGGCTCGTGATTTCCACCCTGCGGCGCCAGAGGCCACGGAAGATTCTCTCCATAACACTTAGTTACACTTCCACCATGGTAACCTTTAATAAGTTGGTCCACATTCTTGTAAACTTCCTATGTGGGATTCCAAAGCCTTAGTGGATTCCAACATCCAATTTCCCATTCACACCAACCATACACCATATATTTCCAACAATCCCCCACATGAATGGGAATTGACAGACACGGAATGCTTGGTGACAAAGTTCAACGTTGGAAACCTCAGATAGATAGGTAGGTGTTACCCTTTGAACCTTCCTCAGACATTTACTTTCTTGGTGACCAAGACGCGATGTCCTTGAACTGTTCTGCCGCTTATGTAAATGATGATGTACCCCACACAGGCGTCTTCCTAACACCATTCAGTTCTCATGGGTGTGTCCCTTTATGGCCCTGGACACGCGCCTGGTTCTGCGAGAGTTACTTAAGAATTGCGCCTCAACAACTCCCTTCGAAGCGGCCCCACTTTTCTCTCACATAGGTGATTCCTCTACACGAGTAACCCGCATTACTCTGCTCGGATGTCTCAAGCTGCCGACGCCTAGGAATCATTAAGAGCTTATTGCTCAACCTTCCCCCACGGGCATCACTGATTTAAAGGAATGGATCGAGGGAAACCCCATGATGATCTCCAATCGGGTCTTTGCAATTAGGTTGTCCCATTGAACCTAGATCTTGGGATCTCCAGTCAGCTAGGTTGGGTTTTCCTTTGCAATGACTTACTCTTCATGAGGCTTAAGTCCCATTCCTCTTGTCGACTTAGCAACTAACTCCCGATTTAACCCTTTGGTTAGCGGATCCGCTAGGTTATCCTTTGACCTCACATAGTCAGAGATAACTCTGTGGAGAGTAGTTGCCTAATGGTATTGTGTCGGCGGCGTATGTGCCGAGACTTACCATTATACATGTTGCTCTGTGCCCTTCCGATTGCTGATTGACTATCACAATGTATACAAATAGGTGGCACAGGCTTCGGCCATCTCGGGATATCCTCTAAGAATTGGCGTAGCCACTCAGCCTCTTCACCACACTTATCAAGGGCGATAAATTCAGATTCCATAGTGGATCTGGCGATAACTGTCTGCTTAGAGGATTTCCACGATATCGCTGCACCTCCCACTGTGAATACAAATCCATTAGTAGACTTTGAATCCTTCATATTAGATATCCAGTTAGCATCGCTATATCCTTCAATCACAGCAGGATATCTGGTATAGTGCAGCCCAAAGTTACGAGTATATCTCAAGTATCTTAGTATTCTTACAATCGCTTTCCAATGTTCAGATCCTGGATTACTCGTATACCTACTGGGCTTTGCTTAATCGCTGAGGGCGATATCGGGTCTTGTACAGCTCATCAAGTACATCAGACTCCCGATAACCCTAGAGTACTCAACTTGAGAAATACCGGTACCTCTATTCTTCGATAGATGTTGACTCGTATCTATCGGAGTTCTAGCCACAAGAGAGTCGTCCTTGTTAAATTTCTCTAGAATCTTATCCACATAATGTGATTGGCTCAAGACGAGACCATCTGGTGTTCTAGAGATTTTAACACCAAGGATAACATCGGCCAGACCCATATCTTTCATGTCAAATCTTGATTTCAACAAGTCTTTTGTGGATTTGACCATCTTATCATTACTTCCAACGATAAGCATGTCATCAACGTAAAGACATAAAATGACGTAGCCATTATTAGTGTCCTTTACGTACACACACTTATCACACTCATTTATCTTAAATCCACATTCCAGCATGGCATTGTCAAATTTCTGATGCCATTGTTTTGGTGCTTGTTTCAAGCCGTACAATGACTTTACCAATTTGCACACTTTGTGTTCACGTCCCGGTGCGGAAAACCCCTCGGGTTGTTCCATGTAGATTTTCTCTTCTAAATCTTCATTTAGAAAGGCTGTTTTGACGTCCATTTGATGTACTTCGAGATTGTGCAAAGCTGCAATCGCGAGTATCATCCTAATGGAAGTTATTCTCGTAACTGGAGAATATGTGTCAAAGTAGTCAAGGCCCTCTCGTTGCCTGTAACCCTTTATTACAAGTCTGGCCTTGTATTTATCAATGGTTCCATCCGCCTTCATTTTCCTTTTGAAAATCCACTTGTATCCTAGTGGTTTGTTTCCGGGAGGAACGCCCACTAGTTCCCAAGTGTGATTTTGCAGAATGGACTCTATCTCATTGTTGATCGCCTCTTTCCATTGAGGTCCTTCAATGGAATTTATAGTTTTTTTAAAGCTTTGAGGTTCACTTTCTAGCATATAAGTTAGAAAATCCGGACCAAAGGATTTCTCAGTTCTAACTCTTTTGCTACGTTTTGGTTCAACCTCAACTTCCTCCTCCCTTTCTTGGTCCACTTCGTCATGTGTTCGTTTCGACGAGCTCGCTTCTTCTCTCGACTTGTATGGAAATACATGTTCGAAGAAAGAAGCGTTTCTAGATTCAATTATCGTGTTCTTGTGTATATCTTCAATTTTAGACTCGTACACAAGAAATCGATAGGCACTACTGTTGTGAGCATAACCAATGAATATGCCATCAATAGTCTTTGGACCGATCTTCACCTTTTTAGGCGTAGGTACGACCACTTTGGCAAGACACCCCCACACTCACAAGTGTTTGTACGATGGCTTTCGACCTTTCCACAATTCATAGGGGCTCTTTTCCATTTTCTTTCGGGGTACTTTATTTAAAAGATAATTATCTGACAACATAGCCTCCCCCCACATGTTCTGGGGTAACCCAGAACTGATGAGCATCGCATTCATCATCTCTTTCAATGTACGATTCTTCCGTTCTGCTATGCCATTTTGCTGAGGCGAATATGGCGCAGTCGTCTCATGGATAATTCCGTGTTGGGCACAGAATTCACCAAAAGGTGATTCATATTCACCGCCACGGTCACTTCTCAACACTTTGATTTTCTTGTTGAGTTGATTCTCAACTTCATTCTTATAGAGAACGAACTTCTCTATTGTTTCATCTTTACTTTTAAGAAGATACACATAGCAATACTTTGTGCTATCATCTATGAAAGTAATGAAGTATTTATTGCCACCCCGTGTTTGTACGAATTTCAAATCACACACGTCAGTGTGGATTAGATCAAGTGGTTCGTTATTTCTTTCAATCATTTGAAATGACGTCCTCGTTAATTTTGCTTCGACACAAGTTTCACACTTGTGTTCCGGGTTAATGTGGAATGACGGTATGTGGTTCAAGTTAATTAATCTACGTAAAGTATCATAATTAACGTGACCTAGTCTACCATACCATAAACTGGAAGACTCAAGCAAGTAAGCAGAAGAGTTATTCATTTTATTCATCTTGGGCTTAACAGCCATTACATTGAGCTTAAACAGCCCATCAGTTACATAACCATTGCCTACAAACACTCCACTCTTAGACAAAATAACTTTATCTGACTCAAACACCATACGAAAACCATGTTTATTCAACAATGATCCAGATACAAGGTTCTTCCAGATCTCTGGCACATACAGCACATTGGTGAGAGTCAGCTCTTTCCTGACGTCATCCCGAGAACCACTTTCCCATGTCCTTTGACTTCTGAGGTAGCCGAGTTCCCCATGAACAGCTTCTCTCCATTTTCACCGCTACAAAACTATGAAACATTTCCTTATCGGAACAAACATGACGGGTAGCTCCGGTGTCGATCCACCAATCTCTCGGATTCGACCCGACCAGATTCACTTCAGAGACGACCCCAACAAGGTCCAAGTCAGGAGCTTCGTTGTTTTCAACCATATTGGCCTCTCTTCTATAGTTGTTCCTCCTTGGAAGTTTGCACTCCCAGCCTTGTGACCAACTTTGTCACAATTGTGGCACTTCCAAAATTTCGGTTTTGTGGCCCCTCCTTTGGTCCCAAGTTGGACCCGTTGTTCGACTGCCCATGTCTGTTAGGTGGCCCATTCCTGCTATTGGGTGACCCATTCTTGTTCGATGGCACGATTTCCTTTGCCTTTCGAGCTTTGACCGTGTTCCACCTCATTGGCCTTAGCACCATCGACCATAGCTTTGTTTCTTGCCGAATTTCTGCTCTGTTCTTCCTCAATTGAAGTCGAACAATGAGCTCTTCAACGGTCATTTCTTTCCGCTTTATGCAACAGTAATTCTTGAAATCACTCGGCCAGGTGGCTTTATGAATGATAGTCGCCACTTGGAATGATTCACTCACAATCATCCCTTCAAAGATGGACATCGTGCATAATCACTTGAAGTTCTTGGATCCGTGATCATCGCTTTGGAGTCCACCATCATAAAATCTAGGAATCGACCAACGACAAATTTCTTTGTGCGATCCTCGCTTTATACTTACGTTCGATGACTCCCATAATTCCTTTGCCGTTTTTATTGAGCAATATACACTGAACAGTGAATCGCTCAAGCTGTTCAAGATATAATTCCGGCACAGGAAATCCGAATGTTTCCAAGCATCAACAGCACTGACAGCTTGAAAATCTCCCTCACCCTCTTTCAGGTTTGGAGCCGTTTCAGTCAAGAATCTCGCAAGATTCAGTGTTGTCAGATAAAAGAACATCTTCTGCTGCCACCTTCTGAAATTCAACCCATTGAACTTCTCGGGCTTCTCATTGTGGTTCACGGGAACTGTCACATTAGGACCAACCCCAATATTTGGCACGTGAGCCGTCCCACTTGGACCGGCTCCAAGATTAGGCATTGAAGCCACCGTCGTAGTCACAGCTACATGTGGAGTCACGGTTTGTGACACAGGAGCCACCACGGGCGTCATTGGAGTCATCACTTGTGCCACTTGAGGCACTACATCATTTCCGGGAGCTACAACGTTGCTGTTTTCAGCATTCTCCATTTCAACAATTCAATAATTCTAAATCTGAAACACAAACGGACAATTTAGCTTCCCAACCATACTGAAGTTTAGAACGTAGATAACCAAAGTAAATATTCCACACCAATGTATGCAAGTATATATGCAGATTGTTAGACAAAAGAATCCTTGAGTTCTTAAGTTGATTACAAGATGTTTGACGGCCTAAATCACTAGAAACTAAAATGTAACATACGGCATAAATCTAATCTAGTGCATGAGAGATTCTATCTAAGCATATGTCATCACGTGATTCAGTTTCAATGCTATATGAATATGAGCAGCAGTGACATTTACAAAGGAAAATATGCATAGACTAAACTAATGTGAGGACAGAATCAACACGTATGGCCATATTCTAATATAATATCATATATATTCATGAGTAAACCAATTAAATTACATTGGCAGAATACCAAGAATCGCAGATTACCGATTTTACTCTATTTGTTTTGGTAGACAGACAGACCAATGTCCCAGAATGTTAACATATAGCAATCATTACAGACCAGATTTCGAGGATGTATAGAAATAGCCGAACACACGTAATTTGGGCAGAATTATGGAGACGGAGTTAATCCGTTCAGCAATCGTGGTAAAAAAAAATCACTTTAAGATTGCAAGAAAAAGTGAGATTGCTAAACAGATTAAGAACACCATACAATCACGTACAGTAAGGTAATACATTCATGTAAAAAGGGCTTATGCACAGATCAAAAATAGAAGGAAAAACCGATAATGTAGATAGCCGAGGCTTGCGGTTGTGCACAATGTCCTTAAAGTGATTTCGCTCTCACCACTTTCAACAAGGCGATCACCTCCCAGGATACAACGGCTGAATCTGGCAGATTGCAAAGTAATCGAATGCAATGCCCGAAACTAAATCACCAAGCTTGGACGAAGGAAACTGGAAATTCGAAGACAAAACTATGAAGAGAGGAGTTCGTAATTTTTGCTGTGTTCAGAGACCGTGGAGGTTGCTGGTTATATAGGTGCATTGGAGGCTCATCTCATTGAATTAGGAGCCGTTACGCACATTACCGCAAATTTGTGTAATGGAGAGCGAGTTCGATTCACGGTCATTACAGCAACAACGTAATGCAGAGCCGTTTCAATTTCACATTACAGAGCTGTGTAATCCATCCGTTATCCGTTACAAATCATTCAATTTCGGCTGCTATCAGTATTCAAAAGAAATAGTGCAAAACGTTACTTGCACTCAATAGCCAAATCCGGTGCAACATTCATGTCTGCAGGTCGCGCTCGAGCACGAATCCCAAAGCTCGTGTGGAAATTGGCTCGTGATTTCCACCTCAAGGGCTGCCAGAGGCCACGGAAGATTCTCTCCATAACACTTAGTTACACTTCCACCATGGTAACCTTTAATAAGTTGGTCCACATTCTTGTAACTTCCTATGTGGGATTCCAAAGCCTTAGTGGATTCCAACATCCAATTTCCCATTCACACCAACCATACACCATATATTTCCAACACAATCTCACTCTCCGCCTGTAGATCAGTTTCCTCTTTTGTCCTTCCAGACTTCTGAGTGGATTGTTCTTCTTGTCTCGGTTCCTTTGATTGCTTGCACCCATCGTCTTTATCTTCACTCGTTATTACTGAGCTAAGCTTACCTTTTTTTTCTCTCAGACTGTGTGTACGGTCTGCGTGGGAGTTGGAGAAATTGCGCATCTGCCATTTGAAGCGGGGAATCAGTTAAACTGGGCCCTATGGTTTACAACCGTGCAAGTGATATTTAGGCCATAATAATATGTTAACATGAGAGTAATGATCACCCACCTACAGTTGGTTATGTCGCCCATAGATGGGGGGAAAAAATCATAGGGGTCGGGTGAGCCCCCACCATCAGGGGGCAGTTATGTATTATTCACCTAATTTAATATAGTACCCAAAATTTTTTTTTTTAAAATAAAAAAAAAATTTGATCGATGATGTGGCGCCACGGAATGGCACCACGTCGGCATGAGTTTTGCCTTACGTTGCCCACTATGGGCAACGGAACATTTCCAGTTAACATGAATGGATTAATAAAAATTTAAGGTCCTCTATTTTTTATTTTTTGGTCGAAAAATTAGGTCATTTATATTAATTTTTTCATTTAAATATATAATTTTAATTTTAATATTTATATTTATATTTATATGAATTAGTCATAATCTGAAATCTCTCTCTTACGAAGGCGAACGATTTCTATGTTCGATTTTCTATCACACAAAGCTCATGGAAGATCGGAAAATTGAATGCCTTTATATTTATACGTTTTTTTCCAAAGACGGTAGTGACTTTGTAATCATTGACGGAAGTGCACAATTCAAATTAGTCGCATAAATAATTTAAATAACTGTGTTACTGCAAGGATTAACCCATTTTTAATCAGGTGGACACAGGCCTCAGCATAATATCGAGATTTGGACAAGGATTATTATAAATGATAAATAAGAGAAATTTAAGGTATTATTTTTCAAAAGATAAATTAAAAGAGTCATAAATTATGAGGAACCTATTTAGTTTCGAATTTCTTTATCCATAATTGCGAAGTGCACTTTATGCACTAATATTTCGCTTGTATTTATCAATTTGTCCTAACTTTTTCCCTTTTGTATTATAGATGAAAACTCAACTGTGAGCAAATAGAAGCTAAATGGGCTAAAATGACGATGTTTAAAAGTTCAAGGGACTCAAGTACAAGGATTAAAAGTTATGGAATTGCCTTATTGGGGTGATTGCTTTAGATGTGCTATAGTGATTGGTTCAAAGAATGGGCAAAAGACGTAGGTTCTTGCTGCCTTTTGCATCCCCCGGGGGTTTTCGCCGCCCGGGGCTTTTTTTCCCCGACTGTGGGTACCGCAAGGTACCCACAGTGGGTACCGGAACCTTACTCATAAAACTCAAGGTTCATTGTTCAATGGTGTAAAAATAATCCATGTAAATACAAGAATTGACCCTTTACCAAGTGGTGAACTTTGTACAAAATGAAAATCAGTCTCTACAAATCCAATCCAGTGGCAAATCAACACGGTTTGAAGGTGAATGGTTTCCAAAGGGACAAAAAAGTGTATTCCCAACCGAGACTGCCCAATTACAGCTGCCATGGACTGCAATTCGAACATGTAAATTGTGACATTTGGTTTCCACTAAAAAGCATCAAATCTCATTCTGAAGTCCCACCACATGAAAATGTCATAATTTAAGGATCAAACTCAGTAGTTGATCTAAAGCACTGTACATTACTATTACTATCTAAAGCATCCAATGCACTGTAAAGCATTCCCCCATTATTAACTATCACTGGTTGATCTAAGGCATTCCCTAACAAGCTAAGTAGTATTACCCTTATTTATTGTACACTATAATTACCATATATACAAGAAAACAGTTAGTTACCCTGGGTGAGGAATCACTCAGAGACAACAGGGGCAGGGTCATCTTCAGGCCTTGTTTTGTTGAAGGATTTCTGATTTTCCAGAATAGGAACGAATGCTTCAGTTGTTTTCTTGAGGCCATCACTGGCTCCCTTCTCGGGGCCACGAGGACTAACGAGCTTCTTCTCGACATCTTCAAACTTGGCAGTAGCTAATGGTGCAGTGCCTACAGTCCTTGCTGAACTTGGACCTTCTATTGTCAGTGTAGAAGCCTCGTCTCTAGAAGCATACCAGCTGTTGCCACACGTAATGCACTCCAGCTGGAAAAACATAGAGAGATGATTGTTAATGCACATTCAATAGCTATATGTGAAGGCGCAATAAGTTAAATTGTCATTTTTTCCTTTTCCCTTTTTGAATAGGCAGTAAGTTAAGAGTTTGAAAATAGAAAAGGAGATATACAAACATGATAACGGTCACCGTGTCCAGCCTGAATGATCTCAATCAAACCCACTTGCTTTTCATTGCATCTATTGCAGCGAGCATCTGTCATCTGGGTCAAAGACAAACAAAAAGACGGCTCAATAACAGAAAGGTTGAATACTAAACATTGTAGGTTGAAAAGAATCATATGCAATTATACTTGAATATATTGCAGGTCAAGAATATTTCATCAATGGCAATAATACAATAAAGCAACATTGGGTTACCTGCTGGGTACGCCTTGAATCCTCAGGCTCCCTGCTAGCTATTTCCTCTGCTGTAAGACCCTCCTGAATAATTTTTGGAGATGTTAAGAGGAAAAACAATTAGGGGCAATTGCAGTTTGTATTGATGTACACTGAAACGGTAGCATTTCTTATAACAGCCATTGCTAGCACCATATGTTGCTTTCACTTTCACGGGGTTCAAGGTCTTGCAGATGAGAATGTGTCATTTATCATGTAAAGGACTGAAATAAAGGCACTTAGGCAGCATTGCGGAGCTGAATAGGATATCCCAAGCAACAGGAATCTGAACATCCATATGAAAAAACATGCATGGATGTGCTATCGCAGCCAAACAAGACCAGAGATGGTCTAGTTAAATTGAATGCATAAGATGGAGAAGAAAAAGGTCATGATTTTTAAACTTACAAGACAGCATAACCTTAAACAATAATTTCTAACACAACAGAAGTTTTCTATTTTCAAGTCTTGAGAGGAGATAGTAATAAAATAACAATTTCTATTCAAGAAAGCCTTGTACCATCAACCTGGCAGCCGGACATGTTAAAGGCTCATAATTTCTTGAACAGAACACAAGTTTAAGGACGGAAAATTCCAATGATCATGTCAATACGGACATAACAAACTTCAATTATACAATGTCCAAAACAAAACACATGGAAAAGGACACAGAGAACAATAACAATTCAAGAGATTAAATAAAAGTGCAACAACCCATGAAACAGACTAGACCTTTAATTCATTTGGTGACATATTCAATATTTGTGCAGGTTCCAACTCCCCCTTCAGAAGACGTCGTGCTAATACCTCATTCTGGAAATAATCAATAATTTTCAAAGGGTAACAACCACACGTCAGGTAAAGTTATGCAGAAGAAAAACTATAGAAAAGACGCACAAAAAACTGGAGTAATTTTTGCACATATTTTACGTCCAGATATTTGCAACTGGTGAAAAAGAAGTTACTAACAGCATAACCTTGATATTAAATATTAACTGCCGCATCTTCATGTTATACTTCTGAAAATCAGAGGAAAATGCATCATGCACAGCCTTCTCAAGAGCAGTTATAGCAGAAACAGCAGCATCTGGCCACTTAAAGGACTCGTTGCCCTGAGCGAAGATAAAAAATCTCGATTACGTTCACATATTTATGTGTAGATCTTCCAACAACGAATAATAGCAGACTAATACCAAAAATAATCTAGTACAAAATATGAAAATAAGATTGAAATGCTTACATTTGGATTCTTATCATCAGATGAGTTTATGTGATTTGAGCTACCATTTTTATCCCTATTACCGCCTAAGTCAGCACCATCTTTTTCTTTGCCATCATTCTGCTTGCTGAGCATGGGATTACACAAAAATTCAATTGTTTGTAGCAGCTTTTCCAAACGCCTATCCCGCTGCGTTTCCCCGGTGAGTGCCTTATGCTTTGATAGGATGGCATAATACTCTGATGAACTAGCAGCAGTGCTTCCTGGAGTTTCTGCTTTCAGCGATTGATGAGATCTACTATATCCTTCCTCTTCCCTGGAAACATCCAAAGGCGTCACATTTCTCCTCCTCAGACGTTTATTTTTTGATTGATCTTCCTGATGATTCACAGCAGATTCATCGGGCCCAAGGTCAGCAAGGTCTCCTATGCGCGAAATAGTCTTCTGAACAAGAAGATCAATCTCATGTTGTTTGTTGTCTTCATAATCTTTATCTGTTAGCTTAAACAGCCTCTTCTGTTCAGTGTCATATACTTTCTGCACAATGAAACCAGGATGTTCTTTTCTCTTTGGAATTTGCTTGTTTAAGGGAATGAAGTGCACGACACACTTGTGCATGACAGATTCTGCAGGCACTTCATCTCGATGGAAACTATAAAATAATTCTCTAGTATCACGTGACTCCCAATTTCCACCGCCCTTCTTTTCCGCTTCCTCCGGCCGATAAAACCACTGTCCAGTTACCATCATAACTCCCTTTTGGGTCTGAGAAATGTCCTGTGCACAGAATTAAAAAACTAACAAATTAATAGAAACATACAAACAATGGTAGGTGCGATCTTTATGCCATGATGCATACAAACAATGGTAGATGCGATCTTTATGCCATGATAATGCAACACTTGAACTAGGTAAATAATTCATCCTTGAAACAATAACTGCCAAGAGCCCCAGTTCTGAAACACAACTTTCCAGATAGAGATCACATGTTTTACAGCCAGCAACCAAGAAGGGGCCCCACATCACATGGTAAAAAATGACTTCTAATCCTATAGGATTCACTGACAAAATCAAAAGGGAACACCCCTCAAATTTGAAAAGCCAATACTCAGTCTTTCTTGATATTTGGACTGGGAATAGGGAAAATCCATACTAGGCCGGTCTAATGACACATAAATATACTTCAAACCAACAACTATACTTGTCCATGTGGGTGGATATATAAATTATAATGGAAATCATCAGAAGATCTAAACCATAAACCAAAGAAGTCCTTGAGCCTAACGTATATTATGTTGCGACTATGCTTCAACATGAAACATCCACAAGAGCATCTTCAAGATTTGTGTGCCATACATAAATAAGAAATCCCACATCAAATGTCCATTTACTTGAGAAATTTAATAAATGCCTGAGATATTGTAACAATAGAAATCAAATCAAATGTCAATTTTACTTGCATGTCATCTAAGAAGCAAGCTTTCACATACACCAGAGATACATAAAGCAAGAGTATTATGATATGCTGGAGTAGACAGGTACTTAGTGAAATTAATCAAAAGAAGGAAAGAGGATACCGAATAAAATGAATGTACTCTTAGCGCTCCAAATTTATTTAACTAAAAAAGGCACAACAAACCTTAATTATGGCCACATAAGGCTTCTGCATTTGGTTTTCAGTGAATTCAGGAACTAGGAGCACAGGATCCTCCTACAACAAATAAGAACATTGTGATATGAATCAAATTTACAGGGGAAAATATATCTAGCTATTTTAAAGCTGAAACAGCTACAAGATTTAAAAACATAACAGCAGATATAAGGCCCCAGCATTGATAACAGTTAAAGTGTGATGCTAATGTGCTATTCAAACAATAAAGCCCCAACTTTCATTGCTATAACCCCAGGAGAAGATGCCACACATGAGCGAAGAAGAGGAATGCACAGGAGCCCAACTCAACCGGCTAGCTGATTCGGGGATTAGGTATTTTGGGCAAGGAACTCAGCGTTTTGGTAAATTCATTTGTTTTATTAATTAAAGTTATACTACCTTAAAAGTGCCCTTTTGTAATCAAGATTCTTGCACATCAATCTGTTAAATGTAACGATTGAGGAGAGAGAAAGTAGATAGTGTCAGAGTTTACTTTCTTCTCCCTTGTTATCTCAGTTCCTTAGCTATAGTATCTTCTTCATCTCCTTCTTCTCCTTCTTTCTGATGTCTTAAACACTAATTCTCCTTTCAATTCTCTCTTCCTGAGACGATGCTCTGTAATCCTTATTTCAAAAATTAATGAAATATAGGACTTGTTCTATCCAGAATAATTTTTATCCCACACCTTTCTCTCTCCTCTTTTTAACCACATACACACTTTTCAATACAATATTAACCACATATTTTTCACGGAATATCGCATGGATAACTTTTATCCCCAATCAAACAATTCCATAATATCTTATTTTCCATTTCTGAGTCGAGTTTCATGAAGATCAGATAATATTTCTGAATTGAGCGTGGGGTTGTAACATTCATGGACACGGTAGAGAAAATTTCCTGAAACCCTAGACCACTAGTCGGTAAAAGTAAAAAAAGCGTTCGAAAGCACTACATAAACAAGGAATAACTGAATCTCCTAAAACCATTGCTAGGAAAGTTCATAACATAATCAAAAAGCCCAAAATTATCACATTAGTAAACAAATAACAAACAAACGACTCACCAGATCGTATTTGGTGCCATCGTATTCAAACGAAGCATAGTGATTCCTCCTTCCTTTTCCTTTCCCCGAAACCCTAATCACGTCACCAATCGGCTGCGCTTCCGGCTCCGGCTCCGGCACCTCTTCCTCCTCATTTTGATTCTCAGCCTCCAGCTCGGAACCCTCCACTTTCTTCTTTTTCTTCTGTTTTTTAGCTTCCGACTGTTTCTCCTCCTCTACATCAAATTCATCTTCGTCGTCCAGGCGCACTCTTTTGCGCTTCCTTTGTTTATCCTCCCAGCCTGAGCGGCTCGAGGACACAGGCACGTCATCCTCGTCTTCGCTAATCGCAACCTGGGCCAAACGGCGGTTTCTCATTCTCCCTTTTCACGTTCTCTGCGTGTGTCAGAGTGTGTAAAATGGAGAGCTCGAATGGGAATCGAACAACGGAGGAGACTGTCTTGACTCGGGTATTTGCCGAGTCACGTGTCGATTCCGTATTGATCCAGCCAGATACATATTCTTTTGGGTTCTGGCGTTCTGCTAAAGGCACCCCCAAAAATTGCGTCTACACACTTATTTTGTAAAAAAAATTCAAAAATTACCTTCCCGTCCTCATCTTCTTCCTTTCTTTTCTTTTCTTTTCTTTTTTTTTTTTTTTTTTTCATTCTCTCTTTTCTACACTTCACACCCCCCACAAACTAAAGGAAAAAACAAAAAAAAAGAGAGACAGAAAGAGAGAGAACAAGAACCGAAAGCTTGGCTGCCAACCAAGGAAGAAGAAGACGATACTAAAAAAAAAACTACATATTTTGCGAAGTTTCCACCCAAAAGAGTCAAAATTCAAATGTGAATTTCGACCCAAGGGGGTCGAAATTCATGCTTGAAACACCCTCTTTCCTGTCTTTTTTTACGTTCGTCCCTCTTCTTACTTCTCGGCTGCCATTATTGGCAGTCAAAGCTTCTTCGCCTGCCATTAATGGCAGCCAAGCTGTGCCTTTTTTTGAAAAAAATTTTACAAGCTTCTTTGGCTGCCATTAATAGCAGTCGAAGAAGCTTCAGTTGCAGAACAAGCTTCACTTTTATAATGTTCAACGACGCTTCTTCAGTTGTAGCCCAATCTCCTTCTTCGTTCTTTTTTTTTTTTTTTTTGGTTTCTGTTGTTTGGGGGGTGTATGGAGTGGGAAAGAGAGAAGAAAAAAAAAAGAAAAGGAAAAAGAAGATGGGGTAAAGTGGTATTTTCCTAAGAAAGGGGTGCAGAAAGTGGGGATGGGGGTGTGTTTAGTCGAACCTTATTCTTTTTCTAGATTCAAGTAATCAAAGGCAGTGATTCTTCCACTCAAAAGAAGCGATTAGTGTGTTGTGTTAAAATTTTATCATGAAAAGAAAAAAAAAATCAAATTGGATAGTAGTAGGTTTTATTTGATGTGTAGATAATAATCAGTAATGATATAAATCGATATTGGTATTTAATTTTGATCAAGTAAATGTACTTTTAAGGTATAAAAAAATTTTAAACTAACATAAATCAGTGTCTTAGATGAGGAGAACCAATTTCAAGTTTGCATATCTAAATATAAATAAGCTGTAGTACTAAATATAAATAAGTTGTACTGTACCCACATGCACTCCAGATGGTCCTAAGTACTAGTAGAGTGCTTCTTTGAGGTGGAGTCAAAGTAAACAAGATAATTTTTGCTAAAGATATGATGTTGAAGCACTTGACTCGGCCAAGGAATAGTAAGACCTTTGGAACCACCTGTCATTGTAGATATAGTGGCACTTCCTCTGACCTATTATTAGAACCATCAGACAGCGATGGTGTGGGAACAAGATCTAGATTGTGGGTTGCGATGCAAGGTTGACCGAGATCGATATGCTGTCACAATGAAACTTCAATATTTGATCCGTTCATGGCTTCTAGTTGTGGATTCTCATAGACGGCATTGATTGGTTTTACAAAAATTCAGGCTTAGGATAAATGAGTGATAGTGCCAAGCTGAAGAATGACCTTGCCTCTCAAAAATAGTTGAAGCATTGAAAGGGATTTTCATGATGGTTATGGACTTACAAAAAGGCAAATGAGTGATAGTTTACGGCCCCTCTAGTACAAGAGTAAGTCTGGAAAAAAGGAAAGCACAAGTATTTCTGTATAAGTATATTAAAACTTATTATTTCAAAATGAGGTATAAAAGTCCGGGAAGATGTTGACTTCAAAAAATGTTAATGGAGGTTAAAGGATTGGTCCAGTGATTAAGGGCTCAACCCTTTTTGAAAAGGTTTCGAGTTCGAATCTCATAATCGCCCCGCTGTCCCCGATCAAATAATATTGAGGAATCCCAATCATAGTGTGCGTCTAACTCTTGCGAGTTCGAATAAGGTTAGGGTTCCTTATTAAGTTAGAGACTAACAAAAGAAAAGAAGTGAAATTTATACAACAATTTAACATAAAAATGACAAAACTTCAAAATTTTAGTACACTTACAGTTGAAAAATGTCCGACCAAACACAGGCTTCTGCAAGCTCAATTATGCGACTCGGAAAGTGCAAAATTAGAAGCTGGGCCAATTTTACAAGCTGGCTCGAAAAAACTTGTTGACCTTTCGTAGACGAGCCGAAGCCAACTCGGTTGCCATTCTTAACTCCTAAGGCTTGACTCGACTTTTGACCTACTTAAGGTGAGTCACGAGCCAAGTCTAGTCCGAACTTATCGAGTCGGCCTATCTTATTAACGTTCCAAAGCCTTTGGTCCATACAACTTGTGGCTTGTTTGACTTGGAACTTATCTAACTGACTTCTTTGAGACGTGATTTTCTAAAGAATCTTTTATAAAAAAATAAAAAATGGTTTAAAAATAATAAAATAAGTGCACGTTTGAAATGTGAAAGTTCATTTGTTCTCATTGGAATTATGGTTGGAAATAAAGTTTAAACGCTCAACTGGCTTTTGAGTTTAGATATGGTTCCCTCAAATAAGCCATACAAGTTTTCTTATTGACGTTCAAAAGCCTTTGGTCCATACAACTTATGGCTTGTTTGACTTAGAACTTATCTAATTAACTTGTTTGAAATGTAATTTTCTAAAGAATGTTTCATATTAAATAAATAAATAAATAATAAAATAAGTGCACATTTGAAATGTGAAAGTTCATTTGCTCTCATTGGAATTATGGTTGGAAATAAAGTTTAAACGATCAACTGGCTTATGAGTTAGATATGGTTCCATCAGATAAGTCATTCGAGTTTTCTTCAAAAGTCCTATAAAAGAATTATATTTCATGTTTTTCATAAAATTATATCTACTACTCCACCCCACCCAAAAAAATAATAATAATAAAAATCACAAGGCTAGTTTGTTATAGTTATTTATTAGTATCACAAAACTAAATACTTAAAAAACATATGTAAAGAATAATTTTATATGGACATTGTTATTTGACATTTTTAATTGATACGCTGATGTGTCAGTTTTTGATTGAGCAATGAATATGTCCACATATATTTATGAGTTTAATTTACTTGTCCATATATCGAATGAAGATGTGAGATAATCTTGTCACTTAAAAATACCAAATTAGAATGTTCGCGTAGAGTTACTCTTGTAGAAATTTATGAAACATATTTCTCACACATTGTTTCTCTTTCCCTTTTTCCCCCCATCTTTTCTCTTATTTTCCCTCATTATTATGATCTTAATTTTGCCTTATTTATATATTTCAAAAACTTGAAATTTTCAAATTCATAAATTATTAATTTAAAATTTTATTTATTATGATTTTGTTTGCAAGATACATATATATATATATATATATATATATATTAACAAATTGAAAATAATCAAAATTATTTAGGCTTTACAAAAACGTTTTATTGAAATGATGGGTGACATTCAAATTTAGACAACTCTCTCACTAGCAATATAAGCTTAATAATCAAGGTAAATTGTATTTTGTTTTACTTTTCTATCTAACTAAACGTTATAGATTTTATTACTCTTAACGGCCACATCCATTATCTATTTCATCAAGTAGTTAAGTGAATAATAATGATAATTATCATGATTGTTAACTAATTATTGGTAATGTGATAATTTAGGATATGTTTGGTAGAATTAGCTGATAAGTTAGTTTATAACTGATAGCTTATGACTTATAAATGATAGTTGATGAGCTAATTGATATAAATAAAAACATTTGGCAAAATAATTGATAAGATGGCTCATAAATAGAAATTTACACAAAAAGATATGTTTAAAATATATTTCTAAAAAATTATACGAGTAAGAAAGGAATAAAAAACCAAAAACTCACGAGCTTATTTGAAAAGCTTCTAAAATAAGTTTTTCAAATAAGTTCGAGTTTTTCAAATAAACTCATCCAACTAAATGGAGTTTATTTAATTAGTATGAGCTTATAAACTCCTGAATAAGTTATAAGCTAGCTTATTTGGCTTACCAAACATACTTTAACTACTTTTAAATACTTTTTTTTTATCAAGTATTGTATAATTGGTTATTCTGTAAATAAAATAATCAAATATCAAGTTGCATTTAATTAAACGCGTGTTAGTGTATGCATAAAAATTGATTTTTATAGATTTTAATGTGATATAGGAGAGAGAACGAGTGGAGTTGGATAATGAAGATTTGTATAATACAAGTAGATCCCACGAGATATGTAAATGTGAAATATGAGGAAGAATGAGTGGGTTTGAAAAGAATATATAAAAATATGTAAAAACTTGTTAAAATACATACACTCAGTGGCGGACCCAAGGGGGGTCCTGAGGGGTCACGTGACCCCTCAACTTTCAATCCAATTTTTTTTTTTTTTTTTTGTTAGTACAAAACCAAAAAAAAAAAAAACTCTGATTAAAAAAAAATTACAAGGCACCAAAGAATCATTATCATTTCCTCTTGTTTAGCAATGACAAATGTGACTTAAAAGAGTTTGTGTAGTCCATTTAATTTGATGATGATTGACATTTTGTTAATTTAGGGTATGTTTTTTCTAACTTAAATTTGGTGTAGATTAAAGTTTAACTAAATGTGTAATTGAGAATTAGAGATGAAGTATTAAAAATATAAAGTAATTATTAAATCAATGAATGAATGGTTGAAAATGATGAGAGAGAAAAAGTAAATTTAAGGTGGAAAAACATACCCTTAGTCTATTTGCTTATTCTTACTCTAAAAATCTCTAAAAATCTATAACTTCACTTTGAATTTTAAAAATTATATGTGTCAATTTTCTATTAATCTATAATTAGAATATGTTTGGTAAATATTTTTAAGAAAATGAATGTCAAATGAGCTCTTCAAGTATATAATATTCAATCAAAGTTTATTAATAAGAATTCAGATCGTGACATCACTATCATTATTATTAAAAAGTCTTATAGTTACTATTTAAATTAAAGATTAACTCAAATACATGTTAAATTTCTTACTTTTTAGTAATATTTTTATCTACTCCTACTAAAAATTTTTACCATGAGCTAATATTTGTCTTCTCAACTTTGTAATCTCTGGATCCGCCACTGCATACACTAACACGCGCAAATCAGGTCACTGTTTTGATAGTTTAGGACATGTTATGGATTAAAAAAGAAGCAAACAACTGAAAAAACGCTTGAAAACAACTCCAGAACGCTCAGGCTGTTGCATGGGAGGTTCGAGCAGCCTGTATGGTGGCCCAACGGCAGCATGATTTCCGCGTGCTATTTTTGACTTTCAATGATTTGTTTGACCTATCCTACATATATGAAAATAGAAAACTCATATTTTCGTCTTTACATGCATTAAAGAGCCTAAAACCAAAATTGATCATCTTTTTTGCTCATTGATTTACCTTGATTAATAATTTAAATCCGCAGTCTTGTGGTTCATTAAATCCAATACCAAAAACACCATAGCCAATGATCATTTACCAAAATCATGTCTTGAAAGTTTTCAAGTTTGGTAAAACATGACTAAAGTTCAACAAGGTTTGACTAAAGTTCAACAAGGTTTGTTCTAGGGAAGATCCACATGGGAGGAAAAAGAGCCCTAGGTGGCTGAGTTGCTAGAGGATTGTGGATCCCAAAACTTCTTTAGGTACTACACATTAGGATCAGTCCTAATGGTTATGGTGTGTGAACTAGGTGTAACATTTGCCCTATCATAGTCGATTTGTGTGATAACGTTTTTTTGGAGTTTTTATTAGTTGAACAGTCTTTCAACGATTTTTATCTTATATCAATTGTTGACACTTTTAGGGTGTGTTTGATTGAGCTTGTTTTTTCCAGGAAAAGAGAAAAGTGGAAAGGTTTTCTAGGAAAAGAGATTATTTGATACCCAAGGTTTTTCCAAGAAAGTGTGTTCCTTTTTCTCTCCTCACGTGACCACTTTTCCACACTTTGAAGGAATTCTTTTTCCTAGCACTTAGCCAGATTGTGTTTTCCAGGCAAAAATTTGGTTTTTTTTTAATGGATAATTTGCTTTAATTATAAAGATAAGGAAAATGATCGAATTTCATAAAAAAACATAAAAGCAAGGAAAATAATATTATTTTTTAATTTGTAAATTAATGCAATCAAACACCTACAACTACTATTTTCCCTGAAAAATCTTTTCCTGAAATTCATTTATTCGGAAAATCGTTTTTCTTCCAAATATTTTCCAACTTTCCAATCAAACATACCCTTATTGTTTTACTTTGGCCCTATAAAATTATTTGGTGATTTTAAACTAGTTGAATTGATTGTACAATTCTTTATATTAGTTAATTTGACAAATTAGCATAACTAAATGCATATTAATTTGATTAATTTGTAGTAACCTTCAACATGTCCAAGAACACCTATTATGCATTTTGAATTTTCAAATGTACTAGTATTTATTAATATAAACATATCATACGTAGTACAATAAAAGTTATTAATCTTATATAATCTAACTATATATAAAAATAAAAGAGTCATCTAAGCAAAATGCTTAGGTGATAGTGCCACATTTGTCACTGTTTTTAGGGATTAATTGCTTTCATTATCTAATTTATTATACTTTTCTTACTTGGTGTTGTTTTTCTTATTTTACTTGTTAATATATATTTTATTTTTTTATATGTATTCTACATTTTAAATTAATTTATATAATTTTTTAATTATCTTACATTCAATGCTACATAGACAATGGTTTATGTTTTAGAAAAAAGATTTTTACATATTTTAAAAAATCTATTTTTTATTTTTACCACTTTCAAATGGTACCTTTAGATAGTTTTCATGGACAGTATGCATTGAGTGGTACACATAGTGGATAATTATTTTAAGATCAAATAATGAATAGTTAAATAATTCAATTTGTAATGAATAATTAATTAATTAGAAAAGATAACTTTCATGTCCCTTTTTTAGCAAGCCACTTAAAAAATAATTGTTAAAATTATCATTTTATCACCTCTTCATTTTTTGTCAAAAATTACAAGTATTAAAAATTAATTTTTAAATTTTTTTATATTTAGTACTACATGCATTAGTGATTTTTTTAAAAAAATTCAATTATTTTGCACAAATTTATGTTATCGAAAAATCAATATGTGTAAAGTTTCATTTATAAATATTTTCTATAAAAATCTTATTATTTCATACCATACACAATCCATGTTGCATAAATCCTCTAAAACTTAATATTCAAAAATTCGTGTTAAAATATGTCATTGTGGTTTAGTTACTTGAATGACATTGATGATAAAAATTTTGAAAAAAAATTTAATAGGAGCATTTCTTTTTATTTAAATAAGTATTTTCCAAATTTGATCCCAAATATTTTGTTATTACTTAAAATTATTAATTAAGATAATTGATATGATAGTTTTTATTATAAAATAATAATTCGTATTAAAATTTGTAAATTATTATTAAAATATATAATATTATATATACTTTATTGCTTTTATTTTATCACCGAATGGAGTGAGGTTTTCTCCGTTACTTAAGGACCAAAACAAGCACTTGTCCGTATTTCGTCTTCATTTGTACTTCCTTCTTCACCTTCACCCGATTTTTTCTTCCTTCTTCCACTTCTTTTTCTGCAAATCCAACCACTTCTGTTGACCTCAAAAAATGAACACCGGTGGACCCTCCCGAGTCGAGACGACCGACCTCCAAAAATGACCGCCAAAAAGTATCCCGATGTCGACCCCGTATCCATGCATACGTAACAACCCGTTAGAGCTCCAGACCACAGCGACGGCGGCGGCCGCGGGGACTCCGACGGTCAAGTCAACAGCCGAAAAATGCAAGAGAGCGTAGGAGAAGTCGGGTTTCGTCTATCAAAGTGGAAAAGACATCCCTACAAATGAATTGGACTCACATATATATAGAGGTGAAATGGGTCGTGGTGGGCCTGGGCCAAGCTGGGGAGTGGGCCTAGTTGAGACCCAATAACCTGGTCGAGGCCCAATAATCTTTTATCCGATTGTTAAGACCCAATATTTATTTGAGGGATAACAACTTCCTCTCCTTCTTCAATCTCCTCCATGCCATCACCTCTTCTGTCGGACTCCTTTCGGACACCACCGCCAGAAATAACGGTATACTAGTATTAATACTAGTATTATTTTATATAAATAAGTTATTTTAATCGTTTTGTTTATAGCACGAGGAAATGGTAGTCGTATGGTAAAGTGCCAAAGTTGATGTATACCAATAAAACACGTTGCTCGAGTCGTAATTGGCTTCACTGAAACGGACACGTGTAGTTTCAAACTTCGCCGGCATCACCGGTTTCCCACTTGCTTTTATAAACCACATAAACAAATCTTTGCAGAGAAGGGAAAAAAAAAAAAAAAAAAGAAAAACCAATGATTCACAGTCACATACAATAAAATCCCATACCTCATCGCTCTTCCTGTCTCTCCCTGCACTTTATTTTTCTACCATTCGAAGCCCCTGTCTGTTCCACACCGAATCTCCCAGAAATTTTCTATCGTCAAACCCTTAGTTTCCACCCCGAATCTCTTCTCAATAGTTCCTTGTTTTCGCTGTCTCTGTATATATATACATAACCGTCATTTCTTTAACGAAGTTCTGTTTAATTGGGATTTTGGCTGAAATTAATAGGATTTCTTTGAATATATAAACTTTATTTTCCTATCTTTCTCCTTCTGGGGTGGATCACTAAGGGCGTTATTATTGTTTATTGTGATAATAACCGTGTTGGGTTGGTGGGTGTGTTTTTGAGTTTCGATTAGGGTTCTGTAGTTGATGGGTTTTTAATGAAGGTGGAATCTTTTCATTTTTGAAGCCCTTTTTTATCAGATAAATTTGTGCGTCAGATGGTGATTTGTTCCGATTGCTTTGGGGCTTCATGTTGAATCTATTCAATTAAAGGGAAAAAAATTCGGGAAGCTAAGAATAGTTCATAATTAGGGTTTTCCAGTTTCCTTAATTCAGAAGTCAGAGTTGGTTAGTATTTTAATAATTAAGGTGAATTTTTAAAATCTGAGTTCTATTCGGATCTGCTGCTTCTGCAATTGCCACTAGTTGAAAAGATGGGGGCAATTTCTGCAACATCGCTTTTGGGGCATCGACCTGTTTATGGAGGGTACTTCCGAAAAGATGTTTCTATCAAGCGAAAGCAGGTTTCATCTTTGACATCTTCACCGGGATTGCGACGTCATCGGAAAACAATGTCACTGGTAAAAGCTCAGGCTATAGAATTGGCAAAAGCATATTCATATCAAGATGTAAAAATACCAAAGGATTTTGGATATAAGGTTGATACTGGTGTTGATCAGAAACCAGGATTATGGCCACCGGAGAATAAGGCAGATAATCCTGCACTTCACAATCCATTGCTTCGGCAAGAAAGAATGGGTAGTGGATGGTTAAGTGCTATATTTGAGTTAGAAGGTGTGTTAATTGAAGATAATAATGATCTTGAGACTCAAGCTTGGATAGCTCTAGCTCAAGAAGAAGGGTTATCGCCCCCACCGGGGTTTCTTCTCCGGCGAATAGAAGGAATGAAAAACGAGCATGCAATATCAGAAGTTCTCTGCTGGTCAAGAGATCCCGTTGAGTTGAAGCGAATGGCATTGAGGAAGGAGGAGATATACCAAGCTTTGCAAGGTGGGATTTACACTTTTCGCTCGGGTTCCCAAGAATTTGTTAATGTTTTGATGCATTACAAAATCCCAATGGCTTTGGTGTCAACTCGACCGAGAAAATATCTTGAGATAGCTATTCGAGCTATTGGTATTGAAGGGGTATTTAGTGTAATTGTAGCAGCAGAGGATGTTTACCGGGGGAAGCCCGATCCCGAGATGTTTATGTATGCAGCACAGCTTCTTCAGTTCATACCTGAGAGGTGTATAGTTTTTGGGAACTCAAATCATACAATTGAGGCTGCAAAAGATGCGAGGATGAAATGTGTAGCTGTTGCTAGCAAGCACCCGCCTTATGAGCTTGGTTCTGCTGATCTTGTTGTGAGCTATCTTGATGAGCTTTCAGTGGTTGACTTAAAGAACCTTACAGATATTGAATCGGCTGAATTTGGGTCCGGAGAACCAGAGATAGAGATGGAGGAAGAAGAAGATCGATACTCTTCTTCGCTGGACAGCGTTGATGATGATTTCTGGTGATGTTTGAGTTCTCAATGTACAGCATGTTGTTGTTCTTGATCTAATTCCTGGTGATGAAAATACCAACTTTTATCACGTGTATAAAGATAGGAAACAGTTAAAATTCGATAAAAAGAAATCAAAAAGCTAGAAAGAAAACCAAAAATGTTGTCCACTTCATTAACTGTTTATGCTCTATGGTATTGTATCTACTATTGTTTATCATTATGTGTTGTGGACTTTCACCATCTGTTCTTAGATTCTTGTGAAGTGTGAGTTGAGAGATATGTAAACATTCTTTTCGGGCATGATACTGAAAAATACTTGAAGCTATTCATGCTGTAGGCTCAAGGTATTGAGTAACTGGAAAAGTTAGATTGGATTAAAAGCTATATGTTAATAAGGTCGATCATATGAAACCCCAAGAGGGGCGCAATGGTTAGGTGGGCCTGTGAAGTGTGGTTAGGTGCACATCCCAGGTTCAATTCCCCACGGCGTTAAAGTTGTTTGTATTTCCTTCTTGAGGCCATTGAGGCGTCTCCCGGTCGAAACGCCAGGGTCTTGTGGGATTAGTGGGGGGTGGGGCCCCCGATACCCTCGGTTATCCCCAAGAAAAAAAAAAAAAAAAGGTCGATCATATGGCTAAGTTACTCTTGCATGTGTGTTCTTATAGAAGCTGATTATCTTATAATCATTTTGTATTCATTTCTTGGTGTTTGGATTGTGAAATTGATTTCATTTCTTGTGCTTTGGCTTCAGCTTAGATAGAACCAGTGCCTACTATTGAAGTGGACAATTCTGATGTTTTATTTTGGCCAAGGTTATCTTTCTCAGTAGTATTGCTACTCTAACTGTACCTGAAGCTAGTTTGGATAAACTGTAGGCGGTAGGATAGATATGGTATACTAAAAGAGGTTGCTCATTTGGTTTTGCTCCCGTTATCGCCCATAACTAGCAAGGCATTGAGCTTGTTTTCGACTATGTAGAGACTGACTTCTACTACTCAACTGCAGTCACGCTTCATTATTGTTATGGGATGATATTCTGGACTTCTATTGTCTGTTAACAGATTCTTGAAGATTAGACACGGTACATTCCTTGAGGTATGAGCCTGAGAATGAAATAGTTGAAGCTATTCAAGCAACATGGTTTCCGTCCTGAGGTGGGCTTAATTTAGATGGGATTAAAAGCTTTTAGCTGCTAGATATTGTGTGCAAATGTTGTTGTTGAGTCTTGCACGAATCAGTCTATATTCACCTTTGGACTGATTTCCAGCTATGCTTCACAGCTTCAGAAGAGTTGAGCCGCTATATGATCTACCGTGAACACAATAATCATTAGGTTGTCATGGTTATCTGCCATTTATTTACCTGTGTCTTTCTAAGATTATGGGGGCGGGAGATGGAGATGGAGATGGAGATGGAGGAAGCGGATTGTCAATACTCATCTTCGCTGGACAGCATTGATGATGATATCTGGTGATACCTACTTCTATCGTGTCTACAAAGATAGGAAACTGCAGAAGAAGGGTTGGAATTTGATGAAAAGAAATAAAAAGAAGATAGAAAAATGCTGAAGCTATTGTCCACTCCATTTAATGTTTATGCTATATGGTATTGTATGTATTATTCATTGTTTATGATATGATTCTCTTGAGAGTCAATCCATGTGCATCTTTTGACATGATGAGGGGAATAGAGTAACATGAGGAACATATAATTCTCCAGCTGAAAAGCTAACTGTTGCAGTCATTGGAGTTTTATCTTTCATCATTTAATGGGTGTGATTTTGAGTACTTTCATTTCTATTCCTCTTGCACCAAATCAATCATGGGCATGTTCAGAACTTCAGATATGATTTTCAGCAATGCTTTAGGAAGAGCTGGTTGTTCTGCCTGTGCGATAGTACTATCCTGAATTGGAAAATTTATTTGGGATATATTATATTATATATAGTTGTCAAGGTGGACCCGTGTCATTCTAGGATTGTTGGGGTGTGAGATGTGTGGAAATTGCTTTCACTGCTTTGGGCCTCTGAGCATCTTCAATGCTTTTCGTGTTTTTTATTTTTCACATGTTTTCTTATTGTTCCAATTTTTACTTTTGTCAAAATCACTTATTTCACTTTTACTTTACTTTTTCTTATTTTTCTCTTTTTCAATTCTCATGCCATGTCTAGATGTCTATCGATGTGCGTGTCCCTTTACTACTGGTTGATCATTATTTCTTAATTTCTTTTTACATATGTCATATTTGTTATGTTTTCTGTTATTATTCTTACCGTTCTTACTATTCTTTTTCAGTTAAATTAATCATTATCTTCATCTTTCACTTTCAATTCGCATTCACATCCCTGGTGAAGATGCTCTCGGATAGGGATGGGTGGTGCTCATGGTGGGCTCCACACCTACCATGCCTACCCTGAACTCGAATTCGAGTTTGGAACCTCTGTCCAATTGTATTAACATGGTCAAAGGATGTGCGACATGTGTCATCCCCTGATTGTGGGGGATCCGCTCATATGTGGGTATTTGATCATTAGCCTGTGCCGCTAATAGTGATTCCAGGTGTGTTGATATCAATGTGTAGTCCCATGGAGTTCAAAAATTTGAGTTTGTTACCTCCCTCTAATTGTATTAACATGGTCAAAGGATAATAATGTGTTGATAATAGCGATCCTAGGTCGTTCGACGACAATGTGTTGTCTTAAGGTGTGTTACTGTCGGAGTTAGTTTCAAGGTCGAATGTGTTAATAATGATTTTAATTGAATAGTATAAATTAGTTATGAAGTAGAAAAATATTAGAAAGAACGAACATAATTTTTATATGGTAAAAAGCTAATTACTCTTTAACATAAGCTAGAGTCACTCCCGTTCGTTGCACAGAAGCAAGTAGTGGTGTTCAAATTAAGTTTCATAGCACGACAATAAAAATGACATTCCATAAGAGAGATATTATGGCCTTGTTTGATTGGGGGTTTAGTTGTTCGGTGCGGTATTCCGTGTAAAAATGTGTGGTTAATATTATTTTGGGAAATATGTGTGTGGTTGAAAATGAGTATGAGGTATACGGAATTGCGTGCGGATTTGGTTAACACCAAATAGAACAAGGCCTATATGTGTGTTTATATTTTTATAAGAGCAATCTTAATGTTTGGTGGAAAAGATAGGGGAAAAATCTAAAGTGAAAATGGGATGGGGCCCAATGAAATGTGGCCACTCTTTTAGGTTTTTCCCCCCAAAATTCATACAAAAATAGATTTTTCCCCCTAATATTATTTAAGATTGTATGAAAGGGGAGTAAAAATACAAAATTGGGTTTTTACCCCCCCCTAACATTAGGATTGCTCTAATATTAGGAAATGTGATATGCAACATTATTATACCTCACAAAAGTAAAAGAAATTTTATATTGGACATATCTTACAATTGTGCAAACGTGGTACATTTGAGTAAAATCATTTGTAAATATTATTGAAGTTTTAATTTTTTTTAATCATCTGCGAATATCATTCCGCTTCATCTTAAGAAATGGAATGGTGAAGTCTTTGGATAAATCTATTTTCATTTTTATAGTTGTCATTGTATAGATTTTTTTTATTCATTTATAATTATATCTTCACTTACACATTTTAACGTATTTGATAGTTTCAATTATTTTTTAGATTCATCAAATAAAGATGAAATAAGAAAATTATTTGTATCAATTTTTTGCAATAACAATTCTTTAAAGGAGAAGAAAACAGACCTTATATGATTATAGCATTATTATTTAATACCAGTGACCAAATGTAACTCGAATTTGCTTTAGCAACCAGTTTGAGATTTCAATTAAAGTTGAATGGCCATTGTGAAATTAACTTGCAGTTAATTAAGTAAAGTGAATGACCAATCATGGACTTAATATAAACCTTAATTTGGCGCTTTAATAAAACACTGTACTCTGTACTCTCTATTTTCCATTATTGAGCGCGATAATTCTCCCCAGATGTTCTCATCTCTTGCTCAATAAAAGCCCTAAATTTTTGTCGTTTTCTTCTATTATTTCGATTATTCTCTATTATTTATATGCCTCTGACACACAGGTTGCACACAATCAGCGTGAGAGGGAAGAAACGAGAAACCGTCCGGTGTAAATCAGTGACGACGAAGATAGAGTTAGCAGAGACGAGAAGCTAAAGAAGAGTAAAATGCTGCCTGGAGATGATTCTGAGTTGGAGGAGGGGGAGTTGAGAGAGTCTGAAGACCAGATCATGGAGGAACAGGACTGGGAGATGGAGAACGACAGTAAAAAGAAGGATGATGATGATGATGATGACGACGACGATGCTGATGACGAGGAAGGGGAGGAGGAGGAAGCGGAAGAGGATGAGTGTGAAGATGAGGACCCGGAGGAGCTAATGGTGAGCCCAATTGGCGACGTGGCTAGGGTTTCGGGAAAAGGAGAATCGACGAGGAATCACTACGAGTCATTTGAATATGATGGCATTTTGTATAATCTCGTGAGTTTTGTTTCTTCTTCTTGTTTTCACTGTAATTTCTGTTGATTATTGTTATCTGTTTGTTTTAATCATTTTGAGCAATGTTGGTGGAGGGAATTTAAGTATCCGTTGTTGGCTACTTGATGTAAATTCCTTTTCCCTTTTAAATCTCTTACTGTTACTACTTCCCAATTTTCATATGTTCTCTTTGCAAGTTTGCTTCAAATCATGACTGTCTTCTTTGTCTCTAGGAGGATACTGTGATGTTTGTTCCCCAACAAAGACATCTGAAGCCCCGCGTGGCCATACTGAAGGTTTGTTCTGTTTTTACACTTGAGTTAATCTAAGATATGATGATCTCATAATCACATTCAAGAATCACAGTTATGCCCTTTTTGGCTAATAAATTCACTCTTGAGGTGCGTGGTTCACAATGTCCGTAATAATGCCAATAACTGCTGATTATGATGATCTCAAAATCACATTCAAGAATCACAGTTATCCTGCTTGTTGTTCCTCTTTCTGAAGTTCAATAGTTGTTCGGGATATCCTATATTTTCTTTTCATCTTTCTTGTTTTAGAGATGTGTTATTTACTCTGTTTTACAAATGCATTAACGGTGGCATAAGGATCCCCATCTAACTATGTGTGTAGTCATCATTTCTGCAATTAGTGACGAGTTCCTATTCCGTGTGCAGGATATTTATCAGATTGTTGATGGGTCTTTGATGGTAACTGGACAGTGGTTTTATCGATCGGAGGATGCAAGAAAAGAAGGCGGTGGAAATTGGCAAACACGTGTCACGCGGGAGTTATTTTACAGTTTCTATCAAGAGGAAGAACATGCAGAATGTGTTTTGCACAAGTGTGTCACGCACTTCATACCTTTAAACGAGCAAATTCCAAAACGAAAACAACATCCTGGTTTTGTTGTGCAGAATGTATATGACCCTAAACAGAAGACGGTGTTGACGCTAACAGACAAAACGTTTGACGTCAGCAAACAACATGAGATTAACCTTCTTGTTCAGAAGACAGTTTCCCGTCTAGGCAACCTGCCTGAGCTTGAGCCCGGCGAAGTTTGTAGATCTCATCAATCTGCTAGTGCAGAAACTCCAGGAAGAAATGATGCGAATACAGACAAATACTATGCTATCCTACTGCAATACGAAGTACTCAAGGGGGATCGCAAGCGTGACAAGTGGTTGACTAGGCTGCTAAAAGCAATTGAATTTATGTGCACTTCCATGGACAGCAAAAGTGATGGGAAACAAAAAAATGGCTCAAATTATATTAATGGATCTCAAAACAGGAATCCAATTGTACACTCTCCTCTTGTTAATTAACTGCTTTTAAGATCATGAAACGATAAGTTTCTGACTAATGAGATTATTTTTCAGAAGATACACTTCGATGTGAATTGTTTCTTTTCTTTGCAGAGTGGTATGTCCTTTAACTGGCCAGATGCAGCTGTTATTGCTGTAACTGCTCTTGAGAAGGCCGCACACGATGAACTTTCCTCAGATTACAAGTATAACCAAAAGCTGAGGCATTTAAAATATTATCTTGAGGTCAGTCTCTTGCCTCCGTTCATGACTCTGCAGACTTGTATCATTGTGTAAATCTGTCTAATGAAGCTCGATCATTTCTTGATAACACAGCTTTCGAATGAATTCATTTAGCAGTCTAGTGAGAATGATATATGCAGTGACACTTTTGATCATGCTCGTGTGTCTATATATATATATATATATATATATATATATATATATATACACACATATATATACATATATATATATATATATATATATATTAATCTATTTCGCTTTCTATGTTTGGTTTTTTTGTTTCCCTTCATTGTAAATTCAGTATTTCTTTCCAGAATAATGCTGTATTAGGACGACGTCTACTGAGCGGGGAGTTGGATCCATTCCATATGCTGAATATGTCTGTAAATGAATTAAAGGTTGGTTCCACCCTTTTCGGTGTTTGAATTTCTGGCATTCAATTAATATTTGATGTTCGTAAGACATAGATGCTGTGGACTTGGATTATCTCCCTCTTGCAATTGCACGTATGTTTTTATACAGTTACATACATGTTGTTCTATCCCTTTCAGTTTAATGAGCTATATTAGTTAGTAAAGCATTAAATGAATTTTGAAGCAGCTTATGAGATCCATTACTGAGTAAAATTGACATCAATGTGTGTTGTCTGTTTTAAGAACTGCTACCATTTGAGTATTATGACGATGCGAATTGGAAATCTATTGATTCTCATAGCTTGAGGGGCCCCGCTTGTTTTACAGGAAGGTCTAACAGAAGAAGAAATAGCTAACCTTAGGAGTCGAGGCACATGCAGGTCGTCAAGCTTTCATTCATGCAACTATATCCAAATAGACTAACATATTAGCTGGAAGCACTCATATTAACTCTCTGCGATGGTTTGTATTAGCCGTTTGCTTTATAGAATATCAAAGTTCCTAAATTGAAGCACATGAATGGCATTTTCAGGTGTCTTTTGTGGGGAAGCAAAAAGGGTTGTGGAGTGGCTGTTATCTATTTAGGTCTATATATACTGTATACTGGTCCGAATGCATATGTAAAAATCGATATTACTCAATCAATGGCCATAGGTTTACTTCTATACGTTGGTTTTTGATTTGGAAAATAGCCTTGCCTTTTTCGTTTTTAAGTTCTCAAACTGTTACAAAGTAATTTCATTCGAATCCGTAAGTGTGAAATTTTGTACAGCCTGTTAGGAGACGCTACGAAGCTAACAGAACCCCACATGACTCGAGAAGCTAATGATCTGGATAATGACTTTGTTCATCCCTTGTTTGAGAAAACTACTTTAATAGTTACATTCTATATAAACATTTTATGTTGATACTTAGTATTCTGATGTGTCCTTTTTTCACGAGGTGATATAGAGATGTTCATGTGCTTATCATTCAAGCATCTTTTCATCATCTAATAAAAAGGTCACGTCGATTGTATCACTTCAAAATGTTAATTTTCAATATCATTTATTTTAGGGATTTCCAACGTCCCTGTTAGAATTACTCTATGAACTACAACCAAGTATAAGTATTTTTATATTTCTTACAGAGATTTTCTTTTCTACTAACTATTTTATCGGTTAAGTGTGCACTACAACACTACTTTAAAGACCAATCGACAAAAATCAGCTAAAATAAAAGAAACTTACAACATTAAAATTTTTAAAAAATGTTAACCCAATTGACAACAATCAGGATATGATAACATAATTTTGCGTTATACAATCGGTTTTATAGTATAAATAAAAAAAGAACTGCATAAAATGATAAGGGACAACTGGAAATTCGCCTTGACGAGCACACTGTTTCCATAGATTGAGGATCAAGTTTCATTCAAGAATCATATTTCATGATAGCCTCCCTCATGCAAACCTCGCAACGGAAGTGTATTTTGAGAAGAGTTGAACTCTCCATTAGACCAGTCAACAGGTTCAGCAATTGCAGCTTCATACAGACCTGCAAAGAGAGAGATTGTTTCATGTGCAAATAACAATAGTAGCCGCATCGAGGCTAGGCGATCAATGTAACTTCCTGTAATTTCAACCTTTTGTGTTATTACCAAATAGCCTGAAATTTCCAAATTCATATAATAATAGTCTCAATATCAAACTTTGTCTAGGGGCCTTATTAAAATTTCAGGACCGACCCTATAAGATAGAAAACATAACATTTTGATGCTTTTAAGAAAGTACATAGGCATACCTTTCCAAGTCCGGAAGTTTTGCCTGGTGTACAAGAGATCCAATCACATTTTCTATAGTCTCCAATAGCCTGTCCCGAGGGCTATTCTGTAATTCTTTGACAACGGCATTAATGGTCTTCCCATTTTCAAAGAAAATGTGATTGTTGGGATGTCTTGTCTTGCCACCAGCATGCATCTCGAATAGGTAAGGACCAACGGCCTGCAAATGATATTCCTACTTTATTCTTATTTATAAATGAATCAAAAAATTATTGTAAATATCAAATGATTTTACGATGTATAAATTAAAGGTACAATAGTAAATACATATAATAATTAAGATGACTAAAAAATGAAAAATGAACGTATATAATTGGGACGGGGAGAGTAACATTTACCTTCGATAGTTTGCAATCTTGGCAGCCGCAAAGGAAGCGGGTTCCTTTCACAATGCCTTGGAGGGTTATCTTCATGTGCAAAATCCTAGACCATGAAGAATACTGCACCGGAACACCTTCGAGTATGCCACTCGCTAACAAATATTTAGCATTCGACGGGAAGACACTTGAAGGGAACTTTACATCATTTGAAGTGGGCTCCACATTTATCGAAGAGATTGATGTATCTATCACTTCCTTGCCATGCATTACAACCACCTGACTGAAGAACTCCATTTGTCTCACCATAGGAACTGTGAAAAGTATTGAAAGTTTCATTGATCCCAAAGCCATTAGCACCAATGGGCATTACATTGCAAGTTAAGTTTTCAAAACGCTGCCCAATTGGAGTAAAAGTGTCAATGTTTTTGTGGGCTTGACAAGATTGTACGAAATTGCCATCATTGGACGACGCCTGTCCAAGTGAAATGAGGTTCTTAGGCGTCGTATGGAAGATACCGTCGTCTCTAATAATACAAGGTGGTGCAAGTGACAAGTCACTCCCCATCAAGTCGAATTTGGTTGTAACAATTTTACTCTTCTTTGAAGCGTTTTGATTGATTTGTACATTTTTGACTAGAGCATTAGGATCTGTCTTCTCATCGAAAGGGAATGCTAACGAAAGGGGTGCATTGAGTTCCTTGGGTTGCATTGCAACTTTCTCTCTAGAATTAAAATCCCACGTTATGGTAGAATTTTTATTAGCAAAATCTGAAATTCTAATGGGCCTTGGCCGAAATATGTAGTTTCGTTGACTTGACTCGAAACTCGAAGATTCTAATGTCCACATGGTTGCAGCTTGAACAAGATCGTCGTTAGGAGATATTGTTTCTTGCCTCTTGTTTTTGTGCTCGGATAAGTTATGAGCACGTTTTCGGTCCGTCCGATTTGAAGCGTCTTTGTCGTCACGACGCATATCTTCACTAGTAGAAGAATTGTTTATCAAGAACATCTTCTTGAAAGGCTGTTAATTACACAAGTTATACGTACGGTATTAGATAACAAATAACAGCATCATGTACCTAGCTAGTTCAATCTAAGAAGAGGAAATATCAACATTCCTACGGAAATCGGAGATTTGGGCAGCCTAGGGAAGCATTTTAATTAAACATTTCTCTTTTAAATTTTATGTACACAACATGATTTACTGTACTCCATCTGTCCCACTAATATAGGACTTTATTCTTTTTTTGGTTGTCTAAATTATAAATCTTTCTTTTCTTTTCATTATTAAATAGTAAATTTTTTTTCCATCACTATTATACACATTAATTGAATTTGCACACTTTAAACTTTTCCGATGGTTCGAATAATTTTTTAGACTCATTATATAAGGGCCAAGTAAGAAAATCATTTGTATTATTTAGTTTTTTAGTGATAATCTTGATCTATGTGAAAAAGTATCAGAGGGAGTAAATGTTTACCTTCCATCCATGAATTAATTAGAATTCGTTTAAAGAATACTTATATATACTTATAATGGAAAAGAAAAAGACATCATTAATTATCATTAAAAATTAAAAATCAAATAGAATGGTCAATGGGAACAAGGCCATTTGGTTTGTCGGGGTTGGGGTGGGAGTAGGGGTCGGGGGGAGGGGTGCGTGGGGTTAAGGTCTTGAAACGTGGAGGTCTGAGGTTTGATTTTCCTCTCTGAAGTCTATTTTTTTCTATTGTATGGTTTTTTCTACATTTTTCTTTATATGTATATATTTTACTATGCTTCAAAAAGACATACAATATTAACGATTTCGAAGTAGTTATTACACATATGGACCTATTTACATACTAAACATGCACGACTACGTAGTTATATACCCTCTATGGGCTATGGAATCCGATGCACGCCAATTTACTTACCAATTTACTACGGAGCTATATATGCCTCCATGGAGTCCGATGCATGCCATTTTTTTTGTTTTTTATTTTTCCAAGAAAATACTCTCTCCGTCTTATAAAGGTAGATTTATTGACTTTCTTCTACCTAAGAAATGTCACTTTCTATATTTGATTGCATTTATTTATTTTTATTTTCCATTATTTTCTTATTCAATATGTATTTTTATCAATAAAAATACATTGTTATCATTTAATATAATGGTATATTCGAAAAAAAAAAACAAAAATTACTTTTCTAACGATTTTAATTACAATTTCTTAATGAAAGTCATAGCTGATTTATCTTTATGCGACGAATGAAGCCTTTGGCAAGCCATAGAAAAACAAAAAAAAAAAAAAAAACAAAACGCAACTTAAGTATAATAGTGATCATACAAAATAATTAATGTAACAAGAAAACTAACGATGAGCGATAGCTAAAATCAAAAGAAACACAATCAGGGAAAGTATATATACCTCCTAAAAGATTTTAAAAGGTTCATATATATATATATATATATATATATATATATATATATATTTAACTCTAATGAATCGAATTTGGAGGCTTACAATTTTTCACTTCTGCTTCGACCGGAGAATTTGATGTAAACTCTTAATTCCGTGCAAACCTTGAGTGAAGAGAATGAAACAATGTTAGATAATAAAAAGGAAAAATTTTAAAATAGTCTTCACTCTTCAAACAAGAGACACATCATGTCAATGTATAATAATTCTAAGATTTGTACCAAAACTAGTTACTGATTCGACTCAAAAACTAGATTTCACTTCTACATGTCAAGTTTTCAAAAATCGTCCAAAAATAAACTTTTAAAAAAATGAGAAAAGATGTAAATTTTCCAATTGAAAAAATTACGCAAATTAAATTATTTATGAATGAAAAACAAAATAAACTGATAAATGTTAAAAAAGGCCATCTCAACAAATAGAAAGCGAGCACTTAAATATCGAAATGATAGATTCGACTTCTTATTAAAAAAAAAAAAAGATAAAAGACGATAGATTTGACTTGAAAGCTAAAATTTACTTAATAAACCATTAAAAACCTCCCCCACCAAAAGAGTTTAAATTAGAAAAAAAAGGAAAAATTAAAGCTTTTTTTTTGAAAAGGGAAAAACATTAAAGTTATCGCATCACATTGGACAGATTTACCTACAATGACCGATGAAAAAATAAACAACAAACGTAACCCAAAAAATAGAGCACTTAACAATGAAAGTGGACATTTTACCCCAATCACCCGACTTTCACCAGCCCATAAAATTGATTTCGAACTCCGGAATTAGATTATTTATGCTATGACATACGTAAATGTAGAGAATATCCACTGTGCATTCAAGAGAGTGGGAAGTTCGAGCTTAATTATATAGTACTAAGCCAAACAACCATCAATGTCGAAGATGAGAAAAAATAACGGTAATAAATATATGTAGATACATGTAATCTTTATATTGTGTGTATATTTTGGTAATTAAACTGATATTGCCAAGCGAAGGTTGAACCAAATTACATGAATGAATGTCATAAGATTCCTTATGTGTAAAAGGTGAAGATTATGACAATTTCAATTCCTTTAGGGTGTGTTTGATTGAGAGTTGTAAAACATTTACGTGTAAAATATTTACCTGCTAAATAAAATATCACCTCCCCCCAAAGAAAACATTTACATGCAATTGGTCAAAATCGTGCTTCAAATGATTGTACCTTGCAAAATCAATTTCATTCACAACTTGCAATCAAACAGCCAAAATGTAAAACGGATTGCACGATTTGACATTTACCTGTAAACCAATTGCCAATCAAACACACCCTTAGGTCAACAAAGTAGCTGAAAATTAATTGTTGTTATTATTATTATTATTATTATTATTATTATTATTATTATTATTATTATTATTGAATTAGCTAGAAGGGGGAGTCTGGGGGATGGAAATTGAATTCTTGATTTAGGAATAGCAAGACCGACTAGAATGTCTCTAGATCACATGGATGTTGACATTTCTTTAATGAATTAATTGCCTAGCATAAATGAAATTATATCGTGAGGCCTCTCACTTACATTTCAAGCAAATTGTTTGTGTTTATGCAAAATTTCATTTATGTTTTGCAACAGATCTATCAACTTATATACAATGTGCGACCCACATTATGTTTTTGGTTCGAAAAACTTACAAACTCAAGTCTTAAAAGCAAACTTATAATTATTACTGGTATTAGTGCTACATTCGAGCAATGCATGAGAATAATTTATTGACTTTTAATAAATGCAGTAATACTTTTTAAGTGATTATGAAGACTTGTAGAAACAATGATTATACAACATAAAAGAAAAAATATGTGCAAAAATTACATCCGATGCGATATTAAAAATTTTGAAATACGTATACCTTTTCGTATCCAACATTTATTATTGAATTACTTGGCTTGTCATCCTTAGTACCTCGACACCATTTTAGGTTTCAGTTATTGTCATACAATTGTTATTATTTCATTGTCATCATCATCATAATTATTAATTGACTATTTCAAGTTTATTATTATAAAATTTGTGTATTTGTATATATGGAATTGTCGAAAACGTAGATATATATATATATATATATATATATATATATATATATATATATTCGGATATTTTATTACAGTACTTATTATAGCATAATTATCAACTTTTTATTGTAATTATTTTATTATGGTCAACTAAGGCATTGTTCTATTTGGTGTTAATCAAATCCGCACGCAATTCTCGTATACCTCATACTCATTTTCAACCACACACACATTTCCCAAAATAATATTAACCACACATTTTTACACGGAATACCGCGCGGAATAATTAAACCCCGAATCAAACAAGACCTAATAATAATTATTGGAAAACCTTTATATTTGGTTCAATTGTGGGTAGTCATTAGTGGGACAATGGAAGAAATTGTAAAAACGTTAACAAATGTATATCCAACGTCAATGGTTCATTATTATTACAATAATAATTAATTATTTGGTTATTACGAATATTATCATAATACTCTTTCCATCCCAAAATAATAAGTCTAGTTTGACTTTCACAATGATTAATGAAATTGTAATTAATATTATTAGAAAAATAAAATTTAATTGTATTTTTTCAAATATATATATCACTATATTGAATAATGATAATATATTTGTATTCATAACGATACACAATAAATAAGGCATAATTACAAAAATAAAAAAATTAAATAAGCACAAATAGAAAGTGACCTATATTTTGGGATGGTTTAAAAATGAAAATGAGTATATCTTTGTGGGATGAAGAGAGTAACTAACATAAAAATCACTATTGTCAGACCTGGCCGATCGAATCGGGATACCCGCAACCCGGCCAAAATACTAAGCCGGGTGACATCTAAAACTTGGGTTGATCAAATCAGATCAAAGACTTGGGTTTACTCAGAAAACTCGGTGACCAATGTGACCGAGACCTAGTTTGATCAATTTTTTTCAATTTTATTTATTTATTTATTTAAGATTATTTTAATCACCAGGTTGATCCAGAGTCAACTTTGGATCAATCCTTTGACCCTTGACACAGTCCCTCGACACAGTCCCTCACTCGAGTCGATAACCAGGTGAGGTTTAAAAACATAGGTAAAAATCCTAACTATTTAATTATAATTTTTTTTCTATTATTATGACTATATATCATTTATCAATTCTCCTCGATTCTCCTTGATATTACAGGATTATCAATCCTCATTCCGTTTCATACAGATAGAGTCATTTTCTTCTTTCATCCTCTCTAAAATATACACCATTCGTCACACTGAGATAGGCAAAATACAAATTTCCACACAAATTAAAATAATATATTAAATGTAGTTGGAATCGTAAACTTTTTCTATATTCTTTCTATTTTATATCTTTGCATTAAATGGAAAAAAAGTGTGAAAATCTTTGATTATTGTCGGCACATGGAATGTCTTTTTTATGTTTAATATTTAGAATTTGGACTATAATTTGAGATGTACGAAAATGAAAAATAAGTCTATGTTAGTGGGATGAAGAGAGTATATTATTTTCTATTTGTGTATATTAAATTTTTATTTTTTTTATTATACTTTTTTTAAGGATATGTTTGGTAGAACAAGTTGATAAGTTAGTTGATAGTTGATAAATTAGCTTATAACTGATAAACCAATTGAGAGCTTATAACTTATAGCTGATAACTGAAAAGTCAGTATATTTAAATATTAATATTTGAAAAAATTAGTTGAAAAGTTGGGTCAGAAATATAAAATAACCGAAAAGGACATGTTGAAATAATTATATTTCATCTTTTACAAAAAGAAAAAGGTAAAATGGAATAAAAAATTAAAAGCTCATAAGTTTATTTAAAAAGTTAATAAAAAAAAGTTTTTCAAATAAATTCTAACTTTTCAAATAGGCTCTTCCGATCAAATAGAGTTTATTTGAATAGGAGGAACTTATAAGTTCTCAAATAATTCATAAGTTAACTTATTGTGCTTACTAAATATATCCTTAATATATATTTTATTAATAAAAATATATTATCATTAATTATTTAATATAATAATATTTTTTTAAGAATATTAATTTCAATTCCTTAATGACTATGAGAGTCAAATTGAACCAACTTTTATGATCGAAAGTGTGTTGTATAAAAACGCTCCTGAATTTATTATGACGTGGTCGAATCACATTAATCAGATGCAAAAAATTACTATGCACCGCGATACACGGGATCCAGCGGCCTATGCTTTAAACCCTGGAATTTCGTCACTCGCTTCGACTGTGTCACAGACTCACAGTGCAGTCCTTTTCGCACTATTCGGAAAAAGAAAGTATAAAAATATTTATTAATTAATTGAAATAACGAATACAAAACGTTTCATATTCTTCTCCGGCGTGGCTTCACCGTGAATCTCCGCCGTCCGATCATTGCAGATTATTATAATTCGGCGTAGGTTAGATTCTTTCTTTTTGACATAAACGGAAAAATGTTTTCTCACATTACTGAATGCTCAATTTGTTAGGCCTAGGGGTAATTTCTGTTTTGATTGTGCTCTCTGTTTCTCACTCTCATTGACCGCTCTATGCTTCAATTGTTTTTCAGTGTTAATATATGGACTATTTTTATTCGATTTTCAGTTTGGTAGCTGATTTTTGAGGGTTTTAGTGTAGTTCTGTGAAATTGATACTTTGATTGACATCTTTTGTTAATGTTGATGGAGAACTGAATTCTGTATCACTCTCCCCTGTATATATATATATATATATATATATATATATATTTTGTAGACTGATTTATTTTTTATTTTCTGCGTTGTTTTTAACTTTTGTCGTGTTCTTCTACGTGGCATTGGCTGTAGCAGATATAAAGCGGCTCCTTAAGGTTAATCAGGCCTCTCAGGGAGGGGGCTAATCAGAATGAGATGAATTATATTTCACTGATCAAAGATACTGAAGATGGTAAACTTCGTATTTGATTTGGAAAATTGACCTAGCATTCCTAAATTTTGAAGGCATAATTTTTTGTGATCGTGTTGTTGAATGCGTTGTATGCATTATTCTCTGAATGAATTTGAATTTTATGATCTATGCCGCAACTTCCTCATCCTGGTTTATGCTTTGATTACCTGTTTGTATAATTGTGTAGTTTGATCTCACTAGATCTTGGTTTTGTTTCTGGCAAATAATTAATTGATCTAATGCATTTTGATAAGCATAAGATGTAATTTGTTTGAATCAAGTATTTTTCCCCAATATCTCTTTATTGGTTGTTTAATTTATGATGATGTATAGCTTCCTTATATCCTCATGTTTGATCCTCTCTTCAATGAAGAGACATAGGCAAAAATTGGTTGTTAACGATCATATACCATTCCATGTACTTGTACGTAAATTGGTCTACATTCACAGACCCCAACGTGTAGGTGGTTTGGAGATGGTTCAAGAATCTTCCTGTTTCTTCGTATCTTAATGTTAAGAGTGTACTTTTGTTTCCATTACAAATCTACTAATGTTATTGATTGGTGGTAAACATACTATGCTGTAGCACAAGGGATTTCAAAGGCCGCTAGTTACACTAGCTTTGTGCTCATTTCTTAGTTGTGGACCTGTTTGCCGACATAAGCATGTTGGGAATTAATCTTGGTAAGTATATAAATGAGATAGAGACTGTAAAGATAAAACGTGAATATACACAATCAACCATCACTCCTGTTCCATAATGCATACACATACAGAAAGAATTTTGAAGAAGGCAATTTTAAGTTGCCTTGTAAGGATCAGATTCAACGATTGTCTTCTATATTGTATGGTTGAGTGTCTGCCTCCATTACTATATTTTTGTTCATACATGTGTTCTATTTTGTGGTATTAGTGACATTATTGCCATTATTCTTAAATTAGTTACTTTTGTATGTATCTTAACATTATGTATGGACTTTTAGCCTTATAGATTTGTGCACGTGGATAATTTTTGCTAGCGAAGGAACCTTCAATTAATGTATATACCTTGTACACGGGATTCGAACTTGATTTTGGTTCGACTTTAATGGAATCATCATGATTTATTAGTCTTCTTGCAATCATTCCATCTTCAACCTTTCAAATAGTTGTCCAAGTGTCGCATCGAGTTAGAAATTAGTTTGTCATGGAATAAAGTGTCACGCTCAAACTACAGAATGAAATTGCATGTGGATAGAATATTCTAAGTTCAGATATCAGATGGTGTTTGGATACCATAAGTTCAGAACACGTTGGTTTTTCTTCACCAGTCATCCTTGCTCTTCTTTATCACCTTCTCATTCATCTGCCATATTGCTACCTATCTTTAGACTCTCGTTTCAAATTTTTGTGTTGCTAGGCATGATTGCATATTTTCTAATTATTTTCCACCGATGGCTCTGTCTTTTTATTTACCAAAGTATGAATCTCTATTTTTATGACTTTTTTACGCCGATTCCTCTTTTTGTAGAGAAATGTCTGTATTTGTCATTAATTTTCTGATAGCATGATTGTGTTACGATGTTACAAACTGTTCCTTATCAGTTTATTCTAGTGCTGTGTCATATATCGAACTCCTTAGTCATTTATGAAATTCGTCAATAGTGCCTTTGGATAATATATAGTAACATCATTAATTCTACTCTGTTCTCTTTGGACCTCTAACCCCATGTGCTCAAGAATGAACTTAGGTGAAAAGGTTAGATGGCAGTTATTTGCTAAGTTTGGTCGCTAATATAATTTTGAGAGGCTTTTCAGAATAAGAGCATTTGGATGTCCCCGACGTATGGTTCGCTTTCCAATGCAGAGATGGGTTATGACACTTCTGCTAGAATTGAGCAAAAACGTGCTCATCAGTGGTCTACAGATACACCTGAAGAGCTGTCCAGGTACAAGAAGCAAGCAGTAGAACTAGCTAGCTATGGACCCACATCTGTACCTGTAAACACGAGCATGTCTCTTGTGGGAAACTGTTCCAGTAGTACTGGTTTCGCAGATAAGAATGCTTCCCTCTTTGTTACTGGGGATCTGCATATGGGAAAGAAGGCTTTCACAGATCAGGTGGAAAATTATTCATCCATAAGTTTATCAAGGTTCTGTGATGTGGAAGTTCCCTTGGGTCTGAGTACTGGCATTAGAAAAGCAAAAGTCAAGCAAGTTGTCTCAGAGAATCAGCTGTCTGAATCTACGGGGAAATGCTTTCTCCTCGGAGACAAGAATGAAATGATTAGCCCCATTTTCAGCGGGGGCGGTAATGACTTTTCAACTGCTCCAGCTTATAATCCTGAAAATGCAAGTACCATTACTGTGGGCCCTGTTTCCTGTATGGCGGATAAAAATTATATTTCTGTGGGACTGCCCTCGCACAAGAGAGACGAAAATTTAATGCTAATGGGTCATCAATATAATGTGATAGATAACAGTCTGCTGTCTATTGGTCAAGCATTCGACCAACAGAATTACAATTTTATTTTCAATGGGGAGCAGTGTGAAAAGGAAAACGGCAGTTTAATGGCAATTGGTCCTACTTACCACAAGGGACATGAAACTTTTGCTGCAATCGATGCTTTCTACAGCAAAGCAAATGAAGATTTTATGCCAGCAGGTCCTACTTATGACAAAAGGGGAATAGATATCAGATCAATGACTTCGGTTCATAGTCAGCAGGATACTAATGTCACATCGCCACCAACTGTGTACGGTAGTGGAAATTCCAGTATCCTATCAACGGGTCAAAGCCATATCAACGGAAAAGGCACTACTATATCTTTTGGGGGCTTCCAGGATAATCCTGATGAAAATGATCCCGCTGGTAGGTTCATAAACGACCATGATCTTTTACTAAATCAATTCTCAGCTCAATCTTCAGTGGCTGTTGGACAAGAAGGTTCTCCGAAGGTCCCACGTAAGGATGTTATTACAGCATCTAATTCAAAGACAGCTAGTGGCATCAAGAATAACGAGGAAAAGGCAAAAAAGGCCTCATCCAACAACTTCCCTTCAAATGTTAAAAGTTTGTTATCAACTGGTATACTCGATGGAGTTCCTGTGAAGTATGTTTCATGGTCAAGGGAGGTGAGCATCTGATATTCATTTGTCTTCCATCTATTCACAGGCTCTTTTATTTATTTTTATTTATTTATTTTTATTTTTTTACTATTAACCCCAATAATGTCTGTGTGTGCAGAAGAATCTTCGTGGAGTGGTGAGTGGGACCGGTTACTTGTGTGGCTGTAACGAGTGCAAGTTTTCCAAAGTAAGTGTAACGGTTAACTCAAACTGATAATTCCATTGTATTGTTCAAGGTGGAATCACCCAGCTCACTTTTTGTTGAAAATGTAATATTATGCAGGCTGTGAATGCTTACGAGTTTGAGCGTCATGCTGGTTGCAAGACGAAACATCCAAATAATCACATTTATTTTGAGAACGGAAAGACTATCTATGCGGTGGTGCAAGAACTGAAGAATACACCTCAGGACAACCTCTTTGAAGCAATAGAAAATGTTACTGGTTCTACTATAAACCAGAAAAACTTCCGTACTTGGAAAGGTGAATTTCTTTGACTTCTTCGTAGTATGATGTCTCTCTCTTTTATCCCTTGAATGAGAAGTGCGCTTTATAGATCTGTTACATGTTTATCTAACACGATTTTGCCCCTGTTTTCCTTCTCAGCTTCATACCAAGCTGCAACCCTAGAACTTCAGCGCATTTATGGGAAGGACGAAGTGGTCGTGCCATCCTGATATCGTCCCTCTGCTATCCAGATTTTGGAGGTTGGTTGACTGCTGATTTTGCATGTAGGTATACATGACATTGAAAATTTCACACCTTATATGGAACAGAGAATCGTTAGGAGGTAAATGTTGATTGATCAAATTAGCTTTTGAAAACTTACAGCACTGTTCTGTTTTCATCTTGGTAAATATATATTTTCAGTCAGAAGTCGATGCTTTTTCACCATTGTAAAATGGTTGTTAGAAGTACATTTTATTTCCCGGTACATTTTTGGTCGGCATTATTCGACCATTTGGTTGACTACCCTTATTGAAGGTGCAAACTGCAAATAGTTTGTGATATATATATTTCGTCAAGTTGGGTTGGAAAAGTAAAATGTAATTGCACCTGTTCAATTCCAGCCTGTATTAAATTTGTGATAATTCATTTTGGTTGCTAGCAATGAATATAATTTAGGGTATATCGAGAACTTATAATTTGAAACAGATAAACGAGGAAACTCATTCTTTGAGGAATAACTAATAAGCATATGAAGCATACTTTATATTAGTTTGGCAGGGGTGCAAAGTTCATCCAACTTGTGTGTCCTCATAGGTCTATAACAAGATTTTGTATAGAATTACATTGAATCTTCAGGAATCATATTCACTAAGGGGGGTGATAAATTTGATGATTCTAGTTGGAAGGATTTTGCCAAATGATGATAGAATGATTGTGATGTGTGACCTCACTTGGTACAACTAGTATCGTCCCAATAAATTTGTTCATCATGATTGTACACATAATTTTGATTGATCTTGTACAATCATATTGTCAACTGTAGAGGAATTTGTTGCAGAAATCTCTTCTTCTATGTGAAGAACAGGGGAACTCTGATCTGTACTCTTATCCCATAGAACCATGTACAGTCCGACCACCATACCAATATAGCTCTTATCATCCTGCAAGAATGAGCAGGTCCTGTTTATCTTAGTCTGCAGGATACTAATATTACAAACCATTGGCGAGCCTATTTGCCATGGTTCCTTTCATCACTTCTACATGAGCATGTTTTTTTCATCGTTCAATGAGATAAGTAATTATATTTCTATCAGTCTAAATCTAATCTAACTATATTAAAAGAATGGGTATCAAATTAAGGGCATATTTGGCTAAGCCACTTTTCTTCTTCTTCTTCATAATTTTTTTTTCCGTGTAAATTATGTTCAGAGTAAATATATCCCCACCACAAATTTTGTAAATTATATCACTTTTATAATCACACCACCAACTAAAATGAAATTTATAATTACACCACAAGTATTTTATAAATTTAACTTTAATCTACTAATAGACATAAGAAAAAGGAAAAGGAAAAGGAAAAGGAAAAGGAAAAGGAAAAGAAAAAGAAAACTGGAAGTAATAAAAGAACAAAAGACAACAACATCGACCCCTGAAATTAAACATATCTATCTCCCTCTCTATTCTGTGTCATAATTGGTGTTCTTAGTTGTTTATTAATAATTAAAACCAAAGGATGTTCTTCCATTATATTGTTTGCTATTTCTTCAAAACAAAATAAACAACTATATACATTCAGTAGTGAATCCGAAGGATATATATATAATATAGCCCCGATTGGCTACCATTTAAAAGTGTTTTAAACACTTTTTAAATTTTTTTCTCTCCTAAATCAATCACATCTATATATCTCATCACATCCACAAATCTCAACCACTCAACTCCACTCATTCTCTCACCTCCTTTACATTAAAAATATTTAAAAACCATTATAATCTATTCTCTATCACCCCTTAGTATAAATTTATTGTATTCCATTATTCATTAGTCGTATTCATTAATAAATAAATAAATAAAATCTCACTATATATAAAAACAAAAGAGCCACCTAGGCACTTTGTCTTAGTGGCAGTGTCATGTTTGGCTCTATTGTGTTTTGGTGATAAATTATTTTCATTATTTAATGTATTCTATTTTCTATATTTAGTATTATTTTCCTTATTTATTTTTTTATACATATTATATTTTATTTATATATGTATATATGTATTCTAATTCTATTTTTTAATTAATTTATATATTTTTTATATTTAGTGTTGTATGCATTAATAAAAATATAATAAGATTTTCTATTTTTGAAAAAAATATTTTTATATATTTAAAAAATTAGATAAAAAAAACCTTCGTTTTATTTTTACCATTTTAAAAGGGAAGTTTTATGGATAATATGCATTGAGCAGTTCAAATAGTGGATAATTTTTTTAAGATCAAATAATGAATAATTAATTAATTACAAAAGAAATAGAAAATGATAAATTTCATAACTCATTTCATCATTTTGAAAGTCACTTAAAAAAATAATTATTAAAATTATCATTTAATAATTTCTTCATTTTTGTAAAAAAAATTACAAGAATAAAAAATTTATTTATTTATTTATTTTATATTTAGTGTTGCACATACATCACTGATTTTTAAAATTTTTCTCAATTATTTTGTACAAATTTTTATTATCAAAAAATCAATATATAGAGTTTCACCTATAAATACTTTGTATAAATATTTTGTCATTTCACAGTACACAATCTACATCGCATAAATTCTCCAAAATTTAATATTCAAAAATCCTTGTTAAAAAATATCATCATGACTTAATTACTTGAATAACGTTGATAATAAAAATTTGAAAAAAATATTAATAGGAGCATTTCTTTTTTTTTTTCAAAAAAGTATTATCTAAATTTTGATCCTAAATATTTTATTATTGCCTAAAATAATTAATTACGACAACTGATATGATATTTTTTCTTATAAAATAATAGTTTAGATCAAAATTTTTAAATCATTATTTAAATTTATAATACTATATATACTTTGTTATTTTTTTATGTAAATAAAATATTTTAAAATGTTCCGTGCATCACACGGGAGAAATACTAGTAATAATAATAATTGCCATCTCCAAAAAAAAAGAAAAGAAAAAAAAGGAAAACCTATATATTCAGTAAAGAAAATGTTCTCATCCGCCCGGGCGTTCCGTAGCTTACGGTCCACCCGGGCGATTTTCTCCCTCGTCCGGATTCCGTTTTGAAATCCGAAAATTTTGTTGGATTCATCACGATTAGCCAAAAACTTTGACTGATCTTTGACCGGTCACCACGGGTCGCCACGGTGTCCAAAATTTTTTTTCCAAATTGCTGGAGCTCCGTCTCGTCGTGATGAATCCAACAAAATTTTCGGATTTCAAAGCGAGTCGGACGAGGTGAAAATAGAGCGGACCGTAAGCTTACTAACACCAGCGGATGAGAACATTCCTGTATTCAGTAAATATGAGAGGCCTCCTGTGCTGCACTATTATCAAAGCTATAAATCTTAGGAATCATCAACAATTATCATTCTGTGCAGGAGCGTTCAGAGAAACTTCGTACAAATGAATTCAAATTTATTTGATAAAAACCCGGTTAAATTGAATGGATCTGAAATTCTTTGATAAAAAACTCAATTTTGTGATCTGCAGATTAAAATCTCAATTTTAATTATATGAATAGATTTAAATTTAAATTTTAAGCATCCGTCTTCGTTCTCGTTTTTTCTTTTATATATATATATATATATATACACATGTATAATAGCTGGAGTAAATATAATTAAATTCGAAATTCATTTAAATTGTAATAATATCCACAAAACTATCAAGAGAATACTAAATTGATAATCCTTGATACTGTTATAGAATAATCTGCATCAGAGCCTCGAGGAAATTGTAATGCCCCGTTCATGTTCGTCCCGAATACGAATATAAGTCCGTATATGATTCCGTATATGGTACGAAATAGGATGATGACCTGTCAATATGACAGATATGTGTACGATAGGTTTATGGTATGTTTGGAAGTATATGAAATGCCTCGGGATCCGAAACGGCCTTCAAAGTCATGAAAATGGGAAAATTTCAGGGCAATTACGACCGTAAATGTCAAGATTACGGTAGTAAATGTCGTTCTGCCGTAATGGTTCAATGGTTACGGTAGTAAAGGATGGTTACGCCGTAAGGTATAATAGTTACGGTAGTAAAGTGTGAGCAGTGGAAATGTCCCAAAAGTTTCAGAGTAAAAATGCGGTCGTATGATTCAGTAGATACTGGTAGTATGGTTGTAGTTCTGGCCGTAAGGCCTAAATATACGGCCGTAAGTCCAGAACAGGGGAAGAACAGGAAGTGCAGAGGCTGTGTTACGGCCGTAATGATATTGGGTTACGGCCGTAAGTAAAGGGTTACGGCCGTAAATTGGAAAGTTACGGCCGTAATTTTAAGTCGGCAGAAACTGGTTTTAAGGTCTTCTCGGTCATTTTTGGGGATTATTCTACCATATTCAATCCCTAGGACCCCAATCCACCCAAGAACATCCTCAAGACTCCCAATCCATGTTATGTAATGGGATGATACATGTCTACCATCAAAGTTATGCAAGGAAGAAGAAGAAGGGAAAGGAAGAGAGAAGAGGAAGAGGAAGCTTGGGGTTGCCTCTTTGCTTGGTTGCTTGGTTTCTTTATGAATCAAGGTGGGTAAGAGTTGCTTTACACATGGAAAGATGTAAATATATGATTCACATAGAATTATCCAAGAAATATGCATGTTTATGATGTTTATGAATATGTAGAGGATACTAGCATCTATTGGCCTTGTTGTATGTTATGTCATGAAGTGATTATGTGATATATATGTTTATGTGGCTTATGTGATCCTCAATGCCTGCTCTTGTGACTTGTGTAGCTACAAGAAGTCATGGAAACTTGAAAGTAGGGAAATCTAGTTATAAATGCATGTTTCTATGATGTATACGGTTAAATGTGATATGTGATGAGGATATGGTTGTGACGTATATGTTTATGTGGATCAATGGGACGTTATGAGACGTTATGTGTGAAACGTTTCATGTAGGAATGTGTAATACTATATGTATGTGAAATGTTTATGAAATGCTTGATGCATACGGAAAGGATATAATGCTCTTATGTGATGATAATGACATGATTGTGAAGCCTTGTAGATGTGATATGTATGATAATGATGATGATGTTATGAAAGGCAACCAAGGCTTAAAAAAGTAAACGTTATGTACAATCATGTCATGAGCATATGTATGTGATGTTATTTGCCGGTGCTTACAAATATGTTATGGTCTTAGGGAATAGGCCCGCAAGAGGATGGAGACCTTTGGCCGGAAGTCTCACGGGCGAAGCCCGCAAGAGGATTGAGATTACGGCCAACATGTTGGAGATCACGGCCAACATGCCAGGTTACGTTATGATATGGCGCCTTTGTAAGCATACGGTCAGCAACAGGGCCCAATGACAGGAAGAAAATGGTGACACGAGCATTCCATGCATTGCATTGCATCTCTATTATCCATTGAGTCTTTGTGACTCACTCTATGTATGTTTATGTGTTATGCTTAGGATACGTGCAGAGGAGTTGGCGAAGAGTCTCCCAGATGTTATGACGTTGGTGTGTGCTTGGGAAAGGGAATCAGATGGTCTTGTGTGCTATGGAATGGTAAGCCGAAACCCTAGAACATTTTAAAGTATGTACTTTGGGTTTCGAATACGATATGTATGAGTAGCGTGCCCTAGTTCCAACATATGTACGTTATATATATGATAAATGAAAAGAAAACGTGCACGGGGCCAAAAGGGTGCCTTTATGTTAATGTTTACGTGCACTTTATACGGTGAACATGACGTCACGATGACGTGTATGTATGTGGAACTAGTGGGGCGTTGCAGAAATAAAATATATTATTCTATTTATGTGAATGACTATTATGTCCATAATGAAATTATGTAATTACGATTATGCCATTCGAAGTTTTCCTATAAATAGGGTTTCAGTTATTAATGAAATTCATTCCTGTGAATTCCTTAGAATTCATTCTCTCTAAACTCTCTCTATTATTTCTATACTTTTATAACACGTTATCAGCACGAGTCTCTAACCTTTTGAGTAATAAGAAGGGAGTATGCTCTACAGTTATATCTTATAGATAATCTTCTGTATCAGAAACCAGATTATTATACCAAAGTTATTTTGCATAAAAATATACACAGAGAAGAAATAATTCATTTATGTTTATATATTCATTTCACAACCATCACTTCAACTCCATTTTCCTGCCAAACAAGTTGACGTAAAAGTAAAACGATACCACATCAACGAAGTTCTCGACGAGGCGAGTCCATTGATACAAAAAATGACATGAAAAGATTACCATAAGGTGAAGAAAAACAAGTTCAGAGATCAGCCTTCATGGAATAATAAAATTAGTTTCAGACCAAATTTTGTGGAAAAGATGGAATTGTGGCTAATTTCTACATACAAACCAAAAAAGGACGAAGGTATATATATTGCTTTATTATATATATTATATTATATTATAATATATTATAATATATATTATACGAAAAGTTAAGATATATATTATATATATTATATACAAAAATTATATATGTATTATATACGAAAAAGTAATATATATAATATAATAATATATTAAACTATAACATTCGTTTTCTCGAGATATAAGGAGCATATATTATCAAAATCAAATTTTCTCGATTCCATTATACTCGATTTAACGAGATCTTCGATTTGACACCAATTTGATAAGGTAAACTTTCAAAAATTTACAAATCAGTACCCCAACTTTTGAAAAAGTTACAAAAGGGTCCTTGGACTTGTGAATATTTACGTATTAATGCTTATAATGTCAAAACTTTATAAAGAGATATGTGCAGCGTCACGCACTTGCCGAGCGATCGCCACGGCAATTAATAGCGATTGGCGGCCAGTATGTATTAGTGTTTTATAAAGAAATACGTGTAGCGCCACGGACACGCCAGACGACTTGCCACAACAGCTGTAGTGGTTGGCGGCAGATATTTTGATTTACGGCTGTTTACTTTGACGATAATTATATTTTGAAGAAATAGTTAGAACAAATTTACTGCTATAGATATTTAAGTCTCGCACTTTATTGCAATTTAAATACTGCAATACCTACTACTTGATGATGGGTTCAACTATCATTAAACGGAAGATTTTATATATTTATGCACTTTATATGTTAAGTGAAGGGTAATACCTTCTAGTAAGCAGAACCTACTCCTGAAGAAGGAGTTAAATGTTATGCAATTTAATTCTCGCGATTTAAATTCCGTAAATTTATATTTATTGCAATAATTCTCATAAGGTAGGTTCGACCACCTATTAGAGGAAATTTAATTTCTACAATTTAAATTTACGCACTTTAAATTTCGCATATATTTCCAATGTGGTGAGTTATATCACAGGATTGGTATGCATATTTTCAATATGGCGGGTTATACCACACGTTTAGAATACTTATTACAAATGTGGTTGGATTAAACTCCACAATTGGATAACTGATTTATATATGTTCGATATGAATATTCTATTGATATTAAAGAAGGGATTTGAGCAAGTGATGTCAGAATTTACCGTTGTATGTATTGATGAAATGAAATTGCTCAAAGAATCCCATTGTGATAAAAGAGAAAGAAAATATACCGTGGTGAAAAATCTCATTATGAGATTAGTATATTGTGATATGATGAGAAATGCTCTTAAAGAAGCATTTAATAAAGGAATGTTCACTTTCCGCGTCTATTGAATATTGATGGAGAAAATTGAGTAAGTGGTACCTGAAATTACCATTGGATAAATAGATGAAAGTAAAATGCTCAATAGATCTCATGTTGATAAATCAAAGAAAATATATCGCATGGAGAGATTATATGAAGTAATCTCATTAATGATATGAGACTGTATTGATATAAGAATAAAATGCTCTTGAAGAAGCATAATCACTAGATTTCTGTATTTGAATAAGGCCAATATGATATTATTATTACTCCAGAAGAAGTACAAAACAGTCGAAGTGGAACATATTGAGAATATCAAAGATGACAATAAAATATAAAAATGCGAAAAGAAAATACATATTGAACCCATAAATGAGGGATGCGTTTCGAGAGTATAAATACTCCGTAACTCTACCACCCCGAACATTCGGGTTCATAATGAAAGATCCAAAGGATCTCTTTTTCGCTTGACACTGATGGTCTGTGACCGATGGGTTTTAACTTCCATAGATTTTTGAACATATGAGTGAATCTTGATGAATAGATCAGCAACTGTATTAGCAGAAACAAGTATATTTCTCATTTGAGCGAGAAATAAATTTATGTTCTACACCCTGATCTAGAAATGCTAGCAAACCATCAAAGAAATAATTAATATTCAACAAACCTATGGGTTTGTTATGAAATTTCCACTGTGCAAATGACGCTATATTGAATATTTCCTCCAGCGTGTTATAGCCGCCTGGAAGAACAATAAAAGCATCACTATTGCTCATTATGTATATCAGACAGTCGTGGATGGATTGTGTTTGTAGCATCAATCCAGCTGGACTAATGACATTTCTAACTCCAATTCGACATCGTCTCCAATTCGATGAAAAGGTATTACACTTGACACTTTGTTATCCCCATGATTGTGCGGCCATCATAAGACTCCTTAATAGTTTGTTATTAGTCCCTCCATATAGTATATTGATATTTTGTTTCCCTAACTCCCTTACAAGTTGGTCTGCCATATCCACATATTGGATATGACCTACTAGTTTGGAGCCACCAAGAACACATATGGTTTTAATCTGGTGAGGTAAATGCTGACTTGTATGAGATGATTCTAAAATCTCTATATCCATCTCTACTCCTATCTCTCTTTTTGCACTATACTTTCAACGTATGAACATAAGAGACACGAATCCCTTTATTTAAAGAAAAATTTTCAAACTAATAATTGATTGCACTATTTACTTGTTGACAAATATGAAAGAGAAACGGCAGAAAAATTTTAGTGAAATGACATATACCTGTCGGTGATTGAAAAATAATATATATATATATATACATATATATATATCTTAAAAATTGAAAAATAATATTTACAATTATAAGAAAAACATTGATCTTCGTTATTACACCGAGCTTCCTTATATTAATATGAGAAAATTATTATACTAAGTTTTTCTACTAAATTTACAAACAAGATCTTCTAAAGTAAGTTTTTTAAGACTATAACGTGATTGTTCATCTTTGAATTTGGCCCATAAGGCCATCAGTTCACCTTGTACATGCCCACTAGGATGTGTCTCAAGAGCCTGTTGAATATCATCCAAAGGCTCCTTACTCAATCCATCCTTAATGAATGCTATTTTATCTTCTCGGTTTCTGGACAAGTACCCCACAGATTTACATCGAGTGTCACATGTCCACCGAACACACTTGTAGCATCCACCTAATCTTTTTGCTCTCTATTTCTTTGAAAAACTACTTTTACCCATACCAGACATGTATTTAGAAGGAATTGAAACCTCACCAGATAATCGAACCTTTACTTCAATCAAGCATCGGATATCTTGTGGGATACCCTAATTTATTAGCATCCTCAACCTTTCAAGCCTACTTCGATAAATCCTTTTTAGGATTTTGATCGGTAGTGATGGATAGTATTTTCGAAGATTTGAAAGCAAATTATCCATTATTATATATGGACCATTATTATTGTGAATACTGTAAGTGCCCGGATAATTTATAAACGCGTATGAGGTAAGGCTCCGCGTTGGAACAGTATCGAAACATGAAACGTATGTGCTAAGATTCCACGCTTGAACAGTGATGTGTAATAATGCTACCGAAACATGATGGAATATGTCGGTGAGCTATACATATGATGAAAGTAATAAATCATGTTGAGCACTATACAGATACTAGTGAAATCGATATAAGAATTTACTGAACTAAAAGTTCAATAATACTCGTTTGCAGAACCGGACTGACCATCCCGGTTTAAATAATTATTGAAATCAATATTTCAAGTGAAGAATTAAAAGAATTCTTCAATGATTGTTCTCGATAAATAATGAAATCATTACTAGCCAATATTGGGAATAAATCCCAAATATATCTGGAATAAAGGATGAGAAATATGGGCCCACTCATCCTCCATGTGGACTACTAGATATTATTATATGGATCCACTAGATAGTCACATGTGTATATGATTCGTAATTTGAAATTTACGAAATATTTGCTCACGGTATGATCATGATTTCCAGATTTAATGATAAAGCTAGTAAATGTATATCTCAATACTTGAATAAATCCCTGAAGAATTGAGTATGCGCATACAAGTGGGATATTATGTGGCAAAATATTTAAAGTCCTCCAATAAATTACCAATATCGAGAATAGAATGCAAAATATATAAATTCTCATATTAAGGCTGAATGATGAGAACATATATGAGTTTTAGTGTTCTAAATTTTCTTAGCATGAGGGGGAGTATTAAAGGTTGAAAATGATATGTGAAAAGCATCATACTATATCCTCACAATTGAAATATGAACTTGAAGTTCAAGGATTCATGAAAGATTATGAACAATCGCATATATCAGTTAGGATGCTTTGATAAGTTAATATTGTTAGAAATGTTAATATTATAAGAGTTCCCAAATCATATATATCAAAGCAAATTGTAAAAGATGGTCTTAATAATGGAGGCATATACTCTTGAAGAGTATATAGACATAACTATATTGTGTAATCCTATAAGAGGATTGATAATGAGATATCTCGATAAGTTATGTCAATATGGGGAAAGAAATAAAATTGAAAGTGTCGACACACTATGAAAAGATAGCGCTACATACTATCAATAATAGTGAGGATATTAAAATCCATCGAAAATGCCGATGCTGAAATATATGCCCTTATGATTAAAGTGTTCATGTACGGGTTTAATGAGAAATGAGAATGAAATTCTTGAAGAGGTTTCAAATGTATTATTGTGCATGCAACGACTCAAAATATCTACATTGATATTGTTGAGAAATTCATATGCTGTACTATTTTCCTTGATTGATGTTTTTATCCCAAAAAGGGTTTTTCTCAAACAAGGTTTTTAATGAGGCAGCCCAATCTCAAGTAATATGAAATCTCCAGAAGAGATTTAGGTATATATCTCGATATATTGAGAAAATGAGATCGAAGCTGTTGATTGCATATATGCACTGAATATAACATGATATTGTATAACATCTAAAATTTCATTCACGTGGAGATGAATGAAGAGTATCAACCAATGTATATGATACTCATACAAATCTATGAAAGATTTTGAAATGCTTGCAGTATACTTGTATAAAATACGCGTTGCACTCTTTTTCCCTTGGCTGAGGTTTTATCCCATTGGATTTTCCTAGCAAGGTTTTTAATGAGGCAACATTAAAGGCGTATTTACATGAATAATGTACTTTTTTCCTTCATTAGGATTTTTCTCACTGGATTTTTCCTAATAAGGTTTCAACGAGGCATATTCATGGTATATTAAGGACGACAAGAGAAATCGACACAGTGTATCTATTGGATCAAGTTATAATAGAGACAATGATTTAGATCCAAATAATGATAATATTGAAATCCTTTACCAGAAGTAAGGATATCTGTCTTCAAGATATGAAATCAGATAGAGTAGCTGTACTCTTTTTCCTTCGATCAAGTTTTTTCCCACTGTGTTTTCTTGATAAGGTTTTAATGAGGCAGCACATGAATACTCATATACCGCTGATAGACATCAGGGGGAGCAATATTTTGATGAAACAATATATAACCACTCCAGGTTTTTCTACAATCAGTTTGGAATTTTTTTCCCATTGGGTTTTTCTCCAAACAGGTCTAGAAGACATTTGTATTAATAGTCATTCAAGGGGGAGTATTATAGAATAATCTGCATGAGAGCCTCGAGGAAATAAAATATATTATTCTATTTATGTGAATGACTATTATGTCCCTGATGAAATTATGTAATTACGATTATGCCATTCGAAGTTTTCCTATAAATAGGGTTTCAGTTATTAATGAAATTCATTCTTGTGAATTCCTTAGAATTCATTCTCTCTAAACTATCTCTATTATTTCTATACTTTTATAACAGATACTTTTTTTTTTTTTTTTTATTGTCATACTAGCACAATTGACTTTTAAATAGACTCATATGCATTTTTTGACATTCAAGTGCTTCATTTGGTACGAAGTCATACTTTTTTGACATTCAATGATTACAGGGTGTTTTGTTCACAATGCCGTTTTTGCTCTCGAACGAAAATGATCAAGTGCACCCGGGTGCACCATAGTTATGGTGTTCCCGGGTGCTTTTACGGGTCCATCCAACCTCCGATTTTAATTTCGGGATCGGATCTAGATGATCTGACGAGAGCGGACCTCGATAAAAAAATTTTTGGACAGTGGATGCGTGGCGGACGGTCAAAGTTTTGGCCATAATTTTAGCTAAAATTATGGCCAAAACTTTGACGGTCGCCACGCATCCACTGTCCAAAATTTTTTTCACCGAGGTCCGTCTCTCGTGTTGAATCTAAATCCATCCAGAATTAAAATCGTCGAATCAGAAAACACCCTGAGCACCATAACTATGGTGCACCCGGGTGCAATAGATCATTCCTGTGCTCTCGAAATAGACACCAATAAAATTTTTATCTTGCCATTAATAAATAGTTGTATTGATAATTGATATAAAATAAAAGGTGATAAAGTCATTTTATCTAATTATATTATTGTTTATGGCATTTAATATATCATTGTAGTGTGATTGTTCTCAATATTTACTTCAAAAATCATTTTTCTCACGTTCTTTAATATATTATACATACCATATATGTGCAACCCATGTAAATTTGAAAGACTAAATTGCACCAAATGTCCGCAGCTTCCTTTAGCTTCTATCTCTAACCTCCTTTTTTGAACACTTGAATCTCCGACGTTGGAGAATTTTTCCCTATTCATCCAAATGAATTAATTCAATCAATTGTTGAACATGTTTGACCAACAAATAAAAAAATATTAAAAGTGGCAAAATAATTCAACAGTATTAATGACTCAAAAGAAAACGAATTAGAAAATGAAGAAAAGTGAAGTAGAATCTAAAAGGAAGACTTGCTAAATAATAATGATCCAAAACCACTTGTGGTGTCATAGTTATGACACCAAAGTATTTTTTGGACAATCGGTTGTTGTTCAAAATTTTTGATTTAGATTAAAAACTTTAACTTTGAACAAATGGTATTGTTAGAAAATTTTCTAAATTACTAGAGTTTCACCTCGTCGTACTGGTTTTGAATCTGGTTTCGGTTTCTGCAATAGAGACCGTATGCGATCGGAAAACGCCCTGTGTCATAATTATGGCGCTACCTATGTAAATCATTGATAGACTAGCTAAGTGCTTTGTTTGAGCTACATTTGCCACCTAGGAGTGGAGATTTATTGTCCCAGAATGCTGTCCCATCCAATAATAATTTGACACATCAATCATTTGTACACCTAAGCAATTTTTAATATATCAACCCCAAACAATCTCTTCCCAAACCTATCGGTTATTGTCGTAGTCCACCCCACCAAGCTCGAAGCAGCACTATAGCACCATTCTGGCGAGATGACGACCGTTTCCGACATGCCCATCATCACCGGTGCCTCCACCACTCTTTCCATATGCCATCATCCCTATAAAACATCCTTAAAACCCATCAAATGTTCGACCACCTGGTTGCAGTTGCCGATAATATAAACAATAAATTCAAATCGACTATGATATTAATCAGATCTAATTTTAAAATTCAGATTTCATTATTCAACCCCATCCAGGGTCGCTGCGACCGACCCATTTCTTTGGCATTAATGATGCCCGAGAATGAATACATGGATATTGTTTTAAGAAATCTAAAATTCTGGGCTTGCCCATTGCTGGTTTGCTGGATGAATAATTCTAGGGAGACATTGTTTATTAACATTTTTAACTGACATTATGATGTATCATTTTTTCACTGGCTGATCATGATAACGTCCTTGTGATATATATATCCACAGCACATCTTTTTCACTCAATAATAAAACACATCACTATGACACTTAAAAATATCTATAAAAAAGGGCCCTCGGGAAAATCATTCTTGCTGAATTTGTTTTAAAATGATGGTTGGAATGGTTGAATTCGGTTTATTATGGCGGTTTGAGTGGCTGGATTTATTCTGTTATGATGGTTTGAATAGACCTTATGACTATATTGCCATTTGCAGTGGCATGGGTGATGGAGGTGTTGGCTAGTGGTAGTGCAGTGGCTGCATAAATGGTGGCTTGTGGTTGGTGGCAAATATGGTGGTTGGTCATGGCGCTAGCCATTGATGGGTGAGGGTGAGAGAGGTTCAAGTTCATGTAAGGTTTGTTTGGAGGATTGACAGTGTTCGTTTCATTTTTTTTTTACCTAAAAATTACCTATTACTAAAAGTCAAAGTCAAACATCAATATTAGCCACATATTTCACATCATCACTCATTATTATTCACACATCTCGTGGTCCCCACCACTACACTCCACTTTTAGCAAAATTTTAGGAAAAAATAAGTACACACGAACACACGCTAAATGCTTAGTTGTAAAAAATTAGCTAGTTATCAAATTTTTATTGGTGGGATAGCATTGGGGGACAGTCGATCTTCTTCACTCCGCCACATAGCTAGCATCATTTTATACTCCTTCATCACTTAGACTTTGCTTAGTTCTACATCTACATTTACTTCAACTCGAGAAAAGTTTGAAGTTTTATATTGTGTCGGGTAACATCTTTCATTTTTTTTTTTTTAGGATAAATATTGAATCTTGTATGCTCTTACAAAATCTCCACCGATGCACTCTCATTTCTACACAGTTCTCATTTTGCACGTGTAGGCCGTGTTCAATTGATATATAACTAAATAATAATTTATGTATTAACATGTGCGTTGAATGAATAACAATTTGATATCTTAACATTTATCCGTATTTTGGTGCCCATATATAGTTTCAATTTTTATATATGTATAAGAATTAATCATGTTATTTGTTAACAACGCCGATTAGATCAGTTAGTGTTGTACATTAATATCGTTGTTCCTACAGATTAATATACCTACTAATTACACTACAATACTATATATATATATATATATATATATATATATATATATAACTACAATACTAATCAATGTTAAAATGCAACATATCTATATATCTATCTTTTACCAATATCTATCAACAATTTATACAAGTAGACAAGTAGTCCCAAATTATTAAAATCCTCTCTTGGGTAATAGTGAATGCGAATGCGGTCATTTTGAATGAAATTACCTTGCATCATCCTTCTAGATCTCAAATTTACCGCGTATTTAATCCTAACCATGCATACATATCCAATTAAATCACCAGCTTCTTCCATGCACGTTCCTATGCACGGCGCGTTTCCCATCCCTACTCTTAACACATCACCCACTCTGTGTATATATATACACACACACTGTTCTTCTTTCATCACATCGCATCATCAAAGCAAAACCCAGCTAATCCTCATCATTAATTCAATTCCCCATGGGAGAAACCAGTGATATAGCAATCCGCATTGGTAGATTCATGTATCAAATCCTTTTGCCTACACTTATTTTTGTTGGAATAACTGGTTTGGTTTACTGGCTTCTTTTCCTCGCTAACGCCCTTAAATTACACGCCACCGATGCCTCTCTCACACAATTCAATTACAATGCCAACAACACATTGCGCTACGATTTGGCCGTCAATTTGACGCTGGAAAACCCTAACAAGCGCATTGCGATTTACTATGATCGGATCGAAGCAAGGGCGTTGTACCAAGGCCAGAGATTTGATAGTGTTCAATTGATGCCCTTTTTTCAAGGCCACCTGAGTAGCAATTCTTTAACGGCTCAATTCGAGGGGCAAAGACTCGTTCTTCTCGATGTTTCCAACTATAACAATGACCGGATTTCGGGTTTGTTTGATATTCAAGTAAAACTTCACCTCCAAATTAGGCTGAAGTTCGCATTGGGGAAATCTCCGAAAATGAAGCCCAAGTTCGAGTGCGATTTGAGGATTCCTCTGCGTTCCAATGGCACATCGGGTGGTGGTATTTACGAATCGAAAGGGTGCCATTTTGATTGGCATTGATTTTCATCTTAGATCTATATATGCATTTAATTTCTTGTGCTCGATCTTATCGAGTATTGATTTGTTTGGTGATTATTCTTTTACATTGATTGACTAGAATATGCACCCATATATGTGGATAATAATTAGTCAATGCTTATGAAATCGAAATAACGTATTGGTTCTTTCTCCATTTTATTACACATTATAATTTTCAATTCATTGTGATTTGTGACACTGATTTACATTTGTCAAATAGAAATTTTAAGTATGCACGGGTATTTAAAAATTATTTTATGCCCAAAAGCTAAGACTACTCGCTTCAAAAAAAAAAAAAAAAGCGAAGACTACTTTCATTTTTTGAATAACTAGTACATAACAAGAGCGTCGTATGTGAAGCAGATAAATATGATAAGAAATTAGCGAATCAATTAGGTCCCCCACCCCGGGGGCGGAGGCAACGGTGGGCTTCAGTTGGCTGAAGCCCACCAGTTAAAAAAAAAAATTAGAAAGTTTTAATCATTTCCCATCTAACCCACTACCAATTCAATTAAAGCCTAAAAGCTCATTTCTTAATTCTCCAATTGGGCAATTTTTAAGTTTATAACCCATTACCCTATTCCCCCAAAAAAAAAAAAAAAAGAGTTTATAACCCATTACCCATGGGCTATGTGACCATGTCTGATGTCCCCAGATCCCAGTTCAATTCTCAAATACATCCGGCTAATACTCACCTGGAATTAAGTGGTTGATAATCTTTAATTTTTATGTAGCATATTTGTTTACATGCTTGTGACTTTGGGATTGACTCTTCTGGTTGCTACTATTATAGTTGAAAGGGCATTTTCTGCTATGAACATTGTGAAGAATTGACTTTGTAATCGGATATTGAAGACCCATGGTTAAATGATTACTTAATCGTGTATATTGAAAAAAATATATTGAATGAAATTGAAAATGATATTATTTTATGAAGTTTTCAATGATATTATTTTATTAAGTTTTCAATGTATGTGACTTTGGGAATCATTGTAATCAAATATATTATATTTTACAATTTCTTTCATAATTTCGCATCGTTTTAATTTGAAAGTGTTCTAGCATATAGTACATTAATAGATCTTTTCTAATATAAAATTCATATTATAAATATTCTATTTTAAAAAAATTTCGGGGGCGCTCCCCTCGAACCCCTGAGAAGGGGGCTGCTGCCCCTGGATCCCTAGATAGCCCACTAGTGGAAAAATTCCCCCCCCCCCCCCCGGGGTGTTCGGTCTTATTTGGATGATTACTTTGTTTGTTATCAATTACATGTATTGATGTGCATCGAACTTCAATATTATTGAATCAAAAATTTCTGTTCATTGTCCAACCCAATCAAGAGCGTGGTCACGATATATACATTTATACATGAACGGATTGGAAAGAAGAGCTACGAATACCGCCATGTTAGTAATCAATTTAATTCCTGAGATAATTATTCCCTGCATAAAAAGAATAATTATTGTGTAAAAATACTTATAATTTATCGTTAATTAACAGTGAAAATCTTTTGCAAAATATCTTGCTCTAGAGACATAAGTTAACAACTTAATAACCAAGTGTAAAGACCATATCGTAGGATATTGTCTCTCTCAACTACAAGTGTGATGAGTATTGCCGCTTGTATCGCACCCACCATGCATATCGATGCATGTTGTTAAGGAATGTTGAGCTGGATATGATTTTATAGCATGTTAGGGAACCATTTTAAATGTTTCAAAATTTAAACACTTTTTATCACTTTTTTATCTATTCCTTCTTTATCCTAAATCAACCACATCCACATATCTCATCACATCTATAAATCTCAACCACTCACCTCCACTCATTCTCCCTCCTCTTTTATATTAAAAACCTTTAAAAATCTTTATAAACTACTCCCTATCACCCTTAATGTGCAATCGACTGTAAAAATTCCTATATTTTACTGACAAAAAGAAATCGTGTATCGTATGTTATATCTTTATTATGGTGAGTGGAAGAATAAAGTGGGCAATGTGGTTTGAGTTATAAGTGCAAATTAAATTAGCTTAATTATATATTAAGAAAAAGGCCACCCCGTGAGGAGAAATTAATTAATCGGAAAAGTTTATTTGTGAAAAAAGATATTTGACTTTAAGGTCAGAGCATCTCCAATACAACAATGTGCACAGTGTACACATAGCATATGAGAGATAGACACATAAAAACTTATACATTAAGGGCCTGTTCTGTTTGGCGTTTTCAGCCCATTTTCCGTTTTTAATTTTTGAAAACGATGAAAACGTGTTCTGTTCATTGTTTTCGAAAACACATTTTCGAAATCGTTTTCAAGATTTGTATAAAAAACACAAAAACGTTTTTTTTAATGTTTTCTATATTAAATGTCAAAAACAAAGAAAACGCGTTTTCGGATTTTAAAATTTATATTTATTGTATTTGAGTCCCAAATTTTTCTTTTTGTACACTTTAGTCCCCGACCACCGCCAGACACAGCCAAAAAAGTCAAACCACCAAGGTGGTTCTCAGGTGGAGAACCACCTGCGAAGGTGGAACCACCTTCGCAAGGTCGTTTTCCACCTTCGCTGGTAGTTCTCTACCTTCATCAGTCGCCGGTGACTCCACAAGGTGCGGGTAGGGTGGGGTGGCGTGGGGGTGGGGTGGGGTGGGGTGGGGATAGGGTTGATGAAGAAGATGAAGGCCTTTTTTGGCATGTTGAAAAGTTTAGGGACCTTTTTGTAATTTTTAGTATACCAAATTGTATTTTCCTAAAAATATAAACCAAACACGTTTTCTATTTTCTCTTATCAAAAATAATTTCTCAAAATAACAAACCAAACGCATTTTCAATTTTCTCAAAACAACAATTGAAAACAGAAAACACTAAAATATTTTCAAAAATAAAAATAGAAAATACAAAACAAACAGAACGCCCCCTAATTTTTTCTCTCTTCCTTTTCCACAATTTTTTACATTTTTGGTAACTTTTCTCCAAATTATCAAGCGCAATGCCTTGTTGTAGAAACATAGCTAACAACATCAAGCCTTCTCTCAATCAATTCCACAAGAACCCTTGAAAGAGGGAAACTTTCAACACAAGGGTTTACAGTCAATAAACTAGGTGAACAACCAGTCGAACTTCCATCCTCGGTGCTAAGGTTGCCTGAAATAGTGCCCTCGATAGTGGGTTTCATTCAGAAATAAGTTACCGTGTAGCGCTCAAGCTCGATTGCCCAAATTAAACCTTTCTCCCAAATAAATTAGATGTTGTCATGCTTCCTCACTCCCATCACTATTAGACATGTTCTGAAATAAGGTATATGAACCAATGACTCTTCTCGAGTAGCGCCCAGTAACCGCTTGAGCACTTTGCATAAAATTTCTGCATGTGCTTTTGGTCATAACTTCTGATCCTGATATCCAATTCTTAAATACGTGCTAATAGTAATTTTTTATTAAATTAGAAATTGTTCATTATTTAAATTCGGGTATTGTTTATCCTCACTACCAATCAAGAACATCTTGGCATTGCATTGTGGAGAGAACTTCAAGGGTCCGCATTAGCAATGAGCGATGGCCCATGTACTCAATTTCGGCCTTCTTTAGCATGGAGGTTGATTCCTCTGCAACATTTAAAAGTTCATACGTTGTTATTTCGGTCAGTATATGCCATATGGTTGACCAATTTGTTATGTTATATCATGATACTAGCATATTGTTTTGTAGATATCATGGATGTGATTCTTTCATTGTTCAAAAATAAGAATTCGAGGTCGTGAAATCGTTATTAAAAACTCAGGCTTAAAACTAGAACTATAAATACCTATTAAGCTTCTATTAAAGTAGGATATGTAGGAACATAATTTCCTCTATAAACCAAGATCTGTCGTGTTGGATCATCAAGAATATGCATAAATTAGAATGGAAGCGTACCTGAATCAACCATTATGCTTGCAATATTGGAATCCTGCGGTTTCGATCTTCCAAGTCAATAAGCGGCTCTTTATTTCTCTCTGATGATGGAGAGTCAGAAAAGAATGAATACTCACTTGTGACCTGGGGACCATAATCGTATATTTATATATACGACAGCCTGTTAACCTAATTCAACCCCATCATAGAATTAGGAACCCTGGGCCTGGTATCTACACATATAAAGCCCATACTTTAATTTGATGCATAAAAGCCCAATATACGGAAACCTTATTAGATCACTTTAAATGGACTTAACCAAATATGATAGCCTTTAATTTAATACACAATAATTACACATATAAGCCCACATGTTCGATTAAAACCTTACAATCTCCCATTTGGGCTATATGTGTCACCTTATAATTGTGTATAACCTTATGAGTACTCAGAATTTTACTATTATTACTGAATGCATCCCCAAACAATCCGGTCCATCAACTATATCAATTTAGGATCAAAGCGGTCTTTGTTACACTTAGATAGGTAACTAAACCCATCAATGATCACATACATCAATATAATTGAATGACATGGATCAAGTATGGATGTGTAGCATGGAAATTTTATGCAACGTGATCTGAAACATGCCTATTTCCAACTGATCCACCTTTATACCTTAGTGAGATCTTTTCAAACGAGTTCAGAGATAACAACAAAACAAAAACTTTATAACCGAAATAACTGTATCCATAAACTTTATCCAAAGCGACAGTGTATGTGTCTAATATGAAAAACACAAAAATACAGACTCCCACTGAAACTATACACCCTCAAGAGACATCACACCCATATGAGGAGCGTGCTCGTGAAAGACCTTGGGTGTCAATCTCTTAGTGAGCGGATCCGCAATCATGGAGTTTGTTCCAATATGCTCTATTGACACCTGCCCACTCTGAACTCTTTCTTTAACATCTAGGAACTTGATCTCTATATGTTTTGATTTCGTTGAGCTCCTATTGTTATTGGAATATAGCACTGCTGATTTATTGTCACAAAATAACTTAATTGGTCTTTCGATACTATTCACAACACGCAGCCCAGTGACACAATTTCACAGCCATATTCCATGATTTGATACCTCATAACACGCTATAAACTCCGCTTCCATGGTAGAAGTAGCTATTAGTGTCTGCTTAGCACTCTTCCAGGAAATAGCACCTCCAGAAAGCAGGTAGATATAGCCCGAAGTGGATCTTCTACTATCTTGGCATCCCACGAAATCGGAGTCAGAATAACCAACGATCTCCAACTGCTTCGATCTCCTGTATGTGAGCATATAACCCTTTGTTCTCTATAAATACCGCATGACCCGTTTGGCCGCTTTCCAATGATCCATTCCCGGGTTACTTAAATATCTCCCTAACATCCCAACAATGTACGCAATATCCGGACGTGTAAAAACCTGAACATACATCAGACTCCCTACAGCTGATGAATAAGGAATCTTCTGCATTTCTTTAATTTTCAAGTCATTTTTGGGGCATTGACTTAAACTGAACTTGTCTCATTTAGCCACAGGGGTATCACCTGGTTTACAACCCTGCATGCCAAACCTTTTAAGTACCCTTTCGATGTAGTTCTTTTGTGATAATCCAAAAATACCCCGAGAGCGATCTCGATGTATCTGGATTCCTAATACAAAAGAGGAGTTACCAAGGTCTTTCATCTCAAAATGCTTTGCTAGAAATCTCTTGGTTTCGTGCAATAAGCCTACATCATTGCTGGCAAGCAGTATGTCATCGACATATAAAACTAGGAAAATATACTTACTCCCATTGAACCTGCGGTATATACAATCATCGGCCAGATTCATCTCAAAACCGAATGAGATGATCACTTGATGAAATTTGTAATACCATTGTCGAGACGCCTGCTTGAGTCCATAGATGGATTTCTTTAATTTGCAAACCATTTGCTTCGCATCACCCGATACAAAGTTTTTTGGCTGCACCATGTAAATCGTCTCATCAATGTCACCATTGAGAAACGATGTCTTAACATCCATCTGATGTAACTCAAGATCAAAATATGCCCTAATGCCATTATAATCCTGAAAGAGCTTTCGAGGAATCCGGAGAGAAAGTCTCTTTATAATCGATGCCTTTTTTCTGTGTAAAACCCTTTGCAACAAGACGAGCTTTGTACCTCTCTACATCGCCCTTTGAATCCTTCTTGGTCTTAAATATCCATTTGCAACCAATGGGTTTCGCACCTTCAGGCAATGGAACGAGGTCCCATACGTCATTGTCTTTCATAGACTTTTTCTCTTCATTCATGACATCGAGCCACTTTTGAGAGTTAGAACTTTCCATGGTTTGACGGAAGTTGATTGGATCATCTTCAACCACTCCAACATCAACCTCATGTTCTTGGAGAAATACAATGTAATAATCTGAAATTGCATTTCTCCCCTCTCTAGTGGATCTTCTTAATGGCATGGGTTCTTGAGGTTGTAGAGTTTGTTCTCCTGGAATAAGTTGTTGACCTTCAGAGGGAGATAACATGACATTGTCTTAATCCGGAGTTGCTTCTTGAACAACGTCAGGGATAGAAATCTGATCTTGATCATTGTCAATGGCAATTGGAGGAATTTCAACATATTCCTCCTCAAAGACAAAGTCTGCAACCCTTTCTCGCCCCGCAAACTCAACATCCTCAAAGAACCGAGTATTCCCTGTCTCAAAAATTGTCTTAGTTGTGGGATCATAAAACTTATAGCCCCAGGACCATTCAGAATATCCAATAAAATAGCAACTGACAGTCCTTGCGTCCAGTTTCTTTTCATTTGGCCTATAAGGCCTTGCCTCAGCTGGACACCCCCAAATGTGTAAGTGCTTCAAACTAGGCTTCTTACCCGTCCAAAGCTCATATGGGGTTTTATCAGTTGCCTTAGTTGGAACTCTGTTGAGTATATATGCTGGGGTCATTAATGCTTCTCCCCACAGTGATTCTGGTAAGGTAGAATGAGTGATCATACTCCTCACCATGTCTTTAAGCGTTCTATTTCGTCTTTCAGTAACACCATTCACAGTGGGTGAATCAGGCATGGTGTACTATGAGACGATACCGCATTCCTCTAGGAATTTAGCAAATGGTCTTGGACGTTGTTCACCTGAACCGTCATATCTACCATAGTATTCACAACCACGGTCAGATCTGACGTTTTTAATCCTTTTGCTGAGTTGGTTCTCAACTTCAGGTTTAAAATTTTTGAACACATCAAAGGAGTGTGATTTTTCATGAATGAGATATATATAGCCATATCTTGAAAAGTCGTCTATGAACGTTATGAAATATTGTTGACCATTCCAAGAAGCCATAAGAAATGATCCACAAATGTCCGTATCTATAAGGTCTAAGACGTCTGAAGTCCTATTGGCTTGATATCTCCTTTTGTTGGTTTGTTTTCCGTTTATATAGTTAACACACATGTCAAAGTCTGTAAAATCAAGGGAATCGAGAATTTGGTCGGACACAAGTCTCTCAATTCTCATTTTGGAGATGTGACCTAATCTCTTGTGCCACAATGAGGACGAATTCTCATAGGTTAGTTTACGGTTTACACCTCGAGTACTTATATGTAAGGATTCATTGAAGGAGGCAATTGTATCAATTAAATAAAGATTATCGTAACCTGACAGAGAACTAGAACCAACCAATTTTGAATCATGAAACAAACTAAATTTTTCATTCCCAAATGAACAAGAATAACCAAATTTGTCCAAAGCAGAATTAGAAATCAAATTTCGTCTAAAAGTCGGCACAACGAATGTCTCATCAAGATCCAAATAAAATCCAGTCCTTAACAATAATCTAAATTTTCCTATTGCCTCTACTTCTACTGTCTTGCCATCGCCAACATAGATGTATCTTTCACTATCACTTGGTTTTCGGCAACTCAGGCAGCCCTGCATAGACACACTGATGTGAGTTGTTGCACCCGAATCAATCCACCATGTGTGTCTAGGTACTGAAGTTAGATTAACCTCAGAACAAACCAAATGAAGAAGAATACCTTTCTTTGCATGCTATGCGTGATAGTTGGTGCAATTCTTCTTCCTGTGACCTGCAGCTCCACAGAAGAAACAACCATCCGCAGTTGGTTCCTTATGCTGCTTCTTCTGTGGTGCCGTAACCGCAACTTCCTTATCAGTTTTCCTTTTCTTGATCCTTTTGTCCTTTGAGGTGGTGGCTATGTGAGCACTTTCTGTTTTGTCTTGCCTCAATCTCTCATCTTCTTGGACACAATGGGAGATGAGCTCATTAAAGGACCATGGGTCCTTTTGACAGTTATAGCTCACCTTGAATTGACTGAATTGTGCCGGAAGGGATATCAGAACTAAGTGCACCAAAAAGCTTTCAGATAACTCCAACTTGAGTGCCCTTAGTTTTGAAGCAGTGTGAGACATTTCCATAATGTACGCCCGGATGTTTCCTTTTCCTTTATACCCCATTGAGAGAAGGTTGGCCAAAAGTGTACTAATTTCAGCCTTTTTATTCTTGGCAAACCTTTTCTCGAGATCCTCAAGGAAACCCTTAGCCGGAGTGACCTGATCGGACATGGTGCCCCGAAATGCTTCTGGAATAGCACGCTTCATGACCATTAGACTTATGCGGTTCGATCGTTCCCACCTTTCCATCTCCCTCTTATCATCAAAGGTACTTTTATAAGTAAGTGCAGCAGGTTGATCAACCCGCAAAGCAAGGTCCAGATCCATGACTCCGAGAACAATCAATACATTCTCTTGCCATGCTTTGAAATTCGTGCAATTGAGCATTGGAATGGAATTGATGTTAGCAGAGATGTTAGAAGCAGAACCTGAAAATAAAATAGAGAACAATTAAAATGGCTCACATGAATGCTTTTAGTATGCAAATAATAATTTCAAATAGTGGTAGGGCCCATCACAAGATGCCTAGCACAACATCAATATTTAATCTTTGGATAGAAATATCGACTTGTAAATGGCACTCTTTGTGTAGTGATCAAACACCGGCAATAAGACATGTCAATCAATAAACCTTTCTTTGAACCGATTTATTGATCACACGTTAAACCAAATAATCGCCACATGATTATCACCACAGGTGCGTATGTAATTCAGCCAAATATTGACCTTCCTTTGGGCCGATCAATATTCGCACGAATTACACACACACAAATACCTTTTAATATTCTAAGTTGATTAATTTCCACAATAGAGATTGCTTTGGTAATATATTACTTCAATTAATTCACTTTCGAATACTATACCTCTTCAAAAGAGTTCTTAGTACCAAAATTTGAGAGGAAAATAATTGATTTTGCATACTTATGCCTTTTGGAAACTTTAAGGGTCTAAAAGTCAATAATTCAGAACTATGGGGGTCAAAATTAAGAATTTTGAAACTTTAGGGACCCAAAATTGCAATTTTAAAAATTTTATTGGCCAAAATTAAAAATTCAAGACTTTAAGGACCAATTTAATTCAAAGGAAACTTTAATAATTTTAAAAAAACAAAATCTGAAATTTCGAGGACTGAAATGCAAAATTTCAGAAGTGGAAGGGCTTAAATTATTAAATTTAAAACTTATAGGGCTTAAATCAACAATTTTAAAACTGCAGGGGCTGAAATCAATAGATTTAAAATCGTTGGGACTGAAATCGATTGAAGGGAATTGACCGGCCTTACTTATACGCACCAATAACATTCAGGGGACCTGGACTGCAAATAACATAAAAAAACACTGAAATTGCAACCGAGGTCCTCGGATTCATCGAATTTCCAGCCAAGGTCCCTGCATCCATAACCCGGTGAAACCCTAGCCGCCTACGCCGATTTTCGCCGCTGCAATCTCCGGCGAAGACGGCGGCTTCCTCCCGCCGACGACCCAAGTTTGAATACCCCTTTTACTTTATTTTATTTTATTTATTTTGTTTGAAAAACTCGATCTGAAAAGAAAAATCGAATTCGACTAGATCCAAAAAAAAAAAAAAAACAATTCCACGAGCAAGATATACACATAATCTTGAGCAACAATACACGTGAAGCAACACGAAATTATGGTCGACATATGGACGAGATTAAAACTGGTAAACTAGATACGAAAAGAGAAACGAGTTCGACTGAATGCATAAATAATTCCACAATTTCGAACATGGCGATCTCTAGATCCATAAATGCATGAGCAAGAAATATGCATAATCTGAACCACAATTCACTAATTCATGTAGATACCAATTTCGATTTAATTATTATACGTTTTGTCTATCTTGCAAAACATAGACCATGCTGGGATTGTATATACATACAGATATATACGCCTACAGTGGTTCAAACATAAAAGCCAGATTCAAGCATTGATATTACAGTTGCGCGTACAAAAGCCAAAGTCATATATGAATATATATACGCAGCAATTACCCAGCAAAACACATACAGCATACATCCATGTTTTGGAGCTTTAATTTTCCTTTACAATTTCATTCGTGTACGTGTATGCATATATTCGAAATTCCCAAAGAAATAATATCATAAATCGATATATCTCAATAATCCAACAACGTTAATGAGCTCTGATACCACTTGTAGGAATATAATTTCCTCTATAAACCAAGATCTGTTGTGTTGGATCATCAAGAATATGGATAAATTAGAACGAAAGCGTACCTGAATCAACCATTATGCTTGCAATATTGGAATCCCGCGGTTTCGATCTTCCAAGTCAACAAGCGGTTTTTTATTTCTCTCTAATGATGGAGAGTCAGAAAAGAATGAACACTCACTTGTGACCTGGGGACCATAACCGTATATTTATATATACGACGGCCCGTTAACCTAATTCAACCTCATCATAGAATTAGGAACCTTGTGCCTGGTATCTACACATATAAAGCCCATACTTTAATTTGATGCATAAAAGCCCAATATACGGAAACCTTATTAGATCACTTTAAACAGGCTTAACCAAATATGATAGCCTTTAATTTAATACACAATAATTACACATATAAGCCCACACGTTCGATTAAAACCTTACAAGATAAAGTTAAATATCCATAATATTTGTCATAATGGGCGATATACGACTGGAGGTGAAAGTCTTATTTTACCCTTAATAATTGTGCAATATTTTATAAGAGTAAATATAACACAATCATTTTACTTCATTATGTTACTCTTTGTGTAACATTTTTATGTCTCCGTAGCATGATCGATTAAAGTATGTTAACGATTGCTTAAACATTTACTACACATAATAATGTATAAGAATAAAAGATTTATCAGCCCATCAATTTGTCAAAACGTTGGTAAAGAACTAAAGATTATACACCACTTTCCCATTTTGCCTTTTTATCTCTCAAGTTAGTACATAAAACACACATAACACAATGAATAAAAAGTGTTGATTTGTTTACTTTGAGGTGTGCATAATGACGCACCCCAATTCATGTGCTAACCCCACTGTGAGTCATCAGTACACCAGTGAGTGACAAATCGGTTTCTAATAGCATAATTAGGTGGTAGAAGTCATGTCACTAATTCAAAGTGGGGGCTATAATGGTTGATGAGAGTTCTACGAAACTAGTTCTGAAAAACCGACATAGGATCACACAACTTCAATGGATAGAGCCGTCGCGCGAAAATCTACATCTTTAATTAGATACTCTCCCATCCCACAAAGATATATATTTTTTTCTCGTCCGTCCAAAATATAGGTCACTTTCTATTTATATCTGTTTTATTTTTTCATTTTTCCTATTATACCCCTTATTTAATGGGCATTATTATTAGTAAAAGTATGTAATTGTCATTTAATATAGGGGTATATATAAAAAATACAACTAAAATTTATTTTTTCAACAATATTAATTATGATTTTTTAATTTTGTGAAAGTCAAACCAAACCTATCTTTATGGAACAGAGAGAGTAGTATTTTCAACAATCAAAGTGATTTACTGGTAAGTATGGCAAGCCATGGGTCAGCTTAATGTGCCCATAATGATGAATTATTGACCATAAGCGAAAGGAAAAACATCAACTTCTATAGTTTTTGTGCTAGTTTAAGTTGATGAAAGAATATGTTCCACTCTACGCACAGATATACATATGTATTGTGTCAAAATTCTGTATAATAGTATACAAATACCATATGCTCATTTTCAAATACGTGATTAGTAAATGAAACATGATAAAATCATTTATAATTTTGTTCAAATAAAATGGAAAGACGAGCATCAAAACTCGGGCAAGTTATTGACGGTTGATTGTGATAATGTGGTGTGAAATCACATCTTGCCAAATTTGTATCTGTGATATAATCGATAAAGATTGTATAGATTATCTGTACATGAGACAGGATTCAATGGAAAAACATTACATGACCATAATAGATGACATAAATGTTGACTTATGCTAGGTCTCAACGTGGTAATCATTGATTTAAAGATGATTTGATTTGCGAAACAAAAGAATTCTGCCAAGTATATAACATGTGAATCTTTCTGCCAAAAGTTGTAATATGACTTTATACCCTTTGTACCCCAACAACCCAAACCAAAAACGTGAAAAACAAAACCCATGGATGAAACTACATGAAACCAAGAACATTTCAAAGTTCATCATGCATAGGTTGTTCTAGTTGCACATCCATAGAAGGAACTACATTATCTCGAACCGGGTCAACACGAATACGTTCTCCTCTACCTATATGTACAACAGCATCTTGTCCTGCCTTTCCAGCCTTCACAGCAGCCATAATCTTACTCTGCAACTTGAGTAACCCAATGCGCTTTGAAACAACATAAAGCACGACCAACGAGAAAATAAGAAATCCAACTATGATTATCAACCTGCCCGAATAAAACCATCCTTAAACACGTGCCAATAAAATCATTGATTTTTTAAATTTGGATATTTATGATTAGTACCTTTCAAGAATGTCTTGGCGTTGCATTGTGGATAAAAGTTCACGGGTACGGGTTAGCAATAAGCGATGGCCCTTGTACTCACTTTCGGCATTCCTTAGTGCAGAAGTTGATTCCTCTACAACATTCAAAAGTTCATACATTGTTATTTCGGTAGGTATATGCCATATGGTCGACCAATTCGTTATGTTGTATTGTGATACTAGCACACCGCTTCTTGCAGAATCTGACTGTACGAGACGATTTTTATGACAAAATCAAGGAGATGGATGAGTTGTTCCCCCATTTTTCGGAAATAGGGAGGAGGGGTTTCTGAAAATGATAAAAGACACATACATTTCACATTTTTTCCATGCAAAAAAGACTCCCCACAGTCGTGATCATAGTAAAATGTCTTTTTTTAAGGGCATTAGACTTAGTAAATGCTTGATACACATAGACGAGAAGTATAGATTTTAAGTGAACTTGCCAAATGTCATGTGTGTGCTTGTACTCCTTTCGACCTCCTATTAGCACAAAGCGAAGAAAAATGAGATGATACACTACAAAAGATAATACAAAAAGGCCTAGAAAAGAAATATATAGATTTGAGTAATGACCTGAACCATGATCTGCCGAGTACGCCTAAGGCTCTCTGTGATGCTTTCAGCGGCAGCAATCATTCCAGCTTTTGTCCAAACAAACAAGAATTGAGATTTGTGGTGCATGATGAAACATTAATACTCCATGGAATAGGTTATAGTGTCACAGATTAATTCTTTCAAATCGTTGGATAGCCAACATACGTATTGTAGATTGTGCCTGTGGATTGTAGGCTCTTTCCTGCTGAAAAATTTTGTGTTGCAAGTGCTGGCACGTGCCAGCGTGACTCAGCCCGCCGCCCTCTGAATTTGGGGAGGGGCAGGGGGCGTTGAGTCACGCTGGCACGTGCCAGCGCTTGCAACATAAAGAAGCCGCTTTCCCGCCTCCCAAAAGCAGCTCTCTCTGCAAACCAAAACTTCAGATATGCAAACGATATATATACTACACACATACTCTCTCTCTTTCTCTCTCTAATTTGGGGCAATGACGCTAACCTCTTGTTGAGTAGCTTTCTTCATGTTTATCTTTGCTTGCAAATTTGAAGTCCTTAGGCCTACCCGCGGGCTAAAACTTAAGCAGAAACAAGTAGAATAAGTTTTGTGTGTTGGGATTAGATGTATCAATAATACATGCAAAAACAAAGTGTTCACATTTTAGTCCTTGCCATTCATTTGATATGCAGCATATGCTACAACATGCCTCCAGCTGAAAATTATCGGTTGTCTAATTGAATTTTTCGAAAAATTACATGAAATTTTTTTGTAGAAATACCCAATTACATCATTGACCTTGCTCAAATGCATCCTAGTAGCCATTGACCTTTTGCAGGTTGCCACCAAATCCTTTAATCTCTCCTTTCATAGGATTTAGGAAGAGCAGGCAAGGAGATACTATATTAAGTACCAAAATGTTCTTGAAAAGAAATCCAGATCAAATAGTTTTCAACACCATATATTTTCCAGAGGTGTAACAGGGGAAAAATGTAATTACATGAAAAAAATAAACAACAGTTACTTGTGCGCGGCTGTAACAAGTGCAAGTTTTCCAAAGTAGGTGTAACCAATAACTGAAACTGATAATTCCGTTGTACTGTTCAAGGTGGAATCACCCAGCTTACTTACACTTGGTTGCAAACGTAATATTGTGCAGGCTGCGAATGCTTACATGTTTGAGCGTCATGCTGGATGCAAGATGAAATTCCCAAATAATCCCATTTATTTTGAGAACGCAAATACTATCTATGCAGTGGTGCAAGAACGGAAGAATACGCCTTAGGACAAGCTCTTTGAAGCAATAGATGGAAAATGTTACTGGTTCTAAGATTTAGGCCCTGTTTTCCTTCTCAGCTTCATACCAAGCTACAACCCGGAAAATCCAACGCGTTTATGGGAAGGACGAAGTTGTCGTGCCATCCTAATATCGTTTCTCTACCATCCAGATTTTGGAGGTTGGTTGATTGTTGATTTTGCAGGAATCATATTCACTAAATTGGATTGGATGGTTAATTCTAGTTGGAAGTGTCACAATTCTGCAAAGTGATGATAGTGTGACCTCATTTAGTTGTTACGATTAGCATCTTCCCAATAAATTTGTTCGCTACACATAATTTTGATTGATGATCTCATGATCTGTACTATCATATTGTTAATTTGAGAGGGGTTTCTTACGGAAACCTATTCTTCTTTGTGAAGAACGGGTGAATTCCCATCTACGCTCTTACCCCATAGAACAATGTGCAATCCAACCACTATAACAATATAGGTTTTATTATCCTGCAACAATCTCACAATTGATTCATAATTAATACAAAAATAATTATATTCCTAGTAGTCTAAACTTCTAACTATATTAGAAGAATAGGTCTCAAGTTACTCTTCTTTTTAGTAGTCCTTGAGGCCATGTTTGGCTAGCCAAATATTCTCCCTTTTTAAATTTTAATTTTTTACTATGTTCAAGTCAAATAGTTAATTAATTGTTGTTTGTAGTTGAATACAATAATCTTCAACAAATCAATTCATCTATTTAACAAACATGTTATAAAGCGCATTTAAGCGCAATTAAGTGTGAGCGTGGAGTAGAAAGTTTCGATGAAGAGCGCGTAAAAGCATGACAAAGCGTGCTTCAGTGCACAAAAAGCGTGAAGCGTGAGATCGCTGCTTCGCCGTGTTTTACTCTTTTTGAAACCATGGCTTTGGAGTAAACATGATTTAAATTCGAAATTCACTTAAATTGTATCAATATCCATAAAACAACTAAGAGAATAGGAAATTGATCATCCATGGGTTTTTATTGTCAAAAGTGGCACCATTTACTTTTCAACAAGTTTATATGCATTTTTTGACATTTAAGTGCTTTACACCCGTTCGCACTTTTATATAGTTGTGATAGTGATAATTTATAACACGTGTATTGCATGTGATATGAAATGTTAATTTAATTTTTTTTATTATTATTAGCATAAATTATTTGAAAATTTAAATATTCTCAAAGTCATAAATGATGTTTCAGGATTAAATTTTGCAAGAAAGCAGTAAAATGAATTAATTTTGAATCAAAATTTAATTGAGAATTTTACATAAACATTTTCCTTTTTGAGTACACAAATATTTTCTTATAGAACTATTAAAAAAAAATATTTACATGGTATTCTTATTTTCAATAACATTTATTCTAATCAAAGTAAAAAAAAATAGAATCCTACCCCTTCAACAAAAAAAAGGAAATAAAAAAAACAAAAGAAAAACAAAAAGAGAATTGATCCTATAATACTTAATTACACCCATTTAAAATATTTAATAGCTCTCATAATTAATATTGAATAGTGATATTTTGACAACTGAAAAAAGATAGAGGGTTAAAATGGAAAACTAAAGGTTTTACACTCATTTCCCATTTTATATAGTAGTGATAATAGGGTAAATTCAAGATATAGTCCCCAAGCTGTAAAGTCTATCAATTGGGTTCCTATTCTTTTTTTCTAACACTTTAAGTCTCCAGTCTTTCATAAATTGTCATATATAGTAGTGATAATAGGGTAAATTCAACATATAGTCCCCAACCTGTAAAATCTGTATCAATTGGGCTCCTATTCTTTTTTTTTTTTTCCAACACTTTAAGTCTCCAATCTTTCATAAATTGTCATATATAGTAGTGATAATAGGGTGAATTCAACATATAGTCCCCAACCTGTAAAGTCTGTATCAATTGGGTTCCTATTCTTTCTTTTTTTTTTTTTTTCCAACACTTTAAGTCTCCAATCTTTCATAAATTGTCATATATAGTAGTGATAATAGGGTAAATTCAACATATAGTCCCCAACCTGTAAAGTCTGTGTCAATTGGGTTCCTATTCTTTTTTTTTTTTTTTCCAACACTTTAAGTCTCCAATCTTTCATAATTTGTCATATAAGGTCTCTAATTTGAAAAATTACCATTAATATACCCTGTCTCTTTGAATAAAAATAAAAAGAATATTTTGAAAAAGGTAAAAAAATAATTAAAAAACAATTTATTTTTCACTGTACCGACCTAGTTACCTTCCCTTACACCAACCCGCGCGCCTATAAATGATAAATTTCGGCAAGTATTTTTGATAATAAAAGTGGAGAACCCCTCCCATTTTGCTATCGGTTCTTCACATTGTTGTCATAAATGGAAGAAAAAAAAGGGGTTTTCTTTCCTAGTTTTATTGGTAAAATTTGACCTTTTTTATTAAGTTGGGATGGAGATGGGTAGTTAGGTAGGCAACGTGGGAAAATTTTATTTTCCTTTTCCTTTTTATTATTTTTACTTTTTTTAAAATATATATATATTTTTATTTTAATTAAAATTAAGAGTAACGGTATAGTCGTATAGATGTCTTTTTATATATAAAAGGTTGGGGACTCACGACATTGAAAAAAAGAATGGTGTTCAAACTTAATTATACAAATTGCAAAGATTGGAGGCCATATGTGAAATTTATGTCATATATAATGTAAACTCCAGTTGCCAAATAATTTGAATAAGCTGGTGGTGGATCAACTCTTGTTAAAGAATAATTACAATATTGTCCTTTTTCCTTATCTATTGTTCATAATAATGATTTAATTATTAGATTAAAGAAAACTATATTTTACAATATCTTTTCGGAAAAGTTTTTTTTCCCTGCTAAATAAATGCTTATTTGCATTTTTTTAAAAATAATAGTAAATCTTTTATTATCTTTTTATATCGAATCATTGCCTCGTGGCCATCCAATTCGGGCGGTGTAAACATTTTTTTAGAATAATAATAATATTCAAGTTTGGCAATGACAATGATCCTCAAAATTTTTATCACGACCCAGTAATTGAATTTGATCTCTCATTAATTCCCTAGAAGTCTAGAACACCTCATCTTTTAGCCGGTTCAGTTAATGGGTTGGTTTGCTTTTCTCACTGTGACGAAACTCTATATCTATGATTATCATCCGCGTGTACGTGGTGTATGATTTGGGGTCAGCATGCACCAATATTAGTGGTCAATATAAAATTGTTAGAATTCATCATCGTAATAATATAATAATAATAGGCCTATATTAAATTTGCAATTATTCATTTGAGCTGCATGCTAACAACGAATATAAATGACGCTATATCGAGAACTTATAACTGAAGCAAATTAAATGAACGAGGAAAGTCATTCTTGGACAAATAACTAATAAGCATATGAACCGTACGTACTTTATATTAGTTTGACAGGGGTGCGAAGTTCATCCAATTTGTGTGTCGTAGTTCATATATAGGTCAATGTAACAATAGTTTGTACGTACATGTATGGAATTACATTGAATCTTAATTTAGGAATCACATTCACTAAATTAAATTAGATGGGAAGTGCCACAATTCTGCAAAGTAATGATAAAATGATTGTGATGTGTGACCTCATTTAGTTGGTACAACACATGGCAAAATGGCTCGTGGGCCAACTCAGGCTTGCCGAGCTCGGCTTGGCTCGCCTAAAGGAAATGATCACGAGCTCAAGCCCGAACACCAATTAGGCGAGCGAGCCGCTTGGCTAAATTAGTACACGAGCTCTAGCCGAGCTCGAACAAGCTTTCGGGGAGCCAAGCCTGCTCGCGGAGCTTGTTTGACAAGCCTACTTGGTACGACTAACATCATCCCAATAAATTTGTCCATCGTCATTAATATAAACATAATTTTGATTGGTCCATAAAATCATATTGTTAATTGTAGAGGGATTTGTTACCGAAATCTCTTCTTTCTTTGTGAAGAACATGCATGTGAATTCCCATCCACACTCTTACCCCATAAAACCATGTACAATCCAACCACTATAACAATATAGCTCTTATCATCCTACAACAATCTCACAATTGATTTATAATTGATAGAATTAAAAATAATTAAATTTCTACCAGGGCCTAAATCACTAATCTCTAACTATATTAAAAGAATAGATATCAAGTTACTCTTCTTTTGGTAGTACTTAAGGGCATGTTTGGCTAGCGAAACACTTTTCCCTTTATTTGAATTTTTTTATTTTCAACAACGTTCAAGTCAAATAGTTAATCGATTGTTGGTAGTCGAATACAATCATCTTCAACAAATCAATTCATCTTCATAACTTATGCATTATAATAGTTGGGAGTAAATATGATTAAATTCGAAATTCACTTAAATTGTATCAATATCCACAAAACAAGGTAACTAAGAGAATACTAAATTGATAATTCTTGGAGCCTTTTTTATTGTAAAAATAGAACCATTGATTTTTCAACAAACTTATATGCATTTTTTTGACATTCTAAGTACTTCTTTCAGGCTACCAATTAGTCACACTTCTTTGGCACCGAATGATTATGGGTATTTTTCTGACCAGACCGTCTCTGCTTAAAAAAAATGGCATTTTTCTCGAAATAGTCACCATTAACTCTCCAATCAAAGCTCGCATTTTTTAGCCTTCGAGTGTTCGCATTAATCTATAAAGTCTCACTCATTTATCAATACATAACTTTTTATATATTCACTTTAAAAAATTATTTTTGTCACACTATCTAATATATTATTATACATACATGCACGCATATAATTTCACTAAATTCTTAAAAGACACTAACGAAAATTGACTAGTAAATTTGAAAGAGTAAATTGCACCAAACGATGTCAGCAGCCTTTTCATTCCTTATTATACTCCTTAATTTATCGTTTAGACTTGGATTAGTTTTGCATGTAGATTTACTTCAACTCGAAAAAAGTTTGTAGTTTTAACAAAGTGAAACACAACCCGTATGTCAACCAAGTTGAGAGGCTCCCGGGCTGCTTGTTAAAATTTGTAAATAGGAGCAGCCATTGACAATGACAAAACTTACATTGTGGAATTTAAGTGTACGTCAAAGCGCTGTGTGCAAGAGTGTCAGTATCGCCACACCGGAAGCCCGATCTCTTTTTCCCTTTGCTTCCGTAGCAGCGTTGAGACTGAGGAGACAGTCGAGATCCACACGAAATTTAGCCTCCGTAGTAGCGTTGAGACTCACTTCCTCATATGCGCGTGGATAGGTAATAGGTTTTACATCTTCGTTCGGGCTCCGATGAAACTCGGGCGTTCACGAACTTGGAGTTAGAGGGGGGAATTGAGTAATTTTGATTTTGTACAAGTTTCTTTTTATAGGAGATACGTTGAAAGAATAATTCTAGGTATACACACAAATCCACTACCACATCCTAATACACAAACTACGAAAAGACCAAAATGCCCCCCTGAATGTGGAGGGGCCCATACCCCTATTAGTGTGTGGTATTTTACCACACAAAAAATGTGTGTACTTCTAGCATGGTTCACGTTGAAAACCAAAAAGTTTCCAAAACCATCGATGGTTTTGGATCTTATTGCACCATCGAGCCATTTTGATAGCTCGTTCAACCTCCATTTTGAAATCCGGGACCAGATCTAGAATCAGCACGGCGAGGGGGAGTTCCAGGAATTTTCCGAATCTTTTCTGGCGGCTCTGTAGTCGCCGTGACAGCCGATCAAAGTTTTGACAATATTTTTGGCCCAAAAATATTATCAAAACTTTGATCGGTGGTCACGGCAGCTATGGAGTCGCCGGAAAAAATTTGGAAAATTTTTGTAACTCCCCCTCACCGTGTTGATTCTAGATCTGATTTGGATTTTAAAATTGGGATCGAACGAGCCATCAAAATGACTTAATGGTGCCATAATTAAAAACCCATCGATGGTGTTGGAAATTTCCTGCGTTGAAAACATGGATGGAGGAGAAAAATTAGCGCGCGTTTAGGTTAAACTCTGAAAGAAAGGCTGAGGTAAGCTTTTGATGGACTTTTGACAGGTGAAAATTTGTTGAGTCATGAAAAGTGATGGGTAGATCTCAAACTTAATTGTGAAAATCATTATGTTGTGACAATATATATGATATTCATTACAATGTGATCAATGGGCCGGACTCTAGATGGGCCAGAATTCTTCATTAAAATCTCCGATATAACGCGGATGAAGTCTTCAAACTCGAGGGACATCCGTCGATTTTTCTCACTACCTACTCGATTGGGAACAACGGTCAAGGTTTACTAGCTTACGATTGACAAAACACTCAAATGTATATATGTACTTCTTTTCCATGTCATAAATCGGCCTCAAAATAATTAACATGTTACGAAAATATATAGAACGTAAAATTTAATACGTGAACCAATCAGACAATGCCACATAAATAATAACTAAATTTCACAGGTTGGTTTGTGGCCCTAGCTGGACCCATGACAATTCGATTTCTTGTTTTTCGGATGATGAAACAATGAAATGAAAATGTAACTATCAATATAATTAAAATCAAAATTAAACATGAAATAAAGCTAACGTAAAACAGATGGTTTTGATTTTCTAGCTAGCAACTTGGAACTTTTGTTGATCAGTCATCACGTATTTGGCCATTTCGAAGTTGATAATAAAAATAGAACATATATCGCAACATCTAGTATTCTGAAAATGAATAATATATAGTACTGATTTAATATGTCATATAACGATGTAATTAAAACTGTATCGGTTAGTGATATTGGACATGATATGATTTGTGAACAAGAAAATGAATTATGTCAACTTATATGTCAATCATTATGGTAGGGTATCATTGCTCCAAAATATTGGTAGTTCTATTTAAGTCAATTAGATTTTTGACTCGTTTCTTTTCTCGAGCCAATGTTGAGATCAATCCTAATGCAGGCCCCCAGCCCAACTAGTCGTGCAACAAACCAAGTGTATTGCTTCTTTAAATGTGTCGTTCAAAGATATTTTTTTTTTAAATTCTAAAAAATTATCAAATCGATGTAAAAAATTGAAAATAATTAATAATAGAGAATACATGCGCGCGCCCACACACACACACACACACATATATATATATATATATATATATATATATATATATATATATATATATGTATGTATGCAGAGCCAGTCCTATTCTTGAGGCGAGTAAGACCGTCGCCTCAAGCGCAAAAGCGAAGGGGGCGACTTTTTTTTTTCATACATAAACATTTATTATATACTGAACTGATGCCCATATTATTGAACATTGCATGGGGCACAGTGGGTGGGTACCAAGTTTTTGCTTTGTGTTGCCCTCCAACCAAGTTCGAGTCCTCCGTTGTGCACTTTTTATATTATTATTTATTATTATGTTTTTTACTTAAAATTTTATAAAACTAATATTAATTCTTTATTAGTTAGCATCATCTAATTAAGTTTGCTCAAACTTAATTATAAATAGAGTTTGAAATCGTTCGTTTAGTTTTATATATGTGTGTGTCTATATATATATATATATATATATATATATATATATATATATATATATATATATATATATATATATACATATATATAATTTTAAAATTTCATATTATCAAACAAATTGTATGCCGAATAATTAAATCGTGTTGGTTCAGAATATAAATAAATTATAAAAGATTTTAAAAATGACATACTAAGGTGCATTTTCTAATCGTAAAAATACTCCTTTATCAATATATATAATCGATCTCAATTCGATTTGCCATCTTCATCTTCACCTTTTACTAAAGTGAAGAATGAAACACATTCAAAATAGATTGTATAAATTTCATGATAATTATTTAACAACAAAAATATAATTTTTATACATATCAATAATATCATCTATGAACAAAATGTGATAAACTATAGAGATCAAACAATACTTTATGAATTTTAAAATTTTATTTTAGAATTGTGAGTTGTAAGGTAAAAAGGCTAAAATTATTGAAAATTTGATTAATATTTTTCATCCTTTATCAAAATAACAAATATTAAATTTTGAAATTGCTATAAGATTATAATGTAAAATATGGCATGATAAAGATTTTTTCTATTATTGTACTATTTTTAGTTAATATTAATTTTCGTAAAACACTTACAAATTTTAGTAATTATTATTATATTTTAAGGGGGCGCATTTTATGACTTTCGCCTCAGGCTTCGAAAATCACAGGACCGGCACTGTATGTATGTATGTATATTTGAAGAAATTGTATCGAGCGAGCACTCAATAAATTTTTAAAACTAGTATCACGCCCGTGCGATGCACGGGAACAATTAAATTTATGCACGATAAATAGTTGATATAAAATTATAAATATGAATGTTGAACTACATAATTTATGTAATTTGTGCATAGGAGATTGGATAATTATAAAAAATTATTAAAATCTATAATATTGTATATTATAGTCAATGCAAAAGTGCAGTAAATTCACAATTGTAAATTATAAAAATTCACCATATCGCATAATTAAGAAGTTTATCAAAACGTGTAACTTTAATTCTAATTATCGTGCCTATAGCAATGCTCATGAAGATTAATTAATTGTAAATGAACTATTGGGAATGAATATATAAAAATTCTTTGATTATCAAAACGTGTATTTCTCGTTGGTACATATCAAATTTATATTGAACACCTTTTTTCCTTCTGAAATGGACATTACACACTCTAAATTTTATGATTTTATGCGTTCTTTTAGTGATTAGCCGTAATTGCTACTTAATTTTAGCTCTATTGTATAAGATGTATTATGCTTAATTTTATGTAACTTAAATTTGTAGTAACACTGACAATTTTCCTCATCTATATAATTCATTTGATTTCTTTTCATTTACATAAACTATATGCTAATTGTAGAATGAAAAAAATTTTATTTGTAATTTTATATACTTAGAAAAGGCAAAAAATATGCAATGCAAAATTCAGTTAGTGAGCATATCATATCAGAAGCATTAAAAACAAAAAATATCATTTATTTTTTTTAATTAGAAATAGTATGTCATGTTGGCTCTGCCGATAGGGTGTTCACCAAACGTAACACTTCAATTATAATAATATAAGAATTAATAAATTAGTATTTTACTTAAAATAAATAAATTATTCTACATAAATCTAGTTATAATTTTAACCACTCACTATTTGATTTTCAAAAAGAAAAAAATAAAAAATTCTCACTATTTTTTAATAGACCAATTCACGTAATCAAGCAAAACTATCAAAACCTATAATTTTATCACGATAAAATTAAATAAAAAATAAAAAAATTATTATTTAATATTTTGAATTATAACTTTAAAAAATGAAATTATGTATAAAGTTTTCCAAAATAATTTTTTTCTCAGTAGATATTTGTTTTAGATATTGGTTATTCTTAGTTATATTTTTAATTACTACTAATTAATGTTGGTTTATTTCCAAAACTAATTTTATAATTTTCTTAAAATATTTAATGTATGCCACATTTGCATCTTTGCCTATGTGGCACTTCACAAATTATAATATAAGGATTAATGGGATGATAATATAACAATTCAAAAGATAAAGATAAAGATTAATAAATTACTCTTTATTTAAAAATAATAAATAATTCAATGCAAATTCAATTATAATTTTAGCACGCCCTATTTTATTTAAGAATAATCCACTATTTGAATAATCCAATGCAAATTACAAATCAAAACTATCTAAAACGATAATATTTTTTAATGCGGTGAAAATAAAATACTTATTATTTAATGTTTTTAATTAGAAATTTGAAAACTTAAATTACATTTAAAGTTTTTCGAAAACTATTTTTTTCTTATTAAATTTTATTTATCACATTTAATGATAAATTTATGTTTCATTAAAAAATAATTATATTTAGAGAATTTTCCCTATTTAAATCTACCAATTAATATTGGTTTATTTCCAAAAATAGAATTTCCCTTTTTTTAACTACAAAATTTATTGTTATATATTTTTTAATATTAATGAGTGCCACGTTGGCACTACTGCCAACGTGGCACTCCAGTTTTTATAATATAAAGATGTCTAGGCCTATCTCTAATTTCTATGTTCCTCTCTCAAACTCGAGCAAATGATAAACAACTCAGATCTATTGTTTTATTTTATATTCATTTGATTATTCAGTTGAATCAAAATAGTCCACATCATATATTTAATATACTTGTTGATTATTTTAATTGAGTGGAATAATCAAGGAGACAATACACAAACCAACTAATCTAATTAAATTGACGGTAAACGGAGATAGGCTAAATTAATACTTATTATTATGTTGTACTAGAGGACGTCACGTGCAAAACATGTGGTCCTTTTTCCTAAGTAAATTTAGCGTGGTAGTGTTGTTAAAATATGCGATACAAAGTTTATTAATTAGTTTGATGTGCTCGTCTATTGTTGTCCATATATGATGATCTTCCAGTGAGCTTCTGGGCAATATGTACTGAGATTTACTCGAATAAATGCGCAAATAATGGGAAGAAATGAAATTTTTTATATGGAATGTATGTTTGAATTAAAACTTTGCTTAATAATAATAACTAGTTTTCACATCTGTGCAATCCACGGGAATAAAACTATGTAAGTAAATTAAAAATAAAATATTTGATACATGTACGGGTGTAAAATTGTATAAGTTGATTGAAAATAAAATATTTGACACATAATTCTCATTTGTACTTAATTAATTGAGCATGTATATTAATTGAGCATGTATATTAAATTTAAGTGTATATTAAAGTTATATTTCACATATCATATACTAAGTGTATATACAATAAGCAATTGATATGTATATTGTTATGTTGTATCAATAAATTATCTGCAATCTAAACTACGTATGAATAAAGTGTTGAAATAATTGTGTTGTATCACAAAAACTTGTATAAGTAGAACTAATCAAGTTAAAAGATAAAAAAAGTGAAGAAACATACACTTTATCCAGAAAAATTAAAAACAAAAAACAAAATATAAGTAATAGTTCAACCTTCATATCGATGTATGATATATATTTGTTAACATCATTAATATACCAATTTTAGTTTCAACTCATGATTGTAAACACAAGAATATCTTACCCAATTTAAAAATTATGTTTAAATCAATTGGTGCAAGGAAATGATTTCTCTTATAGATATAAATTTAATAAAATTATAAATATCTATCAATTGATGTAATGAATGATTCTAAAAGTTATAATCAAACAAGAAATAAAGAAATTTTTAAAATATATAAATCACAAAAGTTGGTTTATCTCAGTTTCTTTAATTTAGTTTTGGCTAACAAACTAAAAAATAGAAAGTGAGCAATTTTTCAACAAATTGTATCAATAATTAAATTTTGAGATTATAATTTAATTATGAACGTAAAAATATTTTTTACAAGAACTTTAATATATTGTAATTCCCATATTATAATAAAAATATTATTGTCTATGATTCCTCATGTATTGAATTAAATACTTATTTCACTCTATTTAAGATGGATTAAAGGAATAAATATTTTAAATAAGAAATTTCCAATATTTATAATTGGAAATTTAATACAAATATTAAAAAATGTAGTAGTTTCACAATTGTATTTATGAAAATTATATTTACTTATAATCTCATTTTTAATTTAAATATTTGATATATACAAAAATATATAGTTTGCAGTTATGCATCATATATTTATCAATTTATTTTCATATTATTGTATCATTATTTTAAAATTTATCACAAAAATATGAGTCATTAAAAAATATGCAAATGCTTTATATGTTTCAAATAAATAGTAATAATTTGAAAGTATTTTAATGGGCAAAAATATAAATTAAAATTAAAATTATAAGAATTAAAATTAATTGATAGAATTGGTAAATGATATAAATTTATTAAGCTATTATTGAACACTAAATTCAACTTAAATTATGAAATAAGAATTACTTTGTAACCAACAAAATTTTTTTTGGTAAATATAAATTATTATTGGAGTAATCAATTAAATGGTAGTTGTAATAGGTTAAATTAATACATCAACTAAATTAAACCCAAAAATGGTGTTGGATCAAATGGTAGGATCCTATTATTCTAAATAAGAGGTCTTGGATTCGAGCCTTGAAACTGTATCTATTTTTAATAAATAAGCCTAATTAAGATTCCTAGTAAGATTCTAGAATGTCAGTTAGAATCTTGACACGTGGCAAATTGATAGGTGTACAACACAATAAAAGTGATTAGTATGAGCTAGTAGTTATAACAAATGGACACGTGGCAGCATTTGTATTAGACAATTGTATTAAAATTAGGTATTGTTGTCCTAAAATCACTACCAACTATGTATTATTGATTATCCTAAAACCACTACCAGAAAATAAAAAACCATGCACTTCTTTTTATATATATTATAAATGAGATGTAAAACCTATGGCATAAAACGAATAGGGTTTGATAATGAATGACATATTGGTGGCATGAGTTAGTTGAATTTATCTTTTACTGAGTAGTGTATTATTAAACTTGGATACACATTGATCTAGATCCGTTATGTGGATAAATAGATCTTGACGGAACACATTTAAATTGGGTAAATTTAAAAACCACTTACCAAATCTCGAATATATAACTAATTATTCACTCAACTTTAAAGCATAACTAAACACTTACTGAACTTTATTAAGCATTCATTAATCCGAAAATAAAAAATATTAACTGATTAAGCCATAGTGGACGATGGTATTCTACGAGAAATCAATTAGCTAGACCAGTTATTGGCATAAAAGTCACTTACACCAAACAAACAACTAAATCATCTATCAAAAACTCGAATTTTTTTCGTATTTCGTTTTTCTGCGTAAATGTCATACTTTGCATGTTTTATTCAGTTATGTGTTGGATATGAGTGAATTTCCTGTGTCAGTAGTTAGTCCAGTGATTCCACGTTAAACAACATGGGTCACATGCGACATAATTGACTAATATATTTAAATATTGGGTTATTGAATCATCAACTATTGACATTAAGTAAAGTTCAATGAGTGTGTAATTACGTTTCAAAGTAGACTAGTAGAGTGAGTAACAGATTACATCTTTAAAGTTTAGCGAGTAATTATTACACTTACTCCGCTCAAATACTTCATTTTGTACATTAATTGATGAATTGTCTGGAAGAGATTGTGTTTTAGGTCTGATCCATTTCATTTGCAGTTGAAATTAATATTTGGGCTTACAATCATAAAATGGAGGCGAGTTTACTTGTGCGGCTTTTATTCCGTATTTAGCCTATCTCAACAATGCGGTAGATTTCTCACAAGAAAAGTATTCACCATTTGATCTCCTTGTCGACTTCCAACATGTTGAGGTATTGGTAAGCATATCAAAGAGCCTAAAGTTCGCGAATAGCATACATCACACCATGACATGACCTAGGTAACTTTATAAACATCCAAGGCTCAATTAATTCTTTTAACAATGGTCTTGCCATTAATTAGTCAATCTTTATGTGGTCCAATTAATACGCAAGCCATATGTACTACTCTAGTTGATGATAGTACGTACCCCCAAACAAGTACATTAGAAATGCAGTCAAGATAAAACTCCTATCACTAAGAGCATTTCTAATGTGAGGGGAAAAAGAGAAGGGAAAAAAGTCGAAGTGAAAAACTAAAAGGAAAAAACCTATTTTAAAAGAGGAAGAAAAATCGAGGAGGGAAATCCTAACCACCCCACCCCTAAAAACATTATTTGGTGGAACTTGAACAAGGATGAAAAAACCTATATTTGCGTTTTTAGTCCCAACATTAAGAATGCTCTAAGTGGTAAAGTATTTGACCGCAAGAATCCAAATATGGTTCCCAACCTTAATTACAAGCTAATTCTAGGATGAAAGTTCAAAATCAAAGTGCTAAGCTAAGATTGTTTCTTTTGTCTCTCCCAGCAAGGACACATTGCTCATATTCTCTCGAATTGATCGATGACACTTAGGGTGTGTTTGATCGGCATTCGTTTTTCCGGAAAAATTCCGTTTTCCAGCTTTTTTTTCCTTTCTTGGTTGTTTGATTGACGTTTCTTTTCTCGGAAAACGTTTTCCAACTTTTCTCGAAATTCGCACTTTTCCTTGTTTTGGAGGAAAATGTTTTCCTTGGGAGGGAGGTGGTTTTTGTTTTCCGGAAAAAGTTTGGTACTTTTTTTTCTTTTTTTTTAATGGACAATTTACTTTAACCATAAAAATAAGGAAAATGATCAAATTTTATTAAAAAAAACTCAAAAATAAGGAAAATAATATTATTTTCCAACTTTCAAATTAACCCAATCAAACACCTACAACTACCATTTCCCTGAAAAATCGACCTATTGGGTCTTTGTACCTTATGGCGCTTGTGCTGTGTGTTCTTTAAAAAAAAAAAAAAAAGAGTGATATTCCACCTTTTAATAGGCATAATTTCAGGCTGATTTAGTAAATATAATGTTTGTACCAATAATTAAGGGTGTGTTTGATTGCAAAGCCGGAAAATGGTTAGAAGGAAAACGTTTTCCGGGTAAATGAATTCCGGGAAAAGGTTTTCCAGGGGAAATGGTAATTGTAGGTGTTTGATTGGGTTAATTTGAAAGTTGGAAAATGATGTTATTTTCCTTATTTTTGAGGTTTTTTTTAATAAAATTTGATCATTTTCCTTATCTTTATAGTTAAAATAAATTGTCTATTAAAAAAAAAAAAGAAAAAAAAGTACCAAACTTTTCCCGGAAAACAAAAACCACCTCCACCCCAAGGAAAACGTTTTCCTCCAAAACAAGGAAAAGAACGGAAATCGAGAAAAAGCTGGAAAACGTTTTCCAGGAAAAAAAGTGCAATCAAACGGCCAAGGATGGAAAAAAAAACCGGAAAATGAGTTTTCCTGGAAAAAATTGATTGAATCAAACACACCCTAAGTGTAACCGATTACAATAATTGCTTTTACCAAAATATATATCGATTTAAAATGAGTCGTTACAAGTGTTGCAACTATTAGGTCTGAATTCCTCGAAACAAAACGTGTTGTTTAGGAAATTATTAGTGAAATTTTGAAAAAACTAATTCTGCAAACGACCCATTTTTGTTTCCATTCCAAAACGTTTAAAGATCAAATCATTGCATGCCTTGACTATTTTGTTTCGCCTTTCTCGCAGTGAAAAATAGTCCAATTCACCAACGGAATGCCAAAAATTTATCCATGGATAAAAACCCATGTCTCGTTTTTTACTCAAAATCGCCTCTAATATTTCCAAATATGCTCACCGCCTCAAATTCTTTATAGTGACAACATATTTCCAACAGTTTAGCACGCTTTCAGTAAAAGCATTCACAACGATAGAATTAAAAAATTCATTCAAGTTTAGATTAATAATGCATTGCAAACACTACCGAAGAAAATTAAATAAAAACTGTCTATCTTCACAAATTTTTTTCTTGCGTTCACTTTCCCAAATTCTCTCCCTTCTCTTTTCATGTTCGACTCTTCTATCCAATTTGTCGTTCCAAATAACACGAGAAGAAAGACTTGCAATTAGATTTACTTTAAAAAGCATTACACAAGTTAATTAATTTCGTCGATATTTGAAATGTTTTCTCTAAATCATTATTCAAATTGTTCATTTTTATCTTGTTCTGATATCACAGCATTACACAAGCGAGTCCACTTGGCATTTTGGGTGAGGTTGGGGAATTATTTTCGGTAGTGTTTGGTGTTGGTGGAGTCTCGAGTTTCGAAGTAGAAGTGAAGTGTTTAGGCGTTTGAACCTCAGTCACGAGTGGAGTATAAATTCATGTAGAACCGGGGAATTGTTTTCTATAGTATTTGGTATCGGTAATGGTGGGTTTAGGTTGGAAATAAGGTCTTTAGGTGTTTCCTTGGAAATATATATCAAACTCGTCTTAAGTGAGGCCATACCCAACATCATGACATGACAAACTCCAGATCCACGAACAACTGCAATGAATGGGGCACAATACTCAGCAAACAAGGTAAATAACTAGAGAAAAGAATAGAAAAATCCACAAGACTTTAGCGACTCGGATAAATGCTCACCAACAAAAAAAAAGGACAAAACTCGCAGGGACCCTAATTAGATTTTATAGATCTGGCCAAAGAAAAGCTAATTTACCTTATCCTATGTCGTAGGAACACTATGAAAGCAATTATATTCATCATATTGGTCGCAGGAATCTTGAAAGGGTAGTGGACGAGAGGACAGCCAACGAAGAGAGAAGATAGAGAGAGAAAAGACATAGGCGTATTCTCAGTTGTGCGATGGAACAGGATAGACTTGAAGCGAAATTCAATTGAATTTGGGCCGGGCAAGATCCACGAATTGGGAAACGAGTCGTTCTAATAAAATAGGCATAAAAATGATGTCGTTTTACGTTTCAGGTAAACAAAACGACATCGTTTTGAAACCGTCATGGGAATGGTACTTTATGTTGTTAGGGCTTATAAGAGAGTAGCGATTATACATATGTTTTTATTATTATCATTATTTTATATATTTATTTTCATATTATCTTATCTTATACTCCCTCCAATTAGGGATGAGCTGGATGCATCATCCCAAGGCCTGATTCTACGATAAGGCAAGTGAGGCGAGCGTCTTAGGTTGACATATAGAAACTTTAGAAAGGATTGGAGGATTAGGAAACACTAAAGCTAGTTCAAGAGGGGAGTTGTTGTACATAACAACTCTTTTATTTATTTTTTGATATATTGAATTAAAATAGATCATATAACCCCTACTTATACTAGTGGAACCACTTTAATCAATGGTTAGGATTTTGCTTCTAAACATTTAATCCAATGGCGACAATTTAATATCTAGTATTCTCTAATATCTTAGATGCTTATCTATCTTCTAAAATATATTCACAATATCATGATATTTTCTATGGCCTTATCTACAATAAATTTTTAGAAATTTAGCTATTTGTCTTTTAACTATTTAACTCTATCTAAGCTTAATTATTTATTTTTGGGTCAAACCAAGTTTATTCCAGCAATATCATGGCATACGACTTATTTTTAATTTAATTTGTTGAATAATTTTCTTCTATATATCTTTCAATATATTACAAAAATCTAATTCATTTGTCTTGAATCAATTTTTTTTTTCAAAATTATAATCTCCAGTAATTTTCAAGTCACAAAAATGAACATTTTAAAGGCCTTAATATTTTCTTGAATAGTTCAAAGAAGTCAGATTTATTATTGCTATGGATGAAGCAAAAGAAATTAAAAGGTCGGTGAAATGACAATTGAAGCTAAACAAAGATGGAGAAATAATTGAAAAATAGATATTATCAAAATTTTGTTAGTTTTTTAACAATTTTATCTGATTACAGAGTCGTCACATTTTTGAACAATTTTTTGAATATTTTGTCTTGCTATAATTTAATTATTTTAATAATACATTATATTTAGTTTTACATTAACTATTTTTAACATAGCATATAGTATTATTTAAGAGTATACGAGGATCCATTTTATAAACTGCACCTCAGGCCCCAGAAACTGCAAACCAGACACTGTGTGTTTCACTTTGTTAATAATTAACTGTTGCACAAATCAACTCTAGATGACACTGAAACTTGAAAGTATGTTATAGATCAAAGTACGAATTTTCATTATTTTCCTTGTCAGTTTATGTTCTTAATTAGAATCCTTGAACAACTACAACTTATTAAACCGTTATAGAGAGGTTAATTCAATGTTTTAATAAACATTGAAATACAACTTAATGAGACCCATGTGATAATTGTTCATTTCTATTTGTTAAATTGGTTGACCAAATGATATATCATTGACTGCCAGGCACATAGAAGTTACAACAGGTGATTTTTCCTTACACTTACAACTGAGGACGGTGAAGCAACAATTACATGGCACATTAGTTGTGGGTTGATGAGTTTATGGTGGGGTCTTAAAAATTAAATTGGATATGTTGAATTCATGTGTTATGTCACTGTTTTGCTAACGATTGATCAACTAGTCGAGGAAAAATGGCTCAAGTGCCATTGATTCTCGGTTGATGGTCTCTATTAAGGTTTGTTCTCTTGTTTTTTCGCCTTAGTTATCAAGAGTTTATTGGACAAATTCTTTCAATGAAGAATCATTTAATCTCACCTACATTTTCTAGTTTCACCATGTCATCTGTGTTTTCATAGTATCTGAAATTATTAGTGAGATCTTATTTTGTCAACACAGAGAATTATATTATTTAGAACCCAAATGGAGACATGAGGGTAACTGGACAGTAAGTTTTATGGTCTGAGGCATGAAAAGGGCAAATATGTCGCATCACATGATTCAAGGATACTATTTTGCGTGAAGGACGATCGAAAAGTTTTGAGAAAAAGCATCAAAAACATTAAAAAAAAAAAAAAAAAAAGTGAAACGTGTCCTCGATATTTTTTTTCACGTTTTATGCTTTTTAGAACACTATTAATATCCATTCATGTCTAAATTGACATTATAATGAAGAATTGAGTAGAGTGGAATTGACATATTTTACGCAAACTGAATTTGTCCTTTATTTTATAGTTCAAAACTCCCATAAATAAATAGCCTTATCCAACATATGCTGTTGTTTCATCACAATATATAATAACCGGTGTGGTTTTATCTGATGATAGTGTAGACTAGTATTGCTTGTAATTTTAGGCCTTGTTTGATTGGGGGTTTAATTGTTCCGCGCGGTATTCCGTGTAAAAATGTGTGGTTAATATTATTTTGAAAAATATATATGTGGTTAAAAATGAGTATGAGATATACGGAATTACGTGCGAATTTGGTTAATACCAAATAGAACAAGGCCTAATCAACTAGCTTGTGTTAGTGTAGACTAATAACGTGAAACATAATTTTGCAATTTTTTTACTTTCGTGAAAGTTCTTTTCCTCTGTGTGTGTGTTTTTTTTTTTTAATAATAATTATTATTGCAGTTTGGTCCTCATACTTTCGAAACTTCAATAATTAAATTAAACTCCAAACTTTATTCCATAACTTTAATCCTCGCACTAGCTTGAGTCCCCTGAACTTTTACACATTGTCATTTTAGCCGATTTAACTTCTATTTGCTCACAATTTAGTTTTCATCTATAGCACAAAGGAAAAATTAGGACAAAACTGATAAACACGAGGGAACTATTAGTGCATACAATGCACTTTAGATTAATATAAAGAATTCGAACCTATTTCTAACTGGAGTGTTTTTTCAGACGTTTTCTCTCTACTCTTTCTCCAAGTTTCGTAATTGTACAATTTCACATTCCAAGTTTTTGTATCTAACAGATTTTGAAAGTGTAGCATGGGTGAAGAGTGGCACTATTGAATTGCAAAGAATAAAATGTTGTAAAGGTTTGTGTCCAATATATAATTATTATTGAAGGAGATTGGAGGGAAAATAAGTTGCGGCCGCGTAGTGTAAAAATTTTTCGCCTTTGCGGCCCACATGGCACATAGTAGTGTTCGACACAAACTTTTCAAAAACTTGGTTTATGGGCATAAGCTACTTTCTCACGGCCGTAAATGTGATCTGGTGCCTTTTTTAGCAAGGAGAGGTGTTCCATATGAAGGTTTACACCAAGTATTGCATCCTTTGTCCCATACATGTTGAAGAACTATAAATATGGGACGAAATAGACTTGGAAGATCATCCAAAAAAAGCTACTAACAATAATTTTTGTATTCATTCTCCCCTTCATCAAAGTGTTTAGTTCTTAATTGAAGATTTTAAGTGTTTTTATCTTCAAAGTATATATATGTGTATATATATATATATATATATATATATATAAGTTCCAGCGCGCGGGGATATATCATTTTCGATGCTTTATATTAGTTTGAGTCGGGTTTTTGTACGGATTTTCTCTGGATCTTGAGGAATCATATTACTAAATTGGATGATTCTAGTTGGAAGTGTCACAATTCCGTGTGAAGTGATCATAGAATGATTGTGACGCATAATTCCACAAGATTGTGATGCTTCATTCAGATGTATAACCAATTGTACAACTAGCATCGTCCCAGAAAATTTGTTCACCACGATCATACAGATATAATTTTCATTGATCTTCTCCAATCATATTGTTAATTGTAGAGGGATTAATTTGTTACTGAAATGCGTTGTTGAGTTGGTGCTGGTACTCCCTCTTCTTCTTTGTGAAGCACAAGCGACTTCTGATCTAGACTTGTACCCCATAGAACCATGTACAGTCCAACCACTATAACAATAACTCCTATCAACCTGCAACAAACTCACAATTGAGTCATAATTAATATAAAATTTATGATATTTCTAGTTGTGTAAATGTAAATAATAAAATAGAAAAATGAGTGTTTACTTTCCCAAGTCAAATTGCTCGGCTAGAATGAAAGAACCCAGTAGAGCAACAAAGACCATTGTCAGAGGAGAAAAAGATGTGATGAAAATTGGTCCCTTCTCCTTCATTACAATTCCTGATATATAATAAGTAACTCCTGAGCCAATTATTCCCTGCACAAAAAGAACAATTATTGTAGAAAACTACTTTTAATTTATCGTTAATCAAACTGAAAATCTTGTGCAAAATATCTTACTCCATAGACATAAGTTAATAACTTAATATCCCAATGTAAAGACCATATCGTAGCATCGTCTCTCTCGACCGCAAGTGTGAGTATTGCCGCTTGTACCGCACCCACCATGCATATCGATGTCGATAAGGAGAGTTGAGCTGGATATGATTTTAATGTGATCGCCTACAAAAACTAATATATTTTGATGAGGAAAAGAGATCTTACATTTTATATATATGGTGAGTACTGAAAGAATAAAGTAGGCAATGTGGTTCGAAATAGTGCAAAAAACCTTACAGTACTTTATGTTTTTGTTAGCACTATCGTATTAGCGTGACGCTTTAGTATTAGTTAATATTATAGTGTCCATCTTAAACCTACATGAACAGTATGATCAAAGAAAAACAATATTTATACCTGAAGAATGAAAAAGATGGCCGACGAAAAACAAGCCGTCGCGCACAATAGAAAGCCTTTAATGAGGTTTTGGTGATGCTTTGTAGCACTATGAAATTTGTGTTTGGTCCATGGCAACTCAAGTAGAGGTCCTTTTATGAGTGTCATAATCATGGCTCCACCAACGCTCACCAAAGTGCCCACAACCTTAGCTTGGGAGTGTAATCTTCTCAAGTTCACTTTCTCAAGACTTCAAAAAAAGAAAATAAATTTTCACAAAAGTAGAAAAAATATTTTACATATATAATTTTTCTTGAATTTATATATTGAGAATATATATATTAGTTAAACTGATCGATCGAATTAATAAGGACAAATTAACTACCTCGACATCCAAGCCAACACGAAGGTTATAGCAGGAAGTATGTTGTAGATTGATATAGCAAAAGTTGCTGTTACATATTTCATCCCAACATAAAACAAGACTTGCTCAATCACTGGCCTGTAACAATTAGCAACAAAAAATTTTACCATAAAATGTTAACTACTTTTTGGGTCGTTTAATTGGCAAATTAAGGGTGATTAGAAAAATTTCATCTTACTAACCCTAATAAGCCAAGTAATAATATCTTGTAGAGGATTGCGAACGTCATCATGGGCCTTGTATTCCTACAAAACATTCATAATAAATGTCATGTTTGTGCACAAGCAAGAAATACAAAGGGGGAAAGGATCGCAGGAGATACAAGAGAGATAAATTAAAGACCTCTCGAGTATTAGGGCTAAAGGTAGAAACGCTACGGTCGCAAAGACATTTCTATAGACGGCGAATGTGTAATAACTCATTCCCTGGTTTAGAGCATACTTGGCAATAATACTCAAAATTGCATGGCATAACCTCAAGAAAATAACTGCTGTATATGGTTTCAATTGCTTCAAAAACTTGGATAATTCCATAGAAGTGAGTGTGTGTGTGTGTGTGTGTGATCACATATAGATATATAGACTACAATTAATGCAAAAGGGTAGTTTAAATAATTTGAATAAGTTGGTGATGGATCGACTTTTGTTAATATAAAGAACACTCACAAAATTATCTTTTTACCTTTATCCAATATTTAATATGCAGGCTAAAGCACATGTTTGTATAAAGAAATAGCAATGAAAAAGTGGATGGAAGACATCAGCGTGGCCACTAGAATATTTACATCAAACATGATATATATTTAACATCAAATCATTTTTCATATTTTACTTTTTCTTTTTTATATTTATATAGGATATTTTTTATTATTACTGTAGGGTCAAGATTCAAGAGCACAAACTAAAAGATCAGAATATTGAAGTTCGATGGTCATCAGAAGTGGACGATTAGCTGGAAGATATATTTAAGTTAATTTATATTCTAATGTTTGAGAATGTTAGTTTTGGAGAAAATTGGCGTAAGCGCTAAAGCCATCTTCTCTTTGCCGTTTCCGCATTGTTTTCATTTGTTCTACGCGCATTAATTCAATCAAATTAAATTTACTCTTTTTCTCTTATTCTTTTCAATCATTTATACGTACATTTATTTATTTCATAATTATTTTATTAATATATCTTTTCTAATTCTCAACCACCCATTTAACACTAAATTAAATCTGACCAGTTAATGTGGATAGAATAAGGACAGCGAAAACATAATATTGTTGTTTCCGTAAATGCATTTTAGGGGAAAAATCCAATTAGAGAGCTCTCAAAATGGTAAAGTTGTGTTGAAATTTTTTTTGTTAAAAGCTAACAATATCTAAAACGCATTTTCAGATTTTAAATTTTCATTGATCACATTTATATTTCAATATTCATTTCAGTCCCTCACAATTGGCATTCTGGCGACTGCATGCTATTGTAATGGTGGAGTTGCTGTCTTTGCCATGATGGTCCTCACCGATTGGTGATGACCATACTCTGGTTTGAACAGTCCAACGAACCAATTTCACTTTACCGCCTATAGAGAGTGAAATGAGGGATAGGGTGGATGGTGGCAAGATGGGGTTAGGTTGAAGATGAAGGTTGACTTGTATATTTTAAGAAGTTAAAACCTATGTATAATTTTTATTGTATCAATTTGAAATTCTCAAAAATCTCAAATTAAACACATTTTTAAATTTTCTTGTTTGAAAAATAAATTTCAAAATAACAAATAAAACACATTTTCAATTTTCGCAAAACAAACACTCAAAACACGAAAAAGAGAGAGAGAGAAAGAAGAAAAGAGACTTAAAACTAAAATCTGAAACACAAATAGGATAGTACCATTAAAATAAATTTATAATGGATATAAAAATGTCGTTAGAAATTATCGATACACAAATAATTCGTCGAAAATTATCGACGGAATATGAAATCCGTCAAAGATTACTGATGCAATTATCCGTCCGACACTCCATCAACAATTTTTCCAGTAGTGCATCACTCCATCAACAATTTTTCCAGTAGTGCATCACTCCATCAACAATTTTTCGTCACTAAAACCTCCTTTTTCTAGTAGTGCATCATTTTATTTGTTTATTGAAAATTTATTCTTAACATAATTGATGGGGATCACTTTTTTTATATTTTTCTATGAAGAATGAAATTAAAACAAGAAAAAAAGTAACCCCTGCTAATATTTTTTTAGTGAAGGATGGGGATCATTTTTTTATGTTCTTCCTTTCATTGCCGGTTTGTCCTAAATATATCATAGCCCCGTCTTTCATGCCCTCGTCCATATATAATTCCGTTAGTCCTTTGCCGCATGGAAATAAGTCTCAAAGAAGCTATTATTTCACATATACACCATAGCATATATATGCTTGAGACTTATCATGCTAGTACTTGCTGACCTAAAGAACCACATACATAGCTACCATGGCTTTCATATATAGAGTTCTCCAATATCGAAGAATGAAAGAGCAGTAATACGTAAAAATTAGGAGGAAAATAAGTAACAACTAGCATTGTTCTATGGAAACTTTAATTTTGTCTTTCGATATATATTTCCAATGAAACATAATTGTCATTGAAAACTTTCAGTGAATTTGCAAAAGGTTAATTATCAGAGATTGTTGAAGGATTTCTACTTTAGGTTTGAAATTTTCGAAAAATTCTATTTTTCATCGAAAATCCGTCAGAAAATTTATAATGGGTGTAAAAATGTCGTCAGAAATTTATCGACAGAATATTAAATCCGTCAGAAATTACCAAAGGAATTATTCATTTGTCAAAAATTTTTCATCACACTAAAACTCGCTTTTCTAATAGGGCATCATTTTATTTATTTATTTATTTGAATATCTATTCTTAACATAACTGATGGCGATCATTTTTTTTATATATATATTTTTCTATTAAAAAAAATGTAATTATGATATCTCATGCCAAGCAGGTGCTCTTACAAGTTAGCTTTAAAAATAACTATTGGATTGGGCCGCCCATGTGGGCTGACCCGACCCGACCCGACCCGGCCCGGCCCACATAATGATGGATAGAGAAAGAGGTTGAAAGAAGTTGGGCCGGGAAGTTTTCTTACACACATGCAACTACTATATAAAGAACAAAGCAAACTGACTTATTATCCTCTTAATCATATCAATCTCGTCCATATCAAAAGGGTCAACAAGAATCGAGTCTCGGGCCTTGAATTAGTGAAGAACAATCCAAAAAATTGGCATTTGGATTGTGGTGAAGGATTTCCTTCCATTAGCAATTGAAATTCGCAACCAAAGGCGTATAGAAACACTACATAATCGTTTCATAACGGAAGGTAAGTGATTCGACCCGGTTTTACAATCCTATGTTCGGTTTGTGTATGCAAAACCCGAATTTAAACATGCTATGTGTTCTAACAAGAACCATTGGCGGTGAGTTTTATATTTGTGTATCTATCATTTAAATTATTGTTACATGTATTTAGCGTATTTATATGATTGTCACACAAATAATTAAGAATCTATATTGATTGTTGGAGATACTATAAATGGCTCAAACTTTACAAATAATAATTGTTTGGTTTTTTTTTTTTTCGTTTTGGGCAAATTGTGAAAGAAAAGGTGCAGCAATCGAAGGGGCGGGAACGTAAAAATTGATCGATTCGGTTAGTTAGCCCTCCAACGTGTTTGTTTTGCGCACTAGTGGAGAGTTTTCCATTTCCAAAACATTGATATCTGAAATAAAATTACTGGGATATAAACATTGAATCTCTCACTAAATATCACCTATTATGACGAACGTTATGAATAAGCTTTATTTTACTTTCTTGTATTGATAGGGTCCAATCCTCTATTGTAAAAATTATACACTTATAACTATTAAAAAGTGCCTCATTTTGTGGTGCGTAATTCTACAAGATTGGTAAACTTTACTCAATTGTATAACAAATTGTACAACTAACATTATCCCAAAAAAATTGTCCGTCATGACTATACAGATATAATTTCCATTGACCTTGTACAATCATATTGTTAGTTGGAGTACTGAGCCGTCTGGGAGAGATGTTTAGACCTCTTGCCCCTACCCAAAAAAAGGATAATTAAAAAGAAAGTTTTTGACATCATGCCATAGTACAAACTGAACACAACATATATATATAAAATAGAATAAAGCTTGTGGTACACACAAAGTGTGTACCACACAATTGCCACACCCTAATAGAGGGTGTGGCCCACATCATGCAAAAAACCATAATGCCCCCCCTGAAAGTGGGGGGGGGGGGGCCATGCCCCTATTAGTGTGTGGCATTTGCCACACACAAATGTGTAGCAAAACCCTATAAAATAAGGAAGTGACATAATTTCTAACGGTAGCGGTGATCCCTAACAATTATCCAAAAACTATATATATATGTAGAATAAGTCATTTATAGTTGACGTTATAGAAATGGGATGGATGTTGAGCACATTTTAATCTATCCTTGTGAAAATGAAGCAGTAATGGAATCTCCTACCGATGAAGATATCATCCAAGGGGTACTTAACACACAAGCAAATGATGATCACGATCAAGATGATAGTTCTACTTTACCAACCGTTTCTTCAAAAGAGGCATTTCAAGCAATTATAACTTTAAATAATTTCTTTATTTGGAATGAAGAAAATATGTCAAATACAATATATGGCACTGAAAAAAATTAGGGATTAAGTCGAGTTTGCATTGATGGCAAAGAAAAAGCAAAAACTTTGGATGCGTGTTTTGTAAAAGAGCTAAATTGAGGAAAAAAGAAAAGACCGTTTGTTAATCTGAGTTATGATTATGAAATTTAAGGGGTGAATGGGAGTAACTTTTAATAATTTTTAATGGATTTTAATGTGAAAGAAGAGAGAGAATGAGTGGAGGTGAGTGGTTGAGATTTATGGATGTGATGAGATATGTGGATGTGATTGATTTAGGAGAGATAAAAAAGTGGAAAAAAGTGGTAAAAAGTGATAAAATTTGATAAAAGTTGTATCCATTCGGTCTTTTAATGAATTTCAGCAGTTATTAATTTATATGTTCGTTGGGCCATAAGGATTTCCAAAAAAATTATTATCTTATCAATTTAGCGAGGTTATTAATTTAATACACATGCCTGAGTTGGGATCGGAAATTTTTATTATTTAATTGAGGTTATTAATTTATTGAACATTAATTTATCAAGGTTTTACTATAGCCCCATCTTTCGTGCCCTCGTCCATAATTCTGTTACTCCTTTGCTGCATGGAAATAGATGTAGCTGAACCAATAAGTCTCAAAGAAGCTATTATTTCACATATACACTGTTGACGTCGAAATCAGTAAGGACTGATTACTTATCAACTGGGGTAGGTGTCAGGACCTGAATAGTAGTACTGAAGAAGAAGTAAAATGTATAAATGTATATTGTCTGAACTGGGCTGTGTTTACAGAGTTTTTTTTCGTGTGTCAAATGAATGCTAAGTGTTCTATTTATAGTGTGAAATCAGATAGGGAGCCGTAGGTCATCACGGCGTCTGAAGACCTAGGCTCAGAGTAGGTGCAATGATATCTCTGCAGCACCTGCAAGCCGTCAAGCATTTAAGGCGTTGACCTCGGAATCCGGGTGCAGCCACCAATGCATTAATGGAGACAAGATTCTCTGTCGGTTGCAGGTGGTGTCAGGGTGTCAGGTGACACGTAGATTGTCCTTGTTGTCGGCTACTGTAGTGAGTGGGACAGGGCACACACCATGGCCGAGCTGACCTCGGGCCATCCGGGGGTCGGTTGTGATAGGAAGAGTTCTCAATGGGTTGGCCGACCTGGGCCCTAGGGCGGCGGCAGCTGGGCTTAGCCGAGCTGAACTGGGACACTCCGCCAATTCCCTGTTGGGGTGAATTCCGCGATCAATCCGACCTGGGACACATGACACGTCACCGGCCGACCTGACTCTCCTACACGTAGACAAGGGGTCCACGTGGGGCGTAGGCCTGGGCGCACTCGTGCCACGTCACCAGGGTGCCAACAATTGTCCCCAGCGTGAATGCCGACCTTGGTTGGGGTTGACGCTTAACCGGTCTGGGCTGGCACGCGCGTGGCACATGGGAGCGAGGCTGGACCACGTGTCCGTCGATGATTGGGGGGGGATCACGTCTTTTCACCTTCCACCGCCATCGCCTATATATACCCCCTCATTTCTTGATTTCGATTTTCCGCTCTCAACACTTGTCAAATATTCTCTCTCGATCTCAAACCAACCGGAACCGTCTTGACCCGAGCCCTTTTCCGACCTAGCTTTGGTAGATTTCGAACTAAACACTTAGCAAATCTTTGAAAATGTCGTCGGGTTCAGAAGAGGTATATGACTACGACATGGGGAACCAATCTCCTGGGCCCTCCCCCTCTCCGCACAGAGACAACTCCCCGAGCGTCAAGGAGATCCTGGAAGCCGTGCCACTGCAAACCGTCCGAGCTACGGTTGAGTCCGCCGAGCTTGCCTCCGACGTGGGCACGTCGTTCCCGTCCGAGCCGGTCTCCCCACAACCGACCTTTCTCAAGAGGAGGAAGAAGAAGTCGGCCAAGCGCGACCGGTCGAGGCCATGGGGATGTTCCCAGTTCCCGTCGGCGGCGACCGAGGAGGTGCTGAGCTCGCTGCACGCCCAGTACATGGTCTCACCTCGGGTACGGTTCGTGGTGCCGGAGGCGGACGAGCGGGCTGATGGCCCATCCGTAGGGCGGGTGGCGGTAAGTCAGGCCCTGCTCGAGTCCGGGGTGAGGCTGCCATTTCCCAGGGCGGTAAAACACTTCCTCAGCGCTTGGGGGGTGGCGCCTACTCAGCTCACCCCCAACACGTGGAGGACCGTCCTCGGAATGATGGTGCTGTGGCACCGTGCCGGGCTGAGCGAGCTGACGGTGTGGGAGTTCAACCACTGGTACACCTTCAAGTCGGACGGACAGCACTCGGGCTGGTACTATTGCTCAATCCGGCCGAACTCGGGGGGAGCTTTCGTCACTGGACTGCCGGACTCGGTAAAGGCCTGGAAGCCGAGCTGGTTCTGGGCGGAGGGGTGCCTGGTCAGTCCGGACGACTGGGAGGGGGAGGTCGCCATTCCCGTGAACTACCACGAGCTCGGTAATTGTTCTTCCGATCTCGGCCTTATTTTATTTCGAACTGAGCCAACTCTCTTTCCTTTCCAGATTTCAAAGAGGCGAGGCCGTTAGAGGGCTGGACTGAGCGTGCTGCGATCGTGAGATCGATCCCAGATCGAGATTGGCGTACTCTGTTAACCGAGGAGAACCTATTCAGTGCTCGGCTTTCACGAGCTCGTCCCCAGCGATCTTCTTCCTCAGGTAACGGACTGGACTGTCATACTCCGTTTATTTTCGACTGTTGCCATTTTCGTGCTTACTAATTGTTTCCGACCTCGCAGCTCAATCATCTTCCCAAACGACCATGAGGGGACGCCAGCTCGCTGCCCCAGCCACCAAGAAGCCTAGAGTCGAGGCGGGGAGCTCTCAGCCGCCGACCTCGAACCTCAATTCGTCCGCAACCCAGCCCGTGCGTCCTCCAAAGCACGGCGCCGGAAAGGGGCTGATGACAAGTGCGGGTAGGGCGGAGGCCGATTGTGAGGACCTCGGACCTATGAGGGCTGACCTGCCCTACCTCGGCACTTCGGAGTCCAAGGAGGCCGTCTTTGCTGAGAGTAAGGGGATTCTCCCGAAGCCACTCCGGGATTTCTACCGCTCCAACTCGCCGATCAGATCGCAGAGCTCCTCAGTCCTGCCGATCTCGGGTGCGAATGCTCACTTCGCCATGGAGAGGTCCTGGACCCCAGCCCAGGAAGAATACCTCTCCAAGATGGACGCCACGGACAACACCCTCAGTGCGGCCGTCCACTGCAGTCGAGCTCTGATCCACCTCATCCGAGCTGGGGAACAATCCAGGGCTTCGGTGCGGGAGCTGCAGGGGAGCCTGAAGGAGTGTGACTCCGCGCTGGTGGAGGCGAGGGCGAGCGCGGCCAAATCCCGATCCAAACTCAAGGAGGCCCAGCGGAAGGCCAAGGAGGCGGCCAAGGAGCTGGAGGACGCCAAGATGGCACATACTGCGGAGGTCGAGTCCCTCCGAGCTCAGCTAGAGGCAGCCAGAGTGGCCCCGTCCGGGCCTGCCGGACCATCTCGCGAGGAAGTGATCGAGTCCTACAAGCAGTCTGACGAGTACACATCCGAACTGAACTTGACCTTCGTTGCTGCCGCCGAGGATGTCATCGGGGACATAACTGAGAAGCATCCGGAGTGGGACGTCGGTTTCCTCTTGGAAGAGGTCAAGCGGCTCGGGCTCGATGCGGCATCTTGGGAGAACTAGCTTCGGGCGCCAGGGGGCCTCTGAGTGCTTCCTTTTCTTTTCTGTACTTGTAATTTTTTCTCTTTTTTTTTTTTGTAATGAACGGCGCCGAGTTCGGCCATACCGAGATCGGATTTTGTAACACCCTTGTGGGATTCTAGTTATAATGAAATTTTAAGTTCAGCTCTTCTTTTTCCTTGTTTGGCTTTTTAATTTCTTGTTCAAGCTCTGCACAATCGTAGATAGTTGTCTCGAAGTCGACTCATTTCACTAGGTCGGCCCCACGCTGGGGTCATAGGAATAACTTAATAATCCAATAATTTTAAGTGTTGGTTCCGCCAAGGTGGGTTCGTATCCAGTCCGCACCTCGTAGGTCGGGCATAGCTGGTTACGAGTCTTCCGGCGTGAGTCCAGCTCGGTATACCCATTTCATTTGACAAATCGTTTCAAGTAATCAGATCGGTCGAGCTTATATGGTCGTGGATCGGTCGCTCAAGCTCTGTCCCCAGGCCGGACCGATTAGGTCGACCGTGTCAGGGAGTGGGTCGCCGTAGCGGACCTAGGGAGTGGGTCGCCGTAGCGGACCTTATTTTTATTTTTATTGATTGGATGCCACCGTGGTGGATCTGTCCCCAGACCGGACCACTAAGGTCGGCCGTGTCAGGGAGTGGGTCCGTCATGGCAGACCTAGGTCGTTTTTTTTTTTTGCCACCTTGGCGGGTCTGTCCCCAAGCCGTACCACGTAGGTCGGCCATGGCAAGGAGCGGATCCGCCGAGGCGAACTTAGGTACGATAGCTGAGTACTGAATTCCGAATTCAAACAACAATTCAAAAACTTCCATTCATTGCTAGAGAAGATATTACAACTGACTTGCAATCATTTACAACTTGAGATATTTTACAACTCGATAGCTATTGGAAGTATTTCTTCAGGTGCTCGATGTTCCAGGGTGGGGAGTTCGGCTCCTTCCGCCCCGAGGCAAGAAGAGCCGTTGCAGAGAGATCTGAGGACTACGAAGGGTCCTTCCCATTTCTCGGCCAGGGCGCCTGCGGCCTGGTCTCGGGTGGCGAGGAAGACCTTCCTGAGTACCAGGTCTCCGACCCGGAAGCTTCGCTTCTTTACTTTCTGGTTGAAGTACCGAGCACTTCGGCGTTTGTATAGCTTCGGTCGCAGTCGGCGTCAGTCGCTTTCCTCCAAAGGTCGACCTCGAGCATAAGTCACGACTATTTGTTTGCTCGAGAAGTGCCGAGTTCGGTATGAGGGCAGCTCGACCTCGGCCGGTACTATAGCATCCACCCCATAGGCCAGTGCGAAGGGGGTCTCTCCCGTGCTGGTCCTGCATGTAGTTCGGTCGGACCATAGGACGGCCGGGAGCTCGTCTGCCGATCCTCCTTTCAGGTCCTCCAGTCGGGTCTTGAGGGTGTGCTTGATGATCTTGTTCACGGCCTCCACCTGACCGTTGGATTGGGGGTGGTTCGGGGTGGAGTAATGCTTCTTGATCCCCAGGTCTTCGCAGAAAGACCTCAGTCGACGGTTGTCGAATTGCCGGCCATTGTCCGTTACGATGGACTCGGGTATGCCGAATTGGCATATAATTGACCTCCAGATGAAGTCGGTCGTCTTCTGCTCTGTGATCCGAGCTAGGGCCTCAGCCTCAGCCCACTTGGTGAAGTAGTCCACGACCACTATCGCATACTTCACTCCCCCCCGACCAGTTGGCATGGGTCCTATGAGGTCGATTCCCCACTTGCAAAAGGGTCAGGGGCTGAGCATATGAGTGAGCTCAGCGGGAGGAGCCCCGCCAACCTGGGCGTGACGCTGGCACTTGTCGCAGCGCCTGACGTAGGCAATGGCATCCTTCTTGAGGGTGGGCCAGAAATATCCTTGCCTCAGGACCTTATGCGCGCCAGGGCTCGACCACGGAATGGTTACCACACGTCCGAGTGGACCTCGCCGTAGTACAAAGGTCGCCTCCTTCTCGCCAAGCATCGTAACAGAGGGCCTGAGAAGGCTGCGCTTGTAGAGAGTGTTGTCGATGATGGTGTAGCGAGCGATACGATGCGTATGCAGCCCGACTGGGGTCCTCGGGGCCCTACCATCCTTCAAAGGACAAGATTTCGTCCGTCCATGAAGTGGGGCCCAGGTCATCGCCGTGACAAGGAGGGTGAGCTATGGCCGACCTCGTCGGTCGGTTGATTGGTACAAACTCTGTTCCTCTATCCCCTCACCGCGGTGGCGAGTCGAGCAGGCGTCGACCAAGTTGTTCTCGAGTTCGGGGATCCGCCAAGGGCGACCTCATCGAAAGTTTTCATTTCGCCGCAGCTAGGTCGAATAATCGGTCATCCGCTCGCCCTTAGCAAGGTAGGTGCCGTTGAGTGGTTGGCGACAAGTCGGGAGTCACCGGACTGGAGGTGAGAGACACCCATCGCTGGGCGTATCTAAGGCCTCGCAATCGTGGCCTCGTGCTCGCCTTCATTGTTGGATGCCTGAAATGAGAATCGCAAGGACCGCGAAAGACTCCAATGAGGGGCTCAGGAGCACGAGCCCAGCTCCAGAGTGTATGTCCGTCGATGAGCCGTCCACAAAGAGCGTCCAGGGCTCGACCTCGGCACTGGGACTCGGTGGTGGCGGGCTGAACTCGGCTACGAAATCCGCCAGGGCCTGGCCCTTGACTGCGAGCCGAGGTCGGTAAGAGATGTCGAACTGTCCGAGTTCTACCGCCCATTTGGCGAGCCGACCTGAAGAGTCCGGCTTCTGGAGCACCTGCCGCAAGGGGTAGTTCGTCACCACCTCGATGGAGTGCTCGAGGAAGTAAGGCCGAAGCTTTCTGGAACTGGTGACGAGCGCGAGGGCTAGTTTCTCCATCGGGATGTAGCGCTTCTGCGGATCGATGAAGGACTGGCTCGTGTAGTATACCAGTCTTTGGACATCCCCTCGATGCGAGCAAGGATCGAGCTTCTTGCATGCTCGAGACGGCGAGGTAGAGCGAGAGGGCGTCCTCCGCCCGGGCTTCGGCGGCAGAGGAGGTCGGGCCAAGTGCTTCTTGAGCTCCTCAAAAGCTTCCTGGCACTCGGGAGTCCATCCGAAGTCCTTCCCTTTCTTCAGGGTCTCGAGGAAAGGGCGGCACCTGTCAGTGGCCTTGGACACGAATCGGTTCAGGGCCGCTATCCGGCCGGTGAGACTCTGGACCTCTTTAACCTTGGTGGGAGGTCTCAGGTTCAGCACGGCACTAATCTTCTCCGGGTTGGCCTCCATGCCTCTCGAGCTCACTACATAGCCGAGGAATTTTCCAGACTCAACCCCAAATGCACACTTTGCCGGGTTCAGCTTCATCCTATATTCCCTCAGGACCTGGAACATGTTACCCAGGTGCCGGACGTGGTCAGCTGCTCTGATACTCTTCACCAATATGTCATCGACGTATACCTCCATGGTGGCCCCGATCTGGGACGAGAACATCTTATTGACGGCGCCGTACGCCGCCGGCATTCTTCGGCCGAATGGCATGACTGGTAACGATAAAGACTTGATGCATTCACGAAGGCCATGTGCTCTGATCCGGGGATACATGGGGATCTGGTTATAGCTCGAGTACGCATCCATCATACTGAGGAGCTCGTGCCCAGCCGTGGCGTCGACCATCTGGTCTATCCGAGGTAGGGGGAACGAGTCCTTGGGGCTGGCCTTGTTGAGGTCGGTGAAATCTATGCAGACCCTCCAGCTACCGTTGTTCTTCTTGACGAGGACCGGGTTCGCGACCCAGGTCGGATACTTGGCTTCCCTGATAAAACCGATTTCAAGTAACTTATCCACTTCCTTGGCCAGGGCCTCCTAGCGCTCTGGTTCAATGGACGTCGTCAGCCGCCGAGAGTCTTACCCGGGTCAATGTTCACCGGTGGTGACAAGCCACTGACGCAGGTATGCCTACCATGTGCGAGGGCTCCCACGCGAAGACATCGACACTACCGCAGAGAAATTCAACAAGGGCAGAGCGCGTGGGCTCAGCCAGTCCCTTTCCAATATTCAAGACCCTGTCCGGGTGACCGTGCTCGACCTCGACAGTGTCTAGTTCTTCCATAGGCTGTGCGCTCCGGTCCTCAGGTCGGCCACGCGTCGCCGAGTCGAGCTCGGCCATAGCGACGGTCGATCCGGGCCCACCTCGGACAGAGAGGGTTGGGTGACGCCGCACCGGCTACACACCGATCTCCCGGATCGTCGCTATCTACCGGGGTGGGGAACTTCATGGCATAATGGTAGATGGAGGTCAGGGCCCTGAGCTCGTACAGGAGGGGCCGACCTAGGAGGGCATTGTAATTGCCTGGGAGGTCTACCACAATGAAGGTGGCCATGACGGCCCGTAGACATGGCCTTTCTCTGAGCTCTACTAGCATCGATATCTGCCCGACTGGCTCAGTAGCGTGACCAGTGACTCCAACCACAGGGCCAATGGGGCACGGGCTCAGGTGCCGCTCATCGAGGCCCATGTGGAGTAAGGTCTGAGGTATAGCAAGTTGACCCCGCTCCGTTGTCGATCGGTGTCCGGTGTGCGTGGTACCATTGAGGACCATATCGATGACAAGGGCGTCTGGTGGGGTGGCGGACGTGAGCTGCGTCGGCCTCAGTAAAGCTGATCTCCTGGTGCTCGGACGGGGTCGAGCTAGTCCTTATCCTCTGCGCGGAGTACTGGTAGTCGTTGCAGGCCTCTCTCGCCAACCTCTTGCGCTGGTTCCTTGACCCGACGAAGTGTTGGTTACCCATGACCAACGTATGGACCTCGTTCGTGGCCCGTGAGGCGGCGTGAGGCGTGGGGTCCCCTGGTTGAGGTCGGCCGTGATCGGGCGGTGGGGCAACGAACTCGCGCAGCGGCCCTCGCCGAATCAAGCCCTCAACCTCATTCCTCATGTCCCTACAATCATTGGTGTCGTGCCGGCCGATGCGTGGTAACGGCGGTATCTCTGGTTCTCGCTCGAGGAGGGTCCTCATCGCGATGCTGGGTGGTAGGACCCCGATCCTTCACATGCATCGATCGCCTTCCAGGTGGTGTTGAGGACGTGGAAGGATCGGAACCTCTGGGAGCTGGTCGGCGACCTCGCGCCCGCTGGGCCGAGCCGAGTACGCGTGGCGCTGGCCGAGCCGGTGTCCCTCTCCTTGCCTTTCTCGCCGGGAGTCCGGGCCGTCTCGAGGTCCCGGGCGCCTCCTCGGCCCGATATGGCACTTTCGGCTCTGGCGAGGAACTCATGATATGTCTTCGATCGTTTCGTGGGTGACCACGTAATCTGGACTCGCACTGAGGCCGGCTAATGCTGCCACCAGGGCTGTTTCATCTGACACGCTCCCGATCTCAATGTATCGGTTGTTGAACCGCTCCACATAGTTCTTCAGGGCCTCGTCCTTCCCCTGCTTGACGTCCACTAGTCTCTGCTTAGGGGTCGACCTTAGGCGGGACCCCATAAAAGCTGCTTGGAACCTGGTTGCGAGGTTTCCCCACGTCTTTATGGAATGCGGGGGGAGCTTCTTGAACCACTTCATGGCCTTATCCCCTAGCGTCAGAGGGAAGGCCTTGCACATGAGCTCGTCGCTCACCCCCTGTAACTCCATGAAGGCGGTGTACCTGTCGACGTGACTCGTCGGATCGCTGACTCCATCATAGTTCCCTTGTTGAGGTAACTTCATTTTGGCGGGCATGAGCTCGGCCTGAATCCTGAGGCTCAGCGGGGAGGCTTTTCCTCCCTCGGCCGAGGGGCTGGGGGCCTTCTCCGGGGCCTCAAGCTCGGCGACCCTTTTCCACAGGAGCTCAAGCTCGGACTGCGGAGGTGGGGGACCGCGCGGAGGCGGGGGGCCGTGCCCGTTTTCACCTTGCCCCTCGTCCATCCGCTTCCGCTTGTGGTGGGGGCCGAGGCGGTCGAAGACGCTGGGGGTCTTTCCGGATGATCTGGTTCCTGAGAGCCCCGGGGTGTTCAGTGGGGCTGTGGTCCGGGTCGGTGCTGGGGATCGGCTGAACCTGAGACGGCGTCTGGCGCGGCGTCGAGCTGAGCGCCCCCTGGTGGTTGATATGACGCTCGCCTCGGCTTGGGGCCTGTCCGACCTGCGCTGTAGGTCGGCCACAACCTGGGTGAGGTCGTCCAGCTGCCTCAGGACCTGGGCCGGAGTGACCTCACCGGTTGCGCGATGCCCTGCATCCGATCGGGGTTGCCTACTCGAATGAGGGACGTATTCCGTCCTGGGGTCGGAAGTGCTGTCACTCACCGGTCGCGACGGTCCGGTCCGTTGTGACTCATAGCTATGCTTTGGTAGAGCTGGGATGTGTTGCTGAAATGCAAAGGGGGAGGCCCTCCTTCTAGCGCCAATTGTTGACGTCGAAATCAGTAAGGACTGATTACTTATCAACTAGGGTAGGTGTCAGGACCTGAATAGTAGTACTGAAGAAGAAGTAAAATGTATAAATGTTTATTGTCCGAACTGGGCTGTGTTTATAGAGTTTTTTTTCGTGTGTCAAATGAATGCTAAGTGTTCTATTTATAGTGTGAAATCAGATAGGGAGCCGTAGGTCATCACGGCGTCTGAAGACCTAGGCTCAGAGTAGGTGCAATGATATCTCTGCAGCACCTGCAAGCCGTCAAGCATTTAAGGCGTTGACCTCGGAATCCGGGTGCAGCCGCCAATGCATTAATGGAGACAAGATTCTCTGTCGGTTGCAGGTGGTGTCAGGGTGTCAGGTGACACGTAGATTGTCCTTGTTGTCGGCTACTATAGCGAGTGGGACAGGGCACACACCATGGCCGAGCTGACCTCGGGCCATCCGGGGGTCGGTTGTGATAGGAAGAGTTCTCAATGGGTTGGCCGACCTGGGCCCTAGGGCGGCGGCAGCTGGGCTTAGCCGAGCTGAACTGGGACACTCCGCCAATTCGCTGTTGGGGTGAATTCCGTGATCAATCCGACCTGGGACACATGACACGTCACCGGCCGACCTGGCTCTCCTACACGTAGACAAGGGGTCCACGTGGGGCGTAGGCCTGGGCGCACTCGTGCCACGTCACCAGGGTGCCAACATACACCATAGCATATGTATGCTTGAGACTGATATATGTACCATGCTAGTACTTGTTGACCTAAAGAACCACATATATAGCTACCATGGCTTTCATAGATAGAGTTCTCCAATATCAAAGAATGAAAGAGCAGTAATAGGTAAAAACTAGAAGGAAAATAAGTAACAGCCAGCGTTGTCCTACGGAAACTTTTGTCTTTGGGTATATATTTCCAACGAAACATAATTGTCATTGAAAACTTCCAGTGAATTGCAAAAAGTTGTCAGAGATTGTTGAAGGACTTCTACTTTTAGTCTGAAAATTTCGAAGAATTCTATTTTTGATCGAAATTCCGTCAGAAAATTTATAATGGATATAAAAATGTCGTCATAAATTTTTGACACACAGATAATTCGTCAGAAATTATCGATAGAATATGAAATCCGCTAGAGATTACCGAAGGAATTATTCGTCCGTCAAAAATTTTTTGTAACAGAAAAACTACCTTTTTTAGTAGTGCATCATTTTATTTATTTATTGATTTATTTATTTTTTGAATTTCTTTTCTTAACATAATTGATGGTGATCATTTTTTTTATATTTTTCTCTGAAAAAAGTAATTATGATATGTCATGCAAAGCGGGTGCTCTTACTAGTTAGCTCTAAAAAGAACTATTGTAATATTGGGCCGGCCCACATAATAACGGGTATAGAAAGAGGTTGAAGGAAGTTGGGGAAGTTTTCTTACACACAACTACTATATAAAGAACCAAGAAAATTAACTTATTATCCTCTGTCTCGGGCGTTGAATTAGTGAAGAACAATCTAAGAAATTGGTATTTGGATTGTGGTAAAGGATTTCCTTCCGTTAGTGATTGAAATTCTTGACCAAAGGTGTATAGAAACACTGCATAATTGTTTCGTAACGAAAGGTAAGTGATTCGATCCGATTTACAATCCTATGCTCAACGTTCGTGTATGCAAAACCCGAATTTAAACATGCTATGTGTTCTAACAAGAACCATTGGCAGTGAGTTTTATATTTGTGTATCTATCATTTAAATTATTGTTACATGTATTTAGCGTATTTATATGATTGTCACACAGATAATTAAGAATCTATATTGATTGTTGGAGATACTATAAACGACTCAAACTTTACAAATAATAATTGGTTGGTTTTTTTTTTCGTTTTGGGCAAATTGTGAAAGAAAAGGTGCAGCAATCGAAGGGGCGGGAACATAAAAATTGATCGATTTGGTTAGTTAGCCCTCCAACGTGTTTGTTTTGCGCACTAGTGGAGAGTTTTCCATTTCCAAAACATTGATTTCTGAAATAAAATTACTGGGATATAAACATTGAATCTCTCACTAAATGTCACCTATTATGACGAACGTTATGAATAAGCTTTATTTTTACTTTCTTGTATTGATAGGGTCCAATCTTCTATTGTAAAAATTATACACTTATAACTATTAAAAAGTGCCTCATTTTGTGTGAAGTGATCATATATAGAACGAATAAGTGATTGTGGTGCGTAATTCTACAAGATTGTTAAACTTTACTCAATTATATAACAAATTGTACAACTAACATTGTCCCAAAAAAATTGTCCGTCATGACTATACAAATATAATTTCCATTGACCTTGTACAATCATATTGTTAGTTGGAGTACTGAGCTGTCTGGGAGAGATGTTTAGACCTCTTGCCCCTACCCAAAAAACGGATAATTAAAAAGAAAGTTCTTGACATCATGCCATAGTACAAACTGAACACAACATATATATAAAATAAGGAAGTGACATAATTTCTAACGGTAGCGGTGATCCCTAACAATTATCCAAAAATTTAATAATAATAATAATAATAATAATAATAATAATAATAATAATAATAATAATAATAATAATAATAATAATAAGTTGTTATAGAAATGAGATGGATGCTGAGTACATTTTAATCTATCCTTGTGAAAATGAAGCAGTAATGGAATCTCCTACCGATGAAGATATCATCCAAGGGGTACTTAACACACAAACAAATGATGATCACGATCAAGATGATAGTTCTGCTTTACCAACTGTTTCTTCAAAAGAGGCATTTCAAGCAATTGTAACTTTAAATAATTTCTTTATTCGGAATGAAGAAAATATGTCAAATATAGTATATGCCACTGAAAAGAATTAGGGATCAAGTTGAGTTTGGATTGATAGCAAAGAAAAAGCAAAAACTTTGGATGCTTGTTTTGTAAAAGAGGTAAATTGAGGAAAAAAGACCGTTTGTTAATCTGAGTTATGGTTATGCAATTTAATGAATTTTAGCAGTTATTAATTTATATGTTCGTTGGGTCTTAAGGATTTCCAAAAAAATTATTATCTTATCAACTTAGCGAGGTTCTTAATTTAATATACATGCCCGAGTTGGGATCGGAGATTTTTATTATTTAATCGACGTTATTAATTTATTGAACATTAATTTATCAAGGTTTTACTATAGCCCCATCTTTCTTGCCCTCGTCCATAATTCTGTTACTCCTTTGCTGCATGGAAATAGATGTAGCTCAACCAATGAGCCTCAAAGAAGCTATTATTTCACATGTACACCATAGCATATGTATGCTTGAGACTTACGTACCATGCTAGTACTTGTTGACCTAAAAAACCATATATATAGCTGCCATGGCTTTCATATATATAGAGTTCTCCAATATCAAAGAATGAAAGAGCAGTAATAAGTAAAAACTAGGAGGAAAATAAGTAAAAACCAGCGTTTTCCTATGGAAACTTTTGTCTTTGGATATATATTTCCAACGAAACATAATCGTCATTGAAAACGTCCAGTGAATTGCGAAAAGTTGTCGGAGATTGTTGAAGGATTTCTACTTTTTGTCTGAAATTTTCGAAGAATTCTATTTTGCATCGAAAATCCATCAGAAAATTTATACTGTATATAAAAATGTCATCATAAATTTTTCACGCACAGATAATTCGACGGAAATTATCGACAGAATATGAAATCCGTCAGAGATTACCGAAGGAATTATTCATCCGTCAAAAATGTTGTCACACAAAAACTACCTTTTCTAGTAGTGCATTATTTTATTTATTTATTTTTTAATACCTATTCTTAACATAATAATTGATGGTGATCATTTTTTTTTTATATTTTTCTATGAAAAAAGTAATTATGGTATGTCATGCAAAGCGGGTGCTCTTACTAGTTAGCTTTAAAAAGAACTATTGGAATATTGGGCCGCCCATGTGGGCTGACCTGACCCGGCCCACATAATAACGGGTATAGAAAAAGGTTGAAGGAAGTTGGGAAGTTTTCTTACACACAACTACCATATAAAGAACCAAGAAAGCTAACTTATTATCCTCTGTCTCGTGCCTTGAATTAGTGAACAACAATCTGAAAAATTGGCATTTGGATTGTGGTGAAGGATTTCCTTCCGTTAGTGATTGAAATTTGTGGCCAAAGGAGTATAGAAACACTGCATAATCGTTTCACAACGAAAGGTAAGTGATTCGATCCGATCCGATTTACAATCCTGTACACAGTTTCTGTATGCAAAAACCCGAATTTAAACATGCTATGTGTACGGCTGGCAAACGAGCCAAGCCGAGAGGCTTGGCTTGTCCAAATCGTGTTCGAACTCGGCTCGTTTTCGAGCTCGGTGCTCGTTTGTGAAACGAGCCGAGCCGGCTCGGCTCGTGACCCATGCCCGCTGCTCGGGTTTGGCTCGAACTCGTGTAGCTCACGAGCCCAACACGAGCCGAGCTGGGTTGCTCGTGAGCTTGGTTTTTTTTTTACAATTTCAAGTATTCAATTACTTAAGTAACTTTCTTTTTTGAATAATAACTTAAATAACTTAGTAATTTAAATTAATTAGCATGACTTGTCGACTTTGTTAAAATTAAACATTGATTAATTAAAAAGTGAACACGGAAAAATTAGAAAAGAGTCGAAATGAAAATAATTTTTCAATTAAAAAATTTAAAATTGCAGTACATTAAAATTCAACAAGCTCGCGAGCCGGTCCACGAACTTTACGAGCCGAACCCGAATTGTCTATTTCTCAATTTTTCGACTCGGTCCAAGTCGAAGTCCGTGTTTTGACAAGCCGAACTGAGCCGATTACACGAGCTCATGAACTGTCCAGCTCGTTTGCCACCCCTTGCTATGTGTGTTCTAACAAGAACCACCGGCTGTGAGTTTTATATTTTTGTATCTATCATTTAATAATTTTTTGATTTTGATTTTTGATTTTTCCTTTTTGGACAAATTGTGAAAGAAAAGTTACAGCAATTGAAGGGGCGGGAACGTAAAAATTTGTTGATCGATTCGCTTACTTGGCCCTCCAACTTGTTTGTTTTGCGCACTAGTGAAGAGTTTTCCATTTCCAAAACATTGATTGCTGAAAGAAAATTACGGGCTATGAACATCGAATCTGTCACTGAATGTCACCTATTATGACAAACATTATAGATAAGCTTCATTTTTACTTTCTTGTATTGATAGGGTCCAATCCTCTATTGTAAAAATTATACACTTATAACTATTAAAAATTGCCACATTTTGTGTGAAGTGATCATATATAGAATGAATGAGTGATTGTGGTGCGTAATTCTACAAAATTACTACACTTAACTCAATTGTATAACGAATTGCACAATTAATATTTTCCGTACAAAATTGTTCGCCATGACTATACAGATATAATTTTCATTGACCTTGTACAATCATATTGTTAGTTGGAATACTAAGCCGTTTAGACCTCTGCCCCTACCAAAAAAAAAAAATTTTAAGATAATTAAAAAGAAAGTTCTAGACATCCTGCCATAGTACAAACTCAACACAACATATATATATAAAATAAGTGACATAATTTCTAATGGTAGCGGTGATCCCTAACGATTCTCCTTAAAAAAAAAATTAAATTAATAATAACACTTAAGAAACTAACAACTACCACTTTTCCAAAAAGGTCAAAAAAAAAACCAAAAACCAAAAAAAAAAAAACAAAAAAACAAAAAAACGGAAAGGGGATGCCGATGACTCTTTCTTTCATTACAAGAAATACATAATTGCCCAAATTAAAATTAAACCATGTCATGTAGTGATACAAATTTCGATATGCTTTCATGAATGCCCGCAAATGATACATGCAAGGATTGATTGGTGTGCAAATCAGTCAATCAACTCTTCTGGGAAGAATATTTCATCATGTTGGTGATATTAAAGAAAATAATACAAAATATCGCAAAGGAAATAGATAAATAACCGTAACCAATTAGCCTGAGGCGCGGATATCTCACTCTCTTTAAGGAGATTCAAGCCCTCTGTGGTGTTGGAATACGTCAATCACCGGTGCAACAGAAAATCTGTGACTTATCCTCTCCAGGATATAACAGCCCAACTTGTAACGTTGTGTGGTTAAATCCTTCTTTTGCACTAAAGAATTAACCCAAAGCTCCCATTACAAGAACACCCTTCTTTTGGCCAAATATATTAAAGTGTATGATTGAGCTTTTTTCATTAATTCACAATGATTTCACTTATATTCTCTCCATGGGAGTTTCCTATTTATAGGACTTCAAAATGTAGGGATAAGACATAAGTTACAGTTCAAAGTTAATGCATTAATAATTAATTAATGAAGTTAATAACTTCCACTTCCACTAATTCATGCAAAAGGATTATAAGGATTCATAACCGTGCTCATAAATCCACTTCAATAAAAGCTAAGTTAATATGAAACCATCATATATCCTCATGTAACTTGCATTTAATTAATAATGTCTAATATTAAAAATGTCTGATATTTACCACATTCCCTCACTCATTTTTATTATTAACATTTGGTCAATATATATTCTTTGGCCAAGAAATAGATTATTATGCATCATGATAGGTGTGACTCTGCATTGAACCTTCATTAATGAAATAATAATCTTTACGCCACAATTAGTACTAGTATCAGACTTGAACTATAACTTATTATGGGAAATAAAGAATTATTACTCACACATAATCATCCAGGTGTTAATATGAGCTTTAATGGCTAGCACGTTACGGCCTTGTGCTGACCCCAGTATTCATGGGTGAATTTTGAGAATTAGCCCACAATTATCATAGAGAGCGGCCCCACTTTCGCACTCACATAGGTAAAAGTTGTCAATGTTGTTAATATCAGACATTTTTAATATTAAACATTATTAATTAAATGCAAGTTACATGAGGATATATGATGGTTTCATATTGACTTAGCTTTTATTGAGGTGGATTTATGAACACGGTTATAAAGCCTTATAATCCTTTTGCATGAATTTGTGGAAGTGGAAGTTATTAACTTCATTAATTAATTATTAATGCATTGACTTTGAACTGTAACTTACATCTTATCCCTGCATGTTGAAGTCCTATAAATAGGAGACTCCAGTGGAGAGAATAAATAGGAAAAAAACCATTGTGGATTAATTAAAGAGATCAATCATACACTTTAATATATTTGGCTAAGAAAATGGTGTTCTTGTAGTGGGAACTTTGGGTTAATCCTTTAGTGCAAAAGAAAAATTTAACCACACAACGTTTCAAATTGGGCTGTTGTATCCTAGAGGGGACAAGTCACAGATTTTCTGTTGTACCGATGATTGACGTATTCCAACACCGCAGAGGGCTTGAATCTCCTTAAAGAGAGCGAGATATCCTCGCGTCAGCCTAATTGGTTACGGTTATTTATCAATTTCCTTTGCGATATTTTGTATTATTTTTTTTAATATCACCAACAATTTTAAGGAGATTCAATATGGATGTAACTGTCGAGAAAACCAATGAGAGTGTTGGAGATCTCAACAAGCCTTTTCGGTTCAAGGGCGTGAACTTCAAGCGGTGGCACGGAAAAGTCCTCTTCTACCTCAACCTGCTCAAAGTCGCTTATGTGCTCACTGAGAAAGATCCTAGAAAGATCAACACCGAAGGTATGAACGATGATGAATTTTATGAGCATGAGGAAAAGGTTGAAAAATGCCAAAAAGATGAGTATAATTGCCGAAACTATCTTTTAAATTGTCTCTCTGATTATTTTTATGATTATTATGATACTACATTCTCTTCCGCAAAGAAAATTTGGAAAGCCTTGCAGAATAAATATGATATAGAAGAGGCAGGTTCCAAAAAATATGCAGCGAGTCGTTTTTCTGCTATCAAATGGTGGATGGAAAATCTGTGGCAGAATAAGCGCAGGACTTTCATATAATAGTGGCGGAAATTACTTCTGAAGGAATTAAAATTGGAGACAACCTCATTGTTGCTGATTTGCTTGACAAACTCCCACCTTCTTGGAGGGAATTCCAAAAGAGCATGCGCCGCACGCAAAAAGAAATATCTCTGGAAACCCCTATCACACGTATTCGTGTAGAGAAGGAAGCGCGAGGACAAGATACGCTTATTGAGCAGAACAATGGACATTCCACAAAGGTAAATTTAATATCTACCAATGAAAATGTCCATACTAATCAGATCTAAAAAAATAATGCTTTGACGCCGAATAAGAAACATATGATGAAATAATTAACAGCAAAATATGAGAAACTCAAGTATGAAAAATAAGAACCAATCGCACCCTTCGAATAATCAGCAAGAAAAATCTTGCCTTGTATGTGGAAAAATTGGGTACTTTGAGAAAAATTGTAGATACTGGAAACGTGGACCTATCCCCCAGGCCAACGTTACCGAAGAGCCATTTGTTGCTATGATAACTGATATTAATATGGTGCAAAGTGTTGAAGGATGGTGGGCTGATCCTAGTGCAAACAAACATGTTTGCTACGATAAGGATTGGTTCAAAGCTTATACTCCTTTTAAGGAGGCTAAAACCATTATGCTTGGAGATTCTCACACTACGCAGGTACTTGGAACTGGCGATGTTAATCTCAAGTTCACCTCTGGAAGAGTCTTGACATTAAAAGATGTATTATATACACCTTCCATGAGAAAGAATTTGATGTCAAGTTATCTGCTGAAATAAGGTGGCTTCAAACAAACCATGGAGCTAGATCAGTATGTCATTACCAAAAAAATGTATTTTTGTTGGTAAAGGATATGCTTGTGATGGGATGTTCAAATTAAATATTGAGAATGCTAATAAAAGTGCATCTATTTCTGTTTACATGCTCTCTTCTTTAAACTTTTGGCATGCCCGTTTGTGTCATATAAATAGTAGATACGTGAGAATCATGAGTAGTATGGGATTAATTCCTAATGTGAAAAATTTTTTTGACAAATGTGAAATTTGTAGTCAAGTAAAGATTACAAAAAGGCCTCATAAAACCGTTGAAAGAAATACTGAATTGATAGAATTAATTCACATAGATTTATGTGAATTTGAAGGAATCTTAACTCGTGGAGGAAATAGATATTTTATCACTTTAATTGATGATTGTTCAAAATATACATATGTTTATTTATTGAAGAATAAAAGTGGTGCTTTTGAGTATTTTAAAAAATTCCTCCTCGAAATTGAAAATCAGTTTTGTAGAAAAATCAAACGGATTCGAAGTGATAGAGATCGAGAATATGAATCCTTTGGATTTAATTTTTATGTTGAGTCATTGGAAATAATCCATGAAACTACCCCACCATATTCACCTGCTTCCAATGGCGTGGCAGAAAGGAAAAATATAACGTTAATTGATCTTGCAAATGCTATGCTATTAAATTCAGGTGCTCCTTCAAATTTGTGGGGTGAAGCTGTTTTAACTGCTTGTTATGTGTTAAATAGAGTGCCGCGAAAAAAGAAAAAAATTACACCTTTTGAGGTGTGGAAGAGGCATAAACCAAATTTGGGGTATCTTAGAGTATGGGGTTGTTTGGCCTTTGTGAGATTAACAGACCCTAAAATGCCTAAATTGGGAATTAAAGCTATCACTTGTGCTTTTATTGGTTATGCAGAAAATAGTACAGCTGTTGTGAAAATTATCAGAAGTGTACGATATCATCACGAACGTAGTACAACGGACTTTGTTAGAGTCTGGATTATCATTCCCACGAGGATCAATTTATTTACTATCGGCGTAAACTAATCACACAAGGCAACAAACAGATAAAGAGTGGGTTTTTAACTGAAAATTAAAGTACTAGAAAATAACTTGCGAAAATTCTAAAAGATTGTGGATTAATGAAGAAGGAAGTTGGGAATCCCGATTTATCTCTAGTTATCCTATTTGATTTCTCCTCTCAATTTCTAATCTCAAGTTGTGTTAGATCAAATTCACGAAGTTGATTCAATTTACCTCTCTCGAGTTCAAATTAATCCTATTTAATCAAGTTAACTATCATATCTCTATGTATAGTCTAATCTTTAATTAAACGCATTAACACACCTAGGAATTCATAAATATCCACCTATCACGTGGGATCTCAACAATTATAAAAGTTTATCTCTAGCTTTTATGTAAATTGCCGGATTTTACTACATGGTCTAAAGTTCACAAATCAAACTCACCTCTCGGTTCATTAAAGTTCACAAATCAATGATTTATTGGCCAAGTAAATCATGCATTTAGAATCGTAGTGAAATCAACACATGAAGTAAAAGCACAAGACAATTGAGAGTTGAAATCAAATAATCAAACTAAATTACATCGTTCATCCCAACTAATTAGTTTAGTTGTTCATGCTAACAAATAAAACAATAAAAGAATTAAAGAAGTTCATCACCGGATTTAGAAGATGTTAAAATAATACGTTGAATCTCAACCTCCGGTGAATCCTTGCACTTCTTCTTCAATCTTCTTCTCTTCAAGACTCTCCTCTAAAAACCCTTCCAAAAACTCTTTAATGTTGTGGCTTCGATCTCTTTTTATAGCCCTCAATCATCCCCAAAAAAGCCCACAATTTCGTGTACAACAATTAGTCCAAAGTCTCCCAAAAATAGGATTCCTAGTTAAACTAGGAAATCCGCGTTTTTGTTTGATACGGCCGTATCGATCCCTTCTCACGGCCGTATCGAGCATACTGTATAAATTTCTCCTTGCTGGCTTTTTATCGATACGGCTGTATTGATGAACTGAGACGGCCGTACGATGCCCTCAGACAGTTTTTGTTCTTCTTGCACTGATGGAATTACGACTGTATGGTAAGGGAGATACGGCCGCATAATATTTGCAGTCTAGGTCCTTCAACTTCGATTCTTGCTCATTTTGGTCCCCGCTTACAACTTTTTCGCACTTTTTCGTCCTTTTTGCTTCTTTTCACTTTCTTTTGATGTCATCCATTCATGTTAGTTGTTTTTACCTGAAAATAGACAAAATAGACATAATAGACACTCTAAATTACTTCTAAAAATCATAAAATAAACACTTATAAAACACTTATCAACAGCCTATAGATTTTTCGACATTACAAATAATATCACTTTTGAATCTCGTATACTATTTTTCATGAAGAAAAATTTTCCTACATATTGAGAAATAGTGGGGGCAAAGAAATTGAAAATGATATTTTAGAACCTAACTCTTCTACTCAAAATTTACAAAGTGAAGAAAATCATGAAATCCGAAGGAGTAAAAGAGGTAGAGTTGAAAAAGATTTTGGCCCTGACTTTATTGTTTATAACACTAAAGAAGCACCAATTTCTTTATCATAAGTTTTATCATCACCAGACACTATTTTTTCGAAAGAGGCTGTAAATGATGAGATGGAGTCACTAATTTCAAATAAAACTTGGAAATTAGTTGATTTACCACCAGGTTGTAAAACAATCGGATGCAAATGGGTCTTGAGAAAGAAATTAAAACCGGATGGGAGTATAGAAAAGTATAAAGCGAGACTTGTCGCGAAAGGTTTGAAACAAAAAGTCAATTTGGACTTTTTTGATACTTTTTCTCCGGTTACGAGAATAACATCCATAAGATTGTTGATTGTTATTTCTGCAATTCATAATTTAAGTATTCATCAAATGGATGTGAAAACAACCTTTTTAAATGGCAATTTTGATGAAGAAATATATATGGGCCAACCCGAAGGTTTTATACAGCCAGGTGAAGAAAGCAAAGTGTGTAAGCTATCTAAATCCCTTTATGGCTTAAAGCAAGCTCCTAAACAGTGGCATGAGCAATTTGATTGCTGCATGATTGAGAACAGGCATAAAGTAAATGAGAGCGATAAGTCCATTTACTATAAATTGTGGGAAAATTTGCATGTCACCATTACCCTGTATGTTGATGATTTGTTGATATTTGGCTTTAATATTTTGGTGTTAAATGAGACAAAAAATATGTTGAAGAGTCATTTTGATACGAAAGATCTTGGAGAGGCTAATTTTATTCTGGGCATGCAAATTACTAAAACAAGCGATGGTATTTTTCTTGATCAATCACACTATATTGAAAAGGTTTTGAAAAAATACAATTATGTTGACTGCAAACATGTTACTAGTCCTTTTGATTCTAGTATTCACTTATTTCCTGTTAAGTGTGAAAATGATGTGATAAATCAAAAGGAATACGCTAATATACTCGGTAGCTTGTGATATGCTACTGATTGTACGAGACCGGATATTGCGTTTGCAGTAGGGATACTCAGCAGGTTTACTAGCAAGCCAGGTAAAGAGCATTGGCATGCTATTGGCCGAGTAATGAAATATTTACTAGGTACAAAAAAATTATGGATTATTTTATCAAAAATATCCTGCTGTTATTGAAAGATTTTCTGATGCAGATTGGAATACTTTATCAGGAGATTCTTTATCTACCACTGGCTATATATTCAAATTGGGAGGTGGTGCTATCTGCTGGAAGTCTAAAAAACAAGCAATTATTGCTAACTCAACTATGGAGGCTGAGCTAATTGCTTTAGCTACAACTAGTGAGGAAGCAAGTTGGTTAAAAGATTTATTATATGAGATCCCAATGTGGGAAAAACCAATACCTCCTATTTTGATTAATTGTGATAGCACAACTGCCATTGGTAGAGTGAATAACCGTTATTATAACGGTAAATCTAGATCGATAAGAAGAAAACACAGCGATGTGAGATCTTATTTGAGTAATGGCATAATTAATGTGAATTATGTTAAATCGAGTGATAATCTTGCAGATCCATTAACTAAGGCCTTGGCAAGAGAAATGGTCTGGAATACATCGAGGGGGATGGGGTTGAAGCCCATATCATCATGAGCCATGTATAAGGATACCCAACCTGGGAACCAGAGATCCTATATCCAGGTTCAATGGGAAGAACGAATTATATGATGGCTGAAAGAAATGCACAATTTGAATATTCCATCCCTATGATGTAAGTGCATTATCCTGTAACATTTTGAGGGTTGAGTTTTATTTGGAAAAAAAAAAACTCTTAATAAAATTTGTAGCTCATATGAGTAGGATGCTAGAGTTGCAAGAGCACTCTTGACAAATTTTACCTATGTGAGTACAAGAGTGGGGCCACTCTCTATGAGAATTATGGGCTAATTCTCAAAATACACTCATGAATATTGGGTTCAGCACAAGGCCGTAATGTGCTAGCCATTAAAGCTCATATTAACACCCGGATTATTATGTGTGAGTAATAATTCTTTATTTCCCATAATCAGTTATAGTTCAAGTCTGAAACTACTACTAACTGTGGAGTAAAGATTATTATTTCATTAATGAAGGTTCAATGCAGAGTCACACCTATCATGATGCACAATAATATATCTCTTGGCCAAAGAATATATATTGACCAAATTTTAATAATAAAAATAAGTGGGGGAATGTTGTAAATATCCAGATATTTTTAATATTAAACATTATTAATTAAATGCAAGTTACATGAGGATATATGATGGTTTCATATTAACTTAGCTTTTATTGAGGTGGATTTATGAACACGGTTATAAAGCCTTATAATCCTTTTGCATGAATTTGTGGAAGTGGAAGTTATTAACTTCATTAATTAATTATTAATGCGTTAACTTTGAACTATAACTTACATCTTATCTCTGCATGTTGAAGTCTTATAAATATGAGACTCCCGTGGAGAGAATAAATAGGAAAAAAACCATTGTGGATTAATTAAAGAGATCAATCATACACTTTAATATATTTGGCTAAGTAAATGGTGCTCTTGTAGTGGGAGCTTTGGGTTAATCATTTAGTGCAAAAGAAGGATTTAACCACACAACGTTTCAAGTTGGGCTGTTGTATTTTGGAGGGGACAAGTCACAGATTTTCTGTTGCACCGGTGATTAACGTATTCCAACACTGCAGAGGGTTTGAATCTCCTTAAAGAGAGCGAGATATCCGCGCCTCAGCCTAACTGGCTACGGTTATTTATCCATTTCTTTTGCGATATTTTGTATTATTTTTTTTAATATCACCAACAATAAGAGTGCTCTTGCAACTCTAGCACCCCACTCATACGGGCTACAAATTTTATTAAGAGTTTTTTCAAATAAAACTCAACCCTCAAAACGTTGCAGGATAATGCACTCACATCACAGGGATGGTATATTCAAATTGTGCGTTTCTTTCGGCCATTATATAATTCGTTCTTCTCACTGAACCTGGATACGGATCTCCTGATCTCCATGTTGGGAATCCTTATATATGGTTCATGATGATATGGGCTTCAACCCCATCCCCCTCGATGTACTCCAGACCATTTCTCTTGTCAAGGCCTTAATTAATGGATGTGCAAGATTATCACACGATTTGACATAATTCACATGAATTATGCCATTACTCAAATGAGATCTCACGTCCCTGTGTTTCTTCTTAGAGGCCTGGATTTACCATTATAATAACGGTTATTCACTCTACCAATGGCAGCAGTGCTATCACAATTAATCAAAATAGGAGGTATTGGCTTTTCCCACATTGGGATCTCATATAATAAATCTCTTAACCAACTTGTTTCCTCACTAGCTGTAGCTAAAGTAATTAGCTCAGCCTCAATAGTTGAGTTAGCAATAATTGTTTGTTTTTTAGATTTCCAGCAGATAGCACCACCTCCCAATTTGAATATATAGCCAATGGTAGATAAATAATCTCCTGATAAAGTATTCCAATCTGCATCAGAAAATCCTTCAATAACAGCATGATATTTTTGATAAAGTAATCCATAATTTTTGGTACCCAATAAATTTTTCATCACTCGGCCAATAGCATGCCAATGTTCTTTACCGGGCTTGCTGGTAAACCTGTTGAGTACCTCCACTGCAAACGCAATGCCCGGTCTCGTGCAATCAGTAGCATATCGCAAGCTGCCGATTATACTGGCATATTCCTTTTGATTTATCACATCATTTTCACATTCCACGGGAAATAAGTGAATACTAGAATCAAAAGGACTAGTAACATGTTTGCAGTCAACATAATTGTATTTTTTCAAGACCTTTTCAATATAACTAGTATTACACCCGTGCGATGCACCGGGAAATTATGATTTATTTAAAATAATATTAAAACTACGAATTAAAATAATGTTAAAACTACGAATTAGACAATGGAAATATATGAAAATATTTTGATTCCCGCGCATATTTTTGTAAAAGAAATCACATATAATTTATCATAAATATGTGTGACTTTTGTTGTAAACCATATGTGGCTTACTGTGCGGGTATAACTGGCAGAGGTTCTAGAAAATGGCTGTGAAAATATATTAAAGTTTGAACTAAATAAAAAATTTATTTTCTGATCATTAAACCCCTAATGCATATTACCTGTAAAAGTTATTTAAAACTATCATTTTAACATGGTAAAAATAAATAAAAAAGATTCTTTATTTAATATTTTTAAATCAATAAAAATATTTTTTTAAACAAAAAATCACTGCCAATGTGACATTGTACCAAGTTGACATTCAAACTTTTATTAATTATATATATATATATATATATATATATATATATATATATAATTAGAATGTATATAAAAAAGTTAATTTTATTTTTTAAAATAATTCAATCACCATTGTAATTTACAACTTTGACCTTATAATATCACATTTTCATTAATGCTTGTATATAATTCATTTTAAATTATATTTATAATTCCCAAATTAAATTTTATATAAAAAATTAAAATAAATGTAAAAAATAAAATAAGGAAAAAAATGCCAAATAAAGAAAGTAAATAAACTAAATAAGGAAAAAAAATAAAACTTTCTATTTTTAGTTAAAATAAATGTATGCCAACATGACACTGCTAACATGGCACAGTGCCTAGTTGGCACTCCAGTTTTTTAATATAAAGATTTTTATTTTTAAAAATAGAATATGAAATAATATTTTATTTTTTTTAAATAATAACCTCCACCAAGTTGGAATTGCCCAACGTAGCTCATTCCTTTTTATATATAGGCAGATAATAATAATAATAAACTATAAATGCATTTATAATTAAATTAAAATAATGAAATCACATCCAACATAGCTCATTTATTTTATATATAGTTAGATAATAACAATAAAAAGATAAACGCATTTTTCAATTTAATTAAATTAAAATAATGAAATCATTTGTTTAATACAAAAATTATTCGTATTAAACAATTGAAATTTCTTTTTTAAATAGAAGCGTGCCATGAAAATAAAAAAATCTTCCTTTTTTATTTAATTAATCCCTATATAAGTAATACAGAATTTATATCATAACGGATGTTTAATTTTGGAAAAAATGAATAGACAATTAGTGTACTTACAAATTCATTTAATTAGATTTTTTTCTTAAAAAAAATCATGTGCCAGCTAGGCACTGCCAGTGTGACAAAGTGCTTAGTTGACACATCAAGTTTTTTAATAGATATATATATATATATATATATATATAGACACACACACACACTAAATAAGAGAAGCAAAACAAATTAAATAAGAAAAATAAAATAAATAAGAAAAATAAAATAATTAAATATACATTTAATGTTTGTTTGAGAATCAGGGTTTTTTTTTCTATTTATAATAAATCAGTGTCAACTTGGAAATAAATAAAAAAATAGCAAATATAGAAAAAAATAAATTAAATAAGAAAAAAAATTATTAACTGTCATTTAATGTTTGTTTCTAAATAAGTTTTTTTTTTAAATTAAGTAAAAGAGTAACAATATGGCAATATGCCTAGTTGGCACTCCATTTTTTTAATATAAAGATGTGATTGATCAAAAAAATACCATCACCTGGTTTTAGTAATTTGCATGCCCAGAATAAAATTGGCCTCTCCAAGATCTTTCATATCAAAATGACTCTGCAACATATTTTTGGTCTCATTTATCACTAAAATATTAGAGCCAACTATCAATAGATCAACAACATACAAGGTAATTATAACATGCAAATTTTCCCACGATTTATAGCAAATGCACTTATCACTCTCATTTACTTTATACTCGTTTTCAATCATGCAGGAATCAAATTTTTCATGCCACTATTTAGGAGCTTTCTTTAAGCCATAAAGGGATTTAGATAGCTTACACACTTTGCTTTCTTCACCTGACTGTATAAAACCTTCGGGTTGGTCCATATATAGTTCTTCATTAAGATCGTCATTCAAAAAAGCTATTTTCACATCCATTTGATGAATAATTAAATTATGAATTGCAGATATAGCAATCAACAATCTTATGGATGTTATTCTCGTAACCGGAGAAAAAGTATCAAAAATCGACTTTTTGTTTGAAACATTTCGCGACAAGTCTCGCTTTATACTTGTCTATACTCCCATCCGGTTTTAATTTCTTTCTCAAGACCAATTTGCGCCCGATTGTTTTACAACCTGGTGGTAAATCAACTAACCTCCAAGTTTTATTTAAAATTAGTGACTCCATCTCATCATTTATAGCCTCTTTCCAAAAAATAGCGTCTGGTGATAATAAAACTTTTGTTAAAGAAATTGGTGTTTCTTCAGTGTTATAAACAATAAAGTCGGGCCACGATCTTTTGAACTCTAGCTCTTTTACTCCTTCGAAGTTCATGATTTTCTTCACTTTGTAAATTTTGAGTAGAAGAGTTAGGTTCCAAAATATCATTTTCAATTTCTTTCCCCCCACTATTTCTCAATATGTAGGGAAATTTTTCTTCATGAAAAATAGTATCACCAGATTCAAAAGTGATATTATTTATAATGTCAAGAAATTTATAGGCTGTATTTTTTCTGCATAACCAATAAAAGCACAAGTAGTAGCTTTAATTCCCAATTTTGGTATTTTGGGGTCTATTAACCTCACAAAAGCCAAACAACCCCATACTCTAAGATACCCCAAATTTGGCTTGTGCCCCTTCCACATCTCAAAAGGTGTAATTTTTGTCTTTTTATGTGGCACTCTATTTAACACATAACAAGCAGTTAAAATTGCTTCACCCCACAAATTTGAAGGAGGACATGAATTTAATAGCATAGCATTTGCAAGATCAATTAGCGTTCTACTTTTCCTCTCTGCCCACGCCATTGGAAGAGGTGAATATGGTGGGGTAGTTTCATGGATTATTCCCAATGATTCAATATAAGAATTAAAGCCAAAGGATTCATATTCTCAACCTCTATTACTTCGAATCCATTTGATTTTTCTACCAAATTTATTTTCAACTTTGATGAGGAATTTTTTAAAATGCTCAGAAGCATCACTTTTATTTTTCAATAAATAAACATATGTATATTTTGAGCAATCATCAATAAAAGGGATAAAATATCTATTTCCTCCACGATTTAAGATTCCTTCAAATTCACATAAATCTGTGTGAATTAATTCTATCAATTCGGTATTTCTTTCAATTGTTTTATGAGGCCTTTTTGTAATCTTTACTTGACTACAAATTTCATCTTTGTCAAAATCTTTTTTCACATTAGGAATTGATCCCATACTACTCATGATTCCCACTTATCTACTATTTATATGACATAAACGGGCATGCCAAAAGTTTAAAGAAGAGAGCATGTAAACAGCACTAGAGGCATTTTTATTAGCATTCTCAATATTTAATTTGAACATTCTATCACAAGCATAGCCTTTACCAACAAAAATACCTTTTTTGGTAATGACATACTGATAGACTCCATGGTTTGTTTGAAGCCAGCTTTATTCAGCAGATAGCTTGACATCAAATTCTTTCTCATAGAAGGTGTATATAGTACATCTTTTAATGTCAGGACTCTTCCAAATGTGAATTTGAGATTGACATTACCAATTCCAAGTACTTGCGTAGTATGAGAATCTCCAAACATAATGGTTTTATTCTCCTTAAAAGGAGTACATGCTATGAACCAATCCTTATCGTAGCAAACATGTTTGTTTGCACCAGAATCGGCCCACCATCCTTCAACACTTTACACCATATTAACATCAGTTATCATAGCAACAAATGGCTATTCAGTAATGTTAGCCTGGGGGATAGGTCCACGTTTCCAGTATCTACAATTTTTCGCAATGTCCAATTTTTCCACATACAAAGCAAGATTTTTCTTGTTGATTATTCGAAGGATGAGTTTGGTTCTTATTTTTCATGCTTGAGTTTCTCATATTTTGCTGATATGATTTTTTCATATTTCTCTTATTCGGCGTCAAAGCATTATTTTTTGAGATCTGATTAGTATGGACATTTTCATTGGTAGATATTAAATTTACCTTTGTGGAATGTCCATTGTTCTGCTCAATAAGCACATCTTGTTCTCGCGCTTCCTCCTCCTCACGAATACGTGTGATTAGGGCTTCCAGAGACATTTTCTTTTGCTTGTGGCGCACGCTCTTTTGGAATTCCCTCCAAGAAGGTAGGAGTTTGTCAATCAAGCCAGCAACAATGAGGTTGTCTCCAATTTTAATTCCTTCAGAAGTAACTTCTGCCACTATCATTTGAAAATCTTGCACTTGTTCTGCCACAAATTTTTCATCCACCATTTGGTAGTGGAAAAAAGGACTCACTACATATTTTTTGGCACCTGCCTCTTCTGTATCATATTTATTCTGTAAGGCTTTCCAAATTTTCTTCGCAGAAGAGAAGGTAGTATCATAATAATCATAAAAATGATTAGCGAGACAATTTAAAAGATAGTTTTGGCATTTATACTCATCTTTCTGGTATTTATCAACCTTTTGCTCATGTTTATAAAAGTCATCGTCGTTCATGCCTTCAGTGTTGATCTTTCTAGGATCTTTCTCAGTGAGCACATAAGCGACTTTAAGCAGGTTGAGGTAGAAGATGACTTTTCCTTTCCACCACTTGAAGTTCACGCCCTTGAACCGAAAAGGCTTGTTGAGATCTCCAACACTCTCATTGGTTTTCTCGACGGTTACATCCATTTTGAATCTCCTTAAAATTGTTGGTGATATTAAAAAAAAATAATACAAAATATCGCAAAGGAAATGGATAAATAACCGTAACCAATTAGATTGAGGCGTGGATATTTCGCTCTCTTTAAGGAGATTCAAGCCTTCTGCGGTGTTGGAATACGTTAATCACTGATGCAATAGAAAATCTGTGACTTGTCCCCTCTAGGATACAACAGCCCAACTTGAGACGTTGTGTGGTCAAATCCTGCTTTTGCACTAAAGGATTAACTCAAAGCTCCCACTGCAAGAACACCCTTCTCTTGGCCAAATATATTAAAGTGTATGATTGAGCTTTTTTCATTAATTCACAATGGTTTGACTTATATTCTCTCCACGGGAGTCTCCTATTTATAAGACTTCAAAATGTAGGGATAAGATGTAAGTTATAGTTCAAAGTTAATGCATTAATAATTAATTAATGAAGTTAATAACTTCCACTTCCACTAATTCATGCAAAAGGATTATAAGGCTTCATAACCGTGTTCATAAATCCATTTCAATAAAAGCTAAGTTAATATGAAACCATCATATATCCTCATGTAACTTGCATTTAATTAATAATGTTTAATATTAAAAATGTCTGATATTTACAACACATCATTAAACAGGTCCATAATATTTCATCGTTAAACAGTTCCATAACAGGCAGTTGATGGCCGACCTTAATTTTTTAATTCAATGGTACAATGGCACCCAACTACATGCATCAAGAGGAGAAAGTTGTTTGTTGCCCTACCGAAAACGGCGAATTTCTCGCAGCAAATGGTTGTACGAAGAGGAAGGGTGCGAGGGGGGTTGGGTTTATTTCCATTTTTATTATTATTTTCAATTTTTTTAAGATATATTTTGTATTTTAAAAGACAACGGAAAAAAGGTGATTTTCATGAGGTGTAATGGTGAAGGGAAGAGGGGTTATGAGGGGTCACGTGACCCTTCAACTTTTGATAGGTTTTTTTTTTTTCCTCCCTCAATAACTTACCAAAAAAGGAAAAAGGAAAAATTCTATTCACATTTTATATACACCACCAATCCATATTTTTCCCTCATAGAAACGTCTCACACTAAACTCTAAGTTCCAAGCTCAAACCTTGGTAAATACTTCCAAACATCTCAACACAAACCTCAAGAATCAGTCTCTGTGTGTCAACCTCAATTTTGGAGTTTAACACTTTGCCACTTTGTCTCATTTAGTGTTTTGACTTTTGAGGTATGTGAATAAAATATGATTATTTGACACCATAAAAAATTATGTAATTATGCAACGTTATCAATAGACGAAAACAAAAACAAAGCCTTAGACAAAAATATCTATATAATTTTTTTTTAAGACTTCAACTGTGCCCCATCAATTTCAAGTGGTTGACTCCGCCACTAAACTAGAGGTTGGAGTCCTAGCACGATAAAAAATAAATAAATAAGTTGAAATCGTCCCAAAATTGAAAGGTTGAGGAGTTTTGTGAAATAACCCTCAAAAGATTCTTCATAATCATCATCATTATGTATCTTTACATGGGCTACCAATAAGGGTATCTCCAATGCAATGTATGTGGGGTGGGATGATGTGGATTAGAGAGATAGGGAGATAGCAATTATTTTAAGGGTGCGGCTAAGCACGCCCCGTTTTCTTCTCAATACACTCACCCCTCACGCCTGGGACGAAAATACCCTTGCCAAACATGCCGACGAGCATTCGGCCAAAGAAAGGATTTTTCCTTTTTTTTGTTTTGCAGCTTCTTCCATGGCAGCCATGGATGGCTGCCATGGAAACCTTTTTTAAAAAAAATAAAATAAAATTTTTTTGCAGCTTGTTTTGCTGGTTGCTGCAATGGCAGCTATCCATGGCTGCCATGTATGGCTGCCATCTCTCATTATTTTTTATTTTATTATTTTTTTTGTCTCGGCCATAAGTGGTCGAGCTGCCTTTGGGGTGTTCGGCCAGTCTCGCTGTTCGGCATCTCAAATTATATAAAAAGGTATTTTTGTAATGAGGAAAAAGTGTAGGTGTATTGAGAAGAAAATGGGGTATGTTTACTCGCACCCTTATCTTTATTATATTATAAAAAGAGGAGTGCCACGTTGGCAATTGTGCCAACGTGGCACTCATTAATATTCTAAAAATATATATATAAATAAATTTTGTAGTTAAAAAAAGAAAATTCTATTTTTGGAAATGAACCAATATTAATTGGTAGTTTTAAATAGGGAAAATTCTTTAAATATAATTATTTTTTAACGAAACATAAATTTTTCATTAAATGTGATAAATAAAATTTAATAAGAAAAAAATAGTTTTGGAAAAACTTTAAATGTAATTCCATTTTTCAAATTTCTAATAAAAACATTAAATAATAAGTATTTTATTTTAATCGTGTTAAAAAATGTTATAGTTTTTAATAGTTTTGATTTGTAATATGCATTGAATTATTCAAATAGTGGATTATTCTTAAATAAAATAGTGAGTGCTAAAATTATAATTGAATTTGCACTGAATAATTTATTTATTTTTAAATAAAGAGTAATTTATTAATCTTTATCTTTATGTTTTGAATTGTTATATTACCATATCATTAATCTTTATATTATAATTTTTGAAGTGACACGTAGGCGAAGATGCAAATGTGGCACACATTAAATATTTTAATAAAATTATAAAATTAGTTTTGGAAATAAACCAACATTAATTGGCAGTAATTAAAAATATAATTGAAAATAAACCAATATCTAAAACAAACATCTAACGAGGAAAAAATTATATATAACTGCATTTTTTAAAGTTCTAATTCAAAATATTAAATAATAAATCTTTTTTATTTAATTTTATTGTGATAAAATTGTAGGTTTTGATAGTTTTGCTTGGTTACTTGAATTGGTCTATTTAAAAATGGAGAGAATTTTTTACTTTTTTCTTTTTTAAAATCTAATGGTGAGTGGTTAAAATTATAACTGGATTTATGTTGAATAATTTATTTATTTTTAAGTAAAATAGTAATTTATTAATATTTATATTATTATAATTGAAGTGTCATATTTGGCGAACGGCCTATTGGCAGTGCCAACATGACACACTGTTTCTAATTAAAAAAATTAAATGATATTTTTTATTTTTAATAAGGCTGATGTGATATGCTCACTAACTGAATTTTGCATTGCATATTTTTTGCCTTTTCTAAGTACATAAAGTTACAAATAAAAAGTTTTTCATTTTACAATTAACATAAAGTTTACGTAAATGAAAAGAAATCAAATGAATTATGTAGCTGAGGAAAATTGTTGGTGTTATTACAAATTTAAGTTACATAAAATTAAGCATAATGCTTCTTATACAATAGAGCGAAAATCAAATAGCAATTCAGCTAATCACCAAAAGAACGATAAAATCATAAAATTTAGAGTGCGTAATGTCCATTTCAAAGAAAAAAAAGATATTTAATATAAATTTGATATGTACCATTGAGAAATACACGTTTTGATAATCAAAAAATTCTTATACATTCATTCCCAATTGTTTGTTTGTAATTAATTAATCTCCACAAACATTATTGTGCAATGCTAAACCTTTGTAATTATAATTAAAGTTACATATTTTGATAAACTTCTTAATTATGCGATGCACGTGAATTTTTATAATTTACAATTGTGAATTTACTCTGTAATTTTTGCATTTACTATAGTATACAATATTATAGATTTTAATAATTTTTTATAATTATGCAATCTCATATACATAAATTACATCAATTATGTAATTCAATATTTATATTTATAATTTTATATCAATTATTTATCGTATATAAATTTAATTGTTGCCGTGCATCGCACGGGCGTGATACTAGTTTTAATTGAAATGGAATAGAGAGATGTGCAAGAAAAAATGTGTGGGAAAAGTGAAAAAAAAAAAGAGAAATATATAGATAAATTCAAAAATAATGATAAAATAATAGTGGAAGATGTATAGATGAATGTATATTTTTGGAAGTGATACGGGAAACGAAGAAGAAAAATTAAGGTAAAATAAAGTAAAGTTGTCAAAGAAAATGGAAAATTAGGAAAATTAGGAGAAAACATGGGACCTGCCTCAAATTGTGTTACTCTCTCCTTAAATGCATAACGTCTAGAATGAGTGTATTGAGATGCTCTAAGCTTCCAGACGTGCTTTGCATTCGCCATGCACGCTGACCACTTGATTCACATTTGTCAGTCATTGTTTTCTTTATCACTAATTTTAAAAAATAAAAAAAAAATGATGTTTTTCCAGTTGGGGACGAAACAGAGACACTAATATTAGTGATAATAATGAAGTGGGTTCGGATTGGAACAACTTGATCAAATTTCGCTTCGCATTTTTTTTGAAAAGATCTAAGCATTCATATCCAAATTTGTATTCTTTGTGGCGGATCCAATCTGGATTGGAGCAGATCAAGAAAGTGATCTACTTACTGATCGATATTTGTATTTTTTTTTTTTTAATGTCTTTCCTAAATTTTTATTTGGGAGAAGACCAGGTTGGAAATGGAAGAAAGAGTTTACTGCAGTTGATAGATTACACTCTTAAGGATTTGGAAGTTGGATGTCTTTTAAGCATATTTTAATTTTATTAAATTGTTAAAGTTCATTTTTTCCTTTTTTTAAAAAATATGGATAGGATTGGATCCTCGACCGAGGATTGGATCGAATTTTTGCAATCTTCAGATCAGCGGATCGGAAAAATTTCGTTGTATTCGAATCAAATATTCATCAAGTTTGGATTGCCCGAATCAGAATTTTTTAAGCTAATAGCAATACTGAGCAAGCATTATTTCCCTATTAGCAAATGGGGTGGGTTTAGAGTTATTTCATTCTGTTTCAAGTGGTACGTCTGTAGGCATGGGCAAAATGTCAAAAAACATAGACTCCAACCCAAATAGCCTTCAATTGATTTTGAGTTGGATCAAAGTTTTACAGAGTTGGTCTCAAACCATTTACAAATTTTTTATAAAACTAGTTTTGAGTAAGTGCTTCGCACGTGGTATAAAGTGATGATTTTTTTTAGTCACAAACTGTTAAGTTTCGACTTTAAATTTTTTCTGAAAAAAAATAAAACTAAACTAATGTAGTATTAGTAACTTATACGTGTAAGCTAAATAGCACTTTGATAATTTTATACTCTAAGTAAAAATATTAATATAAATTTTTTCTGAAAAAAATAAAACTAAACTAATGTAGTATTAGTAACTTATACGTGTAAGCTAAATAATACTTTGATAATTTTATACTCTAAGTAAAAATATTAATATTTTAATTGTCTGCCAAGTTAGTCCAAACATATAATCTACAAAAAAAAAATCCGATAAAATTAGTCACATATATCTTAGTTGATTTAATATGAATATATGGTACCAATCCAATTGTAAAACTATAAAAACATGATATCTCAATTAGAAATTTGTATACGATGTTGTAGAAAAAAATGATCAATGTACATTTTTAAGTTATACACATTGAGTAAAAATACATTATATATTGAAGTATTTGTAGTTTAATCAAATTAAAGAAATTTTAAATATTGCTCAAAAATTAGTTTTGTAATTATATTTTTAAATTATTGGATTGCAAAAATATTTGTGACATAATTTTAAAGTAAAAGATTATCATACAGCTACTTGATTTTGTAAAAGATTTTTTTAAAAAAATTTATTAATAATTATTTTAGGTCATATACATTGAATAAAATAAAAATATATTAAAATATTTGTAGTTTAATTTCTTCAATGTAATATGAAAAGTCATTAATTAATTATTTATATTAATATATTTCTTTAATAATGGCATTTTGGACTAAATAAAATATATGTGGGGATATTATTGGAAATCAAAAGATTTCTACACATCCTCACTTTTTAATATAGTAAAGATTAAGGGATTTTGGCGCAAATGGTCCCAAAAAACTAGTCATATTTCGAAGCCACCACCACTACTGGTGGTGGCGAAACCACCAGCAGCTGCCGGTGGTTTCGCCACCACCAAACAGACGATCAAGTGGTGGTTGCGACCACCACCACCAGATCTCGATTGCACCGGTCAAGATCTGGTGGTGGTGGCCGCGACCACCACCAGATCGGCTGTTGTGGTGGCGAAATCACCCAAAGCTGTAGTTGGTGGTTTCGAAATTCAAAGTCACCACCGCCGTCGCCACCACTACCACCAACGTGGTGGTGGTGGAGGATTTTAGGGGGTTGGGGGTGGGGTGGCGTGGGGTGGGTATTTTGTTTTTTTTATAAAATGTATTTGATTTGATTAATTATTTGTGTTCGAAATTTTTTTAGTGTAATATATTACTAATAAATTTTTAGGTAGGTACAATAACTACGAGTATGTTTGATTGACAATAAATTTTCAAAATAATTTGTCTCTCATCTTTTTCAACCACACATACAATTATTTTATATTTTTTAATACATTATTTTCAACCACACAATCTACACGCAAATTGAGTAAGTAAAATTTACTCCGACTTTGTGGTGAATCAAACATACCCGTACATTTATTATTATTAATTGTTGTTTAAAATCAAAATGTGCTCGTATATAATGCTAAAGAAAATTTTCGATTTTTTTTTTGTTTTTGTGATTTGATTTGATTAATTCTTTGTATTCGATTTTTTTTTCCAGTAATTTATTATATTCCTAATAAAATTTTATATAGGTACAATAATTATATTTATTATTAATTGTTGGTTAAAATCAAAATGTGCGCATCGCTAATGCTAAAAAAAATTTTGAAAGTTGTGATATTATATTAATACGAACAAAAGCTACTTTGCTGAAGTTTTTTGATAAAAACTATTTAGTCGGTATCAAATTAGTTCAATAAAATTAATTACAGACCAAATAAGCACCTATAAAAAAAATAAAGTATAAAATTATGCAATTTAACTAAATTGAGGACTAAAGTATATATTTTTCATAACTTTTGGACTTAATTGTAACAATACCTAAAATTAGAACCTTTTGTGCAACTTATTTCAAGTTAAATGAACCAAGTGCGCACCCAATTTTTCAACAGTTGACTTTGACTAACGGTTAAACGGGCAGATTCCATTTAAATGTACCATTTGCGCATCAAATTTTTTTTTTTGGACCATTTGAGCTACCTTTTTATTATTTGGAACTAAATCTGCAATACGGCTAATTTTTTGAAACCATTTGCGCCAAAATCCCTAAAATTAATTTGGATTCATCCCAAACCAACAAAATCCATTTAAATCAATAGAATCCGAAGTATTGCTCACACTTTATCTCATCTATCTTGGAGATTCTTTTCAAAGTATAGAAGGGTTGGATGAGTAATAATCTCTTTTTCATATGGAGATAAATTATTTTCTCCAGTACTGATATGTCAATAGTTGAAGACTAACACATTAACAGTAAAGTCCAACTTAATAAATTGAATTATTCTCCCCACTGCTAATATATCAATAATTAAAAATTAACACATCAACAATAGAATCCAACTCAATAAATCCTCCCCATGCAAAAAGGAGAACATTTGCCGGGGTTGGATATAGTATTTCTAATGCGGACTTCAGTCTAGAATGTACGCAGAGGAGAGAGAAACCTAGACAATTGTGTAACTTCCACTTTTCTATCATTTTCGCAGAGAATTTTCTCCTCCCCGTGCGGGGAGGAGGTTCCCCCCTCTCTTCCGGCGGAAGGCAATGGAGCCCGTGGAGAAAGAAGGGGGGAAGAGAGAGAGGGGGGGGGGGTTGGGGTTGTGCTGCGGGTTGGACGAGAAGGAAGCTGCATTTCTCGCAAGTCTTCCCCATCCATTCTTTCTTGCTTTATGTGCCATTTACATTCCGAAGTCCAATTTTTCATTTTTCACTATTATTTCATTATTATTTTTAAATTTCTAGCGCCCCCTTTTTCATCTCTCTCTCTCTCTACATCATGTTGTGCCCCTCAATTAAAATAACCATCTCTCTCTCTCACTCTCATCCGCGCCATCCTCTCATCAATTGGGTTGGGGATGCTCTTAATCCCTGCCCGAAAAAGCTATTAATTCCAAGGAAAAATAAAATAAAAAGGAAGCAGTGAATCTCACACGGGCTTCGAGAAATTCAAACCATCAAAAAAAAAAAAAAAAAAAAATGTAAATGACAAAAACATTCAACCACAAACGTTGAGCAAGCCACAAACAGTCCTGTACATAAATTACAATTCAATCAATTTGCATGTAATTATAACCCCTTCCAACAAATACGCCCTACATTGTTCTATTGAAAAAAGGTTAGTCAATCTCTTGCAAAAAGAATCCTTCACCAAAATAAAACGATTACGCATTAATCAACCAAAAAGCTTGTGCTTTATGGCCGCATTCAAGAGCCTGCATTCCTCTTTTCTTCAAGCAGCGCACCCTCTCTCAGGGCAACTTGTGCCTCGTTTTCCTTCCCCAAAGCGAAAAGAGATGCAGCCTGCAAGTAAGAAGCTATATGCCAAACCGGAGAGACCACCTGTGCTTGTACTGCATCGTTGAGGGCCTCTTGCGGTATGTCGCTCATCAGGTATGACAAACTGCGCCGAGCAAAAACCGTTGGGGAGACCATTGTACCAACGTCAATAAACTGCAATAATGAAGTTACAGGACCGTTAATTGTTAGAATGCTAAGAATCATTCGTTGGAGTGATGACGTGACATTCTCATGATATGAAGCTATCATATCATCAATTGGAGTTGATAGACATGACACTCATGACACAGGTAGAGTAATCACTTGACTCTGTCAATAATACAGTAATTGACTAAATAGAGGAACGTCAATTACTAGATCTCTAAGAACCATCAAGCATACACGAGTTGATATATACGCGCTAATATCTTCACGAGTAATGCCCTGGGGGATAAGTCATGCACTGTGCTGACATCACAATGCCACATCAGCTCAATTGTCATTTTCAATTGCCCCATCCCCACCCAACCCCGTGGGGAGGAAATGGTTATTCTGTATCCTCATTACCTGTGTATAACATTCAATTGCAACCCCAAAATCTTTATGGCGAAAAGCTACGTCACCCTTTTTCTTGGAGTTCAAGGTTTCCTGCATTTGATTTGTCCACATCTGGAATGAAAGCTGTGTGCCATTTTCAAAAACAAAAAATAGAAATAATTGTGAGGAAGACAACGAAATAGTTTAAAAAGCATTGTAGCAACGATCATCGACCAAGTGATGACTAAAGATGGTAATTTAAGCAGAAACGAACCTCAGTAGCGGCTCCCTCGTCATCTTTGTACCCAAGTTTTTCTAAGATCTCATGGATGGCAGTCAAATCCGTTCTTAAGCAAGCTTCACCCAGCGCAGATAGAGACATAACCTCACTACCATGACGAATCCCCATTAGTGCATGGGACGGAACCTGCCACAGGAAATACCACCACCACAAACTTAATGTCACCAACAAGAAGTCTCAATAAAAAAAAAAAAAAAAAAAAAAAAAAGGAATTGGCCATAATTTACTGTGTATGATATTCATTTATCATCTTTTTTGTTCCAACAGCAGCTGTCTTTACAAGAATTATATCTACAAACAACCAATTAAAAAACTATCGCCACTTGGAAGTAATTGGAAAGTGAACCAGCTTTTGTTACGTGAACTAGCATTAAGGGTATGTTTGATTGAGATTATTGAAAGAATGATTTTCAGACAAGTCGTTGAGAACTAAAAAAATGTATTAAAAATTTAAAACACTGTCAAATCAAAATAATGAGCAGTCGAAAATGATGAGAAAGAGATGATTCTTCGTTTAAAGTCGTATCAAACAAGGTCTAACATTAATATCTTCCATGATTTCAGATAGCCAAAGAATTTTCAAATTGAGATCACAAACTCAGCAGATGAGATTGAAACAGATTGTAACAAAGCAAAATAAATATTAAAAAATTTATTTGAAAAAAATTATTTGAACCTAGACAGGTGCACAGTTGAGAGAGAATCTACCTCAGTTTCCTTCTGAAGAGGAATCAAAGCAGTAACTAAAGATTTTGGATTTGGCCTCTCACGAGGTTCGTATTGCAAACACCTTGACGCTAGACGTACTAACTCAGTCCCATCATCGTTCGAAAATTGACCCTCCAAGCAAGAATCAGTTAGCATCTGAAGGTTTCGATCCTTTATCAAATCAAGAGCCTGCAATAAATTGAAAAAGATATAAGCTGCCCACTACGTGTTATTACATAAATAAGCTTGCATTTGAAAATTTTATAAACCATCAAAATAAATCATTTATAAAGAGGAATAATAGTGTAAACCATCAAAATAAATCATTTATAAAGAGGAATAATAGTGCGTCACAGAAAATGTGTAATAAATGAATTGTAGTTACGCGTGGTGGCTAAATTAATATTCGACCACTAGAAGTGATTGTCAGGGTGTGCACTATTAAATTCGCAATCCATCCACACTTAAGGCGTTTGTTCTTTTAACTGTTTTCAACCTAGAAATTAATAAATGTCAACCACACATCTTGTGTCCCCACCCAACCTAACAAGTTAGTTTTAAGCTAAAAAAGAGTTTCCCAAACACACTATAATGCATGAAATCTTACTCCAGTTTTAAACCAACAGACTTACATGGCTTGGAGGAATGTGTTTTCCGCTCAGAAGGTCAAGCAGAAGTGTGCCAAAGCTGTAAGTTACGCTTTCTGGACTAACTCTTCCTACAAAATCAGAAATTCAGCACAAATCAGCTAAAAATGTCAAAGCATAAGTATATCAACACGAGCTTACAAAGAATCTAAATAAGAGCTTAAATGTCCAAGGCTGAACATATTAAGATGAAATATACTTCAAGCCAATGCCTAATATAACGATATATTGAATTCAAGAAAATGATCATCTAAATGTACATTACAGATCTGAATTGCCTCATTGTCAATTGTCAAATTGTCCCCCTAGAATGCATGACAATCAAAAAATTGTGCAATGCAACACATAGTTTTCTGTAAAGATCCAATCTACAATTTTATAGGTCAGAGAAGACCCCCAAAACCCAGAACAACAACACCACCACCACCGGGTAGGCCAAGGGGGGGGGGGGGGGGTAGGTAGGGACAGGACAAAGGATAGAACGGAACCCAAAAAGAATATACCCAAAGTAGTATTTGAAATAAATTATGAAGCACCAAGGGAAACTTTGGATTATGCTCCAGAAGGGATAGAAGAAAATAATCTTAAGATTTTATTATTTTTATTTTTATTTTTATTTCGACTCCAAATAATATTTCTGATGATCACCGTGTTGAAAGATGTTGGCATGAAAAGTACCATAATAGGGCACACTGATGTCAGATCATGACATTCCAAGAAATAAGTATCATATCGTATTAATGACTGCCATTTAAAACTCAATATGATTATGGCACTTATTTATAGAGTGAGAGATATACCAGTTCTTAGGTACTCCGGTGGAGTAAATGCCAAGTTCGTACTGTAGCTTTTCCCATCTCTGCTGTTCTTCATCAAACCAAAGCATGATAATCTGGGATTACCGTCCTGCGACAAAAGGCATAAAATTAACATAATTTGTTAATAAACACTTGGGACTCTGTGAACTGCACGGAGAAAAGAGACAATGTGGATCGATATTACTTACATCATCAAAGACTATTCTGTAAGCATTTAGATCATGATAAAGTGCACGTCCTTTGTTTGTACAATATTCTAAGGCTTGAGCAATATATAAAGCCACCCTTAACCGCATGGCCCACTTCATAGGTTGTGTATCCCCTGAACCAACACGCATAAGAAAAATAATAATAGCAAATAGATGAACAACCCAGGTTCAGTTAGGTTAAAGTGTAAGAGAAGAACACATTAGTCAACTTAATCCTATGTGGTAATCGTCAAAGAATATAAAGAATTTGAAACCCCAATAGAAACTTCATCTATCGGGTAAAAAAGACAAATCTGACACTTCATTGTGTGTGCGTCCATTAAATTGGATTGACTACAAGATGATTGCATGTAATGCAGTACTCACAGTGAAATAGATGTTTTGCAAGTGTCTCATTGGACATGAATTCTGCGACGAGTAACCTCTCATCTCCTTCACAGCAGCAGCCAATCAAATTTGCTAATCTGTTGCTCCGAAGTTGGCCAACAGCCCTTGCTTCTTCCTAATTACGGAAAATCTTTTATTACAATCAGAGGAATTAAGTGCTTGTTTGACGAAGCTTGTTTTGAGAAGAAACATAATCTTTTGAGAAATGTGTGCTTAAAAAGTTATTGATACATGTGAAAAATGATTTGTGTTATACTGTTATTCTAGAAAAAGGAATATTTTGAGAAAAATGTTGTCACGCACTAAGTAAACTAGATGTATGGTATAAAAAGCTACAAGAGAACATAAAGAAAATACAACACTTACCAAGAACTGGCGAGAATCTGGCCAAGCGGACCTGTTAAATCGTTTGACAGCAATTCGCCTCTGATTCTCCAGCTTTCCCTTATAAACAACATTAGGGGCTTTCTCCCCATGCTCTGAAACAATATTCTCCACCGCAAAGCCCGATGTAGCCACCCTCAGTTGTTCAATTGAGAATTCACGAAATGCAGGCAAATCACTTGCTTCACCTTTTTCCTCATTTTCTGCCAATAAGTGTAATAGCATCAGAACAAAAAATTTTATCACACAAGGAAAAAAGCCAACTGTAAACAAGAACAAGGAAGCTGAGAAATTTTTCAACAAACCAGCACTATGGGCCTCGTGAACTGGTCCATTTTGCTCTGATATGAAACAACACGAAGAGAGCTTCGAACATCCGCAGCCCATCCCAAGACCACCAATCAGAAGCTAGCAAATGAACCTTCAAATTTCCAAAATGGCACGAAAACAAAGAGTACTTCAGCTCAGATTTTATGGCGAAGGTTAAGTAAAACTCTGTATAAGATTAAAAGTCTTTAATAGACACATAGATGTATGCCAGTAAAGGTGTAGCTTGTGCCACCACTCTCTTCAGCATGCATGTACTACATATGTATGTCTGCACACATAATGTCATATGTAACTTCTTTTATTAAGCAAAAATTCTAATCATTTCATCTTTAACACCAACTTATTGTCATAAAACATTCCACAAGTAGGCATCTTTTTATTAGTTCGTGAACACATTACAAACTTTCTGAGTCAAACAATTATTAGTTTATTACTCCCAGTTTTTTCTTTTTTTTTTAGTACATTTCTTCTTCTCAACCACAGGTCTAAAATTATTTTTGCATTGATCTCCATCAAACATGCCCTAATTGTAGCAGAAGGCAAAAGGAAGGCAATATTGGCAGTCTGAGTGATATGAACTACTGAGTGATATAAACTTTGAGTTCAATGTCAATTCACGAATCAGCATATACGTGGTGGTGAGTATGAGAAAATTACTTTAGCAAATATTCAAATCTGGGTCAATTCTGAAACACAAAAATCATCGCTTTATGAATCCCAAAGATTCCAACTATCTGAAACGCCTCCCAGAAAAGGAACCTTTTCTCGAGTCAACACAGTAAAATTCACCTGACCAGGATAGCATATTCAGTCAATCAAAGTCATCACTCAAAACCCATAATCAAAAATTCAGCATAAACCCATTAGTCCGAAATTCAATTAAAAAATCATTTCCAAATAAGTAAGATACCAAAAAGAAAAGGGAACAAAAAAATACACATGTGCCAGAAATTAAAAATAAATAAAGCCCAGATAAATGTTAAAGTAGTAATTAAATGAACCTTAAAAGATCTTCCTGATTGCGGATTTGGTCAAAGGACTCAAAGCACAAACTGAAAGGCTTCGATGATACGCTTGTTTAGGTAACTATTTTTGAGAGGAAAGCTATCTATAGGAAGATAGCTGAGTAAATAGAGTCTAAAAAGATAGATCAGAAAGGGGAGAGAAATGATTCAGCAGCATATGTATAGACAGGTGTGTATAAATATGGACATATAGATACAGATGTATTTGTGTTCTGTAATAAGTGTGTGTCTGTGTGTAGATCTCCGTTTTTCTGTGCAGCCTCACGCACGGTATACTTTTCCATTTTTTCTGTCTATCCACCGACCTAATGCTCTTCCTGTGTTTTTTTTTTTTTTTTTGGAATAAGTTTGTTAGAGGTCTTTGAAAATTTGATTTGTGTGTGATTAATAAGTAAATGAGAGTATTTAAATTTTGAGAAAATAATTATATCAAGGGAATGAGTAGGCAAAAATGATGTTAATAAAAAATATTTTTAAAATCTATATTATCCACACTATATCTACACTATATATAATAATATATAAAGGTCGATGCATCAGTGTGTTTTTGCACACATTTTCCTAAACAAAAGAATTTCTTTTCTTTCTTTTTAAGGTGTTTTCAGCATTGCTGTATATTGGGAAAGAAAAACCACGTGTAATAAAAATGGAAAACAATGTAAAAATCAAAAAGGAAAATTGCGTAAAATCAAAAAGGAAAACCGTGTTGAATTACATATACATGTATGGAATTATAATTACATATCTTTAAATATGGAAAAAGTGTATATATGTCAATAATAATAAATTTGGCATACATAAAATAAAATTTAAAGGTGTAATCTCGAATGTAGATAACAAATCGGATAATAATAATAATAATAATAATAATATTTTATTATTATGCCATTTTTCATAAATTAAAATTGGGCCCCTTTAATTAATTTTAGAAATAATTAGCCTAGAACAAAAAATTAATTAAAATTAATAATTTCACTAAGATTTAGTTTTTGTGTGAGAAAAAATTACCATTCATAGAAACATGTAATATTAAATTACAAAAATTAGATGGGGCTCATTAATTAATTTTACAAACAATTAATTATGGTTATAAATAATTAGTTAACAGATGAAAATTAATTAAAATTATAAATTTCGATAGGATTGAATTTTGTTGTGATACAAAAATCACAATTCATTAATTTTTTACATAAAAATAAAAATAAACGTGTAACATTAAACCTAGAAATTAGATTGGACCCTTTACTTATTTTACAAACAAAAATTAATTTAAAAGAAATGTGGAACTTATTTTTTATCAAATTTTTTATGTGGTTTAATATAAGCAGAAACCATTTATGGTAATATGTATCTACAAATATGGAAATACGGGTTTATATATATGAAGAATTACACATATGAAAGCATATGTACACAACTAGTATGAAAAAATTCATGATTTTTTTATTTCTTTAGATAAAATATAATATTAATTATTAAGAATTATAATAATAATTTAAGAATTAATGTAGCACATGACTAACTTCATGTCAAGTTAATTGAATATTTTTGGTTGTAGAAATATTTATTTTGGAAGTCTTCCAAAAATCAAATTCTTAACTATGCCTCCAAAAGTTTAGATAATATTGATAATTTCTACGCTATTGAAAAAACAAATCCCACATGGTATAGTTATAAAAAAAAAGAGAAAAAGAAAAAAAGAGTGTGTATACGACTCTATAAAATACTAATTATTAAATAACAAGAAGTTATAAGCAATGGCTACTTGAGGGAATTGGTCCGATTCCCCTTTAATTTAATGATAATAATTTTAAATTGATATAATCGATGAAAATTCCATAATGGTCCCACAATGCCAGCCAAATTTGAGACTAAGGTACATTTTAGTGGTTTTAATTTAATAATGAAAATCTCATAGTCTACCCGTAATGTAATACCCCGCCCGTTTATGCATGTGATTTATGATGTTATGTATGATCATGAGGTGATGAATATGAGTTTGGACCCTTGGTGACTTCGTTGTGATGCTATGTACGGTATTAAGTGTCGAAACGGCCTCCCGAGCAAGTAACGAGGCCTCTACAAAATTCTGCAGGATCGAGATTTACGGCCGTAAGTTTAGGGTTTACGGCCGTAATTATCGGGTTACGGCCGTAAGTAAAAGAGTTACGGCCGTAATTTGTGGAATGAGGAAATGTACCAAAATTTACAGAGAGGGAATTACGGCCGTATGACTTGGAGGTACGGCCGTAAGGTTTATGGGTTACGGCCGTAATTCTTGAAGGGTGAGATGCATGGATTTACAGAGGCTTTATTACGGTCGTATGGTATTTTAGTACGGCCGTATCATAAGGTTACGGCCGTAAGGTTTATGGGTTACGGCCGTAAATTTGGAAGTTACGGTAAAATAGCAAGTTACGGCCGTAATTTTAAGTCGGTAGAAACTGTTGGATTGGGTTTTAACACGTTGGCTTGGTCTTTTTCCACCATTTTTAACCCCCAACTCGCCTAAACCCTAGAGAACAAGTCCAAGTGTGATTTCAAGACTTTGGCATGGTATTTGGCTTGTAGATCATTCACATATTCCTAGTTACTACCTTGGAATCAAGAGGAAGGAAGGAAGAGAAGAGGGAAGGAAGAAGAGGAAGTTCTCCAACCAATCTTCTAGCTTGGGTTCTTGTCTTTTGAGGTAGGATTGACATAAATTGTTTGTGTAGGAGGTAAGTAGAGCCATGAATGATCCTTAGATAACCATGTGTGCAAGTTTCCTTGGCTAATTGCATAGTTTTGGCAAAGTATGACATGGTTAGCTTGCTATGGTGATTCTTATAGGGTTAGGTACTTCCTAGCCTTGGTTTATGATATGCTTATATTGCCAAATGCTATGATATGAATGTCTCGTCCATGTGGGACTTGGATAACGATGCTTTGCATTCATATGTCACGTGTATTTGGATTGGATTGCCTATCATGTGTTACATTAATGTTAATGTTTTTGGCCAAATATGGGGGACCTACGCCCCAATGGATGACACATCAGTCGAATGGGGGACCTACGCCCCAATAACCGATAGTATGGCCTCATGGGGGACCTACGCCCCAATGATGTTACGAGGCTGGCCAAATGTTTATAACGGCGCCAATGCTAACACATGATTCGCAATGGGCCCGAAAGCAATATGTGATGTTCATATGCATTGTGTCTCTTCCTACTGAGTCATTATGACACACGAGTGCTCTTTTCTATGTTTTAGATGATGCTGCGGGTAGGAAGCAAGCTGGAGGTGGCGCAGGATCCTCTCATACTTGAGCTTGTCGGTGTGTCGAAATGGGAAGGAAAAAGATTTTGGGATCACGTGTGCATGAGAACACTCTTTTGTAACCTCTTTTGTAACATAACTTTTGTAGCTATCACATTATATATATGTAAATTATCGTTTTGGGCCTTCATAAAACATTTGCAAATGTGTTAGCTCTGTGACGTCACGCAGGTAACGCCCTTCCTAGTACGATGCCGCTGTACGTACTGGGGCGGGTGTTACACGTAATGACCGGTTTCTCTTTAGTTTAATAATAATTTTATTATTTTTTAGTATCTAATTTTTTTGCTTTTTAGTTTAATTTTTTAATTAATAACAATGAATAAAAATCTTATAGTGGCCTCATAATTTGCGCTTAATATGAGGTTAAAGTACGAATTTGTGGTTCTCGACAATGAACAAGATTATTGATTGTGTTTTCCTTTAAAAGTTTATATCATCTGAAAAAACTTCTAGGATGCTGAGAAATAAAAGCACAATAAAAAACTAATTATCAATTTTTTAGAATAATTGTTAACTTTTTAATTTAGAACAACATATATAATCGAACAATTATTATTAATTTCTAATTAAGTGATTATATTATTATATTTTTAGTTAATCTATTATATTAATTAATAGGGTGATTAGAATTAACTATTAAGATATAAAATCCAAAATATGCATGATAGCTTTAGAAATCATTTTTAAATTAACAAACTTCATTAAGTTATTCGTCAATTTTTAGAATCGTTTATTTTATAAATAAAATTAAAATGTTTTAGGATTAATTTGATAATTATAATTCATTTTGTATTGTTGCAACCATTTTGCAAATTGAATTGAAGCATGTTTGATAGTACTTGAGGTGTAAAAAGTGGGAAAGAAGATGATTGTTGAGGTAGACATGTCTACGCTTAGCTGCCGATTAATTGAAAACTTTGAATGTTATTCAGTGTTCTGGTGTCAAATCGTAAACTGAAACTAAAAGTTGGTATTCCGATACTATTATTGAGAAACATTAATCGTTTAGTGAGTTTGTGCAGTGGAATCCCATAATCATCACAAGACTAGGGAACACGCAGTTGAGGCAAAATTATTTTTGATGCAATGCAAGTCGCAAAAATATTCATTCTTAGAATGACGTCGATTTCGTCTAATCCATCATTACCATTTAAGTTCCAACGAGCGAGTTACCTTTTGTTTGTTTCTTTTGTGATGACGATCAATAAGAGTCAAGAAATTGCTTCTATGAAGATTTTGATTTGTGATAATGATGGTAAACCAAAAACTCAACAACGAATTGAGTGTTTAAAGAAGTATTTCAAAACATAAAATGATTTTTATGATTTATAATATTTATTTAGTTTAGATGCATGTCACCACAATTTTATTTCACTCATTCAAATGCACTTCCATCTGGTGCTCTTTACCTTGTAACTGTTTCAGTTCGATTATCACATAATATTGTTCAATTATATTTTTATATCTAACGTGGGACATGTCTTAAATATTTTGTATTAATTGTCCAATATTTTTTTTATCATTTCAATTATAATTCATCTAATGCATGTTACTTAAAAAAAAAAAAAAAATCGCTTAGAATGTTTTCATCCCATGCAATGCGCGGGTCGGATACTAGAAATATGTAAACAAACCTTATATTAAACGATAAGGAAAATATTGTCCGAACAACTAAGGCAACGAAGTGACAAACAAGTGATTAGTTATCCATTTTTCTTTCAAAAATTTTTTTCTTGCCCTCAATTGATAAACCTATTTCATCTGTATTTCTGTCATATATAAAACTATTAATTGTTTCAATGGTATTAAATATTATACAGAGTTCTCACCTTTATTTAGTTATTTTTTTTTATATCTAATCAACCTATTTAGTTTACATTTTTATTTAAAAAATCTGTTTCATAGTTTTAAATGTTAACAATATTACGGACAATATCTTCATGTATCACACATGTTGTTGGACCTTTTTAATATCATTTACATATATTAATTAAAAGAGAGTAGAACGGCACATGAGTTTGGTGGTTTGTATCCTATACATATTAGTCCCACCGTCCCAATTATATAGATTTGTTAATGTTTTTACAAAGATTAAAAAAATTATTAGAAAAATAAATTTTATAATTAGGTTCCTCATCTACCCTCATTTAATGAATAATATTAAAAAATAATAGTTATAATTGAACAAATTAAATAAAGTTATTTTGATAAATGAATAAAAAAATATTTCTTAATATTAAAATAATGCTATATATTTGGAACATCTCAAAAAGCAAAGCAAGCATACATACGTGGAACAGAGGAAGAAATAAATTGGGAGTCAATGAACAGTGTTATTAAATCTCTACTAATGAAGTCTTAAAGTGGAGCATAACGTTCGTATTAATGTAATTCAATGATTGCATTGAAATTATGGCATTTATATAATGTGTAACTCTAGCACTCAATTTTTCTATATAAATTGGGATTGTTGGCAGCCGAGTTGGATAAGAGATAAGAGTTGTGTAAATCAAATAATTGGTCAACACTGAAGTTAAAAGTTCATACTTATTAATTACATTAGATGCGTTGTTCAGTTTATTTAATTTTTTACACAAACCTTTTATGCTATTCGTGGTTTGATATGTAAAGTTAAAGATTATATTTATATATTATTGTGTTTGTGCTCTTATATTTATTCAGGTATAATGTCCTTGTCACAAATTTAATGGAGTTATACAAATTAATTATATGTAGTATTTATGCATTAGTTGCATTGTGCTTGAAAAAGGTAGCTGAATGTACTTAGTGGTCGAAAATTACACATTTAATAAGTTTCATTGATCATATCTAAAATATGATGTTATTTTTAATATTTTTATAGGTTTCTTATGCTAAAGTGTTAGTTTTTGTGTAAAAGTAATGTTAGATATATTTCACTCATCTACGAATTTATTTATTGTCTTAGTATAAATAACACAAATTTTTATATTCTATGTGATAATTATGAATGCTATTTATATTTGAGTGCATTCATCTTTTTTGTCAAAACACGCAGATGTTTTTATTTTTTATCGTGTGTGTTGTTGTTGACTATTATTGATAATGTTATGTTTGGATTGTTTAATTACTGATGTCTTTAAGAGTATTGTAAATTAGCCAGTGTTAGTGTATGTATTTTAGCAAATTTTTACATATTTTTATATATTCTTTTTAACTCCAATCATTATCTCTCCTATATTACATCAAAATCCATAAAAATATATTTTTACATATACACTAACACGCGCTAAGTTTATGTCTTTTGGTGAGTGTTTCTCCAATTGTTAGCAGGATAAATTGGTACAAAATAAAGAAAAACTTGGTCTAAATTTTCCATCTGTTTGCAAAGAAGTCACTATACTGTTAGCCAAATGAGTTTGGAAATTATACAAACCCAAAATAAAAGTAATTATTGCCTTTGGTCATCATCAAAATGTTTTTGTATGCAAAATACGTACACTGCATCTTTCAAGGCAATTTAACGCTTATACTTATCTGATATCTGACACAGAAATCTTCAAAAAATACAAAGCAATATTTCCCAAACTTTGAAAACTATAAAATCTAGTTGAGTACAAGATACAATGATCTACTATCATTTAAAAAAATGACAAAATCAAAAAGAAGTTCCAAAAGTTGTAGGTCAAGATATGTCACGTCACTGATACACAATTGATATTGGATATCGCCCATTGGGTGCCGATTCTATAAAAGAACGCCACCCAAAAATAACGGGTGGCGGTTGTTAGAGAAGAACCACCACCTGTTATGCATTTTAAAAAAAACCTTTGGGTGGCAGTTCTTGAAAGGTTCTTTTCAAGAACTGCCACCCAAACTAGAATAATAGGTGGCGGTTCTTGAAAAGAACCGCCGCCCAAAGTTAAGATAATTTTTTTTTTAAATACACTTTTGGGTGACGGTTCCTTTCTACAATCGCCACTCTTTTTTTATTTTTTATTATTAAAAATACTCTTGGGTTGCGGTATTTTGCTACAATCGCCACCATTTCCTTCTAAATATTCTACCAGTTCACGAATCATCCATTCCCGCTTCTGAGTTTCTTCCTCTTTTGAAAATTTTTCGAAATTTCTTGCAATATTCATTACCTCAAATCAGATTTAAGTGTAATTTCTTGGCATTGGTGCCATAATTTAAGTAAGGTGAGCTTCCTCTATCTTTTGGCCCCACTTTCGTGTATTTTTATGTTATAATTTAATATCCTCAAATTCTAGGGTTTGTTGAAAATGGATTTTTATTCACAAGTTGGAGCCATAACACACAGCAATAGCGTCTTCCCCTGTCAGTTGGATCCAAAATTCCCTATTTTAATTTTGAGGTTAGTAAGTTAATGTCCCCAAATTCTAGGTTTATTTTTTTTTTTTTGTAAATCTTGATTTTATGATTTTTGTTTGTTGTAATATACTGATACATTTGTGATTTCATGTTTGATGTGTTGCATTTCTTGTGTGTAATTTGATTGGAAGTATTTTTTTTTTATTGTAAATCTATTGTTTTTGCTAAATATATATGGATATGATTGAATTAAATATTTTTGATTTATTTATATGCATATATTGTTGAATTAGAGGTGTAATTTTAATGATATTATGGATTAAAAAAATTAATAGTTAGTATAATTTTTTTTTTTAGTTTTGGGCATGCAAACTTTAAACGGCTATAACTTTTGCATATGATGTCCGTTTTCAGCCTACTACACCATTTCGGAATCGTTGCGATGAGATCTAAGACATACACCGCTATTGTCGTGACCCCATGTTTCATACCAATCTAAGGTCGTTTAGGGAGTCAAAATGCAGTTTTTAGTTTTACATTCTATACTGTCGTTATTGACTTGTTTTATTTCGTTGTTTCATTTCATTGTATTTTAAGGTTTTATTTCTCGTTATTATTTAAGAATAGCTTTGGTTGTAATTGGAGGCGATTGACTTTGAATAAAAATTATTTCGTTCTTAGTTGTTAGTTGCAATGCAATTCCAATCCTGTGTTTGTAGTTTGATCCCCCCCACCCCCCCCCCAAAAAAAAAAAAGAGAGAAGAGAACGGGTGGCGGTTCTACATCAAGAACCGCCACCCTAAGGTGGTAAAAAAAAAAAAAAAAAGAGAGAGAATGGGCGACGGTTCTACGGTGGTTAAAAAAGAGAGAGAGAGAGAGAATGGTGGCGGTTCTACATCAAGAATCGCCACCCTAAGTTTTTTTTTTTAAATGCATAGAACCGGTGGCGGTTGTTTTGAACAACCGCCACCCTTTATTTTTGGGTGGCCTTTTTTTGAGCCGCCACCCTTTCGGCGACATTGGGTGTCGCCGGTTTGTATGGTGGTCAAAGAACCGCCACCCAATACCATTTTTGTACTAGTGCATGTTGATATATGGGAATTCCTTAAGTCTCCGCCTCTCAAGAGCTCAACTACATTCAAAGCCTACAAATTTTACTTAGTTAATGCCCTGAGACTCCTTGTGGATTATTCAAGTAAGTCCTACTCATGGGAGATCTAATAATTCATAGTCAATTGATTAATGATAAAACAATTCTTCAAAGAATCTATCATGTATTACCGCCGCAGACCATACCATGAGCATCTGAAAAATCAATATCATCGCCTATTAATGAACCTACTATTACACAATACTGTCAATACACATGTTAATGTGGAAACAATACACATGTGGCTATGGCATGAAAATTTCTAATATAATGACGCAATATGACCCAAAAGGGACTGAGAATTCAAATATCATGCAAAATGATAGCTATTTATTGGTGTCAAATTTCCTATCATGGTTATGATTTTCACTTTATGATTGTACATGAAGTAGTTCATATTTTCTCTATAAAGCGTAAACTACTAATAGTTCTGGAGAACAAAACTTGTGTTGGAACATATATTCAGCAAAGAAGTGCACATCATTAAAAGGCAATTTAGTCTTTCAAAAGGTAATCAAAGCCATCAAACAACAGTAATTAATTAGATAGAAGAAAACTGGGAAAAGAGTAAATAAAGCCTCGACGAAGAACATCTAATATAGAATTATAATAATAATTTAAGAATTAATATAGCACATAAGTAATTTCATGTCAAGTTAATTGAATCTTTTTGGTTGTAGAAATATTTATTTTCGAAGTCCTCCAAAAATCAAATTCTTAACTTTGCCTCCAAAAGTTTCGATAATATTGATAATTTCTACGCTATTGAAAAAAAAAAAATCCCACATGGTATAGTTATAAAAAAAAGAAAGAAAAAAAGAGCGTGTATATGACTTTATAAAATACTAATTATTAAGTAACTAGAAGTTATAGGCAATGGCTACTTGAGGTAATTGGTCCAATTTCCCTTTAGTTTAATAATAATAATTTTTAAATTGATAATAATAGATGAAAATTCCATAGTGGTCCCACAATGTCAACCAAATTTGAGATTAAAGTACATTTTAGTGGCTTTAATTTAATAATGAATGGATGAAAATCTCATAGTCTACCCGTAATGACCGGTTTCTCTTTAGTTTAATAATAATTTTATTATTTTTTAGTATCTAATTTTTTTAATTTTTAGTTTAATTTTTTAATTAATAACAATGAATGAAAATCTTACAGTGGCCTCATAATTTGCGCTTAATATGAGGTTAAAGTATGAATTTGTGGTTCTCGACAATGAACAAGATCATTGATTGTGTTTTCTTTTAAAAGTTTATATTATCTGAAAAAACTTCTAAGATGCTGAAAAATAAAAGCACAATACAAAATTAATTATCAATTTTTTTAGAATAATTGTTAACTTGTTAATTTAGAACGACATATATAGTCAAACAATTATTATTAATTTCTAATTAAGTGATTATATTATTATATTTTTAGTTAATCTATTATATTAATTAATAGGGTGATTAGAATTAAATATTAAGATATAAAATCCGAAATATGGATGATAGCTTTAGAAATCATTTTTAAATTAACAAACTTCATTAAGTTATTCGTCAATGTTTAGAATCGTTTTCTTTATTAATAAAATTAAAATGTTTTAGGATTAATTTGATAATTACAATTCATTTTTATTGTTGCAACCATTTTGCAAATTGAATTGAAGGATGTTTGATAGTACTTGAGGTGTAAAAAGTGGGAGCGAAGATGATTGTTGAGGTAGATATGTAACACCCCACATTTTTAGACCACGATTTAGGTGTTCTTATATGATTTAGCTCTATTTTAGTGAACGAGATGAACATGTGATATGAATGAAGTTTGTTATAAGCGATTTCATGAAGATTTGAAAGTCCATAGAGGTTCAAAATGACACATCTTTGAAATGAATTGAATTTTGAAGATGATGTCTCTTAAGATTTGTAACCCATTGAGTCTAGTTTCCAACATGCTTTGAATAACCTCATTTGGACATCGGACGCAAAAGTAATGACCAAAACATTGATGGCCGCCAATGCAGTGTATTTTCCGCCGAGGCCATACGGCCGTACAAATAGGCCATACGGCCGTACGCCAATGTCGGCCAAAGTGATTTTTCTACACTTTTCTTGATTCTTAGGGATATATATTGCCTGCAAACTAGTTTTTCTTTCATAACAACCCTCCCAAGACCCTCATAAACCTATCTAAAGATCTCAAACTCCCTATATCATGTTGTAATCCTTGATTACAAGAGGAAAACAAGAAAGGAAGTGAAGAAGGGAATTTTTGGTCCTTGGTACTCATTCTAACATATAACAAGGTGGGTATAGGTGTGTTTAAGACACTAGAAAGGTAAGTAAATTGTGTGTGATGGCATGTTTAAGTTGATGTTTGAAGTGATGGATGTTTATGCTTAGTTATATATTGTATTCTATGTGTTACATGTTGCTTTGTGTTGATTTATGTTGTAAAGCTGCTCCCTTTTTGGTTAGTGGAATTGCATACTTTGGAAGTGGGTAACCTAATCTCAATTTATGTGTTTCTATTTACTTAGGTAAAAGCAAGACAATAGTAAATCATGGCAATTTCCTTTGTGTTACGTAATTGTCGAACTTCTAGGACTCATGTTTGATTAGTATGAATTAGTAGCATGAAATTGCCATGTGATTTTGCATCATTGTAGTTGCGTATCATGTGTTCGCTTTTGTGTACGATGTGGGGCCGAAATGGGGAATCTAACCCCCATATATGAGACCGTGGACATTTCAAAAAAATTGAGATTCACGGGTTATTGTGATATGAAAAGACTCGACCAAATGTGATAAGTAAGTAAATGACGCCTTGAAGACATGATTTGCAACGGGGCCCTCTTTGCATTCTAAAAGATGTGCTAATGTGTATGTCGTTTCACCCTATTCCCATTGAGTCCTCGTGACTCACAGTGTGTTCGTTTTATGTTTTAGATGACGCGGGGCGTGGTAAACAACCGGGAGATGGCGGAGAAGTCTCAAAGACTTGAAGTGTGGAGAACGGGAAAAACAAGATCCCGAGCAAACTTTTGTAAGAAGATGTGTTGTTTTAAAACTCTATATGTTAGTATATGTATAAAGTTATTTTTGTGCCGATCAGTTATGATCTTGTGACTGTATAAGGAGAATAAACGCTTTCGGTTTTGAAGTACTTGGAATAGTATTTGTTTTCCGATATTATGATAAAATAAGTGTGAGTAGCGTTACTTCTAGTCCCGGGTTTAAATGAAACAAATTACAAGCTATAGAAGAAAGCTATGCGGTTGAAGTTTCAGGTTTTAGCAGAACAAATTCCAAACTATTGAGGAAAGTTATGTGGTTGGGAATAGTGAAATTAAGTGTTTTGTATTATACGATTGTGAAATAATCTGGAACCCGACGCGGAATTAGGAGGGGCGTTACAAGACATGTCTACACTTAACTGCCGATGAATTGAAAATTTTGAATGCTATTCAGTGTTCTTGTGTCAAATCATAAATTGAAACTAAAAATCGATATTCCTGTACTATTATTGAGAAACATTAATCGTTTAGTGGATTTGTGCAGTGGAATCCCATAACCATCACAAGACTAGGGAACATGCGGTTGAGGCAAAATTATTTTTGATGCAATGCAAGTCCCAAAATATTCATTCTTAGAATGACCTCGACTTCATCTAATCATGATTACCATTTAAGTTCCAACGAGCGAGTTACCTTTTCGTTGTTTCTTTTGTGATGACGATCAACAAGAGTCAAGACAATTGCTTCTATGAAGATTTTGATTTGTGACAATGATGGTAAACCGAAAACTCACCAACGAATGTAGTGTTTAAAGAAGTATTTCAAAACATAAAATGATTTTTATGATTTATAAGATTTATTTAGTTTAGATGCATGTCACCATATATAATTTTATTCCACCCATTCAAATGCACTTCCATATGGTGCTCTTTACCTTATAACTGTTTCAATTCAATTATCACATAATATTGTTTAACTATATTTTTATATCTAACGTGGGACATGTCTTAAATATTTTGTATTAATTGTCCAATATTATTGTTTTATCATTTCAATTATAATTCATTTAATGCATGTTACATAAAAAAATTATTTTTTTGCCCTTAGAATATTTTCATCCCATGCAATGCGCGGGTCGGATACTAGTAATATGCAAGCAAACCTTATATTAAACGATAAGGAAAATATTGTCCGAACAATTAAGGCAACGAATGGGGTGACAAACAAGTGATTAGTTATCCATTTTTCTTTCAATTTTTTTTTTCTTGCCCTCAATTGATAAACCTATTTCATCTGTATTTCTGCCATATATAAAACTATTAATTGTTTCAATGGTATTAAATATTATACAGAGTTCTCACATTTATTTAGTTTTTTTTTTTTAATATCTTACCCTTAATCAACCTATTTAGTTTACATTTTTATTTAAAAAATCTGTTTCATAGTTTTAAATGTTAACGATATCACGGACAATATCTTCATGTATCACACATGTTGGACCTTTTTAATATCATTTACATATATTAATTGAAAGAGAGTAAAACGGCACGTGAGTTTGGTGGTTTGTATCCTATATATATTAGTCCCACCGTCCCAATTACATAGGTTTATTAATTTTTTTACAAAAATTAAAAAAATTATTAGAAAAATAAATTTTATAATTAGTTTTCTCATCTACCCTCATTTAATAAATAATATTAAAAAATTATAGTTATAATTAGACAAATTAAATAAGATTGTTTTGATAAGTGAATAAAAAAATATTTCTTAATATCGAAATAATGTTGTATATTTGGAACATAACTTGTACCTGTGGAACTGAGGAAGTAATAAATTGAGAGTCAATGAACAGTGTTATTAAATCTCTACTAATGAAGTCTTAAAGTGGAGCATAACGTTCGCATTAATGTAATAATTCAATACTTGCATTGAAATTCTGGCATTTATAATGTGTAACTCTAGCACTCAATTTTTCTATATAAATTGGAATTGTTGGCATCCGAGTTGGATAAGAGATAAGAGTTGTGTAAATCAAATAATTGGTCAACACTGAAGTTAAAATTATATTTTTTGTCAAAAGAAAGGTGTTCTTGTAGTGGGAGTTCTAAGTTAATTTTCTAGTACGAAAAAGGATTTAACCAAATAATGTTTCAAGTTGGGCTATTGTATGATAAGTCATATACTTTCTATTACATCGGTGACTGATGTTTTCCAACCCCACACAGGGCTTAAATCTCCTAAAAGAGATCGAGATGTCCGCACCTTAGCCTAATTGGTTATGGTTATTTATCCATTTCCTTTGCGATATTTTTCGGATTATTTTTGTATTATCACCAACACATGTGAAATAATGTTTAGTAATGTTTTTGAGGTTTGCTGCACCGAGGATATGTTTGATAAAGATTATTGGAAAAATAATTTTTGAATGTACAGTTGAGATGTGAGCGAAATATTTAATAAATATGAAAAAATTATAAAATCAATAGGATCGGTAGTTAAAAAAATGAAGATGCAAAAAAAAATGATCTTTTAAGCAATGATGCTAGGTGTACAACCAAACTAATGTTAATGTGGATGTCAAGGATGATGTAGAGAAGAGAAATAGAGACAAATGATTATTTTAATTGAATTGAAACGATAAGGAGGATAGGAAAAAAAGAGAGGGAAAAGTGAAAAAGACGAGAAAGATATAAATAAATTCAAAAATATTATTAAAATAATAGTTTGGACATCGCAAGGGAAGCAATGAAGAAAAAGTGTAGTAAATGAGAGAAAAATAAATTTAAAAAATGAGAAAATTCTATTCAAAAAAATGACAACATTGAAAAAAATAGGAAATACATTGGCCCACACCCATTTTTGTGTCTTTCTCTCTCGTGGACGGACATTGTGAGGAGAAAAGTGCATTGGAGATACTCTAATACAGAATCATACAAAATACTCTCTTCATCTCACACACACACACACACACACACACACATATATATATATATATATATATAGTCCACTTTATTTTTTTCACAAGGATTAAGAATAGTTATCGAAAAGTAAATTTTACTAACAAATTTTCTTTAATACCCTTATTTAAATGAATACAAGTCACAAATTTTTATATTTTTAAGGATATAAGTAATGGATAATTGTAAATGAATATAAAAATACTACTAAATATAGGAAAAAAACCATATTGTGAAACAACCCAAAACGGAAAAGCCGACTATATATATGGGATGGGGGGAGGGCTATTTTTACTTCTTTTATATTGGTTGAGTCCAACCATACATGACTCCTTTAAGGAAATTGTATCAAACAAAGCTTTAACTTACAACTTGTCAAATATGTTGGCAAAATACATGTATATAGCAATAAGAAATTTACACTCATTCCCGCTTTTTATATAGTGCAGGTGTCAATTGTTATTTTCAATAAATTGTGATTTGTAATTTTGGATACTGTAATGTAGAGTTGTTCGTGCATAAAAACTAATATTTTTCTAATAAAACCTCAGATGCAAAAGTAATTGACAGTGACTTTTATTAATAGTTATAGCAAATCTGCATGCGAACACAAGCAAATAATTGTCCTCATTGAGACTTAGAATACGCTCATAGATTTGCCGTAGTTAATGTTAAACTTGGAAGGAACACGGTGCCATCCATGGCTTCCCGAAAACAATTTTGGCCTAAAGAACGTGATTTCCATGGCTTATATTCGTGTCCTGTTATAAGTCAGAAAAACGATCAATAGTCCTTAATTAATAACATAACATGAACAACAATTTTTAATTTCAGTTTGTGATTGGACACCCTAAGCATCTAATCCTAATTAAAATAAAAAAATTAATTTTATATTTAATAACGCTAAACGAAAATTAAAATTGACCACATATGGATTTAAGGTTAACGACAAAGTGATCAGTTCCTTTCAACTCGGTGTATAATTTAGGAGGTATTGGGACAATGTTCAATAACAACAACATACAATGCAATAACAACATATAATGAGCAGTGAAAATAACGTACGTATACATGTATATTGTGAAATGAATAACAAGAGAATGAATGGAACAAAGTATTGAAATTCTGAACAGGCCCAATAAAAGTGTGATTTTTATATTATTTATTATTATTGATTATTTATTAAATTTTAAAGAGTAGGTTACGTTGAACCACATTAATTTTAAAAATCTCATTTTTTACTCTTAGTAAATGTAAGTTAATACCCTTTAAAAAAATGTAAGTTAATACATCTTTATCTTTATTTTATCTCTATCTTTATATATACCTCCATATCTTTGTAATAATAAAAATTGTTCCACCAGTGTGTAAAAACACACACTTTTCCACCAAAAACATGAATTCTTATTTTTTTTTAAAACTTAAATTGCTATAAAGGGTGATTGTGAGTGTTTTTTAATGGTTTTTAATGTAAAGGGGGAGAGAGAATGAGTAGAGTTGAGTGGTTGAGATTTGTGGATGTGATGAGATATGTGGATGTGATTGATTTAGGAGAGAGAACAAAATTAAAAAAAATAAAAAAAAATTGGAAAAAAAGTTCCCAATCAGGTTTATATACTAGTATTTTTCCCGTGCGATGCATATGACGATTAAAATAATTTATTTACATAAAACAACAATAATACAAAACAAAAATAACAAAACATATATAATATTATAGATTTCAATAACGGTTTACAAATTTTGATCCGAACCATTATCCTGTAAGAAAAAATATTATATCAGTTATTATAATCGATGATTTTAGGCAATAACAAATATTTGGGATCAAAATTTAGACAATACTTATTCGAACAAAAAGAAAGTCCTATTAAAAAATTTACCAAAATTTTTATCATCAACATCATTGAAGTGGCTAAGCCCCAACGATATTTTTGAACACGAATTTTAGAATATTATGCGATGTGGATTGTACATGTGTATTGTATGAAAGATAAGATCTATACACAAAGTATTTATAGGTGAAACTCTATATATTAATTTTTCAATAATAAAAATTTGTTCAGAATAATTGGGAAAAATTCAAAAAAATCAATAATACCTACAAATACTAAATATACAAAAATTGAAAAATTAATTTGAAAATGAAGAGGTGATTAAATAATAATTTTGACAATTATTTTTTAAGTGGATTGAGAAATAATGAAATGGGACACGAAAGTTATCGTTTTTCGTTTCTTTTTTAATTAATTAATTATTCATTATAAATTTAATTATTTAATTATTCACTATTTGATCTTAAAAAAATGACCCATTATTTGAACCGGTCAATACACATTATCTATGAAAACTATCTAAAACTACTCTTTTAATGTGCCAAAAATAAAAAATATTTTTTAAAATTTTTAAATATGTAAAAAGGTTTTTTCTAAAATAGAAAACCGCCATTGCTTATGTGGTATTGTACGAAGTTAGCACTTCAATTTTTGTTAATAAAAATAATATATATATATATATATAATTCAAAAATAAATAATTAAAATGTAATATCCAAAAATTAATATATATATATATATATATATATATATAAAATATTAATTTTCATTTTGGGAATTAATTTAATTGGTAGTATAAGTTGTAACTTTGATCTCCTATCATATTTTCATTACTGCACGCAAAACTAAATATAAAAAAAATAAAAGTATGTATAGATTAATTAAAATATTAAAATACATATAAACAAATATATATATATATATATATAAGTAAAATAAAACAACACCAAATAAAGAAAGTAGAATAAATTCAATAATAAAAATAAATAATTATTAAAAAAAGTTAAATATGACACTGTCACTTAGGTACTTTGCCTATGTGATTCTTTTAAATTTATATATAGTTAGATATATCACAAAATAACAAGCCAAAATTCAATACGGTAAGATGTGTTTGTCACTATGATAACTACGAAATTCAATATGACAATACATGTTACTTTTTATAATGTTTAGTTAGCAAAATTGTGCGCATAAAGTTCCATATGCATTATTGTTTGGTTAACAAAATTGTACGCGTGAAGGTCTATATGCATTATTTTAAGTTTGGAAAAATAGGTGACTTTAAACAAGGCAAGTACAATTTAGGGTAATAAAAAAGGATCCTACTTACTTACACAACAAATTGCATGTCAATTATTTTCAAAAGGGAAAATTATTGGGAGTTTTTATTAATTATTTTAAAAATATTAAACAAATATACATAATTGAAAAGTCGCCTAATTCTAATTTAAAAGAACTATGTATGATATTTTTCTTATTTAGTTTTGAATTTGATAATTATTTTCATGTAGAGAATGTAGAATCTAATTTAATTTCACATAAAAATACACTGAAGCTTTTATTTACCTTTTTTCCCATAAAATATTTATTAGTGATTCTTTTGTAGTAAGAGTTGCAGATTAAAATTTAAAATGTTACATTAAGAAAAAGTCACACTTTGATTAAAAAGTTAAGAATACAAACAGTAGCAAATATTAATTATATATACACACGACTATAAAATGGGTCATCTTTGACTTAAAATATGACATTTAAAAAATTGACGTATATTAAAGTATGTACTATTTGAAACAAAGTTTGTGCAATTTTTACTTTTCCTTTTCATTTGGAATTAAATAATTAATTTTTAGTGACGGTTTTTTAAATATAAGTCGCATATTAAATAAAATTAAAAAATCAAATATAGAAAAAGTTAGACTTGATTAAGTTGGGTTTAATAGTTATTTATTTGTCAATAAATTTATATATTAATTTTTGAACAATTAGAAGAGAGTTTTTATTAAATATTTTTAGAAATATGAAATAAATATACTTGATTGAAAACCCAGCCAATTCTAACTTAAGAGAACTCTATATACTATTTTTCTTATTTAGTTTTGTATTTGATAATTGTTTTCGCCCAAAGTACGTAGAAGCTAATTTAGGCCTTGTTTGATTCACATTAAATTTCAAAAATATTTTCTCCCTCCAACCACAAACTTCACAATTATTTTATATTTTTTAATACATCATCTCTCATTTTCAGTCACACAATCTACACACAATTCGAAACTTTAAATTTTAATGCAAATCAAACAAGGCCTTAATTTCAAACAAAATTTTGGTAAAACTTTTATTTACTTTTTCTAATAACATATTTATTGGGGATTTTTTGGTCAAAGTTGTAGATTAAAAATTAAAAAGTTTCATTAATGAAAAGTCACACTCGATTAAAAGTTAAGAATAAAAATGATCATATGCAAATATGAATTACATAAATACGCAATTATAAAACGGGTCACATTTGGCTTTAAAAGTAACATGTAAAAAGGAGGGATATTAAGTTATATACTATTTGAAACCAAATTTGGGAAATTTTTACTTTTTTTATTTTAAATTAAAAAATTATTTTTTTAGTGACGCATATTAAATAAAAAAATTCACATATAGAAAAAGTAAGACTTGGTTAAAAAGTTAAGTATAAAAAGATTCACATAAAATTATAGTTACATATGTACACAAACATAATAAGGCTAATATTTGGTTTTGAAATTTACAAAAAAAAAAAAAAAAAAGAAGGAACACTAGAATGTGAAGATATGTGACTTTTTTCAATATCTTTTTCTATTACAAATGTAGGTTAAAATCTTAGTTACTTATGTATTTATTATTATATTTATTTATTATGTAAACACTAATGTCTCATGTATTCAATGTCAAAATGATACTTTCAACAGCAAGTCATATTCAATTATTCTTATGTAAATATTTAATTGTTTGAACCCTAATATTATCTAAATGTTTATCGTCAATATTATGCAAATATATATTTCTTTGTAATTTTAATTCAATTTTTTTCCATTTAACTATTTTGAAGCAGAAAACATGAGATCTCAACAATATGTTCCTAGATCTCTCCTGTCGAAATAATAAAAAATGCATTTCCACAATGTCAACATATTCTCGTAAATCAAGCTCTTTCTTTCAGAAATCCATTAAGTACAACCAACAATGGTATTTTAGTGTTTCGTTAAACTAAATATTGTTTTATTTAATATTTTCATTTTTTGGATTGAAGTTTTTGATTGGCGACAAAGATGGTCAGCCAAAAAACTCAACAATGAATGTGGTGTTCAAAAAAAGTGCTTCCAAATTTAGAGTGATTTTTGTGATATATACTGTTTATTTGGGATAGATGCATGCCACCACAATGTTATTCTACCTATTCAAATTTACTTCTATTTAATGTATGTTACGTTATAGCTGTTTTAGTTTGATTGTCATGCGATGTTTAATGTGAGACACGTCATAAATATTTTACATTAATTATTCAATAATATTTCTTTGTTATTTCAATTATATTTGCATCTAATCGTGTTACTTAAGAAGATTTTCCTTTTCTATTTATAAGACCTACTCTTTAGAATGTTTTCATTAGTGATGGCAAAATGATCCGCGACGACCCAAATCTAATGGGGCCCCTTGCCCGGCAAAAAAAAGGTAACCCGATGGGATGGATTTGGGCTTCGTTTTGGGCCTCGTCACGGGTCGCAGGGCTGGTTGGCCTTGCCCCGACCCGAATTCAGTAGGTGTAAACCTTTTTTCTTTTATTTTTTTAAATTTAATATATATATATATATATATATATATATATATATATATATATTTTACAACTTAAAAAGTTCAAAATACTTTACTTCAACCAAAAAGCCCAACACATCTATCAACACAATTAGCCAATTACCCACACTAACACTATTATAGTATAATTGCACTAAGGGCTTGTTTTTACACAATAAATTTTCACTAATTTTTTTCTCTCATTATTTTCAACCACTTATACAATTACTTTACATTTTTTTTAATTTTCAATCACATATCTAATACGTCGTTCGAGTAAATAATTTCAATTGTGTATAAAACAAGTCCTAAAATTGGAAATTAGAAGGATTTTTTCCTTTTTTAAAGAGGTCAACAAATGGGGCGGGTTTGGTATCCCTTTCGCGCCCCAATCTGGCCCATAACTCACGGGATGAGTTAAGACATGCAAAAATTAAATGGGATGGATCACAGGGTGGGTGACCTGCCCCTTTGCCAGCACCAATTTTTATCTTGTACAAAATGTGCGTACAAATACTACATACTAGAACAATTGTTAACTAGTGTTTTCACCCGTGCATCACATGGGGTGATATATGCAATAAATTTGTAATTCCTACCAATGTTAAGAATATATCATTAATAGTATTATAATAAAATATGAAAAAAATACTTTATAGAGCATTGAACTTCACATGGTTTAAGCAATGAAAAAATCTTATAAAAGTTTTGACAAAGTTTCCTTTTTATTTTGAACAAATCCATCTTATAAATATTTTGGTTATAACTTCACACAATCAATATATACAATAATATAAAATTATCCTCCAGCATCTCAATTTCAAGAATAATCGAAGTATAACAAAATCATTTATTCTACTAAGAAACAACGATAATCAATGAATACAAATAACCTCATAGTGAGTGTAATAGCATCCGTTTGAAAAGTCATCATGAAACTGTTCATATCTTTGCTCTATTGGATTATTTTCACTCAATACATGAAGAATGATGGTATGAACCTATTGATACGGTAACCTATCACATGACCAGCAAGAAGAAAGTCACCAACTCTTGAAAAGTAAAAGGATAGACCTCATATTTTTTTATGTTTCCAACAACATCAAAAAATATTTCTGATCCAAAAAAAGTAATGTACCCTCTTACATCCAAAAAATACTGCTAACAAAGTATCGATATCCTAAAACAATGATCAAATTTTCACAAAAATCCTTGATGTTTTATAGCACAACCTGAAAATATATTAGATATAATACCATCTTAAGTCAAAATCAATGTAATTGCCCTAGATCCGAATTTCAATAACCAAAACAAAAAAGGAAAATCATGCATGTACATTAATTCAAACACAAAGCCTGCTTTGAATTAAATTAACAACTCATACCTTTGTCAATCTTCAACAACTACCTGAATAGGATATTTAGTAGCACACAACCAAAGATATATTAATGCAATATTCACTTTTATGTCGGCATATATAATCAACATACAGATATGTTATTTGGGAGATAGAATCCTAAATGAGTGGCAGGATTCCCGCCACTCAAGCATTCACTTTTATGGCCCAAGTAATGCTTTTTATATATATAAAGATTATTAGTACGGAAATCACAACATTTCAAAATTTAAGTGGCGCACTTCATGTTAATCTCACCTTATTGTTATACTTGTGGAAACCATTTTCACATTTTATCATTCATTTGTCTTAATTAACATGTAATATTTGTAACATGTAATATCTCATGTAGAGATAGTAACATTGGCGGAAGTTCAATTCTTGTACCTATGCGTCATCGTAGATTTTTCCCATTGTGTTTGCACTTAATCAGATTCAATGTCTTAAAAAGTATGCAAAGTCTGGTTTTTTATTTATTGTTCTTTTAATCTGTACAACATTTTACATTTTTAACGAAAACGATGATAATTTTATATTAATCGGTACTTTTAAAACTCATAGTATAGTAGTTTTTTTGCAAAATCACTTGACTAATTTTCAATAAGATATCATTTAAAACAGTGCGCAAAAGAGCATGCGACGACTGATAAACACTTTTGGTTAAATTTCGATTTACCAGCCTATTCCAATCGCGTCCTCGTCGAGGTTGGAAAAAGTTAATTATATTCACACTACAAAATATGTTATGTCTATCACTTTTAATTACATGAAAGTGTCTTCAATTTTGTTTATAACAATAATTATGCATTCAAATTTTTCATCATTAATTTTTAATAATCAATTACTTTGTATGTAAAATATAAGTTTATATTTTCTATCTGTTATATTTTATATTATTTAAAATTATCATGGATAAACAAGTAATTTGATATCTAAAAAAATAATTTTTTTAGAAAATCTATTTATATTGACCAAATTTATAATTAGTGAAAAATTAAATTAAAAATAATAATTGAAAGAAAAAAATTAAAAATGTATCAACAAGTAGACATAAATAAACATTGAATAATAATAAGAATCTCCGTAATATGAATATAATTTTTTTTGAAATGTCCATAATATGAATATGATTAGCTGTAGAAAAATTCTAGCTTCTTTGCAATGAGTACCTTCATGCATCCTACGATTGTACCGGTTGGAGTTTCATCGACCACGTCTATTAGGCCATCTCCAATGTGGCGTCCATCGGCAATTTTCATCCGAGGAGATAGAGACACAAGCCATGTAGTGGATCCCAATTTTTTGCATATGTGGTTTTTATTTTTCTATTTTTTATGACTTTTCTATCAATTATTATCCCACTATTTATTCATAAATTCCCGTATTTTCTACCCCTCTCATCTTTTTCACATTTTCCTCTCTTTTTTTCCGATATCTCTTTCCATTCATCTATAATTAAAATAATTATTTTCCCTCAATTTTTCTACTCTACATCATTTTCAATTCACATCTCCGAGATGGCCTTAGTGTACAAACCTAGACTATGGGTTGCAATTTGGCCTAGAAATTTCGTCCGCAGGCAATTACCTTTAAAATTATTACAATTTTAGCGTCTTCGATTTCACTTTCGTATCCTCGTAATATTTACCATTTTCAAACCCAAATCCAATAGAGTCACCCTGAAACCTATTAGAAAGACAAAATTGAGATATCCGTACCTTGTTCCTCACTCCTAACCACTTTACGAATATAGAACGAGAAGTTGACAAGAAGTCTTTGCGCCAAGGTAAACTCAAAACCCTAGAATTCATTTCTCGTAATTTTTTGTGCATTCTTATTTTCAGTAACAATATGGGTAGTTCTTTTTTGGATATTTGTTCATTCAGTTTACGGGTTTCTTTTAATTTTTGATGTTGTGATGTAGTTCGATATTTTATGGTGTGAGATGACATACTGAGAGTATATTGATGGGAAAAGGGAGGCCAAGAAAGGTTGAAAAACGGGTTTGTGGAGGTAATTCAAGTGAGAATTTATCAAGTGGATGTGGGTCAGTGAATATACCAGCAGGGCCGGTGTTCTATCCAACTGAGGATGAATTTAAGGACCCTTTAGAGTATATTTACAAGATCAGGCCCAGGGCCGAGCCGTTTGGGATTTGTAAAATTGTGCCTCCAAAAAATTGGAAACCTCCTTTTTCTCTGGACTTGGAGTCGTTCACGTTTCCAACAAAAACACAAGCCATTCACCAATTGCAGGCTCGCTCTGCTTCTTGTGATTCGAGGACTTTTCTGTTAGAGTATAACCGGTTTTTGGAGCAGCATTGTGGGAAAAAGGCAAAGAAGAGGTTTGTGTTTGAGGGGGAGGAGTTGGATTTGTGTAAGTTGTTTAATGCAGTGAAGAGGTTTGGAGGGTACGATAAGGTTGGTGAAGCGAAGAAGTGGGGGGAGGTCTTTAGATTTGTGCGGCCGGGGGGGAAGATAACGGATTGTGCAAAGCATGTGTTGCGTCTGTTGTATTTGGAGCATTTGTGTGATTATGAAGAGTACCTTTGTCGATTGAACAGAGAGAAAAAGAAAGGGTTGCAAGAGGGGAGTGGTTGCAAGAAATTGGAATCAGAGGTTGAGGTTTCTGGCTTCAAGAGAAGGAAAAAGAATAAAGATGGTGAAAGGGTTGCATCATGTAAAGTAAAAGAAGAAGAGCCCACTCAGATATGTGAACAGTGCAGAAGTGGGTTGCATGAAGAAGTCATGTTATTGTGTGATAGATGTAATAAGGGTTGGCACATTTATTGTTTGTCACCACCTTTGAAGGGGGTTCCGCCTGGAAACTGGTACTGTTTTGAGTGTTTGAATTCAGAGAAGGATACTTTTGGTTTTGTGCCAGGCAAGCGATTTTCATTGGAAGCTTTCAAGCGTGTGGCTGATAGGGTCAAGAAGAAATGGTTTGGATCAGCAAGTACATCAAGGGTTCAACTAGAAAAGAAGTTTTGGGAAATTGTGGAGGGATCAGTTGGCGAGGTGGAAGTAATGTATGGCAGTGACTTGGATACTTCTATTTATGGTAGTGGATTTCCTCGTGTGACTGATCAGAGACCTTCATCAGTCGAAGAGGACATCTGGGATGAGTATTGCTCTAGCCCGTGGAATCTCAATAACTTACCCAGGTTACAAGGTTCAATGCTTCAAGCTGTGCATAATAACATTGCTGGTGTTATGGTTCCCTGGCTTTACATCGGGATGTTGTTCTCTTCATTTTGCTGGCACTTTGAGGACCACTGTTTTTATTCTATGAATTATCTTCACTGGTGCGCAGTCTACTCATCTTATCAATTTACAAATTTTGTACCACGTTATGTATGATCTTAGCCATGTAGCTTTGATATTATGTCTGCTGAAAGAAATAAAATGAGACTTCAATGTATAATTATTTTATAAGAACATATTGTATATGAGTTCATGTTAGATCCAAATTTATAAGTATTCTGTTTGCTTAAAAACTGAAGAAGAGGAAAGATATGCCAACTGAATGACGGGAAGAATTGGCTTCGTTTTGCTGTTGCAAGACGTACATTCTCTGCCGTCATGCAAACTTCGAATGTGAAGTTGACATTTTAGGAATTCTGGTTCTTATTTTGATCTGAAGTTATTTTACCTTACAGTCGCTTGAAATTGGATTTGTTTTGTAACACATCCAATTATAGCTATAATAAATTTTAGAATGGTCTGCATGCTTAAGTGTTTGCATGTCCATTTGGTCATGGTTATTCATATTCAAAATTCTTTGGAGACTTTTGATTTTTTTAATGAAGTTTTAAGCAAACAAACTCCAATACAATATGCATGTCGTTGTTTTCATGATAACACTGCTTATTCCTTTCATGGATTTGGATGTATATATATGTTCCCATTTTTGGCATGCTTCTTGAAACGTGAGTTTGGCGACTACCATTTTCTCTTATTTTAAATGGCCCAGGATTAACTCAAAATTGGTAAAATTAACGTTTTATATATGTATATGTATCCCTTTATGTGTATAATATAGCAACAAATTATATTGTGTAGTTTCTTGGCACATAACAAATGTTGCCTCCTTTGCATTTCTACATTTATGATGGAAACTGTTTTTATCAATGAATAACATTATAGAGAGGTCATGTCTTTCTCTCACGTGCTCAAGTATATCTTCTATACTTGTGCTGTCAGTGTGTTGACAGATACCTCAATCTAATATATAGGTAGATATAATTTCTTGAATTTAATCATTTTTACATTCTTTCAGGGGAGAGCCAAAGTGTTGGTACAGTGTCCCTGGCAGTGATGCTTGTGCTTTTGAGAAGGTATTTCATTTGTATTCACTAATTCAATTTATGTTTTCCAACTAGTGCGAGGTTTGAGTGTTTATTACTCTTATTTTATTTTAGGACAAAATGGCGTTGAAAGCTTGCAATTTTTTAAATTATTTTATTTATTTATTTATTTATTTATTTTGTAATGTGTGACTTGTATTCTTATTTGGTGCATATATATTCTCAGTTGAAATGGGTACTTTAGTCAAATTTTGAAAACACCAGTTTTGTTGAAAGCATATCCAAATTAGGAAGTATATTAAAAGAAGATTTTGCTTGTGGTTAGGTCACCTTTAATTCCCTAAATAGCTCCTTTATACTTTGAATTGTAGCATGGGGCACGAGATGCGAGGATAATATTGAGTAGGAGTTCTTGTCTAATTGAAATTATATCTTTACTTTGATTCAACAGAAAAGATAGGGTGTGTTCTCTTTGTGTTTCTTTTGTCCCTTTTGAGTTTTCATCTTGTTTTGCGTTTTCCATTTTACGAAAATTGAAAATGCATTTGGGTTGTTAGCGTGAAAAACTATTTCTAAAAAGAGAATTAGACTTACAATAAAAAGTCCATAATAGTCCTAGACTTTTCAGACTACAGAATTTAGCCATCATCTTCGACCTAGCACCTAACACCCAGCCCACCTCCATTTGTCTTTTGGCTACTGGCTGTTTAGCTGGCCAACGGCGGACTATGTCCACTGGTGAAATGGTACACCATTAATGGCGAATCAAGCTTTCTAGTTTGCCGTTGATGATGATCAGAAAGTGGAATGCTAGTTATGAACTAGATCTGGTTCACCAGTGGATTTGGCTCGCCATTGGCGAACCCGGTTTTGGTTAGCCATTAATGGCGAACCCTTGTTTTTCCTTTAATGGCGAACCCAAGCTTGTGAGCCGTTGCGAACCTCCTAAAAAATGTGAGCTTGGTCCTTGCTGGCGGCTAGGACCATGGTTGTGGGGACAATGGCGTCGTCATGATGGTGGTGGCGGAGATAGTGCCTCCGCTGTGATGGTGGCAACAGAATGTCGATTGGAATAAAAGTTGAGACTTAAATGTTATTAATTATTAATATAAAATTTGAAATCCGAAAATGAATTTTTGCTACTTTCAATTTTTGATACACAAAACACCTAGAATTTTTTTTTTTGTTGTTTTCCGTTTTCTTTACAAATTTTTTTGTTGTTTTGAAAATGTGTTATTCAAAACGTGAAAGAGAATTGTTTTCGGAAAATTGATAATAGAAAATAGCCCAAAAACAGTAAAGGGAATAGGGACTTATATTTTAGACGATGAAAAGTTTCAACAAAGACAAGATATATAAAAGCAAACTTTTGGTAGTATTAGTAAATTGCAGCAACTATTCCATTCTTTCGCACCTTTCCTTTTATTCTTTTGGCTTCACTGACTTCATTGTACATTCTTTATTTTAAACTGGAACGTAAAAAGTTGGAACAGGATTGAAAAGAAATTTTACTTGTTTGTATTGAATGAACAACATGTACACCTTATAATATCTTTGGTATATTCTACTTGGTTTTGTGTGTTCAAAAGGGGTAAGCTATGTTAAGATAACAAGGTCAAGTCTCATGCCTTATGAGCCTAAGTGTAATTAGTCATTCCCTATTTAGTGTAATTTTAGTTATTCTAAGACCTTTAAGAAAATAAAATATGAACTTGTTGAAAGTTAAAAACCTACGTGATCACCTTAAGGGATGCAAAATAATCATAATAAATTTGAGTTAAATCTGTATTTCTTCTTAAATTCAGTATTTAATTTCTAATGTTCTATTTATTAACTAAACCTTTATTATTTAGTTTACTTAACCAGAAAAATTGCACATAAACTAAAAAATTTAAAAGAATTAGAGGTGTGCGCCTTTTCATCCCTAGGCCCGAATTAGTTAGTCAAATTAGGTTCCACCATTTTTTTCATGCCTCTTTCATGGGATTTTCGTTCACATCTCTTCCCCACCTTAGGAGCACAGGTTTTTTTTTTAGCAGGATAGATTCAATAGCTTATTCTTCCAAACTTCTGATGGTGATTCAGATAATTAAATTTAGAGCTTGTTTGGGAAGATTTTTCAAGTATCATAAATCTCCAAAATCATTCTCAATCACACCTTTCCACTGATGTGACAACTTTTTGACGATTTTTAAACTTTTCTGCACTATTGGACCACACATATAAAAATCATTAGAAAAGAAAATCTCTCTCAAACAAAGACTTATCGTATATTTGGTATACATTTTAGAAGAAAGTGATTTTTGGATATGTGGTAAAAAGGTTACGGCGACTAATGAACGTGTATTTAAAGTAGAAAAACTTGTCGCATCAGTAAACTTGTGGTTGAAAATGATTTTTAAGATAAAAAAAAAGTTGTAGCATATACAATCACAAACAGGCTCCTCTCTCTGCTACTCATGGAAAGATAGAGTGGAATAGGTTTTGGTGATAAGTACTTGGCTTTTCCTCTGTCAGTTTTGCTGTCAAGTGGAGACTATTAAGCGGGTGTTAGGACTTGTGTAAAAACAAGTTTTTATGTGTTTTTATGTGATATAGGAGAGAGAATGAGTGAGATTGAATGGTGGAGATTTGTGTAGAACAGGTAGGTCTCACGAGATATATGGATGTGAAATAGGAGAGAGTGAGTGGGATTGAAAAAATGTGTAGAATAACACCCGCTAAGAAAATCATATGGGGTGGGTTTTAACTTATTCTTTTATGGGAATTTAAGTCTTCCTTCGAGGCATTCTTTCTTCATCATCATTGTTAGGTTGGAATGATGCCCCCTTCCCCCTTCCTTTCATAGCTTCAGGAACTGCATTCCTTTTGGTTAGAAATGAGATTTCTTTCTTTTTGGTTTTTAATTACCAATAAAAAATGATTTCTATGCTTGGTTTGACTTTCAAAGTTGATGTCTCTTTGTTCGGGTTCTTTCGTCAAGACACAAAGGCAATTTTCAACTTGTGCTTTTATGCATGCAGGTAATGCAAGATAGTCTTCCTGATTTGTTTGATGCACAGCCAGATCTGTTGTTTCAGCTTGTCACAATGCTGAATCCTTCTGTCCTTCAAGAAAAAGGGGTTCGAGTTTACAGCGTTGTACAGGTATGTCATATGATCCTGTGTACTTGGAAGTACATGCACTGTTGTCTTCTCTGAGTTTTATAAACTAATCAAGTGCTGATTGCTGGATGTTATTATTCTTTTATCTGAATGGCAAAGCTTGTTGGTTCATTATAATCATTTACAATGCACAAGTTCTAATCTGATATATCTAAAAATAATGGAGGAGCAATTTACAAAGTTCAGCTGAGCTAAAGTTTTACTGTTTGTTGTTGACTATTCTTTAAGTGTGTATTGATTGCTCTGTTAATTTCCCGTTGCAGTTCTGATAATCAGTTCTTTCAGAATTTCAAGTTACAGTGAAGCCAGTAAAGTTCAATCATGATTAAGCTAATCCTTCCAAACTGTAGCTTTACCCGGCTAGAATTGATCTGTGTTTAGGTAGTCAGAATGTTTATATTCTTTGGATGTTAGCTGTCCCATATTTACTTCAATTGGCTAGCTATGATCTAAGTGTGTGTTTGATAGAGATTTTTATAAAAATGATTTTTGAATGTGTGGTTGAAGAGTGAAGTTATAAAAAAGAGAAAAGTTGTCTAATCAGTGAACAGAGTGGTTCAAAATGATGCAAGAAAAAAATGACCTACTAGAGTTGTAGCAAACAAGCTGTAGGTCTCAAACGTTTTCAAGCTTTCTTATTTTATTATATGATGAATTGACCTTGACTAGCTGATCTCTGAGTTCAGTTTCTTGCCTTATCTTATAGTTCTGCAAGCTGTTAATGCTATGGCCATGATTTTTTTCCTCATTTTTTCCCCTTTAAATTTTATTTTATTTTATTTTTCATTTTTGTATCTTTTTAAAAAAAATCTCTTCCATTTGTTACTTATAAAATTTGATTACCCATCACCTCTAGCAGCGTGAAATGCTTACTCTGGGGCAGCTTGATTCATCATACCTTTGAACTAAAGATGCTGCGTCTACGTCTGTTTAATCATCCCCATATTTTATCTTGACAGGAGCCAGGGAACTTTGTCATCACTTTTCCTCGATCTTATCATGGAGGCTTCAACTTCGGTGCGTAAAACGGTGCTTATATGCTTTTTATCCTTTGAAAGAGCTAGTTGTATCATTCACTTCGAAAACAATTATACATCAGGTTTAAGTCATAATTATTTGAAAACTTCGATTACTATTTGCAATGACAGGGTTAAACTGTGCTGAGGCAGTCAATTTCGCTCCTGCTGATTGGCTACCTCATGGTGGCTTTGGATCAGAGCTTTACCAACGTTATCACAAAGCTGCTGTTCTCTCTCATGATGAGCTTGTGTGTGTAGTAGGAAAGGTCCAGTTTCTCGCCCTGCCTGCTTTGTCTAGATTTTGTTTCTTACTTTCTTGTCCTTGATGAGAAATGAATGCATTTACCACCCTTCCATCATTGAAGATATAAAGCAAGATCGGTTAAGCTACTCATGCTTCAGAGTTGTTGCTCCTGGTTTAATGTACAATTATAGTTTTCCCCTGTATTATTTATTTATTTATTTTGAAACGAAACAAACTTTATATTATTATAAAATTGAGTTACAATAGAACATGCTCAGACTTAATAGGATGAGATACATAGTACACATATTGTAGGCTCTTAAGATCTAGATACAACAATTGCTCCAATCTCTACAGGTCTAGAAAAGATAGTCCCTCAAAGTCTTTAGTGTTGTATACCCAAGTTGCTACCCAAAACTTGATTTTTTCCCACATTCTACCTAAAGTTTTCCCCTGTATTTCCTTGAGTGTTCTCCAGCATTAAACAATGCTTTAGTTATTAGCAATGAGAATGATGGTTTGGAACATCACAGATTGCTTTGCTACTTGTTAGTGGCCATTGGATCATAGATTTGCTGTTAGAATAATATAACATCCACTCTATTATTATATGAGTATTGATTGATATCTGGTATGGTGAGCTGTAAATATTCTAATGTAGTACTGATTGTGGAAGCATAAGATATTTTCTATATTTCACAGTAAATGTAGTCGATTCCGAGTCCCGTCTGTCCCTATTTAGCGTCATGCCTTCTAAAAAACAATTGTCTATGTTCTGATCCAGCTCTGAAGTACCTTGGTTTTCTTCATCCACGACGTTGAAATGAATAAGAAATCATTTTTCTCCATATAGACACGAACTTCTGTGTTTGATCTTCTATTCCGCCTGTTGTTGTTAGTTGTACTTTTCCTACGATGGAAGCTATAAAAAGTTGTGTTGCTGTGGCATTCTACTCTTGTGCACCCATTTCTTTTCTTGATGTCACCGTCACTGGCATCGTACGAATCTACTGACGGTTTGTAGTTATTGGGATGCTTCTTTGCAGAGTGAATTTGATATCCGAGTATCAACTTACTTGGAAAAGGAATTGGTTAGGATATTCACTAAAGAAAAGACTTGGAGAGAGAGGCTTTGGAGAAATGGCATCATTAGATCTTCTCCCATGTCACCAAGAGAGCAGCCTGATTATGTGGGTGCTGAAGAGGTATTTTCGTTTGGATTTTATATCTGCAGTACTGTGGTCCCAAAATGAGATAATTACCAGCTGTGAGATACATCTCATGTCTTGTGCAGGATCCCTTGTGCATCATCTGCCAACAATCATTATATCTCTCTTCTATTGCTTGCAACTGTAGACCATCAGCATCTGTTTGCCTGGAGGTGAGTCAGATTGGCAATGCAGATGAATTTTAATGATGTATTTTATAGATATTTCAAGCAGGACATAGAAATTGTGGTGGTTAAGCAGTATCTGTGCCGAAGAAACTTTGTATTAACCAGTGAGTTCGTAGAGTGGGTTGTGGGATCTATTTTCGAAAGGGACCGGTTTTGGATTAAGTTGCTGTGAGCTGAACTTCAACACCCCCCCCCAAAACAACAACCACAAAGGAAAAAAGAAAAAAAGAAAAAAAGAAAGAGAATAAAGAAAAAGGAGAAAACTCAATTCTCCTTTTTGACCTGTCTCTCTAGAACAGATAAGAAAGTCTAATATGCAAATGGTGTTTCATATTCGGGGGGGGGTGGGTGATTTAGAGGGCATGTTCTGGCCTTCAGATATTATTTGAAAATCTCGGTGATCAGATGATCTAAGCCTTTAGCTTTTGTCAGTTTTAAGATTGAGAAATTGATCTCTGTTTGGCATCACATAATTGAGTGCGTTAATTTATTTTTTTTTTTCATCTAAGTAGTTTGATATGTTTATTTAATTCAATTCGGCGCTTGTCGTTAGATTATGAAATTGCGAAACAAGGATGCATTGGTCATGTACCTATAGGGCTCACATCCCTTCTTTCATGCAGCACTGGGATCGCCTTTGTGAATGCAAGCCAAACAAACGCTGCCTATTTTATCGTCATACGCTGAAAGACTTGAATGATTTGGTTCTTAGAACTGGCAAAACTTATTCTGAAGAGACACTTGGAGATATGCAGAAGGATAGATGCCCTGGGAAAGCAGTAGCTTTGACAAAAAAGGTTGGGCTTACCTTCTGGCTGCAAACACTAATTGTATAACTGACTTTTCCAAACCTATTTTGCTGCTTCATGGCTAGAATATTTAAAATTCTCTTTCAACATTTATTGTTGTTAGTGAAAGAAAGTAACTGCCTCTTCTTTGTATGAATTGTATCCGGGATATTTCTTGCCTGTCTGTTATTCTGACAGTTCTTATATGCTCCTACCTTCTGTTTTGGGTAGTTAAAATTGTTCTGAAAATCATGGAATAGGTTTTTCGGTGCATTAAGTTATTAGTTAAGACTTAAGATCAAATTTTTGTAAGTATTCTGTACTTAAAGTGATCTTTATTTCTGTTGCAAAATTTCGATGGTAGATAAATGATTATAACATTAGAATCACGGTGCTGGATTTGGATACAAGTAATGACAGGCACACTCTGGAGGTATTATGGAAAGTTCACCTTGTATTTAAGTATAGTTGTCATAAACAAGAAAGAATAGAATCTATGGCACACCTGACTGGAGATACTAGGCCAGGAGAAGAGGAACTTCGCCTGCATTATAGTGAAGAAATGTAAACTAATCTCAAGCTTCGTTTGATTTTAATCTTCAGCAGTTGAGGTGGTTTCCATTTTGTCACACATTTTTTTTTTGATAAGAAACAAGCTTTGTTATTATTACCGGCGGAACCAAAAAAGTACATCAATAGGTGGGCAAGCCGTCCACCATAAAAACAGTATACAAAGTCTAGTTCCTACTATGTACAATGGTACAAAGCGAACTAAAACGATCTAAATGGAACAAGAAATTTTCTACATTACAAAAAATCCCGCCTGCCCTGGCCCAAAGTCCTGAGAAGTATAATATATTATCCCAAATGTCGTCTACAGATCGCTCCAAGTTGTCGAAAATCCTTTTATTCCTCTCCATCCATAACACCCAAGCTGATGCCGTTAGAAGCAGTTTCCAACGCTCTCTTTTATGTTTTCTACTACCTCCAAAAGACCATTTGATAAGGATCAAATCTGACCACTTTCTCGGTAGAGCACTCGATATCTCAAAGAGTTGGATAATCCTACTCCATATCCCCTTGGCAAACTCACAATGGATTAGGATGTGATCTATGGTTTCATCTTCTTTCTTACACATAATGCAAAAAGATGGGGAAATGCTCAAAAAAGGTCTTCTCAATTGTAGTGAGTCACAAGTATTAACCTTTCCCAGAGACACCAACCAAGCAAATACTTTCACTTTTCAAGGCACCACACCCTTCCATATGAAATTGTATTGGGGAAAATTGGGCACACATGAGTTTTGACAAAGGGCATTCAAGAAAGATTTGCATGAGAAAGAACCTGAGGAATGACCCTTCCAAATTCTTTTATCGGGGATGGAGGGATCAATTTTTGTGGTTTTGAGCATGTTCAAGAGAGAAGTGAAGTCATCAATATCTCTGTCATTAAAATTTCTGCAAAATTCAAGGTTCCTGATTGGATTGGATTGGAATTGGATGAAAAGGAGACATCACCACTAATCACTGAATTTTTAGTACTTGATAAGCTGAATAGGCGAGGAAATAACTCTTGAAGAGTTTGATTACCCACCCATTTGTCTTGCCAAAACCGAATCTTATCACCCTTTCCAACAATTAGATTAGTGCATTCAATGAATTTATCCCACACTTTTGCAATGGACTTCCATGGTGCCCGAAGGGTGGAATTAATGTCAATATTTGCGTCCCAACCATTCGAATGTAGACCATATCTATTCAGAATAACAGACTGCCAAAGTGAATCCGACTCAATAGGGAACCGCCAAAGCCACTTCCCTAATAAAGCCAAATTCTTCAAGCGCAAATTGCCAAACCCCAAACCACCATTTTGCTTCATTTGTGTGACAATTTCCCATTTTACCAAATGATCACTGTGATTCTCTCCTTTGCCTTCCCATAAAAAATCCCTCATCATTTTCTCGATCACTTTTGTTACTTTCTTAGGCATCCTGAAAATTGACATGTAGTATGTAGGGATGCTCCCTAAAACTGCTTGCAAGAGTACAAGTCTCCCCCCTCTTGATAGGCAACTTCTATGCCATCCTTCCATTCTTCTAGCAATCCGTTCCACTACTGGGTCCCAAAAAGAGGAACTATTAGGACTCCATTTTGTCACACATTATTATGCTTTTCTGTAAGAAACTTGTCAAAACCTAGTCCACATTGTAAAGGTCTATATCTTTTTCCCTAAAAATGATTTTTTTTTTCCAGATATTGTAGTATTATTGAAAGCATGAGTTTTACTTTCTCCATCTAGGTAAAAGGTGTTCATGTCACGCACCTGCAGCTTGCAAAAAAATGGCTTCTAAGGTCACAAGAGATTCTCAAGAATCCTTACTCTAGGGATGCTTATGCAAGTTCACTAAAGGATGCTGAGCAATTTCTTTGGGCTGGTTCTGAGATGGATTTCGTAAGCTCTAGTTCTCATATGATCTCTTGTATATGCAGAGCGTGGATTCTTGCAACTGAAGGTGCTTTTATTTTACGTGATTTGTAGGTGCGGGACATGGCACAGAAAATGATTGAAGCTCGAAATTGGGCAGAATCTGTAACAGATTGTCTTTCTAAGGTGAAAATGTGGTCATGCAATCGGTACAATGACACAGAGAGAGTGCGGATGGATTGTGTTAAGGAGTTGCTCAGGTTCGATAATGCCCCTTGCAGTGAGCCCAGTCATCTTCAGTTGAAGGTTGAACTCTTTTCAATGACAATGTGTTTTCCCCTTGGTGTCTTGTGACTCTGGATCATTCATTGCTCTGTGTATGTATATGCAGGAATATTACCAAGAAGCTAGTAAGCTGATTGAAGAAATTAATTCTTCTCTGTCTGTGTCCACAGAGATATCTGTAAGATAGTTCTTTCCTTTGGTGCCTTGATTATATTTATATTTACGATATGATGCGACCTTTTGAAACCTAGTCTTCTGGGCCACGGATATGTATAATTCTCTGTTTTGTGGTCTCTGCCTCTTGCGGTTTCCATCTGCACACCTACACGAGGCACTCCTCTAACCTGTGTCTCCCTCTCTTCCTGTCCCTCTGTGTATTCAGTATTCACAGACCCCTCTCTCTCTCTGTGTGACACACACACACAGAGACACCTGCAATTTCTGAAGTGAACTGTACAAAGATGTTAACAGAAGTACATTGATTTTCTGATAAATTGATTTGTTTATTTGATTAATTCTTCTGTATCTTCACTTTTTCTAATTGCACTTCAGGTATCTGATTGGGAGATTTTATATTCCAAGGCTCTTGAGTCGCCCATCCATGTGGAAGAAAGCGAGAAACTAGGATGCAAGCTGTCAGTTGTGAAGGTGTATTTTGTCTGTACATCTTAGAACTGGGCTGACCGGAAACCTCCCATTACAAGCCTTAGCATGTCGTTACTTGGTTGAATAACAAGCCTTAGTGTCATATGGTTACACGCTTATGGAGTTCTCTATTTCTTAGCTTTTAATTAATTTGGACTACTTAGCATATGGTTTTTAACACCACTACCATTAAACATTAGGAAATTTTTTTTTCTTTTTCTTTTTCTTTTTCTTTTTCTTTTTCTTTTTGTCCCTAGTAAAATTTGAATTGAATCAGAAGTAAAGGAAGCTATTCTATATCTTTAATAGACTACGAAGGTAAATTAGCAGAGAACATGTGTATGAATCAACCTTCATTTTGTGGTCTTTAGCACATTTAAGTATCAGAGATGCCCATTGATGGATGTTTTCGTTATTTATCTGAATATGAAAATGGGGTGTTTTTCCTTCTGCATTTTAGAAGCTGCATCTGTTTCTTCTCCTTTTATCTTTTGATGCATGTCATAATGTGTTGTGGTTGTACAGGTTTGGCAGGACACTGTGAGAAATTGCATCTCTGAGAAATCTCCTGGTGCAATTGAGGTAGATGTACTTTACAAGCTGGAGGCTGAGGTAATTTAGAACCTTATTTGCTCTGAAGTTTCAAAGACATGTCACTCATTCAGCAGAACCCTGACATTCAATATGTGTCTGCCCTACCAAACGTTGAGAAAACCGCTCTAATTTCTATTAGGTTCCTCTGTTAGAAAATATAATATAACTTGTTCTCGTTTGTGTTTTCCAGATATTAGAGCTACAACTTCAGCTACCTGAAGCTGAATTGCTTTTTGATTTAATTAGACAAGTTAAATCTTGTCGGTCTCAGTGCAACGAGATGCTGAAGGATCATATCAGACTGAAGGTTGTGTATAGCAGATATTGTAACTTTTTAATCATGGACATTGGACATGAATCTTTCTTTAAGAATTACATATTTGTTGTCTGCAGAAAGTTGAACTGTTTATCAAAGAATGGGATTGTTTTACTGTTAATATTCCAGAGCTAAACCTTCTGAGACAATACTTTACTGATGCCATATCATGGATATCCCATGTTGATCGGGTTCTCATGAATGTTCATGAACGAGAGGATCAAGAAAATGTCGTTGATGAGTTAACCAACATCCATAAGGATGGTTCAGCAATGAAAATTTGGGGTATGAACTCATCCACTCTGATCTTTTCTTGCTATAACGAGTTTCAACTTTGCGTTGTAGAACTGGATTATTATTATTATTATTATTATTATTATTATTATTAAATATTGACATCTGTAAGTTCATCTGTTTGTCTTTTTCAATGCATATGTAGTTGATGAGCTGCCTCGCGTTGAGATAGAGCTTAAGAAAGCTTGTTGCCGGGTTAAAGCTTTGAAGGTAGTTAGATGCAGGCTATTTCCTTTTGAACATGAACGGTGTTACAATGACTTTTTTGTTATAGCTCTTTTTATTTTTGTTTTGTTCTTTTTTGATTTGTTATGGCTTCAAAACCAACTGCTTTGTTCATGCATTTGGTCTGGTTTGTAACTTATATTTATATGCTTAATACACCGGTATCGCATGCCACCCTTCACTGGGGACTGAGTAAAGAAACAATGAGCTTTGCATCCTTTTCAGACCTACAGTTTTAGTTCTAAATCTTTGGGACTTGATTTGTGAGAACTGTTTTCAGCATGATATTTAACTGAAGTATAATTTGGATAAAGTATGAGTTCAAGGAAACAAGAGATTTTTAGTTGGGAAAGCTCGAAGGAAACACATTGAAATTACCATAGGATAAGACGGATGCATATCGTATTATGCAGGTATATACTTGCTAATTAACTTACTGTTGTAGGCACTTCAGTGTAAAATGTCCATGGACTTCATCCAGGAACTGATAATGGAGGCAACGACGTATGATCTCTTTCGTTTCTTTATTTACCTTTTATGTCTCGTAAAATGCAATACGCTACTACTGAGTTCAAAACTTTGCATGCCTCGTAGATTGCAGATCCCGAAGGAGAAGTTATTTGTTGATATCTGTGGAAGATATGCAGTTGCCATGCGGTGGGAGGAAAAAGCAAAGCATCTTCTCGTTAGCGAACAAAATATGTCTGAATTTGAGGATATTCTAAGGTTTTGAATCTATCTTTTTCTCATTAACCTGAGTGTTCCATTGATGCCCGGGTTCTGATATCTGAATCAAAAAATTGTAGGGCATCTGAGGACATATGTATTATTCTACCTTCTCTTATCCATGTCAAGGATGCAGTGTCAACGGCTAAGGCTTGGTTAGAAAAGGCTAAGCCATTTCTATCTCGTGATATACCCATCATATCAGACTCCATTTCTTCCCTGAAAGTTGAGGCCCTGGAGGTTGTAATGATGTTCTATTGATGATTTATTTGTCGAATTAAAGAATGTGTCATGACAATATATTTGATACTGCAGAAGTTGGTCGCCGAGTCGAAGTTTCTAAAGGTATATTTGGAAGAACGTTCAGTTACTGAAGAAGTTCTAAAGAATTGCATGGAGTGGGAGCAGGGTGCCAGCACTTCACTGCAGGATGCAGAGAATTTGTGGAAAATTGATAGTGTTGGTGATGGGAATGCTAGCTCTGTTATTCCCAAATTTCAAGATTTTCTTCTTTCACTGGAGTCCACCATGGAAGCTGGGCTCTCTCTCGGTCTTCAGCTTGATCTGATCCCAAAACTTCAAGATGCTTGTTTTACTCTTCAGTGGTGCACCAAGGCCCTCTCGTTCTCTTCAGTTGTGCCGTCTTGTGAGGTGATTACTTGTTATACTGGGATTACAAACAAATGAATAATACATTGTTAAATTAGACTTGATCATTTTTGTCTCATTTTTGTACTATCTTGGTGTTTGGAGATCTTATGCATCTAATGAGGCTTACGTTGAAGTGTCTCCACTTCGAGAAAATTTGTTTACTGCATTATTAAGCAGTAAGCAATAATGCCAACTGTCTCCTTGGTTTAGTTTGGAAGTGCAATGTACTTTCTAGGGATGATGTTAATCTGTCTTTGCTTAATTCTCCCAGAACTTGAAGTTCTTTTCTAAGCTTATTTTATGCTCATTGTAAATTAGATTTTTGTTCATTGTTTAGTGGGAAAAACCTACTATTTCTTTTTGGGTTGTCTTCATAAGATAGTGCATGAAGCACATTTTCTTGAACTTAGTCTGCCTATATTGTGGAGAAGAAAGGCATTTACTAACTTGAATTTGCAGAAACTAGCTCAAAATTGGGTTTGCTGTCTTCATTTTCAAAACATAAGTCTGTGCTGGAAATCTGTAGGTTACTGGTTGAACTAGTTCCTTCTCTCTTGCCTAGTGATTGAATGTGTAAGAAATGTCTGGACATGTCTTTAGTTAAAGATGTTCATTTTGTAATTCTATATAGCCATCAGATGAATATTATGAATTGTTGGATATGAAGTTATTCGCTTAGTTTAATTGAAGTCCATAGTCTTTTCTTCAGGATTCAAGAAAAAAAATTACTCTGATTCTTTTGACATACTTTCTTAACACGTGTCATTAAGAGTTGTAATATGTTCTTGATTAGTGCTAACTATTTAGTCTGATTGAATCGATTGGAGTACTTGGATTCACTGTTTGTTTTGCATGTTGGTTTGTGACTTTGTCTTCCTATAACTGAAGGATAGTATATCATACGATTTCTTATGGTTTTAGGAAGTTGAAATGCTGTTGGAGGCTGCTTCAAAGCTTTCTGTAACCTTCAAGTCTAGTACTTTATGGGACAAACTGATAGATGCAATCCATTGGCTTAGGCAAGCCCTTCAAATTCTGGCTCCTCAAAATTGTGGACAGTTTAAGCTGATCTCTGCTGAGGAAGTTCTTGTACTGTATGAGGTATCTTCTGTTGTTAGATTGCTTTTGATCTACAGACCTTTAGAATCAGATAATATGTATTAATACTCTTAGTTCACTTGACGGTGCTTAATTGCCTGTCTTTGTAGTTAGACACCACACATGACTGATGTAACATCCTGAAATTGCAGAAAATCTGGGTCCCATTCCCGATGATTGTTGATTGCCTTCAAAATTCTATTCGCAAACATAGGTGAGTTGCTATCTCTAATTGCAAACTTTGGTCCCACTTTGCATATTTTGATCTGTTCGGTGGAATTATTCATCTAGATTTGTGTGAAAGCACATAACTTCCATTGGCTTAGATGACGGTTTATTCTAGCCAACGGTGGTTGACAGATGTGCTAGTTTCCTGATAATCAAGTGCCTTGACATTAGTTTTTTCTTGATAGGAATTAGAAAGTGGGATAAGTAGGACACTTTGTCTACTATGCATGCCATAGGCTTAAGTGGCAGTGATTTTGAGATTAACTACCTTGTACCACGCTCCTTCTCTATATTCTTTTAAAGTCTTGGTCAGCTGTCTTGTGAAGATACGCTTATTTTCCTTTTTTGTGTATTCCAGATTATAATTTACTTGCCTTGTATATTTAGCTTCTTCATTTCCTAATGTGCTCATGTTGTTTAATGTGCCTTGTTTTCAACCCAAACGAACTGTGTTGTATTTCAATGTTTGACATATCCAGAGAACTTAAAATTCATAATTTTAAAACTATATTCATGTTTTCCAAGTTACTTCCTCTGTCCCATATCCAGAGAACTTTAAATTCATAATTTTAAAACTACATTCATGTTTTCCAAGTTACTCCCTCCGTCCCATATATATAGGTAAGTTTTATTTTTCACAAAGATTAAGAATTGTATTGGAAATATATATTTTGTAAACCGTGTTCCTAATTTACCTTTATTGAGTAGAATTTAAAATTGATAGGTGTAACTAAGTATTAAATAAGGGTATATTAGTAAAGTGTTGTAAATTAGGCTTCCCGAAAAAGAATCAAGTCTATATATTTGGGACGTCTAAAAAAGGAAAACAAGCCTATATATTTGGGACGGAGGGAGTATAATTTACTTGCCTTGTATCTTTAATTTGTTCATTTCCTAATAGGCTCATGTTTTTCAATGTGCATTGTTATCAACCCAAATGAACCTATTAGATTTCAATGTTTGACATATTTCAAGAACTGTAAACTAATATTACTTGTTAAAACTATTTTAATTGGAATTTCTTAGTATGGGATGTAATGGGATGGAAGGAGTCTTTGGTAGTGGACGAAACCAAGATCATTCAGTTCCCAACAATACACTATGGAAAAGAAAATGTGGATTATCATTTTTCCTTTTATCATAATAAACATTCTTCTGGGATCAAGGGCCATGTCCTAGTGGTTAGGAGACAAACGTTACTCGATAAACACCAAGGTTCAAATCCCACAGCCCTTCCCCTCCATCCCTTGTTTAAAAAAAAAAAAAAAAAAAAAAACCATACTTATGTTTCATTATACGATGCCTGTGAAAGATTGATTTCGTCAAGTTCATGAATCTACTGATGACTCTGGCTACTGGTATACATATTATAAATGTTCTGGGCTACTATAAATTATGTTCATTGGGCAGCATTCTGGCTTCTGTATGCAGTGAAGAAGTGATTTAGCACACAAATCGTGGTTTAATTTTGTGTCCACGAGTGGGCTATGTTGTGATTAGGCCAGTTACCTGCCTTCATTAAGAGTAACCTTAAGGCTATTATTGCCTCTGGTTAAATAGAGGGGGAAACTACAGAGTTCCAAAATTTGCATTCTGTGCATTTTTATTTCAGTAGTATCTTACTAATTAGGGATAGATCGCTAAATTCATTGGATTATTGGCCGGTTTTCTAATATATTTCCATGTGTTCATAGTTTGTGGCTGGAGCAAGTGCAGCTATACTTTAAACTTGGATATGAAGATCGATCATGGAGTAAATTGTTGCAGCTGAAAGTAAGATGATTTTGGTTATAGCATCCTCATGGAACTGTTAGGCATTTATTTTGGTGCTTGCCTTGAGTTTATCCTTTATGAATTTGATCAAAGATTTTGGGTGCGCTTTCAATCTCTTTGGGTATATTTGTCTGCTGATAAGGTGTTGGCAGAGTGTGACAGGATTTCTGATTGTGCCATGCAATTATGAACTCCAGTGGGGGGATGATTTAGTTAAGGAATCATGTGAAATTTTTAGGGTTTCAGAAATTGCGGGCAAATTTTGCATTACCAGGGCGATAATACTACAACAACAACAACAAACTAAGCCTTATTCCCTACAGATAGGGGTCGGCTGTATGGAACCATATGAGAACTACGTCGGATCGTGGGTATGAGTTTTGCTATACCACGCCTTCCTATCCAAAGCTAGTTGCCCATCTACCTGTTTAATAAGCATATCTGTACGAATGACTTGCATCCACGTTTGTAACGGTCTTCCTCTACCTTTCCTTATATTTCCTACCCTAATACTCTCACTCTTTCTCACGGGTGCATTCTCGGTCTCGATATGTGTCCAAACCATCTCAATCGGTTCTCCCTCATCTTATCCTCAATCGGGCGACTCTAATCTACACGAATATCTTCATTGGTAATTTTATCCTTCCTAGTCTTACCACACATCCACCTCGGCATCGCATTTCCGCAACATTCAATTTGTGTTCATCTACCTTCTTAGCCTGACACTCGCTACCATATAGTAATGCCGGTCTTACTGTTCTATAAATTTTCCTTTTAATTTTAAAGGCATAGCACGATCACATAGAATCCCGAAGCACCTCTCCACTTCATCCATCCAACATTAATCTGTGATTTACATCACCTTTTATGTCAAGATTGGTTTGAACCACGGATCTAAATATGAAAGCTATCTCTCTTGGTACTACCTCACTACCTAGTTTCACCACAAGAGGATCCACTCTATGCTTACCACTAAACAAACACTCCATATATTACTTTTTGATTCGCTTAACCGAAAACCACGAGCCTCTAAAGTATGTCTCCATAGTTCTAACTGATCATTTATACCAGGGCGATAATACTGCAAGGTTTTTTTTTTTTGGTTGGTAATAATGCCTAGTGAAACCAAGGCGGTATAAATGATCGATTAGAACTATGGAGACATACTTTAGAGGCTCGTGGTTTTCGGTTAGCGGATCAAAAGCGTAATATATGGAGTGTTTGTTTAGTGGTAAGCTTAGAGTGGATCCTCTTGTGGTGAAATTAGGTAGTGAGGTAGTAAGCGAGATAGCTTTCGTTATTTAGGATCCGTGGTTCAAACCAATGCCGACATAAAAGGTGATGTAAATCACGGGATTAATGTTGGATGGATGAAGTGGAGAGGTGCTTACGGGATTTTATGTGATCGCATTTATGCCTTTAAAATTAAAAGGGAAAATTTATAGAACAGCTTGTGAGACCGCATTACTATATGGCAAATGTGTCAGCTTAAGAAGGTAGATGAACACAAATTGAATGTTGCGTAAATGCGTGATGCCGAGGTGGATGTGTGGTAAGACTAGGAAGGATAAAATTACCAATGAAGATATTCGTGGTAGATTAGAGTCGCCCGATTGAGGATAAGATGAGGGAGAACCGATTGAGATGGTTTGGACACATCATGGAGACCGAGAATGCACCCGTGAGAAAGAGTGAGAGTATTAGGGTAGGACATATAAGGAAAGGTAGAGGAAGACCGTTACAAACGTGGATGCAAGTCATTCGTACAGATATGCTTATTAAACAGGTAGATGAGCAACTAGCTTTGGATAGGAAGGCGTGGTATAGCAAAACTCATACCTACGATCCGACGTAGTTCTCATATGGTTCCATACAGCCGACCCCTATCTGTAGGGAATAAGGCTTAGTTTGTTGTTGTTGTTGTTGTTGTTGTTGGTAATAATGCCTAATCTAATACAGATATTGTTGGTATTTGTGAAAAGAATATATGTAAAGTTAAGAAATTACGTGCATTCTAGAAATTAGGGGAAAAATTTGCATTGCATTACAGGAGAGAAATCTTGGAGGAAAACATGAAGCTACAGTAACATCAATGTAAATTCACCAGAAGTTGCAATTTGGTTCCAGCAAATGAGATTGTAAATTTTTGCCTCGGGGGTAAAAAATACTGCATTATGGAGGCATTTGCTTGACAATAAATGAAAGAACTAGCTCCTCTCTCTCTCTTTCTGTCTCCCCCTTTTTTGTCCCCTCTCTTTCTTTTCTTTGCGCTGGCCCTTGTACTCAAACGAAAGATAAAACGAAGAACTCATGAAGGCAGGTTTAAAGCTAGAAATGCTATCACATTTTTCAGCCTTCCAAATTGCTTCCATTAGAGAGTTTAAATCTTGGGTAACATATTTGGTTATTATACCATCTTGCTTTTTCTTTGAATATCCCTTGCATTTTTCTGCGGTATCTTTTTTGTTGATTTGTGTTTGATTAATAACATGAATGATGTAAACATTGGGCATTTGTTTAAGAAGGTAAATTGAGATTTGACGGCGGGAACACAAATTTCGAAACACCTATGATTTTATCTTATTTTGTTTACTAAGGTGTAGAGTGCTCGTACATGGAGACTAGAATGCTTGCTCTATTTAAAAACGCCCTGACAACATTACTTTTCTTTGTTGAGTTTTGATTATTGAATTGGAAAATTATTCAGGAGCTTGGAACCGCTGAGGCCTTCAGTTGTGTGGAATTGGAGAAGGTATGTTCTGAAGTTGAGAAAGTTCAAAAGTGGAGAGAGTGCTGTGAGGATATAATTAAGCCTTCTAGTGGAAATGGCAATATGCTGATCAGTACTCTCCTCGAGGTTTGTGCACATCAATTGTCCTTACCCATTTTTATGAAAATTTGGGTGACTTAGTTGTGCTTTAAATGTAAATATCAACAATCTTCTGAATTTTATGCAGATGGAGAAAAATCTTGGTAGAGCTTTTGGATTGTATAAAAAATCTAATAATTCCGAAGCATCTCTATGTATATGCTGCTGCAGTGATACTAATGATCAAAAGCTGCGAACTTGTTCTATTTGCAAAGACTGGTATGGTTTCTAGGTCCAAGGTTCAGTTCTCTGAATAACAGAATCCTAGATTTTATTTTATTTTTTATTTTATTTTTATTTTTATTTTTTATAATTTTTATTGGGATCAAATAGGATAATACTCATAAACAGATAACTCTGGGAATAGTTTTTATTGCATTACTGTGTTGTGGCTATTGTTTGCCTGACTTTTTCGATTGCCCAGCTTCCACCTGCAGTGCTTGAAACCGCCATTAGGTGATCCTAGTGTCACGCCCTTGTTTATATGCCTCTATTGCAATTTCCTAAAGAATGGAGAACTTCCTGTCAAGAATTCTGGTTTTCTGGTTTGTATTTTATCATTTAATATTTTTCTTCTTCGCATGGTCTGTCAGCATCATCTGATCTTCTGTTTGTTTATGTAGAGAATTGGACATAAGCATCCTGATTTGAATGAACTAACTGCACTACTCTCTGGTGCTAATGATCACTGTTTAAGGTATGGATTGCTCTGTGCATTTCATAATTTCTTAATAACCTATGTATTTTGTTTTTTAAATTTGGAAATGGCACTCTCTTCAAAAGTTATCCAGTGCTTAAAGTCTTTCCCTTCTTCTCTTGTTAAATTACTGTAAGAGTTCTTTGTGTTAGTTGAAATTTCTCATATGTCAATGAGAAGAGGAAACATAAGAAGGTAGGTATTTTCTGAGCTTTAATGCTATGATTTCATTCCAGAAGAAAATGCACTGAAGAAGTGGTTAAACATTTCTTTTGAGGTTTTGGGGTACCTTCACTACCGCCAATACCTTGCTTTCTTTTTTTGGCTGAAGCCAGGATTATCCCGGACGCTAGTTGTGCACTCTCTGTTTGGAGTATTCATTATAAAGTAATATAAACAAGTGTTTGTGGGTCCATTGGAGAAGTTCGTTCATTTATAAATGATTCATAAATTTTGCCAAATGGAGGCTAGTTATTGTTTTACGTTGAAATTATCTAGTAATGCAAGACAGTTTTATCTTGAGGATTTTTTCTGAAAGTGATTTCGTGCTCTTCTTTTGTCAGGATTGAGGAAAGAGAGATACTTCACCAAATTGTTGAGAAAGCACTCACATGCAATGCTTGCTTAACAGAGTCAGTGGATTTTGCTTTTGCTCATCTTGATAAAGATCTCAGTGAAGTAATGGAAAAATTGTGCATTGTTTACAAGGTATCTGTTTTACAGTCTCTTATTTTCTTAACGTCAACACAATTTGCTTCCTGAATCAATATACATGTTATATTTTTTTTAATATGAAATATGGTCTCAAAGCATATGATTGTTTTACATCTTCCTGAGTGTGTCAGCTATGAATTTTTAAGTGGTCATTCTCTGTTCATATTGAGTGAAAGTACCATTCAATGTACACAGGCAATTGAAACAGCAGGAATTTATGATTGTGAGGGATACCAAAAATTTGAGCTTGCATTAACAAGAAATTCATGGAAAATTAGAACTCAGAAATTATTAGAAAGTTCTGAGAAGCCCACAATTCAGCAAGTTCAACGGCTCTTGAAAGAGGTAACGCGACGCCATATCTTCTCTCTGAAGTTAACACATATGACACTAAGTTACGGACACATCTGTTGTGGATGTTTTTAGGGACTGGCAATAAGCATTCTTCCTGAAGATTATTACAGACAACAATTGACTGCATTGAGGGACATTGGCTTGCGATGGGCAGAAACAGCCAAGAAGGTCTCGGGGGATGGTGGGGCACTTGGACTGGATAAAGTTTTTGACCTCATCACCAAGGGTGAAAATTTACCTGTCGATTGTGTAAAGGAACTAAAGTTACTGAGGGACCGTAGTATGCTTTACTGCATCTGTCGAAGACCTTACGACCAGAGACCAGTAATTTCTTGTAGTAACTGCAATGAATTGTATCATCTCGACTGCATGGAAATCTCTTCAAGACCAAAGATTTATGTTTGTCCTGCTTGTAATCTTGAATCAGTAGAGGGTATGGGTGGATTGACACCAATGGTACATGAGAGGTATGTTTAACTTGTCGTTTTGATTAGATATCCAAATTTGGGTACCTTAATGTATCCGCAGGTGATTTGATGTGTGAAACCATGACATACACCTGGTTTCATGCATACCACATTAGATGTGGGTATAATATGTACCCAAATTTGGGTACTGATCAAAACTAGTTTAGCTTGTTACATTGGTTTCTTTACATCTTTCATTGAATTTTCTTGCACGAGAATTTAGCGTTTTGTGGCATTTGGATTTAGTCATTGCTGGTTTTTGGCAGATTTAATGTTGGCAAATTTGAAGAGCCTCAAACACCGTCAAGGCGAACTGAACTGCGAAAGAAGTTGAAGAGACGGAGGTCTGTTTCGAAGAAGGCGAGATTGGCAGTGGAAAATGGACGAGGTGGCGATTTTAGAGGTCGTGGCTGTGAAAGATTGTTTTGTTGTGAAAGATTGTTTTGGAGCAATCGGAAGCCTTTCAGAAGGCTGGCTCGAAAACGTACTGAATTTAAGAACCTTACTCCATTTGTTTATGTACAAAATAATTGATAGCGTAGAGAAGTGCCTATTTATCAATTTATAGAACTAGACTTTTTGTACTAAACCGTTCAATCACTTTTTGCTCTTATTTTCTTGTCAGAATAGAAGTTAGTTTTATCCATAGGTTTTTGAAATTGAAACGCTTTTCAATATTGGGGAAAATCTTTTTGCATTAATTTTGCGATGATTTTATTTTATTATTTTATTTTGTGGGGACCTCCAAGGTGCGATTGGTGTTGAAGCAGAGGCGATCTCTGTGTCCAGATTTATTGATGCATTAGGCATGTTAGTTAAATTTAGTACGACATCGTCAACTTTCCAAATGGGCTCCTTGCTCTCCGTGAAGTGTAATTAGACCAGAATCGACCCAAAATAGTTCGACCCAACAAAAAGTGAAACCCGATGAAAACTTGAGGAAAAAGAAGGCCCCATACATGGATCCACAACCGGAGCCCAGTTTCCGAGTTGGGTCCTTGCTCAAATCCAATAAATCTCTTCGTGATATTTCGAGGGAAATTAGTAAATATTTGTGATGAAATTAGTAAATATTTCCAGTCTGTATGATAAGTCTTTTATTGCATTCATTTTTCATTTTTAATTTTTCTGTATTCAAATGAAACAAAATTGTGAATATATATATATATATATATATATATATATATATATATATATATATACATATTAAAGATTCAACAAATTTAAAATACGAGAAAGGTATTTTGTAAAAGGTTCACATCACACATTCATAAGTGTAATCAATCATACTCTAGCAGATCCAAATATTATATGGCTGCTCCAAAACTTTTCTATCTTTGTCAGCTGAGTTTAATATTTATTTAATTAAAAATTTCCGCCTCTCCACAAAATAATATAATTGTGGATTGGCAAAGGCTCAATGCTCATATATTAGGTGATAGGGAATAGATTATAATGGTTTTTAAAAGTTTTTAATATAAAAAAGGAGAGAGAATGAGTGGGGTTGAGTGGTTGAGATTTGTGGATGTGATGAGATATGTGGATGTGATTGATTTAGGAGAGAGAAAAAATTGAAAAAAAATATTTAAAATACTTTTAAATTGATCCCAATCAAACTTATAGTCATAAGGCGTTTCAATTTGACCTCAAAATCAAGGATACATAGCCTCACGTGCCACCTTCAGATTTTGTGCTGTCCACCACGTGATTTACTTTTCCTTTTTTGCTTTGTACGTCTTTGCATCTATTTCCTCTTTTCTATTTACCAAAAGAATATAAAGTAATTCTCACCCACGCACCTTTTCTGATTTCATGATTATGATTTGTTCATTGATATCATTTTCCAATTATAGTCATATTTACTCTCAACAATCTCTTCAGACACAGTATGCTAAGTACATATACAATTTTAATCTTCAATCAGGAAAACATTATGATGAGTTAATATCCGTGGATTACTCAATTTGATACTTCAGAGTAATGAGAGGTGTCCACCTTCATTTCGCATATAGGGGGTAACAATTTAATAAATAATTTGGTCCCCTATGTGTAGGTGGACAGATCTCATTGGCTTGGAGTACCGAGTGTTTGGTACTCAATGAGTTTTCATAGGACATGTAGTTAAAAAACAAATTGACACACAAAGAAAAAAAAGTTTTTAAAAGAAAAATGAAGAATTAAATTGATTTTACGCCTTAACTTTTGCTGAGCACTAGTCGCTTAATGCTCGTAGAATTATAAAACTAGAATTCGTAGGACACAGGAAAAGATTAATGTCTTTATTAAAATTCAAACGCTGTCTAACGTGAAGGGAAACTACATACATAGATTAGGAACTTTAGAAAACATGCGAAACTATTAAATTCAAAAGCATACATAAATTACAAATTGACAACCTAAGACCTATGTGGTCTAAGGGCATCTGGGTTCATTTTCGAACCCCTAGGTCTAGGGGTTCTTTTCCTTCTCACTACACTCCCCCTTGATATTGTAATCCCCCTCGATCTTGTAATTTTTTTTTTTAAAAAAATTACAAATTGACAAAAATAGTACTAAACTAAAGTACATTACATTGGGTAGAGAAAAGAACTCGGATGCTCAAAATCCATCGTATGTCATCTTTTTAAATTGTTGTCTACCTTTCTGAAAACATATTATCATAGTAATTCTGAGTTCACACACCAGATTTGTAATTTACGAATATTTCCTTTTCGATCAAATTCTTCGTCAATCCATTCCACCATTCATTTTACATTATCATTCCCCCTGTTTCATTTCTCATTAAATAAATCAAGAACTATACCGTATTGCTCCCTAAACGAGTGTTTAGGATATTTATGTGTTTGCAATAGAGGGCAGATCATGGTCACGCGAGCACTCTATGTTGTCTGCCCCGTGAGGCCATTGGGTCACTCATGATTGCAACTCACTGTTTTCCACTTTGATTTTAAGCAGCCCTTGTAAAATTTTATCCCTTTCTTCTCTTCTCATTCTCTCTCTTTATAAGTTTAGCCCCTTGCACAAGTTAATGGCTCGTGATCATAGATTTATACGTGCAATGTTATCATGTGACACAAAAGGTAAAAGTGGCCATGTATAGTTATTATGCCCTCGTGACCAAAAGCAATCATGGATATCTCTTTGCTAGCTATAAATTTATTTCTAATTTTTTTTTTGAGAAAAAAATTTATTTCTAATTTTAGTTCAACAATTAGCTGTTACAAGTTACAACTAGTCGTACAACTATATTATGTGTTATAATTTTACAGCGACACGACAGAACAATGATAATATGTTAATTACTCTATAGAATTATGACGTATTACTTAATTGTATAATTAACTTGTCTCAGAATTTGTTTTGATTGAACTCGATATGTTGCTAAAAGCTAATCATATTCACAATTTTTAACAAGCAATTAGAACTACTATATATCCTTTATAATGTCGTGCATACTTCACGTTTCTTGCATAATTATTTATTTATTAATAAATATTGGGCATCACTTAATCATATTGGTTAGTCAATAACATCAGCATTTATTATCTTAATGAACAATCTTAAGAAGAATTGAAAAACATTATGACATACTCACCTTTGAAGTGCAGTTCTTAAACAAGCAATCTAATGAGGACTAATCAATATGTCAACTATCGCAAAATTAGTTAATACAAGAACAATATACTTCTAATAAATCTTTGGATGAGTTGTTGATGCTGCGAAGAAATAGTCTATGTAGATACACAGTTATGATGTGAACATGACACGTGTCACTTTGATATTGGGTCTTATCACCTAGGCATGATATAATAAGCGAATCATGCTACAAGTATACATAAATTATGTGTGGCAATTTGCCACACCCTAATAGGGGTGTGGGCCCCCCATTCAGGGGGTATTTTGGTTTTTTCGTATTTTGTATATTAGGGTGTGGTAGTGTGTGGTAATGAATTTGTATGTACTTTAGGCGTTATTGATTGTAAATGAATCATGCTACAAGTACACAAAAATTGTGTGGCAATTTGCCACACCCTAATAGGGGTGTGGCCCCCCCACATTCAGGGGGTACTTTGGTCTTTTCGTATTTTGTGTATTAGGGTGTGGTAGTGTGTAGTAATGACGGGTTTTACATTGTTATATATAATATATATATATATATATATATATATATATATATATATATATTGACGCTATGCTTTGCCATGCTCTGTACCATACCAAGTTTTACATTGTTATTTATATATATATATATATATATATATATATATATATATATATATATATATATATATATTGACGGGTTTGACAAATGCCTTTGCGGATGAGTCGAGCCAAGCATATTCCTCATGGATTTTGAACACGAGATATGCTGCGTAATTGGTGTTCGCAGACAGCATTCGAGTTTGCATTTTCCCATAAAATTCAAGCCACCATACGTTCAACAGTTGTGCTACCTCAGCAAATCTGCACAAAACATTAACACAACTTAACGATATATGCATATGTATTATCGAATATATTTAAGATGTATGATTAACCTTGATTCTGCAATATTCTTCCATTGCCAATACTGTGGAGTAGATCCCCATACAATGTCAAGTTCCCTGGCCCTCAACATATAGCACTTCTTTCCACTCCGCTTGCTCAGGCTGAAACTCTGCCCAAAATTAGTTAAAAAGTGCAAATTAGGAAATTACAAAGTGGTTTCAGCTTTCAAGAACAGATTACATCAAGAAAAGTAAAATCAGAGCAGAGACGGAAAAAGATATAAGCAGAGTACCAGTTTGCCACCATCAAGGAGGATAGGAGAATCACACAGATGGAAATAAAGTTCCCTTTTGGATGAATACACCACCGGAGCATCTGATCTTGCAAGAATGTCTTCGTAATCTGGTGGAAGAAGCCGCTTCCAAACCGGATCAGACTCGTTATCGGATTTGAAGCTCAAAGAAACCTCTGACGATGCATCTCCTGAGAGAGAAAATAAACATACGTGACTTTAATTATAATAATAATAATAATTCTTTTCAAATTCTTAATTATCACAAAATGGACACACCTTCAGGTAACTTTAAACTGGAACTGCGAGTCAAATCCGTAGCAATTTCCCAATTGTGTCCAAATATTAGCAAGTTCCAAATATTCCTCTCTCTTTTTCACGGCTCTAGCCAGCCTTTCCCAATTGTGGTGTATATCACTCATCTTATTAAGTTTTTTATTCCCAAGTAGAGGTTTTTGGGTATAAAGAATAGAGAGTTGCTTGAGGTACACACACATTAGAGTGTGGCAAATGCCACACTCCAATAGGGGCGTGGGCCCCCCACTTTCAGGGGGCATTATGGTCTATTCATATTTTGTGTATTAGAGTGTGGTAGTGTGTGGTAAAAAAAGTGTGTGTACTTCTAGACTTTTTCTAAAGGATATTCGAGATCTCATATGTTCATATAGATTTGATGAAGAGCGATATTTTTAGCTTGGCCATTTATTCTAGGATCGTTAACTCACCGTATATTAAGGAGTAAGTTATTATAAATTTTTAGATTTATTAGCGCCATGAGGACATAACATTTGAACTTGTTGCCTACTAAGGATATATACTTTTTTCTTAACATTTCGGTACTCAAACTCAATCTTTGTTGCGGCGTAAGGACTTCCGTTATATTCACCCGTTAAATCACTCTATGTGCAACTCACATGCGGTATCTCAAGACCAAAATGGTCCGAAGCTTTGGATATTACTACAATCAAATCCCAAAGTTTGAAAAATATATACTTCAGTCCCAAATTTAGTTAAATTGTACAATTCTAGATTTTATTTTTTTCCACTGGTACTTATTTGGTCAGTAATCAATTATATTGAATTAATTTGATATTGATTAAATAGTTTTTATCAAAAATTTCAACAACACAGTAGCATTCATTCGTATAAATATAATATCACAACTTTCCAAAATTTTCTTTCACATTAGAGACGCACACATTTAATAATAAATATAATTATTGTACATACATAAAGTTTTATTCGGAATACATTGCTGTAAAAAAAATATCAATACAAAGAATTAACCAAATCAAATAAAAAAGACAAAAAAATAAAAAAAATTCGAAAATTTTCTTTAGTATTAGAGACACACACATTTTGATTTTAAATAATAATTAATATAATATAATTATTGTACATATGTAAAATTTTATCAGTAATATATTACTGTAAAAAAATATATCGAATAAAAAAATTAATTAAATCAAATAAAATTTTAAAAAAACATAAAACAAGAAAAAAAACCATCCCACACCCACCCCGCTCCCCCTCCCAAAACACCACTGCACTAGAACTTGATTGGGTGGTGGTTGTCACCATCAGATCAAGTGCTAGTGGTGGCGAAACCACCAGTCGGTGGTGGCTTCGAAATTCGAAGCCACGACCGCCGCCACCACCAAGAGGTGGTGGTGTTTTGGGGGAGCGGTGGGTTGGGATGGTTTTTTTGTAAAAAAAATTATTTGATTTGATTAATTCTTTCTATTCGATATATTTATTTATAGTAATATATTACTGATAAAATTTTATGTAAGTACAATAATTACATTACATTATATTAATTATGGCTTAAAATCAAAATGTATGTGTCTCTAATGCTAAAGAGAATTTTTAAATTTTTTCTTTTTTTGTTTTTTATTTGATTTGATTATTTCTTTTTATTTGATATATTTGTTTGCAGTAATGTATTCTTAATAAAATTTTATGTATGTACAATAATTATATTTATTATTAAATGTGTGCGTTTCTAATGTGAATGAAAATTTTGGAGAGTTGTGATATTATATTTATACGAACGAATGCTACTGTGTTGAAATTTTTTTATAGAAAGTATTTAATCAGTATCAAATTAATTCAATAAAATTAATTGCTGACCAAATAAATACCAATGGAAAAAATAAAATGTAAAATTATACAATTTAACTAAATTTGGGACTAATGCATATATTTTTCAAACTTTGTGACTTGATTGTAGTAATACCCAAAGTTTCGGACCATATTGAGCCTGAGAGACTGCACGTGAGTTGCACATGGAGTGATTTAATTGTTGAATATAAAGGAAGTCCTTACGCCGCAACAAAGATTAAGTTTGAGTACTGAATTGTCAAGAAAAAAAGTACGGTTCCTTAGTGCGCAGCGAGTTCAAACGTTAGGTTCTGATAGCGCTAATAAGTTATAAATTTTTATGAATTTTGATATGAAATAGGAGAGAGAATAAGTGCAGTTAAATGGTAGAAATTTGTATAATACATGTAGGTCGCACAATGATAATTATATATAATTTTGTGATTATATATAACAATGATGATTTATATATAACTTTTTTTCCTACGTGTTAACACCCCTTAATGATTGGTATCAAATGATAAGCATTTAATATGGTTTTTTTCTTGTATATTATATTTTTATTAATGCGAATATGAGGATTAATACCTTAACATAAAATTAATATAAAATATAATTGTTATTTTAAAAAAATGAAGTAAAAGTTAATGTTCTTAATGCAATATAAATTTTATAAATTCTAATAACATCAAGTAAGAGTATTTAACAAATATATATATATATATATATATATATATATATATATATATATATAAAGTAATGATTAAGTACTCAAAACAAGAAAAATGCAATGATTAATTATAAATTTATAATTTGCTTTTAAATGTCACTTTTGGAAAATGAAAAGTTTTTTTATTAGAAATATATAAAAAAAATTAATGAATGAAGGGAAAATATGGAGTTAGAGCAAATATATAAGAGTAAAATGGGATAATATGCATTATGTTATGTTTAGACATTGAATTGATTAGGCAAAGGTTGAATGAAGTCATGAATCCCAACTATCCTTCGTCCAAGCTCATTCCCATTTCTTTCCCATTTTATGTCTTTATTTTGTTTGCTTTTGTAGTTTAGCATTCCTCGCCTCCGCTCATTTTATTGTGTGTTTTTATTGCTTTCTTTTCTTTCACGCTAGAATTAGTGACTCTATCAGGAATAAAAATTCCTATGGGTACGATATCCGGCTTATAGGTCCACTTTATTACTTATACGGTCCGTGCACTTGTGGTATATTATTGCGTGTATAAATGCCTAACAGGGACTAGAGAAAATTTGATTGAATCAAGCCGTAAGTACAAAGCAGCTGTTGATACACATCGTCTTCTAGTAGAATTTGAGATTGGAGATTTTGTTTAGACTGTCCTCACAAAGTACTGCGTTCCTTCACAGGCGTATTCTAAGTTGTCGGCTCATTCCATTGGACCAATGGCATAGTTGAGAACATAAATTCCAATGCATATTGATTGAAGCTTCCTAGTCACATTCGAACATCTGATGTTTTTAATGTTAAACACCTCCCTCTATTTGAGCCAGTGGGTGATGCCATTGCTATTGTGGATAACAGTGATGCAGAGGATCATGGCAGCGGTGTAGATTCAAGGCCGAATCTCTTTGAACCCTGAGGGAATGATGGAAGTCAATGGTCAAATAAAGCTGAAACACAAGCATATGGTTTCATGGATCACTTCATTGGTTGATGTTCAAAGAAATGGGTATAACTTTTGCATATGATATCAGTTTTGGGCCCATAACCCAAATCCGAAAAGCTTGTGAGAAGTTGCGTGATCTACACTTGTTCATTGTAACGATCCGACCCCCGTCATAGCCCACCCGAACCTGGCCTGCTGTGCCCGGGGGTGGACTATACGGATTTGGGTTCAGTCCGCTAACGGCCCGATCCACTTTGGCATGATATTGTCTGCTTTTGGTCTAGCCTGCACGGTTTCATTCTTGGGCTCACTGCAAAAAGTCTCATGTTTAGTTGGATGGGTCTCTTAACTTATAAACATGACTTCTCTCTTATGCCCAAGTAATGTAGGATTGCGGGTGTTACAATCACCCCTCCTAAAGGGATCCAACGTCCTCGTAGGCCACACTTCCAGTTGGGCTCTGGCTCTGATACCATTTGTAACAACCCGACCCCCATCATGGTCCACCCGAATCTGGCCTGTTATGCCTCAGGGAGGACCATACGAATTTGGGTTCGGTCCGCTATCGATCCAATCCACTTTGGCATGATATTATCCATTTTGGGCCTAGCTAGCAAGTTTTGTTCTTGGGTTCACCCCAAAAGGCCTCATGCCTAGTTAGATGGGTCTCTTAACTTATAAACAGGACTCCTCTCTTATGCCTAAGTGATGTGAGATTGTGGGTGTTACATTTATTGTACAAGAAATATTTATTTTCGTGTTTTCGGACTATTTAGGATGTCAAAATTGCAGCTTTATATTTCATTATTTCGTTTCATGTTTATTTTAGTAAGGCCCAGCCAGGTGTGGGTCTCTAACCCAGTAGGGTTTGGTTATGATTATTTAAGAGTTCAGCGTGTAGAGTTTTCATTGGTTGCGTTTTAATAAGAACAACAGTTGTTTTTCCGTTCATATTATTGCAATTCGTGATTTATTATTGCCAGTTGTGGGTGTGCCTACATCAGATTCGGAAGAGGTTTTGCCCAGGCATGAACTTTTGTTTAGCAAATGTTGAACTTCCTTTAGCTCAACTTCTTTACCACTTTAATTGGACACTTCCAAAAGAAATGAGCCCTAATGATATAGATTTGACAGTGGCGGAAGGATTAACAATAGCAAGAAAAAATAGTCATTACTTAATTCCCACATAGTGAAACCCTTTGAGTGTCAATTATTTTACAAGAAGCCTGCTATCGGATGTTCTTTGAAAGCTTGAATGACCTTTACCGCTTTAAGATCGTAGTGTTTTGTCGTACTAGTGTTCACTTACCATTGTACTAACCGAAGTTTATTTTTACGTGTTAGAATTACACATTTTTATAAATTTTAATTCATTCTCAATTTTATCAAAACCAATCACATCTACATATCTCATGGGACTTATATGTACTACACAGATGTCCATCATTTTACTTAACTCATTTTCTCTCTTATTTTTCATCAAAATCCATAAAAATCTCCACACACTACTATAAAATATACTTTAGGATGCCCACTTTAGGAGGCGGTTCCAAAATTTAGAGCTGTCTAAAGTGCATCCGTGGCATTTTGGAAATTAATTGGGGAGTGAATGATGTGTACATTAGGCGGCGGTCGATAAAACCGCCGCCTAAAGTACTTTTAAGCGGTGGTTCAAAAGAACCGCCGCCTATAACAAGATTAAGCGGCGGTTCTTTTGAACCGCCGCATTATAGGGTATTTCCCCTCTTTCAAGACTCCATTTCTCCATTTTCGTAACCAGCCACTCTCCTTCCCCGTCTGCTCGATTTCGCCATTGTTTTTCATCACCTCCATTGCCAACTTTCAGCTGAAAGCTTCAATTGAAGACGAGGTAGCTTCCATTGCCGACCTTCAAACAAGGTATAACTTCATTATCTTCGTTCCTTCTTAGTAGTTTTTTTATTCTAGGGTTGAATTGAAATTTGTGGATCTAGCAAATTCGGGGGTGGAATGTTGATTTATGTGTGTAAATATATTCTCCTTAACATGGGCATTGTAAAGGAATGCAATTGTAGAGCTGATTTTACTGCAATGTGTATACTCCCATTTGTATGCCTTATTTCATATTTTCGCGCCTTCATTTTTGCCGCGATGTTTTGTTTTCTTTTTTTTTTTTTTTTCCGTTTTTGTTTTTTGAAAGTATTCATCTTCCACTCATATCAAAACATTTAGAAATAAAAAGCTATATTTATAAATTTTTTACATTATATGATGGACATAAATTTTTAATTATTAGTATATGAATATAAAATTAGTGGATTTAAAAAAAAAAATTAGTGTAGGAGGCAAGTAAGGAAAAAAAGAGAAGAAAATAATTAGAGGAAGAAATTAAATGGAGGAAAAAATGAAAAACTATATGGTATGACACCTTTTATATATATATATATATATATATATATATATATATATATATATATATATATTTATGCTTACTATAAATATATGGGAAAAAAATAACGCAAATGGTAAACCTAAATTATTTCTATTGTATGATGGATTTAAATTTTTAGTTATTAGTTTATGAATATAAAATTAGTGGATTTGAAAAAAAAATTAGTGTAGGAGGCAAGTAAGGAAAAAAAGAGAAGAACATAATTAGAGGAAGAAATTAAATGGAGGAAAAAATGAAAAACTATATGGTATGACACCTTTTTTTTATTCATATATATATATATATATATATTTATGATTACTATAAATATATGGGAAAAAATAACGCAAATGGTAAACCTAAATATTTTCTATTGTATGATGGATTTAAATTTTTAGTTATTAGTATATGAATATAAAATTAGTGGATTTGAAAAAAAAAAATTAGTGTAGGAGGCAAGTAAGGAAAAAAAAGAGAAGAAAATAATTATAGGAAGAAATTAAATGGAGGAAAAAATAATGGATCGATTTGGTATGACACCTTTTTTTTATTCATATATATATATATATATATATATATATATATATATATATATATATGATTACTATAAATATATGGGAAAAAAATAACGCAAATGGTAAACCTAAATATTTTCTATTGTATGATGGATTTAAATTTTTAGTTATTAGTATATGAATATAAAATTAGTGGATTTGAAAAAAAAAATTAGTGTAGGAGGCAAGTAAGGAAAAAAAGAGAAGAAAATAATTAGAGGAAGAAATTAAATGGAGAAAAAAATGAAAAACTACATGGTATGACACTTTTTTTTATTCATATATATATATATATATATATATATATATATATATATATTTATGATTACTATAAATATATGGGAAAAAATAACGCTAATGGTCAACCTAAATTTTTTCTATTGTATGATGGATTTAAAATTTTAATTATTAGTATATGAATATAAAATTAGTGGATTTGAAAAAAAAAATTAGTGTAGGAGGCAAGTAGGGAAGAAAAAAAGTAAGGAAGAAAAAGAGACGAAAACGATTTGAGGAAGAAACTAAATGGAGAAGAAAAAATGGAAAACAAAATGGTATGACACCTTTTTTTTTATTCATATATACTTGAGGCATCCAAATATAATCATGGATTTAATGTTATATTTATCATTACAAAAAAGGAGAAAAACCATAGATGAGGAAAAAAATGAAAGACATGTATATGATAATTAGATTTGACAAACTAAATATTTTGAAAATAATAAATTTAGATTTAGTGTGTGTAAATAATTGACAAGTAAATGGAAAATTAGAGTGAGTTGGCGTACTCTTCATGTTTCATTAATGGCAATGAAAAATTTGCTACGACATACATCATAATTCATTAAATGTAAATATAAATCAATAAAATTTTAGAAATGAAATAAATATTAAATATTGTGCAATAATTTATCTCGTTTCAATTCTGCAGAGACATATTCATCATAGTTCAGTAGCGTTGGCCATACCTCAGCACCTCGAGCCGACACATATTATTGTAAGTAGTGTTTGGCTCTTCAATCTGTTTTACGATTACATATATGTGTTGTGCTACATTTTATTGCATTTTTCATTGAGCTTAGAGTACCCGTTTGAAGTTAAGTTTGTAAGTTACACACTTCCAAGTATTTGGAATGTATGTAATTTACACTCTTAACTTCGAATTGTCCCATATTTTGGACAGTTTGTCATTGGCTTGTGAATTAAGCGATGTCGCATCTAATTATGTTATGTGCAACGTTATAACGTAATCTTTGTCGTTCATATACTAGGGTGTATAACAAGTACCACCAGCACATAGGCACCCGGACTACACCACCGTTCACTTGGGTCGAGGTAGAGGTATAATTACGACACCAATTACGTGTTACTATTTACTTGCATAGATTTGAGCCTTAGATGTGACGTTAATGATTGTATCGACTTGAAAATAGTGCCCGCGGCAACCTGGTGGCAATGAATGTGGGTATTACATGATGAAATTCATGCTTGACATAGTTCGATACCATGCACATGCAAATTCACTGGCAGAGGTATGTAGATTCTGTTGGATATAATTTTATAGTGCATTGGAGATCCTTTTTTGGTGCTTTCTTTGTTTAGCTTGCCAATATTATCATTAATATACAGCCGCATTGTTCTTGCAGGTCAATTTTGGTTGGATTGAGTACTCAGTAGATGAGCTAGACGAGGTTAGAAACCTTTGGGCACAATACTTGTTAGATGCTTACGCTCAAGATTCGTAGGTTGTTGTAATATACTCGTAGGCTTTTGTGGATGTTGTAGTGCTACTATTGCTTCATTACAGTACGACTTTGAGTTTGAAGTAGTAGTATTTGTCTGAAGTCTTATTTTCAAACCGTTGAATATATTATTACTCATTTTTGACAATTCATTGGGGTTGTGAAGTTTTCTTGAAGTTTGTAGTGACATAGGTGCTTGTTTGAAGTTTTTTGGTGAATGTCTATGGAATTTAGTCGGCTTTTTATATAATTAGCGCAATTTATTGGACAACAGGTGTATATAGCAAATTAGCATATAGATTGCTGGTGAATCGTGCGACCAGCTATAAAATAGAAAAAGGATTGAAAAAAAAAAATTTACATTAGGCGGCGGTCAAGCAAACAGCCGCCCAAAGTGAAACCTGAAAAAAAAAAAAAAGGAATAGGCGGCGGTCTATAAGCCGCCGCCTATTCCACTTTATGCGGCGGTTATAGTAACCGCCGCATAAGCCACTATTAGGAGGCGGTTAAAAAACCGCCTCCTAAAGCCAAATGACTTTTTGCAGCCCTTCCATATAAGGCGCAACAAAACCGCATCCTAAAGCCATTTTTGAGCGCCGCGAAATTCGATTTCTGTACTAGTGACACTAGCACCATAAGTGATGATCGAAAATTTGAAACTCTATATACAGAGGCTCATTCATGTTGAGAATCATCACGAAAGCCTTGAAAACATTATATGTTCCAACCAAAAAAATAATCCAACTCAATTGTAAAAGTGTTCATCGAGTTCTACAAGATCAACGGTTTTATTTGGTGTTTCATCTTAACAAGGCTTAATTAATAAATCCTTGAAGCTTGTTGCTAAGGAGTTCCATAAGCAATCTCAAAAACGAGAGAAACACAATCATCACTTTTGGACAACAATCTTGGATCATGTTGAAGCCTAAATTCCGGTGTTTTTTGTTCTAATTTTGTGATTGTGTTTATTGTTAATTCAATCTCTTTAATGGATTTATTTTCAAATTCAGGCTCTTGGAGACGACATTTCTAACAGTTTGGACTATATATATATCTTCGACAATGGAAGAGTATTCTTGTACTGAAAATTATGGATTGATCCTGTAGTTCAAAAAAAGAAAGAAAAAAGAAAAGAAACAATTAACATTGCAATGTGTCCAGTTGGATTATTGTATTATGAAGAAGAGGTCATAAGTTTAAACTAGTGTTGTAACATATATAGGTGAAATTTAATAATTGATATTTGAATTAGGACAATCATATACACACCACACTTTTTATTTAAGACACCGCAATTAATCTATTTCCTATAATAACCTTAAGTAAAATGACATAATTGACCATAATTTTAAAAATTATAAATTCTAGAATGTCTATAACTACACTGCTATCTAAAAAAAAAAAAAGCTTCTCTACTTTTAAAGAGCATGTATTCTATTAAATAGAAAACATCGATAAATTTAAAAAACGAAAATTTTTAAATACTCCAATAAACTCTCTAATTTTAGATTTTCATTTCACTCATTTTTCAAAAATTTACTGTTTTATCTAGAGTCTAGTTAATAATAATTTTTTAAATATTATTGACCAATAAAGTTAATTATAAATTGTCTTGTTTAAGAAGTATGACCTTAACACATGTAGTCATTAAATCATCAAGAATGAGCTTGGCTTTCAAAATTTGAAGAACCAAACTAACTCTCTAAACCAAATTATTAATTTAAAGAGTTTGTTGGAGCCAAATTTTAGGATGAGCACAGAAATGATCTAACACCATCAACTATGGCACCACTGATGGTGCCGTAACTATGGCACCATCGATGACATTTTAAGGGTCGATCCGACCAATATTTTAAAATTTGGGATCAGATCTAGAATCAGCACGGCGATAGAGAGTTTTAGGAAATTTTTGAATTTTTTCCGGTAACATGGTAGCCACAGGTCAAAGTTTTGGCACTATTTATGTTCAAAGTGTTTGTTGGAGATGTTCTAAGGTTTTTCGATCTTTTTTTTTCTCCTCTGTATCCATGACATGCATCACTTTTAAATTCTCTGTATCCTTTGTATTTCGATTAGTTGATAAAAGTCTCAAATTGATCTTTTAGGGGAGTTTGTCAATTTTTTTTTTCAAAATTATGTTCAATTATACATTTTTTGAGACCTATAATTTTCTTTTGGGTTATTTACTTAATTGTCAAATTTACCCATGTCAATTACAGCTAAATCAGTGATCAATTTAAATTACAAGAACGTCGATATTTTTTAAATTGAGTACGCTATTACGCCCTCGTAAAAATAAATCATATAACCTAGGATCTAGGATGCTTTTCCATTTCTTCCAGCACAATTCATTTCATCCGGTGAAATTTCCAACCAGTCTTCACCCCGTCACAGTTTGTATGATCAAAGGTGGAAATTTTGACCACACTTCATCTTGCCAAAGTTTGTATATTTCTAACTTTCTATGCATTGAGCAACCAACAACCAAACCCATTGCGATGGCAGATCCGGTTGTTGGTTGCTCAATTAATAGAAACTTTTGCTATACAAAGTTTGATGAAATGAAGTGGGTCGGAATTGAATTTCAGCCTTTGGTTGTACAAACTGCGACGGGGTGAATTGTGGTCGGAAATTGCGTTGTGGAAGTTAAAGTGTGCCGGACGAAATAGAAAGACATCCTGACATCCTCGAACGTAGATTCTAGGTAGGGAACATATTCCTTTTTTTTTTGTTTTAATAGAAAAGGTTATTTCAGACCCCCAATTTGAAAATGTTTACAAACTTGAAATTAGACATTTCATACTGATTTTTCAGTAACTAACACAATCAAGTTTGATAATCAAGTAATTATTTCTTTTCTTTTTACATATTCTTTTTCAAAAAAATTAATTTCCAAAAAAAAAATATTCTGAGTGTAGCAACGCCGTATTTTATCTTTGTTTTTTATTAAATTTATTTAATTTTATGCATGTTTTTATTTCTTTGTTTTTATTTATAGATTTATTTCTTTTCTTAAGCGGGCAATGCCCAAATTTTTACATTCTCACACAAGTTTCGATTTCCCTGCGCTTTTGTTCTTTTTTTTTTTTGGGGCGGGCTTTATAGTCATTAGTCATTTATCCACACACATTTTTCTGTGGAGACTTAGCTTTATTGAAAAACTTTTAGCAAACAATATTAGAGGATCAATATATCTGCCAAAAGGTTCTCCTTGAGCTGATGATCTGATTGATTAAGAATCTGCCGTATGTTAATGAAAAGTGACCGTTGTTGATAAAATATTTTTCAAAAAGATTTTTTGCTTCTTGACTCTCTGTTAGAGAGGTGTCTTTCAGTCCTCAAATTCTTGACATGTAGAAATAGATTGAAATTCGGACCCCAATACCAAACTATGTGTTTCTTTGCTAAATTACAGAAATGAGATATACATGTAGCCCTGAAACTGAAAGGGGCGCTTCATTAACATCAACTAAAAGTTCACATAATTGATAGTCAAAGCCGAATCGACAGTAAAACAGGGAAATAAATAACTGAGATCTATAGAATCACTCCCAAAATTAGGGCATGTTCTCCTCCATACCATAGAGAGAAGTTTTGTAGATACCTAATATCTCTCTGAAATCAGCAAGGGTTTTGTTGTTATACTGTTCAATCGGACCGAAGTAGCCGGTATTCTCGAGTCTTTCCATCATGCCAAGCAAGTCTGGCACGGCTACAGTATCATACCAACCGTCGATTAAGGCTTCCAACTGCAAAATAGAAACGAAAAATAGTATTGATTAAAAAAATATAATATTAGTAAAAATAAAATAAAATAAAGAAAAACTTATCGAAGGAAAAAAAATGGTTACGGTGAATGGGCTTCCATCTGCGCTGAAGCCCGGAGGTCCAGCCCAGAATCGATAACTAATATTTTTGAACATCTTGATAACACCTCTCAAGTCTTCAATGATGTATTGCTTTCGTCTGCACATGATTCCCCACTGAGATAGTTCCCGGTTCAGGCAGAGAAGTAGATCCGGATTCCTAACGTACGTTAAAATTTTCTTGACTATTTCTGTGGGCATATCGACACCGGAGTCAGGCGACCGTGGCTCCGACATTGTCACCTGAGTCCCAGTCAAAATAAATAAATAAATAAACAAAAACCAGAAGGAATAAAGCACAAATACAAATACAAAGGAAGAGGAATTAGGAGAGGGAAACTGATGCACATGGGTTCATGGATTACTCCATTGGTCCGTGTTCGAAGAAGTGGGCGTAACTTTTGCATACGATGTCCGTTTTGGGTCCATGACCCCAATCCGGAAAGGTCGCGAGAAGTTGGATTTGACCCACACTTCATCTCTCCAAAGTTTGTATATTTATAACTTTCTATGCATTGAGCAACCAACAACCAAAACCATTGTGATGGCAGATCCGGTTGTTGGTTGCTCAATTAATAGAAACTTTGGCTATACAATGTTTGACGGGATGAAGCGGGTCGGAATTGAATTTCAGCCTTTGGTTGTACAAACTGTGACGGGGTGAATTGTGGTCGGAAATTGCGTTGTGGAAGTTAAAGTGTGCCGGACGAAATAGAAAGACATCCTGACATCCTCGATCGTAGATTCTAGGTAGGGAAGATATTCTTTTTTTTTGTTTTAATAGAAAAGGTTATTTCAGACCCCTAATTTGAAAATGTTTACAAACTTGAAATTAGACATTTCATACTGATTTTTCAGTAACTAACACAATCAAGTTTGATAATAAAGTAATTAGTTCTTTTCTTTTTACATATTCTTTTTCAAAAAAATTAATTTCCATAAAAAAAATATTCTGAGTGCAGCAACGCCGTAGTTTATCTTTGTTTTTTATTAAATTTATTTAATTTTATGCATGTTTTTATTTCTTTGTTTTTATTTATTGATTTATTTCTTTTCTTAAGCGGGCAATGCTCAAATTTTTACATTCTCACACAAGTTTCGATTTCCTTGTGCTTTTGTTCTTTTTTTTTTCTTTGGCGGGGGCATTATAGTCATTAGTCATTTATCCACACACATTTTTGTGTGGAGACTTAGCTTTATCTAAGAACTTTTAGCAAACAATATTAGAGGATCAATATATCTGCCAAAAGGTTCTCCTTGAGCTGATGATCTGATTGATTAAGAATCTGCCGTATGTTAATGAAAAGTGACCGTTGTTGATAAAATATCTTTTCAAAAAGATTTTTTGCTTCTTGACTCTCTTAGAGAGGTGTCTTTGATCCTCAAATTCTTGACATGTAGAAACAGATTGAAATTCGGACCCCAATACCAAACTATGTGTTTCTCTGCTAAATTAAAGAAATGAGATATACATGTAGCCCTGAAACTGAAAGGGCCGCTTCATTAACATCAACTAAAAGTTCACATAATTGATAGTCAAAGCCGAATCGACAGTAAAACAGGGAAATAAATAACTGAGATCTATAGAATCACTCCCAAAATTGGGGCATGTTCTCCTCCATACCATAGAGAGAAGTTTTGTAGATACCTAATATCTCTCTGAAATCAGCAAGGGTTTTGTTGTTATACTTTGTTGATCGGACCAAGTAGCCGGTATTCTCGAGTCTTTCCATCATGCCAAGCAAGTCTGGCACGGCTACAGTATCATACCAACCATCGATTAAGGCTTCCAACTGCAAAATAGAAAGGAAAAATAGTATTGATTAAAAAAATATAATATTAGTAAAAATAAAATAAAATAAAGAAAAACTTATCGGAGGAAAAAAAAAAATGGTTACGTTCAATGGGCTTCCATCTGCGGGAAATTGCGTTGTGGAAGTTAAAGTGTGCCGGACGAAATAGAAACACATCCTGACATCCTCGATCGTAGATTCTAGGTAGGGAACATATAGCTTTTTTTTTTGTTTTAATAGAAAAGGTTATTTTAGACCCCCAATTTGAAAATGTTTGCAAACTTGAAATTAGACATTTCATACTGATTTTTCAGTAACTAACACAATCAAGTTTGATAATAAAGTTATTATTTCTTTTCTTTTTACATATTCTTTTTCAAAAAAATTAATTTCCATAAAAAAAATATTCTGAGTGCAGCAACGCCATAGTTTATCTTTGTTTTTTATTAAATTTATTTTATTTTATGCATGTTTTTATTTCTTTGTTTTTATTTATTGATTTTTTTCTTTTCTTAAGCGGGCAATGCCCAAATTTTTACATTTTCACACAAGTTTCGATTTCCTTGTGCTTTTGTTCTTTTTTTTTTCTTGAGCATTATAGTTATTAGTCATTTATCCACAAACATTTTTGTGTGGAGACTTAGCTTTATTCAAAACTTTTAGCAAACAATATTAGAGGATCAATATATCTCGCCAAAAGGTTCTCCTTGGTGATGATCCGATTGATTAAGAATCACGTATGTTAACGAAAAGTGACCGTTGTTGATAAAATATCTTTTCAAAAAGATTTTTTGCTTCTTGACTCTCATAGAGAGGTGTCTTTCGATCCTCAAATTCTTGACATGTAGAAACAGATTGAAATGGACCCCAATACCAAACTATGTGTTTCTCTGCTAAATTACAGAAATGAGATATACATGTAGCCCTGAAACTGAAAGGGGCGCTTCATTAACATTAACTAAAAGTTCACATAATTGATAGTCAAAGCCGAATCGATAATAAAACAGGGAAATAAATAACTAAGATCTATAGAATCACTCCGAAAATGGGGGCATGTTCTCCTCCATACCATAGAGAGAAGTTTTGTAGATACCAAATATCTCTCTGAAATCAGCAAGGGTTTTGTTGTTATACTGTTCAATCGGACCGAAGTAGCCGGTATTCTCGAGTCTTTCCATCATGCCAAGCAAGTCTGGCACGGCTACAGTATCATACCAACCATCGATTTAGGCTTCCAACTGCAAAATAGAAACGAAAAATAGTATTGATTAAAAAAATATAATATTAGTAAAAATAAAATAAAATAAAGAAAAACTTATCGAAGGAAAAAACAAAAATGGTTACGTTCAATGGGCTTCCATCTGCGCTGAAGCCCGGACGTCCAGCCGAGAATTGATAATGAATATTTTTGAACATTTTGATAACACCTCTCAAGTCTTCAATGATGTATTGCTTTCGTCTACACATGATTCCCCACTGAGATAGTTCCCGGTTCAGGGGGAGAAGCAGATCCGGATTCCTAACGTACGTTAAAATTTTCTTGACTATTTCTGTGGGCATATCGACACCGAGGCAAAGCATCCGTGGTTCGACATTGTAACCTGAGTCCCACTCAAAATAAATAAATAAATAAACAAAAACCAGAAGGAATAAAGCACAAATACAAATGCAAAGGAAGAGGAATTAGGAGAGAGAAACTGATGCGCATGGGTTCATGGATTACTCCATTGGTCGGTGTTCGAAGAAGTGGGCGTAACCTTTGCATACGATGTCCGTTTTGGGTCCATGAACCCAATCCGGAAAGGTCGCGAGAAGTTGGATTTGACCCAGACTTCATCTCGCCAAAGTTTGTATATTTCTAACTTTCTATGCATTGAGCAACCAACAACCAAAACCATTGTTATGGCAGATCCGGTTGTTGGTTGCTCAATTAATACAAACTTTGGCTATACAAAGTTTGACGGGATGAAGTGGGTCGGAATTGAATTTCAGCCTTTGGTTGTAAAAACTGTGACGGGGTGAATTGTAGTCGGAAATTGCGTTGTGGAAGTTAAAGTGTGCCGGACGAAATAGAAAGACATCCTGACATCCTCGGTCGTAGATTCTAGGTACGGAACATATTCCTTTTTTTTTTGTTTTAATCGAAAAGGTTATTTCAGACCCCAAATTTGAAAATGTATACAAACTTGAAATTAGACATTTCATACGATTTTTCAAGTAACTAACACAATCAAGTAATTATTTCTTTTCTTTTTACATATTCTTTTTCAAAAAAATTAATTTCCATAAAAAAAATATTTTGAGTGCAGCAACGCCGTAGTTTATCTTTGTTTTTTATTAAATTTATTTAATTTTATGCATGTTTTTATTTCTTTGTTTTTATGTATTGATTTTGATTTATTTCTTTTCTTAAGCGGGCAATGCCCAAATTTTTACATTCTCACACAAGTTTCGATTTCCTTGTGCTTTTGTTCTTTTTTTTTTCTTTGGCGAGGGGGAATTATAGTCATTAGTCATTTATCCACACACATTTTTGTGTGGAGACTTAGCTTTATCTAAGAACTTTTAGCAAACAATATTAGAGGATCAATATATCTGCCAAAAGGTTCTCCTTGAGCTGATGATCTGATTGATTAAGAATCTGCCGTATGTTAATGAAAAGTGACCGTTGTTGATAAAATATCTTTTCAAAAAGATTTTTTGCTTCTTGACTCTCTGTTAGAGAGGTGTCTTTCAGTCCTCAAATTCTTGACATGTAGAAACAGATTGAAATTCGGACCCCAATACCAAACTATGTGTTTCTCTGCTAAATTACAGAAATGAGATATACATGTAGCCCTGAAACTGAAAGGGGCGCTTCATTAACATTAACTAAAAGTTCACATAATTGATAGTCAAAGCCGAATCGATAATAAAACAGGGAAATAAATAACTGAGATCTATAGAATAACTCCCAAAATGGGGGCATGTTCTCCTCCATACCATAGAGAGAAGTTTTGTAGATACCAAATATCTCTCTGAAATCAGCAAGGGTTTTGTTGTTATACTGTTCAATCGGACCGAAGTAGCCGGTATTCTCGAGTCTTTCCATCATGCCAAGCAAGTCTTGCACGGCTACAGTATCATACCAACCATCGATTAAGGCTTCCAACTGCAAAATAGAGACGAAAAATAGTATTGATTAAAAAAAATATAATATTAGTAAAAATAAAATAAAATAAAGAAAAACTTATCGAAGGAAAAAAAACAAAAATGGTTACGTTCAATGGGCATCCATCAACGCTGAAGCCCGGACGTCCAGCCCAGAATTGATAAGGAATATTTTTGAACATTTTGATAACACCTCTCAAGTCTTCAATGATGTATTGCTTTCGTCTGTCTGCACATGATTCCCCACTGAGATAGTTCCCGGTTCAGGGGGAGAAGCAGATCCGGATTCCTAACGTACGTTAAAATTTTCTTGACTATTTCTGTGGGCATATCGACACCGGAGTCAGGCGACCGTGGCTCCGACATTGTCACCTGAGTCCCAGTCAAAATAAATAAACAAAAACCAGAAGGAATAAAGCACAAATACAAATGCAAAGGAAGAGGAATTAGGAGAGAGAAACTGATGCGCATGGGTTCATGGATTACTCCATTGGTCGGTGTTCGAAGAAGTGGGCGTAACTTTTGCATACGATGTCCGTTTTGGGTCCATGACCCCAATCCGGAAAGGCCGCGAGAAGTTGGATTTGACCCACACTTCATCTCGCCAAAGTTTGTATATTTCTAACTTTCTATGCACTGAGCAACCAACAACCAAAACCATCGTGATGGCAGATCCGGTTGTTGGTTGCTCAATTAATAGAAACCTTGGCTATACAAAGTTTGACGGGATGAAGGGGTCGGAATTGAATTTCAGCCTTTGCTTGTACAAACTGCGACGGGGTGAATTGTGGTCGGAAATTGCGTTGTGGAAGTTAAAGTGTGCCGGACGAAATAGAAAGACATCCTCACATCCTCGATCGTAGATTCTTGGCAGGGAACATATTCCTTTTTTTTTTGTTTTAATAGAGAAGGATATTTCAGACCCCCAATTTGAAAATGTTTACAAACTTGAAATTAGACATTTCATACTGATTTTTCAGTAACTAAAACAATCAAGTTTGATAATCAAGTAATTATTTCTTTTCTTTTTACATATTCTTTTTAAAAAAAATTAATTTCCATAAAAAAGGTATTCTGAGTGCAGCAACGCCGTAGTTTATCTTTGTTTTTTATTAAATTTATTTAATTTTATCCATGTTTTTATTTCTTTGTTTTTATTTATTGATTTATTTCTTTTCTTAAGCGGGCAATGCCCAAATTTTTACATTCTCACACAAGTTTCGATTTCCTTGTGCTTTTGTTCTTTTTTTTTTCTTTGGCGGGGGGGAGGGGGGCATTATAGTCATTAGTCATTTACCCACATACATTTTTGTGTGGAGACTTAGCTTATTGAAAAACTTTTAGCAAACAATATTAGAGGATCAATATATCTGCCAAAAGGTTCTCCTTGAGCTGATGATCTAATTGATTAAGAATCTGCCGTATGTTAATGAAAAGTGACCGTTGTTGATAAAATATCTTTTCAAAAATATTTTTTGCTTCTTGACTCTCTGTTAGAGAGTTGTCTTTCAGTCCTCAAATTCTTGACATGTAGAAAAAGATTGAAATTCGGACCCCAATACCAAACTATGTTTTTCTCTGCTAAATTACAGAAATGAGATATACATGTAGCCCTGAAACTGAAAGGGGCGCTTCATTAACATTGACTAAAAGTTCAGATAATTGATAGTCAAAGCCGAATCGACAGTAAAACAGGGAAATAAATAACTGAGATCTATAGAATCACTCCCAAAATGGGGGCATGTTTTCCTCCATACCATAGAGAGAAGTTTTGTAGATACCTAATATCTCTCACGAAATCGCAAGGGTTTTGTTGTTATCTTGTTCAATCGGACCAAGTAGCCGGTATTCTCGAGTCTTTCCATCATGCCAAGCAAGTCTGGCACGGCTACAGTATCATACCAACCATCGATTAAGGCTTCCAACTGCAAAATAGAGACGACAAAATAGTATTGATTAAAAAAAATATAATATTAGTAAAAATAAAATAAAATAAAGAAAAACTTATCGAAGAAAAAAACAAAAATGGTTACGTTCAATGGGCATCCATCAACGCTGAAGCCCGGACGACCAGCCCAGAATTCATAAGGAATATTTTTGAACATTTTGATAACACCTCTCAAGTCTTCAATGATGTATTGCGTTCGTCTGCACATGATTCCCCACTGAGATAGTTCCCGGGCATTATAGTCATTAGTAATTTATCCACACATTTTTGTGTGGAGACTTAGCTTATTGAAAAACTTTTAGCAAACAATATTAGAGGATCAATATATCTGCCAAAAGGTTCTCCTTGAGCTTATGATCTGATTGATTAAGAATCTGCCTTATGTTAATGAAAAGTGACCGTTGTTGATAAAATATCTTTTCAAAAAGATTTTTTGCTTCTTGACTCTCTGTTAGAGAGGTGTCTTTCAGTCCTCAAATTCTTGACATGTAGAAACAGATTGAAATTCGGACCCCAATACCAAACTATGTTTTTCTCTGCTAAATTACAGAAATGAGATATACATGTAGCCCTGAAACTGAAAGGGCGCATCATTAACATTAACTAAAAGTTCACATAATTGATAGTCAAAGCCGAATCGACAGTAAAACAGGGAAATAAATAACTGAGATCTATAGAATCACTCCCAAAATGGGGGCATGTTCTCCTCCATACCATAGAGAGAAGTTTTGTAGATACCTAATATCTCTCTGAAATCAGCAAGGGTTTTGTTGTTATACTGTTCAATCGGACCGAAGTAGCCGGTATTCTCGAGTCTTTCCATCATGCCAAGCAAGTCTGGCACGGCTACAGTATCATACCAACCATCGATTAAGGCTTCCAACTGCAAAATAGAGACGAAAAATAGTATTGATTAAAAAAAATATAATATTAGTAAAAATAAAATAAAATAAAGAAAAACTTATCGAAGAAAAAAACAAAAATGGTTACGTTCAATGGGCATCCATCAACGCTGAAGCCCGGACGACCAGCCCAGAATTCATAAGGAATATTTTTGAACATTTTGATAACACCTCTCAAGTCTTCAATGATGTATTGCTTTCGTTTGCACATGATTCCCCACTGAGATAGTTCCCGGGCATTATAGTCATTAGTCATTTATCCACACACATTTTTGTGTAAAGACTTAGCTTATTGAAAAACTTTTAGCAAACAATATTAGAGGATCAATATATCTGCCAAAAGGTTCTCCTTGAGCTGATGATCTGATTGATTAAGAATCTGCCGTATGTTAATGAAAAGTGACCGTTGTTGATAAAATATCTTTTCAAAAAGATTTTTTGCTTCTTGACTCTCTGTTAGAGAGGTGTCTTTCAGTCCTCAAATTCTTGACATGTCGAAACAGATTGAAATTCGGACCCCAATACCAAACTATGTTTTTCTCTGCTAAATTACAGAAATGAGATATACATGTAGCCCTGAAACTGAAAGGGGCGCTTCATTAACATTAACTAAAAGTTCACATAATTGAAAGTCAAAGCCGAATCGACAGTAAAATAGGGAAATAAATAACTGAGATCTATTGAATCACTCCCAAAATGGGGGCATGTTCTCCTCCATACCATAGAGAGAAGTTTTGTAGATACCTAATATCTCTCTGAAATCAGCAAGGGTTTTGTTGTTATACTGTTCAATCGGACCGACGTAGCCGGTATTCTCGAGTCTTTCCATCATGCCAAGCAAGTCTGGCACGGCTACAGTATCATACCAACCATCGATTAAGGCTTCCAACCGCAAAATAGAGACGAAAAATAGTATTGATTAAAAAAAATATAATATTAGTAAAAATAAAATAAAATAAAGAAAAACTTATCGAAGGAAAAAACAAAAATGGTTACGTTCAATGGGCATCCATCAACGCTGAAGCCCGGACGTCCAGCCCAGAATTGATAAGGAATATTTTTGAACATTTTGATAACACCTCTCAAGTCTTCAATGATGTATTGCTTTCGTTTGCACATGATTCCCCACTGAGATAGTTCTCGGGCATTATAGTCATTAGTCATTTATCCACACACATTTTTGTGTGGAGACTTAGCTTATTGAAAAACTTTTAGCAAACAATATTAGAGGATCAATATATCTGTGGGCATATCGACACCGGAGTCAGGCGACCGTGGCTCCGACATTGTAACCTGAGTCCCAGTCAAAATAAATAAATAAATAAACAAAAACCAGAAGGAATAAAGCACAAATACAAATGCAAAGGAAGAGGAATTAGGAAAGAGAAACTGATGCGCATGGGTTCATGGATTACTCCATTGGTCGGTGTTCGAAGAAGTGGGCGTAACCTTTGCATACAATGTCCGTTTTGGGTCCATGAACCCAATCCGGAAAGGTCGCGAGAAGTTGGATTTGACCCACACTTCATCTCGCCAAAGTTTGTATATTTCTAACTTTCTATGCATTGAGCAACCAACAACCAAAACCATTGTGATGGCAGATCCGGTTGTTGGTTGCTCAATTAATAGAAACTTTGGCTATACAAAGTTTGACGGGAAGAAGTGGGTCGGAATTGAATTTCAGCCTTTGGTTGTACGAACTGCGACGGGGTGAATTGTGGTCGGAAATTGTGTTGTGAAAGTTAAAGTGTGCCGGACGAAATAGAAAGACATCCTGACATCCTCGATCGTAGATTCTAGGTACGGAACATATTCCCTTTTTTTTTGTTTTAATCGAAACGGTTATTTCAGACCCCCAATTTGAAAATGTATACAAACTTGAAATTAGACATTTCATACTGATTTTTCAGTAACTAACACAATCAATTAATGATTTCTTTTCTTTTTACATATTCTTTTTCAAAAAAATTAATTTCCATAAAAAAAATATTCTGAGTGCAGCAACGCCGTAGTTTATCTTTTTTTTTTTATTAAATTAATTTAATTTTATGCATGTTTTTATTTCTTTGTTTTTGTGTATTGATTTATTTCTTTTCTTAAGCGGGCAATGCCCAAATTTTTACATTCTCACACAAGTTTCGATTTCCTTGTGCTTTTGTTCTTTTTTTTTTTCCTTTGGCGGGGGGGCGGGCATTATAGTCATTAGTCATTTATCCACACACATTTTTGTGTGGAGACTTAGCTTTATTGAAAAACTTTTAGCAAACAATATTAGAGGATCAATATATCTGCCAAAAGGTTCTCCTTGAGCTGATGATCTGATTGATTAAGAATCTGCCGTATGTTAATGAAAAGTGACCGTTGTTGATAAAATATCTTTTCAAAAAGATTTTTTGCTTCTTGACTCTCTGTTAGAGAGGTGTCTTTCAGTCCTCAAATTCTTGACATGTAGAAATAGATTGAAATTCGGACCCCAATACCAAACTATGTGTTTCTCTGCTAAATTACAGAAATGAGATATACATGTAGCCCTGAAACTGAAAGGGGCGCTTCATTAACATTAACTAAAAGTTCACATAATTGATAGTCAAAGCCGAATCGACAGTAAAACAGGTAAATAAATAACTGAGATCTATGGAATCACTCCCAAAATGGGAGCATGTTCTCCTTCATACCATAGAGAGAAGTTTTGTAGATACCTAATATCTCTCTGAAATCAGCAAGGGTTTTGTTGTTATACTGTTCAATCGGACCGAAGTAGCCGGTATTCTCGACTCTTTCCATCATGCCAAGCAAGTATTGCACGACTACAGTATCATACCAACCATCGATTAAGGCTTCCAACTGCAAAATAGAAACGAAAAATAGTATTGATTAAAAAAATATAATGTTAGTAAAAATAAAATAAAATAAAGAAAAACTCATCGAAGGAAAAAAAAATGGTTACGTTCAATGGGCTTCCATCTGCGCTAAAGCCCGGACGTCCAGCCCAGAATTGATAATGAATATTTTTGAACATTTTGATAACACCTCTCAAGTCTTCAATGATGTATTGCTTTCGTCTGCACATGGTTCCCCACTGAGATAGTTCCCGGTTCAGGGGGAGAAGCAGATCCGGATTCCTAACGTACGTTAAAATTTTCTTGACTATTTCTGTGGGCATATCGACATCGGAGTCAGGCGACCGTGGCTCCGACATTGTAACCTGAGTCCCAGTCAAAATAAATAAATAAATAAACAAAAACCAGAAGGAATAAAGCACAAATACAAATGCAAAGGAAGAGGAATTAGGAGAGAGAAACTGATGCGCATGGGTTCATGGATTACTCAATTGGTCGGTGTTCGAAGAAGTGGGCGTAACCTTTGCATACGATGTCCGTTTTGGGTCCTTGAACCCAATCCGGAAAGGTCGCGAGAAGTTGGATTTGACCCACACTTCATCTCGCCAAAGTTTGTATATTTCTAACTTTCTATGCATTGAGCAACCAACAACCAAAACCATTGTGATGGCAGATCCGGTTGTTGGTTGCTCAATTAATAGAAACTTTGGCTATACAAAGTTTAACGGGATGAAGTGGGTCGGAATTGAATTTCAGCCTTTGGTTGTACAAACTGTGACGGGGTCAATTGTGGCCGGAAATTGCGTTGTGGAAGTTAAAGTGTCCCGGACGAAATAGAAAGACATCCCGAGCATCCTCGATCGTAGATTCTAGGTGCGGAACATATTCCTTTTTTGTTTTAATCGAAAAGGTTATTTCAGACCCCAATTAAAATGTATACAAACTGAAATTAGACATTTCATACTCGATTTTTCAGTAACTAACACAATCAAGTAATTATTTCTTTTCTTTTTACATATTCTTTTTCAAAAATTAATTTCCATAAAAAAATATTCCCAAAGGGAGCAACGCCGTAGTTTATCTTTGTTTTTTATTAAATTTATTTAATTTTATGCATGTTTTTATTTCTTTGTTTTTATGTATTGATTTATTTCATTTCTTAAGCGGGCAATGCCCAAATTCTTACATTCTCACACAAGTTTCGATTTCCTTGTGCTTTTGTTCTTTTTTTTTTCTTTGGCGGGGGGGGGCATTATAGTCATTAGTCATTTATGCACACACATTTTTGTGTGGAGACTTAGCTTTATCTAAGAACTTTTAGCAAACAATATTAGAGGATCAATGTATCTGCCAAAAGGTTCTCCTTGAGCTGATGATCTGATTGATTACGAATCTGCCGTATGTTAATGAAAAGTGACCGTTGTTGGTAAAATATCTTTTCAAAAAGATTTTTTTCTTCATGACTCTCTGTTAGAGAGGTGTCTTTCAGTCCTCAAATTCTTGACATGTAGAAAAAGATTGAAATTCGGACCCCAATACCAAACTATGTGTTTCTCTGATAAATTATAGAAATGAGATATACATGTAGCCCTGAAACTGAAAGGGGCGCTTCATTAACATTAACTAAAAGTTCACATAATTGATAGTCAAAGCCGAATCGACAGTAAAACAGGGAAATAAATAATTTAGATCTATAGAATCACTCCCAAAATGGGGGCATGTTCTCCTCCATACCATAGAGAGAAGTTTTGTAGATACCTAATATCTCTCTGAAATCAGCAAGGGTTTTGTTGTTATACTGTTCAATCGGACCGAAGTAGCCGGTATTCTCGACTCTTTCCATCATGCCAAGCAAGTCTGGCACGACTACAGTATCATACCAACCATCGACTAAGGCTTCCAACTGCAAAATAGAAACGAAAAATAGTATTGATTAAAAAAATATAATATTAGTGAAAATAAAATAAAATAAAGAAAAACTTATCGAAGGAAAAAACAAATGGTTACGTTCAATGGGCTTCCATCTGCGCTGAAGCCCGGACGTCCAGCCCATAATTGATAACGAATATTTTTGAACATCCTGATAACACCTCTCAAGTCTTCAATGGTGTATTGCTTTCGTCTGCACATGATTCGCCACTGAGATAGTTCCCGGTTCAGGCGGAGAAGCAGATCCGGATTCCTAACGTACGTTAAAATTTTCTTGACTATTTCTGTGGGCATATCGACACCGGAGTCAGGCGACCGTGGCTCCGACATTGTAACCTGAGTCCCAGTCAAAATAAATAAATAAATAAACAAAAACCAGAAGGAATAAAGCACAAATACAAATGCAAAGGAAGAGGAATTAGGAGAGAGAAACTGATGCGCATGGGTTCATGGATTACTCCATTGGTCGGTGTTCGAAGAAGTGGGCGTAACCTTTGCATACGATGTCCGTTTTGGGTCCATGAACCCAATCCGAAAGGTCGCGAAGTTGGATTTGACTCCACACTTCATCTCGCCAAAGTTTGTATATTTCTAACTTTCTATGCATTGAGCAACCAACAACCAAAACCATTGTGATGGCAGATCCGGTTGTTGGTTGCTCAATTAATAGAAACTTTGGCTATACAAAGTTTAACGGGATGAAGTGGGTCGGAATTGAATTTAAGCCTTCGGTTGTACAAACTGTGACGGGGTCAATTGTGGCCGGAAATTGCGTTGTGGAAGTTAAAGTGTGCCGGACGAAATAGAAAGACATCCTGACATCCTCGATCGTAGATTCTAGGTGCGGAACATATTCCTTTTTTTTTGTTTTAATCGAAAAGGTTATTTCAGACCCCCAATTAAAATGTAGACAAACTGGAAATTAGACATTTCATACTGATTTTTCAGTAACTAACACAATCAAGTAATTATTTCTTTTCTTTTTACATATTCTTTTTCAAAAAAATTAATTTCCATAAAAAAATATTCCCAGTGGAGCAACGCCGTAGTTTATCTTTGTTTTTTATTAAATTTATTTAATTTTATGCATGTTTTTATTTCTTTGTTTTTATGTATTGATTTATTTCTTTTCTTAAGCGGGCAATGCCCAAATTCTTACATTCTCACACAAGTTTCGATTTCCTTGTGCTTTTGTTCTTTTTTTTTTCTTTGGCGGGGGGGGGCATTATAGTCATTAGTCATTTATGCACACACATTTTTGTGTGGAGACTTAGCTTTATCTAAGAACTTTTAGCAAACAATATTAGAGGATCAATGTATCTGCCAAAAGGTTCTCCTTGAGCTGATGATCTGATTGATTACGAATCTGCCGTATGTTAATGAAAAGTGACCGTTGTTGGTAAAATATCTTTTCAAAAAGATTTTTTTCTTCATGACTCTCTGTTAGAGAGGTGTCTTTCAGTCCTCAAATTCTTGACATGTAGAAAAAGATTGAAATTCGGACCCCAATACCAAACTATGTGTTTCTCTGATAAATTATAGAAATGAGATATACATGTAGCCCTGAAACTGAAAGGGGCGCTTCATTAACATTAACTAAAAGTTCACATAATTGATAGTCAAAGCCGAATCGACAGTAAAACAGGGAAATAAATAATTTAGATCTATAGAATCACTCCCAAAATGGGGGCATGTTCTCCTCCATACCATAGAGAGAAGTTTTGTAGATACCTAATATCTCTCTGAAATCAGCAAGGGTTTTGTTGTTATCTTTGTTCAATCGGACAAGTAGCCGGTATTCTCGACTCTTTCCATCATGCCAAGCAAGTCTGGCACGACTACAGTATCATACCAACCATCGACTAAGGCTTCCAACTGCAAAATAGAAACGAAAAATAGTATTGATTAAAAAAATATAATATTAGTGAAAATAAAATAAAATAAAGAAAAACTTATCGAAGGAAAAAACAAATGGCTACGTTCAATGGGCTTCCATCTGCGCTGAAGCCCGGACGTCCAGCCCATAATTGATAACGAATATTTTTGAACATCCTGATAACACTTCTCAAGTCTTCAATGGTGTATTGCTTTCGTCTGCACATGATTCCCCACTGAGATAGTTCCCGGTTCAGGCGGAGAAGCAGATCCGGATTCCTAACGTACGTTAAAATTTTCTTGACTATTTCTGTGGGCATATCGACACCGGAGTCAGGCGACCGTGGCTCCGACATTGTTACCTGAGTCCCAGTCAAAATAAATAAATAAATAAACAAAAACCAGAAGGAATAAAGCACAAATACAAATGCAAAGGAAGAGGAATTAGGAGAGAGAAACTGATGCGCATGGGTTCATGGATTACTCCATTGGTCGGTGTTCGAAGAAGTGGGCGTAACTTTTGCATACGATGTCCGTTTTGGGTCCATGACCCCAATCCGGAAAGGTCGCGAGAAGTTGGATTTGACCCACACTTCATCTCGCCAAAGTTTGTATATTTCTAACTTTCTATGCATTCAGCTACCAACAACCAAAACCATTGTGATGGCAGATCCCGTTGTTGGTTGCTCAATAAATAGAAATTTTGGCTATACAAAGTTTGACGGGATGAAGTGGGTCGGAATTGAATTTCAGCCTTTGGTTGTAAAAACTGTGACGGGGGTGAATTGTGGTCGGAAATTGTGTTGTGGAAGTTAAAGCGTGCCGGACGAAATAGAAAGACATCCTGACATCCTCGATCGTAGATTCTAGGTAGGGAACATATTCCTTTTTTTTTGTTTTAATAGAAAAGGTGATTTCAGACCCCCAATTTGAAAATGTTTACAAACTTGAAATTAGACATTTCATGCTGATTTTTCAGCAACTAACACAATCAAGTAATTATTTCTTTTCTTTTTACATATTCTTTTTCAAAAAAATTAATTTCCATTAAAAAAATATTCTGAGTGCAGCAACGCCGTAGTTTATCTTTGTTTTTTATTAAATTTATTTAATTTTATGCATGTTTTTATTTCTTTGTTTTTATTTATTGATTTATTTCTTTTCTTAAGCGGGCAATGCCCAAATTTTTACATTCTCACACAAGCTTCGATTTCATTCTGCTTTTGTTCTTTTTTTTTTTCTTTGGGGGGAGGGGGGCATTATAGTCATTAGTCATTTATTCACGCACATTTTTGTGTGGAGACTTAGCTTTATTCAAAAACTTTTAGCAAACAATATTAGAGGATCAATGTATCTGCCAAAAGGTTCTCCTTGAGCTGATGATCTGATTGATTAAGAATCTGCCGTATGTTAATGAAAAGTGACCGTTGTTGGTAAAATATCTTTTCAAAAAGATATTTTGCTTCTTGACTCTCTGTTAGAGAGGTGTCTTTCAGTCCTCAAATTCTTGACATGTCGAAACAGATTGAAATTCGGACCCCAATACCAAACTATGTGTTTCTCTGCTAAATTACAGAAATGAGATATACATGTAGCCCTGAAACTGAAAGGGGCGCTTCATTAACATTAACTAAAAGTTCACATAATTGATAGTCAAAGCAGAATCGACAGCGAAACAGGGAAATAAATAACTGAAATCTATAGAATCACTCCCAAAATGGGGGCATGTTCTCCTCCATACCATAGAGAGAAGTTTTGTAGATACCTAATATCTCTCTGAAATCAGCAAGGGTTTTGTTGTTATACTGTTCAATCGGACCGAAGTAGCCGGTATTCTCGAGTCTTTCCATCATGCCAAGCGAGTCTGGCACGGCTACAGTATCATACCAACCATCGATTAAGGCTTCCAACTGCAAAATAGAAACGAACAATAGTATTGATTAAAAAAATATAATATTAGTAAAAATAAAATGAAATAAAGAAAAACTTATCGAAGGAAAAAAAATGGTTACGTTCAATGGGCTTCCATCTGCGCTGAAGCCCGGACGTCCAGCTCAGAATTGATAACGAATATTTTTGAACACCCTGATAACACCTCTCAAGTCTTCAATGATGTATTGCTTTCGTCTGCACATGATTCCCCACTGCGATAGTTCCTGGTTCTGGCGGAGAAGCAGATCTGGATTCCTAACGTACGTTATAATTTTCTTGACAATTTCTATGGGCATATCGACACCGGAGTCAGGGGACCGTGGCTCCGACATTGTTACCTGAGTCCCAGTCAAAATAACTAAATAAATAAACAAAAACCAGAAGGAATAAAGCACAAATACAAATACAAAGGAAGAGGAATTAGGAGAGAGAAACTGATGCGCATGGGTTCATGGATTACTCCATTGGTCGGTGTTCGAAGAAGTGGGCGTAACTTTTGCATACGATGTCCGTTTTGGGTCCATGACCCCAATCCGGAAAGGACGCGAGAAGTTGGACTTGACCCACACTTCATCTCGCCAAAGTTTGTATCTTTCTAACTTTCTATGCATTGAGCAACCAACAACCAAAACCATATTGATGGCAGATCCGGTTGTTGGTTGCTCAGTTAATAGAAACTTTGGCTATACAAAGTTTGACGGGATGAAGTGGGTCGGAATTGAATTTCAGCCTTTGGTTGTACAAACTGTGACGGGGTGAATTGTGGTCGGAAATTGCGTTGTGGAAGTTAAAGTGTGCCGGACGAAATAGAAAGACATCCATACATCCTCGATCGTAGATTCTAGGTAGGGAACATATTCCTTTTTTTTTTGTTTTAATAGAAAAGGTTATTTCAGACCCCCAATTTGAAAATGTTTACAAACTTGAAATTAGACATTTCATACTGATTTTTCAGTAACTAACAGAATCAAGTTTTATAATCAAGTAATTATTTCTTTTCTTTTTACATATTCTTTTTCAAAAAAATTAATTTCCATAAAAAAAATATTCTGAGTGCAGGAACACCGTAGTTTATCTTTGTTTTTTCTTAAATTTATTTAATTTTATGCATGTTTTTATTTCTTTGTTTTTATTTATTGATTTATTTCTTTTCTTAAGCGGGCAATGCCCAAATTTTTACATTCTCACACAAGTTTCGATTTCCTTGTGCTTTTGTTCTTTTTTTTTTCTTTGGCGGTGGGGGGGGGGGGCATTATAGTCATTAGTCATTTATCGACACACATTTTTGTGTGGAGACTTTGCTTATTGAAAAACTTTTAGCAAACAATATTAGAGGATCAATATATCTGCCAAAAGGTTCTCCTTGAGCTGATGATCTGATTGATTAAGAATCTGCCGTATGTTAATGAAAAGTGACCGTTGTTGATAAAATATCTTTTCAAAAAGATTTTTTGCTTCTTGACTCTTTGTTAGAGAGGTGTCTTTCAGTCCTCAAATTCTTGACATGTAGAAGCAGATTGAAATTGGACCCCAATACCAAACTATGTGTTTCTCTCGCTAAATTACGTAAATGAAATATACATGTAGCCCTGAACTGAAAGGGGCGCTTCATTAACATTAACTAAAAGTTCACATAATTGTGATCAAAGCCGAATCGATAATAAAGCAGGAAATAAATAACGAGATCTATAGAATCACTCCGAAATGGGGGCATGTTCTCCTCCATACCATAAAGAGAAGTTTTTAGATACCTAATATCTCTGAAATCGGCAAGGGTTTTGTTGTTATCTTGTTCAATCGGACCAAGTAGCGGTATTCTCGAGTCTTTCCATCATGCCAAGCAAGTGCAGCGCGACTCTGATATCATACCAACCATCGATTAAGGCTTCCAACTGCAAAATAGAAACGAAAAATAGTATTGATTAAAAAAATATAATATTAGTAAAAATAAAATAAAATAAAGAAAAACTTATCGAAGGAAAAAACAAAAATGGTTACGTTCAATGGGCTTCCATCTGCGCTGAAGCCCGGTCGTCCAGCCCAGAATTGATAACAAATATTTTTTAACACCCTGATAACACCTCTCAAGTCTTCAATGATGTATTGCTTTCGTCTGGATATGATTCCCCACTTAGATAGTTCCCGGTTCAGGCGGAGAAGCAGATCCGGATTCCTAACGTACGTTAAAATTTTCTTGACTATTTCTGTGGGCATATCGACACCGGAGTCAGGCGACCGTGGCTCCGACATTGTTACCCGAGTCCCAGTCAAAATAAATAAATAAATAAACAAAAACCAGAAGGAATAAAGCACAAATACAAATACAAAGGAAGAGGAATTAGGAGAGAGAAACTGATGCGCATGGGTTCATGGATTACTCCATTGGTCGGTGTTCTAAGAAGTGGGCGTAACTTTTGCATACGATGTCCGTTTTGGGTTCATGACCCCAATCCGGAAAGGTCGCGAGAAGTTGGATTTGACCCACACTTCATCTCGCCAAAGTTAGTATATTTCTAACTTTCTATGCATTTAGCAACCAACAACCAAAACCATTGTGATGGCAGATCCGGTTGTTGGTTGCTCAATTAATAGAAACTTTGGCTATACAAAGTTTGACGGGATGAAGTGGGTCGGAATTGAATTTCAGCTTTTGGTTGTACAAACTGCGACGGGGTGAATTGTGGTCGAAATTTGCGTTGTCGAAGTTAAAGTGTGCCGGACGAAATAGAAAGACATCCTGGCATCCTCGATCGTAGATTCTAGGTAGCGAACATATTCCTTTTTTTTTGTTTTAATAGAAAAGGTTATTTCAGACCCCCAATTTGAAAATGTTTACAAACTTGAAATTAGACATTTACTACTGATTTTTCAGTAACTAACACAATCAAGTTTGATAATCAAGTAATTATTTCTTTTCTTTTTACATATTCTTTTTCAAAAAAATTAATTTCCATAAAAAAAATATTCTGAGTGCAGCAACGCCTATTGTTACTATATTTTTTAATTTATTTTTTTGATGTTTTTATTATTATATTTTTTAAGTTTTAATATTTCCTGCAGATAAATATTTTCTATATCTAAATCATCTATTTGAATACTGAAAATTAAAATTTTTAGTAATCAACTTCTGACGTCACAGCTTAATCAATATTCTCTCCACAGTCCTAAAATAAGCGAACTCTAAAAGTATCATTCTTCTTCACGCACCTTAACTCCCAATGATCAAAACAAAGTAAAAACTCCCTTTTATTCTAATAACTTACACTGCTTTCTGACACAAGACGTGCAAACTGCAAACAGAGTTATTATTCACGATTCACTCCCGATTTGCAAAACCACAAAGTCGGCTCCTTCACCTCCTCGTTGAAATCCCCTGGTAAGTTTTTGTTCAATTGTTTACAAAAATTGAGTTCTTCTTGTAGTTTCGTTGGTTGCCTCGTTGGTTGTCAATTTTCTCGATCCTATGTGGTTTGCGATTTTGGGGTTTTTATTTGAAATCAGTATTTTCTTGAAATGCACTTGTTATTGAAGCTTTTCAGTGTTCTTTCATCAAGTTCTATTGGGTTTGAGTCTTTCTTTGTTACCATTGTGTATTTCGTTTAATTTCTTGGGATGCATGAATTGAGCTTAATTTGTGTTCATCCCGATCTTTGTACTGTTGATAATAATTTTTTTGCATAATTGCTTCAGGTATTTCTTGGGAATTTTTTTGCATAATTGCGTAATTCCCTTTTCTTTGTAACCGTTTGTCATCTACTGTAGTTGTTTAAGAACCAAATGTTTTCTTGTTTCTATTTAGCATCTAATTTGCTAGAATTTTTTGGGAGTTGCCATTTTTCGTGTCGTCATTAGTTCTAACTCGTAAATCCTGTTGTTGCATGGTTCCATTCGTCTGCTTTTTTTCCTTGATAGGTATGCATTTTTGTGGGGACCACATTAACTTTTTTTTATTATTTCTTAATTTTATTTTGCCTTACTCTTTTTTTTTGTTTTTATTCAGTTAATTTTCCATGGGTTCTACGAGGGGTTCTAAAGCTAGGTGTAAGGCCTCTGCGACTTGTGGTGGTGGTTCCTCTAAGAAAAAACCTAGTAGAAAAAGTCGTGGGAAAGCAGAGGATCCTGGGAAAAAGTAGCCTGCACCGAATCGGAAGATAACTTTTGAAGCCCCTCAATCTGTTGTGGTATGTTTTGTGCGTCTTCTTTTTTATTTTTGATTTGAGTATCTTTTTTCTCTTACACCTTTGGTTTGTTTCTCTCGACATCACTGAAATCTTCTTCGGATTTGTCCTCTAATTGCTTGCTGTGAAGCATTGCAAACTACGACACATCTTTGTTGCTGTTACTCTGAGTTCTCTCATAGTTCTTTTTTGCGAAAGGATTTTTTTGGCAACAATGATGTGTGACTGTGACACTAAGATATACTTTTAATGCTTTTTTTCACTATCCATTGTTTTCAACGCTTCTTTTAGTGTCACTTCTAAGTAACCAAATTTCTTTATGATTTAAGCATACACATAAAAAAAGAAAAAAAATGAAATCAGCAGCACCAGCAGCTTGCTGAACTTATTTGCAATTTGCTCTTCCTTGCAAGCTGCTGTCCTTGACAACAGCTTGCAAGCAACAATCTACTATTAAGGACAGCAGCTACTGCTGCAAGCTGTTGTCCTTAACAGCAGCTTGCAAGCATGCAGGCAGTTGTTAAGGACAGCAGCAACTACTGATGTCAGCAGCAAGAGCAACTGCTGAAACTAGCAGCAGCTTGCTACTGCTACTGAAATTAGCAGTAGCTAGAAGCAGCCGGCTACTTGCAATAGCAGCAGTAGCTTGCTGTTGAAATTAGCAGTAGTAGTTACCGTCTTTCCATGTTTGTAATTAGCCATTATCTTTTTTCGGAGTGCAATTAGCCGTTATCTTCTTTCAGAGATTGTAATTGATGATGTTGAACTATAGTGCAAGTAGCCATTATTTTCTTTCAGAGTTTGTAACTTTACCAAAAGAATTCATAATAGTCAGTAATTGAGTGAAAGGAGACCACATCTCTTTCTCTTCTTTTTCCTTTTTCCCCTTTTTCTTTTCTATTTCCGTGTTTAGGGATTCTGTTAGTGACATTGTACAATAATAGTGACACTATAAAATAATTTTAAACCTTCTTTTGGCCATATTCTGTTTTTAATGCGTCTTTTAGTGGCACTGCTAAGTAACAAAAAGTTGGTGACACTTCTGGGTAACAGTGTGAATGGGAAATAGTTCATTGCTTCTTTCTGTTGGACTAATTTACTCCAGAGTTATGAATGTGCAAATTCAACAATATGTACCTACTTTCAGCTATTGTGTTTTGTTACAATGACCTCCTATATATTCTCGCTAATTTTATTTGCTTCATCAGTGTCATTGATGAATGACAATTGTCATTGATGAAAGATTTAATTATACTATTCCATTCGTCCTGTTCATGTGTTTTTCTATTGTGTACATTACTTTGTCATTTTAATTTTTGCACAGAAAATTTATATCTACTGGACTTTTGGACTTTTGCTATTAGTTGATTGCTGCATTCACACCATATGTTCGTTGGTCATGAGATTTGTCACTTATCTATTGCTTTTTTGTTATGCACTTCTATTTTATTTTTTGTAGCCTTGGTCTTACCTATTGCCCAAGGAGCACTGGGATTTGGGGAAGGTCACTGCAAGGTGTAATGATGGAATAATGCTTACACTTCAAGCTACTTTGACTCAATCACAAAAGAAATTATTTTGGAATACTCCGTTTGGGCACTTTTTGGATGCACCATCGATTCAGCAATGAGAGAGGTTGTACAAGATAATGAGGAAGAGATGTGGTTTCAGTTCGGTAAGGATCGTGTTCGTTTTGGCATGGAGGAGTTTCTCATTATATCTGGGCTGAAGTTCTTCGGGAATGAGGGTAGGCGCAAGTATTGTGGGATGTTCAACAGATTAAAAAATACATATTTCATGGACTATGTAAATATTAGCATCGAGGTAGTTGGGCAGGTATTCACTAGTAATCAGGCACAGAATGACTCAGATGCTGTGAAGCTTGGGATTATTCTTCTCTTGACGTCTTATCTATTTACATCATCACATTCGGCAAAGAATATTGATTTATCATTGATGACCCTCGTCGATTCTGAAGAGATGAATGACTATGCTTGGGGAAAAGAGTTATTCAAATCTACGATTTCTGCCTTTCGTAGAGGGATGCACAAGAAGCAAATTATTCGAGAAAGCAAAGGTCGTCCCAGTATGTCCTACAAGCTATCAGGTTTCCTGATTGCCTTTCAGGTTTGGATCTATGAGACCTTGCCTATTCTTCAGAATTTGGTGTGGACTAAGGTGAATAATAGATATCCGCGGATTTTGAATTGGTCTTCTGAAGTGGGAGTGAAACGAAAGATTGACCTTGAGACCGACATATTCTTGCGCCCTGATGTAAGTTTTTACGTATACTTTATAATTCTTTGCATAATATTGCATTTGTTGTTCAATCAAAAAAACTCGGTGTTTCTTCCTTCTATCAGTTATCTGCTGTCACAATTAAGGTAACAATGGAAGAACGTCGTCAGCCATATTTATTTGGGATATATGAAGATGTCCCTCCAGTCTTTGTAGCTGATAGTGACGAGGATGTCCCATTGTCTGACATTCTTCGCCGAGGTCTATTTCGTGGGTCCAGGAAGAATGATGTTGCTTCCACAAGCAATGCGGTACCTTCTCTTGTTACTGACAACGTAACAACAGTAACCATGGGGTCCAAGAAGAGGGATGTTGCTTCCACAAGCAGTGTGGTACCTTCTGTTGTTATTGACAATATAACAACAGAAACAATGGGGTCCAAGAAAGAGGATCTTCCTTCCACAAGCGATGCGGTACCTTCTGTTGTTACTGACAGTGTATGTACTATTTTTGAACTTTTTTTATCGGTTTTAGATTATTTTTCTTTCTATTTTGTTCAAGTATATCTATTGTCACTAATTGATGGTTTATTTATTTATTTATAAAAACTTCTTTTTTAAAATATTTCCTGAAGGTGTCAAAGGACGGCCAGTTATCAGGATCAAATACTCCAGTACATGAGTCTTCACCCTCTTTGGATCCGTCTCCATCCACTGATGCATTGACTGCTAATGGTGTTCCATTTGTGGTTTGTGACTCGCCAATCGTCGGTGTTCAGTCCCCTGTTAGGCTAAACACTGTCTACCATGATGGTTGTTCTGATCATATCAATTCAAAAGTTATTAAGGTTGTTGTTATTTCTTTTTTGTCAATCATCTATTTTTTCATATTCTAATTTCCAGATTCTTATTGTGTGCGACTTTCCAATGTCGAATGTATGGTAATCTCTTTGGCAGTGTTCCTGTAATTGATTTAGTTACACCAGACCATAATAATCTGGAGCATCAAGTTGATGGTGCAAACAAGACGAAAACTCACATCAATGTTGTGGACTTGGGGGTAGGTAGTAATATTCTGATGTCTCATTCTATTTGTCGTTCTTTGAAAATTGTTGATGTTGAGAAATATGGTGATGGAGAGGAGCAGGTGGAGTGTGATGTTGCTTGTTCAATTTGGGAGCCGTTGATCTTGAGGAAGCTATTGATGGAGAGAAGAAAACAAAGCTTCCTGCTGATGTTACTTCTTTGAAAGCTTCGGGAGTTGTTGATCTTGAAATAGCTATTGACAAGCAAACAAAGTCTCCTGATGTTGTTGCTTCTTCGGAAGCTGTTGACATTGATGATTTTGATGATGATGGGAAGGCACCACAGAACTCTGATGCCATGCAAGTGCTCCGTGACAAAATCAAGGTCTAAGTGTTCTTCTCTGAACTTAAATATCTCATCTTTGACTGGTATAATGTCTATTTCATTGACTACAATGTCTATTATATTTTTTATAGGTTTATAAAACTCGTGTCAATGACATACACTCTAGGGAAATAAAATTTTCTTCAGATCACAAGTCATTTAGGGCCGACACTGCTAATCAACTATATGATTTTGGGGCTGCATTCAAGAATACAATTGCACAGATTGAAGAATTTATGAAGAATGCGAAAATGTTCTCCACTGGTTCGAATTCGTCATCCCATGGGGTCAATGCCTGTGATGTAAGTTATTTGTCACTTTTCCATGATTATTTGTATTTTTCTTTTTTTTCCCCTCCTCAGTTTGTAATCTATTCTGCTTCCATTTACAGAAATCAACTGTTAGAGTTCTAGGAGAACAATCAACATCCCTTATCCCATGAGCTGAGACTACTAATCATTTGCATCATGATCTTGAAGACTTTGATGCTTCGAGCTTTGATCTTGGTATTGGAACACCCCCGTGCAAGGAGTCCAACGACGATCCTAGCCCATCTATATTAGAAGAATCTGATCATGAAGATGGAGGTCATTGGAAGAAGAGGAAACAACCTGATGTCAACCTTCTTTATGATGATTTTGAATTTAATGATGAGGTTTTGCGCAGTTGTGATGCTTCTCTTGAAAAGTACCAGGCAGCGAAGGCTGTAGGGAGTATGGAGGTATATTCTCTGTTTTCAGTAACAGTCAGTAGTCACATTACCAACTAAGTTAAATCCTTCTTCTCTGTTTTAGTTATTTGTAATATATATTACATGTTGAACGTAATATAGGTTTTGGATGTTGCACCACTAGCCTGGGTTATTGACAAGGCACACCTGAAAGACCCCCGAAAAGGGTACACAAAGAGGCTGCGGTTCTGCGTTCACCATTTGTGGGTTCATTCTCGTCGGGTGCAGATATCTCACCTGAACCTTCAGTTTTTATTTGGAGTTGTCGGACATGCATGGATCCACCTAATGAAGATGATAATTCTAGATTTTTGGCATGGTTTGAGACTGCTCTTCGTAGGCGAAATATGTAAGTGGTATTCTTGTTATTTTTACTTGTTCATTTTCATTGTTTATATCATTTAACTGTCTTCAATTTTTGTAGTCATAAGAAGTTTGATGACAACAACAAGACAATCAATCCAGCTATGGCGGTGGGTGATTATGATGTTAGCAACAAGATGTGGTGGTACAAATTGCAAGATTGGCGAACCTCTCAAATCAACGGTAAGTAACAATCATATTGTCTCTAATGTGTTTTTTTCCCTTTTTCCAGAATCTTTTAGTATCTTGACTTTCTAACTTGCATGTTCACTGTGTTTCCACTTCGTACAGCATGTGGATTCATTCTTTTTCTACTTTCGCAAGTACTTGGCTACAAGGCCTCCTCACCCGTTTACAGCGACAACAACTGATTGTTTCTTTTTCTCTAAATTGGTCACGCTATATAAGAGAAATAAGGAGGAGATCTTTACCAACAAGGCGTTGCTTCGTTATCCAACTGGTGGGCAGTTGTTATTTGGTGTTAGTTGGGATACTGTGGACCATGTCTTCATTCCGATTTTCATGTCTCGTGGACATTGGATCTTGGGGGTGTTTGACTTGCGCAATTGGAAGTTGGAGCTGTTCAACTCATACATGAAACATTTCAAAGATGAAGAGGTTATGGAAGAAGTAAAGCCATTACGGGAAATGTTGCCATTGGTTGTTAGTAAGATGGCGGTTTTCCATGTCCCCTATCCACACTTGTTAGTTCCATGCTCCATTAACAAGAATGTGCCACAGCAACAAAATGGGTAAGTGCTAGATTCTTTTGGTAACAAAAGGAAAAATGATTAGTGACTTTTTATGTTTAATTTGATACTTGGTATGATTCTTAATTGTAGTGGTGATTGCGGGATCCTTACAATGAAATTTGCTGAGTATATTGCTGAGGGGAATATAGATATGATGCCCAACCTTTTTGACACAAGAGCTGCTCGATGGAATTTAGCTGTGCAGCTTTACAAGATCTCTACACGGTGAAGGTTGCTATTGTGTACATTATTTTGTCAAAGCCTTTTAGATGGCATTTAGGTCTTATTTTAATTGACTCTTCAGTAGTTAGGACTTCGAATAAGTAGCTAGGTTCATCATGATGCTGGTAGTGTTGGTTTTTTGTTATGTTGTTGACAATTTCATCAAGGCTTGTTCATTGATAATGCTACTGTTAGGCTCTTGTTTTTGGGAATATTAATGGCTGATGGAAGCTATTACTTTGACATTTTGGTTTTAAGGTTTATTTTTCTATATTCATTTGTCATGTGTGATGTGTACAAGTTTAGTATTGCAAGTTATTAATTAGTTGCAGCGAAATGGGAGATAGATTATTTACACAGAAGGTCACAGTTTTTGTATATTGCAATGGGTAACAAAATGTGGTAACAGCACGCGGCACTTAAAATTTCCCAGTAATAGGAGTAAGTAACAAATGCACTAATCTCCCCGCCATGTTGTTAACAAGCACAGGTAACATAGTTCCAGGCATACACATTTACAGTTATTCAATTTTCAATGTTGACCACGCATTAAAGATTTATCAATGGAATTGTATTACATTGCTTGTTGCAATGGTATGAGTTGGTATTACATAAACAATTTGACAAGTTTATAGTTTTTGAACAATGAATTTTTTAGCGTCTCTACCCCGAAAAACTTCACTAAATCTACTTTACAATGTTTTCATTCAACATTTTTTCATTATCGGAAATATTAAAACTTACGTAACTTTATTGTAATTGCCTATTAAAAAACAGAGGATAATCTAAATAAGTATCCTAAGACAGAAAACATTATTTTGAATGAATTAATAATTAGATAATAACAGTGTATCAAGCAATCTTAATTCGCTTTCAAAATGAATCTCATACTCGCTCTCTTTCAGTATTAAAACTTTATCTTTGCATTGTAACTTCCATCGCCAATGAATTTCCATCCGAAATTGGTGTACCCTGCACGTGCATTTAATGCGATTATTTTAATCATACAAATTGTGCAAACTTAATTTTTATTAATGTTTCTATATTTGTTACCTTAGCTTTTATGTTTGTCGCCTCCATTGCCAATGAATTTCCACTCCCAGTTGTTGCATCTTGCACGTGCATTTAATGCTAGTATTTGAATCATGCAAAATATACACACACTATTTTTCATAGTTTGTCTATGTTTGTTACCTTTATTTTTTTGGGGTTTGCCCTTTCTTTATTTTTCCTTTCGCTTGATTTTATTGGCATTGGATTGCGACACTTGCTCATATTGTGCCCCCGGTCTCCGCAACGGCTACATCGTGGCACCGTCCTACACTCTGCGGCAGACTTTATTCTGTTCTCTTTTGGTCTTCCCGGCCCTTTTTTTGGTGATGGTGGTAGTACTCTTTGCATTTTCACATCGTCCGGCACTATCCAATCCTCTTTATTTCCCATTGTAACACCCCGCTCAAAGTTGACCCGACATAAGCTATATGTGTATGATGTGTCCATGATATGTTTGGAAGTGTATGAGATATGTCGGGATCCGAAACGGCCTTGAAATTAAGAAAAGTGGGAAAATTCAGCACATGAAGGTTTACGGCCGTGATTATGGATTTACAGCCGTAAGTATGCGATTTACGGCCGTAATAAGGTCATTTACGGCCGTAATAAGGTCATTTACGGCCGTAAATATCCAAGTACAGGAAGGTGAAATGGACAAGTCTCTGTAGGCCGCATGGCCCCCGTTGCGGCCGCAGGTTTTGGGTTACGGCCGTAAGGTATTTGTGTTACGGCCGTAATTGTAAGTCGGCTGAAAGTTTCTAGACATTTCCAAGTCGGTTGGGAGGTGTTTTAATACCCAAATCTCGACCCCAAACCCCCATAACAGCCCCAAGATCATGTTTAAACCTTCTCTAAGCTCCAAACCAAGAAATAAGTCCATGTAATCTATTTGTAACCTTGATTTCAAAGGGAAATGAAGATGAAGGAAGGGAAGGAAGAGAGGAAGAAGAAAGAATGTTACCCATGGATGTTGAGCTTGATTTCTTCAACATAAGGCGAGTAATAGATGTATCTTATGACATCATATGAATATGGTATGTTGCTAGTATGTTTTCATGAGTTTAAGAATAAATATGAGATGATATTCATGTTATGGCTTTGATATGCTTGATATGTGAACTATGTGAAAAGATATGGGATTATGTGAATGTCTAGGATATTATAATGTGAATTTAACATGTTGTATGTTCGTATGTGATAGATATGAAGTAATACGTACTGTATGTGCAGATTAAGCTCATGTAATGATGTTAGAATGATGTTAGAATGACATAAAAGCTAGGAGATGTGAATGAATGCAAAGTGAATGATTACGTGATATGTTATGATGATGAATGTAGTGTTATATGTCATGATATGATGAAGTTATGTGATATGTAATGACAAGACGAAGTTCAAGGGAAAGTATACTATGTAATGCCAAGAATGTTAGATAAGAAACGAATGTAATGTTACGTAATGTTATGTGTACGAAAGCAAGGTAAGCATGACATGAAGCATGTCGTATGTGAATGAATGTAGTTGCGTATCATGTGTTGATGACGAAGGTAGCGCCCCAAGAGTAAAAGAACTCTTTGGGGGACGGCTTGGCGCCCAAGCGTAAAAGAACCTTGGGGACGGCCATATGATGTGACGGGCGGTCTAAAGCGTAAAAGAACCTTTAGACGACGGCCTACGGCGCCCCAAAACGTAAAAGAACCTTTGGGGGATGGCCAATGATATGATATGACGATGTATTCACTTGATTCGCAACTAGGGCCCAAAGTAAAGGAAAGACAGGAATGTTACACGTGCATTCACGCATTGCATTGCATCTATTGCTCACTGAGTCCTCGTGACTCATTATGTGTATGTTTATGTGTTTGTGATGCAGTTACGTGGGGAGTGGAGAATTTGACCAAGAGTGATGTGTGCGGATGTGTGTGAGAAATGGAAGAACCACGATCCTGCACCCCGATTTAGGGAGCGGTATTACACCCATCGGGTACACCTCTCTAGTATATGCATCTCTATAACTTTTAACACTAAAGTAAGGCGAACAATAGTCATATACTGACAGATTGTTAACACTTATAACAGCCATTGCATGTGGACATGGTATTTCGTCTATATCGAACCGTCTACATGTGCAACTTCTTTTCTTCAAGACGGACTATGTGTGATGTTGTTTTGTCATTAACTTGGTATACGTTGAATGACGACGGCATCACCTATAGTTTAACATATTGCATAAATTGTATTAATTTCTAGCACTCTTAATAATAAATTAGCTCATAATATTAGATGTGTGCTATCTTTTTTTACCTGTAATCTCCTTGATTCTTGCATGTTGTGCATCACCATTAATTCATATTTTCTGCATAAATATGTGAATGTGGAATTTGCATCCTTCAAATTGTTATAAATCCATGTTTGGACTAGTCCACGCAATGACTCGATTAGGGCTTCTATTGGGAAATTCTTTGCTGCTTTCGTTGCGGCGTTTACTGATTCAACAATGTTGGATGCCATAGTTGAATATCTATTTACCTTCGAGTGGGCCCTGGACCACTTATCATAGCCAGCTTCTACCTGTAGTAATAGTTAGGTATTGTCACTAATGTTAAAAAATATATGAACATATAAATATATGATTAATTTGTTCATACCAAGTACGGGCGTATTTCTTCAAGAATCTTATCAATTCGCTCCATATGCGTCTCAAATTCAGCTATTGTGTATGCACGTACAGCTGCATTAAATGGTTCTCTAACGCCCTTTGCATGTTTTCCAAATGTTGATTTTATATTCTTCAGTAGATGGAATGAACATGCCACATGTGTTACATTAGGGTAAATTATTTGTGCAACATTTTCAATGCTACGGTGCCTATCCGATACTATGCATAGTCCTTCGCGTTGAGGGTACGAATCTCTCAATTGCTCTAAAAACCAACCCCATGATTTGTCATTTTCATTATCACCTACACCGAACGCTAGAATGAAAATATTACCATTAGCATCTGTGTGCATTGCTGTGAACAAAGCGCCTCCATAACATCCACGTAAGTATGTTGCGTCAATGACTATAACTGGCCTACAATGTAGCCACCCACTAATTGAAGCTCCTAATGCAACATAACAATATAAGAATCTATCACACTGATCAGTCTTAATTTGCGTTCTTGTTCCTGGATTAATCACTGTAAGCATGTAGAGGTATGCAGACAAATTTTGGTATATTCGGTTGGATCTCCTCTTATTATTTCTAAGGCCTTTTCCCTTGCCCTCTACGCTTTATTGTAACTTATTCTTATCCCATGTACCTTCAACATGTCATTTTGGATGTCCAGTGGTGTATAAATTGTACGTGACCTTGCAAATTTGAATTTGACACAATGCGCGACTAATGTGCAAGTTCCATTTCTATGCTGCCCACAAAGTTGCTGAATTGAACAAGTGTGACTATTGCTGATTCGCCTTATCTTGAACAGCTCTGTATTCTTTATTCTTGAAGCCCTTAAACTCCACTTACAAGCATTACTGAAACAATTGATCCTATATTCTGTGCTATCTGATTTGTCAACATGGTATTGATAGGAAACCTTTATCGCATGCATTGATAGACTTAAAATCAATATTTCTTTACTTGTGAAAACTACGCCCACTTCCACTTTGTGTGAGTCTATCTCAGTAACAATACCACTTTTGTCATAAGTATCATCTTCAGCTTCTAAAGTTGGAATATTACATATTTGTGTTCCCAATTCAGCTAACGATGGTAGAATAGTGGTGAAATTTGAAGTACTATTTGGCAATTCAGTTGTTTCCATTTCACTGTTTGTATATCTTGCTTCACTTATCCTACTTTCAAAGTTGTTCTCTCTGTTGGTTTTATCCATTGTAGATGTCTCCACATAAATAGGATACTTCCCAATACCCTTTTCTGCTATTTTCTCATGCAAGTAGAAGTCTAATGTTTTGTCACTGTTGATTTTCACGAATGCACCACCATCCTCAAATTTGTACTTTATTGTCACAATGGTCACTTGTTTATCTATATTCAATTCACCACATATGAGATTGATCAAGTTCTCAAAAGTGCTATTCATTGCTACCCTTAATCCAATAGCTGAGTGATTGATGTATTCTCCATTTTTCGTCCATTCACAATCATAATATAACATTATCCCCACCTTCGTCTCCCCTGCAAAATAAGATTGTCATTATTAACAATTCGGCTAACTCTTTCATGTTAACAGTTATAGGTAACAACTAACATCAGTGCTTAGGCATAGTAAACTAGCGCCTCTGTTAGCAGTAACAACATCGAGTACCAATGTTCATTATTTGATCCATGACATACCAAACTAGAACGAAAACCATTCTACAAAGATTCAAACTGAATCCCAAACTATTTTACAAATAATCAAAGAGAATAGGATACATTCATGTACATTTTTTCCTTATTGTATGTTAATACTTTTTTACACGATTTAATTTACAAGTAATGTACTTATGCACTTTCATTATTTGCTCATTAGGAATATATGCTTTCTTTTAATATATAAATTTATAATTGAAGTATGGATGCCAGCACAATTCGTTAATTTGCATATATGATTGCATGTGTCGTTTGCAGTTTTCATATGTCAATGCGTTTAACAATTAGAAAATTTACATGCAACACAATTTTTCATCTACAAAATTATCAACTGAAGATTGGCAATGTTATGTATTTTCATACCTTCGTCTGCTGATGTTACTGCCATTACACCCGGTTTGAACCGTTCGTCAACGTTTCCAAGAGAACTTTCACACTATATTTTAATTGTAATCTCTGTATTCTTCAATGTTCTTTTGAATAACCAATAGAATTTCAAGTACGAGAGAACTTTCACACTCAAACGTGTTCAATTCATTCTCCTTGTCATTTAAGGTTGTCGACAACAATTGTTTGTAATTTTAAAAGAACGCTGACCAAGCAATTTTATTTCCAACAAACATTTCCACGTTATCTGCATGTAATTTTAAAAGAGTAGCAAACATATGCATGTGTCCTACTTGGCAAGTCGTTTGTTTCAGGCTGTTGGATGAATTTTAATGGCTTTAGGAGATAACCATAAAAATGTAAACTCTATCCATTCATTCCAGTTATTTACTAGTTAGTATTTAACCACCACTTTGGATTTTGAATTGTGATCCTACATTTTCAAATTTAAAAATTGCACCAAACATATGCATGTGTGGTACTTGGCAGGACGTCGGTTAGGAGATGTAACCATAATGATCCAGACTCCATCCATTCTTTTTTTTTTTAAAACAGCTATCCAATCATTTTGATATTTAGTGGTCACTGTTTAACTGCCACATAGCATTTGAATTGTGATCATTATCCATGTATATCCCAAATTTGTAACGTTTTAATTATTTAATAATTAGTATTTAACCGCAATATGTATTTTGAATTTTTATCATTATCCATGTACAATCCTATTTTTGATAATTCATATTAATAATAATTGCAAAAATGGATAACCACTGACTGTGACTATTTCTGACATTATATCGGTCATTCTTGAAAAATTCAAATTGTTACAGTATTTTGGAAATTTGCATTGAGAAGTTGTCCTGTTACCTAAAATTCCGTTAAAAACATTAGTTAGGTTGTTTCAAGTGTCCCACCTAAATTCATTACCATCGTCCGGCCCAACTTATTTCTCCTATTACAGCCATTATCGTCTGCATCCACCCAAAGAATTATCTCATTTGGTGTACCCACTTCCATTTCCACGTTTCCTATTTTTCCCAAATCTTTCCCCCCAATTTTCGCTCATCTTCGATTCTTCTCCCTCAATCTCGAATCTTATATCACAGTTTTCCCTTATCTTCCAACTCAACTAACGACATCTGAAAATCATTACACCATGTACAAATGTCCTGTGATAATTCCCCAAAAGACGACGATTCAGAGACAAATCAACTTCCTCAGGAAAAACAGCAACGTAAGTGTGTGAAGGAGAGAGTTTGATTTCTTATTTCAAAATAACCTGAAGCCTTGTGAAGTCGATTCTATCATTCACATGTAGCAATAAATTTCCTAATTTTTATGTCCCACAATGAAGATTAATAGCCAACCACAGAGTCCTACAATGCCAGTATTATTTGTTGTTTTTCCTCGCCGAGGGACAAATCAACTCCGCTGGACTTTTATTGATGCTTTTTAGGTACTTTATATTAGTGGTGGGAAGGCTCCCCATGTTATGTGTCCGTCCGTCATTGGAGGGGCCTCAAATACCTCTCTAATCAGGGGGAACAAGAACACGTGACGTGGGGAGCCTCCCTACATAGAAAGAGGATCACTTGTGCTTTATATTAATGTCAGGCATATAGTGGAAAACATGAATTAGTTTGAACCATTTGCATTAATTTCTATGCTACTCTAGAATTCTTTTATCCTTGATATGAAGGGAACAATTTTTGCCACTTATATTTGATAATAAATTGCAAATGCAATGATGAATTGCTAGGGAATTTTCACATTTCTTTGATGTGGTCTGTGTCCAACTTGATTATTCTTATTGTGGTACTAGTGTTAGCCCCTAATGATTTATGAGGCATGAGAAAAGAAGTAGTACCAGAGTTGAAAATTGAAATTGATTGCACTACTACAGTTCTAGCACTAACACTACATGAAATTTGACTTTTACGGACGGTCCTGACGTTCCCATAGCCTCATGCCTATAGAGTAATAGGAGCGATATCGCTGCTATTATTCTATAAGCACGAGTATATTGCTGCTATTGTTCTACATGCACGAGGCTATAGGGACGACTGACACCCCTAAAAATCCTTTTTTTTGTAGTGTAAGACCTAACATGATAATGGTAATCAAAATGCTGAAGAGGTTGAACCAAATAAACTAACTGGCATAGTTGTCGACAAAGAGGCTGACAAAAGTAAGAATTAGAAATGTCGCCAGGGTCTCGTGGGAATAGTGGGATGACTGTTAAAGCGGGGTCCCCAACACCCACGGTTATCAAAAAAAAAAAAAAGAAGTAAGAATTAGAAACATGCATGTTTCATAAGCAGTACATAAATCATGTTGTATTAGAATTGTTGAGTCAATATCAAAACTGTGTAACTCATATATAGTTATATAGCTATATAGTTATATAACACATTAGCATTGAAGATGAATTGCTAAATTTTAGCGTTTCTTTTTACGAGATTCTTTTCCATTTAGTTTTTATTAATCTCAGTTAAATTCATGGAATTAATTGTTGTAATGTTTAGTTTATTTAGATTTTTAAGGTTGGAAAGTGATTTCATTGTTAAAAATAAAAAAATTGGATCATATTACATAAAGTATTCTGCTATAAAAATATAGTTAAAGATATCTTATTCCATAATTTAGGTTGAGTATATAACAATATAGTTTGTCTATAATCTCTCTCAACCTTTAGATTCAAGTATGTAGTTTGATTTTGTAGTTATTTAATTTCTATGTTGACAGTAACATAGAAGTTTCTGTGAATATGACTCATTGACCAGACCGAGGTCAGATAGCTTCTCTAGAAATTATAGATAAAGTTCTGCAGATTTTGTAGCTTTAGAGAAGGATAAAGAAAGAAATCCAAACGAGTTTAACCGTGATAGCAACATGAGACATTTCCTTCTAAATCTATGATCTTTATCATCTATTATTTTGCATTGATTAAATTTTTATTTATTTATTATTATTATTTTATTTTTTATGTAGCAAAGGAAACAAATGGCACCGGTGATTAATCCTATACAAATCGATGGTTCAACAGCGAAGTAAGCCATCAAAATATGAGTTGTTAGAATATTGTGGGAGAATTTCAATGTTGTTAAAGAGAATTTGAACGTGCTCACTATTGCAGGTAGAGAGGTTGTTGGAGAAACAGAAATTGATGCCTTGGTGATTCAATTTGGTGATGTATTAAAAGTACTTCCGGTTGCAAATGAGAACGTAAATGATGAACTGATCACCTATGTAAATGGTTTAGTTGTTTGGGATTCAAGCCATGTAAATGATAGTATGATTACTGGATAATCTGTGTTTGTTCTGTGGATTTGATTCTGTATAGTATTATTATTTTTTATTTTTGGTATATAGTAATCATTTTAATTTGTTCAAGTATTTTTTTCTACATTCTTATTCTTGAAGTAAACTGTAACGCCCAATCTAAACCCCACGAAATTAGAGTTGCGGAACTAGACTCAACGCTACAATTACCTTACACAAAACAACACGGGTGGTGCTTTACATTTTTCAAAATGTTTGTCATTTACAAAACACACTCAAAACATTGCCCGTGTTCATTTCAAAAGCATAATTACAGGATCTTCAGCATCTTTCTTCTTCCCCACCCACAATCTCTCACGCGTCAATCCCGAGAGGTTTCCCTGCCACACCCGAGTGCGTGGTTCCGCTCTCGACGCACCTATAGTGAGAACATAAAGGAAAACCTGATGAGTCCCAAAGACTGGGTGGGCATATAGTTAAATGCAATGCATGTCACACTCATGTATTGGGCCCGCTTCTCAAGTGGATACACAGCGCCAACATAACATAACATATATGGCCTAATTGTCTCAATCCTCATGCGGGCTTCGCCCGTGAGACGACCCAAAAGTCTCAATCCTCTTGCGGGGCCTTTTCCCCGTGAGACTAGACATAACTTTACATAGGTGTACTCACTTGGTAAGCAACGTTACATTCACACTTTATGACCATGTTTACACACATAACAAGTACAAGAAGCTAACCTTTCCGATACCTCTACTTCCGGTGACGCTACACAGGTGATATCCACATATAAACATATACACAAAACATCAACATCATACATCACCTCAAGCATCACATAACCCTAAGCTCTAGGACATGAGCAAGAAGGGTAACACATAAATCATGCTATACATGGCTACTGAAGTCATAACTCTACATTTCAAGAGGTATATATATATATATATATCTAACTTTCTATCTCTACTTACCCTTGGTACAAATCATAGAGCTAATACCCACCTTACTAGAGTGGAAAAGAACCAAGGAGGTGATCACTTCTTCACTTCAATCTTCACCAATCACCCAACTCAACAAGACCACAAGCTAGCCCTTGCTTACTCCCAAGTTGAAGACCTTGGATATGATAAAAATGGCTTTTTGGGGGTTTAGGGTCGAGCTCATGAAGAAAACACCCCAAAAATGGCTTCTGTTGACCTAAATACCATTCTGCCGACTTACCAGTTACGGCCGTAACTTTCTACCTTACGGCCGTAAAATCCAAAATTACGGCCGTAACATACCTTTATACGGCCGTAACACAGTCTCTGTAAATTTCACATTCTGGTTCTGTTTCTATTTACGGCCGTATCATATTTCTTACGGCCGTAACCCAAGAAATACGGCTGTACCCGAACCACATACGACCGTAATTCACTCTCTGTAAATATGGAGCATTTTTTCACTTTGACACTTACGGCCATAAATACACCTTCTTACGGCCGTAACTCCTGAGATACGGCCGTATCATAACTCATATGGCCGTAATTTGCTCTCTGCATCTTGAAGCACCGTGCACTGTGCAGACTTACGGCCGTAACCTACGACCCTTACGGCCGTAACGACCCACTTACGGCCGTAAATCCAGACCTTATGGCCGTAAATTCCCATTTTTCTGTATTTTTGCACCCGACGTACCCTTAACGACCCGAAACCATACATACCCTCATATACACTTGGAAACACATCCGAACACACATAACAACATATGACAACACTGAACATGCAAGCCACACTACAATGACGTCATCAACATCACATATTCGTACGGAAAACGAACGGGGCGTCACATAAACCATATGCGGCAGTTTTGCTGGTGCGAAAATTATGTTGGACTTCAAAGTTGTATACGTATGCAAGTGATGTTTTTCGTTTAAGTGCATTATCTATCATCCCGGAGAACTAATTTTTGCAAGCTAAAAATTTTTCTTGACTTTCTAATATTTATAGTAAGGCAAGAAAATTATTATTAGAGGAAGATGAGAGGATGGCAAAAGGTCTAGAACATGGGTTCTTGAGAATAGTAGAGGAGGGAAGCGTATGGTTGCAGCTTTGAAGAGGCATTCTACTATTTATTCTTGCATATTTTCTGTATTTAACTGATTGGTACAGAAAATACGCTTTAATTGATTGATGTTTACCAAACAACAAATGATCAAGCCACCCCCTAAACATCCTCTCAGTCTATCAAATGTCTAATTTGTTAACAATCTTGTGATTCAATCTCTGATGCATGGATAAGGTGGTGCAAGAAGGGGAAGTCTTACAAAGAATGGTGTTGCATTCATTTGCGGAAGATCTTAATGCTATTCCACAGAAATGATTCATCTTTGAGGTTTTAACTCTTTAAGATTGACAAATAAATAAATATCTAAACTACATATTTAATCAATAAAGATTAAATAAGTCGAGAAGTAAATAAATACCGAAATTATGTAGTTCGTTAATGACGTATTTCATAAGCAATTCACTCAATCAACTTTTAGAATCGTGCGACTCAATCATAATTTATTAATTGATTCTCGAAAATGTTAAACATTTATAGGTAATATATTACCACCACAAAAACTATTTAAGACACCACATTGTTATTATACCCCAATAAAATACATTTTTAATAATCAGGCCATTTGTATTTGACAAAAAATAACCTTATTGGAACTATTATTTTTGTTTACAAGTCCTTATTAGAAATATTGATGATTCTATCTCCTAAATAAATATTAAGAATCCTAACTAATCTAAATTATTTATTCATACTGATTTTTGTTAGTTTAGATTTTAATTAATTTTCAAACATCATTGATGAAGCTGTTTATTTTAATTATTAGTCATATATATAATATATTTCAACTTATTTATCTTATCCAAATTAATTTAAACTTAATATCAAATCATTTAATATTTGATCAAGATAACATAAAATCTATGTGTTTTTTTTATCAAACACATTAGGATTCCTGTATAATTTAAATTATTTAAAATAAACATCTAAATTGACGAGTTTAAAGAAATATGTTGTTTATAATGAATATGTTAATATACATGTTTAATATGTTTAGAAAGTATTTGTTGAAAAACATATATTTCATTAATACGTATTTTAAAAAGTATAAATAAAAGTCTCCAATTAAATTATTATGAGGGGTGCGTATGATTAATCTAATTAATTACTTAATTTTATCACAAGGAGGAGATCCCCAAAATAACTCTTTATTTTGTTTGCATGTCATAGTTAATCAAATTAACTAGTTAATTGCATATACATAAAATATTGTGAATAATCTAATTAATCGTTTTAAATTTTATTGTGGAGAGGGATTAACAAAATAACTCTTTATTTTGTTGACTTTGTTCCAATTTAATTAGTCAATCACATCAACTAATTAATCCATAAATTTACATAATCAATCTCATTAATCATTTAACTTATCACATAGAATCCCCCATGAAATCAAAACTCTATACACAACATGACGCGTGGCATATTGAATGCATTAGAGTAGGATAAAAATATTTCATACACAATCAAAGTCATGATAATATCACATATTTAGCACAAAATATAATTGTAATTGAAAACTAATTTCCAAAATTGAATAATTGCTATCAAATAGAAAAAACCAATTTTTTAATAAATTTTCCAAAAATTTATTTGTTCCTAGGACGGACAGAAATAAAATAAAAGACACTGGGGACTAAAACGCAAGTTTATGAAACTTTTGGGAAAAGGGCCACTTATTAAAACAATATAGGAGGGCCTAGGGTGCAATTTTGGAAATTGGACCCAGGCCCCCATCTACACCTGCTGCAACAGCGGCTGGAACCCTAGCATTAGGGTTCTGCCGTTTGGCACCATTGTAGCAGCTACGACGGTCGTCGGCGCTAGCCGCTACCACCTGAGGCAGCGGCGTCAATCGCCGTTGCCTGTGGCGGCTTTGCTGCTGCTATGGCAGCGGCAAACCTCGCCACTGCCGACGGCGGTGGTGACATATCTCCAGCAAGTGTAATCCATATCCCTAATTTTTTTCTTTTTGCTTCAAAACATATGTATACGGTTTATATATCATATGCATAAACATATACATATACATACATATATATGTGTGTCTGTACACGAATACATCAGATGCACTTGCACATTGAATTCCATATGCATCTCATACACATAATCCATGGACATATCAATTCAATTTCCAGTTTAAATGTGCATCATATACATAATGAACGGATATATACATAACAAATCCTTATGCATGCCCACATATATTCATATATCTAGTATCGATATACATCACGTATAAATATGTGCGATCCGTTCCTCCATGTAACATATATGCAACTATCGATTCCATCATGCATCATATACACAAAAATAAAATTAAAAAACTGGAAAAATTAGTACATCTATAAATCAAATTTATATTCATATGGTATAACAATGGCTCTGATACCATTTGTTGGAAATTATTGCGCTGCCGGAACAATTCTGGCGTTTAAAATTTCCAATTATCATATTAGATCTGATATAGCAGAAGCGATTTTATAAAATTTCATAAATTCTCACAAATTAAAGAACGACTATATGAATATAAATCATGAATAATTCTAAATTAATAGATCTAATGAGAAATTAGAAAACTAACCTTTAGAAATAGTCTTACGAGAAATTGGATCTGGAAAAAGCTACAAAATCAGACTGGTAAAACCATAGCCTTCCGATACAATTCTCTCAATTGGCTGTAGTGTGTGACCACTCCAAATACAGATGTAGAATTTCTAATTCTTTCTCTACGTTATTTTCAACGCATGAAAACGTAGAGTATGCTTACTGATTTAGCTACTAGTACAATATGGACATTAGGTGTCTCCCATTAGGTGGCGTTTTTATAGAGAAACGCCACCCAAAAACAACGGGTGGCGGTTGTTAGAAAAAATCGCCACCCAAAATGTAGTAACAATAATAATAATAATAATAATAATAATAATAATAATAATAATAATAATAATAATAATAATAATAATAATAATTTCTAACAAGAGGTGGCGGTTCTTGGCCCAACCGCCACCTTTTCCTCAAAAACGGGTGGTGGTTCTTACAAAAAACCGCCACCTATTACTAAAAATAATTTTTTTAAAAACACATTTGAAGGAAAATGGGTGGCTGTTGTTATTGCACAATCGCCACCCAAAAAGAAATGACCAATAATTGAAGAGACAATTGCCTGCAATTCACAAGACACAACTCTCTCTCTCTAACGTTCTTTCGGCCACAATTATTGACCCAAAACCAGACACAACTCTCTCTCTCTCTCTTTCTCCTATCTCTTAAACTCTTTCTCTCTCCTAATTCTTCTTTTGATTTTGCAATCATGGCGGTTTCATTTCTCTTTGAGTATTGTATTTGCGGATCTGAGGCACACAAAGGCAGCCGCTGGTATGCAATCGTCCATATCCCAATAAGCGACGACGAACCTCCAATTTCGCCGACAATGAAGAAGGCCAAGTCACAAGCTCTAGTTTATTCACTCGACAACAAGAACGGTTGAGGGGTTAACAAGCACCAAGAATTATTTATAGATTTGAGATTTTAAAGTTTTTTCATTTTTTTGATATGTATTTATTGTTGTTTGTAGTAATAAACTTGTATATATATGTATTTTTTAATTAATTTTATGTGTTGAAGGTGTATAGATCTGCAAGTTTGTATAGATTTGCAAATTTTGTATTGCATTTTTTGAAATTTCATTTTTTGGCTTTTGATTTGCAAGCTTAACAAACAGCTCTGTCTTAAAAAAAAAAAAAGACATAAGGTGGCGGTTCTTAATATTAGAACCGCCACCCAAAGTTTTTAAATATATATATATATATATATATATATGTATATATATAACGGGTGGTGGTTGTTAATCAAAGAACCGCCACCTGTTGTATATTAGGTGGCGATTCTCTGATTAACAACTGCCACTCGTTGTTTTATAAAATAAAACATATATATATATATATATATATATATATATATATATTAAATATTTTGGGTGGCATTTATAGAACCGCCACCCGTTATAAAAACATTGGGTGTCGCCTATTTGGGTGTCCATTTTTTAACCACCGCCCATTATCCAAAACAACCGCCACCCATTACAAAATCTATACTTGAGGTCACTTGAACTCAATGTTAGGAGAGACAAATTTGTTAGATCTATTTCACCGAAGAAACGAATTTTTTATGACAGTAGAAGTGTAACTTATCTAACAAGAGATCTCCTATTTATAGTTGTAGGGTATGCCTAATTCTATTAGGATCCAACCTCTAGAATCTTCTAGAATGGAGAGTTAAAACCTATTATAACTAAACTTTTAGTTAAATAATATCTATTAAATATTCTTAATAGTTGTAGATATTATTAACTCTTATAATTATCCCATAATTATAATAAATATATTTAATTTCTCATATTCAATTATATTTATCCTTAAGCCATTAATAAATATGGAAACTATTTTCCATACTTTACTAGGATTTATTGAACTGCATTTCAAATCCGTCATTAATTAGAAAGGCGCACTGGGGACCATGGGCCTATAATTAGAAGTTCCAATAAATTGGAAAAAATAATTAAACTCTTTAATTAATTCTCCCAACTTATTAATTCCATTATTACTCCACTAAAAATATGGAATTGCATTCTTCTTAATTATAGAATATCTTACTCTATGTACCCAAATTTGGGTACTGATCAAAACTAGTTTAGCTTGTTATGTTGGTTTCTTTACATCCTTCATTGAATTTTCTTGCACGAGAATTTAGCGTTTTGTGGCATTTGGATTTAGTCATTGCTGTTTTTTGGCAGATTTAATGTTGGCAAATTTGAAGAGCCTCAAACACCGTTAAGGCGAACTGAACTGCGAAAGAAGTTGAAGAGACGGAGGTCTATTTCGAAGAAGGCGAGATTGGCAGTGGAAAATGGACGAGGCGGCGATGTTAGAGGTCGTGGCTGTGAAAGATTGTTTTGGAGCAATCGGAAGCCTTTCGGAAGGGTGGCTCGAAAACGTACTGACTTTAAGAACCTTACTCCATTTGTTTATGTACAAAATAATTGATAGCGTAGAGAAGTGTCTATTTATCAATTTATAGAACTAGACTTTTTGTACTTTCACTTTTTGCTCTTATTTTCTTGTCAGAATAGAAGTTAGTTTTATCCATAGGTTTTTGAAATTTAAACGCTTTTCAATATTGGGGAAAATCCTTTTGCATTAATTTTGCGATGATTTTATTTTGTGGGGACCTCCAAGGTGCGATCGGTGTTGAAGCAGAGGCGATCTCTGTGTCCAAATTTATTGATGCATTAGGCATGTTAGTTACATTTAGTACGACATTGTCAATTTTCCAAATGGGCTCCTTGCTCTCCGTGAAGTTAATTGGACCAGAATCGACCCAAAATAGTTCGACCCAACAAAACGTGAAACCTGATGAAAACTTGAGGAAAAAAGAAGGCCCCATACATCGATCCACAACCGGAGCCCAGTTTCCGAATTGGCTCCTTGCTGAAATCCAATAAATCTCTTCGTGATATTTCGAGGGAAATTAGTAAATATTTGTGTTGAAATTAGTAAATATTTCCAGTCTGTATGATAAGTCTTTTACTGTATTCATTTTTCATTTTTAATTTTTATGTATTCAAATAAACAAAATTGTGAAAAAAGAAAATATTAAAGATTCAACGAATTTAAAATACGAAAAATGTATTTTGTAAAGGATTCACATCACACATTCATAAGTTGTCAGTTGAGTTTAATATTTATTTAATTAAAAATTTCCCCCACTCCCCAAAATAATATAATTGTGGGGGTTGGCAAAGGCTCAATGCTCATATAGTCACAAAAGCGTTTCAATTTGACCTCAAAATCAGGAATACATAGCCTCACGTGCCACCTTCAGATTTTGTGCTGTCGACCACGTGATTTATTTTTCCTTTTTGCTTTGTACGTCTTTGCATCTATTTCCTCTTTTCCATTTACCAAAAGAATATAAAGTAATTCTCACCCACGCACCTTTTCTAATTTCATGATTATGATTTGTTCATTGATTTCATTTTCCAGTTATAGTCATATTTACTCTCAACAATCTCTTCACACACAGTATGGTAAGTACACATACAATTTTAATCTTCAATCAGGAAAACATTATGATAAGTTAATACTCGTGGATTACTCAATTCAATACTCCAGATTAATGAGAAGTGTCCACCTGCACATAGGAGCAACAATTTAATAAATAATTTGGTCCCCTATATGTAGATGGACATATCTCATTTGCTTGCAGTACCGAATGTTTGGTACTCAGTCAGTACTAAAAAGTGAACATCTTATGAGTTTCATAGGATATGTAATTAAAAAACAAATTGACACAAAAAAAAAGAGTTTTCAAAAGAAAAATGAAAAATGAAATTGATTTTACGCCTTAACTTACGCTTAGCCCTAGTCGCTTAATGCTCGTCGAATTATAAAACTAGAATTTTACATAGATTAGGATCATTAGAAAACATCCGAAACTATTAAATTCAAAAGCATGCATAAATTACAAATTGACAAGCCAAGACCCATATGGTCTAGTGGCATTCGGATTCATTTTTGAACCCTTAGGTCTAGGGGTTCTATTCCCCTCCACTACACTCTCCCTTGGCCTTGTAATTTTTTTAAAACTAAAATACATTACATTGGGTAGAGAAAAGAACTCGGATGCTCAAAATCCATCGTATGTCATCTTTTTGAATTATGGTATACCTTTCGAAAAACATATTATAATAGTAATTTTGAGCTCTCACACACCAAATTTGTAATTTACGATTATATCCTTTTTTATCAAATTCTTCATCAATCCATGCCACCATTCATTTTTCATCATTATTGTCCCGCTTCATTTCTCATTAAATAAATCAAGAAACATACCGTATTGCTCCCTAAACGAGTGTTAAGGATATTTGTGTGTTTGCAATAGAAGGCAGACCATAGTCATGCGAGCACTCTATGTTGTCTGCCCCGTGAGGCCATTGGGTCACTCATGATTGCAACTCACTGTTTTCCACTTTGATTTTAAGCAGCCTTTGTAAAATTTTATCCCTTTCTTCTCTTCTCATTCTCTCTCTTTTTCTCTTTATAAGTTTAGCCCCTTGCACAAGTTAATGGCTCGTGATCATAGATTTATACGTGCAATGTTATAATGTGACACAAAAGGTAAAGTGGCCATGCATAGTTATTGTGCCCTCGTGACCAAAAGCAATCATGGATATATCTTTGCTAGCTATAAATTTATTTATAATTTTAGTTCTACAATTAGCTGTTACAAGTTACAACTAGTTGTACAACTATATTATGTGTTATAATTTTACAGCGAAATGACAGAATAATGATAATATGTTAATTACTCTATAGAATCGTGACGTATTAATTAATTGCACAATTAACCTGTCCTATAATTTGTTTTGATTGAACTCGATATGTTGCTAAAAGCTTCACAGAGCAATCATATTCACAATTTTTAACAAGCAATTAGAACTACTATATATCCTTTATAATGTCGTGCACACTTCACGTTTCTTGCATTATTATTTATTTATTAATAAATATTGGCTATCACTTAATCATATTGGTTAGTCAATAACATCAGCATTTATTATCTTAATGAACAATCTTGAGAAGAATTGAAAAACATTATGACATACTCACCTTTGAAGTGCAGTTCTTAAGCAAGCAATCGAATGAGGACTAATCATGTAAGCTATCGCAAAATTAGTTAATACAAGAACAATATACTTCTAATAAATCTTTGGATGAGTTGTTGATGCTGCAAACAAATAGTCCATGTAGATACACAGTTATGATGTGAACATGACACGTGTCACTTTGATATTGGATATCACCACCTGGGCATGATATAATAAGCTTGGTAACATAGAATATTCGGATAACATATAACCCCTCCATCTAATAATATGTAGCCAAGTGAACATATATCTCTTTTGTCTTCTGTGCTGATGGAAAAGAGGGAGTGTACGTGAACTCGTATGGCTTGATCATATCTATTAAAATTTAATTTTTCATTTTAAAATTTTTTTTGGCTCCCAATTGGCTACTCAGTTTTATTTTTTATTTTTTCAATTTTATTGCGGCCTCTATTATTTCACACACATCTCATCAAAACTCAACAATCACACGATGGTTCGCCAGTTGTACAGCTGTTTGTACATTTTGTTGTATAATAGTTTTTCCCTTCATAACGATCCTAATCTGGCATTGGATAAAGTCAAGTCTAACTCGTAATATAATAATTATTCACCTACTTATAACTCAATTCGACCAAGATCGTGTGATCTTCTATAATATGATCATCAAATTATATGCTTTTTACAATTAATTTAGTAAATCAAGCAATTATGGTCCACGTTTCTTGAAGTTTTACGTAGTTGAGGAACTTAATTATTAACCCCAAAGAAAGCATATTTCAGCAATTAGAATGATGAAATGCTTTTGCTTACAATGAGAAATAAGATGGGCAATTGCAATCCTGTGCAGTGTCATCAAGATTAAAAGCGAGTCATTATAAGAAATTGGATTAAGGGTCTCCTTCTAAATCCTTATTAAGGATTTAAGATGTTGACATGCCTGCTAATTACCTGATTAATCAACCTCTTTTGACAAATGTGTGGCATTGGTAAACTATTATGTTGAAATACAAGAGTATATTGTAGCTAGGGATTTTTTAACACATGAGCAATCAAACGTCCAAATTTCTTAGTTGCGGTTGGTTGTCACATTCAACTATTGACTCTAGTGAATTAGATAATTCTATAGGATAAAAGATTATAGATAGTAAAAAATAGTATTATGGGGTGATTAATATCAGCAATGATGTGACACTTCAATATTGGTTCATACTATGATGTCTATGTATTTAGCGTGAGATGAACGTCACTTCACCAACTAATACTAACACACATATATCATGTAATCTGTTGATCAATCAACACTGCTTACTAACATCGATTATAAATGAGTTATGACCTCCGTTTTTGAAGCCACATTCGAACTTAAGCTAGAAGTTTCAGCTTGCCTCTTTTTGTACTTTACGTTTTTTATGGTTTTACTTCGCACAGTATACAGTTACACTCAATTTGAAACTTGAAATTACCGTTTGGTCACATTTTACGATGTTTATAACGTTTTTTAAGACTTTATTCCCCTATCCAGAAAAACAGAGAAGAAATAAAAACTAAATTAAATTATGTCTCCAAAATTAAAGGCTTTGGGCCCTTTTGCACATTCACAGCTAGTGAGGGGACATTGAGTTTATAAATACAACTCACTGTGAATTCACACTTTGAGGGCCTTCACACACATGAATTGTTTGTGAATATATATACAATATTGCAGCAAAATGATGGTCCAACCATTTGCTTGAAGATGACCTCCTAGGAAATTTTTGGTCCCCAAACCACCCATTGTTGGCTAAGCTTTGTCCCCATTCCATAGTGTACATATAAAGTTAAATAGACAGTTGTATCTTCAATTTATATCCATTAGCATGTCCATGTATATTCATATGTTTGCATTATCTGTAACATGTCATATGCAATGTTTAAAATTAAACGAGTTACAGATTTACAATATTAATTGACCTCTGGAATAGGTACTAATCATCGAGACCTCACTTGTTCTTCAAAAGTTACATAGAATTTCTAATTGGATTCCCCTAGTAGGGAAGACCTCCTCCATACCTAACTCAACTGACAAACTTCAACATACAACAAATTTATTTATCCCACGGGCAATAGGATCATGACTTTGAAGTCGTTATCCATGAGTGGATTTGATCGGATACCCACGTGGGTACAAAACTAGCGTCACGTGGCACCATTTTATCAATTTTTCAGATTCTACGTTAGCCGGATTTAACGATATATAATCGCTTGATGGTGAAGTGCCTCACCTGACCACTTAATTTTTCTCTGACTGTAGTGCACTATAAGCGCCCACAATGATACCAGATCAACACTCTATCCATGAGAGTGCTACATGGAGGAATTAATTATGTACTAATAGTTCTCTCGTTTAAGTTACCTGACATCTACAATATATATTATCAAATTAATCATAATATATTCTAATTTTAGTGGGTCAAAGAAAAGCAGAACCTTGTTGTATTGAATTTTTTTTTTTTTTTTTTTTTTGAATGACAAGTTGTATTGAATTTTAATACATATATACAATAGTGAAATAGTTAATTGGTACCTTAGTTCTTAGTTCAAATGGCCTTGTCGGGTGGATATGACTGCAAAGCCACGCCTGAATTCACGTGATAAAAGAGAACTGTAGTTAATACCGCTTCACAATCAACCCATGACCCTCTTCAAAGCCAAGGAAACGCCACAAATATAGAAATCTAACACGTATATTACTTATTAGCTAAATTCTGTCTCTGTCCATTTTCAGTCTTTAGTTGCACTATTACAGCACCGAAAAAACATTATCTTCTACTAGATAAAATGGTTATGATCAAGTACCATTGGTAGTGTTTTCTGATCACGTACGACTTTCATTGGAAAAATTGATACCAAATCCAAAATCAACAGGCGAGGCAAAGCTCTAACAGTTCGAAAATTTTTTCAGCAATGCCGTTTGCACAAAGTCGATTTTTGCCTAAAAACTTTGATTTTGACGGAAAATTGACTTTGACCAAATGACATTGTCGGAAATTTTTTTGAAATACTGAAGCTTTGTCTCGTTATGTTGGTTTTGAATCTGGTCTCAATTTTCTTAATGGAGATCGCGCTATAATTATGGCACCATCGATGGTGCTTGATCATTGTTCACTAACTACTATGCATAAAGTGAAATTATTAAAATGGAGCAAATAGAAGTATCTCTTGCCTTTTTTTTCCCTTCTTTTTTTGTCGACCCTTTTTGTTTCTAATTATTATTTAGGGCATGTTTGTTAGAGATTATTAAAAAAGGTACTCTTGAATGTGCGACTGAGAAGTACGGAGAATGGTAAAAAAAAGTACCAGAATTTGAAAGGAATCATTATAATGAATGATTGAAAATAATGACAGAGTTCCAAAAAAATTATTTTTTTGAGTAATTAATTAATCTTACTGATCTTACTTAAAAAAAAAAGAAATTACTAAACAAGTTGTTAGTTTAGAGTTATATATGTAGAATTTAATAAATGGGGGTGATTGTTCCGATTACCGATCCTTATTTGATAGTTTAAGGATAAAATTGGTTTTGCCTTAGGGTTTCTTTTTCCTTTTTTCTTTTCAATAATAAATATTACATCGACCCACCCCATATTTTATTTTTGTTTTGTATCAATTCATGAGTTTTCAGACGATGGATATACAACACCACGCCCACCAACTAAACAATACCAAACGTTAGGTGTTTTCTTTACTTTTAACTTGTATACAAATATATAATGCCAAATTTTCTTGTGCTTCCATTTTATTTAAATACAGACAAGGTACAAAATTCCCTCTTGATTTTATATATTTTATATATATTGCATTATTGCTAAGTGGACCCCCTCGCAGCATAAATAAATTGGTCACCTTTCTCACAAATGAAAAAAATATTAGAATCCTTGTTTTTACTCATTAATTACCTTTTCATAAATAAATAATATATAATGGGATCACGAACTTTGTAAACACGAGTTGAGTGTCGAATATTGTATTCACCCTATCAAGAATTACATAAATAATTAAAAGATTCTTCAATTTAATGAATTCTCGTGTACCAGTTCTTGAAATTTTATAATATAATTCTATGAATCTTCTAGCATTTATTATTGAAATCTTATATTGTAGAGTTAGTGAGACTATTGCTCCAGTTAAGAAATTATGAATGTAGTATATTATACAATTACTAACTTATTATATTGCTCGTGGATTCATATCTAGATATGTCAATGAGTAGAGTCGAGTTGGCTCGCGGCCAAACCTTCCAGCTCGGCTCATTTTGAAAGAATAATTTATTTTGAGGCTTGGCTCAAGCTCGGACTTGTCCCAAGCCAAGCCAACTCTCGATCTTTTTCTTTTTCTCAAAATTTTTTATCTAAGACAACGATTTTCACTGTCCAAGCTTCATATTATAAGTACATTCAATGTGAATTAATGTTAACATTATTAGGAAGGAAAAATTAGTTGTACAATTTTAAAATAAATGAATTTATAAATTTAATAATCAATAACTATCTTTCGTGGGTCATCATCTAAGCCGAGCCATACAAGCCAGCCTATATAATTGGCTCATCAATCCAATGAGCCGAGCTGGGCTCGATTCGATTGGCATCGTCGAGGCTCCGTGGCCGGTTGAACTCTTCATTACTACAAATATTGGTTTTTAGTAGGAGGTCCTATGATTTTCATTTCAAAATTTACAATGAGTTCCGTATATAGAATTATTTCAATAATAACACACTAAATGAACATTTAAACAATGTTGGGAATATATTTTGAGTTTGAATTTCGTGTCAAAAAAATATATTTAATTACTAACCAATGATATATTAAGGCATTTATAATTTGCTAAATATTTTAATTCAACATTCTCTAATTTTCATCATTAGAGAAAGAATTAAACAATCGGTAAAAGTTATTAAAGTACATCACTATTGATTTCCTCGGATTATATAATATATGAATCAAATTATCAAAAGTTCTTAATATTATATTGTTCATATTCATGCATTTATTGACCAGGTATATCTCAGCTTTATACATGACCGAAGGGCAACTATGATTGATTCTCCAAAAGTCTTTCTAAAAGAATTAGAGCATATAATCATAATTGTTTTAATGAGACATATAATACCATGCTAGAAATAACGACATTGAATGTACCATATTTTCTACAATAGCTACTTTCTATTTATGTTGCATTATTTCTTTTTGATCTATTATTATAACTATCAACTTTATTGTTAATAAATTTTAGTAGTTAATGTTGATGCCAAAATTATTTAAAATAATTGAGTTAAAAATTCTTGGCAAGTCATTGTGATTATTATTAGGGCGGGACTATTCACACCTCAAGGATTGGTTAGCAGACGCCAAAAATTTTCATCTTTCCCAAAATACCCCCCAATTGACTTTAAAAGAAAAAAATTGTCCTGCCATTGTTGGGCGAACAAGCTAAACGGAAAAAAAAAAAATTTCCGACTAGTTTATGCCCCCATTAACGGTGGTTTCGATCACCTCCGGTGGTGAACTTTCCTTTTTCTTCCTTTCTTTTTTTTTTTTCCTTCTTCTTCTTCCCTTAATTTCCACCATCGCAAGTGGTCAAAACTACCGCGGGCAGTTGGGGCGAGGGTGGGTGGCAAGTGTTGTGAGTTTTGTTTGTTTGTTTTCACTTTTTTTTATTTAATGAAAATAAGGGTATTTTGGGAAATGTGATTTTTTTAGGGTGTGCTTAGGAAGAGAAGGGGTGTTAATAGTCCCACCCATATTATTATTATTTTTTGAACCGTCCCACCCTTATTACTAGAGGCATCCCTATTTTCGTTCCTTTTGACTAAGAAATGATTAAGGACTTTAATTAAGCTGCTGAAGTGATACAAGTGAAAAAAAAGGGAAAATGATATATTTGTATAATATATGTAAAAAAAATTTGTAACAAAAGCTATGTGAATATTTAATGGTGATTAATTTTTTTTAATGGTATGGTGATTAATTTTTTAAACAATTTAATATGAGACAGAATAGACTTTAGACACTTGTTATTTGAGTATAATTTGTGTACAGATTATACATATGATTTTGATCTGGTACCCACGTAGGTACCAAACCCACTTTACGAGGCGCTCTCACATGGCCCTTTTTTTTATATTTACATTAAATCAGATGAATAATACATAATTACCCTATCAGATCTCACAAATTTTTTTCTCCGATTATAAATACTATAAAATATCCACAATGGATACCATATCAACACTGCATATACATAAAGCTGAAAATATAATTGGCTGGAAAGGTGTCCCATAGGCATAGTTAACATGTCATTTTCGGAAAATAAATCAATCACTGATTAATCTCCTTTTTCTTTTTTATTTTTTCTTCCCCTCTTTTTTCTAATAGTAAGGAGCCTCGTGTCCGTTTTTCTGGCTAGTCAAACCTGACCGTTAGCTAATGGGCCATGATCAATCGTCATGAGAACGTCATTTTTCATATTTTAAGGAATAAAATTTTGATATTTTGATCCAAGGGGTATATCTTGCTGGAAAAGAAATATTTTTCATCTATATATGTTTGATCTGAATTTGGTCCATCATCCCACTTAATTTGGCCCCTACGATCTCTACCTTAACAAAAAGAAAAGAAATTTTTTATATTTTTGAAATATTAATAATTATTCTACAGTTTTTGCAATTAAATATTGATATTTTAAATATAAAAATTATAATTAATTAATATTTTAACTCTTATATATAGATAATCATCAATTGACATCGACATTTTATAATTATTATTATGATGATTATTATTATTATTATTATTATTATGGGCTTATTTGAACGAGTAGGATAAATAACTTTTTAATTTTTAATTCCATTTTAATGAAGTTTATTATGCAATTAAAGTATATATAAGCTAGGTATACGATAATTGAAAATGTGGTATCAATCTCCACAAATGGCCATTTAGCCTAACTTCATCACAGTGACGAGTAATATTTTACGTTTTAATATCAATAAATATTAGAAATATCTAAATTTGTATATACTTTTGCAATATCACCAATTCTCTTCTAAAAAATGAAAAACACAAAATTGTCATAACTTTGTCATGATAACATTAACAGAACTTAAGATATTTAAAATTGGTTCAATTCACTTTACACTTTCAAACGCATGTATTATATAACATAATTTGATACGTAAATTATATGTGCTTTAACTACAGTCTGACGTGTAATATATAATGCATCTTGTTTTTATATTCTTTGTAAGTCAGCAGTTTGTTTGGCAAAATATTTCAAAACAAAGGCCATTTAAGAAGAATGTGCCACTAAAACGAAAAGAAGTTTATGGAAAAAAAAAAAGTAATTTATATTATGACTCCACCGGCATGCCACATCGGCGCCATTTTGAATCGGTCGCCGATATGGCATGCGCCACATCATCTGGTGGTGCCATAATATGATACCATCGATAGTTTTAGAACATGGTTATTTATTCGAATGCCTGGGATTGAAAATGAGTGTAAACTAATAATGGCAAATATATACTCTCTCTGTCTCATATATATAGTCCATTTTATTTTTTTCACAAGAATTAAAAATAGTACTGGAAAAGTAAATTTTATGAGTTACTTCCTATAATACTCTTATTTAAATGAATACAAGTCATTCAAGATTTTATATTTTCAAGAATATGGGTGGGGTATAATAGTAAATGATTATAAAAAAATGCTGCTAAATATAGAAAGAGGACTATATATAAAAGATAAGCCAAAAAAGAAAAATAAATTATATATATGGGACGGAGTGATTAACATTTTTAAACAGGCTTGTTATATTACACTCGGGTGCACCATAATTACGGTGCTCCTGGGGCGTTTTCTGACCTCGTCTAACCTTCATTTTGAAATTTGGGACCGAATCCAGATTCAATACAGCGAGGCAGAGCTCCAATAATTCGGAAAAAAAATTTTCGATGCCATGGTGGCCTGTCAAAGTTTTGGTTATAATTTTAGCCAAAATTATGGTTAAAACTTTGATCGGCCGCTACGGCGTCGATTTTTTTTTTCCAAATTGTTGGAGCTCCGCCTCATCGTGCTCAATCTGGATCCGATCTTTAATTTCAAAATAGAGATCGAATGGAGCCAAAAAATGCCTATGATATACCCAAGTGCACTTGAACACCAGACCATTTTTAAAGGGGCATAAAAGTTCCACTTCCTTGTTAAAACTTGTGCACATTTCCCATAAATGATTCTAAAACAGTTAATGCAAAACAAAGGCCGAGTTTGAGGGTACACACTAGAAAATAGAATTGGGGTTTTCTCAAGTACAAAGCACATCTACTGAATTTCGATTGGACAAGTTGATTGGACCGTATGTTAATGAAATGGATGAGGGGCTATAGGTAAATTACAGGAATAGAGGGCCCCTAATTATTTCATCAATTTCTTGGATCCTTTATATATATATATATATTAATATACCGCTGTTTTTCGCGGTAGTGTCCGAACGGAGTCCGACAGAGGAGGTGATGGCGTGGAGGAGGTTGAAGAAGGAGAGGAAGTGGTTGGATTTGTAGAGGAAGAAGTGGAAGAAGGAAGAAGAGACCGGGTGAAGACGGAATACGGACAAGTGCTTGTTTTGGTCCTTTAAGTAGCGGAGAAAACCTCATTCCGTTCGGTGATAAAAAAGTACTCTAAACTCAGAATCACTCCTCTTTTGATGCGAAATAGATTGGTGAATTGGGCACCATTTTTCATAATGGGATATTTTTTTAGGTCGAGATTTCCCAAAAAAAATGGGGGAAAAAATATAAAAAATAGCTCAATACTAGAGAAAAATAGCTCAACTTGAGTGTTGAAATTCTCGTGATTGATCCTACTCCACGTATGAGTAATTTTTTTTTAGAAGACTACCAATCAAAAAAGATCGAGTCATTTAAATAGTGTAAAACACATAAATGACAATGTCAAATTTGAAATTTTTGAATCTTACATAGTCTTAAAAACATGTTAATAAAATCTAAATGTAAGCATGTGTAAATGAAAAATCAAACTTCAAACTTAAGCTGTGTTTCTTGAAGGATATGAGCTTTTTAACACAAAACTTCACTTGTTTATTTTGTAATTGATTTCTATTCGATGTGAATATGCTGTGAAGTTACTTAAGATGACGAAATGATAGATAACTATTATATTACTTCTGTGAATCATGATCGACTGTGAACAAAATTATGTTATCATTAATATATAATATTATTTAATATACAATAATTTTTTTTTTGGAATTGAGGTAGTATAAAATTGAATAGTGAAGAAGTAAGTATTTTATTAATGGTATAGATTTTGGTTAAGACTTTATTTCTTATCGTAGTTATCAAGAATGCTTCTCGTAAAGCGCATTCGTTGTTGTTTTTGTATCGCCTCCGTTTGACAAAGAGAGACTTGTTGACTTTTCATAATAATTAAAAAAATTAATTAATATTATTGAAAAAGTAACAATGGACATTAACTTACTAATTATTGTACTTTAATAATTCTATTTTATTGATAATAATGGACATTAAATAGAGATATATGAGAAATTTAGGGAGCGTTCTGTTTGTTTTGTATTTTCTGTTTTCATTTTCAAAAATATTTTGGTGTTTTTTGCTTTCAATTGGTGTTTTGAGAAAATTGAAAATGTGTTTGGTTTATTATTTTGAAAAATTATTTTTGAAAAGAGAAAATAGAAAACGTGTTTGATTTATACATTTAGAACCACCATAAGTTGGTATAATAAAAATCACAAAAAAATCCTTAAACTTTGAAATTTAACAAAAAGTTCCCCATCTTCATCACCCCCACCCACCCACCCAGGCCCTCTCTCTCTCTCTCTCTCTCTCTCTCTCTCTCTCTCTCTCTCTCTCTCTCTCTCTCTCTCTCTCTCTCTCTCTCTCTCTCTCTCTCTCTCTCTCTCTCTCTCTCTCTCTCTCAGTGAAGTTGTCGGCAACTGAGGGTGATGCGAACCACCATGAAAATGGTGGTTCGCACCACCTCCTCAGAGGTGGTTCGCCACCACCTTCGAGGTGGTTTGACCACCATTAATGATGGTCGACCCCCTGTTGGTTTGATTTTTTTTCTGGTGGTGGTTGGCGGTTGCCGGCGGGGGTCGTTGGTGGGTAAGACTAAAATGTAAAAAATAAAAAGTTGGGACTCAAATGTAATAAATATAAAGTTTAAAATCCGAAAACGCGTTTTCCTTGTTTTCGATATTTAACGCCGAAAACGTTAAAAAGACGTTTTCGAGTTTTCTATACAAATCTTGAAAATATTTTCGAAAATAATAAATAGAATACGTTTTCAACATTTTCGAAAACAGAAAATAGAAAATGATTCGCAAACAGTAAAGAGAACGCACCCTTAATATTTTAACTACTCTATTTAAGGAAAGTGATTTATCTTTATGAGATAAACCAAAATAGAATACAAGTCTATCTTTATGGGACGGAGGGAGTATTTAAAATTTCACAAACATAATTGGCCAAGGGTAGTTCTGACAATTCAAACCATTCCCTTTTCACTCAGTTACTTGGGCATATTGAATTAGGACAAGGTTCACCTAATATCTGATTAAGGATCTTAATTTAACACTAAGAAGCTTCCCCTTCAATTATTTTTAATTATTTATTTAATTAATATTTTAATTTCCACCTTCAGAACAGTTAGCAATAAATATAATAATGTCACACCCCCTCATGCGCCTCTTGGTGTATACAGTAACTAGAGAGAGAGAGAGAGAGAGAGAGAGCACGTACACATTCACAGACACTTTAGAGAGAGAAACAAAAATGTATTGAATCTTGTTTCAGATCTGCCTTGTTATTATTTCACTTGCGGAAATTTTGCGGTATCGAGAAGATTGAACGGTACAAAATTTTCCGGAGTTTGACTCGGAAATTTCACTGCTAGTTGAACATTTCTCACTCGGCTTTAGTCTTTATAGCTTAAAATTCGAGGTGGATTTTTGTAATTTGGGTGTTTTAGTGGGTGATGAATGTAATGCTAGTTTTCCGGTGGTGTTCGCCGGAGCTCCGGTGAGTTCTGAAGCGAGCTCCGGCGATTTCCGTCTAGTTTGGGGGAAAATAATGTAGGATTGAGGTAATTAGTGAAAAAATGTTCAAGTCGGGGCGATGGAGGAGCGAGAAGAACAAAGTCAGAGTTGTATTCCGATTGCAGTTTCATGCAACACAGGTAAGCTTCATCTCTCTCACGGCCGTAGTTTTTGCATTTCGATTTATTTATATCGAAGAAAATTAAATTACATTGTGCTAATTATATCTTGAGTTTACTTTGTTTTGATTTTGCCAGAAATACATATTTCTTGTTGAATTTGGCAAATTGATCGAGATCATTGTGTTTCAATTAACCTACACAATGTGGTTCTGTTTTTGAATTGTTGATTTTTCTTTAATCAACCCCATTTAAAACACTGAACTATTGCCAAATTTGGTGATGATAGTGAAATAAATAAATTAATACTCAGTTATTTGTAAACGCAGTTGTCACTGGTAGGAGGAGACGCATTGATGATATCTGTGGTTCCTGCTGATGTTGGGAAGCCAAGTGTGAAATCGGAGAAGGCACCAGTCCGAGATGGGGTTTGTTTTTGGGAGAATCCAGTTTATGAAACAGTGAAGCTTAATCGAGATACAAAATCGGGGAAAATTCATGAGAAACTTTACTACTTTGTTGTGGGGACGGTATAAAGTGATCTAAGCCTATTAGCTTTTGTCCCTTGCTTTGCTGCCAAGCGATTGTTTTGTGTTAATTCTTTTATATTCATCTTGCAGGGGTCTTCAAAGGCTGGGGTTGTTGGAGAAGCTTCGGTTGATTTTTCAATCTATGCTGAGGCAACTAAGTCCTCTGTGTCTTTACCCCTCAAGAATTCGAAATTGGAGGCTATACTGCATGTAAATCTCTCTCTATCTCTCTCACCCTTCTGCTTTGGCAAATCGATTGATTGATGGCTCCTTACTTGAATTGTGTATTTCATCAGGTTTCGATTCAAAGGGTGCAAGACTCTGTTGATCAAAGGTTGTTGATAAATACCGCACCATTATTTTTTGCCTCCCACCCCGGCTTTCCATTTTCCTATCCCTGCGTGTTGTTATACAGAGATCGATAAATATTTGTTGCCATTCATACAGAGAAGTTGAAGAAAGTGAGGTTGCAAAATTGAATTCTCAAGATAGGAGCTTGAGGGCGCAGCTAAGCAATGGTGACTTAGATGAATCCGTTAGACACAATCCTATTGAGGTTTGAGCCATTTTCTTCTTTCTTGTGCAGTGGTCAGTAGAATGTTGATGATAATTTACTCTAAGCGACCTGTTTGGTTTTGACAGGATGTAACTTTGAATAAGACTGTTACCAACATGAATGGCAACCGCAGAGCATCTAGCGGATCTGACATTACAATGTCAAGTTCTGAGAGCAGCTCTGGCCTCGAGACACCTTGGGAACCCGTGATGAAGAACTCCCAAAACGAACCTAGTGGATACCCATCGTCTCTGAGTCATTACTCTGGTCCCCAGCAGCCAAAACCCGATACACCACCAGCAATTTATGATGAGCATCAAACGACACAATGGGAGTGTCTCGGGAGTTCTGCATTTGAACCTAGTACAGATGGTACTTCAAGCACTCCAAGAGAAACCCTTCTTCGGGGACACGCCCAAGAGGCTTCGGATATTGTGATCGAGAAACTAAGATCCGAGCTTGTTGCTTTATCGAGGCAGGCAGAGATGTCGGATTTAGAACTGCAGACTCTTCGTAAGCAGATTGTGAAAGAAACAAGAAGGGGGCAGGATTTCTCAAGAGAAATTGCTTCCTTGAAAGAGGAAAGAGAGAGTCTCAAGGAAGAATGTCAGAAACTTAAAGCCTACCCAAGACGTTTAGATGATGAAAAGATCAAAATCAATTTTCCCTTTGAGGGAGGAGATCCTCGGGCACTTGCTGAAGAGCTCAGACAAGAACTAAATTATGCAAAAGAGCTCAATGCAAATCTTCAGATTCAACTTCAAAAGACTCAAGAATCAAACTCGGAGTTAATTCTTGCTGTGCAAGACCTGGATGAGATGTTGGAACAGAAAAATAGGGAAATATTAGCCCTTTCCAGCAAATCAGGGGCAATTGACACTGATGAAAACTTAAGGGAGGCAAACTCCAAGTGTCAAACACATTATGATGACGACGATGACCAAAAAGCCTTGGAGGAGATTGTGAGGGAACATAACAATGCCAAGGAAGCCTACCTTCTTGAACAGCAGATCATTGATCTCAGTAGTGAAATAGAGATATATAAGCGAGACAAAGATGAACTCGAGATGCAAATGGAGCAGCTTGCTCTCGACTACGAGATCATGAAGCAGGAAAATCACGACATGTCATACAAACTGGAGCAAAGCCAACTGCAGGAACAACTTAAGATGCAATATGAATGCTCGTCGGCTTATGCCTCGGCACATGAACTTGAAGCCCGCGTTGAGAATCTGGAGGATGAACTGAAAAAGAAAGCAGATGAATTCTCAGATTCAGTCGCTACAATAAGTGAACTTGAAGCCCATATTGAGAGCCTGGAGAATCAACTGAAGAAGCAATCTGAAGAATTGTCAGATTCATTGGTCTCCATAAGTGAACTTGAAGCTCATGGCAGGAGTTTAGAGGAAGAACTTGAGAAGCAGGCAACAACATTTGAAGCTGATCTAGAAGCCCTAACAGTTTCCAAAGTGGAGCAGGAGCAAAGAGCAATACGAGCTGAAGAAACATTGAGAAAGGCACGGTGGCAAAATGCTAATACAGCAGAGCGACTTCAGGAGGAACTTAGAAGGCTTTCTGTTCAGATGGCTTCTACTTTTGAGGCAAATGAGAAATTAGCCAATAAAGCGCTGGCTGAAGCAAATGAACTCCGTATACAAAAAAGCCGCCTGGAGGAAATGCTGCAAGAAGCTTCTCAGGAACACCAGTCTGTTAAGGATCAGTATGAAGCTAGATTGCAACGACTTACCAGCCAAATAACATCGATTACAGATCAAATACAGCAGATGGAGTCAGAAATCGAAGACAAAAAGATGCAGCTTGAACATCAAAAGAAGCAAGCTGAAGAAACTCAGGCACACCTCTCAGAGGAAATTCAAATGCATCAAACTGAAATCGAAACACATGTAAAAGAGCATAAAATCCTATTAGAGCAGGCAGGAGGTAAGGAAAGTTTGATGGATGAGCTGCAACAAATGAGAAAATCAATTAAGGAATTGGAATTGCTTTTGGAGAATGGGAACAATGAAAGAGTTGAACTCGAAAACAAGGTTTCTTTTGTAAAGAAGGAAGCTGAGGAGTTGCAGACGGAACTAAAAGAAACTCAACGTCTTGCCAACGAGAAGGGATTGATGGTTGTTAATCTGCAGAAGGAGATGGACACCTTTAAAGCTCAATGTAAAGAGTTAAAGCGCTGTCAATCAGAGGACGAGTTGGAGAAAGAGAAATTAAGAAAGCAAGTGATTCAGTTGAAAAGCGATCTTAAGAAGAAGGAAGATGCATTGAGTAGTATGGAGAAAAAGATGAAGGATAGCAATGGGCGCGCAACAACACTTGATGGAACCAAAGCGACTTCTAAAACAAACAAATCAACACCTCTTCGTGGCTCCAAAGAGATTGCCAATCTGAAAGAGAAAATAAAATTGCTCGAGGTAAAACTGCACCTTGATTTTACATTTAATGCTACCTTTGTTTTACATGTGGTCTTATTTTCCTACGCTTAGAAAGTGGAAGGAATATTTTTCCCTGGCATTATCTGATGCGGGGAAAATTCCCCGTGATTGGCATTTTCTGTTCATTAAGATTATTTCTCTTGGAGACATTTTATCCTTTTACTGTCCAGAGAAGTGTTATCAATAACAAAGACTTGCACTAAGCTATACTTATGCGATTTTTTGTGCTCAACAGGGTCAGATAAAGTCAAAGGAAACAGCTCTGGAGAAGTCAACAAATGCATTTCTGGAGAAGGAAAAGGATCTTCATAACAAAATTGAAGAGTTACAAGGAAGACTGGAAGTTCTAAACCAAAGTAGTATCAACTTTTTCGAAAATGAAAACCAAAAGGTAAATAACGTTACCATTCAAATTTTTGCATTGAAATTGAGCATTTTATCCGTATGTAGGTTTCATAGTATTAGTTATGCATTCGGATAATCAGTTTTTCGTTTGGGATTTCTTTGTGTGCTCGTCTAAACATTTATCTGTATCAACTGATTTTCACCACCGGATGCAGGTGGCTGAAAAGGTAATAAACGCTGTTGATGACTCCAGCACGTTGACAGTACTTGAAAAGAGGTATAACTTTTAGTGCTAAATGAGTTCAATAATTTTGACCTTCATCTGACATTCAACACATTTTTCCTTGCAGTGATGATCTTACCATCTCGAACAAACCAATTGCTTCTTCTAATAATAATAGTCAAGACCTCGAAGAATCACTAAGTTTAATTACTTCACTGAAGGAGAAGAACAAATCAATGGAAGATGAACTGAAGGAAATGCAGGAGAGGTATTCAGAAATAAGTCTCAAGTTTGCAGAGGTCGAGGGCGAACGGCAGCAACTGGTAATGAAATTACGCAATCTTAAGAATGCAAAGAAGAGCTCATAGACACGCCCCAAGCTCAAAATCAGCAATCAGTATATAGGTAAATTAACCTGGGACTTGTGCAACTTTGAATCTACATTTGAATTTTGACAGTTTTAATTCAAAATGTTTTGGGAAATAAAAAATCTGTAAATTCGATGGAATACATTGCGTCTTGTCAGCATATATTATTTGATTTCTTATTGAATGTAATCAAAATGTATGAGGTAGTTTCTCGGTACAGGTAGATTTTGATTTATTTTTCCGTGGAAAAGGTACGTGTAATTTTTATTTTTATTTTTATTTTTTATTTTATTTTATTTTTGTGATAAAAGTGACCAAGGGGGTGTACTTAATTCAGACTTTAATGGAATTTGTCAGAGTGATGAAGTTTCCATTATTCAAAGTCCATCTCTTACCCAAGTTCATAATCTTGCTCAAAAGAACAACCATTTTTCACCTTGTGACTTTTTCATTTTTGAGAATAATAATAATAATAATAATAATAATAATAATAATAATAATAATAATAATAATAATAATAGTGCCATTAGATGCCTCCAATTGGGATTAATCCTGACCGGGAATTTAAAATGCGCAAGATTATTATTCACTAAATTAGCGTACTTCTTTTTTAGTACAGCTATCGATTTCGCCATAGATTCAAATTCTTTAATATCTTGGTTAGAATAGATCCATAAGACTCTTGATTATGAATATGAGTTTTCAAATAGTAAATAACTTCTCGTATCTGGATATAACGGATAAAACAATATCGAAAATGTTCTCCTGCCAACAAATTGATAGAAGAACATGCCAACAAGGTGACGTGGTGCCCTCACAGGGCGCCACATAATTGTCATTTAAAAATTTTTTTAGTATCTACGTTAAGTGAGATGAATAATACATAACTGCCCCCTAACGGTGGGGGACTCGTGTAGGCCCCATAATTTTTTCCCAAAAAATGGGGATATTGGCATGTTATCCTGCCAACATTGTTGGTAGGAGAACATTTCTGATAACAATCTAGGCTCTATGGCTACAAATAAACAACCTTAAAATTGATCTTTCCAATTTTAAATATCAAAATTCATAAATCATAACACAAGTTTTTACTTCATACGTCTTCCCTATCATCTACTTTCAAATATATATTGGTTTCATATCTCACATATATCTATCTATAATCTATATCTATAACATATTAAAAGTCACGAGTCTTGAGCATCATTTTTTGGGCTAAAATATCCTCATTGATATTTTTTTTTAAATTATCAAACCATCTCAAAAGTCAAAACATATTAATTTGAAGGAACTCATTCATGAATCATGCATGTATATTCCAAGAGTTATATATATGTACCCTTATTAGATGAATTTAGTAAAACATACATTCATTTTTGGACTAAAATATCTTGATTGATTTTTTAAAATTACCCAATTATCTCAAAAGTCAAAACATATTAATTTGAAGGAATTCATTCATGAATCATGCATGTATCTTCCAAGTGTTATATATACGTACCCTTACTAGCAGAAACTTTCTGGATTCTAGATCTGGTCTGGATTTCAAAACGGAGGTTGAATCAGGCCCAAAAATGCATCGGTCGTTCCATAATTAAGGAACCACAGATAGTTCAGGAAATTTCCTGACCTTATTAGATGAATTTAGTAAAACATATATTTACACATTAGTTCAATTCAATGAATTTAGTCAATTAAATGTTTGATCTATACAATGTATTTATATATAGTATTTATTTATCAATGTAAACATTGTATAGTGCCCGTTCTCTTTCTATATACAATGTATCTATACTAAATTATCTTTATTACTTATTGAGAGGCGAGTAGCTAGCACCTATAAATAGGCACAAACAATGTCTAATGAAACAGAAAGAAATAAGAACAATCTCACAAGTTTTTGTTTATCATCATCTTCGTCTTTTTTTTGGCAAGGGGTTGTGAAATATTATAATTGCCGGTTATGGCAAACTGCCACATCTATAAAATGTGAAATACAATCGTTCCAAGTGCCAAATAATGAAAAACGATACACATAAGATGCAATGGTGTGCGAGACTATGTTACCTCGCATGGAACATGGCCGCAAAATCACAACTAGAGTCGTATAGCAACGCCTCAGTATCCAACAGAAGGAGAAGTCGAAGCTAAGAGGTTGAACCAATGAAAAATAATCTGATTCTACCAAGCAAATACGCAAACCACAGCTACAAGGGAAACAGAGGCCAAATAACAATGCAGTGGCCCTGACATCAACTAAATTTGCCCTGCCCACGAACTTACCAGCTGCTATGCCCACTATAATCCCAGATAGTGCCACCAGCAGTGAAGATTCTGGCAAAAATTATTTTTATTTTCTAATTTTTCGTTATAATTTTTTTGGTATATTTGCTACTTTTTTTTAGGACAATTCATGTAATCTTAATATACCAATGAAAAACTACAAAGAACACTAGGAAAAGCTGATTGTCAAGGCACAAATAGCGAAGAATTACTGAAGTATAGCGATATCCACATATAAGGGAGTAGAATACAAATTTATCCAATAATAATCCTACTATATTCAAGTTATTTTCTTTTAATATGTAAGTTTAGTAAATTAGAGCGAGCAAAAGGAAAAAAAATAGTACCTAGTTGACATACAACTACAATGTATTCCATGATTGAACACGATATACTAATTTCTTATTGTTATAAAAGTATAGAAACAATAGAGAGAATTTAGAGAGAATGAATTCTAAGGAATTCTCAGGAATAAATTTCATTAATAACTGAAGCTCTATTTATAGGAAAACTTCGAATGGCACAATCGTAATTACATAATTTCATCAAGGGTATAATAGTCATTCACATATAATAATTACATCTTTTACCAAATTATTCCTCCACCAAATTATTCCTCATAATTCATAACCACCACATTATTCTCAATTATTCATAACACCTAATAATTATTCTTCAATTATTATTCATAACACTCCCCTTGAACGACTATTTATTAATACAAATGTCTTCCTGACTGTTGGAGAAAAACCCAGTGGGAAAAAGCGTCCAAACCGGCAGGTGATAGCTTGGAGTGGTTATATACCGCTTCATCAAAACATTGCTCCCACGATGTCTATCGGCAGATATGAGTATTCACGTCTTTGCGCTCGTTAAAACCTTGTCAAGAAAACCCGGTGGGAAAAAACTTGATCGAAGGAAAAAGTGCAATTGCTCGCTTTGATTTCATATCTTGAGAACTGATATCTTTACTTCTGGTAAATGATTTCAATATCATCATCGTTTGAATCTAAAGCATTAGCTCCATTATAACTTGATCCAATAGATACACTGTATCAATTTCTCCTATCGTTCTCAATATACCATGAATATGCCTCGTTAAAACCTTATTAGGAAAAACCCAGTGGGAAAAACCCTAATGAAGGAAAAAGAGTACATTATTCATATGAATACGCTATTAAAGTTACCTCATTAAAAACCTTGCTAGGAAAACCCAATGGGATAAAACCTCAATCAAGGGAAAAAGAGTGCAACGCGTATTTTATACAAGTATGCTGCAAGCATTTCAAAATCTTTCATACATTTGTATGAGTATCATATACATTGGTTTTATACTCTTCGTTCATTTAGAGTGCATCAATTTTCTTACACAACTACAAAACATTCACCATGAACACATGTCTCCAAACACACAATTTAAAGCATATAAATTCATCGTAAAAACATGTAAACATATAAGTAAACCTTCATAACTAACTAACATTTAAAATATATCATTTAATATTTAATACTCACTTAATAGGTTATTTCATTCCCAGGGGCTTAGCTCACCCTTTAGGGTACTCATAAACACTGGTTTAGCTCATCCGATCCTTTAATTTCCTTTTCGGTACTACACACACGATCGGTAATTTAACTTTCATGAGCATGCAACATATAATGACCACCATGCTTATCTTTAAACTTGAGCAATAGTCATCATCATCTCATCATCTCATAAGTCAAGGATTTCACATTCACCATTTATCATCTTCAATATATCTCAATATTTTCATTATCATTGATCATATGTAGCGCTACATTTTCATATCGTGTCGACACTTTTCAATTTCATTTCTTTCCCCATATCGACATAACTTATCGAGATATCTCATTATCAATCCTCTTGTAGGATTACACAATATAGTTATGTCTATATACTCTTCAAGAGCATATGCCTCCGTTATTAAGACCATCTTTTATCATTTGTTTTGATATATATGATTGGGGAAATATCAACGCTTCTGGCGTGCTAACTTATCAAAGCATCGTAGCTGATATATGTGATTGTTCATAGCCTTTCATGCATCTTTGAACTTCAAGTTCGTATTTCAATTTCGAGGATATAACATGATGCATTTCACATATTATTTTCAACCTTTAATACTCCCCTCATCTTTGAGAAAATTTAGAACACCAAAACTCATATAGTTGGTATGATTTTAATCATATATGTTCTCATCATTCAGACCTTAATATGGGAATTTAGACCGCTTTGCATTCTATTCTCGATATCGGCAATTTATTTGAGGACTTTAAATAATTTGCCATATAATATCCCACTTGTATGCATACTCAAATCCTTCAAGGATTTATTCAAATCATTGGGATATACATTTACTAGCTTTATCATTAAATCTGAAATCATGCTCATATCAGTGAGCAAATATTTCAGTAAATTTCAAATTACGAATCATATACACATGTGACTATCTAGTGGATCCATATCATAATATCTAGTAGTCCACATGGAGGATGAGTGGGCCCATATTTCTCATCCTTTATTCCAGGATATATTTGGGATTTATTTCCAACATTGGCTAGTAATGATTTCATCATTTATCGAGAACAATCATTGAAGAATTCCTTTAATTCTTCACTTGAAATATTGATTTCAATAATTATTTAAACAGGATGGTCGGTCAGGTTTTGCAAACGAGTATTATTGAACTTCTAGTTCAAGAAATTCTTATATCGATTTCACTAGTATACTGTATAGTGCTCAACATGATTTATCATAGAAATAATTCACCGACATATTCCATCATCTTTTGGTGACATTATTGTCTACCACTATTCAAACACGGAGTTACTCATACGCATCACATCCGGCTATTATTTAATTCAAATCGTAGCTCTTACGCTTCATATTATTTATTTAAAATCGGAGTCTTATTTCATACGCGTCGTATTATTCTATAAATAAATCATCAAAATTATTGCAAAATTCATCCTAACAAGGGTCTATACATTGTAATGGATCATATGCTCTCAAATCTTCGAAAATACTATCCATCACTACCGATCAAAATCCTAAAAGGATTTATCGATGTAAATTTGGAAAGATTAAGGATGCTAATGAATAAGGGTATCCCACAAGATATCCGATGCTTGATTGAAGCAAATGTTCGATTATCTGGTGAGGTTTCAATTCCTTCTAAATACATGCCTGGTATGGGTAAAAGTAGTTTTTCAAAGAAACGAAGAGCAAAAAGATTAGGAGGATGCTACAAGTGTGCTCGATGGACATGTGACACTCGATGTAAATGTGGGGTACTTGTCCGTAAATCGAGAAGATAAAATAGCATTCATTAAGGATGGATTGAGTAAGGAGCCTTTGGATGATATTCAATGTGCTCTTGAGACACATCCTAGTGGACACGCATACAAGGTGAGCTAATGGCCTTATGGGCCAAATTCAAAGATCAACAAGCGCGTTACAGTCTTGAAAAACTTACTTTAGAAGATTCTGTTTGTAAATTTAGTAGAAAATTTTAGTATAATAATTTTCTCATATTAATATAAGGAAGTTCGGTGTAATAACGAAGATCAATGTTTTTCTTGTAATTGTAAATATTGTTTTTCGATTTTAAGATATATATATATATATGTATATATATATATTATTTTTCAATCACCGACAGATATATGTCATTTTCACTTAAAAAAATTTTCTGCATTTTTTTCTCTTTCATATTTGTCAAAAAGTAAATAGTGCACTCAATTATTGGTTTGAAAATTTTTCTTTAAATAGAGGGATTCATATATCTCTCATGTTCATACATTAAAAGTATAGTGCAAAAAGAGAGATAGGAGTAGAGATGGATATGGAGATTTTAGAATCATCTCATACAAGTCAGCTTTTACCTCGCCATATTAAAACCGTATGTATTCTTGGTGGATCTAAACTGGTAGGCCATATCCAATATGTGGATATGGCAAACCGACTTGTAAAAGAGTTAGGGAGACAAGAAATCAATATACTATACGGAGGAACCAACAACAAACTTTTAGTTAGACTTATAATGGCCGCACAATCATGGGGAATAAGAGTTTCGAGCGTAATACTTTTCCATCTAGTTGGATCTAATACTCGAATTGGAGCCAGTTCTACCATGGGTCCAGCAGGGTTGGGGCTACAAGCGCAATCCATCCACAACTGCATGATGTATATGATGAATAATAGTGATGCTTTCATTGTCCTTCCAGGCGGCTACAACACACTGGAGGAAATATTCAATATAGCGTCATTTGCACAGTGGAATTTTCATACCAAACCCATAGGTTTGTTGAATATTAATTATTTCTTCGATGGTTTGCTAGCATTTCTAGATCAGGGTGTAGAACATAAATTTATTTCTCGTTCAGCGAGAAATATACTTGTTTCTACTAATACAGTTGCTGATCTACTCATCAAGATTCAATCATATGTTCAAAAATCTGTGGAAACTGAAACCCATCGGTCACAGATCATCGGTGTCAAGCGAAAAAGAGATCCTTTGGATCTTTCATTATGAACCCGAATGTTCGGGGTGGCAGAGTTACGGAGTATTTATACTCTCGAGACGCATCCCTCATTTATGGGTTCAATATATATTTTCTTTTCATATTTCTATATTTTCGAGTGTTTATTGCCATCTTTGATATTCTCAATATGTTCCACTTCGGCTGTTTTGTACTTCTTCTGGAGTAATAATAATAATATCATATTGGCTTTATTCAAATACAGATATCTAGTGATTTTGCTTCTTCAAGAGCATTTTATTCTCATATTAATACAATTTCATATCATCGATGAGATTACTTCATATAATCTCGCCATGCGATATATTTTCTTTGATTTATCAACATGGGATCTATTGAGCATTTTACTTTCATCTATTTATCCAATGGTGACTTCAAGTACCACTTACTCAATTTTCTCCATTAATATTCGGTATATATGGGGAAGTAATTTTATTCTCATCGTCTACTACTTCGAGAGTATGATTAGAATATTTGATCAACTACTTCTTCTGGAGTAGGATTCGTTATAACCAATCGTGTAGTATAACCCACCACATTGGAAATATGCACACCAATCGTGTGGTATTACCCACCACATTGGAAATATACTCAAACTATAAAGTGCATAAAATTAAATTGCAGAAATTAAATTTCCTCCAATAGGTGGTCGAACCTACCTTATGGGAATTATTGCAATAAATATAAATTTACGGAATTTAAATAGCAAGAATTAAATTGCATAATGTTTAACTACTTCTTCAGGAGTAGGATCTGCTTAGTAGAAGGTATTACCCATCACTTAGCATATAAAGTGCAGAAATATATAAAACCTTCCGTTTAGTGACGGTTGAACCCATCATCAAGTAGGAGGTATTGCAGTAATTAAATTGCAGTAAATAAAATGCGAGAATTAAATATTGAACTGCTTCTACGGGAGCAGATTTGTTCTTCTAGAACAAATACTCATTACTTCTACAAGAGCACATTTATCCTTTTAGAATAAGTATATTATGTAATTAAACTCTTCGGGAGTTAAAATAATATTCCGATCTTTTAACTCAAATGGATTTCAAGCCATTTTATATAATCAATGGATTTAGAATTTCTTCATGAATATTCTATCCCATTTTCACTGTCGTCAAAATTAGGTCGGTTTTACCCTAAGGGTAAAATTGTCCATTCCAATTCGTAAAGGTAAAATTGTCAAAAATATTTTATCAATGTTTTACGATTGAAAATTATCTCATTTCTACTTCAATTTATCAATATCAAAATGTTCAAGGACTATTTTGTAACTTTTTTAAAAATTGGTGTACTGATTTGTAAATTTTGAAAGTTTGATAATAACATATTTCAAAACGAGTTATTACCCTATCAATATTGGTGTCAAATCGAAGCTCTCGTTAAATCGAATATAATGGAGTCGAGAAAATTTGATTTTGATAATGTATGCTCCTTATATCTCGAGAAAACGAATATTATAGTTTAATATATTATTATATTATAAAGTAATATAATATATATACCTTTTCCTTTTTCTTAGGGAGAAGCGATTGAACACGCACGTATTTCCTCCATTTGCCAATTCTTGAATTGCCCACAACTCTTTATCTCTGCATAAATGTTTTCTGTGAGTGATTGGGAAGATAGAGAGAGTGAGACGTGAGAAAGTGGGAAAAAGATAAGAGAGAAAAGAAAGATAAGTATTGATTGGAGATGGATTAGGTTATTTATAATAATTCGGTTTACGTCTGTAAGATCATCTATAAGATGCTTGTAGAGCATACTCCCTTCATATTACTCAAATGGCTAGAGACTCGTGCTGATAACGTGTTATAAAAGTATAGAAACAATAGAGAGAATTTAGAGAGAATGAATTCTAAGGAATTCTCAGGAATAAATTTCATTAATAACTGAAGCCCTATTTATAGGAAAACTTCGAATGGCACAATCGTAATTACATAATTTCATCAAGGGTATAATAGTCATTCACATATAATAATTACATCTTTTACCAAATTATTCCTCCACCAAATTATTCCTCATAATTCATAACCACCACATTATTCTCAATTATTCATAACACCTAATAATTATTCTTCAATTATTATTCATAACACTTATACTATTTTATCATGTTTTTACGATTATCGTTTTACATAAAATTATTAGCTCTTTCTTTTGCATAATTTTAATTTTATTAGTCACAATTTAAATTATATTCCCAAGCCATATGGTTTAATCAACTATTAATTATTTATAATTGTTCATTAATTTAATCAAGTGAATCGATTGAGTTGGTATTGGACAAAGATTATATATTCATTTCTAATGAATTAATCAATATGAACTTGATTATTGTTATTTTTTTAAAATTTTGAATGAAACTTACCTTTTTTTTCCCCCAAATTTCTATATGTACCTGCATACATTTTCTCTATAAATAGAGAAACATAGTTCTCATGTATCTAAAAACGCACATGAACAAATTTGAATGATTTAAGAAACATAAATGTCCTACTGCATAAAAAAAAGTAATTTCTCATAAACATAATAAATAAATATATTACTTTTTCATATTGATAATTAATGAATTTGCATAAAAACGTGCAAATTGATGAGGGAGAATTAAAAGTAGAATTAAAAGTTACAGCTAAAGTTAAAGAACAATGTTGAACTCCAAAAAAATGAGGAATCAATTTGCACGCCCTTATTACTAGTTAGTAGAAAAGTGTGATTGAAATGATGAGGGAGCAAATTGATTTTCAAAAAAAAAAAAAAAAAAACCAAATGAGTTCTAATAACAATGCTACATGTACACAAATAATCAACAAACGTAATGTGTAAAAATCTTGTTGAGCGAAATAATTAATTAATTAATTAATAATAATAATAGCAACATTTTTTATTTTTCTTTGGTAGGACGTCCGCACATCTCGTGTGTATATCAACAGTCAACCATTGTACTATTTTTAATCAATTAATTACCATTACATATCGCCAAATTACAAAGTTGAGATTGTGTGAATAACCAGTTTATTTCCTATACGACGTGAGATTTCCCCAATGCGTTCCACAGATGCATCCAATGCAGTTGAGCAGAACTGCACACAATGACACAATTCAGTTCTTCCTTCCACTATATATATAAAGCTCACATGACTACTCTTGTAGTGCAAAAATCACTCTCTCGATCTCATCATTCTCAATTAACTCTAACTCACTGATCACTTGGTAATATGCTATATATTCATCAATGAGGCTTGGCTGTACTTATTGCTCTCCTTGCTCTCCTTGCCACACTATGTTCTGCTCACTCAAAAGAATTGTGTTGCCAAATGTGGGGGCGAACGCTGGGATGTATGCTAGGTTGCAGCGGTCTTGGTTCCCTGCTTGGATTTGTAGAGCCACCAAGCATGGAATCATGACTCCGCAAGGCGGGCCACTATGCAAAATGACATTTATCTACTTACAAATGCTAATCTGTATTTCAGAAAGAGAAAAGGTCTCAGATTCATATGCTGGATCTGGGACCTTTCCTTTTTTTGAAAATGCAGATCAGCATTTGTATCAATGCAGATAAACATTTGTTATTAATCTTTATAACTTGAAATATCAAAATTCATAATTAACACAAATTTTTTACTTTTCCTTAGGATCTACTTTCAGACTTATAACAGGAATGTTTTGGTTCTAGTGCTGGAACCAGAACATTTCAATCGATATTATATCTCGTATATAGAAATTCAAAGTTATAGCTAAAGTTAGAGAACAATGTCGAACTCCAATAAAATGAAGAATAAATCATTCATCATATACATTATTATGCATGTGAATACAACCACTAATAGAAATTTGGCTTTTAGCAACGGCCAACAGCAACGGACAAAAAATCCATTGCTAAAAGCCATGGATCATGCGGTAGCAAAATAAAATAGCAATGGCAAATCATAGTGCGTTGCAATATTGAAACGGAAATCAACAACAGTGGAAAATTAGCAACCGTATCAATAAAGATCGTTGCAATTTTCCACGGCCTAAAGTGCATTGTTGCAAAGTACCAACGAACTATAAAATTCCGTTGCAAATTTGCTAAGGATTTGTCCGTTGCAAATTTCCTAAGGATATTTCTATTGCAATATTGCAACATTTAGTTTTGCCGTTGCAAATTTCGTTGGTAATTCATATCAAAACTTTATCCCTCACTTCCCATTTTTTCCCTTCGCATTCTCTATGCATATTTCACTCAATTTTCTCTTTTTACTCCATCAATCATTTATATTTGAATTAAAAGGTCATAAGCATATAGTTATTTGAAGTGGCGACGTACTTTTCAAGGTAAGGTTTACTAAGGTAAGGTTTAAAAAGTTATACAAATTATAACATGTGTCATACAAATTATTAGAAGCTATCATATTTTTCTTGTGAAAAGATAGCATATTTGCTTCCAAAATCTATATATAAAAATTTATAAATATTTTTTATTGTATTCATGGAATAGGTACTTGATTGGAATTGTTTTCGCTATAAAATACATTTCTCATTCCATTGAAAAGAAAAAAAAAATTACACAGCCACCCAATAATAAATGATGTTAATAATTTGTGATAGGAATAACTTTCACTTATTTATTAATTCTAAAATAAATATCTGGTATAAAATACAGTAGTTTGTTCCCAATCAAAAATAAAATAAAATTTGCTTGAATCATTGAAATGGTTAAATAAAAAATAATGATTTTCTTTTAGTTATTAATATTAAATTAAATTGAAGTTGAATCACTTGAACTAAACAAAATAAAATTCACTAAATAATTCAATAACTTTTTAATTTATTTTAATTTCTTTAATGCAGACTATTAATTTTTTAAATTTAAAAATAAATTGATAATTTTACATTAAGTTACCATAATAGTTTGATATGCAAAAAGCTTCCAAATAAGATAATAGAATGCATATAATTTTTTGCAAATTATATATGTTGTTTTAGGTTTTTGCAAATTATATTCATTTTAAAAAATATATACAATTTTTTAATGAAAATAAATTATTTTTAAATTAAAAAACTCAGGAAAATATAACGAATATATTATAGAAGGAATAAGTAAAAAATTAAGAAGATTTAATTAAATAGTATTTTAATATATACAATGTTTTAATAAACTAAATTAATTTTTAAATAAAAATACTACAGAATAATATAGCAAATACATTATAAAGGTAATAAATAAACAAGGATGATGATTGACTTGGTGGTTGGGTGTTTGCTCCTCATTCATGAGGTTGTAGGTTCGAATCTCAAGTTGCTCAAATGATGAGGATAAATTAGAGGACAAAATTATGGTAGTATGACATAGATGCTGTTGCAAATTTACAACCGATTTATCGGTTGCTTCTCTATATTTGCTACCGAAATATCCTTTTTTGCAATAGAAAATTGCCGTGGCTGAAAGCCAATTTTTTAGTAGTGAATTGCTTTAGAGGATTCATTGATGAACAAGCTCACACAGTACAGTTGATAACATTATTAATGATGTGAATACATGCATAAGAAAACAATTCCAAGAAATTCAAGTCTGTCAGTATTTCTTAATGCTTCATTGTTGGTATTTCTTCTTTGGTCTTGATTGGAAACTGAGATCTTCCTAGATTGTTGGTTGCATACAAGGCCCAAGGTATGGTATTTAATGGTATTGGTATTGGTATTGGTATGTCATCTCTTAATTTTTTAGTAATTTTCTTGACTCTTAAAAAAAAATTGTATGCATGACAAATCCGTTCGTATGTGTTTTTAACTCCACCTACATGAAAATTAAAATGTAGCTGGTCCCAACTCCCAAAAACAAGGAGGGCAGAAAAAAAGTGCCCTCTCCATCAATCGAAGTATCGAACCCAGGTAACATTTTATGGGTTTCCTTCCTAACCCTATTCGTCATAATTAATTACTCTCTCAATTTTATGCAACTGTCTAATATTTTGAAGTAAAATTTAAATACAAATTAATGTATACCTGAAGAGTTGATATATGGAGAATATATATATATATATATATATATATATATATATATATATATATAATAATAATAATAATAATAATAATAATAATAATAATAATAATACTAGAATGCCATAGCATTTGAGATGGTTAGTGAGATGTAATCGTCCCATTTTTGGAAAAACTTCTCTGAATATGAAAGTGTTAAAATTTTATCCTTGAAACAAATAATTATAGGGTAATTATATTATATATACACCACAAAAATTATTTGACACACCACTTTTTAAAGATAATTTCAATATTACTAAATTTGTCATATCTAAAATTACCTAAATAACCTTTTAATTATATCTCTAATATTTATATGCAATACAATAAATCCTATCTCCTTTATTAATATTTATACATACACCGCAATAAAATCGAACTCCTATATTAATATTTATATACATCATAATAAACCCTAACACCCCTAAATTAATTAAATTTCATATAACATCTTAATTAGGACCATAAACCCTCTAATTCCTTTAGTCACCTGTCCTGATAATCACAATTTTTTAGTCAAGCAAGCAATGAATCTTTCAACCCAGTTCCGGATTCGATCTTTAATTTTTGCTCCAAATGATAAAACTATAGAAGAGCCCAAAAATTGCAGTTGACACCCAAGAGCCAATTGAATTGAATGGAATCCTATTTCTTTCCACTTTTTAATTAATTTAATTAGGAGATCACAGTGTATGTAATTAGGGATGCTAATCAAGAAACAGATGAATCTTAGTTGAATATATTCGCTGCAAATTTGAGGAATAGAGAAGTTGAATTAAAAATATATGGTGTCTGGAACATTAATCTCCATTCATAATTTCATTAAATTAAGGAGTTAAGATCATGTATGTAAATTAGAGGTGGTGTAATTATAAATATTAATTTTTGAATGTGGTGTGTTTATAATGTGGTGTACGAAGATGTTAATGTGGTGGCAATATAATTGCCCATAATTATAACATTTCATTTTTGAAGTTTGGATGAATAAAATGTGGTCTAGTAGTATTTGAGTTGGTCTCTCATTCCTTAGGTTAAGGTTCAATTCTCCTTGCATACACTCCCCCTTGTAATTCAAAAAATAATAAATAAATAAATAAAATAAAAACAATTTGCATCATCCAATTTTGATAAATACTACAATAGTGACTCATATAAATTTGAAAAGTACATTTGTCACTCAATTAGAATCCTCGCTATTAATATCACAAATCAATAATTTGGGATAAGTTAGTTAGCTCATACATGCCCACTCAAAAAAAGAAAAAAAAAAAGAAAAATTTATTATGATAGTCTAGCATTTTCCATATAAAATTAATTTATCATCCATGCACTGCATGCTATTAAAATGGAGGTTGCAATTTATACAATTTTGGTCTTTTCAAATCAATCTATATATTATATAAAGAAGACGTGATTTAAAAGTTATTAATTTAAAAATGGTTATTAGGACAAAGTTTTAGTTAAATATGTGTTGTACCACTTATTTTTTGCCAAGTGTCATATTTATTGCTAATTGTTTTAAGATAATAATTATTATTTGTAACTTCCCTATTATATTCTTTTCTATAACCTCCATAAATCATGGAGGATAAGTTTGTTCACTACCCTCCTTTTGAAGGGTCAATTTGAGGGATAAATAATTGAAATTTTTGAAATTTTTTTATTCCATATTATTCTATTGATCGAGAACTTTAATATGAGTATAGTTTTGATATATAATTTTTACTATTTTAAAAGTTACTTTATTTTTAATAATAAGTTACTTATTTACTTGTAAATTAAATAAATCATTTTTAAACTAGTAAAAATTATATATCAAGATTATACTCATATTAAAGCTCTTGGACGACTAGAATAATATGAAACAAAAAAATAAAAATTCAAAATTTTACACCTTAAATTGATTCTTAAAAAAAAAGGTAATATTTACCTCTTTTTAGGAGGATGAACAAAATTACTTCTAAATCATGGGTTCATATAATTTTAATGATAAATAATACAGACTTAATAATTTGTAATTATTTATTTAGTATAAATTCTCTATTAATGTATTTAGGACGAGTTTAATAAATATTTCATACGAATGATAGAAAACATAACATTTAATAATTCTATTTAAGTATACATTTCAATTTTTTTATTAATAAATGTTTAAATTAATTTTTTATTTGTTAATAATTTAATCTCTTATTGTCAACTTATGTTTATGTTTTAAAAATATTTGCATAATCTTAAATAGAAAATTTAATATTTTTTCCACTAATATTTTTAGGAATAGAAAAATGTCCTAACACAACAAAATTATATCTCTAATTTTTAATTTAAATATTTTAAATTATATCTTGAATTTGTACTTTAAATGTTTTTAATTATATCTTTAATTTTGATTTAGGAGTATAAATATTCCCAACACGATAAGATTATATCTTAAAATTTTTATTTTACATATTTTTAATTATATCTTCAATTTGTAATTTAAGTATTTTTAATTATATCTTTAATTTTTACTTAGGAGTAAAAAAATTTCCCAACACAACAAGATTTCCTTAATTTTCTAATTTTCTATAACCCAAAGACAACATTAATATTTCCTAATTATTTTCTAAAAGCAGTAGAGAAATTTCCCAGCATTTATTATATTCTACATATAAATTGAAAATTACAAAAAATCACAATGCTTTGACGAATATGTAAAGATGACTTATTGAAATGAAACTATTCCATAATAATTTTGATTTCTATATTTTTTTAGGTAAGATTAAAAAATATACAGACATTTTTTAGGCGAATCATATACAGATTTAGAAGATCCCTCTTATATGTGTCAATTTCATAACATGATATATTGGTACGACGAAAGAACACATAAGCGTTATGACAGATGTCGAGTTCCAAAATTTTCATTTTGTTGTCTGTAAGGGCAAGTTGTCAAGCTTCCACGAATGAGACACCCCCTCCCCGGGCGGGGAGGGGGCGCTATGATTAGGCGGGTGTTCTCCTACAAGTTTTAACACATTTTTACACATAAATTTCGTGGGACCTACCTGTACTACACAAATCTCAACCATTCAATTCCACTTATTCTCTCCCTTATATCACATAAAAACAAATAAAAATACACATCCTAACACCCGCTAAGTGATTTACTATATAGCATGAATGGGAAAAGTAGCCACTTTGTGCAAATCATTCGGGCCTATAATGTTTTTATTTATATCAATGGGATGATAGATGGATTCTACTATTAATGATAGAAATTCACAAATGAATTTTCTAGATGAAGAGTATCTCATTAGTTATTCACTAAATTTATTTTATCGTTTAATACATAGTAGAGTATCTAATTAGTCATTCACTAATTTTATCTTATTGTGTAATATATCGCTTGTTTATGTTATGTTATTTTTATTTGCTCTTACGTTGGTTAAGTTTTTTTTTTTTTTTAATTTTTAATTCTCATTTGCTCAATTATAATTTATTTCAGCGATGAAGAAATGCATTACACTCTTTCACAGTATCATGGTATTGAGATGAATAATTATTACGAATCGGTTTGAAATTAGTTTATCACGATTATATTATTCATTTATTGAATTCAAAGTTTGAATGATGGTTAATTGAAATTTTTTTATATAAATCATTTTTCAATTGTGGATTTTCCATTTACATTATATCTTATGCATTCACAAGAAAAGCAAAGCTAATCGATGGTGATCGCGGGAAATGACTATTGGTTAATGCTGTATACATAAAGTGTGTACATTTCAAGCAAAGTAATTACTATTAGTATTTAATTGATTATATATTTTGTACTTAATAAATTTTTATTGTAAAATCTTTTTATAATTTGATTTGGGATGACAACAAACCACATATGAATTTTGTGAATTATGAGTACATCATAAGATGAAAAATATGAATTTTATTTTCTATAGTATTTCATTCTTATTAACAATTTTTATTTAGTTGTATTGAATTACATTTCACTTTCTATTGAAAATTGTCTTGATTTCTTTTCTAATTAATATAATTTTTCTATTAGTGAATCATAAAGTAATTTTTTATTTTGTTTACACTTATTTTCATGTTTTAATAAATTGGTTTTGATCTATGATCTAGATTTTAATTAGTGATTACATCTTTTATAGTTTTTATTGTCTTCTGTATTATTTTTTTCTAAAATCACATTTACATTTTGCATATAAATTTAAAATAATCAAATTATTATATACCTAATGCCTAGAATAAGAATATTTAAAAAGAGTGCTTATATTAATGATAACCAATTTAGTTAAAGTAAAATTTCAATTATAAATCAACTTAATTTAAATAGGTTTATAGCCTCATATGCTACAAAATATTTATATTTTATATTACGCTATGATGTTATCGATTAAGCACAATTTTTATCTGTTAAAAAATTTGATTTTCACTATTCTTTACCAAAAGAATCAATCTACACATTTTTATTTTTTTAGATGTCAAATAAATTTATACAACTTTACTCCCGTGCAACGCACGGGAGGTGAAAACTAGTTAATCTAATAGGAAATGCTAAATCATCAATGTACCTTTAGAATACTAAGTATTCTAAGCACCTCGAGATCACAACAACTCATGAAATTCATCATTTAAATCACAACTCATTTTTCCTCTATTTGAACCTCTACTTGAAGAAGATGCCGTGGCTAACCCCTAGTCCTGTACAAACTCACACTTCAACAACTCTTCAATCAATTGTTTCCGATCATCCGATGTCGCTAATTTCTTAGCCTTCGAGCAAATAGTTTATCAAAAATACCTAGCTGCTTAATTAATTACCGTGTCACCTTTCCTGCCCTCTCCACCTACGCTTAAAGATTGTGAATCCATAAAGCTTTTGGGAAAATCTGTCACTAAGGTTTATTTTGATGATAGACTGAACGCTACATAGCACATACAACATTTACTGTGTGTACTTGATGTATTAATAAGGGAGGAGACAACACATACTGAGCCCAAAAAGTATAAATTTTGCATTTATTTATCGAGCTGTTTTTCTTCGTTTTGTAGTTCAACAGGAGTACCGGCCGGGTACGGATTCATATGCGCATTCAAGTGAATGTCGTGCAGAATGACGCAAAATTACGTATTTCCAGAACTTTTTTTTTTTTTTTTGGATAGTTCAAATTTAGTTTATGAGCCCTATATATTATACGATTTGTAGCGTATTTAAATGCATCTTCTCTTTTAACTTAGAGGTTAACACTATGATTAATTATTTGAAAATATATTCTGAGACATATCGATTATCCTAGCTACTCAGGCATTCAACCTTGACAAAATGAACTTACAAGGGGGTGTTCTTAATGTGGAATTGTATGGATTTTTTTTGTTCGATAGATTTTCATAGATTTCATGGATTTTAATAGAATTCCACAGAATCCTTCATATTCTTATGGAATTCTATGTCACTAAATTTTGTAGATTTCCATGGATTATAGTAGAATTTTTATATATTTTTTCGCCATTAGAGTAGAATAATCAAGGGTGTAGAAGGTTCATTTGGATGGTTGTTACTAGATCATAAAAAATAAAAAAAGAAAAGAAAAAGTAAAAAAAATGCCATTAAAAGTTGAACGACGTATGAAAAATCTCAATTTTCAATTTATTTGGACTTACTAACAATTGGATTTATTAACAATTATTATTATTATTATTTATTTATTTTTCTAATAATTATGAAATTATCAATATTATATTATATCTATTCAATTAAATTTTCTTTTTATAGATTGGATATCATATGATTTTTCAAAAATTAGAGCAATGAACAATAAATAAATAAATATGTGTTGTCGTTATAATATATATACACATTTTTTTTGTATATTTGTACAAGCTAATTACAGTGTAGTTGTTTTCATGTTTTGAAATTATAATGGTAATGGAAAACATATTTTTCCAATTTCTGATTATAAATTTTAGTTATAAAAAGATTATAAATTTTAGTTGATTATGTAGGACTAAAAGACATTTTGGAGAAAATAAAAATAAAAATTTGTAAATTCAATAAGAATCCGATGGTGGGAGGTAAGATTTTGGGAAGAATATTGTTAGTGTATTTTTAACTTAAAAATCCATAAAAATTAATAGAATTCCATAATTTAATGAAATCCACCAGATTCCATGAGCAATTGAGAACCTCGAATTTTTATGGAATCTACACTAGATTTGTATAGAATCCATAGAATTCTAAATTGAGAACACTTGGAATTATATAGATTCCTAAATTCCATGAAATTCAATATTGAGAACACCCTCCTAAGACTATCAAATCTTCATAGCATCCGATACTTTGATATTGTTTCTTGATACAAGGAATCAAAGGGTTTGATAATTTGGATCATCATTGATCAAGATTCATTTGTACTTCTTTGTTCATAAATTTGGGTAATTCTTGGGTTCTTTGATTCTTATGCTCTTGAGTCAAAGTCATTGTTGATATCCTCGTACAACTTTCTTGGGGTTGAATTATCTTGTTCGTGAGTTTTCAGAAACAAGTCTCTTATCAGGTCACGTTAGACACAATGTGAGAAAGTGGAAGATGCGACAGTAAAATAGGTTGAAGAAGGGAAGAAAATAATACTTACAATCATCCTAAATGCTCTAGTTTAATCAAACAGAGAAATTCAAAGCAGTAGGAATCAAGAGCCAAAAAGGAGCACGTGAATAGATTGTTCATGGTACTACAAGGGGAAGACAAAAGAGACTTGATTCCAAGATGCTTAATATTATTAAAAAAATATATATTATATACTATTATGCGTGTGTTCGTGTAGACCTAAAATTGCCTAAAAATCAATTTTTGGGATAGATAGTAGTGGAGATCACAAGATATGTGGATAATAATGAGTGATGATGTGAGATGTGTGGTTAATATTGATGTTCGACTTTGACTTTTAGTAGTAGATGCTTTTTAGGTAAAAAAAGATGATACGAACACACGCTATACCACACTAACTAAATATATAAAGGATGAAATGATTATTTTATTTTCTCTATCGTGAGTGATGAGTACAATAAATCGTCCTGTGAACATGGTAAGTATATATTATCGTACATTATAATATGGCTTTTCAAATCAAATCACACTTGAACAACATTTGACTTTTTATTACAAATATGTTGCGTTGGAATAAGATTTATATGAATCACAATATAGTGTGTGAGTGATGAATAATTGCACTTGTCGATTTATTGTTGATTTTTGCTATTTCTTTTTATACTCGAACTGTTTAGTGGTTATTACAACTTTAATTCCATAAGTGATGATTAATTTGTGCTTTTCCCCACTTTTCAAAAAATGGGAGCGTTTGTATCATTGTATGATTTTGGTTGGAAACATTGTCATGAGGAGCCTTCATGTTCAAACAATCTTCTTGTCTTGTCTATGGAGGGCAATAAATTATTAGAATTTGGTTAAGGTGAGGTCAAACTAAATAAATATGTTGAAAATTAATGTCACACATTGACTTTTTTGGGTCGGAGCGTCGTGCTTATTTTTGTCTCTCCCCTTTTTTCCCCCTCATTATATATTTTTTAAAATATTATTTTTTAACATTATATTTTGTTGAATTAATAATTTTGTTCACTTTTTGACTACTTTATAGTTAAATATTCTTCTGTTAGCTCTTTAAAAATTATAGCATATAAAGAAATGTTGAAGTGGTAGAAGACTGGAAGTCACTTATTATAAGTAGAGATAGTTTGAAGGGATAAAAGCCTTGGCTTCCCGACCTGAAATGAAATTGTGAAAGAGCCTCAACTCATTGTCCATTGAATGTGCGAAACTGTAATGGTTCAATAAATGTGAAATTTTTCGTCCCGTATTATTCTATTTGATAAGATTTTTAATATGAGTATAGTTTTGGTATATAAATTTTTGACATTTAAAAATTACTTATTTGATAGAGAAATAAACTAATTATCACTAAAATGACTTTTAATGCAATCAAAATTTATATATCAAGACTATACTAATGCTCTTGTCTAGTAGAATAATACAGACTGAAAAAAATTCACATTTGTTGATCTGTTATTTTTATTTTTCACCCCCCACGAGTGGGATAATATTAATTCACTCTCCGAAACTGTGAGAGTATATGTAAAATTCTACCTTGAAATGGAGAGAAGTAGTCAATTATTTGACGTTATTTATATTTCGTGTTTTAAGTTGTAATTAAAACCGTTTTCTCTCTATGATTGTCACCTAGAATAGTTATTATCATTGGATGATGTTGTTTCTTACTATAAGATACCCTTCGTCTACATTTTTAAGGATTGGCCACATTTTGAGTTGTTCATTGTTCTTTCATCTTCTAGAGAGAATTTTCTACTACCTCCGTCCCATAAATATAGCTATTTTTATTTTCACAAAAATTTAAAAAAATATAATTAATAGTATTGGAAAAGTAAAATTCAAGATTATTTTTATAATATACCATCTCATTTATTAGACGTTTTATTTCAATTACTCTATTTTGATGATAACAATGTATATTAAATAAGGGTATAAAAGACAAGTAATATTTTATTTATATTTTTTAAAATAAATGTGACTTATATTTTGGGACGGACAAAAATAAAATAATGGAGTACATTTTTGAGACGGATGTAGTAATTCTGAGAAATGCGAGAGATTCTTCTTCCACTACTAATTCATGTGAGAGTGAATAGTTTACGTACCAGGAAGATTTTGTTACACAATTAAATATAAATGAATAATTAAATATTTATGATAATTTATCATGTCTAACATTTTTGACATTATCCACTTTTAATCTTCATTGCCCTAGTCATACATTGTATATGTCATCTACTATAGGAATGGTTTTTTAAAATACAATATCAATTAGTGATGTGACTTATATTTTATATAGAATTGAAAAACCATTGGAAATACTCTTACTATTCATATTTTGCAGTTTCTATGAGCTTTATATTTTTTGATTCAACCGTAAATCTAATACAATTATATTCTCGACCTAACAATTCAATTTGAGGCAAAACAAGCTCAAAATCCTAGTAATTTTGCCCATCCCTAAATTAATTAGGTAAGGGCATCCACAATGAAAATATTTAGCTTAACTAGCTTTATAGAGAGAAAAAAAAGATATTAATTGACACATTAATATATTAAATTTAATTAATATTTAACAAACAATTGACATGTTAAATTTAGCTATCTAAAGCCATGTATCGACATTTTGTTGGACAAACAAGTTAGCAATAAAAGTAATAATAAAGAAACACGTTTCATTCGTAAATTTAATAAAGATTTTAACATATGACCTAAAAAATTCTTTTAATATATATACTAACACATTCATTGTAGATATAAATTTAATATATATGAAACTAATTTATGACTCTTAATATGTGATTTAACACATCCATTATGGATACTTTAATGTACATATAACCCCAAATGAGTTCTAGTAGCCCATTAGCCAACTATTTTTTCCATTTTTTAAATTATTTTTTACAATTTTTTATCCATTATTTTTTTATCCTAAATCAATCGCATTCGCAAATCTCATCACATTCACAAATCTCAACCATTCAACTCCACTCATTCTCTCTTCTTTTACATTAAAAATTTTTAAAAATCATTATACACTCATTCTCTCTCTTCTTTTACATTAAAAATTTTTAAAAATCATTATAATCTATTTCTTATCTCAATTTGTCTTGGAAAGCGACAGTCATAGATGGAAAAACCAAAATCATGTCAAAAATAAGAATCTAGTTATGTGTAATTAATAGTAATTATAGTTAGGTATGTTGTTTGACAGCTGTTTAGACTTAAATGACTCGAATTTTCTTTTTCAGCTTTTATTATTTAGAGCTTTGCTCAATAGTCACTGTTACTAAAATCGTCGTCTAGATATGTTGAACCCATTCTAATACGGTAATACAGTAATTATACAGATATTTTAAATTGATATTTTAAGGTAATATTTTAATGTGTTACTTTTTATTAGATATAATAAAAAAGTGTGTTGAATGATGAGTATATGTATATTATTTAATTGATCATTATTAAAAGATTGACACATAACTATTGTACTACTTTGAAATATCAAATTAAAATTGTCTATTTAGAATTATTCAATGAAAAAATCACAATGTACATGAGAGGATGAGCTCTTTCAAACAATTTTCGTTTTAGTTAGCCATGTATAATAAATAATACACTAGAATGTTGAGTTTGAGTTAGAATTTAATTATAAAGTGAATTTGTTGAAGAACTACAGATAAATTAAAATGCAAATGTAGATTTGCAAGTTTTCAAATGGCAACTTGATAGTATCATGGATTAGCTCCGCTCCAATGCCCACTTATGAGTATTTTATCATATTCACAAGTGCGCATTGAAGCGATAGTGAACGACCGACTCTTAAAGAGATTTTTCTATGAAAAAAATCAAATGTCTGTTCGGCTTCACATTTTTAAAAAACTATTTTCTTCACTGATTCATCTAAATTTTTTTCAATCTTTTTAATTTTACCACAAAATTATTTTTACAATCGAATTATACAACAAACAAATGGTATACTGGTATTAATAATTAAGCTATCTTAAAGTTAAACCCACTTGACAATGGAAATTTTAAAAAGTAAAAACCGCTAAGTTGTTCTTATTTTATTTTCTTGTCAATTACTCCTCCAACACAAACAGAAAAAAGAAACAAAAAAAAATTCCACACTTCCTCTCTCTATCCCCTCCACTACAGCATTTCCCCTCCACCTTTATGCACATTTGTAGAATTTGAGAATAAAATTCTGTTTTCTTGATTTTCTTCCTTTAGTTACACTGTTTGTCTCTCTCATCTGACACCAAACCTCTCTTTGATTTCAAGTTTTGCCCATTTCGCCTTCGTTGAACTTCACTCTTTTGATATTCCATTGGATTCATCTTTCGCGGGTTGTTGTTGATTTTGATTCATAGATTTACCCTTAAGCTTTCTTTCTTTAGTTTTCTTAATTTCCCCTTTTCAGTACCGAGAATCTCCTTTTCACACTTTAATTCTGTTTTTGTCCTCTCAAATTCTTTGTTGATATCGAGTTAACTACCCACATTGCACTCTCTCTCCCCTGCTCTCTCGGGTTCTTTTTCTCATTTGCTGTTGTGGGTCATTTTCTTTAGGTTTGATGATTTCTTTAAGTTAGTGAGAGTGTTACTTTGCGTGTGTGAAGATTAGCGAAAATGAAATTTCTTGCTTCATTTCTAGTTCTTTTGCTCAGTTCACAACTGACTCTTGCTGTCAGTTATGCATTTCCAGTTAATGAAGGTAAGGGTTTATTTAGTTTTAGTGGATTCTTTAACAGATCTCAATTCTTGATTTAATTACTTCTCAGGAACTTGTGGGTTGGACTAGTTCCATTTATATCAATGTGGGTTGTTATTTGATTCAATTATGGAAAAATAGTTGGTACTTATTATTGGCAATGATTGTATGGCATTAGGTAATTGTGGATTTTATGGGTATTTCTTTTTCTTCTAATTGCGGACTTTGTGGTTTCTCAGTTGAGGCGCTAACTTCCTTCAAGAGGGCTATAATGGAGGACCCATTGCTGGTTTTGTCAAATTGGAACCCTCTGGACTCGGATCCTTGTGACTGGTTTGGCATTTCTTGTTCTCTGGCTAGAGATCATGTCATTAAGCTGTAAGTTTTTCTGTCTGCTTCAGTTAATTTGAAAAGTGATATCGAATTTATGGTTACAATTTACAGGATTCGTGCAAAACTTGAAATCTCATTTGTAATGCTGATCATTTTGCAGTAACATTTCTGGGGCATCTTTAAGGGGTTTCATTGCACAAGAGATATATCTACTATCCACTTTGCAAGAATTGTAAGCATTGGTGCAGTGTTCTTATATTCGTTGTAAGATTTATTAGGCTTCTTTTAGGACTCGAATGCCACTGATTTTAACACTGTTCGAGTTTTTGATCAACAGAATTTTGCATGGGAATTTGCTGGTGGGTACAATTCCAAAGGAAATTGGCATGTTGAAAAACCTCAAAGTCTTGGATTTGTCTTCGAACCAGCTCACAGGGCCAATTCCCCCTCATATTGGAAACTTAACCAGTGCTATGAAAATGTTAGTGGAACTTGTCTTTAATTAGAAACATTTTAGTTCTTAGTAGAGTTTCCCTTTTTGTTTCTTGGTTTTCCTCGTGTGTAGTTGAATTCTATTTCTTTATAGAAACCTGCAATTCAACGGGTTGACTGGCAAGTTGCCTCCCGAGCTTGGCAACTTGAAATACCTTGAAGAACTTCGACTTGATAGGAATAAGCTTCTGGGAACCATCCCTGCTAGCAATGGCTCAGCATATCCTTCCTATCCTCATGGAATGTAAGAAGATATACATTTGTTGCTTGTATTTTAAGTGGAAATATTAACATGTTTTCACATGTATTGTATAACTCCTATTATGCTTCATGCAATTCTATTAGGTATGCTTCAAGTAGCCGTCGAATGGGTCTCTGTCTATCATCTCAATTAAAAGATGCTGATTTTTCATATAACTTTTTTGTTGGAAGCATACCAAAGTGCTTGGGGTATCTTCCTAGGTATTACATCTCCATGGATTCACTTTTTTGCTTTGGCTTAACCTTTAACCATGCGCGTTTTAACGTTCATTTTTCCGTGTAGAACAAGCTTCCAGGGGAATTGCCTCCAAGATAAAGATATCAAACCACGAACTACAGAACAATGTGGTAGGTGACTGAGTACAAACACATACTTTTTAATGAGCCTATAGATCGATGATTACATTTGTGATTGATAATCACAATTTTTATGGTAGGTGGCTCTCCACTCGCTAAGAACCATCCAGTGGCTAATACCAAGACCAAGCACCACCGGCCTGTAGAAGACAGATCCAATTCGTCGAAGCCCGCATGGCTTTTGTCTCTTGAAATAGTAACTGGAGTTATGGTGGGGTCCGTCTTTGTCATTGCTATGCTCACTGCTGTTCAGAAATGCAAGAGTGAATCAATTGTTATCCCTTGGAAGAAATCTGCTAGCCAAAATGACTACACGATAACTTGCATAGGTTTTGCCTTAACATTTATATCAACTCAAAATGAAGTTTCTTTGCTCTCTCGAGCTTAAAAATGAGTGAAATTCATATGCAGATTCTGAAATATTGAAGGATGCAGTGAGATATAGCAGACAAGAACTAGAGGTATGCTGTGAAGATTTCAGTAACATCATTGGGTCGTCTTCAGATAGCATAGTGTACAAAGGCACTTTAAAAGGTGGACCTGAAATTGCTGTTATATCCCTTTGCATCAAAGAGGAGCATTGGACGGGGCATCTCGAAGTTTCTTTCCAGAAAGAGGTACTTGTCAAACTTTGTTCAACCTTTGGCTATTGATTTTAATGTATCTTATGGACGTGCGATTAGGTAATGTAAGTTATTGCATGATTTAGGTGGCTGATTTGGCAAGGCTAAATCACGAAAACACGGGAAAATTATTAGGGTATTGTTCGGAAAGCAGTCCGTTTACAAGGATGCTCGTGCTTGAATATGCATCAAATGGAACACTTTATGAGCACCTTCACTGTAAGAACTTTCTTTCTTTCATTCCTCTGTTTTGTTGATTGGGCTTTGTGATCTAATCTGAGCAGTTTCTTTAACTTAGCCATGTGATTGATTGTAGATGGAGAGGGATGTCAATTATCTTGGACGAGGCGTATGAATATTATTATCGGCATTGCAAAAGCCCTTAAGTATCTACACACAGAGCTTGATCCACCATTTACAATATCTGAATTGAATTCTAATGCTGTATATCTTACTGATGATTTTTCTCCCAAGGTGAGGCTTGATTACTTGTCAAATGTATTTATTCGATGTGGATATATTCTTAACATGCCTTGCAAAATGGTGGGCCTGTTTGAGATTACCAATCTTGAAATTCATGAGCTTTTTGGAAAGACTTGGTCGGCTTCAAGTTTCTTGTTAGGGCTTAATGTGGGATGTATCACTTAACGAAGCGTATTCACATCAAATTTTGAATCTTATTAGGTTATGTATTCTTAACTTCTCTTGCAGCTGGTTGACTTTGAGAGCTGGAAGACAATTCTTGCAAGATCGGAGAAGAGCTCGGGTACCATCAGCTATGAAGGCGCGGTTTGTATTCATCCTAATTCTCTTGAAGGACGTCATCTTAATATCCAAGGCAATATCTGTGCATTTGGCATACTTTTACTGGAAATCGTCAGTGGAAGGCCTTCATACTGCAAAGATAAAGGGCGCATATTAGATTGGGTAAGACTAGCTTATGTTCGTTTGAACTTTTTTGTATCTCAAAATTAACTTTTACTATTGAGTCAAAATCAAAGTTTAGTATTAACTTTTACATCACGCAGGCTAAAGAATTTCTAGAAATACCAGATGTGATGCCATATGTGGTGGATCCTGAGTTGAAACATTTCAGATATGAGGACTTGAAGGTGATATGTGACGTGGTAAATCTGTGTACTCGTCCAGAGGCGAGTACGAGGACCTCCATGCGGGATTTGTGTTCCATGTTGGAAAGTGGTATTGACACTTCTGTCCCTGCCCATCTTACACCGTCTGCTTCTTTGGCGTGGGCCGAGCTTGTGCTTTCTTCATAATGGCATTTAGTGCTAACACTGCAAAATAGAAATACACAGTAGCAATACATTTTCCCTTTTTTCTTGTCTTCTCTAATGTTTGGTGAAATGTTTTCACTTCTTGTAAATGTGTTTTGGTGTATGAAATGTAAGGTTTCGGCTGGTGAACCTTGGTGCCCGCAATATTCTTAGGCTTTGCTCGAGTTCTGAATGTTTTGAGATAGTTGATGAAGGCCTTATTCATGACTGTTCTGATACGTACTGTTGATGTTTCTGTTTCTTCTCGGTTTTCGCTCCACTTTTGTCTCAATTTTGACTTGTTAAAAGCTGTGCTCTAAAAAGCTCACTTTGACTTTACTTAATTGACGCTCAAGCTCGAATCTTGATTATGTTGCTTGACATGCTGCTTAAACTCTAAGTTCGATGAGTATTTTGATTAGATACTTGAACAAGTATAAAATTATTTGCTCAAACAAGGTACAAAATTCAGAGCATGATACCATCCAGATATTCGTCTTAAGAACTTTGACCTTTTATAATGGAATTCCATTACACTCCAAGTATTTTAATAACTCAGACGAGAACACAACTATACAAACTTTAAATTTACTCTGGATAAATTTTAATTTGTTTTTCAGTTTTACAACCGAAAGTTGTCATATTATACAAGACAATGTGAGATTGACTGAGTTTAAATGTATATGATAAGATTGAATGCTAAAAGAAAGGGGAGCTATTTATTCAATGAATCCCACAGAATTCCCAGATCAACATTTCCCCCTGAAATTATAATGCCCACATTGTTGCAATCTTGCCAAGCAGGGTTTTTCTTGAAAGTATCAGATAGAACAGCTGCTAGTCCTATGGCCCCACTCGGCTCGACTGCAACCTTCAAAATCTCGTAACAGAGTCTCATGGCATCTATTATCTCTTTATCTGAGACTAGTATGATGTCATCAACCAAATCTCGCACAACAGGCCTGCTCAAAGAATTGGTATGAAGTTACATTAGTAGACATCTAAAAGATTGAAGACCATAAACAACACTAGTACTAATAGTAAATACCATGTGAGGCTTCCAAGAGACGCTCGAAGGCCATCAGCTATTGTTTCAGTCTCGGGTAATGTTACAATATGACCAGCTGCTTTGGATCGAGCAGAATCATCTGCTCCCTTCGGTTCAGCAGCCAATATCCGAATGGCAGGGTTGATTGATTTGGCAGCTATTGCCACCCCTGATATCAAACCGCCTCCTACATTTATAACAGAGAGAAAAACCGGTGATTCAACAAGAGATGTAGTAAGCAATGGAATCTTGAAAGATTCTATGTCAGTTTCAACTTCTTTTTATACTAAAAAAATAAAAAATAAAAAATAAAAAAATCCCTTCTACGACTCAGCCAAAACCGAACTTTAACTTCCATCACGTTTAAAATTGGTATTCCGTATCATAATGCCAACTATTATTCAAACTAAAAAAAAAGAAGTTTAGCAAAATAAAACTTAACCCGAACACAAGCAACATACCACTGATTGGAATGATCATAGTGTCAATTTGAGGGGCCTGCTCCAGAAGCTCCAGTGATATGGTGCCCTGTCCACTATAAGCAGAGTTTGTATCGTGAAAAGATTCACTCTTTCATTTATTGTTTTTTTTGATACTTAGATGGACCCTAGTTTGCATCTATACTAATTTAGCCCCCCCTCCCCCCTCAGGAGGCGGGGTTGAAGTTTATAGAGTACGTGAGAGCATACTACCAACTGATGCTGTAGCCTCAGAAATGGAATGACATAATTACAGATCAATTCATCTTTGCTTTTCACACATTTAGAGATCAAAACAGAAAACTACACACTCGGGTTAGTGACTAAATGTATGAACCTTATGATGCGCCCATCATTGAATGGGTGAATAAGAACAGCTCCAGTGTCTTGTAAAACCTTTCTGGACACTTCTTCCCGAGACTCTAAAGTCACGTCACTCCAGAAAATTTGGCCACCATAACGCAAGACATTCTCGACTTTACATTTTGGAGCATTTTTTGGAATGACTACATAAGCAGGTATTCCTCTTAGTTTTGCAGCCAAAGAAAGTGCTGCAGCATGATTACCACTGTTTTTTAGCAAGATGTGATCATAAGTATTTCGGCTGATAAATCGAAGAAATCCAGAAAATGACACAAATAAGCAGTATGTTTGAAAAGAACCTGCTATGTGTTACAACACCTTTAGCTGCCTGATCATCAGCAAGTGAAAATACAGCATTGCAAGCCCCTCGAAATTTAAAAGCTCCACTGGTGTCACGTGAGGGAAAAAAAAAAAAAAAAAACCAGAAACCCTTTAATAATGATTGAGAATCATCTTAATACAAGAACATCGAAAACCATGAAAGAATGAAAATTTAAAATTTATTTTCTTCCCACACAGATCGATGATAGACATCTCACCCTTTCTGGAAACATTCACATTTAAAGTGTAGCTTTCTTCCAGATATAGAATTTAGAGTTGCTGACGACAAGAGGGGAGTTCTTTGTACAAGTGAACTGATGTGCTCTTGGGCCTCTCTTATCGAAGAAATATCAGCAGCATACTTTTTACTTGACATTTGATCGCCTGCTTCCATTGCGTACTATTAAAGAGACAAGTCTGTCAGTATTCGGTCATTAAAATGATAAAATAAATATGGAGATAAACTTTCGGTGCACAGGGGGAATGAAAAAAATGTACTTGGTCAACAAATCTGCCTGGAGCTTCGGCTAAGATAGACAAACTACACACATTTTAAACACTCCTAATTACTTTCCAAAATATATGCTTACAAAGATTTTAAACAGTCCTCATTTTGAACACGGACCACATCCCCGTTCAATAAAAAGTTATTTATTAGCTGCTCGAGAGGTATCAAAAGACCATGGGACCTAACCTAAGGGAGTTATCTCAACTTTTCTATAAGCATCTTTGTTGACAACATATACAAAGGTAAGCCAACAACTCAAACTTATCTAAGAACTCTGAGAATTTGATTCTACATTGCAAATCTCATCAGTGTATGGTTGATGCATGTCTTCATGGAAAGTCATTTGGAACTCCAAACATGGCATCATCCATATATCAAATCTAGTTTCCAAAACAATTCATATAGATTTTATTCCTAACAAAGTAAGTCTATCACTCTAGCAAGTGTATCAAAGATACATGTTACTCTGTTACTCTAAAAGAGACATCAATACTCCGCCCATTTACGTTATATAAAAGATAGATGATAGTGTCAATCACCATTATAAGTGCAGGAATTTAATAAAGGGGGGAAAACTGTTTTTTTTTTAAATAATAATAATAATAAAGGGGGAAAACTGAAAATAGAGTTCTTCATTCCTGAATCCTGAAGTATAAATTCAATAAATCAAGCAGAATTTAATCACTGTAAAAGCAAGTAAAGCCCCAAAATAACGAGATTCAAGAGAAATTTCACAAAAAAAAATCTCAAAATACCAATTAAACAACAGTAAAACATTCAACAACAGTAAATGTAGGAACTTACAGAAGAAAAAATTTAAGTTTTTCTTTATACGTATCAAATCAAACGGAGCGCTTCCCTAAAAACTTGGAAGAATTTAAGAAGGATGAACTTACATTTAGGTACAGGGAGCTCAACGAAGTAGGAACAATCAGGGATTGAATAACTGTAAATCCCCTTTTTCTATTTCCTCACTCCACCCAAGATTAACAGCCGATATTTCACTGCAGAGGGTAGTTTAGAAAGGCCGTTGAGCACAATCATCGGCTACGTTCTCAGAGTTCGATGATTTAGAACGCTTAATGGGTGCGATTAGAATGAGATCTGTTTATGAATTTTTGTCAATGGGTTGACTGTTGATCTTGACCGTTATTTGATTACGTGCCAGGCACATAATTGATCTAAAAATTATAATTGGGGCGCAACATTTTTAAACATATTTATGCTAATATAATGCTTGTATGCAATGAAATTCGGTGGGAGGATAAAATAGATTGAGCTGAAGAAGATGACTTACTTGAAAAATTGAAGAATTTGCTTAAAACATGATTGAATTTGGTGGAATTCTGGGAGAATACTAGAGAATAAGGGCCGAGGGGAAATTTGGTGGAAAAAATGGGCGTAAATATGTTTTTCCAAGACCTTCTCTTCGGTCGGGGATTAATCCTAATTTTTTCTTAAATTGAACAATTTAAACTTTAATACTCCATTTGTCCCACAAAGGCATAAGTATGGTTTTTCACATAAAAATCACATGTTCTTTGTGATTTTACGTTTTTGCAATATGCTAGGTTCATGCTATTACGTTTCGATCTATCTACTATTAATTGATATAGTCCAGATACATTGTACTGCACTTAAACAGAATTAAACGTAGCAAAGTTAATTTTTGTAGCACTTAAAACACAGGGGAAACGATCTATTGCCAATGTTGGCATAGATCATTCTGTGCCCATGTGGGCCTGTAAGGGTCCCCACCATCAGGTGGTATGTATGATTTATTCAATCCAACATGAATACTTAAAAAAAAATTAATTTTATTTTTAACATTGACGTTGTGCCACGAAAGATTGCCACGTTGGTGTGGGTACGGAAATTTCTGTGCCAACATTGGCAATAGATCACTAGCGTAGAACACAGATACATCAACGTATTCTGTAATTAGACAACTTCGTTTTTTCAAACACTACAATATATATGCACAAAAATCTAGGAAGGAAGAAATTATTATTATTATTATTATTTTTATTTTTTTGGGAAAAATGAGCAGGGAAAACATTATTGGTGCTGCTTATCATCTTGTTGGGATTATGCAAATTAAATTATTAGATATTATTAAATATTATCACATAAGGTTTACGAGATACAAAATGTGATTAACGGGACTTAAACAAGCTAGAATATTACAATATGCGTCGGGATTTCCTTAAGTTTGTGATCTCAATAATTCAAGTTTTGTAATCTATACATATTAAAGTAGCACATCGAATGAGAATTATCTTTGTTGATGCTGTCAATAATATTCTATGTAAGTATTGATTTCTGATACAAATTAGGGATTTTGGTGCAAATGGTCCCAAAAAATTAGTCATATTGCAGATTTAATCCCAAATAATAAAAGGTAAGCATGATAATTAAAAAAAATTTTGGTGTAAAATGGTTAATTTGGATAGAATCTGTTTTTGTTTAGTTAGTCAAAGTCATTGTTGAAAACTTGCAAGCATTTAAATCAATTTCATTTGAAATAAATTGCACAAAAGGTCCTAACTTTAAATATTGTTATAATTAAGTCCCAAAGTTTGAAAAATATATACTTTAGTCCCAAATTTAGTTAAATTGTATAATTATATATTTTATTTTTTCTATAGATGCTCATTTGGTCCGTAATTAATTTTATTGAACTAATTTGATACCGATTAAATAGTTTTTATAAAAAATTTTCAACACAGTAGCATTTGTTCGTATTAATATAATATCACAACTTTCGAAAATTTTCTTTAGCATTAGAGATGCGCACATTTTGATTTTAACCAACAGCTAATAATAAATATAATTATTGTACCTATATAAAATTTTATTAGGAATATAAAATCAAAATGTGCCGGTCTCTAATGCTGAATTTTTTTTTCGAAAGTTGTGATACTATATTAATACGAACAAGTGCTAATGTGTTGATATTTTTTGATAAAAACCATTTAATCGGCATCAAATTAATTCAATAAAATTAATTACGGATCAAATAAGCACCCATAGAAAAAATAAAATATAAAATTATACAATTTAACTAAATTTGGGACTACAGTATATATTTTTCAAATTTTGGGATTTGATTGTAACAATATCTAAAGTTAGGACCTTTTCTACAATTTATTTCAAGTGAAACTGATCAAACGCTAAGACCCCAATTTTCAATAATGACTTTAATTAACTAAATCTGATTTAATTTCATCCAATGGACCATTTCGGCGCACTCAAAGTTTTTTTTCACCATTACTCATGATACCTTTATTATTCGTGACTAACTGCATTACGACTAGCTTTTTAATTATTTCTGCAGACCAAAATCCCTTCAAATTAATATGATAATTTTCAATTATTATTATTGTAATTAATGTACTGTTAATGGCGATTATAAATTTTGATAACTATTGATTTTGCATTTGTTGGATCCATTTATGTGGGCTACATTTTCACATAAAATTATTTGGAAATTTTTGGTAACATGGCGACTTTACATGACACATTATCAAAATACTATATCAATTATTATTTCTCAACAATACCTAATATATTATCAAAAGTGGACAAAATTGTTCGTTGGCCATATTTGAAATGTAATCTATTTAAAAATAAAAAAAACGGAAGAAACGGACAAATAGCATTAGTTAAATGAATTTACTAAATAATTTAAATTGTTGGATAATTATTATGATGATCGGTTGACAAATTAGAATAACTAACCAATTCTTATCCCTTAAATAGATATCACCAAATCCTGATAATCTCTGTGGCTCTACCGTCCTCATGCATCATTATTTGTAGTTATGTGTATCTATATGCAAACTAAAAATGTTGGGACTAATAACCAAAATTGATATATTATCATTATCAGTTAACAATCATTTATCCTCAACCATCAAATTCTTTAAAAACAAAAAGAAAGAAAAAAAATTAAGTCAGTACAAATCAAATAGAAAAACGGTCTTATATTGTTTGAACTGTGTGTATGTCTTCCATCCCATTGATAATTATAAGAATTAAACCATAGTAATATGTCTATTATTATGTCCACATGTAACAATATAATCGACACTTTCTAAATCACCATAGGATTCAAAATTCACTAGTTTTGTCATAGACCATTAAAATGAGGATAATTCACCTTTAGATAGGGAAAAATTAATGCTTTACTCACCACGACTTTATGTAAACATCAATAAAAGTAAAAAAAAAAAATCCAAAGTAAAATAGAGATCACTTAATAAATCACAATACATAATTTAAGCTTCCTTAAATAATAAATAATGATACTTAAATAATTTTATGAATTTGTGATCCTGTGGATACATTCCTAATGTGAATATTAATGTTAATGTGCATTGTTACTTGTGTTGCTGTTCATTGTTACTAGTGTTTATGTACTTTGTTATTGCTAGTTAAAAATATTTTAAAATCAGGTCATTTAATATTATCACAGTTTTCATTAGTGTGTGAAAATTAATATGACTAACAATCAATACAATATGCAGGACTAACGGTGGTGGGTGTAATATTTTATTACGACGGGGAGTAGACGAGTAATTGTAATGGTATTGTAATATTAGTTGAGTTATTTAATGTCTCAGTTCAACCTTATTCAACGTGAGTTATATGTGTTAATTGTCTATATTACCAAAACGAAGAATATTGGCATAGTATAAAGTGCATACAACTACGTCCAACATTAATTGCTCATTTTAGGACGTTGAAAATAGTATAGCCGGAGTGTAGAGTGAACCTTTGTTACTGTTGATTGTTACTCATTGAATTCTTGTTACTAGTTGTTGTTACTCACTAGCTAGAATTTTTGTAACTGATAATAGTGGTTGTTACTTTTACTTGTACTGACAGTTCTTGTTGTGTTACTACTTGTATTACTAATTGCAGGTAGCTTTTACTCAAAAGGTGGAATTTTCCCAGAGCAAAAATAGGGCAATGAACAACACATACAACAAGTAACGTGAACACGAGAAGAACAAAAATTGGAAAATTCCTCCGACTTCTTGAACTTATTTCACGTCAAATTCTTTCGAGGATATTGGTGAAAATTCTAAAACAAAACCTCACAATAGAGATTACGATAGTGCGGTTCTTGTTCCATCCTGTGCTTCTGGTCGACCTTTTTTTATTGGATTTTTATTAGACAAACTAGTCCTCCAACTTGAACTTGCATTGGTACCACTCCTCGATGACTCCATGAATACTTAACACAAACAACAGGGAAAATAGTGAGGAATGAAAAGAATGATCAACCCAACAGAAAGGTGCAATTTGAAAAACATATTAAAAAAAACAAAAAAAAATTGTGGAAATTGTCATGATCTGTGTCTCGAGTAACTTGGAGATGCCACAATTGTGAAATAAATTCAGCAACAACACTAAAATCATGGTGAAATATATCACAAGCGAAAACAGCTCATTTAAACAAGAAGAAATGTAGCAAAATTTAGATGACGAAACTGATGAACTTATCTATGTTATTGATCAATTTTCTCTTTCGTAGGAATTTGACTGAATTTAGGTAGAAAGTTAGAGAGTTTTATTAGTAAAAAGTGGATGTGTTAATGTAAGAATGAAGATGGAAGAGTTCTGCAAAAAACGAAAGACACACGAGATTATGCTCAATCTCTTAATTCGAGCTTGACATTGTTGGTACTGTTTTTTAAATTTCTTATTTTAATTTTACGGATAATTGTGAAATTGTGATTAGTTAGAGTAGTTATCCATATAAATCAAAATTTAAAATAGTAAACTATTATATAATTTAAAAAGAGGATATATATATATATGTATATATATATAATTTCTACCAAATATTTGTTCAAAAGATTTTTAAAAAATGATGCTACTAAATTAGATAAAGCTTGACTGTTTTTGAAAATATTGTTATATCTATACATTGTTGTAAGAGGTTACAAAAGTTGGGAGTGTGTCTAATTACCTTAAATTATTTAGTTACTAATACTTTCACCCCGTATGTTGCACGAGAGAATATATGTTCAAGATATAATTTAGAATATGTGTAAGAGAAAAAATAAAAAAGATTTTCTAAAATTTGCGACATAATTTTCTCTATATTTCCTCACCATGTCACCCATGCATTGCACTGAAAGATATGTCCAATATAAAATTATTTTGATAATTTTTTTAGTCGCAATACACCTACAATGTCGTTGCAACGTATCGTTATAATAGGCTCGTGCCTGTAGTTTTACTGCGATTAAATTCTGTCATTACAGTAGTTGATGATATTGTAAGGACAAATATCATTGCGATAGACTGGAAACCCAATAGATGGCATCTTTTGCAGCTATATCCGTCATCGCAATATCTTTGTCGAGCGCAACAATTTTTGTTATTGCAATAGAGGTTTTATTTACTGAAAATAATATTCATTCCCCTATCACAATAATTGTTATTATTGATATTTATTATAATTTATTGATTAATTTAATACTTCTATTTTTGCATGCTAATAACAATAGTGAAGACATAAATAGAATTCATTCAAAAACAAAGATTGATAGAGATTTAGGTGAGAGACTTTAAAATTGATAGAGATTTATCTAAGAGATTTTAGGATTGACCCAGATTTAGGTGAGAGATTTTAGGAAAGGAATGGTGGGAAATGGAAATAAAAAATAAATTATTTAATTATGAAAAATGTAAACTTGAGTAGGAAAATGTCTTTGGTTTATTTATACATAGATATTATAATATTATATGTGGAGCCATATAACTTAGGATTCTTTTCAGGGAGGCATATTATCATACTCATAAAAATATATTATTTCTCCTATTTTTTTTAAAATTCAAATTTGGTCCAACAAATTATATTCACATATCTCGTATGGTCCACTTATACTATTAAATTTCCACCTGTAACACCCCGTTTGATTTCGTGTTAGATTTATGATGATATGAATGTGCCCAGATATGATCATTATGTGTTTGATGTGTTCATGACATGTTTTCAGGTGTATTAGATAGGGTTGAAAGTGATACGGTCGTAAAAATGATGTTATGCAGAAAATTTTCAGCAGACTGAAAATTACGGCCGTAACTACAAATTTACGGCCATAAATATTTTTAATATGGTCATAACAAATGTGAGTAAAGTTTCCAAAATTTTTAGAGAGTTCATTACGGCCGTACATTTTGCTTATACGACCGTAACCTAATAAATACGGTCGTAAGCTATATTATATGATCGTAAAAGTTGAAAACTCAAAGTGGTGCAAAATTTTCATAGACTTTCTTATGACCGTAGTATGAAATTATATGGCCGTAACACAAAGGGTACGGCTGTAAGTTAAACATATACGACTGTAATATATCAAAGGTGAATGTGGCAAAATTTTCAAAAACTTTTATACGGCCTTAAGATATGTTTATACGGCTGTAACTTTGCACATTACGGCCGTAAATTTAAAAATTACGGCCATAAACCTGAGTCGGTAGAAACATTTTCTAGACATTTCTGGACACTTGGACACATTTTTACACTTCAATTTCGGTCATAAGGCTTCAACAGTCATTCAAGAACATTTCAAAACACTCCCAAAACATTTCCTAACTTTGCTTGAAGATTCACCTATTAGAAATTCATCCATTTTCTTCATTGTAATATAACTAAGGCAAGGAAAGAGGAGGAAAAGGGAGAAGAGAAGTTCTTATCAACTTTATGCTTGCTTCTATCTATTTAAAGGTGGGTAATAGATATAATAATTACCCAGGAAGGTAAGAGTATGTGTTTATGTGCTTTGCTTTCACTTGTATTAACTTAAAGATGAATTTTTCTATGTTAGGAAAGTTATTTGGATTGGATGATTTCATGGTAATATTATTGAAAGATCTATGGGCATATTAGTATGTTGGTATGGTTATGAGCTTGAGAATGTGTTATGGATTGTTGAATGTTGTTATGGATTGAGTATAGATGCTCATATCATCATGAAATAGAAAATACGGTAGTAATGTTGCCTATCATATGTTTACTTTCATGTAAAGGAAATGATGGTCTTACGGGGAAATACCCGCATGAGGATTGGGACCTTTAGCCCGAATGGTGGTCTCACGGGCGAAGCCCGTAAGAGGATTGAGACCTGGCCAATAATGATACGTTATAAGGCGCCATTATAAGCACATGATTCGCGACTGGGCCCAAAACATATATATGTCATGCATTGCACTAGCATCTATTCCCATTGAATATTAATGACTCATTATATGTTCTTTTATATGTGTTAGATGAGACTGGACGCTTGAGGAATGTGAAGAGTTCTGGGGAGTCCTCCCGAGCCTAATGTGGAAAGAATATGCGTGGGAAGGAGGAAGAAGTGAAAGATCCTGTTAAAATGTTTTGTAGTTGATCCGAGTTTATACGGATTGTTATGTATGTACATAATAACTATTATATGTTAGTGAAGTGGCCTTTTATGTTCAACCACGAATTTCTATAATCTTGAAGATTCGGTAATGGTTTTAGTTGTGACACCAACTCTAACTTCTCTAAGTTCTCTTCTAAAAAGGTGACTTTAAAAGTTACACTTATCCATCACATTACATATATGTTATCGTACTATTTCCGCATTAATTGATATATCGTACCGGGGGTTACACCACCGTCCAACTCCACTAATTCTCTCTCTTTTTACTCATAAAAATACATTATAATTTATACGCTAACACAAAAAAAACACAAAATTACTAACTTCACCGAACATTTATACCCCTCATTCTTTAAATAAAAATAAAAAGAATTTTAAAAAATAAAAATAAATAAAAAATAAACCATCAACCGTAGCTCTAATACCATTTGTTGATATTACAATGAGCTGTTGAGAAGATTTTCTAAAACTAAAATAAGGAGTATAATCAAGTAAAGTGGTAAAAATTAAGCGACCCAAAACTTATTAATATTCTACACTTCTTGAATGGATATGTAGTGTTGAGATTAGACTTAAGTCACTCAAAAGATCGGAATCACTACACCGTTGTCCCCAGGAATGGCCAGAATCTTTCTTTGAAAGCCCATTGGAGATAGCAAGAATTTTTCACTGGAGATGTTCTGCTCCCACTTATACCTCACTACTTTCTTCCTTTCATTAGACCTACCAACTAGAGAATTTAGTCTCCCTTGTCTCATGCACAAGAAGCACACACGTTCCAACAATTCAAATTGGCGTCAAAAAGAGAGTTGTAAGATAATGACAGTATGACACACGAAGATGAAATTTGACCACACGTACGTAAATCCCCACCATAGCTTATAGCTTATTCATAAGCTTATAAGCCCCTACTAATTAAATAAATTCCGTTTGGTTGGAAGAGTTTATTTGAAAGACTCGAGCTTCTTTGAAAAGCTTCTTTTACTAGTTTTTCAAATAAGCTCATGAACTTTTTATTTTTTATTCCATTTTTTATCCCTATAATTTTCTAAAAATATATTTTAAATACATCTTTTTGTATAATTTTCTATTTATGAGTCAAGCTTATCAGTTATTTTGAGAAACATTTTTATTTATATCAGCAAGTTTATTAGTTATCAGCTATAAGTTATAAGCTATCAATTCTTAATTAACTTATCAGTTATAAATTAGCTTATCAATTATAAGATAGCTTATCAATTATAAGCTAACTTATGAGCCTATTCTACCAAACATACCCTAGATCAAAAGTCAATCCACCAACACACAGCACTTAAGGGACATTCAGAAGGTGTGAGGTAGACACTTTATTCCACAACTACCGATCAAGAACATAGGATGGTTACTGTTTGAAATTATAATGACAAATTTACCATAATTTTTGACAATTACAATTTACACCCTATTTGTTGCACAATAGAAGTAAAATTCTCGCTTATTGTAACACTTGCGTTGAATAGTTTGTTTGAAAATTTGAAAAGTTAGTTTTTTAAAAAAATAAAAATTTACTTGAAAACGCGTTGAAAAGTAGTTTTCGACAAAACTACTATATATCATAAATGAGAAACTAATTCAGGACATTTGCGCGAATAAAATCGAGTGTAAATACAAATAGTTTTAGATAGTAATAATTATTCAAGCTTTTAACAATCCTACTAATTGAAAAACGTTAACAAAAAAATTTACCAAACACTGTTAAATTTTAAATTAAAACTTACAAAGTTTACGAGTATACCTTATAACTGAAATTTACTCATCTCTGCAATGAATTATATAATATATATAGATATTAAACGTAACAATTATAGTTGAATCTAATGAGTTGAGTATTATTATTATTTTTTTACAAACAAAGATATTCATTCATTCAAATTGGCAAAACACATCAATAGTAGCACAAATTCAATATCGCTAAAGCCACAAAGGGTGAATATTCTGCGAACATACTCACAGCACCCAGGTTAATAGTATAAAATAGCAAAATGCCTTCAAATATGAAAAAAATCAAAGTGATCGGAATACATGTGCCTCCGAACCTGCAACATTGACACCCAAATATTGATTGAATCAATGATGAATTGAATCTGATTTACCAATCTGAATCATGCGAACAAACGAAACCGCAACTAGACGGTGAAAACAAACGCGGCACAAGACGATGAAATCATGAAGAACATGAAGAAAAAACACATATCTAGATGAAAAAACCACTTATATTATAATAAAAGCAACAAAGAAAGAGATATAGAGCGGTGATATCAGGCCAAAAAGGCCAAAAATCACCCCCTCCGTTGCACTCGGTTTCGGTGGAGAGAGGAAGTTGAGAGCCCACTATGAAATAGACCAGTTTTAAATTATTACGAGTTGAGTATTATTTATAATTTAATGGATTAATATTTAGAAGAATTTTCATTTACAAAGAAATTCACAAATACATTGTACTGCTAGTCCAGGTAAATATTGATAACAATATCCCCCAGCATCCGCATTTGGATAACGTGCTTTGCACTTTGTATCACAACACGATCCATCACAAATTACGGAACATACTCCGAAGAAGTTCGTGCATCTCTTCGCGTCCAGATGTTGGCTGCCACCATCTTTGGCTGCCACCATTTGTCGAGTCGACTCATTCATCGCTACATTCCATATAATAAAATTGTTACATTGTGTTTCAGTAAGTAATCATAAACGACGCGTATTAATAACTACACCGTAAAAGGAAAAAAAAAAAAGATCTCACCTGAGATGAAAATGAGGAGAGGTAGGATGCGAAGGAGTCGGGGAAGAGTGGCCATATCTAGTTATGAGTATCGAATGGCGAGAGGTAGAAATCGACGTTTTTTATAATCTTTTTTTTTCTTTTTTTCTTTGTTATAGTTGTGAGAATTAGATTGTTAGAATGTTTGTTAAAGAAGGAAATTTTGGTCCAGATTTAGCAAATGCAAAATGTGATTATAAAAATTTGAAGAAGCTGGCTAGCTAGGAATATAATGTTGCATTGATTCATACAAATTTATAGTCAAAACAATTTAATCATACAATATAGAAAAAATACAATAGTCAGTGGTGAACTTAATTAATTATTCTGACCAACTATTGTATTTTTTTAAGGGAAAAAAATGCAATCTTTTTTAACGATTTTTTTTTCCCTTTCACAAAACTCGTTGAGTAAATAAAATAGGAAAAATGCTAGAAATACACACAAATCCACTACCACACACTACCACACTCTAATACACAAAATATAAAATGATCAAAATGCCCCCCCCCCCTGAATGTGGGGGGCTCATACCCCTATTAGTGTGTGGTATTTTACCACACAAAAAGTATATGTACTCTAAGCATTGCTCATTTCAAATTCAGTAGGATGCAAGTTTATATATCAATCACCGTTTCCTAATAAATATGAAACGTACGTATATGAATATTGCTCTTACATTGCAGCCTCTCCGAATTAGTAGATATTAAACCAAATTAACTAACTTAAATTGTAGAAACGTATGTATGTATATTTCCGAAATCAGATCTTTATGAATATTCAACAAGTTTTATCACACAAATAACTAATACAACTTTAGAGTGTTACAGATATTGCGTGATTTGTGTAATAACAATACAAAATAATATTCGATCAAAATAAGCAAGGCAAAACAAATCTAGATCGAAGACGCAATAAATTTTGTGTTACGTTTTTTGGAAAATTCAAAAAGTTTTAAGCGCTAATTATTTTTTAATGAAAAAAGTTCCTACATGGCAACCGTACCAAAGGAAATACCCAATTCAGCATTTGTTTTTGTTAAGGACAGGAATGGCAAGAATTTGATAATTACATGGACAAAATTATCCCTTTCCCTCCATCTTTCTCTCTCTACTGGTTGGCCATCCCACCCACCCCATCGGTACTCATTTACCAACATCCTGGTTCACCCCAATCGTCCCACGCAGTCCATGGATGGTTCTCCCCAGTCTTCTCCACACACTGGTTGGTTGGTTCTCCATCAATGGAGGGAGAACATCAGATCTAGTTTTCCAGATCTGGTGAGGAGAACAAGTTGCTTCTCTACATCGATTATGGAGAATCCACTAGTTCTCCATTAATGGAGAACAAATGGCCGAGATGGAGAACTAGATTTGGTATTCTCACTTTGGTTTGCGGATTCTTGATAAGAGTAAGATTTGCACCAAAAAAATCATGAAGGAGATGAGTGGAATTTTGGCCGGTCGAAAATGGTACGGATAATCGGAAACTCAAACTTTTGTTGAAGAGAATTGAATTCGCCGGAGAAGATGATCTGAGATTCGTCAGAGAAGATGACAAAAAACCGAAACCCTATAGTATAGAGTATAGCATTAAAAAAATTGGAGGAAAAATGGGAACGTAAATTTTAAAATTTTGCTATATTTGGCTTTTGGCACAGTAAATTGACACGTGCGGAATTTCTTTTTTCTATTATGCTATTTGTGCCATTGCCTCTTATTTAATTTTAATGTGATAATATTCCACATTGGAATTGTTCAAGGGCTCCCGAGAGCACTATAATTAAGGTACTCCCATAATGATCTTTGGCTACATACGACTCCGTTTTGAAATCTGAGACTAGGTTTAGGTTCGACATGACGAGGTGGCCCTCCAGCAATTCGAAAATTTTTCTGGGGATACTGTGGCGGCTAGTCAAAATTACCGACAATTTTTTCAAATTGCTGGAGGTCCGTCTCGTTGTGCCGGACCTAGATCTGGTCTCGAATTTCAAAATGGATAATGTATGTGGCCGGAAATCACTCTAGGTAGAACATGGCTATATTCCACATGCACAAACACAAATCGTACTTTGCACTTGCCGACACAGCATGAGCCATCACAAAAGAGTACGACTTCTATATATCACCCCATTTAAGGGGGTTATCTTAACTCCCCGCTAAGTGTGCCGTGGAAATCACAGAAAAACAGACCTCCAACCTCAATGTGTTTAAAGAACACCCCCTCGCCAAAAAAAAAAAAAAAAAAAAAACAACCCTTGATTTACCCTACTGCATATTTCTTCCCTCTATAAAATAACTAGTGTTTTCACCCGCGCGTTGCACGGGGAGACATATGCCTAAGTTACGATTTAGAACCCGTGTTAGAAAAAAAAATACAAAAGATTATTTAAAATTTTTGATTGAGTTTCCTTTTATATTTCATATAAATCCATTAGATTAACACTCGTAGTAGAAGTAAGCAAAATTAAGCAACTAATATTGCAGAATTAATAATTTCATTAGATATATATTCACTCCAAATCACCATGCAATGCGTTGGTTTTTATTTTTCAATTTGCAATCTTAAAATTTAAATACGGTTATTTTTTTCAATGAAGTAGATAATATTTTTACATTTAAATAAGTAATGAAAGGTAAAAACCATCCACCATTCACTTGAAAAAAATTACAGAGAAAAACCAATTCAAAATAGGGTAGGAGATGAAAATTAAGCCGAACCAATTAAAGAAGATGCAAAATACCTGAGCTGATTAGGAGATAACAATAAATTAAATGTGAATTAAGAGATTTGAAGAAAATTAGGATATGAGATTTGAAATCAATTAAAAAATTGAGCAGATTAAGGATTGGTGATTATCAAGTAATAATTGATTTTCAAAACAAATTAAAAGTATAGCAATAATATCCGTGGAGAGCAAGGGGTTATTTGTATAGATCTATTTTATTTATATTTACAAATGATGATAATACTAAAAATACTAAAAAGGAAACAAACAAAATGATAAAAAAGGAAATGACAAAGGGAAAATGGAAATAAAAAATGAATTATTTAATTCTGAAAAGTGAAATTTTTGAGCGGGAAAATGATGTCATTATATATATATATATATATATATATATATATATATATATATATATATATATGTGAGGGACATCTATAAAAATGAAAAATTAATAACATCTCAATGAGGAAAGTGGATTATCTTTTTAGGGCGGACAAAAATAATATAATGGATCGTCTATGTGGAACGGAGGGAATAACAATAATTAAAATTTTAATTAAAAATCAAATGAGCACAAATATTAAGAAAATAAATTTTAAAAAGGGAAAAACCTCTAGTATTATCTATAGATAGATAGATTGGTGCAAAAAATGATAATTAAAAAATTTTTTAAAAAATAGTCAAAGGCGATTTTGTGTGTGAGGCGCCTGAAAAGAGAGGTAGGTAGGAGATAATGAATGAATTGGAAATCTAGAATTATATATGGAAGAAATAAAAGTGATAATGAGTTAGGATAATAATAATAAGGAATTTTGAATGATACATATGAGAGATTTGAGAATAATCACATGTGAGATATATATGGGAGATTTGCAGAGATTTGGATAGATTATGATCACATTCGATTTCTTTTATTGCTAATTAACAACTAAGAATAACAATTAACAATTAATAATGAAATAATAATAAAATAATATTTTTTTAATTCTGAAAAATGCAAAATTGAGCGGGAAAACTTTCTTGGTTTATTAATATATAGATTTATATGTATAGAAAATGATCTTTTTTCTTATTGTACTAGCTGTTTCACCCGTGCGTTGCACGAGACACAATTTTTTCAACTAATAACAGTATTAATAGATGTTAATAATATTAACATAAAACCCAAAAACATAATTAAAATAAAGAATGAGTGATAATTAATTTAACTTGAAACAGTCTATAAAAATTTCCACAGAGTTTCCCCTATATTTCGTACTAATCTATCCCTATGAGAGGAACAACTCACGAAAATGGACACAACTTAATCTACTACTCTCTATAGAATAGTAACTTAATTAGAATTTACACACGCGTTTTGTACTGGATGATAATTCGTGGCAGAGATTGTGACAATATATCACATTTTGCTCATTGCAAGATTAATCTACTACCTAGTATTACACCCGTGTGATGCACGGGAAATTATGATCTGTTTAAAATAATGTTAAAAATACGTATTAAAATAATGTTAAAACTACGAATTTGACAATGGAAATATGTGAAAATATTTCAATCCCCACGCATATTTTTATAAAAGAAATCATATGTGGTTTATCATAAGTATGTTTGATTTTTGTTGTAAACCATATATGGCTTACTGTGCGGGTATAACGGGCAGAAGTTCTAGAAAATGGATGTGGAAATATATTAAAGTTTGAACTAAATAAAAAACTCATTTTTCAATTATTGAACCCCTAATGCACATTACTGTTAAAAGTTATTTAAAATTATCATTTTAACATGGTAAAAATAAATAAAAAATTTTTTATTTAATATTTTTAAATCAATAAAAATAATTTTTAAAAACAAAAAATCACTGCCAATGTGACATTGTACCAAGTTGACATTCAAACTTCTCTTAATTATATATATATATATATTTCAAAAATTAAAATGTACATAAAAAGGTAATTTTTATTTTGAAAAATAATTTAAATACCATTGTAATTTATAACTTTGACCTTATAATATCACATTTTCATTAATGTTTGTATATAATTCATTTAAAATTATATTATAATTCCCAAATTAAAATTTATATAACAAATTAAAATAAACATTAAAACATAAAGTAAGGAAAAAATACTAAATAAAGAAAGTAGAATAAATTAAATAAGGAAAACAAAATAATAAATGCATATTTAATGTTTGCTTTCAAAATAAACTTTCTTTTTTTAGTTTAAATAAATGTGTGCCAACTTGACACTGCCAACATAACACAGTGCCTAGTTCGCACTCTAGTTTTTTTAATATAAATATTTTTATTTTTAAAAATAGAATATGAAATAATATTTTATTTTTTTAAAAAATAATAACCTCCACCAAGTTGGAATTGTCCACCGTAGCTCATTTCTTTATATATATAGTCAGATAATAATGATAATAATAAAAAGACAAACGCATTTATAATTAAATTAAAATAATGAAATCACATCCAACATGGATTTTTATATATAGTTAGATATAAAAAGATAAATGTATTTTGTAATTAAATTAAAATAATGAAATCACTTGTTTAATACAAAACAAAAATTATTGTATTAAACAATTGCAATTTCTTTTTTAAATAGACACGTGCCATGCAAATAGAAAAATCTTCCTTTTTTATTTAACTAATCCCTACATAAGTTATACAAAATTTATATCATAACAGATGTTTAATTTTGAAAAAAAATGAATGAACAATTAGTGTACTTACAAATTTATTTAATTAGTTTTTTTCTTTAAAAAAAATCGTGTGCCAGCTAGGCACCGCCAATGTGGCAAAGTGACTAGTTGGCACTTCAAATTTTTTTAGATAGAGAGAGAGAGAGAGATACACTAAATAAGAAAATAAAAATAAATTAAATAATAAAAATAAAATTATTAAATGTACATTTAATGTTTGTTTGCAAATCAGTTTTTTTTCTATTTAAAATAAATGAGTGTCAACTTGGAAATGTAAATAAAAAAATAGCAAATATGGAAATAAAAATAAATTAAATAATAAAATAAAATTATTAAATATCATTTAATGTTTGTTTCTAAATACGATTTTTAAAAATAAATTAATTAAACGAGTGCCAACATGACAATGTGCATAGTTGGCACTCCAGTTTTTTTTAATATAAAGATGTAAACCCAAAATAAAATAACATTAAATATTATAGTTATCAAAATAACTATACTACGATAACTTTACTAACATTGGTAGAGCTCATTTTTTTATTTAAAATTATTTTACATCCTATTATGTACAGTTATGAATTTTTGGAGATATTAATTATACATCAGTACGAGTATGTTATTAACAATTAATATGTAAATAATAATTTTTGAATTTTAATTATGAAATATAATTAGCATTGAGATATATGATAAAAACAATAATGTAGTGAGTATAGTCCGACAGACCCTAACACCCCGTCCTTGTCACTCTGCGAAGCATTTATCCTCGTTTCAGCCCATCCTCATTTAATCTAGGCCAACCGAAGATAATATAAGAATTACAATAGGATGTGGACTTCCATTCCCCATTCCCACCCCGCTAGAAAATTCTCATCCCTTGTCCACACCTCATTGTGATGGTTTAATCGAAAATTTTTATTTATACCTTTTAATATATGTGTTACTAATATTTTATTTTTTCAATAAATACCTTCTAAATATACTAAACACGCATATTAACATATTACGTATAAATTCACTAATTTAACATATTCGGCATATAAAATATTGAATGATTTGATATAAAATTTAAATTAATTTGGGTAAGATAAATAAATTGAAATATATATGATCAATACTTAATACTTAAAATATAAAACCTAATTGATAATACTCAAAAATTAAATAAAATCTCAACTTGCAAAATTCAGTATAATAAAATAAATAATTTACGGTAGTTAGGATTCTTAATATTTATTTAGGAGATAGAAACTTAGATAAATATTTAACATAGTCGAAAATCAGTTAAAATATTCTTATTGAGTCGTATAATTCCAATAATTGATTGAGTTGATAACAATTGATTAGTAAGAATTCTTGGATTTATTCCCCAGCCAAAGTGATAGATTGAACCAAAGAATTATTATATAATTGTTGGTTCGAGTAGTTCCAAAAAAAAAAAAAATATTTGAAGACCTAGTTTTGGAGCTTGTTATCATTTAAAAAAAAGAGTTGATCCTTTAAAACACCATTAATTATACGAAAAGCAATATTAATATTTTGCCACCAACTTGGAATTCAAGGAAATATTATAGAAAATACAAAAATATATGAGAATCAAAAGAAAAGCATGTTTTGAAAAAAAAATGATACCGAAAAAGTAAATGAAGTTAATTAGGGACTAATGATCAGTCGACTTAGTCTATAATAAGATGTAACACCCCAATTCTAAGTACTTTATTTTAAAATAGGTAAAAAGATAAATTACTTTCGGAAGCACATTTTTCTCCCCATAGCAATCTAATTAATTTTAATTATTTTTTATTTTTTGAAATAATTATGTTTTCCCTTTCAGCAATTTAATTAATTTTGATAAATTTTCATCTAATAAAATTGTCTGAATTTTCGTTTATTCAAAATATATCCAATTAAATCTAAGAAATATAATTAATTGTAATATAATTAATTCTAATTAATTCTTATTTTTGGCTAATTATCTATAAAAATAATTTATTATTTCTAAAATAATTAGTTTTTTAGCCGCATTTTTAAGAATTGTATGAATCTAATTTTAAAAATAGTTTATAATTTAAAAGATATCTTGCATGTCAAAAGAGGACTTTCATTTTTAGGGAAAATCTAGTCAATCATGGAAATCTAATTTATTTTAATTATTATTTATTTTTTAATTAATACAAATTTTCTGTTTTGGTAGTAGAATTAATTTTTATCAATTTTCATCCTATGAAACCATCCCAATTTTCGTGCATTGAAACCAAGTCCAATTAGATCGTAATTGTATTATTAATTTTAATTAATTGTAATATATTTGATTTTATTTAGTATCCGCACTTTCAAGAATTGTATTGCAAAAGATATATTCCAATTAATTTTTTTTTTCATTTTTTAGGGAGACCCCTTAGCAATCTAATGATTTTTTTTTGTTTTTTAAATTAATTATATTTCCCCTTTTAACAATGTGATTAATTTTGATTAATGTTTTTTCACTGAACTCGTGTTCGACTAAATATTACTAATAGAATTTATTATTTTAATTAATTATAGTATAAATAATTTTAGTCAATTTGGTATTTAAGTTAATTGTTTCTAAAAAAATTAATTATTTCCCAAATAATTTGTTTGATAACCATAATTTTTAGAATTATAATTTGATTTTAAAGATATCTTATAGTTTAAAAGATATCTTAGAATTTAAAAGATATCGATATACATTCAATTAATTAAAAAATGGATTAATGTTACAATTGAATGATTAATTAAAGAAAATTTTTGTTGCACATTTTTTTAACTTTTATGTAAAAATTAAAAATTAAACTAACTGTAACTTTTTATCACACCAAAATTAAATGTTAGCCAAATTGCTAATTGAAATTAATTTTCATTTATTTGCTAATTATTATTTTTAAAAATAATGAATTCTTTCTAAAAGTAATTAAAGGGTCCAAATTAAGTTTTAAATTTTCAAGTTACAGATTTATTTTAATTTTTATGTAAAAGTATAAGTAATTGTAATTTTTCATCCCATAAAAATTAAATCTTAGAGAAATTGATAATTTTAATTAATTTTTGCTTCTTAGTTAATTATTTAAAAAAGTAATTGATTGTTTCTTAAATTAATTAATGGCTACAACCTAATTTTTAAATTTTTTGCTACAAATTAGGGATCGTAGTGGTGGGTTGGTGTCTCGAACTCGGGCCAATTACTAGCAAGTTTCTTTTTATTTTTTTGTAAAACTTTTATGAATCGTAATTTTGTATCCCACAAAAAATTGAGTCTTAGCGGGATTTTTAAATTTAATTATTTTTTTGTTTATTAACTAGTTATTTATGAAAGTGATTATTTATTTATAAGATTAGGTAAGTGATCTTATTTTTTTTATATTAATGTTACACCTTTATTCTTTATTTTTCATTCAATTTATTCTTAAGGTAAATCAAACACGGCATATAATTAAAAGCTAAAACAATTTAGACATCTCATTATATTTTAATTTTATGCATATTACGTCGGCAATCATTAATCTATATTTTTTAATCTCATTACATCTCATTATATTTTTTAATCTCATTACGTCGGTAGTTATTAATCTATATTAATATCAATTTGTATTTAAGTTGGGCACTAATTTTTATATTTGTGATAAATTTAATTTTTTAAAAAATAAAAATTTATATATTGATAGTATACTTGTTTTACAGCTCTCGTCAAGTCGAACAAAATAGAATCACAATTTTTTTATAGGTAAAAAAATTTAGAGAAAATTATAGAGAGAAAGAGTATTTAGATATTATAAGATTGGGTAAAGTATGGTAGAAATAATTAAATGAAATTTATATACATTAATATTAATATATTAAGAAATAAAAAAATAAAAGAGAATTGGATATGGATTAAGAAAAGGGATTTAAGGCAACAAAAAATATAATAAGAAAAAAGCCTCATTTTCTCTATATATAAATTATTCTATATATAGATAGAAGATTATATTAGCCAAATTCAAAAGTAGGAAAAAATTGATGATGTGTTTAGACGGAAAAAAATACCCTTTATATATATATATATATATCTGTGTGTGTATATAAATTTTTTATTGGCTGAAATCCCGTTTCTCATTTAAGATAAAATCTCTTTTTTTTTTTCATTCTTTGCTAATCCAGATCCAACTCTATTTTATTGCTTTTTCTTTCCTAGTGTATTAATATTAATGTATATAGATTTTATTTGACTATTTCTGCACTACTTTTTTCATTTTCCACCTGTAAATAAAAAAAATTGTGATTCTACTTTGTTCGATTTGATGAGAGCTTTAAACAAGTAGACTATATATATATATATATATAAATTTTCAATTTTGAAAAAAAATTAAAATTTACCGTAAATATTTAAATTAGTGTCCAACTTAAATGTAAATTGATATTAATATAGATTAATGACTACTGACATAACAAGATGAAAAAAAATTGACAATCTGTTACGACACTTAAATTGATATTTGTGCATAAAATTCAACTATAATTAGATATATAAGTTGTTTTAGGTTTTAATTATGTTCTGTGTTTGATTTACCTTAAAAATAAATTAAATGAAAAATAATGTTGAAATTTTTTTATCTCGCAATATATGCTAAATCTAACTTTATTTTATGTTTAAAACTTAATAATTTTTTCCTAACAAATATTTAATTTACAAAAATAATAATTTATATATTGATATGGTACTTAAGTACATGTTCAGGTGTAATTACGCAAAATGGGCTCAAATTCTTTTAAAATTTATACGAATAATATAAAAGATAAAGAAGAAGGCGAGATATATTAACATGTCACTTAAATCGAAACTCTCGTGTACCTACAAAAAAAAGACTTATTAGTTTATGTAGAAACAATTTTTTTAAAGTAGAAATTTTCATTTCATTTATTCTTAAGGTAAATCCCACGACTATGATCCCCAATTTGTGCTCAAAAAATTTAAAATTAGGTTGGACCCATTAATTATTTTAGAAACATTCAATCTTTTTTATAAATAATTAGCTAATGAACATAAATTAATAAAAATTATCAATTTCTCTAAGATTTAATTTTGTGTGATGACAAATTACAATTCATTAAATTTTTACATAAACATTAAAATAAATGTGTTACATGAAAATTTAAAACTTAGCTTGGGCCCTTTAGTTGATTCTAAAAAGAATTCATTATTTTTAAACATACTAATTAGCCAATAAATGAAAATTAATTAAAATTAGAAATTTTACTAAGATTTAATTTTGGGGTGATAAAAAATTACAATTCATTTAATTTTTACATAAAAATTATAAGAAACGTGTAACATTAATTTTGTTTAATTAATCATTCAGTTGTCACATTAATCGACGTTTTAATTAATTGAATCCATATCTATATCTTTTGAATTTCAAGATATATTTTCAATTATAAGAAATTTTTAAAATTAGATTCATGTAATTCTTAAACTTATGGGTATCGAGCACATTATTTTGGAAATAATTTATTTTTTAGAAATAAATCGCTTAAATACAAAAATTAACTAAAATTATTTACGAAAATTAACTAAAAATATTGTAGTATAATTATTTAAAATAATAAATTCTATTGCTAATATTTAGTTGGACGCGAGTTTAGTGGACAAAGATTAATCAAAATTAATTGCATTGATAAAAGGGAAAATATGAATAATTTAAAAAGCATAAAAATCATAATAGTGCTATGGGTTTTTCCTGCAAAATGGAAAGAAAATCTTTTAAATTGCAATATATCTTTTAAATTACAAGATTTCTTAATAATTAGATTCGTACAATTCTTAAAGTGCTGATATTAAATGATTATTTTGGAAATAATTAATTATTTTCATGAGTAATTGGCTAAAAATGAAAATTAATTGAAATTAACTATATTACAATTAATTAAAATTAATAATACTATTACGATTTAATTGACTTGGTTCCAAGGGATGAAAATTTATATGGTTTCGTTGGATAAAAATTATTATATTGCTAAAACATAAAAATAGTACTACTTAAAAAATTAAATAATAATTAAAATTAATTAGATTTCCATGGTTGACTAGATTTTTCCTAAAAAATGAACGACATATTTTGACATGCAAGATATCTTTTTAATTATAAAATATCTTTAAAATTAGATTCAAATTATTCTTGAAACTACGTGAAAAAACTAATTATTTTAGAAATGATAATTATTTTTATAAGTGTTTCTCAACGTGGCTGGAATGGGGTGTTAGGGTTTGTCGGATTGTACTCACTATATTATTATTTTTATAATATATCTCCATGCCCATTATATTTCATAATTAAAATTTAAATATCATTATTTACATATTAACAGTTAATAACTAACATAAATTTCACTGATGTATACTTAATATCTCCCAAAATTTATCGTTGCAAATAATAGAATGTAAAATAATTTTAAAGAAAAAACTATAAACTCTACAAATTCTAGTAAAATTATTTTAGTATGGTTATTTTGATAACTATAACATTTAATGTTATTTTATTTTGGATTTACATTAGTAGATTAATCTTACAGTGAGCAAAATGTGATATATTATCACAATCCTTGCCACGAATTGCTATCATGTACAAAGCACGGGTGTAAATACTAATTAAATTATTATTCTATGGAGAATAGTAAATTAAGTTGTGTGGATTTTCGTGAGTTGTTGTTTGCATATTTGCAGGATAGATTAGTACGAAATATAGAGAAAACTCTGTCGAAATTTTTATAGAATTGTTTCGAGTTAAATTAATTAAGTTTAGTATTGTAACTCATTTCTTATTTTAATTATTTTTTTATATTTATGTTAATATTATTAACATCTATCAATATTATTATTTGTTGAAAAGTTTGTTCCCTGTGTAATACACGGGTGAAATAGCTAGTTAGTTAATAAACGAAAGGGAAATATATTTGAATTTGAAATTTTTAATTGATATTGTTGGTATGACATATTTTTACTCAATGATATAAATCTATATTAAATGATAATTATATAGATACATATTAATCACCCAATGAAAAGTAATACATTAAAAATATCACTTAAAAATGTCAATTTAAAATGTTTATTTAGATTTATTCAAGAGGAGAATATCAATTCCTTAAATTTTGTAATTATCATGTGGGAATGGGGTTAGAAAAATATTATATATTAATTTTAATGCAAATTTGGAAGCATAGGGGTGGGGTGTGGTGTTTCGAACCAGAGACAAATTGGTAAGGAATATCTTACCACTAGACCAAATCTCTTGGATATATTATATATTCATTAAGAAAAGACAAAATTACCAATTCACTTTCTTAAATTCAAATAATAAAGAATTACATGAAAGAAATCAAAGTTCAGCCGGGGTCATTGCCGTCAATGGGCCTGATGTGGTTCTGCCACTTTATAGACACTTCAAATTTAAAACATGGATAAAATGAGAATTTCCATTGTATTGTGGATGTTAGTGGATGATGTGGAGGGGAGAGACAAAGAGAAAATGATTTTTTTAATTGCAGAAAAAAAAAAGAAAAAAAGTGCATAGAAAAATAGAGGAAAATGTTAAAAAGTAGGAGAGAGGTAAAAAAAAATTCAAAAATAATAATAAAATAATAGTGGAGGATGTGAAGTTGGATGTGAGAATTGAATGTAAAAGTGGCATGGGAATTGATGAAAACAAAGTGGAAAAAAGTCGGGAAAAAGTGAAGAAAAAAGAAGAAAATGTACGATCGATAAATTTATTTATTTATTTAGTGTCTTTATCCCTCCGCCATGCAGGATATAGAATAGACATCCCCATTGGAGGGACACTTTAACATTCTCTTTCTAGCATCTTTTCAATTGGTTTGCATTCTCTTTCCAGTACCTTTTCGATTGGTTTCAATTTTTCACAATGATCGATAAAGCATGGTGTTCAAGTGCACCACATAGTGAGGCAGAAAAGAAAACATATAGCGTGTACTAAATTGAAGCATAAAAGAAATAGAGTAACCTATGGGGGTGAGGCTAAATACGCCACATTTTTTTTTTGCTTAGTACACCCCCATTTCACCCTTCAACCAAATTAAAAAAAAAAAAAAATAACAACAACAATGGGGAAGATGGCAGAGCATCTTCAAGCTACCATTTCTGATTGCAAATGCTGTCAGAAATGGTAGCAAAAGAAGCTCAGCTTCTTTGCCCCTTTTAAGGCTGTTCGGCATGTGCAACCGAACACCACCCAAAAGAAAGAAAGAAAGAAAGAAAGAAAAGGGTAAAATTGGAATAATTTTATAGGTAAGCGTACTCAGTAAAATTTATGAGTGCATTTAGCCACGTCCAACCTATAAAATTGTGTATATTTGATTATCAATATTCCAAGGTTTCCAAATGGACGTTTCAAATATTATCAAAACACAAAACTAATATTTAACGAAGTATTATGATAATATTAAATTGTAATTTGTGATATTTATCGAAGTATTATGATAATATTAAATGCTAATTTGTGATTTTTGGTCAGTGAGACCTAGTTTGTTTGATTATGAGGATTAGAGTTGAGATCCTAAGAAATCCCACCAAGCGTGTGTTGTGTAGGCCCGCTTGTAATTTGTATGAGTTTTTACTCGTCATAAAAAGAGAAAAAATAATTAATCATTATCTCCTAAAATTAGAACATAAACATTGCAAGAGTAAGATTCCAAGAATTCTATCAATCAATTAATGTTAGATATATTTGCAATAAACGTTGAAATAATTATTTTCACGGAATCAAATGAATCAAAATCCAAGTAAAAAAAAAAAAAAAAAAAGAATCAAAATCATAGTAGAAACTTTATTTCGGGTATTATTTAATTTATATGTAAATATTTGGAAAGATTTTCAGTCACAATCAATTTCGCAAGTACAAAGTCTTGGTAATGTAGGAAATGTTTGGCAAAATCCCCCTGCATTCTCAAACGGAAATCTTCCTTTGCATCTTTGGTCACAACACGAATCGTCACAGCCTTTGGGACATACTCCTAAACCTGCGATGCATCTTTTTTTAAGCATTGCATCCGGACGTGGGCTACCAATATCTTCAGTTGCCACCATCGCTCTCATTGACTCGTTAATCACTGCATCACACATAGAAACAACATTATGCATTATTATTCATTGACTTCGCCCCTGTTAATCTATAGATTTTAATAATTTTTTACATATTTTTATATATTCTTTTCAACTCTACTCATTCTCTCTCCTATTTCACATCCATGTATTTTGTGGGACCCATATGTACTATACAAATCTTCACCATTCAACTCCACTTATTCTTTCTCTCATTTCACATCAAAATCTATAAAAATCTATGATAACTTACTCCCTAACACAAGCGAAGCTCTTGTGTCTACACTTGAAAAATTAGTTGTAAATATGCATATTGGTAGCAACAAGTAGTAGAACACAGAACTCTTACATGATGCAAAAACAAGGAAAGAGAGAATGCAAAGCAATCGAGTGTGGGTGACCATCTCTAATAACTAAAAGTACAAATCTTGATTGTTTCTTTATCACAAATTTGCGAGAGTAAATTAAACCTACATATCTACCATATATATAAATGGAGTGAGCAAGTTGTAGATAAGGTCCAGTAAATCAAATAACTGGACGCTATCAATTAATCCAATGAGATTAAAGGCAATATTTACTAGTTGAGTAACAAGTGCAACTATGTGATATCACACAACAAACAATACAATGATTGTGATGGACTCATAAAATTGTGACATCTCATTTTATTGTTAGGCTGCGTGCTGTGTTTGTAGTATCCAATCTCTGATTTGTATCTTACATCGCTCACTCAATGGGTGTGTGATATATATTTGGTTCCATGGTGCTCAAAATTGTCATGGTTTTGAATACTAACGTGCTGGATCTTTGTACCTTGTGTACGTATATTATGTGCATTCTTTCAAAAAAAAGGTAGCTAGTTGTGTACAAGTAATTGTACAATCACCATGGCCTTATTAATTAATAATGATATGACATTCAATAGTATAATTAATAGCATTTTGTTTAAACTATCAAAAAAAAAAAAAAACATTTGATTGGGCTTTAATTAATATTATGATTGCTGCGATCTTAAAGAATATACATCTAGATCTATAATATATGAAAATGGGGAATCCATTGGAAACTTTTGAAATTTCTTTTACCTCAAAATTTCCCTTATATATTTCGTACTTTGTCCCTAACCCAATAATTGACTGACCCAAAACATATCTCGCTTTCAAACTTTTCATCCAACTAGTTTTAAGCACGTGCTTTGGACGTGATTTGATTACAATTGAATGCCAAATAGTATAAATTGTGTATTATTAATTTAGGACTATTGAGTAAAATAAATGATAAATAGAAGAAAAATTATTATTTTGATGTATAAAATTGATCGAAATTAGAGTATAAAAATAATGAGGACCTAAATGAATTTGTTATTTATTTGGGATTTGGATATATTGAGTTGATGTGAATTCGGGGGAGATAGGTTTAAAAAGACGTCTGGATGGCGCTACTATTGCATAGTACCATCTTATCTTAAGTATTGCATACATAATTCAATCAATTGTTTTCCATGACAAGTTGAATTGTTTCTTGTTTCTAGCTTTCTAATTTCCTCCTTTTGAGAAGGAACTGCCTTGCACTTTTGTCATTTGGTTATGGACATTCTATTTTCGGCCAATTCATTTGCAATGTTTTTAGAACATTCGCTACTATATATTTTTCTGCATTTGTTTTTAATAATCAAAGCATTAGTGACAAATAATGTTAGAAATGAATGGTTTTATATAATTACTTAGTTCACTCCTGACATTTGCAAAAATTGGGCCAAAAAAATTACGGGGCTCTCATGAGCTCCCACCATCAGGGGCTATTATATATTATTTATCTCATTTAACACAAAACCCAAAAAAAATTAAATTCTTTTTTTTGACGATGTAGCTCCCTCTGAGGGCACCATGTTGTCAAGTGGGCATGCCTTGCGTGGGCAGGAGAGCAGGGACCTTACTTGATTAAAGACAAATAAGGAATTATAAAAATATATAAGGGCAAAATTGGAAATTAAAAGATTTCCCATCATTCACACTTTTATATAGTAGACAGATAGATAGAGACTGCTGGGAAAGCGCCCGTTTCAATTGTCAGGGAACAGTTTAAATTCTTGGACAATGGCAAAATCCATTCCACATGTGATCGAGCTCGACATTATGAATTTCTCTCGCCATTTCATTCAATTGCTAGGAAAAACCCGGATTCAATTGTCCGTTAATGGCAGAATTCAGAACTCGACTATATAAGAAATTATTCTTTGTGTTAATTTCTTTGACCTATCTTTTAATTTCTTTTTCTTATTTAATTCACCCAAAACCACATTCCTTCATTTTCTATAGACGGGGAGAGAGAACTGCTGTAGATAAACCATGCTGGATGTTTATCTATATATGCATCTTTTGATAATTTTTGTTTGCGAATCCATTTTCCGCAGGATGGTTTGTCTCAAATAGGTGGTCAGTTTGTAGGTATGCGTTGCACACAAACAGAGTTGATCACGAGTGGTGTGATGATGGAAATGCTGGTCCTTTTTGTAAATCGCAATTCCTTTTGTTTGTTTTTATTCCATTGCTTATTAATATTTTTACACTTTCAAAAGGTCATTTCTCTTTCATAATTTCTCAAACACAATCAATGCCTCAAATCACAAGACAAATTTTGGCTACTTAATTTAACCTCTTCATGCGAAGACATTTTTACAATATTGGTCTATATCTAGAAGTAGGTCATCTCCCCGACATGAATTTTTAAGTGGGCTGATGTGGTTTATTAAGTACAAAAACATGAATTTTTAAGTGGGCCAATGTGGCTTATAACTGGCAACAATGATTGTAATTGTTATAAAACTATAGAAATAATAGAGAGAGTTTAGAGAGAATGAATTCTAAGGAATTCACAGGAATGAATTTCATTAATAACTGAAGCCCTATTTATAGGAAAACTTCAAATGGCATAATCGTAATTACATAATTTCATCAGGGACATAATAGTCATTCACATCATTAAAATATTATTTTTCCTATATCTCGAGGTGCACGTTCACAACACTCCCCCTTGAATGACTATTTGTGCAATTGTCTTCTGGACTTGTTTGAAGCAAAACCCAACGAAAAATAAAAACTTCCAAACTGATTGTAGGAGAACTTAAAGTGGTTATATATTGTTTCGCCAAAATATTGCTCCCCCTGATTTCTATTAGCGGTATATGAGTATTCATGTGCTGCCTCATTAAAACCTTGTCAAGAAAACCCAGTGGGAAAAAACTTGATCGAAGGAAAAAGAGTACAGCTACTCTATCTGATTTCATATCTTGAGGACGGATATCCTTACTTCTGGTAAATGATTTCAATATCATCATTGTTTGGATCTAAAGTATTATCTCTATTATAACTTGATCCAATAGATACACTGTGTCGATTTTTCTTGTTATCCTCAATATGCCATGAATATACCTCGTTAAAACCTTATTAGGAAAAACCCAGTAGGAAAAACCCTAATGAAGGAAAAAGAGTACAATATTCATGTGAATACGCCATTAAAGTTGCCTCATTAAAAACCTTGTTAGGAAAACCCAATGGGATAAAACCTCAGTCATGGGAAAAAGAGTGCAACGCGTATTTTATACAAGTATGCTGCAAGCATTTCAAAATCTTTCATAGATTTGTATGAGTATCATATACATTGGTTGATACTCTTCATTCATCTCCACGTGAATGAAATTTTAGATGTTATACAATATCATGTTATATTCAGTGCATATATGCAATCAACAGCTTCGATCTCATTTTCTCACTATATCGAGATATATACCTAAATCTCTTCTGGAGATTTCATATTACTTGAGATTGGGCGGCCTCATTAAAAACCTTGTTTGAGAAAAACCCTTTTGGGACAAAAACATCAATCAAGGAAAAGAGTACAACATATGAATTTCTCAACAATATCAATATAGATATTTTGAGCCGTTGCATGCACTGATACAATAATACATTTGAAACCTCTTCAAGAGTTTCATTCTCATTTCTCATTAAACCCGTGCATGGACACTTTAATCATAAGGGCATATATTTCAGCATCGGCATTTTCGATGGATTTTAATATCCTCACTATTATTGATAGTATGTAGCGCTATCTTTTCATAGTGTGTCGACACTTTCAATTTTATTTCTTTCCCCATATCGACATAACTTATCGAGATATATCATTATCAATCCTCTTGTAGGATTACACAATATAGTTATGTCTATATACTCTTCAAGAGTATATGCCTCCGTTATTAAGACCATCTTTTACAATTTGCTTTGATATATATGATTGGGAAACTCTTATAATATCAACATTTCTAACAATATTAACTTATCAAAGCATCCTAGCTGATATATGCGATTGTTCATAGTCTTTCATGCATCCTTGAACTTCAAGTTCATATTTCAATTGTGAGGATATAGTATGATGCATTTCACATATCATTTTCAGCCTTTAATACTCCCCCTCATGCTAAGAAAATTTAGAACACTAAAACTCATATATGTTCTCATCATTCAGCCTTAATATGAGAATTTACATAGTTTGCATTCTATTCTCGATATTGGCAATTTATTGGAGGACTTTAAATAATTTGCCACATAATATCTCACTTGTATGCGCATACTCAATCCTTCAGGGATTTATTCAAGTATTGGGATATACATTTACTAGCTTTATCATTAAATCTGAAAATCATGCTCATACCGTGAGCAAATATTTCGTAAATTTCAAATTACGAATCATATACACATGTGACTATTTAGTGGATCCATATCATAAATATCTAGTAGTCCACATGGAGGATGAGTGGACCCATATTTCTCATCCTTTATATATTCTAGATATATTTAAAATTTTATTCCCAACATTGGCCAGTAATTATTTATCGAGAATAATTATTTGAAGAATTCTTCTAATTCTTCACTTGAAATATTGATTTCAATAATTATTTAAACCGGGATGGTCAGTCCGGTTCTGCAAATGAGTATTATTGAACTTTTAGTTCAATAAATTCTTATATCGATTTCGCTAGTATCTGTATAGTGCTCAACATGATTTATCATAGAAACAATTCACCGACATATTTCATTATCTTTTGGTGACATTATTGTCTACTACTGTACAAACACGGATTTACAGTTCATACGCATCACATCTGGCTACTGTTCAACTGCGGAGTCTTAGCTCTTACGCTTTACAGAGTCGTAACTCATACGCTTTATGTTACTATTTTAACGCGGAGTCGTATCTCATACGCGTCGTATTATTCTATAAATAGATCATCAAAATTATTGCAAAATTCATCCTAATAAGAGTCCATATCTTATAATGGATCATATGCTCTCAAATCTTCGAAAATACTATCCATCATTACCGATCAAAATTCTAAAAAGAATTTATCGAGGTAGACTCGAAAGGTTGAGGATGCTAATGCATAAGGGCATCCCAGGAGATGTTCGATATTTGATTGAAGCAAATGTTCGATTATCTGGTGAGGTTTCAATTCCTTCTAAATACATGCCTGGTATGGGCAAAAGTAATTTTTCAAAGAAACGGAGAGCAAAAAGATTAGGAGGATGCTACAAGTGTGCTCGGTGGACATGTGACACTCGATGTAAATCTGTGGGGTACGTGTCCAGTAACCGAGAAGATAAGATAGCATTCATTAAGGATGGATTGAGTAAGGAGCCTTTGGTTGATATTCAACAGGCTCTTGAGACACATCCTAGTGGACACGTACAAGGTGAGCTGATGGCCTTATGGGCCAAATTCAAAGATCAACAAGCACTTTATAGTCTTGAAATACTTACTTTAAAAGATCCAATTTGTAAATTTAGTAGAAAAATTTAGTATAATAATTTTCTCATATTAATGTAAGGAAGCTCAGTGTAATAACGAAAATCAATATACTATATGGAGGGACTAATAACAAACTATTAAGGAGTCTTATGATGGCTGCACAATCATGGGGGATAAGAGTGTCAAGTGTAATACCTTTTCATCGAATTGGAGGCAGTAATCGAATTGGAGTTAGAAATGTCATTAGTCCAGCTGGATTGATGCTACAAACACAATCCATCCACGACTTCTTGATGTACATGATGTGATGAGCAATAGTGATGCTTTTATTGTTCTTCCAGGCGGCTATAACATGCTGGAGGAAATATTCAATATAGCGTCATTTGCATTGGAACTTTCATAACAAACCCATAGGTTTGTTGAATATTAATTATTTCTTTGATGGTTTGCTAGCATTTCTAGATCAGTGTAGAACATAAATTTATTTCTCGTTCAGCGAGAAATATACTTGTTTCTGCTAATACAGTTGCTGATCTACTCATTAAGATTCAATCATATGTTCAAAAATCTGTGGAAGCTGAAACCCATCGGTCACAGACCATCGGTGTCAAGCGAAAAAGAGATCATTTGGATCTTTCATTATGAACCCGAATGTTTGGGGTGGCAGAGTTACGAAGTATTTATACTCTCGAGACGCATCCCTCATTTATGGGTTCAATATGTATTTTCTTTTCGCATTTCTATATTTTCGAGTGTTTATTGCCATCTTTGATATTCTCAATATGTTCCACTTTGGCTGTTTTGTACTTCTTCTGGAGTAATAATAATATCATATTGGCCTTATTCAAATACAGAAATCTAGTGATTATGCTTCTTCAAGAGCATTTTATTCTTATATCAATATAGTCTCTTATCATTAATGAGATTATTTCGAATGATCTCGTCATATCAATGAGATTACTTCATATAATCACTCCATATGATATGTCCCCTTTATCAATATGGGATCTATTGAGCATTTTACTTTCATATATTTATCCAATCGTAACTTCATGTACCACTTGCTCAATTTTCTCCATTAATATTCGGTAAATGTGGAGAATAAATTTGATTTCTATCGTCTACTTCTTCTAGAGTAGGATTAGAATATTTGATCAACTACTTCTTCTGGAGTAGGATTAGTTATAACCAATCGTATAGTATTACCCACCACATTGGAAATATGCACACAAATCGTGTGGTATTACCCACCATATTGGAAATATACTCAAACTATAAAGTGCATAAATTTAAATTGTAGAAATTAAATTCTCCCCAATAGGTGGTTGAACCTACCACATGGAAATTATCGCAATAAATATAAATTTACTAATTTAAATTAAGTAGAATTAAAATGCATAATGATTAACTACTTCTTCAGGAGTATGGTCTGCTTAGTAGAAGGTATTACCCATCACTTAGCATATAAATTGCATAAATATATAAAACCTTCTGTTTAGTGATGGTTGAACCCATCATCAGGTAGGAGGTGTTGCAGTATTTAAATTGCAGTAAATAAAGTACGAGAATTAAATATTGAACTGCTTCTACGGGAGCAGATTTGTTCTTCTAGAACAAATACTCATTACTTCTACAAGAGCTCACTTATCCTTTTAGAATAAGTATATTATGTAATTAAACTCTCGAGTTAAAATAATATTCGATCTTTTAACTCAAATGGACTTCAGTCGTAATTAATGGATTTAGAATTTCTTCTGAATATTCTATCCATTTTTGTTTACTTGTCGTCACAAAGTAAATCTGGGAGGTCGAACTATCGTCTCACGCCAACCGCTACCGTTTCTGATGGCTGGCAAAAGTGCGTACTGTCCATATCTCTTTATAAAATTTTGATAGTATAGGCATTAATACGTAAATATTCACAAGTCCAAGGACCATCTTTTAATTATTTCAAAGTTGAAATACTACTTTATAAATTTTGAAATATTTCAAAATGAACTGTTATATTATCAATATTGATGTCAAATCGAAGATCTCGTTAAATCGAGTATAATGGAGTCGAGAAAATTTGATTTTGATACTGTATGCTCCTTATATCTCGATAAAACGAATGTTATAGTTTAATATATTATTATATTATAAAAGAATATAATACATACATATATATATATATATATATATATATATATATATATATATATATATACCTTTCTTTCAGAAGCATCCAATCTCCATTTCCAGAGATACCACCTACTGGGCTGGCCAATCAACGCATACTGATAATCATCATTAAGCCAAAATATAATATTATTAAACTATAATTAAACAGCAGAGAGGAGAGAAAGGTTATGAATGTTGCGTGCTGAAGAAAGAGAACGGCGATAGTGAGAGAAGAGAAAGAAGAATAATGGAAATCTCTCGGATGAAGATGATTTTGAGAGTAGAGAATCTTCATCCAGAGAATTGTTCTGTGAGCATAGTTTTAGAGACAATTAATCTGACTAATATTAAGGTTTCTGATACAGAGGTTCATCAATAGATGCAACTGTAGAGCATACTCCCTTTCATATTACTCAAACGGCTAGAGACTCGTGCTGATAACGTGTTATAAAACTATAGAAATAATAGAGAGAGTTTAGAGAGAATGAATTCTAAGGAATTCATAGGAATGGATTTCATTAATAACTGAAGCCCTATTTATAGGAAAATTTCAAATGGCATAATCGTAATTGCATAATTTCATTAGGGACATAATAGTCATTCACATCATTAAAATATTATTTTTCCTATCTCTCGAGGTGCACGTTCACAACAGTAATGTTCACTTTTTCCAGTTCAATATCAATTTTAATTTTGAGCTAACACATTACAAATTACACTTCATTATTAGCCATATCTTTTGTGGTTGCCCCATTCTTAAACATCAATTTTTTTTTTGGGAAACAAACAAAAAGCTTGGGGGGGGGGGTGGGTTCTCTCTAAATGTTTGCAATCTTGTATTTGTATTTAAACTTTTTTTTACTAAACATTAATTTTCTGTTACTCGAACTTAAATATTAACTATATACTGAAAATAGCCATGCGTTATTATTTATACATGGTTCTTACATTATTCAAACTAGAGAATAACTTAAGCAAACAAAAAAAAAAAAATTTTTTTTACTCAAACACGGTTGCATAAAAAATAACATATACGATCCCAGCAATCGAATCAAAGAACTTTATTTAAAATTTTGATTTTATTTCATCTTTTGAAACATAAAAGACTCTCAATGACAATTATGATAGCAAGTGCAAAGTCGTCTTTGTGGTAATACAATATTATATTCACAAAATCCAGTTGCATTCTGATTTGGGTAAATTCCGCCACACTTTTTGTCACAACAAACGTCTTGACAAGCATTGTCACATATTCCTACTACGGTCACGCAATCAGAATCAGGTAACTTGAATTTCACAAGTCGTCTATCGACATTTTTACTTTTCACCATTGATGACCACATCGAGCCGTTACTCACTGCATTACATATACACCAAAAAGTCATATGATATATATTTATGCATTTTTAGCAGGATAATAATTGATACAGTGATTTATATAATTGTGATCTAAATCATGTAAGACAAGAGTGTCTCCAACGCTATTATCTGATTTCATATGATTTTGATACAACGTATTGTATAAATCACTATATACTGTGCACGAATTAACCACACCATACACAGAGATTGCACAAACAATGGAAGGAAAAAATCTTACACGATCCAAGGACAAGGAAAAGGAGAATAAGAAAGGTTGAGGTTTGAGCAACCATGTTTAATGAGTATAGTTTCTTGTTAAGTGAAAAATTTGAGAATCTATAGCACACTACTCTAGATATAAATGGAGTGCTATCAAATGAGGTTATAGGAAATATTCACTAGTTTATATGTAATGTTACGCAAATCAGATATTGGGTATATTGGGTACAATCAAATGAGATTTTGCAGTCAAGATTTAAAAAATTTTGGTTTCCACATTTCCATTTTGTTAATCCATAATATAATAATATACTGAGTATTATTATATGAGTGGAAAATCATATTTTTTTGGACAATAATGACTAATATTTTGCCATAATTGATTTACGCTTATTGTTGTAATAATTAAGATAATTTTAGCTGTATAACTATTTATACAACTATGTGGTGTCACATGATAAAGAATAGAATGATTGTGATGTATCACTCATAAAATTGCGACTTCTCAAAAGTTAATACTACCATTATAATTTATAGCATTCTAATTAAGCTTTATTGAAAAATTAGAACTTTAATTTCAATTTGACTTTAAGTAATACTACGATTATGATGATTATGATTGCTGCGATTTTAATGATGAATAATAATAATAATAATAATAATAATAATAATAATAATAATAATAATAATAATAATAATAATAATAATAATAATAATAAATGAGTTCTTAATTTTTCTTTTGTAAAAAAATCTTATATACATGGCATATTCTTACACACCTTAGAATTTCATGGACACCGGGAAACGTGTTTAATTCATCATATAAATGCTTTATACTCTTATGGAGTTATGCTTTATATTTCACTATTATTTCAACTTTAATCTCCTTCAAACTTCACATATGGATAGCAACAACGATTGGAATGTTTACAAGTCAAATTGCAATCAGTGTCCTTATTTTATAAATAAATTGTATTATATATTTCTGTCAAATTCATAAAATTATCATCAATTAAATATCATCACATAGTTGGGAATAATTTTTTCTATATAGTAACATTCAGTTTACTCATTCAAAAAAAAAAAAAAAAAAAAAATCACTCTTTACCCAACATTAACTAGCCATTGGTTTTACCTTAATTAATATCGTAAAATAGTTCCTACACTGTGTCATGCGCAAAAAAAAAAAATAATAATAATAAAATAAAATTTCCCCACCGTGTCATGAGCGAAAGTTTGAGAATGACAATGAATCGCATTTGGGATGGGCCCACCCAGACCCAACCGTAGACCCATGAGTTTTCGGGTTGCTCTAACTCGCCTCTACACCTATGAGTTCTAGCTAGGCGTGGGTTCGGTCTAGGTGGGTCAAGGGCCGGGGTGGTTTAATTAGCCCTCCGACTCATGAGTTGACACACGAAACTTTTTTTTTGTCCACCTTGAATTTTTGACAAATAAATGGTGAATGGAATAATGGTGAGATGTACACTTGTTTATGGGTATAGGTTATGTGTTCAAATCTTGTTTTTACAGATGTCCAAATACTTATCAATTTTAGCTCCCCCCCACTCCCCCCCCCCCTTTCCTAGGCCGAGTAATTTTTATGTAGTCAATTATATTATTTAAATTTATTTAATTAAATGACTAGCGACTGAAGGTTATGACTTGACTTCTGTCTATTTTAACTTTGTAACTTAAAATTCACTTTTACTACTTGTTCAACATCAATTTTAATTTTGAGCTAACACATTACAAATTACTCCTCATTATTACACTATTAGCCATATCTTTTGTGTGTTCCCATTCTTAAAAATCAACAAGTATATATATATATATATATATATATATATATATATATATATATTGCAAAAGTAAAAAAAGCTAAATGTTCACTATCTTGTATCCATTTAAATTTTTTTCTTGCTAAAAATTATTTTCTACTACTTGAACATAAATATCAATCACATACTAAGAATAACTACACTTGTCTATATATGCATTTTATGGTTCTTACCATTATTCAAAGTACAGAATAACTTCAAATAAATAAATAAATAAATAAATAAATAAAGAAATTATTTTACTCAAACACAGTTGCATAAGAAATAGCATATACGATCCCAGCAATCGAATCAAAGAAATTTATTTTATTTCATCTTTTGAAAGATAAAAGACTCTCAATTAATAACAATTATGATAGCAACTGTAAAGTCTTCCTGGTAATATAGTAAATTTTTTGCAAAAACCGGTTGCATTCAGATGTTGGAAAGCTCCCAATACAATTATTTTGTCACAACAAATGTCTTGACAATCTTTGTCACATACTCCCAATCCGGTCACGCAATCAGAATCGTGTGACTTGCATTTCAGAAGTCTATTTTCACTTTTCACCATTGACGACGTGTCGTTACTCACTGCATCACATATATATAAAAAATTTATATGACATATTTACACGATAATTGATACAATGATTTATGTAACTGTGACCTAAATCGTGTAAGACGAGATGTCTCCAACACTACTATCTCACTTCACATGATTTTCATACATTGTATTCGATAAATCACTGTATTAATTAGCTCATTCAAATAACATTACCCTTTATAAGTTATCACAGAGATTGCAGAAATAATACAAGAGCAACAACGTCTATACTTATACCCAAGTGAAGTGGTATTAGAATTAACTTTTTCCAATAATCTTCTTGAAAATTTTGTTAATCACATCATTGCAAAAGATATTTAGATATTGTCAAATGAGATTTCAGTCAAGATATAGGCTATACAAAATTAAATTAGTTAATTAAAGTATGTAGAAGATTACACAAGACATGGAGTATTCTAATATATGAGGATAGAGAAAATTCATTTATATGAATCTTAAAAAGATTACAAAACATGAGTTAATGCACAATGGATCTCAACATCCTTGAACTAGCTAGGGGCATTTGCGTGCAGGTTTATTAGCATGATTTTTGACATCCATAATACAAGGAATTACATATTCAATAGCACGTGAATTGTAGAGTTTTTTTTAGCAATGTCAATCCAAAATTTAGAAGTGTCAAGTGAAAGATTGGAGAATATCTAGCACGCGGTCTAGATGTAAATGAAGTGCTATCAAATGAGGTTATAGACAATATTTACGAGTTGAGTAACATATATGTAATGTTACGTAGAGCAGGTTATTATTGAAATATTGGATACTACCGAATGCGATTATATAGTCAAAATTTACAAAATTTTGGTTTTCACAATTCCATTTTGGTAATTCATGTATAATAATATACTCCCTTCGTCCCAAAACGATAGGCAAAGAATTAATATTGTTGGAAAAATAAAATGTAAGAATATTTTCCTAATATATTCTTTAATTTATTAATTATTACTCCCCAGTCCCATTTTAATAGACTTGATTTTCTTTTTTATGTCTCTCAAAATATATGCCACTTTTCTTATTAATATAAATTTAACATATTTATTCTCTAATTTGCCCCTATTTATTATGTGTGCTTATTAATAAAAGTAAATTTTCATATTTAATATAAGGAGTATATTAGAAAATACACAAGTAAAATTTTCCTATCGAAATGGGACGGAGGGAGTATACTTTAATAATTCTATTTTATTGATAACAATGCACATTAAATATAGATATATAAGGAATTTAATATTTTAACTACTATATTTAAGAAAAGTGACATATCTTTATGGAAAAGACCAAAATAGAATACAAGCCCATCTTTATACGATGGAGGGAGTAATAATATACGTAGTATTATATGAGAGGAAAATCATATTTTTTGTACAATATACACACTCGCTAATATTTTAGCATAATACATACACACACATATACACACCATAATTGATTTACCCTTATTTCTGTGATAATTAAGGTAATTTTAATTGTAAAATTAGTTTTACAACTATGTGGTGTCACATGATAAACAATAGAATGACTGTTATATATCACTCATAAGATTGTGACATCTCAAAAATCAATGGCATTATTATAATTAATAGCATTGGATTTGACTTTAATTAATCTATTACGATTAATTCGATTTTAATGAATATTATAATCTTATAATAAATGAATTTTTGTCCAAGAGATTTGGCTTAGTGGTAAGGTGTTTTTTTACCGGTTTGTCCCTTATTCGAGACACTACACCTCACTCCTATGATCCTCACTTTGTATTTAAAAAAATAAATGAGTTTTTATTTTTAATTTTATTTTTTTGTAAAAAGAAAAATTTTATATACATGGACATAGTCTTACACGCCTTCGCATTTCATGGACACCGGGACACGTATTTAATTTATCATATAAATGTTTTATACTCGTATGGTTTGTATTTCACTATTAATTCAACTTTAATCTTCTTCAAATTTCGCGTATCGATAGAAACAATGATTGCAATGTTTACAAGTCAAATTAAAATCAATGTCCTTATTTGATAAAGAAACTGTAAGATATATAAATAAATTGTAATATATAAATTGTATTACATATTTTCTGTCAAATTCATAAGTATATCTATACTATATTAAAAAGTGGGGATGTGTGGAAATCTTTTTATTTCCAATAATGTCCCCACTTATAATTCGTTTAGTCCATTCTACCCTTATTAAAAATGACATTTATATAAATAATTAATGAGTGACTCTTCATATTACATTAATAAAATTAAACTATAAATATTATAATCTAATGTGATTTTATTTAATGCATATGACTTTTTGTATAAATTAAAAAAGTGTAATTGTATGGTAATCAATAACTTTTGATAGATAATTATCTCACAAACATTTTTTATATTCGATAATTCAGAAAATACATTTATATAACTAAGACCTTGTTCTATACACATTATTTGTTGTTAAATCGAATTTCGTATAGAAAGTATGGTTGAGAATTGGAGAACGTATAAGTAAAAAATATAAATAAATTATTAAATCAACATTTAAGTGGTTGAAAATAATGAGAGATAATAAAATAAATGTAAATTGATGAGATTTAATGTGTATAGAACATAGCCTAAGTTTTAAGCGGATTTTTAAATTGCTTTAATTCAATTAAACATGAATATTTAAATATATATTGTACTTTTATTCCATGCATGTAATTTTAAAATGTATATTCTTCATTTTTTTCTATAAAATCTTTTAAATTTCGTAATTAAGATATTATGTTTTCATAGTTTTAATATTTGATTGATATCATATTTAATTGACTCAAATATATGTGACTAATCTTATTAATTTTTTTGAATGAGATGTTTGGACTAATTTAATAGAAAAAAGTTGAGGTATTAATATTTCTACAAAAATTATAAAAAAATGTCAATTAGCTTATACATATGAGTTACTAATACTACGTTGGGTAAATTTTATACTTTTTGAAAAAATTAGAGTTGTAACTTAAAAATTTATGACACAATAAATTATTTAATTCATGTAAAAAAGCTTGGTGAAAAAATACTATATCTATAGTTTATAAAAGGTTTATTGCCAATATAGTTTTAGCAATTTTAATTTCTTTTTAACAATTTCAATTTACTTCAATTATTTTCATAACGCATGTTAATACATTATTTTTTTTAATGTCTTTCATTCATCTTTTGCATATAATGTGCGAAGCACGTTCTTACAACTAGTATATAATAATCTATTAAATATCATCACATGAGTCAGGAATAATTTTTCTAGTTAATATATAACGTTCACTTTACCCAACATTATATAATTAGCTATTCGTTTTACCTTAATTAATATAGTAAAATAGTTTCCGCATCATGCCATGCATGAAAGTTTAGGAATGACAATTAGTTGGGCTTGGGACGGGTCGGCCAAGACCTGCCGCTAAATCCGTGAGCTTGAGGGTTGCTCTAAGGGTGAGTTTTGTCGAGGAAGGTCAAGGGGGGAGGCGGTTTAATCGTCAGACCCGCAAGTTGACCGACGAATTTTTTTGTCTTTTGTTTTCACCTTGAATTTTTCGTTAGGAAATGATAAATGGCATAGTGGTGAGATATCTGGTTTGTTGGAATATGGAGACAAATGTGGGCAAATTTTAAAAAAGAAAGGTGCAAAGAAGTCAAAAACGGTGGCTCAAAAAACAAAGTGTGCAGGCTTTGTGCAGGCTTTCTTAATGTCATTCGCATGCAAAATATCAGCTGCAATGTTTGACAATTGTGTGCAGGATTAGGTGCAAGATTTTCTTCCACATTTGCCTCTCAACTTTCCCTATAAATTGAGGCACATTTTGCAGCTTCAAATGCACCACAACACCACCAGAATACACAAACACAATAGCCATTGTGTAGAGAGAGTGTGAGAGCTTCAGTGTAGAAGCTATACACGAGAGATAAAAGTGAGTGGAGTGATAAAGCCTTTGTGTAGGCAGAGAAAATACAGTGTGGTATTTTTGTACTCCTCCTTTTGTGATCGTGAAATATATTGGTGTGGGTCTGTGGACGTAAGCAGTTTGGTCGAACCACTTTAAATCTCGGTGTTTTATTGTTTGTGCTTATTTTAGTGTCCATTATTTTTTCTCAGTCGCATATATTAATTTTGTAACGATCCGACCCCGTCATGGTCAGCCCGGATTCGGCCTGCTACGCCTCGGCGAGGACCATACGGATTTGGGTTCGATCCGCTACCGATCTGATCCACTTTGGCATGATATTGTCCACTTTGGGTCAAACCTACGCGGTTTTATTCTTGAGCTCACCCCAAAAGGCCTCATACACTATAGATTATTAACTATAAATGGGCGATAAGTAAAAGTGAGTCTTTTGAGCCTACCTGAAGTATCTCTCGAGTTTTGAGCCTACTAAGCTGTGAAAATCAATCCTCTAGCTGTTCGTACGCCCCGTCTAGTCAATAATGAGTTTAATTTATGTTAATACTCTTAAATATTAAATATCTATAAGTAGTATAGAAGTTTGTGGACCAAAATAGAAAGAATATAAAACTTTGGGGGTCAATTTGAAAGAATTTAATAGTTTGAGGACCTATTATGCAATAAAAGTGAACTAAAAATATTTTGGACTCAATTATAAGATTTTTAAAACATGAGAGACTAATATGCAATTAAAGTTTAGGGGCTAACTTGAATAGGAATAAGAAATTTAAGGATTAAAAGTGAAATAAAAGTTTATGGGTCAAATTGCAACAATTAAAAGTTATGAACTTGAATTTAAATAAAATTTGAGGGCTCATTTAAATAAAATTTGAGGGCTCATTTAAATAAAATAAATAAGATGGGGGATTAAATCTGTAAATAATATTGAGGGACTAAATTGTAACAATTAAAAAGTGAGGATTTGCAAATTAAATAAATTATAGGGACCAACTTAAACTATTTAAATAAATTGAGGGATTGGCTTGAAATTTTTCGATTTTAAATGGATTGGGCCGGTTCTTCATCATTATCACCCGATTCCCTCTCTCTCTCGTCTCTCTCGGCCACTCTCTCTCTCTCTCGGCTTTCTCTCTTTCTCTTGGTTTTTGGTGGCGAAAAAGGTGGCGAAGGTGGAGTTGAAGGTGGTGAAGCTAGTGGTGAAGTCTATTGAAAGAGTTATTGAGTATAGAGGGAGAAATCGTTGGTTGAAGGTTGAGGAAAAATTTGGGAAATTTCAAAATTTGATCGATTCTCTAACTATTTTTGAAATTAAACTATCCTACGATGTTCTATAGAGGTAGATGAAGGTGTAGATGTGATTTTTGTGTTGTGAAGTAGATTTTTGAGTGTGGGTAAAGTTTGGGCCGAGGCTATGCTTATGGCGTGTATGTATCTTGTATGTATATGCGTGCGTGTGTGCGTGTTTTGGCCGAAATGAGGATGATGGTGACTTCGTGGTGGAGTTGTGGTGGTGTTGTGGTGTTGCCGGTGGTGAAACTGGTGGCGGGTGATGGTGGTCGAGGTGGTGGCGTTGTATGTATGTGCGTGTTTGTGAGTGTAAAAATCAGATGGACATTACAAGAAGATGATTAAGAACTTGTGTGTAATTCAAAGCTTAGAACAACAAAATAAAAATGGAGATTTAAATAAAAATATCAAGAAATCTTACCATTTGAAGTTTGATTTGTTGAATGAGGGGAGAATGAACTTGAATATGCAAATTGTGTAAAGAGGGGAAAGTAGTGAGACTAGGGTTTCTAAAATCAACTTTAAACTGTATAAATTGGGTAAAATTAGGGTCACCCCTCGAAATGGGATTTCTTGTAGTGTAAGAATAGAATTGGGAACTTAACGGGCCTAATAATTGGGTTTAAAATATATATAAAGATATAATTGAATAAGAAGTTAAATTTTTGGTGATTAAAAATGAACAATTTCTAAAGTTTGGTCCTCAAATATAAATTGAAAATGAATAAATGTTTTATAAACTATAATTATTATTATTTTAAATAATTTAATATAGTAATAAATAATATAAAATCCAACTAGACGAACGTACGCTGTTTAACTCTATAGGTGAAGTTGTAGCGACACGTTTGAGATTTTACTTTAATTAAATATCTTAATTTAAGGAAATTCGCCGTCACTGCAACCTTACCCTCTTAAAATAATTTCGTCATCGAGATTTAAACTTACTTGAAATATAAACTTACTTCATCTATAATGTTTGGGTATATGGATAGGATTTCTTCTTCTTTCTCCCATGTTGCCTCATCCTTGCCATGACTTCTCCATTGGATCTTAACTAGGGGAACTCTTCTATTTCTCAAGACATGGACCTTTCGATCTATAATAGTCACGGGTGTCTCTTGGTATGACAAATCCTTCTGAATATCCAAAGATTGAAAGTTCATCACATGACTCGGATCATGGACATACTTCCTCAACTGTGAGACATGAAATACATTATGCAACGATGAAAGCTCGGGTGGTAAAGTCAAACGATAAGCTACTGTCCCAACTTCTTCTAATATCTCGAACGGTCCAATGAACCGTGGTCTCAACTTCCTTTTCTTCCCAAAACATATGGCGCCCTTCATTGGAGACACCCTGAGAAATACTTTCTCTCCAATCTCAAACTTCAGGTCATTTCTCCTCTTATCGGCGTAGCTCTTCTGTTTATCTTGAGCAGCCTTGATCCTTACTCTGATCTTCTCTATAGCCTTAACAGTTCTCTCCACCATTTTTGGTCCCAACATCTTCCTCTCTCCAACCTCATCCCAATAGATCGGCGATCGACACCGTCGCCCATACAATGCCTCATAAGGCGCCATTCCAATCGTAGCCTGAAAACTGTTGTAGTAAGCAAACTCTACAAGTGTCAAATGAGTTTCACAACTCCCAGCTAAGTCTAAAACACATGCTCTCAACATATCCTCCAATATCTGAATGGTACGCTCAGATTGACCATCCGTCTGGGGATGGTAAGCGGTACTAAATCTGAGCTTTGTGCCCATAGCCATCTGTAAACTCTCCCAAAATCTCGAGGTAAACCTCGGATCTCGATCTGAAACAATGGACACAGGCACCCCATGGAGCCGAACAATCTCTCTAACATATAACTGTGCCAACTGGTCGATGCTGAAAGCCATCCTAACTGGTAGGAAGTGTGTAGATTTTGTAAGCTGATCTACGATCACCCATACGGCATCATGCCCTCTCGAGGATCTCGGTAGAGCCGTCACGAAATCCATGGTAATCTTCTCCTACTTCCACTCTGGTATCTCCAAGGGATTCAACAATCCCGAAGGCCTCTGATGTTCAGCTTTAACTTGCTGACAGACTAAGCATCTAGCCACAAATCTCAATGCAACCTTTCATATTCCTCCACCAAAAGGTATCCCGTAGGTCACGGTACATGTTCGTTCCACCAGGATGTGCTACATAAGGAGTCGAGTGAGCCTCTGTCATAATCTCATCTCTTATCTGCTCATCTTTCGGCACACACAAGCGCCTCTTAAACACAAGTGCTTCATATGAAACAATCTCAAAGCCTATCCTCTTACCACTCCCAACCTCCAATCTGATCTTTTCAAAGAACTCATCCTTCCTTTGGGCCATGACAATTCGACTTCTCAAGTCTGGTTGGACTAAGGTTGCTAGCTTGCTCGATCGCCAACTCGGCGGAGCTCGTACTTCGATCTTCAAATTCTGCAAATCCCGAATGACATGATCTTGCATATTACCCAATGCAGATAACTGTCCAGCACTCTTCCTACTCAGTGCATCTGCCACCTTATTAGCCTTACCCGGATGATAAAGAATGGCACAATCATAGTTTTTGACAAGCTCTAACCAACGGCGCTGCCTCATATTCAACTCTTTCTGAGTGAAGAAGTACTTGAGGCTCTTGTGATCTGTGTAAATCTCACACTTACTCCCATACAGGTAATGACGCCAAATCTTCAAAGCATGTACTACTGCTGCAAGTTCCAAATCATGCGTCGGATAATTCTGTTCATGTGGCTTCAACTGTCTCGACGCGTAGGCAATCACTTTCTCTTTCTGCATCAATACACATCCCAATCCTTGCTTAGAAGCATCACTATAAATGACAAAACCTTCGGTACCATCGGGGTAGAGTCAACATTGATGCCGTAACCAATCGACTCTTCAACTCCTCAAAACTCTTCTCACACTGCTCGGTCCAATGGAACTTAACAACCTTCTTAGTCAACTGAGTCATGGGACCCGCAATCTTGGAGAAACCCTCAATGAATCGTTGATAGTATACGGCTAACCCGAGAAAACTCCTTACTTCGTCAACATTTGTAGGAGTAGACCAATTCATCACAGCTTCAACTTTAGAATGATCAACTTCAATGCCCTTGGCCATTACAATATGACCTAAAAATCCAACTTTTTCGAGCCAAAATTCACATTTCTCGAACTTCGCATAAAGCTCCTCCATCCTCAATACGTCAAGAACAATCCTCAAATGTTCTCCATGTTGATCAGAATCGCTGGAATAGATCAAAATGTCATCGATATACACAATGAAAAATTTATCCAAATACTGATGAAAGGCTCGAGTCATAAGATCCATGAACACTGCCGGTGCATTTGTGAGACCGAAAGGCATCACTGTAAACTCGTAATGTCCATATCGTGTCCTAAATGCTGTCTTCGGTATATTTGTCGACTTGATCTTCAACTGGTGGTATCCCGACTTCAGATCAATCTTCGAGAAAACCGAAGCACCCTTTAATTGATCAAACAAATCTTCAATTCTTGGTAGAGGGTACTTATTCTTTATCGTCAACTTGTTGAGCTCCCTATAATCAATGCACATCCTCATACTCCCATCCTTCTTCTTAACGAACAATATAGGTGCTCCCCACGGAGACACACTCGGCCGGATAAAACCTTTCTCAAGCAATTCTTCCAATTGAACTTTCAACTCTTGCAAGTCCTTTGGTGCCATCCGATAAGGGGCTTTAGACACGGGGACAGCTCCCGGTACTAGATCGATAGCAAATTCCACTTGCCTATCGGGTGGAACACTTGGCAAATCATCAGAAAAAACATCTTTATACTCACACACAATAGGCACCGAATCCAATGCAACTTCATCTATAGATTCATCTTGAAAGCTAACAAGATATCCCATACTCTTTCCTTTCACCAATAGCTTCTCCGTTTGTAGAGCCGAGACAAGGCGAGGAAGCGCCTTATTCTTCGACCCATAGAATCTAAACACTTCTTTCCCATCCTTTCGAAAAACAACTTCTTTCTCGTGGCACATGATGGCGGCATGGTTGGCGCTCAACCAGTCCATGCCCAAGATAATATCAAAATCCTTCATCGAAATCACATTCAAATCCACCTCTAGCACCATCCCATCAAAGTCTATCGGTACGGCCTTGGCTATTCTATCAGTCTCCATAGTCTTTCCTGATGGTAGGCTAACCTCAAGTATGCTATCAGTTTTCTCCACTAACAATTCCATTCTATCCAAGCATGCATCAGAAATAAACGAGTGTATAGCACCAGAATCTATCAACACATAAACAGGAATACCAAATACAGATGACACACCTGTGATCGTATTAAGAACACACATTTAGGGAGGAGTGATAGGTAATTAACGATGACATATTAGAGAGCACTAGAGTAAGTGATATACCTGCAATCACATCCGTATCTCCCGCGGCATCCATGGTAAAAACTCTAGCCTTTCCCTTCCTTGTTTGCTCCATCTGCTTCGACGATCCATCACTTTTGGTTGACTTGGAGCGACAATCTGGTGCCATATGGCATAGCTGACCACATCTATAACAAACTCCCGTGCCCCAAAGACATTCTCCTCTATGATTCTTCTTGCACTTAGGGCACTGAGGAACATCTCCCAAAGTCTGACCCTTAGGCGGTCCACAGCTAGGCTTCTTGTTGGACATCTGATTCTTGTTCTTGTTATGATTCTGACTCCAGCCTTGCCACTTCCTCTTTCCTTGGAACTTTTGGCCATTTTGATTCCCCTTGTCATTTGCTTCGTCCATAACATAGGCCACAGTCTGAGCTTTGCTAACAACTTCCCCATAAGTGGGGAGCTCAAGAACACTAACAATCTGGCGAATCTCGAGGCGTAGGCCCATCTCAAATAGAGATAACTCCTCAAACTTCCTCTCATAGTCAATGATATCCATGTCGCCCTGCTTCAGATCCAAGAACTCCATCTCCTTCTTGTCACGAAGGGCCCTACTTCGGATCCAAGAACTCCCTCTCCTTCTTATCACGAAGGGCCCGTGGAAAGTACCTCTTCCTCAATCCCTCCTTAAACTGCTCCCAAGTGAAGGCCCTTTGTTGCTCGACACTCCTAGTCCGAGTGTCCCATGCCCACAATAGCCAGCATTGCCCTTCAACATGAACTCAGCACATAACACCTTCTAATCATCAGGGCATGAGATGTATCTGAAAATCCTCTCAATCTCTTGAATCCACTCTTCAACAGCTAGAGGACCGCTCTCACCGTCGAATATGGGTGGATTGTACTTCCCAAACTGTACAATCAGTAATACAGTAGGGGCAACTGGAGCAAATGCATATGGAGCTTGCGCCAAATTCTGGAGGCACTGCATGAAATTCCTCATGGAAGTAGCCGGGTCAACCTGATTAGGATAAGTCCCATGTGGAGTAGCCCTACGTGGTCGAACCATCCTCCTAAACAATCAAACCACACAATACAACACCACGTCACATTCCCATTACGGTCAATCGCAAATCCATTACAATCTTCCATCTCAATGCATAACAACAAACTAAAGTCCCAATCACCAGCAATTACAAATCACCATTCAATATAGGCAAGAGAAAACAACAATACCCATACACAATAGTCAATGCTTGAAAATCATGAAGTAAGTTTCGAGGACTAAAATATCACAAGATATACTTTAAGTCATGCTTGATTCATCACATGGAGATTTCACGCTTAGGTTCAAACTCGGTTTTTTTTTTCTCTCTATTCGGATACAAGTACTTCATCTCTATTTTGCATAAAGCATTCTATTTTACATAAAACATTTTATCTCATGCATCCGGAAAATAAAACATAAAATCTTCAAAAATAAACTCTTTACCTCGGAGCCCGCGGAGAGACGATGATCGTGGAAGCTCTTAGTACTTCAAACTCTTAAAAATTTTTGAAAAATACTTTAAATAATTTGCAAGTCTACAGAAACGTAGACCCGCTCTGATACAATCTGTAACGATCCGACTCCCGTCATGGTCCACCCAGATTCGGCTTACTACGCCCCGGTGAGGACCATACGGATTTGGGTTCGATCCGCTATCGATCCGATCCACTTTGGCATGATATTATCCGCTTTGGGCCAAACCCGCAAGGTTTTATTCTTGGGCTCACCCCAAAAGGCCTCATACACTATAGATTATTAACTATAAATGCGCGATAAGTAAAAGTGAGTCTTTTGAGCCTACCTGAAGTATCTCTCGAGTTTTGAGCCTACTAAGCTGTGAAAATAATTCCTCTAGCTGTTCGTACGCCCCGTCTAGTCAATAATGAGTTTAATTTATGTTAATACTCTTAAATATTAAATATCTATAAGTAATATAGAAGTTTGTGGACCAAAATAGAAAGAATATAAAACTTTGGGGGTCAATTTGAAAGAATTTAATAGTTTGAGGACCTATTATGCAATAAAAGTGAACTAAAAATATTTTGGACTCAATTATAAGATTTTTAAAACATGAGGGACTAATATGCAATTAAAGTTTAGGGGCTAACTTGAATAGGAATAAGAAATTTAAGGATTAAAAGTGAAATAAAAGTTTATGGGTCAAATTGCAACAATTGAAAGTTATGGACTTGAATTTAAATAAAATTTGAGGGTTCATTTGAATAAAATAAATAAGATGGGGGATTAAATCTGTAAATAATATTGAGGTACTAAATTGTAACAATTAAAAAGTGAGGATTTGCAAATTAAATAAATTATAGGGACCAACTTAAACTATTTAAATAAATTGAGGGACTGGCTTGAAATTTTCGGATTTTAAATGGATTGGGCCGGTTCTTCATCATTCTCACCCGACTCCCTCTCTCTCTCGTCTCTCTCGGCCACTCTCTCTCTCTCGGCTTTCTCTCTTTCTCTTGGTTTTTTTGGCGAAAAAAGTGGCGAATGTGGAGTTGAAGGTGGTGAAGCTAGTGGTGAAGTCTATTGAAAGAGTTATTGAGTATAGAGGGAGAAATCGTTGGTTGAAGGTTGAGGAAAAATTTGGGAAATTTCAAAATTTGATCAATTCTCTAACTATTTTCGAAATTAAACTATCCTACGATGTTCTATAGAGGTAGATGAAGGTGTAGATGTGATTTTTGTGTTGTGAAGTGGATTTTTAAGCGTGGGTCAAGTTTGGGCCGAGGCTATGGTTATGGCGTGTATGTATCTTGTATGTATATGCGTGCGTGTGTGCGTGTTTTGGCCGAAATGAGGATGATGGTGACTTCGTGGTGGAGTTGTGGTGGTGTTGTGGTGTTGCCGGTGGTGAAACTGGTGGCGGGTGATGGTGGTCGAGGTGACGGCGGTCGAGGTGGTGGCGGTGTATGTATGTGCGTGTTTGTGAGTGTAAAAATCAAATGGACATTACAAGAAGATGATTAAGAACTTGTGTGTAATTCAAAGCTTAGAACAACAAAATAAAAATGGAGATTTAAATAAAAATATCAAGAAATTTTAACACTTAAAGTTTGATTTGTTGAATGAGAGGAGAATGAACTTGAATATGCAAATTGTGGAAAGAGGGGAAAGTAGTGAGGTTAGGGTTTCTAAAATCAACCTTAAACTGTATAAATTGGGTAAAATTAGGGTCACCTCTCCAAATGGGCTTTCTTGTTTTGTAAGAATAGAATTGGGAACTTAACGGGCCTAATAATTGGGTTTAAAATATATATATAAAGTTATGATTCAATAAGAAGTTAAATTTTTGGGGATTAAAAATGAATAATTTCTAAAGTTTGGTCCTCAAATGTAATTTGAAAATGAATAAATGTTTTATAAACTATAATTATTATTATTTTAAATAATTTAATATAGTAGTAATAATATAAAATCCAACTAGACGAGCGTACGCTGTTTAACTCTATAGGTGAAGTTGTATCGACACGTTTGAGATTTTACTTTAATTAGATATCTTAATTTAAGCAAATTCGCGGTCACTACAATTTTTGTGTCCCACTGATCTTGGGCGGAATTAGTAGCATCCCAATTTCCCAACAACTGGTATCAGAGCCTCGTTTGTGATATCTCTTGAAATTCTTAGTATGCTCTGTGGTTGCAGCATAGACTGATCTTTCACATCAGAAACGATTTCTCGGAAAATCACATTTTGTTCGAGTGGGAGTAATGGCGATAGACGAGAAAATTTCCAAAATTAATAAGTTTGATGGCAAAAATTTTGGATATTGGAAAATGCAAATGGAGGACTATTTGTACCAAAAGGACCTATATAAGCCGTTGAAAGAAAAGCCAGAAGACGAGAAAAACGACGAGTGGGAGGTGCTTGATCGAAAAGCACTCGGCGCAATTAGATTGACCCTATCAAAGTCGGTTGCTTTCAATATTAAAAATGAGAAGACAACGGTGTCTCTCATGGCAGCTCTATCCAGCATGTATGAACAGCCGTCTGCAGCAAACAAAGTTCATTTGATCAAGAAATTGTTCAATATGAAAATGACAGAAAGCGGGAGATTTGGAGAGCACCTGAACGAATTAAATGAGGTAGTAGACCAATTGACCACGGTGGAAATCACTTTAAGTGATGAAATTCGAGCACTATTAATTCTTGGGCAATTGCCTGAGAGCTGGAATGGCACAGTCACAGCCATCAGCAGCTCGGCCTGCAAGTCCAAATTGAAGTTCGATGACGTTGTAAGCATGATCTTGACTGAGGAGATCCGGAGACAGTCAGATTCAGCTTCAACTTCCGGGGCCGCTTTCAATGTAGATATTAGAGGCAGAAGTTCAAATAGAGAGCACGGGCGTGGATGGAGCAAGTCAAGGAATGGCAGACCGAGATCCAAAAATCATTGAAATTCCAACAAGTCTGTTGAATGTTGGAATTGTGGCCAGGTTGGGCACTACAAAAATCAATGTCGGACACCTCCAAAGGAAACGAAGAACAAGACTGAGGTCAATGTCGTGATCGAAGAAACACATGATGCTTTGATATGTTCCATAGAAAAGAAGGCCAACTATTGGTAATAGACTCTGGAGCATCTTTCCATGCCACCTCAAATCGACACTTTTTTGTAAATTATGTGTCGGGAAACTTTGGAGAAGTGTATCTTGGAGACGATCATCCTTGTATCGTGGTAGGCATAGGAGACGTGCAGATCAATCTCAATGGATCTGTATGGAAATTGAAGGACGTGAGACATATACTAGAGTTAAGGAAAAATTTGATCTCCATCAAACAGTTGTCGAGAGAAGGATGTGACATAAGCTTCTCTGGTGATAATTGGAAAATCACCAAGGGGGCCATGACAATTACACGTGGCAAGGATAGTGGCACCCTATATGCAACGGCGAATGCGTGTGTGACGATCGCAGTTGCTGAGAGCAAAGATGCGAATTTGTGGCACCAAAGACTTGGGCATATGAGTCAGAAAGGGCTCAAGTACATGCATGCAAAAGGGAAACTACCAGGGTTTCAGTCTATTGATTTAGACTTTTGTGAAAGTTGTATTTTCGGGAAGCAAAAACGGGCGAGTTTCATTACAAGTGGTAGAACTCTAAAGAAAGAGAAGCTTGAACTTGTCCATACAGATGTGTGGGGTCCAACAGCAGTTTCATCAATTGGCGCAAAGTCATACTTCGTGACTTTCATTGATGACCACTCGAGAAAAGTGTGGGTTTACTTCTTGAGATACAAATCCGATGTGTTCGAGGCGTTCAAGAAGTGGAAGGCCATGGTAGAAAATGAAACTGGTTTGCGAGTAAAGAAGTTGAGATCTGATAATGGTGGAGAGTACGAAGATTTGGCGTTCAAGAAATTTTGTTACCAAAATGGCATTAAGTTGGAGAGAACGTTGTCAGGAACACCGCAACAGAATGGAGTTGCAGAACGCATGAATCGAACGTTGACAGAAATAGCTAGAAGCATAAGCATACATGCAGGCCTGCCAAAACAGTTTTGGGCGGAAGCTGTCAATACGGCGGCATCCCTAGTTAATCGTGGACCGTCGGTACCATTGGAGTACAGGATACAGGAAGAAGTTTGGTGCGGGAAAGAAATGAAACCTTCTCATTTGAATGTATTTGGTTGCGTCGCATATGTGCACATTAGTGATAATGCTAGGAGTAAGTTAGACTCCGAATCACTAAAGTGTACTTTCGTTGGATATGGTGGTGACGAATTCGTGTACTGCTTTTGGGATGACCAGAACAAAAAGGTTGTTAGAAGTCGGGATGTCATATTCAATGAAAAGGTGATGTATAAAGACAGAAATGCAATGCAGTCCAATGACATAAACCATGATGATCCAATATATGTTGTTTCGGATGATACTCCAGAAGGCAGTATGTCGAAGCAGATAGATGAGAGTCTGCAGATAGAGGAGCCCGTATCAGATGCTGATTCATCACAGTCTCCAGCTCCGACCCCTATTGTTAGGAGGTCAAGTCGGCCTCATATTCCGAATCGAATGTACATGAACTACATGTTGCTCACTGACGCTGGTGAACCTGAATGCTATGACGAGGCATGTCAGGTGGGAGATTCTGTTAAGTGGGAGTTTGCAATGAAAGATGAGATAAAGTCTCTCATTTCCAATGAGACGTGGGAACTAGCCAAGTTGCCCAAAGGGAAGAAAGCTCTTAATAACAAATGGATGTACAGAGTCAAAGAAGAACATGATGGTTTGAAGAGATACAAGGCGAGATTGGTAGTCAAAGGTTTCCAGCAAAAAGAAGGAATTGACTACACAGAGATATTTTCGCCAGTTGTAAAGCTGACAACAATTCAATTAGTGTTGAGCATTGTTGCAGCGGAGGGCTTGCACTTGGAGCAGTTAGACGCGAAAACTGCTTTCCTCCATGGTGACTTAGAGGAGGAAATCTATATGCAGCAACCAGAAGGCTTCTCAGTTAAAGGAAAGGAAAAGCTGGTATGTAAATTGAGGAAGAGCCTATACGGTTTAAAGCAAGCGCCTAGATAGTGGTACAAGAAATTTGAGGATTTATGCCAGAAAAATGGCTACATGAAGTGTAATGCTGACTATTGTTGCTACTTCAGACGGTTCGAATCTAGCTATATCATATTGCTACTTTATGTCGATGACATGTTAGTAGCCGGTTCGGACATGGATGAAATCAAGAAGTTGAATAAGCAACTATCTGTGGAATTTGAAACGAAAGACTTGGGCAAAGCAAAGCAAATTGTAGGAATGAGAATTTGCAGAGACAAGCAAAAAGGTATTTTGTAGTTGTCGCAGGCCAAGTATATTGATCAAATCCTCCAAAGGTTCAACATGAGCAATGCAAAGCCCGTCAGCACGCCATTAGCTAATCATTTCTGTCTATCCAATGACCAGTCTCCTAAGACAGAGGAGGAAAGAAACTTCATGGCTAAAATTCCATATGCCTCAGCCATTGGAAGTTTGATGTATGCTATGGTTTGTACCAGACCAGATATTGCTCATGCAGTGGGAGTTGTGAGCAGATATATGGCAAATCCTGGAAAGCAGCATTGGGATGCAGTAAAATGGATATTGAGATATCTATGGGGAACTACTGAGAAATGCTTATGCTTTAGACGAGATGATATGACACTACGAGGTTTCGTAGATGCAGATTTTGCTGGCAAGGTAGATCGCAGGAGAAGCACTACAAGTTATGTCTTCACAGTTGGTGCTACTGCAGTTAGTTGGATTTTGCAGATACAGAAGATTGTTGCGTTATCAACTACAGAAGCAGAATACGTTGCAGTGACCGAGGCTAGCAAAGAGATGATATGGTTACAAGGTTTGTTGGCAGAATTGGGTTTTTACCAGGAGAAGACTGTCTTGCACAGTGACAGTCAGAGTGCGATACATCTGGCAAGGAATTCGACATTTCATTTAAGAACCAAACATATTGGACTCCGTTATCATTTCATCAGATCATTGTTGGAAGATGGAGTATTGAAGCTTGAAAAGATCCAAGGTAAGAAGAACCCAGCCGACATGATGACGAAGACAGTAACCAAGGAGAAACTGGAGCTGTGCTCAGCTTCAGTTAGTCTTCTGCAATGAAGACAGAAGAGATGAGGAGGTACAAGGACATGAGACGTCTCAGGGTAGGGATCCATTTGTCTCTAAGTGGGAGATTGTTGGAATACGGAGACAAATGTGGGCAAATTGTAAAAAAGAAAGGTGCAAAGAAGTCAAAAAGGGTGGCTCAAGAAACAAAGTGTGCAGGCTTTCTTAATGTCATTCGCATGCAAAATATCAGCTGCAATGTTTGTCAATTGTGTGCAGGATTAGGTGCAAGATTTTCTTCCACATTTGCCCCTCAACTTTTCCTATAAATTGATGTGCATTTTGCAGCTTCAAATACACCACAACACCACCAGAATACACCGACACAATAGCCATTGTGTAGAGAGAGTGTGAGAGTTTCAGTGTAGAAGTTATACACGAGAGATAAAAGTGAGTGGAGTGATAAAACCTTTGTGTAGGCAGAGAAAATACAGTGTGGTATTTTTGTACTCCTCCTTTTTTGATTGTAAAATATATTGGTGTGGGTCCGTGGACGTAGGCAATTTGGCCGAACCACGTTAAATCTCGATGTTTTATTATTTGTACTTATTTTAGTGTCAATTATTTTTTCTCAGTCGCATATATTATTTTTGTGTCCCACTAATCTTGGGTGAAATTAGTAGCGTCCTAATTTCCAACATGGTTATGGTTGTTTGCAAACGTCCGCCCCCTCCCCCCACCCCACCCACCCCCCGTCTCTTCCCCCTATTTTCTTTCCCTTCATTAGGTTGGGTATTTTTGTTTGTCAACAATCAATTATATTTTTTAAATTTATTTAATTAACTATCGATTGAACATTGTTACCTAACTTGTGCCTATTCAAGTTTTATTATTTATTTATTTATTTATTTTTTTGAATCTTAAACATTTTAACTTAAAACTTCACTTTTACTACTTGTTCAATGTAAAATTTAATTTTCAGCTAACACATTACAAATTAGTCCTCATTATTGGCCATATCTTGTGGTTGTCCCACTCTCAAAAAAAAAAAAAAAAAAAAAGGGTAAACGTGTGATTCATTTAAACGTTTTTCTCACTTAAAAAAAATAATTTTCTAGTGCTCAAACATATATAAATATCAATCACATACTGGAATAACTACGTGTCATTATCTATACATTCTATGGGGCTAAAATACCAAATTAGTATTTAAAAAACACACTTTTGACGATTTAGTGTTTTAAAAAATTTCGGCGAGAAATTGGTATTTAAAAATTGAGATTCCGCAATTAGATATCTTCCGTTGGCCGGCGGTAGAATCTTGATTAAAATAATATTATTTTCAAATTTTTGTATTTTTTGTTCATTTTCATTTTTTTTATAATTTCTTTATTTCTTTTATTCATATTCATATCTTAATTAATAATAATATAAATAAATAACAAAACAAAATAAGAAATAAAAAAGGGAAATTGGCGCAAATGGTCCCAAAAAAAGTTGGTTCAGTGGGATTTTGGTCCAAAATAATTTTTTTTTTGCATTAGATACGCGTACATTTTGATTTTAACTAACAGCTAATATAATTACTGTATCTTCGTAAAATAATAGGGAGGGGGAAGGAAGACGAAGAAGACGGCTGTTTCTTTTCTTTTTCTTTTTTCAATTTTAGTTTTATTAAATTTCTATATTGTCACATTGTCTATGTTTTCGATAATATTAAACTACAAATTTATGTAGATATAACAATAACAATAATTATTAGTTTTGTTTGTAATAAAAAATATTGACCGATAATTAATAATAAATGTAATTACTGTACATAAATAAAACTTTATTAGAAATATAATACTATAAAAATATACCAAATATAAAAAGTTCATAAAATTAAATCAATTTTTTTTTTAAAAAAATAACCCTACCCCCACCCCAACCCCCAAACAACACCACCACCGGACTGTTGGTGGTGGTTTCGAACCAACGCCGCTGGTGGTTGCAGCCGCTGGTGGTGACAACGGCTACAGCCACTAGATCTGGTACGGTGAAGAAATGAATCTATGGTGAATTGTGGATAATGGAAGAGAGATTGTGGAATGGAAGAGGAGAGCAATATAGGAAGAAATGACAATATTCCTCATGATAAGCTGGTGAAAGGCCCAATGTTTGAAGTAATTGGAGAATTTTGCTAGTTTTGTTTCTGGTTTCAACAATATGAAAAAGGGACATGAGCTCATTATTCCTCAACCATCATAATATTAAGTGCTTTTGTATTATCTTTATTTCACTTAGAAATCAATTCTACTTGTTACTATCTCAATATACCAATTTTTCTCATTTGGGGGTGGGCCCCTCGATACCCTCGGTTATCAATATATATATATACCAATTTTTGTCATTTGCAGCGGCCTTCACACAACCGATTATTTCTTCCTGAAGAAGTCACAACATAGGTGAAAGATCTAGCACCCCTCGAAGCGGTGGAATGATACCTCAAAACATGTTCAATTATGGATCACACGAAGTGTTGAATTAAGTCCCAGCTGTGGTTGACATATTTTCTCATTTTCGTTTATGTAAATCAAGAAAGAGACCTATGTTCTTTGCTGAGTTTTCCATTTGTTAAATTATTGGATTGGATATGTGATATTGTTAAATTGTTGGACAGATGATCTTGTTGATTTAGTTTTTGAAACAACGGTAATTAGTTTACCCAAATTCTATGTGGCCAAGCTTCAAGAATCTTGAGTAGAGTATATGAACATTTTATGAATTCTAGGTTATTTTTTTTTTATACAGAAGCAAAGTCATGCAAATGCATCACTAGCTTTGTATTGCTAGTTGACTATGGATAAATCTTGAAGTACACATACATGGGCGTGTGGCATTTGCCACACCCTAATAGGATGTGGCATAAATTGACCATTATGCCCCCCCGAATGTTGGGGGCCCCACCCTGACATACTAAATTCTGTACTTCAAGCACAACTTGTTGACTATTAACCATTCACTGTTATTACACTTATGCTATCAGGAGACATGGATTTGTTACAGGGGAATGTCAAAATTCATATTTTTTGCAGCAAGTCAGGATTTCATCGATTATATTCTCATAGTCATAGCTGTTGAAAAATAAGGGAGACTGTAATGGTGGCTTAAAAAATGTCATTCAGCAATGAGTTTGAGGACCTGCAAAATGATGATCTTTTATATATAGAAGATCATACCGTTTAGATGGAAATGACCAGAAGATGTTAAAGAAAACAAAATTCAAATTCTTCATCCTTTCACTGTAATACATCATGTTTTATAGAAGATCCTAAAAATAAAAGTTTCAAATATTATTAAAGGACAACTTTTGAGACAACAGTGCAAAATATAACATTGCAATTCGAAACAAATTTCCCAATATGCACTACATGCCTTCACTTCTCTTCTTTGTGAGGTTTATATAGGCTGGAGCTTGTTTTCTCTTTGGTTTGTCGAGCTTCTCCTTACTAGGGTACAACAGTGTATACATTTCTCAAGGGTGGCCAAGCATCCTTTTTTATTTTATTTTTTATTTTTTTATATTATAAATTAAATTCATAATATAATTAATTTATATTTAATAATAATCACGTGTTAATTATTTACGAAATTGTACTTTATAGAATTGGCATCTGAGCTCTGTTTTGGAGAAATAATATATCGATTAGGGGTAGCTTGACGCCACTAGTCAAACTCACAGCTATGCAATGAAGTACGATGGATTTTGAGCATCCGAATATGTTTAGACAGCGAAATCAGTGTGTTTCTATTTTCGGAGTAATTTCGATTTTTTGTTTCAATATAAATTCATGATACATTATGAATAAATTAATTATATATTATGAATTAACAAAAAAAGAATGGCCATGCTCGGCCAAGGATGGCCGAGCATTCTATTGAGCATCCTTCAAGGATGCTTGGCCCAAGGTGGCCGAGCATCGTTGGAGGACGCTCGGGCATCCTTGGTCGAGCATCCAACATGCATGGTCGGCCACTGATGGTCGACATTTCACTTTCGGCCTCGCCCGTCCATAGCCGACTATAGGGCTATATTCGTCTTGCTGCGAAAAATGTGGGTGCGAGGAATAAATTGTCGGGTGTATGTAGCGCGACTCTTGTACAAATTGATTCAATTGTACAAATTGAAATTGGAGTGTTTGGCACCCACATTAAGAGTGTCCACATGTCATTGAACTTCTATCTTAAAACATTGGATCATTTTCTATTAAGGATCAAGATGATTTGTTAAATCTATTTATCAAATATATTGGTCAGGGGGACGGTCTCATTAATTAAAATTAAAATAATAAATTCTATTGCTAATATTTCGTTAGATATGGGTTCTATGGACAAAGATGAATCAAAATTAATTATATTGCTAAAAGAAGAAAATATTATTAATTTAAAAATAAAAAAATCATTAGATTGCAACGATTTTTCCTTAAAAATGAAAAATAAAATATTTTAAATTGCGATATATCTTTAAATTACAAGATTTCATCGAAATTAGATTCATACAATTCGTAAAAGTGCAGATATTAAGCTGATTATTTTAGAATAATTAATTTTTCATAAATAATTAGCTAAAAATGAAATTTAATTAAAACAAATTATATTACAATTAATTAAAATTAATAATACTGTTAAGATTAAATTGCACTTGGTTTCATTGAATGCAAATTGACACAGTTTCATTCGACGAAAATTAATCAAAATTAATTGTATTACTAAAATAGAAAAATAGTATTAATTAAAAAACAAATAATAATTAAAATAAATTAGATTGCAATGGTTTGCAAGATTTCCCCTAAAAAATGAAGGATATCTTTTGACTTGCAAAATAGTTTTTAATTGTAAGATATCTTTAAAATTAGATACATGTGATTCTTAAAACTACGACTAAAAAATTAATTATTTTAGAAATAATAATTTTTAATAAAAAGTTAGCTAAGAAAAGAATTAATTATATTTCTTAGATTTAATTAGATATATTTCCAATTGGCCGAAAATTGACACAATTTTATTGGATGAAAGTTAATCAAAATTAATGAAATTGCTAAAAGAGGAGAAGTATAATTTTTCCAAAAATGAAAAATAATTAAAATTACTTTGATTACTACGGGGAAGAAAAATGTGCTTCCGAAATTAATTGATCTTTTTCCATAGTCATAGGCGGAGCTACGTTAGGGCCAGTGCGGTCCATGGACCGCACTGGCTTTTGCGGCACCACTGTTACTAGGGTTCAGCAAGAAGAAGAAGAGGAGAAGACGTAGAAAATGGCGTTCTCATTTTTCTCTACAAATCTGAAGCTGCACTGCGAGGAAGACGATGAGTACAAAATTAGGGCTTTGTCTTTATTTTAATAGTAGTTGGGCTATGACTTTATTGGATTTAATGGCCTGGGTGTAGTTGGGCTATTGGAAATTGTATTTGTATGAAGAAGATAACTTATTTGGGTTTGGGTTGGGTTTCAACATATGGTGATCAAGTGGGCTTGAGTTAAAGTAATGATGGGCTTGTGCCTTACTAATATTTGGTGTGACGTATATGCTGGTTCAGCCCCTATTTTGCCATGAATATTTACGTATGTTTTATATAATGTAACTAAAAAAATTCGCGGTTATCCTTCCAAAATTAAAAAAAAAAAATCAACAGTTTATATGTTTTGTATTTGAGAAAAAAATTTGTACTCTTAGACAAATATTATTGTTAGTTCTTTTAATTATTTATTACAAATAATTAAATTTGGTTCTAATTTATTGATTAGGTAATTTTCTTTCACGTATTTAATTGAATATTTCAATCTATTCATTTTTTTAAATGAGTTCTAAGTTGAAGTATAAGAAGCCTTTGATGAGTGAAAAAGTTTATGAAATGGTAAAATGCAATTGTGGTTGAAGTTGAAATTGAATTTGGTTAATTTGGTTTGATTATTTATACTTGAATATGATTAATTGCATTGTTAAATTGGATAATTCATTCAATGATTGTTAAATGTGATAAATTATTTTTGTTGGACATTTCAAATATTGTAAAAAAACAGTTGCTTAAGAAAATGTGCAACAAGTGCAAAGCACAAATATGGCTTAGGAAAGCACAAATGGATGAATGATAACCTAGTTGTTTATATAGGGAGCGATATTTTCAAAAATTGCTGACAAAATCATTGTAAAACGATTTCAAAATATAAAAACTCGTAAAGAATAATTATAAGGTACGATATTTCTATTTTCTTTTAGCATTAAAGTATATTTTATTTTTTGTTGCCAATAATTTTGGACCGCACTGAGCTAGAATCCTGGCTTCGCCACTGTCCATAGTTTAAAATAAAGTTAAGTTAACACCTATAAGATTTTGGATTCCGAAAATTGAGATGTTACATCTTATTATAGAGTGAGTCGAATAATCATTAGTCCCTAGTTAACTTCATTTACTTTTTCACTATCATTCGTTTTTCAAAACATTCTTTTCTTTTGATTCTCATATGTATTTTTTATTTTCTAGAATATTTCTTTTAAGTTACAGTTTGTGGAAAAACATTAATATTTTTTTGTTGTATAATTAAGGGTGTTTCAAAGAATCTGCTCTTTTTTTTTTTTTTTTAAAGTACCAAGCTCCAAAATTGGGTCTTCAATAGTAATAATTGTTTGTTTTGACACTACTCCAACCAACAATTGTATAATAATTCTTTGGTGCAATCTATCACTCTCGCTAGTGAATAAGTCCAAGAATTCTTATTAAACAATTGGCTATCGACTCAATCAATTATTGGAATTATACGATTCAAATATAATATTTTAATTGGCTTTCGACTATGTTAAATATTTATCTGAGTTTCTATCTCCTAAATAAATATTAAGAAGCCTAACCACTCTAAGTTATTTATTTTATAATGATTTTTATTAGTTGAGATTTTATTTAATTTTTAGGTATTGTTGATTAAATTGTATATTTTAAGTATTAATCATATATGTTTCAATTTATTTATCTTATCCAAATTAATTTAAATTTTATATCGACTCATTCAATATTTAATATATTGAATATGTTAAATTAGTGAGTTTATAACTAATATGCTGAAAAAATAAAATATCAGTAACACATACATTAAAATGTAGAAATAAAAGCCTTCGATTAAACCATCACTAAGGGGCGTGGACGCGGATCAAAATTTTCTAGTGGGGCGGGGACGGGGAATGAATGTTGCCATTCTATCTGCATGAAAAAGTAAAGATGGGGATCAAGAAACGAAACGATCAAGTTTCGAGTCGAGTCAATAAAGGAAGGAAGAAAGTCATTTTTTAGTCGGGGGATTGGATTTAGCTTTATTATAGGAAAGAAAGATTTTCTCAACAAAGGCGGTCAAAGTTGCAACACCGAGGCAACGGACCCTTTCAAGTCATTGAGAAAGTGAACGACAATGGTTACAAGTTGGACCTTCCATGTGAGTATACTGTCTCGACTACCTTTAATGTATATGATTTTGTTCCGTTTGATACATGTGATGATTCCTGGATGAATCTGCTTGAAGCGGGAGTGGATGATATGATTCAAGCTAGCTCAACATCGATTGACCCACTTCGAATGCCGTTTGGGCCGATCACACGTGGTGGGAGCAAACAAGTTAAAGATGACGATGACGAGTTTAGTTGAAGAAGATTGGAGAAACATCTTTAAAGATACATCTCAAGCCTTGGGACGAAGATTGGAAGCCAAAGACGAGAAGGAAGTTCACCTATTGAGCATCGGGACCCATCCCATACAAGAAATGATGATTAGGTTCAAAATAGTGCGAAGGAAGAGCCCGGGGAACAAAAATGTAATTTTTGAAAAAAAGATTGAACCATGCGACCGCCCATGCAATCTCATGGCTATATTTGAAGCCCAGGCCAGTGATATTATTAGATATTTTGGAATATTTGTATATTTTAATATATTTCTATTCTAACTCTTGAACAAGGTTGGCTATTCTTAGACTTGTGTAACTAGCCATTTGCTTCATTTTTTATACAACTTTGAAGAATATATGAAGCTTTGTTTTGTGAGTCGAGTTTTTTCCTCATCTTATTATTCATTGGACATCGAACTTATCAATAGGGATGACAAAAAAAACAGTGAAAATTGAAAACCATGGTTATCCGAACCGAACGGGGCGAAAATACCATAACTGATAAGTCGATGGGGCAAATATGATTTTTTATTTTCCTGACCCAGTGTGGGTCGGTCGGTTACAGTTGGGGAAAAAAACCAAACCGAACCGTTTACCCGCTAGGATGGTTTTCTAGCTTGGTGCTCCGACATAATAATTAATGAATTGTGCAATTATGTTCACAAATTGTTGGTTAGTTGAGTTGGTTAGCTGTGGCGTCTTGCAACCAAAACCTCGAGTTCGAGTCCTCCTCCATGCAATTAGTTTGTTTATATAGAAATTTTTATTAAAAAAAAGGTTTTCAAAACGGTTCAAAACCTTGAACCGAACCGAATTGAAACACCACCGGTTTGGTTCGGTTATGGTTACGGATTTTAACCACCGGTTCGGTTTACGGTTCTAGCCGAACAGTCCCTGAACCAACTCGTTGCCAACCCTATTTATCGAGAACGTGATCAATTCTCGTGGTGTTCGAAACACGTCGAATTGACGTTTTCACATCCATTGGAAGTTATTGCCACACCGGGAGACGGAGATAGGCCAGATCACCTACCGAGTTAGCTTTTTTTGGATTTATATAATCTTGTGCGGGTTGCGTTGGATTTGTTCTAACAAGATTTGCATCTTGTACTTGTAACCCTTGAAGCCCTAGACTGTATCTATAAATAAAGTGTTTGGCTCTCATAATAAGATACACAATCTTATGGTTTTCTCTACTACTCTTTTACTCTCTGTTTATAAAATATTGTCAACACAAAACGCTCAAGATTTTTTTTCACTTCTATAGGTTTCTGTCCATAGTAGTGATTCTCATAGAAATTCTTCCATGAAAACATTTTTTCCAAAATAATCTTTTCGTTTTTAACTTGGGTCTGAAATAAAATTGCAACCAATAGCCATTGATCTTTACAAAAGAAAAAAATGGATTGGTTGGCAGCCATGGTTTTCATCTCAAATCCTTTGAATCTTTTCTAAATCTATCAAATCCTTTGAATCTATTAAATCCTTTTAACTAACAGATCTTTGCATCAACTGGCCCATTTCTTTTATTATTATATTTGGGAAGTTTTATATCCTGGCAGTGTCTTGAGTCTTTTGTTGATTCTACTGTTTTTCTAATTTTTATTTTTTTGTTAATCAAGATTTTGTATAAATATCTTTTTGATTTGATTTCCAACATTATCATATATCAATAATATATATGATTAGTATGAAATCAATTTGATAAGTGAAATAATTTTTCAATTCAATGACAATATTATTTCTAATTGTGACACGAAATAGTCTACCAGTTAATGGTGGGATCAATTCAAATTTTTATGGTTATGGTGGATTTTGTTTCTTTTGCGTATGTTACTTGGTTTCAAAATATTAATTTTTTTCTCATGTCTTTACGCGCAAATATGATTGGATAACCAATATTCGATTTTAATGAATTTTGGGCTTGCAATTCTTTATGAGATGTTGACAATATTGTTGTTTTATTATATGAAAGGGTCATGAAATTTTTTTCTTGATTAATACTCCTTTTAAGACAATTGTGGCAGTCAATTACATAATGAATGCAAATTTGACAATCATATTGTCGTGTTTTATCAAGCTGTATAACGGTAGTTGCTAATTCACAAGCGATTGATCCCCTTACGTTATGATTAATATGATGTCTATGGGATCAAGTTGTTTATTACAATTTATCATGCTTTCCAGAAGAAACCCAATATTCTAATTTTCAATAGTCCGAAAGATTATTAAGATATATTATTTGTTGATTACTAAAGAACCCAAACTTCATCTCTTTTAATTTCGTTGTGGTTTCTAAAGAAATACAACTTTATCTCATCATATGGCGTTCTCCACAAGAGTGCAATATATGAGATTCACAATATGGGTTTTCTTGAAGAAAAATACAATATAAATATTCTAGAAGGGCATTTTGTTGTTGCTCCTAAAGAAGCAATTTTATTTTTCTGCTTTATTTAATTATAACCATTAGTTAATTTTTACCATTGCATCATTTACTTTAAGGTAGTTCTTTCAATTAGATCAAACCAAGTCATTGCACAACTAATTGTAATATTTTTGAAGAATACAACATGCTCTCGAAGAGCGATCTAGATAAGATCAAGTTTATTTAGTAACTTAATATTTTCAAAGAATATTGAACAATTGCTCCTAATATAACAATAGTCTAAATCAATATTTACTTTTGAAGAAAATAAGCATCATACATAAATCTTTATAGATTATATATCATTGCTCTTGAATATAAATTTTATGTTGTTGCTCCTGAAGAGTACATATGCTAATGCATATTACTTAGTTGATCTCGAAGATCAACTATAGATGCATAAACTATGATCGACTCTAGAAGATTCATTTGATACATTGCAGTATGGTTTCTTGTCGATACACTATTTTCTAATTCTCAATGATTGTGAAGATAATTATTGCAATCTATATGTTAGTTAGTTTAGTTTTTGAATAATATAAATTAATATTCTAGAAGAATATGATTGGCTCCTGAAGAGTCCTATTAACATACACTATCAGTCATATTTTTCTAAAGAAACATGATTTGCTCAAATTCTAATAGTCATCTTGAAGATTATTGCCCAATATAATCTGATCTTCAAGAGCCTATAAATTGTGGTCGGTTTCCTGCAGAAACGTGATTCGTTGAACTTTATTAATGATTATACAGATTAATTCGTTTTGGTTCTTGAAGAACACAACTTGAGCTCACCGTATTCCAATTAAATATTTTGTGCTTCTGAAGAGCTCGATATATGAGATTTGTAATTTGTTCTTTTTCTGAAGAAAAACTAAATAAATTAATATTCTTGAAGAATTTTTGTGACCCCTTAAAAAAATAATTCTTTTCTCGATTTGTGGATCTTCAAAATTATCCTATTTGTTCCAAATGGATGGAACACATTTTGTATGAAACACATTTCCTACAACGAAGACTAGCATTATTATTGGATTGGTTTACCCTAGTCTTACGCCAAGATACAGTTCCAATTAGAAGATTCATCTTTTTGTCTAAAAGGAGAAGTTGAAGAACATTATAGAGCTAATGAAAGAATAGATGAAAGTGATGCTTTTCTCAGATGAATATGCCAAATTTCAAATTTCCTTCTGGATTTGGGGGAGTAAAGAAGAAAAAAATTATCTTCTCATTTTGTTGAAATATATTTTGTACCTAATTTAGGAATAACAACTACTTGAATTATGAGTGTTATGATCTTTATCTATATTTTGTACTCATTTTCGGAGTAAACATTTGCCTTATAAAATATTAATCTTTGTTACATATATTTTGCAATTCTTGATTATGATTTAAATTATAAGTCAAAAAGTAATTTGAAAAATAAAATTAATATTAATAAAATTGGTTATTGTAATTTGTGTTGGTCATCAAATTTCTGACAACCAAATCGAGCTGTTGGAAATTTCCGACAATATCGTATAGCTGTTAGAAATTTCCGACAACTGAATAATAGCCGTCGGACCTCTGTGACGGTTGCATAGTGGTCAAAAATTTCTGACGATTGAATATTGTCATCGAAAATTTCCGACGGCAACATAATTGCCGTCAGAGAGTATCACTGACAAAGCTTTCATTGACAAGATTTATGACAGTGGGCAGGCATCAGTATAAATTGTTTGTGATGGTAGACTGCGCTTTTATGATGGAAAATTTCCATCAGAAAAACCAGAAATTCTGGTAGTGATTGAGATATTGAAGTTCACTTAATTATTCAAATTAGAACGATTGGAATAGTTTGATTTGTTTTGGAGTTTGTTTTAATTTGCTAAGATTAAGGATCTAGAACATTTTGTAAGCTTTCTAATACAAATGATCTTGATTCTTATTTATCTCCTTCATTTATTATATTATCTTTTATGTACATTGAAACTTCAAATCTTTATTTTTAATTATCATTCAAATCTTCAATTTTCACAGTGCCTAATATGGATAATCTTTAGGTGATAGGATAGCATTTTACTTTTCGATTTTCAATGAGTGATTTGCATCTACCATTACTTGCCAAATTCCACTAGGAAAGAGTATAAAGACTTGGCCCATGGATGATGTATAACTAAACCTTAATTAAACTCTGACCCTAACAAGTAAGACTCAAAAGACCTCTTCCAGCAAATCGACACTTCTGCTGATTCAGGTAGTAGTGTTGCTTTTTAATATGCTAAATATTTTGATTTTTATTCACATGATTGCAAATTAGAAACAAGAAATAACAAAGAATAATATGATTTGACTTGCTATATATATGCCACTAACTTCCACTTTCACATGGGCATCCACAAAGTGATTCACCACAACTCAATTTGTTCATTAATAAAATGCTTCTAGTATTTAAGTTTAGTCTCTTCCCTTAGTTCCTTTATTTCTCTATTCTTCTTTTTCATTGCTTCATTTACCTTATTTTCTTTCTTTACAGCTTTCCCTCCTTTAGTTTGTTAGGTTGTCAGTTACTTATATGATGATGCGGGCCAGTTTAATTTACTGTTCTTTCCTTTAGTGATGCTTGCTTTTTTAAGTAGAAATCCTCTTAGCATTTGTATTTTGAGTTTGTTGAATAAATAAAAAATAGACTAAAGAAACACCCGAAGTTGTTCATGGTATCAAAGCTTAATACTTGATTAATCATGGGAGAAGATCAAACTCCATCAAGAAACAAGACAGGACGTAATGGGAGAAATTGAAATAGATGACCCAAGAACAACACGGATCAGGGGCAAGGATATAACAAGGATCAACTTCACCTATAGAACTTCGATTACCCTAGAGGCAACATTCGTCTGCCTCAGTGTTAGCTTCCAGCACTCAGATTCATCCTGCAGTAGCCAAATGATCTACAACCCGTAACACCCACAAAATGGAGAAAATCTACATAGCATGCATTAACTGAAAAACAATTGCAGAAATGAAATTGCAAAATAAAAGAAAATCTTTTGTTGTTTTTTTTTTTTTGAAAAATGCAATTGAAGCACACAAAAAGTAAATGTTAAGTAAAAAAAAATAAAGAGGATCCCATTTTTATAAAGAAGTGGGATCAATGGGGTAAACAAGCTCAAAAGGAACAAACTTATTTTCATAAGCTTTCAAATCAACTTTCCTAATCCATCCTTGTTTCCCTTTCAAGTTGGTTGTAGAGACTTTTTTTCTAGAACACTTGTTTGTCATACTTTTGGAAAATTTAGGACAACAAGGCTTCTTATGTCTTCTAACCCCACAATGGTAGCATATAGGTACAAACATGCATCGACCACTATTCTCATTTTTACCTTTACCTTCACTTTGTGTTATCTTGAATTATTACTAGATGTAAAGGACCTAGAACTGGGTGTAGATTTTTGGGGATTATACTTATCATGATAAGACTTAGTCATGCTCAAGGAATGTGACGTAACAAATTTATCATGATTAGATTTACCATAGTGAAGGCATACATGAGAAGAAGAGTATTTACTTGGAGCTTCGGCTCTCATACGAGTTTGAGTGAAGTTCTTCTTCTTTTCGATAGGACCTCTCGATTTCTGAGAATAGATAGATGGTCCTTGCTTCTGATTCTGGATCCTAATATGTGCAGATGTATCTGCTTTGACTCTTGATATGTCAGATGTATTTGGAGTAGGTTCTTGCAGACATGTCCTGGATACAATTCTATTAGCTAGCACCTAAGTGTGATGGACAACTCCAGTGTTATCTACAGTAGCACAAGTCAGTTTGATCCTTCCTTCAGTTTGAGTTTGTTTGGGCCTAAGCACCGTCTTATTTGTTTCGGTCTGGATGCATCTGATCCCAACCAGTGCAGATGTAGTAAGTTTACTACATGAGGGGTTTGATGCATCCTGTCTGCTATTGGAGGCTGCCGATGCAACTGGAGGCAGAATAGCTTCACCGCTATCTCTTGTTGCCGTTTGGTGATCATTTCCTTTACTACTTTGTTTCATAAAGACAATATGATCACTTGCTGTGCCTTTTCCTTTTCCTTCGTAACCAAGACCTGATTTATCATCGGATGGTCTTCTACAGCTAAGAATTTCATCAAGTCTGGCTGTGCCAAGAACAAGTTGTTTGCTCTTCTCATGAGCTTTAGCAAGCTGATCTATGAGTTTGGCAATCTCGCAATTCTTCCCAATTTCAAAGTGCTTGTTCTTCTCTTGAGTTATAGTTAACTCGTCTCCTAGTCTAGCAATCTCATCATCTTTATCTTTTTTAGATTGGGTAAAAGATTGTCTGCTAAACTCAAGCACGATCTCCAATATATCTATCTGTTCTTCTACCTTTCGAAACTTTTCTTTCAGCTCCTCAGATCTCGGGCTAGATGCATCTGCGTTAACACCTGCAGAAGGAAAATTTATAGAATTAGCACCAGATGAATCTAGAGCAGTAAGAGTAATTACGTGATTTTCAGATCTGTCTGAGCCCGAGTCAGATGTCTTTGTCTCTTCATCACTCAGTATGATATTCCTTGTTCTTTTCAAAGTGTTTGCACATTTTGAGGCGGTATGCCCATAGCCTTCACACTCTTCACACTTTATGCGTTTCTTACTCTTTCTCTTGGAGGAGTTTGAATTGCTTTTGAGGTACTTTTTGAACTCCTTTATAAGGACAACCATTGTTTCATCATCTGCATTGTTGCCAGATTCGTCTGGATCCTCACTGTTACTGTTAGATTTATCTGGATCCACACAGTTTGCCTTAAAAACGATTCAAGATTTCTTGTTATTCTTGCATTGGCCCAAATACATCTCAAAGGTCATAAGGTTACCTACAAGTTCATCAACTCTGATAGATGAGAGATCCTTGCTTTCTTCAATCGCGGTTACCTTTGCGTTGAAGCGGTCCGGTAGAGATTGGAGTATTTTCTTCACGATCTGTTCCTTAGTAAATCCTTGACCGAGGGATTGTGCCGCATTTGTGAGGTCACTTAGCCTTGCATAAAAGCTTCTAAAGTCCTCATTCTCATCCATGATGATAACTTCAAATTCATGAGTAATCATCTACAACCTAGATGATTTGACTGCAGTGGCACCTTCATTTGCAATCTTTAGGGCATCCCAAGCTTTCTTAGCCATCCTTAACGAGGAAATCAACTTGAATTGATCAGCATCCACATGTGAAGCAATAGCATTTAGGGCTTTACAATTATAAGAAGCAGCAATACGTTGTGGATTAGTAAAAGTACTTCTAGGTTTAGCAGATACGACTCCATTAACAGTGACAGTGGGTGCAGTGTAACCATCAAGAATAGTAGTCCAACATCGTTCATCAATGGATTGAATATATATTTCCATCCTAATTTTCCAATAGGGATAGTTATATCCATTGAGAATAGGGGGTCTAGGAGTAGTAGGCGACTCCATTTAGACAATTGGATCTCACTTCCTAGAAGTGAACCTGCTCTGATAACAATTGAAAGTTTAGAGTTGTCTAAGTAATCTGATTTTAGTGATCAGATACATCTGTGTTATATTCTGTTACTCAGATTTAACAGGTGACAGTTTACTGTTTAATACAAGATGTGTCTGTAAATCGCCGTAGCCTAGATGCGTTTACGTATACTAGATGCGTTTGGGTCGTGATTGCTGAAATTAACAGAATGCAGAAAAGTAAACAGTAAGAACACATAATTTTTAACGTGAAAACCCAATTGGGAAAAAACCACGTGCTCGTCGCCTACGAGCAAAACCTACCAACCAAATCCAATCAGTTTAAAACTTTACAATGGAAATCAAAGGCAACAATTATACATAATTGATTGCAACATCTAAAAAATAAATGAAAGAACTCCCTATTCGATCTTCCTTAGCCTTTAATGCGAGCAGACGTCCTGTCTCTCTTCAATGATTCCTTGTAACCGCGTTCCCGCAACGAATCTACACCTCCCATGTTGATTCCTTCAAGTTGTGGGCAAATTGGTTGTAGGACTCCCTTCCGGAGATTCAAACTCTGATCTTTATCAAGAGTGGTTTCACACGTAATTAATCAATGAAGATTGAAGAATACATGCACGGGTAGGGAGAAGGACACGTTTCTTGAGTGTATAGGGGGCTGATTTTTATCTCCTACGAACGTGTACAATAATCCTCCATATTGTGATGTTTTAATACTACTTGATTGTCTTGTCATGCAAGTAACCTAGTTTCCTTAAAACACCAACTCCTCCAATGAATAAAATAACTTATTAGTTGTAGGATAAGAAAATGAGGTAAATACAAAATATAGAATGATAATCTTACCTTATCTTGTATCAAGTTTATATGGAGTAATAAATCGGATACATTGAATGTGGACACTAGTTAAGGTATTTTTCGTCCCTAACAATTCTAGTGCCCAATGGACTCCCATTTGTTAGTAAACATGATATATAATAAGGAATTATAACATTAAAAATTAAAATCATGATAACACTAAAATTCCATGTGATAATAAGTGCATAAAAAATTCATGCTACTTTTGATGAAGTTGGATCAACCAGTGCTATGAACGTTGATGATAAAAATAGGCAACCAACTCAATGTAAGTGTATTGTTTAAACTAGAAATGATGTTGTAGTTTTATAATTTTGTACAAGCCTTCTTATTTCGTTTTTTAATAGTTTTGTTATTATTATTTTTCAAATATCATGAATTTAACTAGTGTCCATTCACCTCAATGTAAGTATTTTGTCCAAATCGATATTGATCATTATAAGTTTATAATTTTGTGGAAAATCCAATTTCTTTTAATTTTGTCACTTATTCGTTAATTAAGAATACAATAATTGAAGTAATCTAGATTGATTTTGAAATAATTTGTTGTTTAGTTATCTAATGGATGTATTCAAAATCTATATATATATAAAAACAACCTTTTTTCCCTCCAAAACATCCTTCTTTTTTTAATTTTTAATTAATTTTTAATTCCACATCATTATATTTTCCCTCCCAATGCATTTTTCCTAAAATAGACATTATCTTTACCTTAAATAGATGTTATCCTTTTTAATGATATTCTTTTTATTGTATAGATCATCATTATATTCAGCATTAATGTTCTTTTTTACTTTTTAATTTAATTATATTTTTTATTTGTTACCTAACCTAATCTCCAATACAATTATTTTTTCCAACAATTAAAGATAATAAATTAAAACATGACTTGAAAGAATTCAATAAATTGTCTCTGATAAATTATTATAGAAATAATTGTTCTTTCTTTACACTAAAAAATTTCATGTTCATCGTTTTTCCTCATTTTTTTGGCTATGATTAATTTATAAAGCAAATTTATGGATTGATTTTACTTTCTTCAAATTATTAGAATTTTTTGCATTTGTATCATCAATTTCTTTATCCAAACAATTTCTAATACAATTTATTATTTTTTTTTACAACTATATATAGTAGAATTATTTTTTAGAATAGTCACATTCTTCTTCTTCCTAAGTTGATCATTAGGTTGGAAAGAGGTCAATTATTTTTGTTTATAATTATATGAAATAAATTAAAATATGAATTTAAAGAATTCGATGAATTGTCTATCATAAATTGTTGAAACAATTGTTCCCTCTTACCAATAAATTTTTTTCTTCATCTTTTCTTTTTTGTCGTTGCTGTCATTAACTTTTTATACCACTAAACTGACTCCACATAATTTTTTTTTTAATTGTGAAGGTAACTTTGTGGATTGATTTTACTTTGTTTCATCAATAGCCAAATAATTCTCATGCGTTGGATGACACATTGCTAGCATCTCTATCTAATGAGATATTCCTATACAACAGGGACGATAATTTACATCCATTTGATTTACATTCTTTTGAATCACTTATGGTGAACAAACACGTTTACTTTTTTGCAGTGATAAATTTTTTAAATATCATTGGGATGAGTCGACATATTATTTCAAAATATAAGTTTAAGTTCTTATATTAGGTATACTTCATGTGATGCAGAGCTAATTTTTTTTCCATTGAATTTTTTATTTTCTCAGGCCGTTCGATGGTTTTAGTTGACATTTCGATTAATGGTTTGTTAAAACAAATGTTAAATATATGTATGTAAATAATAAATTATTTATTCAATAATAATAATAATAATAATAATAATAATAATAATAATAATAATAATAATCATCTTTAAAATCATGTTTTTGGAAAACGTGATTTTTTAAATTCTAAACAAAGCACTTGATTTTAGCAAATTGAAAAGTAAATGTACACTTTTCCAGAAGTTTCCTTTTTTTTTATAATTTACATAATTTACTACAAAATAATTCTTTTTATGATTGAATTTTTTTGTATATTTGCCTAGGTAGGACTTGATCATCAAAGTAAAGAATGTGAGGAATCTCACGGGTTGAAATACTAACCTCATTCCTGCCCCGTCGGTCGGCATTTCTGGGGAAGTAGACATTTTTATAAAAAATAATACATTAAGCCGTGCACATATATTCCATCTGTGAACATACTCTATAGTTTATGCTTTAAAAAACAAAAAAAAGAAACCAGAAAAACTTATTTTATTGCTTACCAATAAAATAAGAATATTGGATTTCTAAAATATTTTTCTACACAAATATAAATTAATTTTTTTATATAAATTAATTAATATATATTAAAAATTAGTTAACATCTATATATATATATATAAAAGCAGCATTTTTTCCCTCCAAAACACATTCCTAATTTTTCATGCCTATTGAATTTGCCTAATATAAACTTCTATCTATATATAGAATAATTTTTATATATAGAAAATGAGGCCTTTTTCTTATTACATTTTTTTATTATCGTAAATCCGTTTTCCCGCTTAAAATAAACTCTCTTTTTATTTTTTTTCCTAATCCATATCCAACTCTCTTTTATTTTTTTCCCTAATATATTAATATTAATGTATAGAGATTTTATTTAATTATTTCTACCCTACTTTACCCCATCTCATAATATCTAAATATTCTCTCTATCATTTCCTCTTTTTTTTTTTATTTTCTACGTATAAAACATAATAATTTGTGATTCTATTTTGCTCGACTTGATGAGAGTTTTAAAACAAGTATACTATCAATATATAGATTTTTATTTTTTAAAAAAATTAAAATTTACCCCAAATATATAAATTAGTACCCAACTTAAATATAAATTGATATTAATATAGATTAATAACTACTGATGTAATAAAATTAAAAAATTTTGATAATTTGTTACGACACTTAATTGATGTTTTTGCGTAAAATTTAAATATAATAAGCTATTTCATTATTTTGCACTTTAACATCCAAACTTCAATAACAAATAACAAATTTAATTTGTGACCTCATTAGCTTCTGTTATTATTAGTTGTAATTTAGTTTATTGGGAAAAGTATTATATATTTTTCTTTCAAATATTACAAATTTCAATTTGTTTTTCTATTTTTTCTTTCAAATCTTCAATTAATATATATTTATGTGTCGAATAATATAAGGGTGTTCCGAGAATTGGAATGAATGTTTAACTGATTGTTTTTTCATAATTTTGGTATTTAAAAAATAAAATTATTTAAAATTAACCGTTTTTACTAAGATTTAATTTTTATGCCATAAAAAATTACCATTGATTAAATTTTTGCATAAAAATTCAAATAAAAATTTAATATTAAAATTAAAAAATAAGATCAGAAATAATTAATTATTTTTGTAAATAATTAACTAAGAAAAAAAATAATTAAAATTAACAATCCTACTAAGATTCAATTTTTTTACACTACAAAATTACGATTCATTAAAGTTTTACACAAAAATAAAAAAAAAAACTTACTAGCAGCTGGCTCAAGTTTGAGACAAAATTCACTACTATAATCCCCAATGGGTACTAAAAAATTTAAAAATTAGGTTGGACCCAATAATTAATTTTAGAAACAATCAATTATTTTTATAAATAATAAGCTAAAGAATAAAAGTTAATTAAAATTAGCAATTTCTATAAAATTTAATTTTTTGAGTGATGAAAAATTACAATTTATTAAATTTTTACATAAAAATTCAAATAAATATGTGACATGAAAATTAAAAACTTAGCTTGGACCTTTTATTAATTTTAGAAAGAATTTATTATTTTTAAAAATAATAATTACCTAATGAATGAAAATTAATTAAAATTAGTGATTTCACTAAAATTTAATTTTGATGGGATAAAAAATTACAATTTATTTAATTTTTAAATAAAATGTTAAAATAAATGTATAAGATCAATTTATTGAATATATATTTATATCTTTTAAATTCTAAGATATCTTTTCAATTGTAAGATATTTTTTAAATTGGATTCATATAATTCTTAAAATTATGGCTATCAAGCCAATTATTTTGGAACTAATTATTTCTTAGAAATAATTAAATTAAATACAAAAATTAAATATGATTATTTAAACTATTATTAATTAAAACAATAAATTGTATTGCCAATATTTAGCTAGACATGGGTTTAGTGGGCAAAGATTGATAAAAATTAATTACATTGTTAAAAGGAAAAATATAATTAATTTAAAAAATAAAAGAAATCATTAAATTGTTGGGGGTTTTCCCTACAAAAATGAAAAAAAACCTTTAAATTGTAATAGATCTTTTAAATTACAAGATTTCTTCAAAATTAAATTCATACAATTCTTAAAAGTGATGATATTAAAATAGTTATTTTATAAATAATTAATGCCTTTCATAAATAATTAGCTAAAAATAATAATTAGTTAAAACGAATTCTATTACAATTAATTAAAATTAATACTACTACAATTAATTAAAATTAATACTACTGTTAAGATTTAATTGGACTTGGTTTTAGTAGGCGAAAATTGACATGGTTTCGTTGGATGAAAATTGATAAAAATTAATTATATTTCCAAACAGAAAAATGACATTAATTAGAAAATAAATAACGATTAAAATTAATTAGACTTCCATTGTAGACTAGATTTTTCCTAATTTTCCTAAAATCGAAACATAACTTTATTTCAAAAAATGAAAAATAATTAAAATTTATTACATTGCTACATGAAAGAAAAATATGCTTACGAAATTAATTTATCTTTTTATGTATTTTAACATAAAGTTAAGTTAACACCTATAAGATTTTTTATTCTTAGAATTGGGGTATTACATATTATTGTAAAGTAAATTAAATTCGATACTAAAATGATTATCACAGAAATAATGAATTCTTTTCATAAATAATTAGCTAAAAATAAAAATTAATTAAAAATAATTACATTATGATTAATTAAAATTAATAATATTGTTACAATTTAATTGGATTTGGTTTCAATTGGCAAAAATTGACACAATTTCGTTGGAAAAAAATTAATCAAAATTAATTATATTGCTAAAGCAGAAATATAACATTAATGAAAAGATAAATAATAATTGTAATTCGTTACATTTCCATGGTTGGCTAGATTTTCCTAAAAAATGAAAGACATCTTTTTACATGCATGATATCTTTTTAAAGGGTGATTCAGGTTGATTTTTAATGGTTTTTAAAAGTTTTTAATGTAAATGAGGAGAGAGAATGAGTGGAGTTGAATGATGAAGATTTATTCATGTGATGTGATATGTGGGTATGATTGATTTATGATAAAGAAAGAATGTATAAAAAAGTGTAAAATTTTTAAAAAGTAGTTGCGAATCAGGCTTTTAATTGTAAAATATCTTTAAAACTATATTCATACAATTTTTAAAATTGCGGTTAAAATACTAATTATTTAGAAATAATAAATTATTTCTATAAAGAATTAGCTAAAAACAAGATTTTATTAGAATTAATTATACTATAATTAATTACAATTAATTATATTTCTCAGATTTTATTGGATATATTTTCATTGGATAAAAATTGAGATTGTTTTATTAGACGAAAATTAATCAAAATTAATTAAATCGCTAAAATGGGAAAACATAATTATTTCAAAAAATGAAAAATAATTAAAATTAATTAGATTGTTACCGGAAAGAAAAATGTGCTTGTGAAATTAATTTACCTTTTTATGCATTTTAAAATAAAGTTAAGTTAACGCCTATAAGATGTTGGATTCTTACAATTGGGGTATTATATCTTATTGTAAAGTAATTCGAGTGATCATTAGTCCCTAATTAACTTTATTTACTTTTTCAGTATTATTTTTTTTTAAATATGCTTTTTTTATTCTCATATATTTTTGCATTTTCTATGATATTTCTTTTAAATTACAGTTGACGACAAAATACTACTATTTTTTTGTATAATTACGGGTGTTTCAAAGGATCTACTCCATTTTTTTTCTTTTTTTAAGTAACGAGCTCCAAAAATAGGTATTCAAATAATAATGATTTTTTATTTTGATACTACTCGAACCAACAATTATATAATAATTTTTGGTTCAATGTATCGCTTTCGCTGGGGAATAAATCTAAGAATTCTTATTAAACAATTGGCTATCACCTCAATCAATTATTGAAATTATAAGACTCAATCAGAATATTTTAATTGGCTTTCAACTATATTAAATATTTGTCTAAATTTCTGTCTCCTAATCTATTATGACAATTGTTGCCATGAATTATCATCACATGTAAAGCACTGGTGTAAATGCTAATTAAATTACTATTCTATGGAGAATAGCAAATTAAGTTGTGTGGATTTTCGTGAATTGCTCCTTGCATATTTGTACGATGGATTAGTATGAAATATAGGGGAAATTCTACCGAAATTTTGATAGAATTGTTTCAAGTTAAATTCTTTAAATTTATTGTTCTAACTCATTCTTTATTTTAATTATTTTTTTAGATTTTATGTTAATATTATTAACATCTATCAATAACGTTATTAGTTAAAAATTTTATCCCCCGTGCAACGCACGGGTGAAACAGCTAGTGATTATTAATGATGATTTTAGTTAAATTTGAATTGTTACCTTATTTTCCTAGATTATTGTCATTAATTTTTTTATAAAAATATTAATTGCCTTTGTTGGTAGCAAATTAGTCGGTGCCTTTTTGAATTATTATATTGTTATAATTATTTCAGGTGTGATATATGTACCATACGTTACATTAAATATGTTAATATAATTTAAATTCATAACATGTGTGTGTTTAAGCTTATTAGGATTACTTTTATTTTTTCCTTTGCAACTCGACTTTTTAATAGTGGCATTGTGGCACTGGTGTTAATATTAATGGCAAAAGTTCAAAGTCAACTCCACGTAAGTATTTTGTCTAATTTTTTATGTGTGTGTTTAAGACAATTAGATTTTTTTTTTTTCGCCACAAGGATTTTTGGACGCTGACATTTAATGTTAATTTTATATATTTATGATTATGATGATATTGCTAATATATTACCTTTTTTGGGTCAATAAACGTATTAAAAAAAATATGTTGTGGTACTGTTTATGGGGAGTTGGATCAAGTAATGCTGTTAATGGTAATGGTGAAAATTCTGGAGGAAGTCGACGTAAGTATATATTTTCTTAAAATTGATAATGATTGTTATAATAATTTCATAATTTTATAGAATTTTTTATGTTCTTTTATCTTTATTTTTTTTATAATTGGAACGTGACATTGTATTTTCATAAAAAAAAAAATTATATTTCATCTTTATAAATAGTTTTTTCATATCGATTCATTTTGAACTACATTTTGTTGTTCGTAATGTTTTCCGGTTACTTATGCAACAACAACCAAAATGGAGTTCGTAATTTATCTGATCCTACTGTATGTCATCGTAGGATTGATTACTTAGGCCCGAGCAATATTGAAAATGGGGATGGTGAAAATAAATCTTCTAATGCTTGTGAGTACCATATTTAGAAATTGCGAAATCTAACAAGTTTATCGGTTTCCATCGTCATTGTTTTGTATATTGTTCTCAACCTTAGTTGATGAGTTTGGCTAATTGTCTGATGATTCCTTTGGCAATGATGTTGGTGATCGATGACTTCTTTGATGGCGTGTATAGTATTAGAAATAGTTATTTTTTTTCCATTTTATTTTATTTGTTCAATTTGGTATTAATTATTATGTTTTGTGAGTTTTAGGGGATGACATCGAGAGCGAAGATTTCTCGAATGCAGGTAACTCAATTTTTTTATTAACCCTGTCACATTTTTATTTTTGCCAGTATATTATTGACGTGAAAATTTGTAATGTTTTATTTCACTTCAATGGGGAGGTAAGATAGATAGGGGGTGTAAACAAAGGCAAAGGTCCGCGTATATTTAAAATGAACGATCAAAACCATCACAGCATTGGAAGTTTGCTCCCAAAGGATGGTGAAAGACCAAAGTTTTTGCACATATATATACAGGACACTCATAATGAAATTATTAACAGAATAGAGGAAGCCAGGTTTGTTCTATGCACATAAATTTATTTGTTTGTTCTCCATACCTTTTCATTGCTTTCTACTTTGTTATTTTCCAAAGCGAAAAGTTAGTATTCCGCTTATGTGTTTTCCTATTTGTTTGTCCAACAAGTCTAAAAGGGTAAGAAATCTACATGTTGAGATTGTCTCTGCTTTGAAAGAAATGCCCGATCAGCATATTGTGTATGCTCAAACATTCAGGATGACAAGGGATTGGTTGAATAGGGCTGACAGCATTGATGTTACGATGAAACTCATCGGAAAGCGAAATCGAGACAGTAGGAGATACATCTTCCCACTGCAAAATGAGGTTGCTGTATTGACTAGAGGTGACATGGACTTCAACGGCTTGAATGTAACGTGATTGTTCATAGAAAGGGCGGGGGCCTCCAATGTGTGAGTCATCTAAATCCTTCATTTCTCAACTTACAGTACCCGTTGCTCCTTCCCTTTGGACATGACCGATATAGGGAAGATGTTGATCTTACTCCTGTTGCTGAGTCATCATCTTCTATGGGGAGGAAGTAGGGATGGGCATCCGAACTGCCAAACCGTGACCCGAACCGACCCGAGTCTGTTCGCGGCAGCTTGAACAGTGATTCGGGTGGATTTTCGGGTTGGCAAAACCCAACCCGAATACCCATCGATCCTTAAAAAAATAAATAAATTGTGCAGTACCCAAACCTACCCGAGCCGGTTTGGGTCTGTTTCTGGCAACCACCCAAACCGCCAATTCGGTTGCGGTTTGGGATATCCCAAATCGACTCAAATCGGGTCGGTTTCGGGTTGGGCCTGATGCCGATCCGAATTGAACCGTGCCCAGCCCTAGCAAGAAGCATGTAAGTTCGAGGGAATACTTTGCTTGTCAGATACATGAAAGATTAAATCATCATATACAATATGGTAAAACTAAAATATGATAATGTGAATAGTACTAACTTTTCATTTCATTTGCACTGTGGTGCCCAACTTTTAAATCTGGACCATCGAGACCCCAATTTTTTAGAAATTGGTATCGTTGACCCAAATCACTATTCGATTACTTTTTTTGTTAGTCACAATTTTCTAACTTTTTATTTAACAAAACAAGGGTATACGATATGAAAGTTAAGAGTTGTCTAATTTATGGATTACTTAGACGTATCTGGATGGTGGTCAGTTACAGACACAGTTTGTTCACAATTAACTGAAGCGAGATATATCTGAGTTATGTTTCGATTGGAGCCTAGATATATCTAGCGTAGGATACAAAGCAGAAACGTAAACAAACAGTTAACACATGGATTTTAAGGTGGAAAACCCCACTAGTTGCCAGGAAATTAAACCAATTACAAAGAAAGGATTGAATTACGCATAAAACAATCAAACAATTAAAATACTAGCAAAACCACTCCCTGATTTCTTTCTTAGTCTGCACTGTGAGCCAACGTCCCGTTGCTCTTCATTAATTCTTTGAAAACTCTGCAATCCAGCCTGGACTTGTGCGGTCCTCTCACCGATTGTTACCTCCCGTAAAGATCTTTTCTTGGTCGAGGCTCCTGTGTAGTGGATTTTGACTTCTCCCGAAGATTTAACCGGATGAACTCAAGTGGTGGGCTTGTAGAACAAAATGCACGTATACTTTTGGCGTTGGGCGCAATCTAAATTAAGCTATACGTGCATAAATATGAAGGCACAAAAACCGGCTATACATGCATGTAGGCTATATACGTTTCTTTCTCTTCCTCTCAATCATGCACACCAATTTTTGTCCTCTACCTCCTGTATTTATTTTTACGTGTGTCAACTTTGTCTTGCCACCAAAGACATTGTGCCTCATCCAAACTCCTACACTCAAGAGAGAAAGATTGATTTGAAATTGGTAAGATAAGGTCCAACTAAATGATAGGATAAGCAAAGACAAATACAAAAAATAGGATAAGACAAAAGATAAATCTTCATATTTTACCATCCTTATCCTCGTTTGAATTTTTTTATGATAGGCGTGTAGGATGATGTAACATTATCTTAACAAGGCATTATATTTTGATAATAAATTTAGTCCATTTAATTAAGTGTGAAAAAATAGAAATGACAATCAAAATAGCTGGCATTTAACTAAATCATGTCCATTAAAAAAACTAACACGATAATTTTAGACCCACATTACCCATTTCATTAATAAACACATATTGGATTCTTCTTTTACAATTTCAATTCTAACATAAAAATTGCAGTCAAATCCAATAATAGATCAAATTTCCACACAACATGCAAACTTACCTCACTCCTTTTCCCACCACCCATCAGACTCGCCAGTGAAATCATGTTGGTTTTCCATTGTGAAACAAAGGAAACCAGCGAAGCCCTTAGATGGTGTGTAAGATATTTCTGTATTCTCACATGCTTTCATTCATTTGAGTTGATGATGGAGTCATTTAGATCTTCAAATAGACAAATATTATTTGTAATTTAGGCATTGAATCAGTATGTAGAGGTAAAGTTTCTTCCACAAATTAATTTAGAAACAAAATAAACATCACCCCCACTAGAACCCTCGACATTTTGCATATATAAATTTTGGCTGGGTCCTATCTCTCATCTATTAATGGTCGTTCAATTGGTCCAATATTTTCACATGCAATGAAAATGATATTATTAATTTACACATATGCATAGTTACGCTTGTGATGTCATGTTGCTACATGACCTACTTATCATTGGAATATAGTATAGCCATGTAGGCTTAGCTACACTTGTGAAGTGGAGAAGTTGGATAATTCTTGGTATCCACACAAATTTTGAGTGGATACCCCCAAGTCAGCGGTCTCGACACAAAATTTTTGTGGAGACCCAGCATATCTTGAATAAGTTTTCATTCTCTGCTTCTTAGTTCTTATCATGTATATTGGAAAAAAAAGGATGAAGTTCCATTTGGTAACAATTGATTGCACAGAATTAATGAACAGAATCATAATGGCTGGACCACTAAATTAATTATCAGAAGTTGACATATTTGCACGTTCACAATGTTCTTAGTTAAATAGATTTTTTCTTTGTGATGAGTTTTGAAGGGTTTAGAAGTACTGTCGATAATCAATCTCTTATTTACGGGAAGTGAGTGAAATTATTTGAATCACTTGCGCAGCAAAATTAATAACATAATTAGTGTGCTCGCTAGAAATATACCCCAACCCTTACATCACTTAGTTCTGTATCGCTATATATTCAGGAATTAAATCAATTAAAAAGAACTCTTAAGCCTGCTATATATGACGGTGAATTATGCGGCATGCACATTGCGCAAGATCATGAGAAACTATATCAAACGGAGGTTGTGGAACCGGAGAGCTAAGCATATATCCATCACTTCTTTACATAAGATGATGATTGAGAGAGATAATGTAAAATTTAAATCGAATATAGCTGCTAGTTAGACATTGTCGATTTTTTAAAGTGTAATGTCAATGATTCATTGAAAAAATATAGTTTTTTATTTTTTCAAATATGCTCTTAACATAGTTAATGTGGAATGTGTGAAATAGTAAAATCTTAAAATTTGAAGCAAGACTTGTTTGGCTGTAACCACTAATAATAATAATAATAATAATAATAATAATAATATTATTATTATTATTATTATTATTATTATTATTATTATTATTATTATTATTATTATTATCATCGACGAGGGTGAATTTTGAAGATCGTAAATTGTGAATTTATTATGGTAAACTAAAATATAATTGCTTGAATGGTGCTAATTTTTCACTTCACTTGAACTTTGGTCCCCAAGTTTTAAACCTGGACCGTCGAGCCCCTAATTTTCAAAAAATTGGCACCGTTGGTCCAAAAATGACTGTTCCGCTTTTTGTTAGTCACAATTTGCTAACTTTTTATTTAACAAAACAAGGGTACTTCGATAATTTTGCACCCACATTACCCATTTGATTAATAAGCAAATATTGGATTTTTCTTTTACAATTTGAACTCTAACATAAAAATGACACTCAAATCCAATATTAATACATCAAATTTCTCTACAAATTAACACATGCAAACTTACCCCACTCTTTTTCCCAACCCCATTATACCCACTCGTGAAATCACCTTGGTTTTCTAGTGTGAAACTTGGGAGACCAATGCAACACTTGGGGTAGTGTGTTAGATATATATTTCTGTATTTTTCCATGCTTAGTACCAGAAATAAAATTTTTAGGGGTAATCTGTCATCCCTAAAGCTTCGTGCCTGCAAATCTTTAAGGATGACACACTGTTATCCCGCGCTTAACGGTCCACAGACACGAGGCTATTGAAGCAATATGCCTCCCTAAAGGTTCAGTTTTTTGTATTGGCCTTTATTCGTTTGAGTTGATGATAATATAGAGGTAAATTTTCTACCACAAATTAATTTAGAAGCAAAATAAAGATCACCTGGCCCCACTCTTAACCTTCGACATTTTGAATAAATTTTAGACTGGTCCAATTTGTCATCCGGTAATGGTCGTTCAATTGGTCCAATATTTTCACATGCAACGAAAATGATATTATCTTGTTCTTTCCAAAAGAAATTTATACGCACGCAATTCCGTATAACCTCATACTCATTTTCAACCACACATACATTTCCCAAAATAATATTAACTACACATTTTTACACGAAATACCACGCACATCAACTTTATACCCATTCAAATAACCTCTTAATATACAAGTTTCTCGAATACATATCTGTATTGTTACGCATGCAAGGCCACGCTAGTACATGACCTACTTATTCATTGGAATACTGTAGCAATGTAGGCTTAGCAACACGAAATCGTAAATGCTGGACCACTTATCTAGCTAGAAGCACTGTCTATAATCAATATCTTATTTACGGTGAGTGAAATTATTTGACTCCGCCGCCCAACAAAATTTATTACATAATTAGTTTGCTCTCTGGAAATAAACACCAACACTTACATCACTTAGTTCTATGTCACTATATATTTGTTAGAATATATTTTAGTGATTTGGCTTATTAGTTAAGGGTAGTTTTGTCTATTCCATTATTAGGGCTACGATTAAGGTTTCGGGCCGTCTTTTCTATTGTTAGGGTTACGTCTAGGGTTTTGAGTCTCTATTTATAGTCGTTTGTATTGCGTTTTATAATTAATCGAATATACAAATCTTAGTTTGTTTACATGGTATCAGAGCAAAACTAGGTCTTGGGCTAAGTTTATTGCTTCCGTTCTCCGGCGAGCGGCGTTGTGCCGCTCGTCGGGCAAAGTCCTTTTGTTTGTTTTTAGGTTTTTTTTTTTTTTCTCTCGTCGGCAAAGTTTGGTAGTTTTCATTTTTGGATCTTATCGTTTGTTCGGAAATCTCCTCTTTGGATACCAGATTTGTTAATCGTGTACTAGTCCTTTGTGCTCGTGATTTGAATCTGAAATTTCGTTTCCTCCAACCACACTACTTCAAGATTTGAGACCGTTTCTTAACTCCCCAACACAAGCAGATTTTGACCTCTTTTTCCAGCAGATGTAAGGCGGCCGTTGTCGATTGTTGATCGGTGGTTTGTGGGTATTTCTTTTTCCTGATGTTCTGGTTGCCGGTTGACTTTCTCAGTGGTGGTTGTTGGTGATGGAGAGAGGTGCATCTTGCGGAGTTTTTGTTCGTCAATATTCATGATGCTGTGGCATGATTGAGATGGGAATTTATAGATGATGACAATGGATAGAGGCGCAGAGGAGTACTAGGCTATGGCAGTTGGCGATGACATTGGCCCGATCGGTGGTGTAGTGGCGGTGCCTGGTTGAATTTAAGGGTTTGCTGCGTGAATGAAGTAAAAAGAAGAAATCAGATTTCACTTTGAAGTATTTTATGTTATTTGCAGTGTTGGTCCCTTCTGGTTTTGTATTTGTTTAAGTTAGCTTTGCATGTTCTATGTTGTTTAAGTTGGTCTCTAGTCTTTCAGTTTGGTGCATATTGGTCTAGAATCCAAATATTGCAGAAGCAGTCCCCAAAAGCTTTGGAGTTGCAGATTTAGTTTAGGTAAATCTGAAATTGGTCCATTCCATCCTGAATTGGCATTTGGTTCTCTTCCCCCTTCTCAATTGGTCCAGTGAAATCTGGACTTTGCATTTGGATGTGCAGTGAGATCTGCAATTGGAATTTGACTCTCTTCTCTTCTCAATTGGTTTCTCTTCTCAATTGGTCCGGTGGACATTTGATTTTCTTGCTTTTCTCTTCTTAATTTGGTCAGGTGGATTTGGAATTGGCTTTTGGTAATTGGAATATGAATTGGCATTATTGGGGACTATGGTGACATTTGGATTAATTTGTTTTGGCTTCCGCGGTGATGAAGTGTTGTTAGTCGAGTTCATGGACTTGTTAACGTGTCTGAGCCCTACGTGGAGGGAGAGTACCGAGTGACTTTAGCCCTGACGGAAGGGGAGTGTAATTCGTGCAAGCATAAGCTAGACTTACAATATTAGTCAAGTTTGGAAGATCGCAAGAGGACTGAAGTTTGCATTGTTTTTCGTATTATCGTTTTTCGTATTTTGTAAACCTTTCGGCAAACTCTCGATAGTATCGTGAGTTTGACGGGGAGTGTTAGAATATATTTTAGTGATTTGGCTTATTAGTTAAGGGTAGTTTTGTCTATTCCATTATTAGGGCTACGATTAAGGTTTCGGGCCGTCTTTTCTATTGTTAGGGTTACGTCTAGGGTTTTGAGTCTCTATTTATAGTCGTTTGTATTGCGTTTTATAATTAATCGAATATACAAATCTTAGTTTGTTTACAATATTTAGGAATTAAATCAATTAAAAAGAACTTACAAACCTGCTATATATAAGATTGTGAATGATGTCCAATGCACAGTGCGCAAAATCATGAGTAACTATATCAAATGGAGGTTGTGGAATCGGAATGCCTAGCATATATATCAATCACTTCTTTAAAGAAGATGACAGAGAGATACATAATAAAAAATTTAAATCGGCTATAGATACTGGCTACATATAGTCAATTTTTTGAAGTGTAATTTTAGTGTCACTTATGAAACATAATGTGATCCATTGTTTCGTTAAAACACATTTGAATCTTACAAAAGGGGTATAGAGTAAGGAATTCTCACAAACTAATTTTAAACCATCGTGACGTTTTATAATTTGCTAATATTTCAGGTACAATTAATGAAATTAACCCTAATATTTTTATATCAAATTTAAATATCTATATATATATATATATATATATATATATCTCAAGTTATTCCTAACGTTCATAAATTTATCTATACTATTATGGGAAATGCTAGACTGCCATAATGAATGTCATAATGATTGACATAATAACAGTTGACATATTTAATAACCATCCATCTAAAAGTGATAGAGTAGTTGAAATTATAGGATCATGCCACATATCTATTATGTCAACTATTATGGTATCTATTATGATGATGTAGCAAGGTCCATACTATTATAAAGCGTAAAGTGTTTCAGGCAACTAATTTTGGCAAAATAGGCGGCGCAATTTTCAGTAGGCTGAACCTCCAGCTGGGGTAGTTATTGATTTTTGAATTTTAGATCTGACGCTACTTTTGAAACCTTTTTTGTTTTTTTGAAACTCATCCTTTTTACACTTAGCAAAACCGCTAGCTTTGAATTTTATTTTCTTTTATTTTTAATGTGCCACTTTGAATTTTAAATCTAAAATATATTAACTGTCCACATCTCAAGGATGATCAGATCGTGTGCACTAGAACCCACTACTGTGGATTTAATTGTATCTTTTCCTGCTCAATGAATATGTTACGGATCTTTTTTTCTTTTTTTCATTCTGAAATAGATTCTCAAATTTTGCCTTTGTGTTTTTTTTTAAACTCATTATCTACTTTTTCTTGTAGTGATGGCAGAAAAATCCGATCCGATCCGAATCTGATGGATACCCGATCCGAATGGAGCGATTTTTTTTCGATCCGACGATCCGTGGATCGGCCGATCCGAAACGGATTTGGATTTGGAGCGGATCAGGCCTGATCCGATCCGAATTGATTTTATTTTTTATTTTTATTTTTATTTATTTTTATTATTTTTTATTTTTTTATAAAAATCTATACCAATATGGATCGTATTTGGATTTTTTTCTTAATCCGATCCGATCCAGTCCGAATCCGATCCGAGGAATTTGGATTTGGATTTGGATTTGGATTTGGATTCGGAGTGATTGATTTGGATTTGGATTTGGATTAGGCCGATCCGATCCGAACCCGATCCATTGCCAACACTATTTTCTTGTAATGGTTGTTGGGAATGTTTTGTCCACTACTGGGGAATGAACAACACAGCATGTGGGGAAAAAAAAGATGTTTTAGAGAGTAAGAGAGGGACATTGTTAAATTTTTTGTACAAGTGCAAAGGGTTCCACCTTAAAAGGTTAACCTCCAAGGGGAGTAATCCTTCGACTTGTATTTATTTTGGTTTTTTTTCTTCTTTTCTACCAATGTGGGATTTCCCACTTTTACTCTTTTCATCAGACATCCTATTTGTTAAAATGTCTACACCCAATGGGAAATTTCAGAACAAAGAATTATATGCAAAGACATTCGGGGATGGACGTGGGACTAGGAAAAGAGAGTGAGATTTTTTAGGGGGATTCAATTTCTTGAAATGCCTATTAGGGCAAGTACAGGTGGTCAACTATCAATGTTAGCTTGATTTCCCACTCAAACAGTGTTATTTTATGGCATATTTATTCGATGGCGCATTTATTTCTGGGCAGTCGAGGGTACATGTGAATGTAGAGGGTGGTTTCAAGTTGGTTAAATTCCACTATTCAATTATATTTCGAATCAACATCGGCAATTAAGGAAACTGTTCAAATTAAATTGCTTAACGTGTGCTGTAACTTTTGAATGTGGATGTTGCTTTAATACGAATACGAATATATTTCGAAAGCCTTACATATAGCACACTAACAACAAAGAAAAGAAAATATTAAATAGATTTTTTGACCTGGATAAAATTTTGAATCATTTAATACGAATAATGACTTTCTTTTGTTCAACCTAATTAAACTATATTATCATGGGCTCACTGTGTACTATGCATCGGCTTTCTGTGGACTGATCAATGGTGTCATACAAACTGGCCGTGAAGGTATCCCCCATATTATGCGAACTCGCGCATAGGAAACATAATTTTCTGCTTCCACTTGTAATTTTGGGGAGTAGTACTCTCCTTCTTCATGCATTGCTTAAAACGTCTTCAATTGATTCTAATTCTCTAGAGAGGTAACGTTCATGACGTTCCCCTCTCGCTTTTGTATTTTTTGTTGTCATAATTTATTGAGTTTACTTATTATTATTGTAACATAATTTTAATTTGTTAAAAAAGTTAAATCCTAAGTTCTTTAACGATGATTTTTTTATTATTTAATACGAAATTAACAATAACTTTTTTTTAGACATAACGTTAAAATACATTATTACTTTATTTCACTATACCTTTCTTGCATCAGGTGTGAAAACTAGCCAATATATGAAAGTAGATTGCAAACGTTAATGATTTATGAGCAATGTATCGGATGTAGGGGTGTAAACATGAAACTATTTGAAGTTTTATAATACTCCCTCTATCCCCAATATATAGTCCACGTTGGTGTTACACAAGGATTAAGAATGTTTGTGGGAAAATGAATTATACAACAAAACTTCCTAAAGTGCCCATATTTAATGTGAGTGTTGGTAGACATTACCTATGTTGAAGATGGACACACATTTTATATTCTCCAAAATTAATTGGGGTGATTACTGTGAATGAACAAAAAGAATCATACTAAACACAAAAATAGGAGTATATGTTTGGGACATATGAAATTAAAGAGTCCTTTATATAATTGAAAATTTTTATTTGTGATGATAATCGTACACAAACTAATTCCAACACAAATATCGTGTTCAGAGTCAATTATTTATGTGATTTTCAATGTTAGACCAATCTACCGAGATGTGGTTCATATGTGATTTTCATTTTAAAAACATTGTCATGTTTATAAAATTGTGATTTAATAACATTAGTGACTGCCGTTGCATGGGTGTTTAAACTAGTTTACTAAAATAATTTTTGTGGAAAACTATTCAGAAGACAAACCCACAAGATTTTAATTTATCTATTTTATAAAATTTATAAAGTGATGTTTGTCGCAAATAGTTTACAAGACATGAGTCATCCATGACATCACCATAACTCGCTTGAACCCTATATAAGGGGGCCAAAGAAGGGGTTGTTTCATTGCCTCACTAGTTTCATTATATTCTCTCTCTCTCACACACACAACACACAGAAGCAATATATTCAAATGGTTTTCTCAATGAAGTTGTTTATAGTGCTGTCCATCTTGCTCTTTATTGCCATGACCTCCGGTTTGAACTCTAATCTCTTTCATACTCGTAGCTTGTTAATATTCAAATATTATTATGTAGCTGAATTTTTTTTTATTTTTTTTTAATGAATAATATATTTCTACCAAATCGTGAAATAATATCGTCATTTGGCAAAAAAAAATGCCTCAACAATTGAACAGCATACATTTCCAACTGCCTCTGTGCAAAGTAGATATAGTATCGAGCATCGTTTGGAGGTTTTTGCACTTGAACAACTAGATTAAAAACAATCAAGTTGCATGTATCAGCGATATAATAGCTTGTTATTTTACGCATCATATCAAATTTAAAATTTAACACTTAAAAACTGGTCATATTGCAAGTTGTGAAATGTTGCTATGGACAAAAGTTATGCAAGTAACATTAATCATTTTTCAATAGATTACGCATTTTGTAATTTTGTGACAGTATTTACATGTATTGATTGGATAGATATGGGTAATCAACTGGTCGTGGATGCACAAAGTGACGTACCATGTAACCAGCAAGAGTGCAGTGAAGCTTGTAGGTCAATGGGGATGCATGGATGTTGCCCATGTTGTTTACAGTCTGGACCCTGTACTTGTAGACCTACTCCGGGTTGCCCACGTAAGTACTAAATTAATTAATAAAACCTTTGGTGCCATTTTTAATATTTTCAAGCTTTTTTAGTTAAATATATTTTTTTTGGCTGTATAGTTGAAAGCAAACTTATTGTTTTTATTATCCGTAGATTTTATAGTACATGCCACTGTTCGAACTCAAGAAAGCTAACAATTTAATAAACACGGCCCCTTTATTAATTATTAGTATTGTTGTTGTTATTGTTGTTGTTGTTCTTGCAGTTCTCGTTCAAGTCGAAATTCCTGATCCCAAAGGCATGATGATCAAAGAACCAGTTGCTTGATGCTATCAATCAGTGTTGTGCATCAACATTTGAATTTTAACTTTATGTATCATGTATGGGTTTAATAAAATGTTGATCTCTACTCTGGGATCGACTACGTTAATGGGTTCACAATTAGATTACTTACATGTAAATGATAATAAGTGAGGCTGCTCGTATATCTGGTTCTATGGGTTTAATAAATTGTAGACCTTTTCAAATACTGCGTTTATGATTTCAGTATTTAGATGTCAATGTAAGTCTTCTAATTTCATTCTGGTATCTGAAAAGGAGATGAACATGAACAAGAACAGTGCTAATCAAATTTTCGAGCATAGAAAATTTGGGAAGTAATTAATAAACAATGTAATTAAATATATAATTATTTGATTCGAGGAAATAATGAAATATGATTTTGCCAAAAGATTAATATCAACCCGGCTAGGCCAAGTAAAATTCAATCACACCCAAGTTCAAACACGACCCCACAGTCCGTGTCAAGTTGGAAGGAAGATGTATGGCAACGTTCGTGGATGGGCTTTGGCCGACCTAGTAGCATACATAGTACTTTCTTTGCCTGAGATTATTGGTATGATCATTTGTGGCCAAAATTCGAATGCCAAACTTGAGTATTATAGATCATGTTTAATTTTTCCTTATTTCCACTTATGTTTTCAAGTGTTTTATATTTTATACAAACAAGTTTTCGTTGATTTGGATATAGTTTAAAAAAATTAAATTTACCACAATTATCTGCTCAATCAAATTCATTACATTCATTTGTAGGGGCCACACAAGTATTGGGTAAAAGTTGACTATTTCTTCAACTATTTTCCAATGGAGGTTTGGTAAAACTACGTTCACATTCTCTTATTTCCACATTCATTTAACTAAAAACTAAAAAAGATATTATTTTTATTTTTTCAAGTTGCTCAAAAACGAATACGATATTATCAATTGAAATTTGCAAATTAGTTAGCCATTGAACTAGATAATTAAACAAAATTTGCAATATTTTTATTTAATGGTCATGAAATAGCTCCTAATCGCTAATATGGAACAAGTCAAGTGTTTAAATAGAAAAATAATAACCTAATCTAACAGGAATTAGGGTGGGTGTTTGATTGGGGGTGGAAAATGGGGTGGAAAATATTTTCTATCCAAAATTTCCATTTTTCAATCAAAAACATTTTATTTTCCTTGAAATTCATTTTCCATCTTAAGCCAAAAATTAGAAATTTTCCTTGAAATCAAGGAATTTGAATTCTTTGGGGGAGGGGTGAGAATTTTAATTCCATGGAATTAGAATTCTAAGTCATTTTCCAACCTCCAATCAAGCACACCCTAAAAATCTAAATTTCTATTCATATTATCATCTATGGGACACTATTATCTCTATTAAACTAAAATATAAAAGATCTCAAGATAAATAAGAGAAAAGATAATAGATAAATAAAGAAATAAACTATCCTAATTAATAGCAATCTCCAATCCCTATCATTCTCCTCCGGTTATAGAAGATTCATCGTCGTCGAATCTTTGCATCGCCCTCCAACCTATGGCAAAATGTAAGACGATCTTAAATTGGCCAAATATCTCACTTGGCGTTATCTATGCATCCTCATGCAGAAGCACCCAAATACCCAATAAGCCGACCAATTGTGTTATCGAGTCTACCCTTTTATGCTTATCAAAGCTATACAAGATCCCACAAATCAAATTTCTTTAAAACCTTCTCATGCTTTGAACGATCAAATATTGTGCAATCCGCAAATTAAGATTAATTGGGAAACTTCATTATCTTCCAGCACCCGATCTTCTCTTGGGAACATAGCAATTTCAATCGTTCAACTTCACAGAATTTTAGGATAAGACTTCTCGTTGGGATCCACGAAGTGCTCAATCCTTGTCTTTTTGTTTCATTAACAATTGTGTCGGTAGACTCTGAATAAATTTTACTAGAAGCACCAGCTAGTTCCATATGTCTGTTGAAAAACGGCCACCTCTGACCCAAATGTATCAATAACTATAGAATCGATAACTGTTTTTCTTTTCTAGTGATGCTAGCTTGATTGTCTAAAAAAAAAAAAAGCATTGCCCCCGGTCATCAATAGACTATAAATTACCTGATTCATCGTCTCGAACCTTGTCAACTATTAGACTCGCAATTAATCTCACCGTCGCTGCAATATCACCTACTCGTAATGCACACACATCATGACCACCACCTCGTGTCTCACGCTTATTGTTGAAAAGATCAACCTATTCGGCCATCCATTGTGCTAAAGTCTTCGATTGCTTGCGAATTTGTATTAGTTGATCTCTAAGTGTCCAATATCAACTTTGACATTATGGCGTCTAATCTATCATCCTTGACACCATCATCAAGAGTGTAGAGTATGCTCTAACCAACTAATAATAGCGGAGCATAGAAGATAGCGAATATTGGATTATAAATGGGAATTTGTGCAAGAATTAACAATTTAGGTAGAAAATTAAAGAAAAATTTCAATATTTTTATTGATATTCAAGAAACGGCCACTAATAATGAACAAGTCATGTGTTTATTGTTATTATTTTCTTTCAAACAAAGTATTTATTGTTATTATTTCGTTTATATATATAGAGAAACATCTGAAGTCAATAAAATTAAATAACTCAACGAATCATAAACTATCCACACAAATTAATTAAAAAGATCAATACAAGATGTATTTTTGAGGCTATGGGAAAAGAGACAATTTCATTTGACTCGTCCTCTTTATTAATTCCTTACTGGTACTATTTTCATTCATAAAATGTAGTGGCCCTTCAATTGGTCCAGTATTTTCACGGGCAATGAAAATGATATTATCAGCACATGTTTCATGAATGCATCCATGGTTACAACTTGTAAAGTCTTGTTCGAATATGAGACACTTGTCCCTTGGAAAGTACGTTTAGCTAAACTTGTAGAGTAAATGTTCATGATATATAAAATTTCTTGTAGTGTACTCGAAAAGGAGTCCAATTGGACTTCTCGATTGATGAGGTAGTTTGCATGCAGTAGATATATAAACTTTGGTCGGGGTTTCGTAATTTTTCTAAACTTAACTCTCCCTCTTGTTGTTTGTTTACATGGTTGACGGTTCAAACTCTAGTCCGGTCCCTTTCTGATCATCTTTCTCACGTTTATTATATATGTGGCTCCAATGGTCTGATTCTTATTCTATCTCTTAAAAAAAGAATAATGACAATAATATATTGTCCATTGTGTTCCGACTATATGTCATTTTGCGACCATCGAACAACATATGCTGTACAATTGTTTCTGCAACATATAATTTTGACACGTAATAATTTGACAGATATGGGTGGTCGATAAATTGTTGATGCACAAGCATCTTTGGTAGTTGTACAGCTTGTGGAACATTTGGAATGTTGCCAAGAAGGCATTGGACCATGTTTTTGTACTCATCTACGTGCTTGCCAAGTACATTAATATACCATTGTCTGTATTCATTCACAGTATCTATACTCATATTTTTCTATTAGCTAGAAATTTATTTCTAGCTTATACTATTTTTCATACAAGTATTTTGATTTTGTAACATTGACATTTATAGATTTGGCAGTCATGGATAAATCACCTGTGGTGATGCATGGATACGAAAGATGAATCATGTACGTACGTAGTCATGATTTTAAGGTTTGTGATGAAGCATGCATGCAAAACTTTGGGGAAAAAGGTGATGGACAATGCAATTGTGGAACCACACCTGCAGCTTGTCCATGTACGTAAACGTGTTGAAGGTTAAAGAATATGGTTTTTTCAATTAAAATTTTCACCTATGGTCCTTTAACTTTGAAAACTAAAATTTAGGTCTTTAACATTGAACTCGAAATGTTTTTTGCTCCAAGTTATGAATTTGTAACCTGCCTTAGTCTTTAAGCCCAAGTTAGGATTGAGTTTGTTTATAAATTTTTATGTACTTTTATGTGAAACAGAAGAGACAATGAGTAGAGTTGAATGGTAGAGATTATGTAGTACATGGGATATGATTGCTTTGATCAAATTCAAATTTAGAACAAATGGGTAAAAATGTTTAAAAATCGAATGCCAAACCATATGCATTTATATGATAAGTGAAGCTACTTGTTGTATATCTACTAGCTAGTTTCAATAAACTACTGATCTCTCTTCAATAATGACTGTTAGTTAATCATCCAACCCTTTTCGACTCATGTACGCATATATCCTTTGGCTTCTATGTTAACTGTTAATTTTTCCGACCTTTTTTCATGTTATATCCTTCGGCTTAGTTTTAATTACGCATTTCATGATGATTTGTATAGTAACGAAGGCTTTTGCTAAAAACTAAAGGGTTAATTTCGGGAACCATCAATGATGAAGTTGTTTAATAAAAGTGCAAAATTATGAATGAAGGACAATTATATTTACACTACACAATTTTATAGTTGCATCACATTTAGATATCATTATTTTAAAGGGTCTGAGACTTTTAATTATATTAACAACTTTTTCGTACATATCGAACATATTATCTCTAATAACAGTCTAATATAATGGATTAAACTATATGTTAGGCAGACAAAGCTGATAAGCAGCCAGTAGCTGAAAATCTAATTGATAGCTGGAAAGCTAGTTCAGAGTTTATAGCTCATGGATGATGGATGATAGCTGATAGTTGAAAAGCTAGCTAATATAAATGAAAGTCTTTTGTAAAATTAGCTGAAAAACTAACTCAAAAATAAAATATTACACAAAAGGCCATATGTCAAACCATTTTTTTTAAAAAATAAAAGAGGTTAAATATTTTGGAAGATGTGTGTATGGTTGAAAATGAGTATGAGATTATACGAAATTGCGTGCGTATAAATTTATTGTGGAAAGAACAAGCCCTAAATATTAAGAAAAATTTGAAATGGAAAATATTTCTCACTTTCGATCAAACACAACCTAAGATTAAGATTAGAACTCTCTCAATCAATAGAATTGCTACAATTTTTCACTGTTTAGACTGAGTATTTTAGTCAAACCCTAAAAGCATATTCTATCCTTACCAATGGAAACGTTACAAGTTTTAAGATAAAAAGCACGATCAGCTTTATACCAAAAGAAATATAAATCCATAGAACATGCGTGCACCTCGGGCCAATTATAATAATAAATATATTAGAAGAGCCAGGAAGAATTGATTTGAATCGTTTGTCGTGTTGAGCCTCCTTTGCTCCCTTCAGAGAACAACTCACACAAGCCTGTGGTACAATTCACATTTTCTCAAGAGTGAACTTCACTACAAGTAAAAATAAATAATGAATATATTGACAACATAAGTGACAAAAAATCTATTTCTTCATCCTATAAAATAGTCATATCACCATTTGAATGACTATTTGGTCTTTTTTTTTTAATTTTTATTTTTTATAATAACTATTTGGCTAATTCATTGGTGGTCATTGAAGTTTCGGTGAAATGACAAAATGATCACTAAAATTTAAAAATTTCAGCACTAGCCACGGAAGTTTGTTTAGTGTTCACCGGTGGTCACTTTGTTAAATTTTTAACAATATGGCCTACATGTCTCCCTTATCTGCACAGTTGGCACACACATGTGCATTTATTAGGAGTAATTTACGATTCTTGGACCTTAAAATTCATTTTAAATAAATAAAGTGGACCAAAATTTGAGGACCGTCTTATAACAATTGATGATTTTAAAAGAATGAAAACTCTTTCTTCTCGCCTATCTGTCGCGTCTCAACTCCCACCCTTCAATTCCGGACCCAAACTCTACTAGGAAAAGGTCCTCGGATTTTGCTACAGTTATTAAGGTCCAATTTTACTTAAAATGAATTTCAAGGTCCAAGCACAATAAATTAGTCCTAATTACCGCACGCGTGTACACTAAGTGTGTGAATAAGCGTGACATGTGAGCAATATTTGTTAAATTTAACAACATTACCACCACTAAAAGCTAAACAAACTTTAGTGACCAACACCGAAACTTTTAAACTTTAACGACCATTTTGTAATTTCATTTGAACTTCAATGACCTTTAGTGAAATTAACACAATAACTATTTGTTTGTAGCTACAACTAGTGTTTGCCCCCATGGCTTAAGTACAATATTCATTAACAAAATAAATAGTAAAATATTGAAAAGATATCATATTCATTAACAAAATAAATAGTAAAATATTGAAAAGATATCTTGATTTCAGGTCAATTTACTTATTTATTTTTATTGTTTTGTGATTCGATTAACGAAAGTTGATTTAACAGGTGAATAATTTTTGAAAAATTTCTTGCATCAAGACTAAAATTGATTTTTACAAGATATTCAACCAAAATATAGGCAAAATTTATTCAATAATTTGTGTTAAAAAGAATTTTTCATACCATTGAAATTTATTTCTAATTAAATTCTTTTAATATATATATTGAACGCACTTATAACAGGGGCATTATATTACTGCAATCACTAATTAGTTGATTCCCAAATAGATAAATTTTGCGTCCATTAAATATGAAGTAGTGAGACGGTAGGGTAGCCATGTCATAATGAACACGAATAAGAAAAATCTATAAGTATCAAGTTAAAATCATTACTATTTTTAGACCAAATTTCCTTATTATTGATGATGATCAAATTATTCACATATAATTTGCTAATAATGATACATTGACTAGTTCAAAGATTTTCCAATTTCTAAATTTTAAGTTCATAAATTTATTTAAAACATCAATATTTGAAAAAAATACACTACAAGTCAATATTAGAACAAAAAAAATATAAATATTAAATTTTTTTTTTGTAGACATTATTATGTGTAATGGAAAAAAAATAAAATATGAGAATTCAAATCCAAAGAATTATATGCAAAGACATTCGGGTACGGACGTGGGACTAGGAAAAGAGAGTGAGACTTTTTAGGTGGATTCAATTTCTTGAAATGAGTATTAGGGCAAGTAGAGGTGGTCAACTATCATTATTTACCTGATTTCCCACTCAAACAGTATGATTTTATGACATTTATTCCATCGCGCATTATTTATAGGCAGTTGAGGACACGTGCGAATATAGCGGGTGGTTTACAGTTAGTGATGGTTAAATCCCACTATTCAATTATATTTCCAATCAACATTGGCAATTAAGGGAACTGTTCAATTTAAATTGCTTAACTTGTGCTATAACTTTTGAATGTGGGCGTTACTTTAATACGAATATATTTCGAAAGCCTTACATATAGCACACTAACAACAAAGAAAAGAAAATATTAAATAGATTTTTTGACCTGGATAAAATTTTGAATCATTTAATACGAATAATGACTTTCTTTTGTTCAACCTAATTAAACTATATTATCATGGGCTCACTGTGTACTATGCATCGGCTTTCTGTGGACTGATCAATGGTGTCATACAAACTGGCCGTGAAGGTATCCCCCATATTATGCGAACTCGCGCATAGGAAACATAATTTTCTGCTTCCACTTGTAATTTTGGGGAGTAGTACTCTCCTACTTCATGCATTGCTTAAAACGTCTTCAATTGATTCTAATTCTCTAGAGAGGTAAGGTTCATGACGTTCCCCTCTCGCTTTTGTATTTTTTGTTGTCATAATTTATTGAGTTTACTTATTATTATTGTAACATAATTTTAATTTGTTAAAAAAGTTAAATCCTAAGTTCTTTAACGATGACTTTTTTATTATTTAATACGAAATTAACAATAACTTTTTTTTAGACATAACGTTAAAATACATTATTACTTTATTTCACTATACTTTTCTTGCATCAGATGTGAAAACTAGCCAATATATGAAAGTATATTGCGAACGTTAACGATTTATGAGCAACGTATGAGATGTAGGGATGTAAACATGAAACTATTTGAAGTTTTATAATACTCCCTCCATCCCCAATATATAGTCCACTTTGGTGTTACACAAGGATTAAGAATGTTTGTGGGAAAATGAATTATCCGACAAGACTTCCTAAAGTGCCCATATTTAATGTGAGTATTGGTAAACATTACCTATGTTGAAGGTGGACTCACATTTTATATTCTCCAAAATTAATTGGGGTGATTATTGTGAATGAACAAAAAGAATCATACTAAACATAAAAATAGGAGTATATGTTTGGGACATATGAAATTAAAGAGTCTTTTATATAATTGAAAATTTTTATTTGTGATGATAATCGTACACAAACTAATTCCAACGCAAATGTCGTGTTCAGAGTCAATTATTTATGTGATTGTCAATATTACACCAATCTACCGAGATGTGGTACATATGTGATTTTCATTTAAAAAACATTGTCACGTTTATAAAATTGTGAATTAATAACATTAGTGATTCCCATTGCACGGGTGTTAAAACTAGTTTACTAAAATAACTTTTGTGGCAAACTATTTAGAAGAAAAACCCACAAGATTTTAATTTATCTATTTTATAAAATTTACAAAGTGATATTAGTCGCAAATAGTTTACAAGACATGAGTCATCCATGACGTCACCATAACTCTCTTGAACCCTATATAAAGGGGTGAAAGAAGGGGTTGTTTTCATTGCCTCACTAGTTTCATTATATTCTCTCTCTCTCCCACACAACACACAAAAGCAATATATTCAAATGGATTTCTCGATGAAGTTGTTTACAGTGCTGTCCATCTTGCTCTTTGTTTCCTTGACCGCCGGTTTGAACTCTAATCTCTTTAATACTCGTGGCTTGCTCATATTCAAATATTATAATATAGCTGAATTTTTTTAAAATTTTTTTTAAAGAATAATATATTTCTACCAAATCGTGAAATAATATCTTCATTTGGCAAAAAGAAATACCTCAACAATTGAACAGCATACATTTCCAACTGCCCCTGTGCAAAGTAGATATAGTATCGAGTATCGTTCAGAGGTTTTGGTAATTGAACAACTAGATTAAAAACAAACAATTTGCATGTATCAACAATATAATAGCTTGTTATTTTACGCATCATATCAAATTTAAAATTTAACACTTAAAAACTAGTCAGATTGCAAGTTGCGAAATGTTGCTATGGACAAAAGTTATTCCAGTAACATTAATCATTTTTCAATAGATTACGCATTTTGAAATTTTGTGACAGTATTTACATGTATTGATTGGGTAGATATGGGTAATCCACTGGTCGTGGATGCACAAAGTGACGTAACATGTAACCAGCAAGAGTGTAGCGAAGCTTGTAAGGCAATGGGTTTGCATGGATGTTGCCCATGTTGTTTACGGCCTGGACCCTGTACTTGTAGCGATAGGCCAGGTTGCCCATGTAAGTACTAAATTAATAAAACCTTTGGCGCCATTTTAAGTACTTTCAAGCTTTTTTTGTTAAATTTTTTATTTTGATGTATAGTTGAAAGCAAACTTATTTTTTTATTATCTGTAAATTTTATAGCACGTGTCACTGTTTGAACTCAAGAAAGCTAATAATTTGATAAACACGGTCCTTTATTAATTATTATTATTATTGTTGCTGCTGTTGTTGTTGTTCTTGCAGATCTCGTTCAAGTAGAAATTCCTAATCCCAAAGGCATGATGATCAAGGAACCAGCTGCTTGATGCTATCAATCAATGCGGTGCATCAACATTTGAATTTTAACTTTATATATCATGTATGGGTTTAATAAAATGTCGATCTCTGCTCTGGGATTGACTACGTTAATGGCTTCACGGTGTGATTACTTACATATAAATGATATAATAAGTGAGGTTGCTTGTATATCTGCTTCTATGGCTTTAATAAATTATAGGCCTCTTCAAATACTATGTTTATGATTTCAATATTTAGATGTCGATGTAAATCTTCTAATTTCATTATGGTATCTGAAAAGGAGACGAACATGAACAAGAACAGTGCTAATCAAATTTTCGAGCATAGAAAATTTGGGAAGTAATTAATAAACAATGTAATTAAATATATAATTATTTGATTCGAGGAAATAATTAAATATTATTTTGCCAAAAGATTAATATCAACCCGGTTAGGCCAACTAAAATTCAATCGCACCCAAGTCCAAACACGACCCCACAGTCCGTGTCAAGTTGGAAGGGAGATGTATGGCAACGTTCGTGGATGGGCTTTGGCCGACCTAGTAGCATACATAGTACTTTCTTTGCCTGAGATTATTGGTATGATCATTTGTGGCTTAAATTCGAATGCCAGACTTGAGACTTGAGTATTATAGATCATGTTTAATTTTTCCTTATTTCCACTTATGTTTTCAAGTGTTTTATATTTTATACAAACAAGTTTTCGTTGATTTGGATATAGTTTTAAAAAAATTAAATTTACCACAATTATCTGCTCAATCAAATTCATTACATTCATTTGTAGGGCCCACACGAATATTGGGTAAAAGTAGACTATTTCTTCAACTATTTTCCAATGGAGGTTTGGTAAAGCTACGTTCACATTCTCTTATTTCTACATTCATTTAACTAAAAACTAAAAAAGATATTATTTTTGCAAGTTGCTCAATAACGAATACAATATTATCAATTGAAATTTGCACATTAGTTAGCCATCGAACTACATAATTAAACAAATTCTGCAATATTTTTATTTAATGGTCATGAAATAGCTCCTAATCGCTAATATGGAACAAGTCAAGTGTTTAAATAGAAAAATAATAACCTAATCTAACAGGAATTAAATCTAAACTTTTATTCATATTATCATCTATGTGACACTATTATCTCGATTAAACTAAAGTATAAAAGATCTGAAGATAAATACGAGAAAAGATAATAGATAAATAAAGAAATAAACTATCCTAATTAATAGCAATCTCCAATCTCTATCATTCTCCTCCGGTTATAGAAGATTTGTAGTCGTCGAATCTTTGTATCGCCCTCCAACCTATGGGAAAACGTAAGACGATCTTAAATTGGCCAAATATCTCACCGGGCGTTATTTATGCATCCTCATGCAGAAGCACCCAAATACCCAATAAGCCGACCAATTGTGTCATCGAGTCTACCCTTTTATGCTTATCAAATCTATACAAGATCCCATAAATCAATCTGCTTTAAAACCTTCTAATGCTTTGAACGATCAAGTATTGTGTAATCCACAAATTAAGATTAATTGGGAAACATAATTATCCTCAAGCACCCGATCTTCTCTTGGGAACATCAAAATTTCAATCGTTCAACTTCACAAAATTTAGGATAAGACTTTTCCTTGGGATCCCGAAGTGCTCAATCCTTGTCTTTTCGTTTCATTAACAATTGTGTCGGCACACTCTGATTTAGTTTTACTAGAAGCACCAGCTAGTTCCATATGTCTTCTGAAAAATTACCTTTGACCCAAATGTATCAATGACTATAGAATCGATGACTGTTTTTCTTTTCTAGCGATGCTAGCTTGATTGTCTAAAAAAAAAAAAAAACATTGCCCCTGGTCATCGGTAGACTCTAGATTGGCGGATTCTTCATCTCGAGCCTTGTCAACTATTAGACTCGCGATTAAGCTCACCGTCGCTGCAGTATCACCTACTCGTAATGCACACGTACCATTACCACCACCTCGTGTCTCACGCTTATTGTTGAAAAGATCAAACCTATCCGACCATCCATTGTGCTAAAGTCTTCAATTGCTTGCGAATTTGTATTAGTTGATCTCTAAGTGTCCAATATCAACTTTGACATGATGGCGTCTAATCTATCATCCTCGACACCATCATCAAGAGTGTAGAATATGCTCTAACCAACTAATAAGAGCCGAGCGTAGAAGATAGCGAATATTGGATTATAATTAAATGGGAATTTGTGCAAGAATTAACAATTTAGGTAGAAAATTAAAGAAAAATTTCATTATTTTTATTTGATATTCAAGAAACTGCCACTAATAATGAACAAGTCATGTGTTTATTGTTATTATTTTCTTTCAAACAAAGTATTTATTGTTATTATTTCGTTTATATATATAGAGAAACATCTGAAGTCAATAAAATTAAATAACTCAACGAATCATAAACTATCCACACAAATTAATTAAAAAGATCAATACAAGATGTATTTTTGAGGCTATGGGAAAAGAGACAATTTCATTTGACTCGTCCTCTTTATTAATTCCTTACTGGTACTATTTTCATTCATAAAATGTAGTGGCCCTTCAATTGGTCCAGTATTTTCACGGGCAATGAAAATGATATTATCAGCACATGTTTCATGAATGTATCCATGGTTACAACTTGTAAAGTCTTGTTTGAATATGAGACACTTGTCCCTTGGAAAGTACGTTTAGCTAAACTTGTAGAGTAAATGTTCATGATATATAAAATTTCTTGTAGTGTACTCGAAAAGGAGTCCAATTGGACTTCTCGATTGATGAGGTAGTTTGCATGCAGTAGATATATAAACTTTGGTCGGGGTTTCGTAATTTTTCTAAACTTAACTCTCCCTCTTGTTGTTTGTTTACATGGTTGACGGTTCAAACTCTAGTCCGGTCCCTTTCTGATGATCTTTCTCATGTTTATTATATATGTGGCTCCGGTCTGATTCTTATTCTATCTCTTAAAAAAAGAATAATGGCAATAATATATTGTCCATTGTGTTCCGACTATATATCATTTTGTGACCATCGAACAACATATGCTGTACAATTGTTTCTGCAACATATAATTTTGACACGTAATAAATTGACAGATATGGGTGGTCGATCAATTGTTGATGGCTTGATGCACAAGCATCTTTGCTAGTTGTACAGCTTGTGGAACATTTGGAATGTTGCCAAGACGGCATTGGACCATGTTTTTGTACTCATCTACGTCCTTGCCAAGTACATTATTATACCATTGTCTGTATTCATTCACAGTATCTATACTCATATTTTTCTATTAGCTAGAAATTTATTTCTAGTTTATACTATTTTTCATACAAGTATTTTGATTTTGTAACATTGACATTTATAGATTTGGCAGTCATGGATAAATCACCTGTGGTGACGCATGGATACGAAAGATGAATCATGTACGTACGTAGTCATGATTTTAAGGTTTGTGATGAAGCATGCATGCAAAACTTTGGGGAAAAAGGTGATGGACAATGCAGTTGTGGCACCACACCTGCAGCTTGTCCATGTACGTAAACGTGTTGAAGGTTAAAGAATATGGTTTTTTTCAATTAAAATTTTCACCTATGGTCCTTTAACTTTGAAAACTAAAATTCAGGTTTTTAACATTGAACTCGAAATGTTTTTTGCTCCAAATTATTAATTTGTAACCTGCCTTAGTCTTTAAGCCCAAGTTAGGATTAAGTTTGTTTATAAATTTTTATGTACTTTTATGTGAAACAGAAGAGAGAATGAGTGGAGTTGAATGGTAGAGATTATGTAGTACATGTAAGTCTCACTAGATATATGGATATGATTGCTTTGATCAAATTCAAATTTAGAACGAATGGGTAAAAATGTTTAAAAATCGAATGCCTAACCATATGCATTTATATAATAAGTGAAGCTACTTGTTGTATATCTACTAGTTTCAATAAACTACTGATCTCTCTTCAATAATGACTATGTGAGTTAATCATCCAACCCTTTTCGACTCATGTACGCATATATCCTTTGGCTTCTATGTTAACTGTTAATTTTTCCGACCTTTTTTCATGTTATATCCTTTGGCTTAGTTTGAATTACGCATTTCATGATGATTTGTATAGTAACGAAGGCTTTTGCTAAAAACTAAAGGGTTAATCTCGGAAACCATCAATGACGAAGTTGTTTAATAAAAGTGCAAAATTATGAATGAAGGACAATTATATTTACACTACACAATTTTATAGTTGCACCACATTTAAATATCATTATTTTAAAGGGTCTGAGACTTTTACTTATATTAACAACTTTTTCATACATATCAAACATGTTATCTCTAATAACAGTCTAATATAATGGATTAAGCTATATGTTAGGCAGACAAAGCTAATAAGCAGCCAGTAGCTGAAAATCTAACTGATAGCTGGAAAGCTAGTTCAGAGTTTATAGCTCATGGATTATAACTGATAGTTGAAAAGCCAGCTAATATAAATGAAAGTCTTTTGTAAAATTAGTTGAAAAACTAGCTCAAAAATAAGATATTACACAAAAGGACATATTTAAAACCATTTTTTAAAAAAATAAAAGAGGTTAAAAATTAAATAAAAAACAAAGAGCTCAAGGAGCTTATTTGAAACGCTTGTAAAAGCAGCGTTTGAGATAAGTTCTAACTTCTCAAATAAGTTCTTCCAACCAAACGGAGCGTAATTAAATACAATGTGTATAAACACTCTAAATAAGTTATAAGCTAACTTATTGCGCTTACCAGACATACATTAGGTCTAATATAATGGACTAGACGTATTATTTATTAAAAGGAAAAATTAAAAGAATTTGAAAAAAAATATTTGATTTTGATATTATAGTGGAAAAAGATGGAGAATTTTTAATACAAATAAAATGTGATTTTAGTATAAAATGTTGTGGTGATAATATAATTAACAAATTGAAAAACTTTAATGGTATAAGATAACTTCTCGTAAGAAAATTCACAAAAGAAAAAAAAAATTATTTGATGCCATGGAAAGAGAGAGATGTATGTTTGACTCATCCTCCCTTTGTCTCTTGTTGCCTAGGACCATATGTCATTTGTAATTGTGGTGGTCCTTGAGTGTCAACCTGCGAGGACCAATACTTTCACGGGCAATGAAAATGACGTTAATTATGTGCAGAATGTATGCATAGTTTACCAGCATTTTAAAAAGCTCTGCATCATTCACCAATATTCTAGAAAGCTCACTTAGGTGACGCTTAGGCGGCGCTAATGCTTAAGGCTTGGATTTCACGCTTCGCTATGCACTATCTTTTATCACGCATTGATCATACATCGGTGCCTTTAAGCACGCATCAGCCCAATGCATAAGCTCGACGCTTTTTCACGCCTTATATTTTTTAGAACCTCCTAGTTTACACATTATGTTTTTATAGACTTAAATCATGATTTAATGAATAGAGAGTTACAAAATTAACTGATTGAAGTAGCTTGTTTTCAATGCTAAGTGACAACTGTGGCCCAGTAGTTGGAGCAGACGACGCCACCACCGAGATCAAATTAAAAAAATTAATAATAGCAGTAATAATATAATAATGATAATAATAATGCAAAACGGTTCACAAATATCAAATTAACAAAAATGAATTATGAGATTAAGTTTCATCTAAAATCCCCAATTAATATTTTAGGTCGGTCTTAATTGACCAAGTCGAGAAGATGTGATTTGAATGATTGAATGGTTTGGATTTATTTCTAGACACTGGCTGATCATGTTGTCATAAATAAATTAGATGCAAATGAGAGCAGGGAAAATATTTTTACTACCTTAGTCCGTAAATAAGAGATTTACTCAACTCAAAAAAGATATTACCTTTTTTTTTTCCTGCAACGGAGAAAGAGATTGATTCTGAATGTACGGTATTGTGAATCTTACAAAATTTGTTTAACTAAGAACTTAATGAAAATGTAGGGATGCTCATCCCCAAGTGGTCCAACAGATCAAATCAATTGTTCCAGTGTGATCACCAAAAACTATTTTACGACAACAAACAAAAACTTCACGATTCAATTGCTCCTTCAATTTAGGCCACTGATCTAAAAATCAAGCTCTCTTTTCGGGAACAAGAAATATTTTAGTTTATTATTATTAATTTTTTTGAAAGAAGACACACAATACATGCACGCAAGGCACAAAGACCTAATATGCCAATATTCAAAATTATGGTAATTTTGAGTACCGTTAGAAGAAAAAATATATCAACTTTATGCTTTATTAAAGTTATTTTTTGGAAAACGTAATTTTTTTTTTTACTTAGAGTCTTTTTGACATCAGTTAGTAGGCTAATGTTCACAGAAGTGGTATGTACTCCACTAGTAATCACAAAAGCCACAACAAGAAAAAAGGACTAGTACTAGTACAAATCGGATATTGCGTGTGTTCCTTTGGGTGCCGGTTTTATCAGAAAATGCCACCCAAAGACAACGGGTGGCTGTTGCCACAAAAATCTGATACCCAAAGTGCATATAAATTTATTTTACAAAAAAAAACAAAGGGTGGCGATTGTAGAAAGGAACTGCTACCCAATGTCAAAAAATGGGTGACGGTTGTACTTTACAGCCGTCACCTAAAATTCAATAAAAATTAAAAATAATAAAATAAAACAAAGGGTGGCGGTTGTACAGTACAACCACCATCTAATGTCAAAAAACGGGTGGCGATTGTACAGTACAACTGCCACCCAAAATTAAAAAAAAAAAATCAAATTTTAAAATTTAAAATTTTAAAATTCACACAACCGCCACCCTTTGTTGAACTAGTATTAAAAATCAGAAACACAATCTACATCATTATTTCTGCGATTTTCTTCCTCTCAAGTGTGAAAACTTGCAAATTATGGTCGCAATTGATGTAATGTAAGTTTCCTCTATCTATTGCTCCCAAATTCGTGTATGTTTAAGGTTAAAATTTGAAATTCCCAAATTCTAGTGTTTCGCCATTTCAAGTGTTCTTACATTTTCTTCATAAGTTGAAGCTACAACTGAAGGCAAGGTCATCTTCCTCTACCAATGGGTCCCAAATTTCTCTATTTTTGAGGTTAGTATGTTAACATCCCCAAATTATTGGGTATTTGTTGTAAATCATGATTTATATTTTTTGTTAGTTGTGATTTCATGTCCTATACATTGTGATTTCATGTGTTGTATTTTTTTGAGTGTAATTTGATTGGAACTATGTATTTTATATGCAATATTGTTGAATAAGAGGTGTAGTATTTAATTAATTTTTTTAATATATTGTTATAATAATTCGTTTTAAATATTATAACAATGAACGATAAGATAGGATTGCACTAAAAACAAAGAATCGCGTATTTTATTCAAACAACGGATAGAAAACTTTAAAATCTGCGTTTCGAGGCTTTAAACGACCTCAAATGAGCCTGAAAAGTAGGATCGATGTGACAATGGTGACTGTTGTAGATTTCGTCGCGAAGATCCACGAATTGGGTCATGGGCTGAAAACGAACATCGCAAACAAAAGTTATGATAGTTTAAAATTTAAACAAAAAATACGACAAAAGTTTTTTTAAAAAAATATTTACCACTTTGGGTGGCAGTTCTACGCTTGGGAAGAACCGCCACCCAAAGGATTTAAACATTTTATAAAAAAAAAATTTAATGTTATAAATAATTCAAAAGTTGGATGCATTATTGTGAATGAGATGTGAATGACTATGAAATCATGTGAGGATGAAAATAATTCATGAATAATTGTACAACTTGATTGATAATTATGTGTAATATGACTCATCATTTTTGTTTTGATTCTACACTTGATGGTCTATAAATAGACCTCAATTCATGAATTGATGAATGAAGAAGAAGGAAGAAAGTTCAATATATTTCCTCTCTATTCTCTTGTAGCATTTAAGGTATTTTTACTTTGATTTTATAACACGTTATCAAAGACGAGTCTCTACACTAGAACTCACTCTTGTAGTAAAAGGAATATGCTCTACAGTTGCATCTTATAGATGACCCTCTCAGATCGTAAACCTAATTATTACAAGATAATCACGATTTTTACAAGAAATTTTATTTTGTTATTGTTGTCTTACAGTACTAATTCAAATTTCAAAACAAAATATACTAGCTCATCTAAATTTTTGAAAATGTCGCTTGCAAAACTTGATTTTGTCGCTCTTGATATTTCTCGGTGATAATTATTCATCATGGACACTTGATCCGAGATTCACTTGATCTCAAAAGGGTTAGGTGAAACAATAATCGAAGGAAATGAAAGATCCCAAACAGATCGGGCAACAATAAGTTAATTTTCCTTCGACGACACCTACATGCATCTCTCGATGGTAGAATACCTCACGATCAAAGATCCATCTGCTACGTGGAAAATTTAAAGGACGATTCGATCACCAAAGGGTCGCCGTCCGCCCAAGGCCGATATCGATGGATGCACTTGCGCTGCAAGATTTTAAATCAGAAAAGATTACAATTTCAATTATTGAATACGCTCAATTACTTTTCGTGGTGAAGAAATTATCGAGCAAGATATGTTAGAAAAGACTTTTTCAACATTCCATGCCTCGAACGTGCTCTGCAGCAAGAGATCGAGAGCGTAGATTTCAAACGTATTCGAACTTGTATCTTGCTTATTAGTAGCGAACAAAATAATGAACTACTCATGAAAAACCATGGGATACGCCCAACAGGATCCACGGTGATACCGTAAACAAATGGAACTATATGGCCTCGAGGTAAATGCAGCGTTAGGAAAAATAATTACGGGCGTGGGCGTGGGCGTGGGCGTGGGCCCGCGTGGGCGTGGGCGTGGGCCGCGTGGCGTGGGCGAGGGTTTAGACGTGAATTCCAATATGATAATGGAAAAGCTCATTTACGATATAATGAGCGAATCAAAGCAACATAATAGCGAGTTCAAATTTGGAAAAATAATGGAAATAATTCATTTGATAAAAGCAGAATGACAGATGCTATCGATGTGGAATACCACGGGCATTGGTCGTACATGTCGTACACCAAAGCATTTGGTGGACTTATATATAAACTTCGACCAAGGGAAAAGAGAAAGGAAAAGAAAAAGTTGAAACCAATTTTCTTGATTGGGATGATGAGTCAATGGAACTCATTTTGATACTCCTGACTTTTTCCCAGATCCCGCAGATCATACAAACATTGGAAGTTTGATGGAAAATATCGATTAAATAATTCTCTAATGAAGTATTATTATATTTATGGTGTATTATGTGTGAAATATTTTTCTATAATGCTTTTGTGTGATAAGTGTGGAATTGTTATCTTTATATTTGTATTGTTATTTTCCATTAAGTGTTATATGTAATTGTTGTTTGTTAAGCGGTATGAATTTTATATTTTAAATTTCTTTTGTAGACCATGACAAATTGCCAAGATATTTGCCTAGCTGATAGCGCAACTACGCATACTATTTTACAAGATAAGAAGTTTTTCTTGGATTTGACAATACGAGAAAATTATGTCTATACAATTTCTGGTGCATCAAATATTATTGAAGGCTCCGGTAGAGCTCGTATTATCCTGCCAAATGATACACAATTGAATATAGATGATGCACTTTATTCTAGCAAATCGGAAGAAATTTGCTTAGTTTTAAGGATATCCGCAAAAATGGATATCACATTGAAACAATGGAAGAAAATAATAAAGAATATCTTTACATAAACTCATTTCTATCTGGGCATAAGCAGATTAAAGAAAAACTTCCATCGCTTCCATCTGGAATGTATTATACATTCATAAGAACGATTGAGTCTAACAACATCATAAAACCAAAATTTATTGACTCAAAGGTTCTTAAACTTTGGCATGATAGATTTGGGCACCCAGAACGACTATGATGCAACGAATAATTAAAAGCTCACATGGACATCCTTTTAAGAACCTTAAGACTATTTTACCAAATGAGTGTCCATGTGAAGCTTGTTCACAAGGTAAATTAGTCATCAGACCCTCTAAAACAAAGGTAAATGTTGAATCGCCAACTTTTCTGAAAAGAATTCAAGGTGATATTTGTGGACCTATACACCCACCTTGTGGAGCATTTCGTTATTTTACGGTCTTAGTTGATGCATCTACTAGATGGTCACATGTTTGCCTACTTTCAACTAGAAACGATGCATTTGCTAAACTATTAGCCCAAATTATAAAATTGCGAGTTCATTTCCCTGATTATTCGATCCAGTCCATTCGATTTGATAATGCTGGTGAATTTAGATCAAAAGCATTTGATGATTATTGCACAGCTATGGGAATTGAAGTTGAATATTCTGTTGCTCATGTCCATACACAAAATGGATTGGCAGAATCATTTATTAAACGCCTCCAATTTATTGCTAGGCCTATGCTTATGAGGTCAAAACTCCCAACTTCTACTTGGGGACATGCTATATTACATGCTGCGGCATTGATACGTCTCAGACCAACTGCATATCATCAATACTCCCCTTTACAATTAGCATTTGGTCAAGAACCTAATGTTTCTCATCTTCGAATTTTTGGTTGTGAAGTACAGGTACCAATTGCACCCCCACAGCGTACCAAAATGGGTCCCCAACGAAGGCTTGGAATTTATGTTGGGTTTAATTCACCGTCAATCATCAGGTACCTAGAACCTTTAACAGGTGATCTATTTAATGCATGCTTTAATGATTGTCATTTTAATGAAATGAATTTTCCAACACTGGGGGGTACAAAACTACATCCTGAAAGAAAAAATGAACTTTCCTGGAATGAGAAGACTCTAGCTCACTTTGATCCCCGAAGCAATAAATGTGAGAGAGAAATTGAAAATCTTATTCATTTGCAAAGAATCGCATATGAGCCTGATGCATTTGTGAATACAAGGAAAGTCACCAAGTCGCATATACCTGAGAGAATACAAGCAAGAAAATTGATGTCCCAGCAGACAACTGTTACAAAGAAATGAATCTAAAATACGCCCGGAGCGTGGTTTCGACTCAGCTTGGTTCCAAGGATTACGTACCTAGAAAGAGAAGGGTAAAAGACAAAAACCAACAAAAGAATCTCGCGAAGTAATGATAAAAACGATTGATCAATCAAATAAAATATTTAAAGTTCCAAAAGAACCAGAAGCATCCAAGAAGATTGAGGTTCCCGCAGAACCAGAAGTATTCGAAAACCATGAGATATCAATAGATTATTTACTATCTAATAACTTATGGGAACGGAAAGCACAGTTGTAGATGATATATTCTCCTTTAATGTTGCCAGTAAAATTGTGCAAAGTGAGGATTCTGAGCCACAATCTGTTAAAGATTGCCGAAATAGAAATGATTGGCCAAAATGGAAGGAAGCCATACAGGCTGAATTAAATTCTTTGTATAAACGCGAAGTATTCGGACCTGTAGTTCAAACACCAAAAAATGTAATCCCTGTAGGATACAAATGGGTTTTCGTAAGAAAGAGAAATGAGAAGAACGAAATTACAAGGTATAAAGCAAGGCTTGTAGCGCAAGGATTCTCTCAAAGACCAGGAATTGACTATGAAGAAACGTATTCTCCCGTAATGGATGCTATTACTTTTAGATTTTTGATAAGTCACAGAATAGAAAAACTTGACATCGTCTTATGGATGTAATGCTTGCATATTTATATGGTTCACTTGGATGTTGATATATATATGAGAATTCAGAAGGAATAAAAGTGCCGAAGCACTTAGTGCATGCCCAAATAATGTGTTATCAATTAAATTGCAAAGATCACTATATGGTTTGAAGCAATCCGGAAGAATGTGGTTCAATTGCTTAAGTAATTTTGTTAAAAAGGGGATACAAAAATGATGACATTTGTCCTTGTGTCTTCATAAAGAAAGCGGATCTTTGGATTTGCAATCATAGCAGTCTATGTTGATGATTTAAATCTCATTGGAACTCTGAAGAGATTAATGAAGCGATGAAGTACTTGAAAAGCGAATTTGAGATGAAAGATTTAGGCAAAACCAAATTTTGTCTAGGTTTACTGATTGAACATTTCCCGAGGAAGGAGTTTTTGTTCATCAATCTTCATATCTTGAAAAAGGTTTTGAAACGATTTGGTATGGATAAAGCACACCCTCTAACATCACCTATGGTCGTTCGAACACTTGATGTTGAAAGGGACGCGTTCCACCACCTGAAGATGGGGAAGAAATCCTTGGTCGGAAATCACCGTATCTTAGTGCAATTGGAGCATTACATTATCGACAAATTGCACTCGACCAGGACATAGCTTTTTCGTAAATCTCACGGCAAGATATAGTCATACACCTACCAAAAGACATTGGAATGGTATTAAACACATTCTCCGTTATCTAAGAGGTACGTCTGATTTAGGTTTATTTTATTCACATAATTCTCGATCTACTTTAGTTGGATATGCAGGCCTTGAGGATACTTATCGATCCCCATAAAGGCAAGTCCCAAACAGGATATGTATTTACGCGTGGAGGAACTGCTATATCTTGGAAATCTACAAAACAAACTTTGAGCGCAACATCATCAAATAATGCTGAACTCATTGCAATTCATGAGACAAGTCGGGAATGTATGTGGTTAAGGAATATGACTCATCATATACAAACATCATGTGGGCTATCCTCAATAAAAGAAAAATCAATTGTATTGTATGAGGATAATGCGACTTGCATCACACAACTCAACAAAGGTTACATCAAGGGAGATAGAACGAAGCATATCTCTCCAAAATTCTTTTATACACATGACCTTCAGAAAAGTGGTGAAATTGATGTTCAACAAATTCGCTCAATTGACAATTTAGCGGATTTGTTCACAAAGGCGTTACCAACATCAACCTTTAGAAAATTGGTGTACCAAATTGGCATGAGGCGACTTAAGGACCTTGAACAATGTCATTATGAGGGGAGTAGTCAGCATTCTTTTCCTTCGATCGAGGTTTTATCCCATTGGGTTTTCCCGACAAGGTTTTAATGAAAGATATTTATACTCTGTGGTGAACATCGGGGAAGCGGTTGTACTTTTTTTTCCTTCGATCGGGTTTTATCCCATTTGGGTTTTCTCGACAAGGTTTTAACGAGGCAACACATGGGCACCCCACAATCAACTTTATTGTATAAATAGTCATTCAAGGGGGAGTGTTATAAATAATTCAAAAGTTGGATGCATTATTGTGAATGAGATGTGAATGACTATGAAATCATGTGAGGATGAAAATAATTCATGAATAATTGTACAACTTGATTGATAATTATGTGTAATATGACTCATCATTTTTGTTTTGATTCTACACTTGATGGTCTATAAATAGACCTCAATTCATGAATTGATGAATGAAGAAGAAGGAAGAAAGTTCAATATATTTCCTCTCTATTCTCTTGTAGCATTTAAGGTATTTTTTTACTTTGATTTTATAACATTTAAAAGGATTTTGGGTGGCGGTTATTGACTTGAAACCACCACCCGAAGTATTTAAAAAAAAAAAAAGAAACAAAGAAAACAACCGCCACCCGTTCTATTTTGGATGGTATTTTTTTAAACTCCACCCTTTCTAGCGATATTGAGTGTCGTCATTTTGGGTAGCATTCAAAAAACCGCCACCCTGAACCCAAAACAACCGCCACCCTTTATCCTTTTTGTACTAGTGTAGGAACGACTTTTTTCATTCCGATAGAGCAAAACATTGTTCCTATAGATGTGCAGGAACGATATGTCGAACCTATAGGGTCGTTCCTACACCTTCATGCCTGTAGATCTGCGGGAACGACTTTAGTCGTTCCTATAACTTTGTAGGCCGACAGGAACGACAAGTTGTTCCTATAGCATCGTCCACATAGTTGGTCTATAGGAATGACTTTGTCGTCTCAATAAATCTATGTATAGGAACAACTTCATAGGAACAACCTGTCGTTATTATATATGTGTTTTTTAATTAAAAAACAAATCAGCCATTATTACTATTAAATTGAAATATGTTTAAATTAACAGCGCTAGTAGCGAAATTTTGCAATTACATAACAATCAAATATTCTAATATTTTAACACAAAATACATAACAATCAAATATTCTAATATTTGAACACAAAATACATAACAAAGTGATATTCTATTGTTTTAAGGAAAAATACATAACAAACTTATATTCTGGGAGTGGTGACCATAGCAAGTTCCCATCCACAAGGATCAAAGTCTGGCTTGCAAAGCATTAGGGCCAAATGTAGTACCTACAACATACATTAGGATGTGATGCATACAATTACCCTTCGAAGTATGATAAATAAAATTGTTAATTAATGAGCAAATAAGTAAAAGAAAAGAGGAATTGCGAAGATACGAAGCAGATGGATCTATGACACAGGCCAATGCAATGCTTTTGCTCAGTGGCAGAGGTGTCTGGGGCAGTGACATTCAAACCCTGAAAAATTGTTGATATTAGTGTACTGGTTCCTTTTTTTTTTTTTGAATGAAGTGTACTGGTTCCTTAAAGGACATGGAATGCAAAAGAATAGAACAACAAAAGAAACTCACAATCATCAGTTTCCAAGATAGTAGGAGGGGGTGGAAGATCATCGGCCTCGGTAGTGGGGATCACATACAATGTAGAAAATCAATACTACTTCCGTCCCATAATTATAGTCCACTATTCCTTTTTAGGTCGTCCCAAAATATAGGCCACATTCTTTTAAAAATATTGTTAAAATATTAATTGTTTTATATACCCTCATTTAATGTGCATAGTTATTACCAAAATAACTTAATTGAAATAAAATATCTTATAAATAAAAGGGTATAATAGGAAAATAAGTTTAAGTTTTACCTTTCCAATGAATGAGCTTTTCACTTCTACCAAACAAGCCCTATGTTTTTGTCTTTGACACCTGAACCTGGCAATCCAACTTGAGACAAAGAAGAGTCGCATAATTTTAGCAAAATCTTGATAGGTAATTGTACCAAAAAGGAATTCTAATAAATGTGAATCCTTAGCAAAAATTTGATAGGTAACTACACCAAAAAAGTTTTTGATTTTTTTTTTTCTGGGCGAAGGGCGGGGGTTAATAATCTTTGAGGTGATTTTAGGGACGATATATTTACAATCACTTGAGAGAAAAAAAATTCAAAAAATAAACAAATTTTAGGCGGGAACGTATTTTCCAATTTCAGACACCACTATCTTACTTGTATATATAGTGTGTGTGATTGGGAAAAAAATGAAAGTGGAAAATATTTTTCGTGGAAAATATCCTACTCGTGAGAAATATTTTCTTTGAACAAAAAGAAAATATGCCACTTTTTATCTTACATGAAAAATCTTTTCCATATTTCATATTGCAATTAAATACTATTTGAAATGGAAAATATTTCTCACCTTCGATCAAACACAACCTAAGATTAAGATTAGAACTCTCTCAATCAATAGAATTGCTACAATTTTTCACTGTTTAGACTGAGTATTTTGGTCAAACCCTAAACGCATATTCTATCCTAACCAATGGAAACGTTACAAGTTTTATTAATATAAAAAGCACGATCAGCTTTATACCAAAAGAATATAAATCCATAGAACATGCGTGCACCTCGGGCCAATTATAATAACAAATAGTATGTTAGAAGAGCCAGCAAGAATTGATTTGAAACGTTTGTCGTGTTGGGCCTTCTTTGCACATGCGTTCACTTCGGGCCAATTATAATAATCGTGTTGGGCCTTCTTTGCACATGCGCTCACCTCGGGCCAATTATAATAACAAATATATTAGAAGAGCCAGCAAGAATTGATTTGAAACGTTTGTCGTGTTGGGCCTTCTTTGCAGATTCGTTCACCTCCGGCCAATTATAATAATCATGTTGGGCCTTCTTTGCACATGCGCTCACCTCGGGCCAATTATAATAATAAATATATTAGAAGAGCCAGGAAGAATTGATTTGAAACGTTTGTCGTGTTGAACCTTCTTTGCTCCCTTCAGAGAACAACTCACACACGCCTGTGGTACAATTCAAATTTTCTCAAGAGTGAACTTCACTACAAGCAAAAATAAATAATGAATATATTGACAACATAAGTGACAAAAAATCTATTTCTTTATCCTATAAAATAGTCATATCACCATTTGAATGACTATTTGGTCTTTTTTTTAATTTTTATTGTTTATAATAACTATTTGGCTAATTCATTGGTGGTCATTGAAGTTTGGTGAAATGACAAAATGATCACTAAAATTTAAAAATTTCAGCACTAGCCACGGACGTTTGTTTAGTGTTCAACGGTGGTCACTTTGTTAAATTTTTAACAATATGGCCTACATGTCTCCCTTATCTGCACAGTTGGCACACACATGTGCATTGATTAGGAGTAATTTACGATTCTTGGACCTTAAAATTCATTTTAAATAAATAGCATGGACCAAAATTTGAGGACCGTCTTATAACAATCGATGATTTTAAAAGAATGAAAACTCTTTCTTCTCGCCTATGTGTCGCGTCTCAACTCCCACCCTTCAATTCCCGACCCAAACTCTACGAGGAAAAGGTCCTCGGATTTTCCTGTAGTTATTAAGGTCCAATTTTACTTAAAATGAATTTCAAGGCCCAAGCACAATAAATTAGTCCTAATTACCGCGCGCGTGTACACTAACTGTGCAAATAAGGGTGACATGTGAGCAATATTTGTTAAATTTTAATTAACAACATTACCACCACTAAAAGCTAAACAAACTTTAGTGACCAACACCGAAACTTTTAAACTTTAATGACCATTTTGTAATTTTATTTGAACTTCAATGACCTTTAGTGAAATTAACCCAATAACTATTTGTTTGTAGTTACAACTAGTGTTTGCCCCCATGCCGTACGTACAATATTCATTAACAAAATAAACAGTGAAATATTGAAAAGATATCCTGATTTCAAGTCAATTTACTTATTTATTTTTATTGTTTTGTGATTTGATCAACGAAAGTTGATTTAACAGGTGAATAATTTTTGAAAAATTTCTTGCATCAAGACTAAAATTGATTTTTACAACATGTTCAACCACAATATAGGCAAAATTTATTCAATAATTTGTGTTAAAAAGAAGTTGTCATACCATTGAAATTTATTTCTAATTAAATTCTTTTAATATATCTATTGAACGCACTTATAACAGGGGCATTATATTACTGCAATCACTAATTACTTGATTCCCAAATAGATAAATTTTGCGTCCATTAAATATGAAGTAGTGAGACGGTAGGGCAGCCATGTCATAATGAACACGAATAAGAAAAATCTATAAGTATCAAGTTAAAATCATTACTATTTTTAGACCAAAATTCCTTATTATTGATAATGATCAAATTATTCCTATATAATTTGCTAATAATGATACATTCACTAGTTCAAAGATTTTCCAATTTCTAAATTTTAAGTTCATAAATTTATTAAAAACATCAAATATTTCAAAAAACAAAAACACTACAATTCAATATTAGAACAAAAAAAAATATTAAAATTTTTTTTGTAGACATTATTATGTGTAATGGAAAAAAAATAAAATATGAGAATTCAAATCCAAAGAATTACTCCCTCCGTCCCAATTATAGGGCTCGTTGACTTTTCACACATATTAAGAATTGCATGGGAAAAGTAAATAATACAAATAATTTTCCATTTTGCACTCATTAATAAGTTAAAAAATTATTGGAACTAACAAAAGACTTTAAAATTTTCAAATTAAATAGGGTTATTATAGTAAAAAAATACGAAAGTTCCTATATAATTGGGATATCTCGAAAAGGAATTAAACCCTATATAATTGGGACAGAGGGAGTATATGCAAAGACATTCGGGGACGGACGTGGGACTAGGAAAAGAGAGTGAGACTTTTTAGGTGGATTCAATTTCTTGAAATGAGTATTAGGGCAAGTAGAGGTGGTCAACTATCAATATTTACTTGATTTCCCACTCAAACAATATGATTTTATGACATATTTATTCCATGGCGCATTATTTATGGGCAGTTGAGGACACATGTGAATATAGAGGGTGGTTTCAAGTTAGTGATGGTTAAATTCCACTATTCAATTATATTCCCAATCAACATTGGCAATTAAGGGAACTGCTCAATTTTAATTGCTTAACGTGTGCTATAACTTTTGAATGTGGACGTTACTTTAATACGAATATATTTCGAAGCCTTACATATAGCACACTAACAAAAAAGAAAAGAAAATCTTAAATAGAGTTTTTGATCTGGATAAAATTTTGAATCATTTAATACGAATAACAACTTTCTTTTTACAACATAATTAAAGTATATTATCATGGGCTCACTGTGTACTATGCATCGGCTTTCTGTGGACTGATCAATGGTGTAATACAAACTGACCGCAAAGGTATCCCCCATATTATGCGAACTCGCGCATAGCAAAGATAATTTTCTGCTTCCACTTGTGATTTTGGGGAGTAGTACTCTCCTTCTTCATGCATTGCTTAAAACGTCTTCAATTGATTCTAATTCTCTAGAGAGGTAAGGTTCACGACGTTCCCCTCTCGCTTTTGTATTTTTTGTTGTCGTAATTTATTGAGTTTACTTATTATTGTTGTAACATAAATTTAATTTGTGAAAAAAGTTAAATCCTAGGTTCTTTAACGATGATTTTTTTATTATTTAATACGAAATTAAAAATAACTTTTTTAGACATAACGTTACAATACATTATTTCTTTATTTCACTATACTTTTCTTGCATCAGGTGCGAAAACTAGCCAATATATGAAAGTATATTGCGAACGTTAATGATTTATGAGCAACGTATGGTATGTAGGGATGTAAACATGAAACTATTTGAAGTTTTATAATACTCCCTCCGTCCCCAATATATAGTCCACTTTGGTGTTACACAAGGATTAAGAATGTTTGTGGGAAAATGAATTATACAACAAAACTTCCTAAAGTGCCCATATTTAATGTGAGTATTGGTAAACATTACCTATGTTGAAGGTGGACACACATTTTATATTCTCCAAAATTAATTGGGGTGATTATTGTGAATGAACAAAAAGAATCATACTAAACATAAAAATAGGAGTATATGTTTGGGACATATGAAATTAAAGAGTCTTTTATATAATTGAAAATTTTTATTTGTGATGATAATCGTACACAAACTAATTCCAACGCAAATGTCGTGTTCAGAGTCAATTATTTATGTGATTGTCAATATTACACCAATCTACCGAGATGTGGTACATATGTGATTTTCATTTAAAAAACATTGTCACGTTTATAAAATTGTGAATTAATAACATTAGTGATTCCCATTGCACGGGTGTTAAAACTAGTTTACTAAAATAACTTTTGTGGCAAACTATTTAGAAGACAAACCCACAAGATTTTAATTTATCTATTTTATAAAATTTACAAAGTGATATTAGTCGCAAATAGTTTACAAGACATGAGTCATCCATGACGTCACCATAACTCTCTTGAACCCTATATAAAGGGTGAAAGAAGGGGTTGTTTTCATTGCCTCACTAGTTTCATTATATTCTCTCTCTCTCCCACACAACACACAAAAGCAATATATTCAAATGGATTTCTCGATGAAGTTGTTTACAGTGCTGTCCATCTTGCTCTTTGTTTCCTTGACCGCCGGTTTGAACTCTAATCTCTTTAATACTCGTGGCTTGTTCATATTCAAATATTATTATATAGCTGAAAGTTTTTTCTTTTTTTTAGAGAATAATGTATTTCTACCAAAACGTGAAATAATATCGTCATTTGGCAAAAAAAAAAATACCTCAACAATCGAACAGCATACATTTCCAATTGCCTCTGTGCAAGGTAGATATAGCATCAAGTATTGTTAAGAGGTTTTGGTACTTGAACAACTAGATTAAAAACAAACAAGTTGCATGTATCGGTGATATAATAGTTTGTTATTTTACGCATCATATCAAATTTAAAATTTAACACTTAAAAACTTGTCAGATTGCAAGTTGCGAAATGTTGCTATGGACAAAAGTTATGCAAGTAACATTAATCATTTTTCAATAGATTATGCATTTTGTAATTTCGTGACAGTATTTACATCTATTGATTTGATAGATATGGGTAATCCACTGGTCGTGGATGCACAAACTGGCGAACAATGTGACCAGGTCCAGTGTAATGAAGAGTGCAGGGCAAAGGGGATGTATGGATGTTGCCCATGTTGTTTACTGCCTGGACCATGTACTTGTCAACATACTCCAGGTTGCCCACGTAAGTACTAAATTAATTAATAAAACCTTTGGTGTCATTTTTAGTATTTTCAAGTTTTTTTAGTTATATATATATATATATATATATATATATATATATATATATATATTTTGCTGTATAGTTGAAAGAAAACTTATTGTTCTTATTATCCATAGATTTTATAGTACATGCCACTGTTCGAACTCAAGAAAGCTAACAATTTAATAAACATACCCCCTTTATTAATTATTATTGTTGTTCTTGTTCTTGCAGTTCTCGTTCAAGTCGAAATTCCTAATCTTGAAGACATGATGATCAAGGAACCAGTTGCTTGATGATATCAATCAGTGTTGTGCATCAACATTTGAATTTTAACTTTATGTATCATGTATGGGTTGAATAAAATGTCGATCTCTGCTATGGGATCGACTACGTTAATGGGTTCACAGTTAGATTACTTACACGTAAATGATATAATGAGTTAGGCTGCTTGTATATCTGGTTCTATGGCTTTAATAAATTGTAGACCTTTTCAAATACTACGTTTATGATTTCAATATTTAGATGTCGATGTAAATCTTCTAATTTCATTATGGTATCTGAAAAGGAGATGAACATGAGCAAGAACGGTGATAATCAAATTTTCGAGCATAGAAAATTTGGTAAACGATGTAATTAAATATATAATTATTTGATTTGAGGAAATAATTAAATATTATTTTGCCAAAAGATTAATATTGACCAAGATAGGCCAAGTAAAATTCAATAGCACCCAAGTCCAAACAAGACCGCACAGTCCATGTCAAGTCGAAAGGAAGATGTATGGCAGCGTACGTGGGTGGGCTTTGGCCAACCTAGGAGCACACATAGTACTCTCTTTGCCAGAGATTATTGGTATGATCATTTGTGGCCCAAATTCGAATGTCAAACTTGAGCATTATAGAGATGTTTAATTTTTGCAAGTTGTTCAATAACAAATAGGATATTATCAGTTGAAATTTGCGCATTACTTAGCCATTTAACTAGATAATTAAACAAATTCTTCAATATTTTTATGTAATATTCATGAAACAGCTCCTAATCGCTAGTATGGAACAAGCCAAGTGTTTAAATGGAAAAATAAAAACCTAATCTAACAGGAATTAAATCCTAAACTTTTATTCATATTATCATATTTGTGACACTGTTATCTCGATTAAACTAATATATAACAGATTTGAAGAGAAATACGAGAAAAAACAATAGATAAATAAAGAAATAAACTATCCTAATTAATAGCAATCTCCAATCTCTATCATTCTCCTCCAGTTATAGAAGATTCGTCGTCCTTGAATCTTTGTATCGCCCTCCAACCTATGGCAGAACGTAACATGAGCTTAAATTGACCAAATACCTTACCTGGCGACTGGCCTTGTCTATGCATCCTCATGCAGAAGCACCCAAATACCCAATAAGCCGACCAATTGTGTTATCGAGTCTACCCTTTTATGCTTATCAAAGCTATACAAGATCCCATAAATCAAATTGCTTTAAAACCTTCTCATGCTTTGAACGATCAAGTATTGTGTAATCCGCAAATTAAGACTAATTGGGAAACATAATTATCCTCAAGCACCCGATCTTCTCTTGGGAGCATAAAAATTTCAATCGTTCAACTTCACAAAATTTAGGATAAGACTTTTCCTTGGGATCCACGAAGTGCTCAATCCTTATCTTTTCGTTTCATTAACAATTGTGTCGACAGACTCTGATTTAGTTTTACTAGAAGCACCAGCTAGTTCCATATGTCTTCTAAAAAATGACCTCTGACCCAAATGTATCAATAACTATAGAATCGATGACTGTTTTTCTTTTCTAGCTATGCTAGCCTGATTGTCTTAAAAAAAAAAAAAACATTGCCCTGGTCATCGGTAGACTCTGAATTGGCGGATTCTTCAGCTCGAACCTTGTCAACTATTAGACTCGCGATTAATCTCACCGTCGCTGCAGTATCACCTACTCGTAATGCACACACATCATGACCACCACCTCGTGTCTCACGCTTATTGTTGAAAAGATCAACCTATCCGATCATCCATTGTGCTAAAGTCTTCGATTGCTTGCGAATTTGTATTAGTTGATCTCTAAGTGTCCAATATCAACTTTGACATTGTGGCGTCTAATCTGTCCTCCTCGACACCATCATCAAGTGTGTAGAGTATGCTCTAACCAACTAATAAGAGCGGAGCGTAGAAGATAGCGAATATTGGATTATAATTAAATGGGAATTTGTGCAAGAATTAACAATTTAGGTAGAAAATTAAAGAAAAATTTCAATAATTTTATTTGATATTCAAGAAACGGCCACTAATAATGAACAAGTCATGTGTTTATTGTTATTATTTTCTTTCAAACAAAGTATTTATTGTTATTATTTCGTTTATATATATAGAAAGAGAAACACCTGAAGTCAATAAAATTAAATAACTCAACGAATCATAAACTATCCAGACAAATTAATTAAAAAGATCAATACAAGGTGTATTTTTGAGGCTATGGGAAATTAAAGAGACAATTTCATTTGACTCGTCCTCTTTATCCCGTGCTGGTACTATTTTCATTCATAACATGTAGTGGTGCCACACCTGCAGCTTGTCCATGTACGTACGTAAACGTGTTGAAGGTTAAAGAATATGGGTTTTTCAGTTAAAATTTTCACCTATGGTCCTTTAACTTCGAAAACTAAAATTTAGGTTTTTAAAATTGAACTTGAAATGATTTTTGCTCCAAGTTATGAATTTGTAACCTTCGAAGACCAAAGATTTATCCTTAATGCAATAGCATTAGTCTTTAAGCCCAAGTTAGGATTGAATTTTTTTATAAATTTTTATGTACTTTTATGTGAAATAGGAGAGAGGATGAGTGGAGTTGAATTGTAGAGATTGTATAGTACATGTAAGTCTCACTAGAGATGCGGATGTGATTGCTTTGATCAAATTCATATTTAGAACGAATGGATAAAAATGTTTAAAAATCGAATGCCTATCCATATGCATTTATATAATAAGTGAAGCGACTTGTTGTATATCTACTAATTTCAATAAACTACTGATCTCTCTTCAATAATGACTATGTTAGTTAATCATCCAACCCTTTTCGACTCATGTACGCATATATCCTTTGGCTTCTATGTTAACTGTTAATTTTTCCGACCTCTTTTCATGTTATATCCTTCGGCTTAGTTTGAATTAATGCAAAAGGACATATTTAAAGCAATTTTTAAAACTAGCTCTTTTGTGCAATATAAATGAAAGTCTTTTGTAAAATTAGCTGAAAAACTAGCTCAAAAAATAAAATATTACACAAAAGGACATATTTAAAACAATTTTTAAAAAAATAAAAGAGGTTAAAAATTAAATAAAAAACAAAGAGCTCAAGGAGCTTATTTGAAACACTTATAAAAGCAGCGTTTGAGATAAGTTCTAGCTTCTCAAATAAGTTCTTCCAACCACACGGAGCTTAATTAAATACAACTAGCCTTTTTCACCCGTGCGTTGTACGAAAGGTTAATGTATTAATAATGACATATTTCGATATACATTAATTCTATATCAACAGCACCACCAAGATAATAAATTGAGTATTCGTGATTGCACTAAACTTAATAATTACGATAAATAATGAAAGAATCATATAAAAATTTCGGTAGAATTTTCCCTATATATCGTACAAATCCTTCCTTTAAAATATTCAAGGAACTCCTCACCAAAATCTGCATAATTTAATATACAATTCTCTTAAAAATGTCATAACTTAATTTACAATTCTCCTGAAAATCTCAATAATAAAAACAATTCAAAAATAACACCATAAACTATTGTCAACAACATAAACACAAAACAAATAATACAAACGACTCATATTTTTCGAAGAAACAATCAACGGACTTAAATATAAATCTCAGCCCTATTTAAAATATCAAATTCCTATTAATCTACTAATGAATCGTAGTAAGACAACATGTGTTTTTACGTAAGCCGAACATCTCGAACGTTGAAGTGCATTTGTATGAAAAACCTTTAGAAATATAAAATATAACACCAGAGTTCAGATAGAATAAGTATAACTTACTCAAAGTGTAATTTTTTACAGTGAAACAAATTGAGCTACCTTAATTCGAGCACGATGGTACTTATGGATAAGAGTTGCATATCATCAATTTGTATAACTCCAACAACTATCTCAACTGGATATTATCTTCAAACAAATATAATAGCAGAAAACCAATAATATATAAGCATAGTGATTCACTTCTTCGATCAACATAGATGATCTAGAGGGTTTGTATAAAACGTCAAATAAAGTAAACAGCACACCTCACATGATTAATAAGTGTCAGACTATAAATTACTGAACACTTCTTTATACACGACATTCGTAGTACCATTGGTTGGATGACCAGCGTCATCACAGAGCACAAACTTCAAACCCTATCTATTTGTCGCTTTGGAGTAGGGGTGGGCATTCCGGGTACGGTTCCGGGTAGTGAACTACCCAGAACCGAACCGTAAATTCCGGTTCCTTGAAAAATGGATCTGTTCGGTTCTTTTCAAATGAAATACTCGTCCAGTTCCGGTTCCGGTTCCTTCCGATTCTGGTTCTACCCATTCGGTTCTGGTTATTTTACGATGCATTTTTTATTACTTGAAAAGTACAAGAAAAAAATAAAAATTTTGATTTCAACATAATATAACAACAAAAAAAGCAACAGCAAGCTGCTGCTGCTACCACCAAGTAGCTGCTGTTGCCGCCAAGCAGCTGCTAGGCAGCAAAGCAGCAGCAGCTACTTAGAAGATGAGGAATTCAAATTTATATATGAAATTAATATGCTATAAAAATCAAAATCATAAGGTTGGATAATGTAATCAGAATATAATTACTTTTTTTAATTAGATTTTTTTTGCCATTTTTAGTAAATTATCTTATCTTAGTGAGTTATTCGGTCATCAATTCCGGGTATTGTATGTAAATGTTATATAAAAATTATTTCTTCTACTTATTTTCTATAAAAAGTTTTAAGCGAGTGTTAATGTATGCATAAAAATAGATTTTTATGGATTTTAATGCGACATAGGAGAAAGAATTAGTAGAATTGAATTGTGGAAATTTATGTAGCATATGTAGGTCCCACGAGATATGTGAATGTGAAATAGGAGAGAAAATATGTGGAGTTGAAAAGAATGTATAAAAGTGTGTAAAAATAAGTAGGAACATGACTTTCGTACACAAGATTTTTGTCAAAAATATTAGCAATTAATATCAAAACTAAATTAAGAAGACATTTTATTTTTTAAAACAAATTAAGGTATTATGTTAACTAAAGTTTAATATATATTAATTAATTTATATGAACAAAAAATTAATTTATATTGTATAGAAAAATATTTTAGAAATCCAATATCCTTATTTTATTGGTTAAGCAATGGAATAAGTTTTTCTGCTTTGTTTTTGTTTTTTTAAAACATAAACTATAGAGTATGTTAACACATGAAACATATATGTAAGTCTTAATGTATTATTTTTTATAGAAATTTCAACCCTTAAGATTCCCCGCAAATGCGAAGCAACCGGGCAGGAATGAGGTTAGTATTTCAACCCCTGAGATTCCTCACATTCTTTGCTTTGATAATCAAGTACTAATTAGACAAATAAAAAAATCAATCATAAAAAGAGTTATTTTGTAATAAATTCTATAAATTATAAAAAGATGGAACTTATGAAAAAACGTACATTTACTTTTCAATTTGCTAAAATCAGTGCTTTATTTAGAATTTAAAAAAACACGGTTTCCAAAATGATTTTAAAAATATAACTACAATTTATTATTATTATTTTTTTGAATAAATAATTTGTTATTTATATACATATATTTAATATTTTTCTAAAAAACCATCAATCGAATGTTAACTAAAACCATCAAACGACTTGAAAAAATAAAAACTTCAATGGAAAAAAATTAGCTATGCATCACATGAAGTATACCTAAAATACGAACTTAGACTTATATTCTGAAATAATATGTCGACTCAACCCAATGATATTTAAAATATCATAATAAAAAATTTATCAATGCAGAAAAGTAGACGTGTTTGTTAACCATAAGCGATTCAAACGAATGTAAATTATCTTCCCTGCTGTATGGGAATATCTCATTAGATGGAGATGCTAACAATGTGTCCAATGCATGGGAATTATTTGGCTATTGAGGAAAGAAAATAAAATCAATCTACAAAGTTACCTTCGCAATTAATATATATATGTATATATATCTGTGTGTGTGTGTGTGTGCGTGTGGTCAGTTTAGTGGTATAAAAAGTTAATGATAGCAACGAAAAAAAAAGAAGAGGAACAAAAAAATTTATTGGAGAGAGGGAACAATTATTTTAACAATTTATGGCAGCCAATCCATCGAATTATTTGGATTCATACTTTAATTTATTTCATATGATTGTAAACAAAAATAATTTGCCTCTTTTCAACCTAATGATCAACTTAGGAAGAAGAAGAAAATGATTATTCTAAAAAATAATTGTATTATATATAATTATAAAAATAAAAATACTAATAATAAATTGTATTAGAAATTTTTTGGATAAAAAAATTGATGACATAAATGCAAAAAATACTAATAGTTTGAAGAAAGTAAAATCAATCCACGAATTTGCCTTATAAATTAATCATAGCCAAAAAAATGAGGAACAAAGACAAAGACGAAATTTTTTAGTGTAAAGAAATAAAAATTATTTCAACAATTTATCATAGACAATTCGTTTATATCTATAATTGTTGGCACAAATAACTGCATTGGAGATTAGATTAGGTAACAAATAAAAAAATATAATTAAAATTAAAAGGAACATTAATGTTGAGTATAATGATGGTCTATATAATAATAATAAAAGGAATATCATTAAAAGGGATCATGTCTATTTAAGGCAAAGATAATGCCTATTTTAGGAAAAATGCATTGGAAGGAAAAATATAATGATATGGAATTAAAAATTAATAAAAAAATTCAGAAAAATTAATGATGTTTTGGAGGGAAAAAAGGTTGTTTATATATATATATATAGATATAGATGAGCATATAAGCTCTCTAAATAAGTTATAAGCTAACTTATTGGCTTACCAAACATACATTAGGTCTAATATAATGGACTAGATGTATTATTTATTAAAAGAAAAAATTAAAAGAATTTGAAAAAAATATTTGATTTTGATATTATAGTGGACAAAGATGGAGAATTTTTAATACAAATAAAATGTGATTTTAGTATAAAATGTTGTGGTGCTCTTATAATTAACAAATTGAAAAACTTTAACGGTATAAGATAACTTCTCGTAAGAAACTTGACAAAAGAAACAAAAAATATTTGATGCCATGGAAAGAGAGAGATGTATATTTGACTCATCCTCTCTTTATCTCTTGTTGCCTAGTACTATATGTCATTTGTGATTGTGGTGGTCCTTGAGTGCCAACCTGCGAGGATCAATACTTTCACGGGCAGTGAAAATGATGTTAATTATGTCCAGAATGTATGCATAGTTTACCAGTATTTTAAAAAGCTTTGCATCGTTGACCAGTATTCTAGAAAGCTCACTTAGGTGACGCTTAGGCGGCACTAATGCTTAAGGCTTGGATTTCACGCTTCGCTATGCACTATCTTTTATCACGCATTGATCATACGTCGCTGCGTTTAAGCACGCATCAGCTCAATGCATAAGCTCGACGCTTTTTCACGCCTTATATTTCTTAGAACCTCTTAGTTTACGCATTATGTTTTCGGAATTAAATCATAATCTATATATATAGAAACCCCGGCAAATTCCAGCCTATTTTTTAGTTAGATTAATTAGTTTTCCCACCTAAAATAAAGTCATTTTTTGTCTTTTTATTTTTTCCTTTTTTTAATGATTAATAATTAATCTCCAATAATATATTAACTAATCATTATCCATATTAAATCTTATCCTCACCAAAATTAGATTTTTTTCAAATCTCCACTGATTTGAACTTATCTTCTATATATTTTTTGTCTTTTGATTTTTCCTTTGGATTAATCAACCCGAACAAAAAAATTAATAAATTATTATTATTATTTATATTAAATTCTAAATATAAAATCTAATTTTTTTTCCTTGCATAAGTATTGATAATGATTATTTTATTATATCTTTTTAATCTGAATCTAAATATTTATATTTATTTATGTATAGAATAAGAGACTTTTTATAAATGATTGACTATGAGACGAAAATTAAATCTTAAGAAAATAAAATTAATTAAAATTAATAATTTCACTAATATTTTATTATTGTGTGAGACGAAATTAGCATTCATTTAGTTTTACATTAAATTAAAAGAAAAGTATAACTTTAAAATTTAAAAATTTGATTCGATCCACTAATTAATTTTTTAAATAATTAATTATTTTTTATCAATGTTTAGAAAATCGAACCAGTCAGCAAATTGGAGAAGACAACAGTTTAAGGATCAAATTGTTGAACCGGGGTCGAATTGTTTTTAATTAAAAAATCAAAAAAATAAATTAAAACCAATTTAAAAATTCGGTTGAATGGCTACTGGGTCACCAGTTAAACCGGTTGAACTGGTTAGTTGACCAATTTTGACCGATTTTCTAATAGTCCAGTTTTCAGCTATAATCGGAACAGATTTTGGACCAATTCATGATTGAACCGGCCGGTCCAGTCAAGTTTTCTAAATATTGATTTTTATAAATAATTAGTTAAGAAATGAAAATTAATCTAAATTAGCAATTTGGCTAAGATTTAATTTTTGCGTGATACAAAATTAAAAGTCATTAAAATGCTTCATAAAAATTAAAATGAACTTGTAACATGATTAGATCGGTCCGTTTACATCATTTTAGAAATAATTAATTATTTTCAAAAATAAAATTAGCTAAAAAATGAAAATTAAGTAAAATTAGTGAGTTTTTACAATTTCTTTTTAGTGTGATAAAAAATTACAATTCATCAAATTTGTACGCAAAAACTAAAAGAAACATGTAACATTAATTTTTTTTAACTAACTATTCAGTTGGAACATTAATCCAATATTTTTAATTAATTGAATCTATACCTATATCTTTTAAATTGCAGATATCGTTTAGTGAAAATAATTAATGGAAATGGGTTTTAATATTGCATTTCAATAGTTATATCTTTTCAATGGATTTTAGATTAGTTTGGATGATTTTGTTATTGGATTTAATTAGTAGTCAATCAGTTTTGAGAATGGGTTTTATTATTGCATTTCAACAGTTTATATCGAATTTGAGTTATAGTTCTCATCAATTTTTATTGTTTTTGTTATCTGGATTTGATTAAAAAAACTGATAGTTTTCATTCGTCGAATATTTCTTTTTGATGGATTAAGCTTTTTCTAGAAAGCAAACATATATAAACTACAATGAAGATTGTCAATAAGGATATTTTACTGATTAATGGGTCAAAACAATGAACAACGATCAACGATTACATGAGTGCCATTAACGACATTTTTAAAATTGTTAAGGTAAATCTGTATATTCATAGAACTTTCTTCATACTCTTAAATTTATTTTCCTTGGATCATTTAGTTTTTATGTCAATATGTTCATTTGTGAAAATTGATTACACTTCTTTTATACGGTTGATTAATATTTTTAGTTTACATAATTGGTTACAATTGTAAAAGTGCAATCAACTTTACAGTTTTTTATGAAGTTGATTAATTTGCAATGCAACTATTACTATTCAGAAGTAAAAAATAAATTAAAATATGAATTGACCGAATTAGGTGGATTGTATACGGTAAATTGTTGAAACAATTATTCTTTCTCTACATTGATAAATTGCTTTCTTTTTTTTCATTAATTTTTAATGCCATTGGGTTGAGATGACACAATTTTTTAAATATTAAAGGTAAATCAGTAGATTGATCGTACTTTTTTGGCGCTATTAATTTTTCTTATCTTGGATCGTTTATTTTTTATACACATATGAAAAATACTTTTCAATAGTAGAACAAAGTTTCAATCAAGAGTATTAGGCTCACTTATTATAAAGAAACAATTATAGTTTTTTCGCACTAGAAAAGTTATATATATATATATATATATATATATAATCAATTTTTTAAATCATTAATACAAATCGATACAATATTTTAAATTACTAAGGTAAATCCATGGATTTACCATACTTTTTTCACATTATTAATTTTTTTTTGCTTCGATCATTTAGTTTTATAACAATGTATTCACTGTGAAAATTAATTATATTTCTATGCTTCTTTTATACGGTTGATTATATTTTTAGTTCATCTAATTCACTGCAATTGGAAAATCCAATGTACTTTATAATTTTTTATAATAAATTAATTTGTAATACAACTATTGTTGTTTACAAGTATAAAATAAATTAAAATATAAATCAACCTAATTCGATGAAGTGCTTCCGATAAGTTGTTGCAACAACAATTATTTCTTTAAAGTGATAACTTATTTTCTCTCTTTTTTCTTTTTCTCATTCATTTCTTATACCATTAGGTTGAGACGATACAATTTTTAAAATAGTAAGGATAAATTTATGGATTGATCGTATTTTCTTCACACGATTAAATTTTTCTCTTAGATCATTTATTTTTTATGCCCATATGAAAAATGCTTTTCAATAGTGATAGAGTTCCAATCCAAAAAGTGTAGGAATCACAGTATTAAAGTTTTTATTTTTATATAATCAAAATTTTAAACCATTAATAGGAGTCGATACAATATTTGAATTGTTAGGGCAAGTCGGTGGATTGATCATACTTTCCTTACACTATTAATTTTTTTTCCTTAGATAATTTGGTTTTTATGCCAATATATTCATTGTGAATTATACTTCTTTTGTATGGTTGATTAATATTTTTAATTCACATAATTTGTTGTAATTGTAAAAGTCCAATATACTTATAATTTTTCCCAATAGATTAATTTGTAATGTAACTATTACTTTTTACAAGTATAAAATAAATTAAAATATTAATCGACCCATTTCGATGGATTATTTTTGGCAACTTTAAAACAATTATTTCTTTCTTCACAGTGGTAAATTATTTTCTCTTTTTTAAATTAATTAATTTTATACCATTAGGATGAGACAACATGATTTTTTAAATATTAAAGGCAAATATGTGGATAGATCATACTTTCTTCGCACTGTTAAATTTTTTTCTTGGATCATTTATTTTTTATACCTACATGAAAAATACAGTGGTGGAAGATTGTTCCAATCGAAAGAGTGCCGAACTCACTTCGTGTGAAGAAACAATTATAGTTTCTTCGCAATAATAATTTTTTTCTTTTTTTTGTATTATCAATTTTTTAAACCATTAGCACAAGTCAACACAATATTTTAAACTATTAAGATAAATCCGTAGATTGATCGTATTTTCTTCACAATATTAATTTTTTTACTGCAGATCATTTAGTTTTTATCCTAATATGTTTATTGTGAAATTAATTATACTTTTTTTGTATGGTTGATTATAATTTTTAATTCACATAATTCGTCACAATTACAAAAGTCTAATAATTTTTTAATTTTTTTGCAGTAGATTAATTTACAATGCAATTATTAATATTTACAAATATAAAATAAATTAAAATCCGAATTAACCCACTTTGATTGATTATTTGTGATAAATTTTTAAAATAATTATTATTTCTTCATATTGATAATTTTTTTGTATTATTAATCTTTTATACTTTTGGTTAAGTTGACACAATTTTTTAAATTGTAACATTGAATTCGTTGATTGATTGTACTTTATTCGCACTTTTTTCGGTGGAACATTTATTTTTATATCAAAATGTTCACATGTTAACTTAGTAAATTAATGCTTCATTGGTCCAATTGACACATCTATCATGAATCAATATTATTAGTTGCGCAAAATTGAAGTAGAAAAGTTAAGAATATGAATTGTGTTCTTATTATAATTGTATCATAATAAATTATTGAATGAATATATATGGAAAAAAAAAAGAAATGAGAGATTTAAAACTAAAAGTACATATTTGTTGAGTTAAATTATCAAAGATTAGATTTAAAATTTTAATTATCTAATGAGTACGTACACCATTATCTTTGCAATGAATTGATTTAGAATGAGATAAATTATATTATATTTTTTTATTTTTCTAATTCATATAAAGTTATTACAATTTTAAAGTATAAATCAAACCATAATAAGGTAGAGAAATAGGCTTTTAGGTGGTTATTTGTTGTTCTTATATTCTAATTCTTATAATAATACAATATTCAATCAATATATATGGAAAAAAAAATAGATGTTGAAAAATTTACCCCGTGCACAACACAAGGGTGAAACAGTCAAGGTTTGAATAGAAAAGGTATGTTTCAGTCTCAACGGTTACGCATAGGAATGGTTGAAAGTTTGTGATATATGATGACGATGGTCGTCCAACTACCATGACCACAAATGTCATTTATAAAGAAGTTTTTAAACTTATAATTTCATGCTTATTGATTGTATCAGGTACGTCGTTCACTTTATTTATTTTTTTACACAAATCATTTATGTCATTCATAGTTTGATATGTGAAGTAAAGGATTGTATTTATATATTATTGTGTTTGTGCTCTTATATTTATCTAAGTATAATATTCCCGTCAAAAATTTGGTGGAGTTATATAAATTGATTATATGTACCATTTATGCATTAGGAGATCCCGTACTCACACCGGAAAAAATTTCGTGTAGGCCCCATTGGCCCCCCACCATCATGGGCAGTTATGTATTATTCATCTAACATAGTAGATACTAAAAAAATTGTTAAAAAAAATTGGTGACGTAGGGCCCTCACGCCACGTGGGGTGGGTACCGTCCCGACGTCGGGAACAGAGCGTTGGCGTATGCATTAGTGACACTGTGTTTGAAAAAGATAACTCAATGTACTTAGTAGTCGAAAATTATACTTTTAGTGAGTTTTATTGATCATATTTGAAATATGATGTTGTTTCTAATATTTTTATAGGTTTCTTATGCTAAAGTGACAATGTTTGTGTAAAAGTGATGTTAGAGATATTCCGCTCATTTAAAATTTATTTATTATTTTAGTACAATTCAATTGGATAATAACACAAATTTTTATATTCTATGTGATAATTGTGAATGTGACTTATATTTGAATACATTCACCATTTACGTCAAAACACGAAGATGTTTCTATTTTTTTATCTTGTGTGTTATTATTAACTATTATTGATGGTGTTATGTTTGGATTCCTTTAATTTTTGACATCTTTAAGAGCATTGTAAATTAAATTTGTGTTTTTGGTGAGTTTTCCCCCACTTGTTTGCAGGATGCATTGGTACAAAATAGAGGAAAACTCTGTCAAAATTTTCCAAGAATTATTTCATTAGTTATATTAATTAAGTTTATTGTTGCGATTTATTATTTATTTTATTTTTTCAAGATCTTATGTTAATACGCCTAACACCTATTAAAATTGTTATTAGCTAAAAAAATTATGCCCCGTGCAACGCACGGGTAAAACAGCTAGTTTAATGAAGAGAGAGTTAAAAAATTGAATGATTGAAGTAGCTTGTTCTCAATGCTAAGTGACAACTGTGGCCCATTACTTGGAGCAGACGACGTCACCACCGAGATCAAATTTAAAAAATTAATAATAGCAGTAATAATATAATAATGATAATAATGCAAAACGGGTCACAAATATCAAATTAACAAAAATGAATTATGAGATTAAGTTTCATCTAAAATCCCCAATTAATATTTTAGGTCGGTCTTAATTGACCAAGTCGAGAGAAGATGTGATTTGAATGATTGAATGGTTTGGATTTATTTCTAGACACCGGCTGATCATGTTGTCATAAATAAATTAGATGCAAATGAGAGCAGGGAAAATATTTTTACTACCTTAGTCCATAAATAAGAGATTTACTCAACTCAAAAAAGAGATTACTTTTTTTTTCTCCTACAACGGAGAAAGAGATTGATTCTGAATGTACGGTATTGTTAATCTTATAAAATTTGTTTAACTAAGAACTTAATGAAAATGTGGGGATGCTCATCCCTAAGTGGTCCAACAGCTCAAATCAATTTAGGCCACTGATCTAAAAATCAAGCTCTCTTTCCGGGAACAAGAAATATTTTAGTTTAGTATTATTAATTTTTCTGAAAGAACACACACAACACACGCACATAAGGCACAAAGATCTAATATGCCAATATTCAAAATTACGGTAATTTTGAGTGCCGTTAGAAGAAAAAATTTACCAACTTTATGCTTTATTAAAGTTATTTTTTGGAAAACGTATTTTTTTTAATAGTCTTTTTGACATCAGTTAGTAGGCTAATGTTCACAGAAGTGGTATATACTCCACTAGTAATCACGAAAGCCACAAGAAGAAAAAAGGACTCTCGTACTAGTACAAATCGGATATTGGGTGTGTCGGTTTGGGTGACAGTTTTATCAGAAAACGCCACCCAAAGACAACGGGTGGCTGTTGCCACAAAAATCCGCTACCCAAAGTGCATATAAATTTATTTAGAAAAAAAAGGGTGGCGGTTGTAGAAAGGAACCGCTACCCAATATCAAAAAACGGGTGGGGGTTGTACTGTACAACTGTCACCTAAAATTCGATAAAAATTAAAAATAACAAAAAATAAACTAAAACAAAGGGTGGCGGTTGTACAGTACAACCACCATCGAATGTCAAAAAACGGGGGGCGGTTGTACAGTACAACCACCACCCAAAATTCAAAAAAATTCAATTTTTAAAACTTGAAATTTTAAAATTCACTTTGGGTGGCGGTTGTACTGTACAACTGCCACCCTTTGTTGAACCAGTATTAAAAACAGGAAGCACAATCTACATCATTATTTCTGCGATTTTCTTCCTCTCAAGCGTGAAGTTTAAATGATTATCTTTGATTTTTCGTGAGATTACAATTGGATTCGATACATCGAATACTTGGCCTATTGATTTTTTTGATTCTTTGTTTTCTTTAACTCAATTGCTATGATAAATGCTTTGTTAGTCTATTGGAAGAGGTGAAGAGGGGCCAACATTAGAATTTATTAATTGGGTTTAGTTGATAAATTTATGGGTAGACAATAGATTTATTTCGACTTGTCACTCGAACTTGTGAATTAAATAGTAATTAGAGAATTGCTTGGTTAAATCTTTGCTCTAGTTTAATGTACGAGTTAATTTGGACTAAATTATACTTTTTAAGTTCGCAGTCACTATAGATTCGACCTCGTTGCTCATTAAGTCTATATTCCAATAGATTTGTGACCTTGCGAGTTATTAAAATTTAACAACACACATGTATGTTTCATATGAATTTATTCATCGTTATACGATATCCGCATGTAATTAAATCATGCTAGAACCTAAGTTGCTCATTCATTGGGATGTGGATTGGCTGCACTCTCTAAGGGCGAAAGTTTTCCCTGTTATCATTCAAAAATAAATAAATAAAATAAAATAAACAAACAAATAAATAAGGTAAGGTTTCCATGTGGGAAAAATTGATTCCACACAATTGAGTACCATGCTCTAAATTGCTAGACCACTCAGGTAATAGGTATTAGAGTCGCTTTTATAGGTATTGGACCATGCTCTAAATTGCTGGACCACTTAGGTAATAGGTATTAGAGTCGCTTTTATAGGTATAGGACTAGAGGTGTCAATACGGGTGCGCCGGGCCGGGCCGGCCCACCTCAAGTCAGCCTGTGAACGGCCTGCTTGGGTAGATGGCCTGCTCATATGGGTTCGCCGGCCGGGTTGTACCGGCCCGAATTTTTTGGGATGAGGCCCGGCTCGCCCATCAACCCGTACGGGCCGGCCCATATGGGCCAACCCGTGTGAATTAACCAAATGGGCCGACTCATATGAACTTTTGGGTTGTTCCAATTTGATTCATTTAAATCATTTTTAATTTGTTAAAGTTAAATATGTGTTTTTTAATAAATATTTTTTTTAATATTTTTATATGTAAAGAAAAAAAATATAAATATAAAACTAAAAAAAATAAAAAAGCTGACCGCTGGTCAGCCTTCAGGCTGACCAGAGGTCAGCCAATGCCCAACCAATGGCCTGCAATTTGCAGGCCTTTTTGACTAAAGGCCTGTAAATTGCAGGCCTTTACACCCTTTATGGCAGATAACTGCCCTCTGCCATAAAATTATAAAAAGAAAAAAAAATTGAAATTGGCGGGCCAGCGGGGCTCGGCCCGCCCAGATCCAACTCAATGTGGACCGCGGGCCAGCCCGTGCGGTTCGCGGGTCCGCCCGCGGTCCGGGCCAGAAGCGAGTGGGCCGGTCCGGGTTCGACCGGCCCACTCATCTTGACACCACATATAGGACCATGCTCTAAAGTTTTCCTTGACAAAATTTATGATATTATTTCCAATGGAAATTGTGGAACCCGAGTACAAAGCGTCTATCATTCACTTGTTTAAACAAGAAGATGATTGAGATTGATAATGTAAAATTTTAATAGAACGCGGATGTTAGATATTGTAGGTCGTTTGAACCTTATAAGGGTATATGTGGAGGAATTCTCATGAACTTTTAAACCTTCATGGCATTTTATAATTTTGCTAATCGGATTTTGGCGCAAATGGTACAAAAAACTAGCCAAGTTGCAAGTTATATTTATTATTTACTGTTGGTAAAAACCAAAATATGTTCGCCTGTGATGCTAAAGAAAATTTTCGAAAGTTGTGATATAATTATATTAATACGAACAATGCTACTGCGTTGAAAATTTTTAATAAAAACTATTCAATCGGTATCAAATTAATTAAATGAAATTAATTACTGATCAAATAAGCACTCATAGAAAAAATAAAATATAAAATTGTGCAATTTAACTAAATTTGGGATTAAAGTATATATTTTTGAAATTTTGAGACTTGATTGTAATAATTTCTAAAGATTAGAACTTTTTATGCGATTATCTGAAGTCTAATGGACCGAATGAGCAATCCTTATTATTAGGACCTAATATCTTATTTGCCAATAGATATCATCAAGTGCTTCCATATTATTAAAATTGTAATCTCCTTACCTGATATATGGAAAAAAAATAGAAAATCACATGATTGCAATCCTTCTGAATTATATTTTCCTTCTAAAACATTTTTAGCATTCTAAACCACATCTAAGTTTGTCTTTTTTTTTTTTTTTGTTAATAACAAAGAACTGCATCTTTGCTCTTTTCTTTGAATAACACTGTCCATTACAGCTCATCTTCTTCCCCGTAAATTAAGTCATACCAAGGATTTCCATTGATCGTTACGGAGAATAATATGGCTGTGCTATAATTAACTCTATAGCTTCTTTGAACCTAGAGTCGTCGAGGAATCCCTAGTCCACTTTCTGTTGCCTAAATAAAGCATTTTTGATTGTCTGGCATATCGTCATCATCATCAGATTACAATTAAAGGATCACAGCTATTAATACATTGTTACAACATGCCTGTTTTTATATCCATATCTCATCGAAATCAACATTTTTCTACCTTTATGTGCACTACTTATTTACAACGTGCGTTGCACGTTTTTAATGAGAATTTATTAAGTATCTTTTAAATATGAAGTAAATAGTAACAACTAGCATACTTTGTATGACGAATCATCCGGCAGATATAGGCCAAGTGAGATGAATGCACATATTGTTAGAGAGGACATGCATGAGCGTTGAAATCTTTTTATTAGAGGGACAAATGAATATTATATATATATATATATATATATATATATATATATATATATATATATATATATAACATGCGTATCAAATGAAATGTTTTGATTAGAGGGACAAATAAGGCAGGATTATAAAAAGTTCGTTGAGCATGTTGTTGTCCAAGAATGATTTTCATAGTTATGAGACTTGAAATATTTTACAATTAAACTTGGACCTTGTTTAGAATAACTATTTCAACTATTTCTTTAGAAGTCTTACATGAGTGAGTTGGAAGCTCTTTCAGATAAAGAAAGACCTTCTAAAGTATTAAACACATTCAAAAGTAATTTTCAAATATCATAAGCCATTTTTAACTTTTTATCATAAATCGCCGTAAACATCTTATTAACATCATTATTAACATGGACCAAGTATATTACGTTGTTTAGATTATTTATAAAAATATTAAAACTGCGAATAAAATGGAAGATTTTTTTAAATTGACATATTCTATTGGGTAGTTCTAAATTCTGAAACCGTAAAAAAAAATTACTTCTTCGATGAAAGCTAAAGTAGTTTAAATAAAAGTCCTTTTATTACAAATTACTTGCATGTTTGAACTCCCAGCTTGGAGATTTGCTAAAGGCTAAAAACAAAAGACGGGTAACCACTATTTGACTCCATAAATAGCAGAAGCGTTCAAGTGCTCCGGGAGGCGTAATTACTGGCGCTGGAGCATTCTAAGCGTTCGACCTCCGATTTGAAATCCGGGACCGGATTTGAATTCAGTACGATGAGACGGAGGTCCAGTAATTTTTTCAAAATTTTTCGACACTGTTGGATGCCGTGGTGGCCGGTCAAACTTTTTGGCTAATTTTTAAATCCGGTCACCACGGCATCCAACAGTGTCGAAAAATTTTGACCGGCCACCACGGCATCCAACAGTGTCGAAAAATTTTGAAAAAATTACTGGACCTCCGTCTCATCGTACTGAATTCAAATCCGGTCCAGAATTTCAAATCGAAGGTCGAATGGGCCTAGAAAATGCTACGGGAGCTCCGTAATTACGGCGCTCTGGGAACACTTGAACACCATTGCCATAAATAGTTATAAAAGTGAAATCTCATTCAACAATCCATCAATAATTAAAATATATAAAACTGAAAAGGAAATTCAAATTATGGTGAATGTACCAAAACCATAAGAGACAAATGACTAAACTAATTTGTTTAGACTATATAAATTAGTGCCAAACAGAAGTAATCATGACATTTGACTTTACATTCACTTCTCTCTCAGGAATCCACCATTTTCTATTTATGCCAGTGGTGGTACATTTGATCCCGTTAGCATACTCATCAAAATGAGTTTTAATATATTTTTTTCAAATTTTAAATTTGGTCAAACAAATCATATCCATATATCTTTTCCTTCATTAAATCTCCACCATTCAACTCCACTCATTCTCTCTCTTCTTACTCATAAAAATACATTATATGCATACATGGATGAAAAATGAAATGCATTATATCTTAAAATTTTGCGAAAAAAATATTATTATAATAGTAATGATCGAGAACCAAAAAAATTAAAGACGCAGGATCAAACTAAAATGCTTTGTATTTGAAAGTTTTGTTAAATGCATGCATATTATCATAATATTAATATTAATTATTAGAGAAGACGAAAAGTAAAATAAATTTAAATCAATCTTGTTAAAAAGGGCATTATTATTATTATTATTATTATTATTATTATTATTATTATTATTATTATTATTATGAAGAGTTAAAAGGGCACTATTGAAATAACTTTAAAATAGTTTGGATAGAATAGTCCAAAAAATAATTCCCACTCTATGTCACTTTTAATATATTAAAGATTAAAGATGTGTCTCTAGCGTAAGATGAAAGGAAAACTCTGTATTAACATATGTACATTCTCTTCTCAATCATATGGAATTTTAGTATTTGCAGACCATTATTTTCAACTCTTTTGGACATTCTATTTCTTACTTGATCCCACATTGCTGCCTTGAGTATAGTTGCTGCTGTGGTTCATTGATTAATTAAGATCTTAAAACGTTTTCGGTTTTCTCTTGGCATGCTAATATTTATCATGTTATATACATACTTCTTTATAGTTGCTACTTCTTCTATGTTATTGCTGCTCCGTCTTTCGTTTCTCAATCATTCAAGCAAGCGTACATCAAGCCATATTTTATGAAGGTGTTTCCATTGTGGTCTACCTACGATGTCTGCTTATTCCATTTTGGGTGTTTATCAAATTTGAAGATCCTAATGGTGATTAGGTGACTATTCCAATATGCCAATTAGATGATTATTCAAAGATTGCCAATGGATTAGGATTACACTGGTTCAATCTTGATATCCTCCATATTAATCATCATTTTTTTTCTTTCTATATTTTCGATTCTCCTCTTCCTTCCTTTTTTTTTTTTTTTTACCCACCAACAACAATCCAACAACACAATCACTACTAGATTATAACACAACAACAAGAAGATTAAAGCAACAACAATAAGATGAAACAACAACAACAACTAAAACCCCCCAATCTTCAACACAAACCCTAAGTTGAAGAACACTCTAAAACTCAAACTAACAACACATAATGTCAACAACAACACAATACTAGAAGATAGATGGATTCTAAGCATAAATTCAAATTACACCTAGAACACCAAGAACATACACTAAATCCTACAATCCTAAAAACTAAAAATCAATAATCTAATCCGATAGAAACAACAACAACAACAACAATCTAAGAACTAATAACAAAGAACTTATACTTCACAAACAAAGGATAGATACCAAATTCTAAGAGGTTTGATACCAATTGACACAAAACGGGACCGCCCTGATGGGCTGTGATACTCATTTGGACGTATTGTGGGCAGGCCCATAGCACTCAAACCAACCTAAGATATAAGCAAACTGGCCCAGCCCAAATATAGTGCATAAAGGAAGCTACGAGAAGAATTAATTGACACTTCATTCTTTCTCCTACACAAAAAAAACTCTCGGCTCTCTCACTTTTTCTCTCTCTGTATATCTTTGTACTTTGAATTCGTTTGTAAATCTAGGTGATTGTTAGGGATTCTAAAGTGTAGATTAGGTCTCTATGAAGGTCAATATCTGATTGTCCTTGGGGTTTATAGTTGAGAGCTAGGATTACATCAAATTTGGAGAATCTATGATCGAAGGGTTGTATCCTTGTAATTTGTACTGCGAATCATTTTTCTTAGTGAAGCTTGAGGCTGGAATCCACATAGGTGGAGCTTCAATGCAGACGTAGCCCGATTTTGGGTGAACTGCGGGACCGTAGGGTCAAGCAAATCTCTGTGTTTCTCGATCCCCTATTTTCTAGTATTCTTGAGTTGTTGCTGTGATTGATTCGATTTAGTCGGGTAAAAATAATACAACACGCCCTTTAACTAAATCCGGTACGAATGATCAGTAACCACCCATCACTTCTCAGTGAGGAGGAGGATCCCTCCACTCGACTCGACTGCGCTGCCAAATAACGGGGTTTGAACTTTGAATGTTGATCACGTATTCGATCAGTTCGAAAGTTCCTTAGAACGAAGCTGCAACGGAGGAGAACGGCTACAACTCTAGAAATTGCACACAAGGTTCAAGGAAGAAGATGAGGAGCAAGGCTATAACTCAAGAAGAAGCTCAAAGCTATTTCTTCATTCATAAAACCAAGCTAATGTTACAAATGATATGTATTCTCTACATACACAAACAAGGAAATGAATATACATTAAAATATTGAAAAATATCTAAAAATATCCTAAAATTAGTCTTGGTAGCATGAAATACAGCCGTATAAATACGAGGTATGGCTGTACTTTTGTTTATGCTCAATTTTTCAACCCCAGCAGTCTTTAGTGTTTTGGGCATAACTTTTGATTTCGACGTTCGATTGAGTTGATTCAATTGTATTGGAAACTATACTCAATAATCTACGAATATTCCAGAAATAGTGATCTCCAAATTTGACTTTCATCCCTGTCTAAATTGTATCCCTTTGAATCAAATGGCTCCTCGATCGTCATCTCGTTCGTCGAATCAATCTAGATTTGCTCCAAAGTGAATGTTTTCGATTTCTTTTGCACCAAAACAATGCTCCACACTTCCAAAATGACTTAGGAGAGATTAGACATCATATCAGAAGGCCTCCTAATGAAAATGGTAATTTCCACAACTGTTGTTATAATAATTTGTCTAATGTTTCGCTTACTTCAATAACAATTCAATTGTAGTGATTACAAATTATTTGCAAAGTAAGAAATCACACTCGTCTCAACTAGAAAATTCTTCTAATGTCACTCGGTATCTTGGATTATTTGATGGGCATTCTGCTTTGAACAACGGCACCCCATTTTCGAATATCATTAATGGTATGTTGGTTAACCAATTCTATTTTTTTAAAAAAAAATTAGTATATTAAGTGCCGTCTGTACTTCTTTAAATTTATTCTTTTGTTTTTTAATAACATAGTCCATGAATCAAATATGACAGTTGATATTTGCCATTCAATTACTAAGAAAAATCTACGTCATGCTACTTTTGATGAAGTTGGATCAAGTAGTGCTGTGAATGTTGATGACGAAAATTGGCAGCCAACTCGATGTAAGTATATTGTTTAAACTGGAAATGATTGTTGTAGTTTTATCATTTTGTACAAGCCTTCTTATTTCGTTTTTTAATAGTTTTGTTATTATTATTTTTCAAATATCATGAATTTAACTAGTGTCCATTCATCTCGATGTAAGTATTTTGTCTAGATCGATATTGATAATTATAAGTTTATAATTTCGTGGAAAACCCAATTTCTTTTAATTTTGTTACTTATTCGTTAATTAAGAATACAATAATTGAAGTAATATAGATTGATTTTGAAATAATTTGTTGTTTAGTTATCTAATGGATGTATTCAAAATGATTATTAATGATGATTTTAGTAAAATTTGAATTGTTACCTTATTTTCCTAGATTATTGTCATTAATTTTTTATAAAAATATTAATTGCCTTCTTCGGTAGTAAATTAGTCGGTGCCTTTTTTAATTATTATTATATTGTTATCATTATTTTAGGTGTGATATATGTACCATACGTTACATTAAATATGTTAATATAATTTAAATTTATAACATATGTGTGTTTAAGCTTATTAGGATTACTTTTATTTTTTCCTTTGCAACTCGACTTTTTGATAGTGCATTGTAGCACTGGTGTTAATATTAATGCCAAAAGTTCAAAGTCAACTCGACGTAGGTATTTTGTCTAATTTTTTATGTGTGTGTTTAAGACAGTTAGATTTTTTTTTTTTTTTTTGCCACATGGATTTTTGGACGGCGACATTTAATGTCAATTTTATATATTTATGATGATATTGCTAATATATTACCTTTTTTGGGTCAATAAATGTATTAGAAAAAATATGTTGTGGTACTGTTTATGGGGAGTTTGATCAAGTAATGCTGTTAATGGTAATGGTGAAAATTCCGGAGGAAGTCGACGTAAGTATATATTTTCTTAAAATTGATAATGATTGTTATAATAATTTCATAATTTTATAGAATTTTTTATGTTCTTTTATTTTTATTTTTTTATAATTGAAACGTGACATTGTATTTTCATAAAAAAAATTATATTTCATTCTTATAATAGTTTTTTCATATCGATTCATTTTGAACTACATTTTGTTGTGTGTAATGTTTTCCGGTTACATATGCATCAACAACCAACATGGAGTTTGTAATTTTTCTGATCCTACTATATGTCATCGTAGGACTGATTACTTAGGCACGAGCAATATTGAAAATGGGGATGGTGAAAATAAACCTTCTAATGCTTGTGAGTACCATATTTAGAAGTTGCGAAATCTAGCAAGTTTATCGGTTTCCATCATCATTGTTTTGTATATTGTTCTCAACCTTAGTTGATGAGTTTGGCTAATTGTCTGACGATTCTTCTGGCAATGATGTTGGTGATGACTTCTTCGATGACGTGTATAGTATTAGAAATAGTTATTTTTGTCCATTTTATTTTATTTGTTCAATTTGGTATTAATTATTACGTTTTGTGTGTTTTAGGGGATGACATCAAGAGAGAAGATTTCTCGAATGCAGGTAACTCAATTTTTTTTTTAACCATGTCACATTGTTATTTTTGCCAGTATATTATTGAAGTGGAAATTCGTAATGTTTTCTTTCACTTCAATGGGGTGGTAAGATAGATAAGGGGTGTAAACAAAGGCAAAAGTCGCGGTATATTTAAAATGAACGATCAAAACCATCATAGCATTGGAAGTTTGCTCCCAAAGGATGGTGAAAGACCAAAGTTTTTGCAAAACTACATATAGGACACTCACAGTGAAATTATTAACCGAGTAGAGGAAGCCAGGTTAGTTTCATGCACATAAATTTATTTGTTTGTTCTCCATGCCTTTTCATTGCTTTCTACTTTGTTATTTTCCAAAGCGAAAAGTTAGTATTCCGCTGATGTGTTTTCCTGTTTGTTTGTCCAACAAGTCCGAAAGAGTAAAAAATCTGCATGCTGAGATTGTTTCTGTTTTGAAAGAAATGCCTGATCAGTATATTGTGCGTGCTCAAACATTAAGGATGGCAAGGGATTGGTTGAATAGGGCTGACAGCATTGATGTTACGATGAAACTCACTGGAAAGCGAAATTGAAACAGTAGGAGATACAACGTCCCACGACAAAATGAGGTTGCTGTATTGACTAGAGGTGACATAGACTTCAACGGCTCGAATGTAACGTGATTGTTCATAGAAAGAGTGGGGGCCTCCAACGTGTGAGTCATCTAAATCCTTCATTTCTCAGATTATAGTACCCGCTGGTCCTTCCCTTTTGACATGACCAATATAGGGAAGATGTTGATCTTACTGGTGCTACTTAGCCATTATCTTCTATGGGTAGGAAAGTAGGGGTGGGTGGGCATCCGGACCGCCAAACCGTGACCCGAACCGCCCAGAGTCTGTTCGGGTCGGCTTGAATAGTGATTCGAGTGGATTTTCGGGTCAGCAAAACCCAACCCGAAAACCCATCGATTCGTAAATAAATAAATAAATTTTGCAGTACCCAAACCTAGCCGAGCCGGTTCGGTTTCGGTTTGGGATATCCCAAATTGACTCAAATCGAGTCGGTTTTGGGTTGGGTCTGAAACCGATCTGAATCGAACCATGCCCTGCCCTAGCAGGAAGCATGTAAATTCGAGGGAATATTTTGCTTATCAGATACATGAGAGATTAAATCATCATATACAATATGGTAAAACTAAAATACGATCTGTGGAATAGTACTAACTTTTCATTTCATTTGCACTCTGGTGCCCAACTTTTAAATCTGGACGGCCGAGACCCCAATTTTTTAGAAATTGGTATGGTTGACCCAAATCACTATTCGATTACTTTTTTTTCTTAGTCACAGTTTTCTAACTTTTTATTTAACAAAACAAGGGTATACGATAATTTTAGACCCACATTACCCATTTCATTAATAAACAAATATTGGACTCTTCTTTTACAATTTCAACTCTAACATAAAAACTGCAGTCAAATCCAATAATACATCAAATTTCCACACGAAACGCAAACTTACCTCAGTCCTTTTCCCACCACCCATCAGACTCGCCAGTGAAATTACGTTGGTTTTCCATTGTGAAACAAAGGAAACCAACGAAGCCCTTAGATGGTGTGTGTTAGATATTTCTTTATTTTCACATGCTTTCATTCGTTTGAGTTGATGATGGAGTCATTTAGATCTTCAAATAGACAAATATTATTTGTAATTTAGGCGTTGAATCAGTATGTAGAGGTAAAGTTTCTTCCACAAATTAATTTAGAAACAAAATAAACATCACACCCACTAGAACCCTCGACATTTTGCATATATAAATTTTGGCTGGGTCCTAACTCTCATCTATTAATGGTCGCTCAATTGGTCCAATATTTTCACATGCAATGAAAATGATATTATTAATTTACACATATGCATGGTTATGCTTGTGATGTCATGTTGCTACATGACGTACTTATCACTGGGATATAGTATAGCCATGTAGGCTTAGCTACACTTGTGAAGCGGAGAAGTTGAATAATTCTTGGTATCCACACAAATTTTGTGTGGATACCCCCAATTCAGCAGTCTCCACACAAATTTGTGTGGAGACCTAGCATATCTTGAAGAAGTTTTCTTTCCCTGTTTCTTAGTTCTTATCATGTATATTGGAAAATAAAAGGATAAAGTTCCATTTGGGAACAATTGATTGCACAGATTTAATGACCAGAATCATAATGGCTGGACCACTAAATTAATTATAAGAAGTAGACATATTTGTACGTTTACAATGTTCTTAGTTAAATAGATTTTTTCTTTGTGATGAGTTTTGAAGGGTTTAGAAGTACTGTCGATAATCAATCTCTTATTTACGGTAAGTGAGTGAAATTATTTGACTCACTTGCGCAGTAAAATTAATAACATAATTAGTCTGCTCACCAGAAATATACCCCAACCCTTACATCCCTTAGTTCTGTATCACTATATATTTAGGAATTAAATGAATTAAAAAGAACTCTTAAACCTGCTATTTAAGATTGTGAATTATGTGGCATGCACATTGCGCAAGATCATGAGCAACTATATCAAATGGAGGCTGTAAAATAAGATGATGATCGAGATAGATAATGTAAAATTTAAATCAAATATAGATGCTAGTTCGACATTGTTGATATTTTAAAGTGTCATTTCAGTGATTCATCATTGAAAAAATATAGTTTTTTATTTTTTTCAAATATGTTCTTAACATAATTAATGTGGAACGTGTGAAATAGTAAAATCTTAACATTTGAAGCAAGACTTGTTTGGCTATAAGCACTTCATATAGGGTGAATTTTGAAGATTGTAAATTGTGAATATAATATGGTAAAACAAAATATAATTGCTTGAATGGTCCTAATTTTTCACTTCATTTGCACTCTGGTCCCCAAGTTTTAAATCTGGACCACAAATATCAGAGCCACAAATACTCAAACAAGTTTGCACGCTTTTGGGATTTTCCAATTGCCTGCTGCTTCCTCCTTCTCGAGCCATGCGCTCCCCTTCTCTCCTGAGCATTGCTCTCCTTCTCTCCAAGATTGGTGCTCTAAGAGCCACCATCTTGCGGGGATATATTAGGATACAAATATCCCACATCTAGAAAATACTAAAAATATGACCAACTAATAAAGGATTTGGGCTATTCTCCTTACTGGGTTAACCTTTTAAAGTGGAACCTCAAATCTTAACAAGATAAAGCTTCCATTTTGGCAATAATCGATTGCACAGAATTAAGGACCGGAGTCTTGAATGCTGGACCACTTATCTAGCTAGAAGTGCTGTCGATAATCAATATCTTATTTACGGTGACTGAAATTACTTGACTCACCTGCCCAGCAAAATTTATTACATAATTAGTTTTCTCCTAGAAATAAACACCGACCCTTACATCACTTAGTTCTATGTCACTATATATTTAGGAGTTTAATCAATTAAACAGAACTCCTAAACCTGCCATATAAGATTGTGAATGATGTGCCATGCACAATGCGCAAAATCTTGAGTAACTACATCAAATGGAGGTTGTGGAATCAGAATGCTAAGCATATATATATATATATATATATATATATATATATATATATATATCAATATCAATATATATATATATCAATCACTTCTTTAAAGTAGATGACGGTCGAGATAGATAATAAAAAATTTAAATCGACTATAGATACTGGCCAGACATAGTCAATTATTTAAAGTGTAATTTCAGTGTTACTTACGAAACATAATGTGATCCATTGTTTCATCAAAACACATTTGAATGTTACAAAGGGTATACAGTAAGGAATTCTCACAAACTAATTTTAAACCATCGTGACATTTTATAATTTGCTAATATTTTTGTTATATACAATTAATGAAATTAACCCTAATAGATATATATATATATATATATATATATATATATATATATCAAGGTATTCCTATCATTCATAAATTTATCTGTATTATTATAAAGCCTAAAGTGTTTCCGACACCAAATTTTGGCAAAATAGGTGGCGCAATTTTTCAGTAGGCTGAACTTCCAGCTGGGGTAGTTATTGATTTTTGAATTTTAGATCTGATGCTACTTTTTTATACCTTTTTTATTTTTTTGGAACTCATCCTTTTTACACTTATAGAATCGTCAGCTTTGAATTTATTTTATTATTTTTTTAGGTGCCAACTTTGAATTTTAAATCTAAATTATATTAATTGTCCACATCTCATCGATGATCAAATTGTGTGCACTAGAACCCACTACTATGGATTTAACTACATCGTTTCCTGCTATTATATTAAGGATCTTTTTGTTTTTTTTCCATTTTGAAATAGATTCTCGAATTCTGCCTTTGTGTTTTTGAACACAATAATGTTCCGTCCACTATTTGGGAATGAATAATAGAGCGTGTGCCAAAAAAAAAAACTGATGTTTGAGAGAGTCAGAGAGGGACATCCTGTTTGTGAAAATGTCTACACCCTATGGGAAATTTGAGAACAAAGAATTATATGCAAAGACATTCGGAGATGGAGATGGGACTAGGAAAAGAGAGAGATTTTTTAGGTGGATTCAATTTCTTGAAATGAGTATTAGGGCAAGTACATGTGGTCAACTATCAATGTTGACCTGATTTCCCACTAAAATAGTGTTATTTTGAGACATATTTATTCCATGTAGAGGGTGGTTTCAAGTTATGGGCAGTCGAGGACACGTGTCAATGTAGAGGGTGGTTTCAAGTTAGTGGTGGTTAAATTTCACTATTCAATTATATTTCCAAACAACATTGGCAATTAAGGGAACTATTCAATTTTAATTGCTTAACATGTGCTATAACTTTTGATTGTGGACGTTACTTTAATAGGAATATATTTCGAAAGCCTTACATATAGCACACTAACAAAAAAGCAAAAGATCTTAAATAGATTTTTTGATCTGGATAAAATTTTGAATCATTTAATACGAATAATAACTTTCTTTTGTTCAACCTAATTAAACTTTATTATCATGGGCTCACTATGTACCATGCATCGGCTTTCTGTGGACTGAATAATGGTGTAATACAAACTGACCGTGAAGGTATCCCCAATATTATGCAAGCTCGCTCATAGGATTGATAATTTTCTGCTTCCATTTGTAATTTTGGGGAGTAGTACTCTCCTTCTTCATGCATTGCTTAAAATGTCTTTGGTTGATGGTAATTCTCTAGATAGGTAACGTTCATGACGTTTCCCTCTCGCTTTTGTAAGTTTTATTGTCATCAATAAAATTGTTTCTCAAATTTGGATTTTCGAGCTGAGATACTTCTCTTAAAAAAAATAATTAAAAAAAAAGACTTTACTATCAAATCATATTATTTCATGGCAAGTATTTATTAAGCTTACTTAGTATTATCATAATCTAATTTCATTTTTTTTTTAAATGATAACTTTCTTTTTGAATGAAAATGATAACTTTCTCCGTTCAGAATAAATTAGACAAGAGTTGGGTAAAAGAATAAGTTTTTATAATTACTGAGTATTATTATAATATAATTTTAATCAAACAAGTTCTTAAATATAATAACTTTTTTTGAACATCGGTAGAGACTTGAATTAGTTAAGGTGAAAGAATAAGTTTTTTTAATTCGGTTAACTTGGACTACTTAATTTTTTTAAAAAAAAATGGACTATTTAATATATTAGTTTATGACAAATATTTATTGAGTTGACTTATTATTATTGTAACATAATTTTAATTTTTTTTGAAAAAGTTAAATACTAAGTTCTTTAGTGACTATTTTTTTATTATTTAATACGAAACAATCAATTTTTTAAGATATAATGTTACAATACATTATTTCTTTATTTCACTATACTTTTCATGCATCAAGTGCAAACACTAGCGAATATATGAAAGTATATTGCGAACGTTAATGATTTATGAGCAACGTATGGGATGTCGGGATGTAAACATGAAACTATGTCAAGTTTTATAATACTCCCTCCATCCCAAATATATAGTCCATTTTGGTGTTGCACAATGATTAAGAATGTTTATGGGAAATGAGTTATAACCAAAACTTCCTAAAGTGCCCATATTTAATGTGAGTGTTGATAAACATTACCTATATATTGAAGATGCACACACATTTTATATTCTCCAAAATTAATTGGGGGCATTATTGTGAATGAACAAAAAGAATCATTCTAAACATAAAAAATAGGAGTATATGTTTGGGACATATGAAACTAAAGAGTCTTTTATATAATTGAAAATTTTTATTTGTGATGATAATCGTACACAAACTAATTCCAACCAGAATATCGTGTTCAAAGTCGATTATTTATGTGATTGTCATTGTTAGACCAATCTACAAAGATGTGATACATATGTGATTTTCAATTAAAAAAATGTCATGTTTATAAAATTGTGGATGAATAACATTAGTGATTCCCGTGCAACTCACGGATGTTAAAATTAATTAAGTAAAATGACTTTTGTGGCAAACTGTTCAGAAGACAAACCCACAAGATTTTAATTTATCTATTTTATAAAATTTATAAAGTGACATTTGTCGCAAATAGTTTACAAGACATGAGTCATCCATGACATTACCATAAGTCTCTTGAACCCTATATAAAGGGACCAAAGAAGGGGCTCTTTCATTGCCTCACTGGTTTCTTTATATTCTCTCTCACACACACACAACACACGAAAGCAATATATTCAAATGGATTTCTCAATGAAATTGTTTGCAGTGCTATCCATCTTGCTCTTTGTTTCCATGGCCGCCGGTTTGAATTCTAATCTCTTTAATACTCATAGCTTGCTCATATTCAGATATTATTATATAGCTCAAATTATTTTAATTTTTTTGAAGAATAATATATTTCTACCAAATCGTGCAATGATATCATCATTTGGCAAAAAAAAAAAAAAATACATTAACAATCAAACAACATAATTTCCAACTGCCTCTGTACAAAATAGATATAGTATCCAATATTGTTAAGAGGTTTTGGTGCTTAAATAGCTAGATTAAAAACAAACAAGTTGCATGTATCAGCGATATAATAGCTTGTTATTTTACGCATCATATCAAATTTAAAATTTAACACTTAAAAACTTGTCAGATTGCAAGTTGCGAAATGTTACTATAGACAAAAGTTATACAAGTAACATTAATCATTTTTCAATAGATTACGCATTTTGTAATTTTGTGACAGTATTGACATGTATTGATTGGATAGATATGGGTAATCCAGTGGTCGTTGATGCACAAAGTGGCGTACAATGTGACCAGCGCCAGTGTAATGAAGATTGTATGTCAAAACATGGGTTGTTTGGATGTTGCCCATGTTGTTTGCAAGAAGGACCCTGTACTTGTACCCATATTCCAGCTTGCCCACGTAAGTACTAAATTAAGAAAACCTTTGGCACCATTTTTAGTACTTTCAAGCTTTTTCAGTTTTTTTTTTTGGCTGTATAGTTGAAAGCATACTTGTTGTTCTTAGTATCCGTAGAGTTTATAGTACGTGTCATTGTTCGAACTCAAGAAAGCTAACAATTTAATAAACACGGCCCTTTATTAATTGTTATTATCATTATTGTTCTTGCAGTTGTCACTCAAGCAAAAATTCCTGATCCCAAACACATGATGATCAAGTTACCGGTTGCTTGATGCTATCAATCAGTGTTGTGCATCAACATTTGAATTTTAACTTTATGTATCATGTATGGGTTGAATAAAATGTCGATCTCTGCTCTGGGATCGTCTATGTTAATGGCTTCATAATGAGATTACTCACATATAAATGATATAATGAGTGAGGCTGCTTGTATATCTGCTTCTATGGCTTTAATAAATTGTAGACCTCTTCAAATGCTATGTCTATGATTTCAATATTTAGATGTCGATGTAAATCTTCTAATTTCATTATGGTATCTGAAAAGGAGATGAACATGAACAAGAACAAGAGCGGTGCTAATCAAATTTTCGAGCATAGAAATTTTGGGAAGTAATAAATAAATAATGTAATTAAATATATAATTATTTGATTCGAGGAAATAATTAATTATTATTTTTCCAAAATATTAATATCAACCAAGCTAGGCCGAGTAAAATTCAATCACACCCAAGTCCAAACACGACCCCACAGTCCGTGTCAATTCGAAAGGCATTCTGTAGGGCAACGTGCGCGGGTGTGCTTTAGCCAACCTAGTAGCATACAAAGTACTGTCTTTGCCAGAGATTATTGGTATGATCATTTGTAACTCAAATTCAAATGTCGAACTTGAGTATTATAGAGCATGTTTAATTTTGCCTTATTTTCATTTACATTTTCAAGTGTCTTATTTTATACAACAATTTTTCATTGATTCGGATATAGTTTAAAAAAGTTAAATTTACCGTCATTATCTGCTCAGTCAATTTCATTACATTCATCTGTAGGGGCCACACGAATATTGGGTAAAAGTAGACTATATCTTCAACAATTTCCAATGGAGGTTTGATAAAGTTACGTTCACATTCTCTTATTTCCACATTCGTTTAACTAAAACCTAAAAAAGATATTATTTTTGCAAGTTGTTCAATAATGAATACGATATTATCAATTGAAATTTGCGCATTGCTTAGCCATTTAACTAGATAATTAAAAAAAATTCTTCAATATTTTTATTTAATATTCATGAAACCGCTCCTAATCGCTAATATGGAACAAGTCAAGTGTTTTATAGAAAACTAAAAACCTAATCTAACAGGAATGAAATCCTAAACTTTTATTCATATTACCATATATGTGACACTGATATATCGATTAAACTAAAATATAAAAGATCTAAAGATAAATACGAGAAAAAATAATAGACAAATAAAGAAATAAACTATCCTAATTAATAGCAATCTCCAATCTCTATCATTCTCCTCCAGTAATAGAAGATTGGTCGCCCTCGAATCTTTGTATCGCCCTCCAACCTATGGCAGAAACGTAACACGATCTCAAATTGACCAAATATCTCACCTAGCGTCATCCATGCATCCTCATGCAGAAGCACGCAAATACCCAATAAGCTGACCAATTGTGTTATCGAGTCTACCCTTTTATGCTTATCAAAGCTATACAAGATCCCAGAAATCAAATTGCTTTCAAACCTTCTCATGCTTTGAAAGATCAATTGTTGTGTAATCCACAAAGATTAATTGGGAAACTTAATTATCCTCAAGCACCCGATCTTCTCTTGGGAACATAAAAATTCCAATCGTCCAACTTCACAAAATTTAGGATAAGACTTTCGTTAGAATCTATGAAGTGCTCAATCCTTGTCTTTTCATTTCATTAACAATTGTGTCGACAGACTCTGAATTAGTTTTACTAGAAGCACTAGCTAGTTCCATATGTCTGCTAAAAAACAGCCACCTTTGACCCAAATGTATCAATAACTACAAAATCGATAACTCTTTTTCTTTTCTAGCGATGCTAGGTTGTTTTCTACAAAAAAAAAAAAAAAAATTGCCTCTTGTTATCGGTACACTAAATTGTCGGATTCTTCGTCTCGAATCTTGTCAACTATTAGACTCATGATTAATCCCACCGTTGCTATAGTATCACCTACTCGTAATGCACACATCATGACCACCACTTCGTGTCTCACGCTTATTGTTGAAAAGATCAACCTATCCAACCATCCATTGTGCTAAAGTCTTCAATTGTTTGCGAATTTGTATTAGTTGATCTCTAAGTGTCCAATATCAACTTTGATATTATGGCATCTAACCTATCCTCCTCGACACCATCATCAAGAGTGTAGACTCTGCTCTAAACAATTAATAAGAGTGGAGCATAGACGATAGCACATATTCGATTATAAATGGGAATTTGTGCAAGAATTGACAATTTAGGTAGAAAATTAAAGAAAATTTTCAATATTTTTATTTAATATTCAAGAAACGGCCACTAATAATGAACAAGTCATGTGTTTGAATAGAAAAAAAAAAGGCCTAATGCAGAGTAGGAGAGAGAATGTGTGGAGTTAAATGATGGAGATTTGTGTAGCACATGTAGGTCCAACCAGATATGTGAATGTGATTGTTTTGACCAAATTCAAATTTAGAATGAATGGATAAAAATTTTTAAAAATTGAATGCCTAACCATGCATTTATATAATATAAGTGAAGCTACTTGTTGTATACCTACTAGTTTCAATAAACTAGTGATCTCTCTTCAGTAATGACAATGTTAGTTAATCATCCAACCTTTTGACTCATGTACGTATATATCCTTTGGCTTCTATGTTAATTGTGAATTTTTCCGACCCTTTTTCATGTTATATCCTTCAGCTTAGTTTGAATTACGCATTTCGTGATGATTTGTATAGTAACGAAGGCTTTTGCTAATAACTAAAGGATTAATCTCGAAAACCATCAATGACGAAGTTGTTTAATAAAAGTGGAAAATTATGAATCAAGGACAATTATATTTACACCACACAATTTTATAGTTACACCACATTTAAATATCATTATTGAAGGGTCTTAGTCTCTTAGAGTTTGACTTATGTTAGCAACTTTTTCGTACATATAGAACATATAGAACATATTATCTCTAATAACGGTCTAATATAATGGATTTTCGTTAAAATGTAAACTAAAAGGACCCAAAAGATTTTACTTGTATTATTTACGTAGAAATAACAATTAGTAAAGGAATGAAAGAAAATATTTTATTTTTTACATCGAACCTCTGTTAGGTAGACAAAGTTGATAAGCTAGCTAGTAGCTAAAAATCTAATTGATGGCTGGAAAGCTATGCCAGAGGTTATAGCTCATGGATGATAGTTGATAGTCGAAAAGCTAACCAATATAAATAGAAGTGTTTAGCAAAATTAACTGAAAAGTTAGCTCAAAAATAATATATTACACAACTCGGATATATTTAAAGCCATTTTAAAAGATAAAAGAGGTTAAAAATGGCAAAAAAAAAAAAAAAAAACAAAAAACAAAAAGCTCATGGAGCTTATTTGAAACGCTTGTAAAAGAAAAGTTTGCAATAAGTTCTAACTTTCCAAATAAACTCTTTCAACTAAACGAAAATACAATGAGTTTATAAACTCTTTAAATAAGTTATAAGCTAATGTATTATGCTTACCAAATATACATTAGGTCTAATATAATGAACTAGATGTATTATTTATTAAAATAAAAAATTAAAAGAATTTGAAGAAAAATATTTGATTTTGATTTTATAGTGGATGGAGATAGAGAATTTTTAAAACAAATAAAATGTGACTTTTAGTATAAAATGTTGTGGTGCTAATATAACTAGCAAATTGAAAAACATTAATGGTCTAAGATAGCTTCTCGTAAGAAAATTCACAAAAGAAAAAAAAAAAATATTTGATGCCATGGAAAGAGGGATACGTAGTCATTTGTAATTGTGGTGGTCCTTGAGTGCCAGCCTGCCAGGACTGGCCAGGACCAATACTTTCACAGGCAGTGAAAATGATGCTAATTATGTGCAGAATGTATGCATAGTTTATTAGTATTTTAAAAAGTTCACCTGGGTGACTCTTAAGCGGCACTGATGTCTAAGGCTTGGATTTCACGGTTAGCTATGTATTATGCTTTATCATGCATTGATCATGCATCGGTGCGCTTAAGCATGTATCAGCTCAATGTTTGAGCTCGACTCTTTTTTCACGCATTGCACTTTCCATTACCTCGCAGTTTACGCATTGTGTTTTTATCGATTTAAATCATAAATTAATGAATAGAGAGCTACAAAATTGAAAGATTGGAGTAGCTTATTTTCAACGCTAAGGGACAACTATGGCCCAGTACTTGGAGCAGACGACGCCACCACCTAGATCAAATTTAAAAAAAAAAAATTAATAATAGTAGTAATATTATACTAATGATAACAATAATGCAAAACGGGTCACAAATATCAAATTAACAAAAATGAATTATCATATCAAGTTTTGTCTAAAACCCTAATTAATATTTTCAGGCCGGTCTTCATTGACCAAGTCAAGAGAAGATGTGATTTAAATGATTGAATGGTTCGGATTTATTTCTAGACACCAGCTGATCATGTTGTCATAAATAAATTAGATGCAAACGAGAGCAAAGAAAATATTTTTACTACCATAGTCCATAAATGAGAGATTTACTCAACGCAAAAAAGAGATTGTCTTTTTTTCCTCTTCTGGAACGGAGAAAGAGATTGATTCCGAATGTAGGGATGCTTATCCCTAAGTGGTCACTAAGTGGTCCAACTGTTCAAATCAATTGGTCCAGTGTGGTCACCAAAAAATTTTTTTACGACAAAAAAACGAAAACTTCACGATTCAATTGCTCCTTCAATTTAGGCCACTGATCTAAATATCAAGCTCTCTTTTCGGGAACAAGAAATATTTAATTTTACTATTATTATTATTATTTTTCTCTTTCAAATTTTTTTTTTTTAAAGAACACACAATAACACCGGCACACAAAGCACAAAAACTCAGCATGCCAGTACTCAAAATCATAATGATTTTGAGTACCGTTAGAAGAAAAAATATGTCAACTTTATGCTTTATTAAAGTTATTTTTTGGAAAATGTAAATTTTTTTTTTTAATTAGAGCCTTTTTGACACCAGTTAGTAGGCTAGTAGCTTAATGTTCACAGAATTGATATGTACTCAACTAGTAATCACGAAAGGGCTAACGTTTCATAAAAATAAAAGAAAAAATTAATAAATAAATGAAAAAGAAAAGAGAGGAGCCGAAAATGATAAGAACGTCTCCAATCCAAATGTGGATTAGAAGATGATATAGAGGAGAGAGATAGAGAGGAAATAATTATTTTAGTTGAAGAGAAATAAAATGAAGTGAGGGGAAAAAAGTGAAAAAGTGAAAAAGATGAGAGAGATAAGAAACAAGTGAAAAATTAATGATAAAATAATGATAAAAGATATGCAGATAGATATGTGATTTGAGACATAACAAATAAGTCGATGAAAAAAAGTGAGGTAAATGAAAGAAGACTGATTAAAAAAGAGAACACTTAGAAAAATAAAAAACATATGGGACCCACCAAAACATAGCAGAAGGATTGGAGACTATATGGAGGAGTGAGATAAAGGACAAATAATTATTTTACTTAAAAGGGAATAGAAAATGTTCAAACAAAAAAGACAGATAAATGTGAAAAAGACAGTAAGGTAGAAATAAATTTAAAAATAATGATAAAATAATAGCTGATCATGTGCGGATGGATGTGTGATTTTGGATGTGACACCGGAAGGATGAAAGAAAAACGGAGGAAAATGAGAAGAAATTGAAATAAGAAATAAGAAAATTGATAAAAAAAAATAAAAAATAAAAAAAAAATAAAAAAGAGGAAACATGTGGGACTTGGACAGTTTGTTGTGATGTTCTCTCTATTGTATAAAGATTGCATGTGGATGCAATAATGCATTGGAGAGGCTCTAAGTAGGTCATGTTTTGCTGTACGAACCTCTTTGCAATCAGTGTAACAAGGTTGATATGTCAATCGTTGAGTGAATCATGTTTTCACACGACTCACTCTAGAGTATATCCAATGCAATGGTGTACATGGATTGGGATGAGGTAAAGGAGAGAAATTAAAATAAGATTATTATTTTAATTGAAACTAAATAGAAATATGTGAACAGAAAAGTGAAGAAGAAATTGATAAAAATTAGTTAAAAAATAATGATAAAATAATAGTGGAAGATGTGGAGATAGATGTCTATTTGTAGAAAGTGTGGAAAATGGTGATGAAAAGTGAGATAAACAAGTGGAAAGTGATTTTAAAAATCTATAATATATAATCTATATCTATATATAAAGACAAAAAAGACTGATAAATGTGAAAAAGACAGTAAGGTAGAAATAAATTTTAAGATAGTGATAAAATAATAGCTGATGATGTGCGGATGGATGTGTGGTTTTGGATGTGGCACCGGAAGGATGAAAGAAAAACGGAGGAAAATGAGAAAAATTGAAAAAAGAAAAAAGAAAATTGAAAACAAAAAGGGAAACATGTGGGACTTGCACAATTTTTTGTGATGTTCTCTCCATTGTATAAAGATTGTGGATGCAATAATGCATTGGAGAGGCTCTAAGTAGGTCATGTTTTGATGTACGACCCTCTTTACAATCAGTGTAACAAGGTCGATATGTCAATCGTTGAGTGAATCATGTTTTCACACGACTCACTTTAGAGCCTATCCGTTGCAATGGTATACATGGATTTGGATGAGTTAAAGGAGAGAAATTAAAATAAGATGATTATTTTAATTGAAAATAAATATAAATATGTGAACAGAAAAGTGAAGAAGAAATTGTATATAAAGAAAAGCGGGAAATTTAAGCCTATTGTTTTAATTAGAATAATTAGTTTTCCCTCCTAAAATCAAGTCCTTTATTGTTTTTTTATTTTTCCTTTTTTATTAATTAATAATCAATCTCTAATAAACAAATTAGCTAAATATTATCTATATTAAATCTTATCCTCATCAAAATAAAAAAATTCATCTCGTCAAAATTAGATTTTTCCAAATCTCTACTTATTCGAACTTCTCTTTTATAAGTTTTTTATCTTTTAGTTTTTTTATTAATTATTAATCAATCCTAACAAAAAAAATTAATCAATCATTATTTATACTAACTATTAAATATTAAATCTAAATTTCGCCTCTTTGCATAAGTGTTGATAATTTTTGTTTATTTTTTAATCTAAATCTAAAGATTTATATCTATATTATATAGAATAAGGGCCCTTTTATAAATAATTAACCACGAAATGAAAATTAATTGAGATTAATAATTTCATTAAGATTTGACTATTGTGTGCTATAAAATTAGCATTCATTGAATTTTTACACAAAATAACAAGAAAAGTATAACATTAAAATTTAAAAATTAAATTTGACCAACTAATTAACTTTTGAGAGAAGTAATTATTTTTATGAATAATTAGCTAAGGAACGAAAGCTCCTTCAAATTAGAAAATTTTCACTAAGATTTAATTTTTGTGCAATACAAAATTAAAAATCATTAAAATTAAAGAAAATTAAAGAAACTTGTAGCATGATTACATTGGTCCCTTTACCAAATTTTAGAAATAATTAATTATTTTCAAAAATAAAATGAGCTAAAAATGAAATTTAATTAAAATTATAAATTTTTAAGGATTTTATTTTTGTGTGATAATAAATTGTAATTCATCAAATTTGTACACACAAACGAAAAAACATGTAACATTAATTTTTTAATTAATAATTCAATTGTAGCATTAATTCAATATTTTTAATTAATTAATTCTTTACCTATTTCTATATCAATGTCTTTTAGATTGGAGATACCATTTCGTTGAAATAACTAATTGATATCTTTTAATAAGTTATTCCAATCTAATTTTTAACTTTAATGTTACATGTCTCTTTTAACTTAAAGAAAAAGAACTACAAATTCACTCGACAACGATTAAACTAATTATTTTAGAAACAATAAATACTTTTTAACAAAAATAATTATTTTTAACAATAATTAGCTAAAAATGTAAATTAATTATAATTAACTTTATTGAAATTACCTAAAATTAATTATATTACGAAGATTTAATCTGATATATTTCAATGGACAAAGATTGCCTAGAATTAATTATATTGATAAAGGCGAAAAGTATAATTAATTGAAAAAAATAGTAAAAATTCATTTAATTCCTACGCCGAGCAAGATTTTCCTGAAAAAATTAAATAAATATTTTTAATTGCAATGCATCTCTATACATTATATGATATTTTTAAATTATATTCATACAATTCTTGAAAGTACACATATTAAACTAATTATTATCAAAATAGTATGCTGAAAACAAAAAATTATTTAAAATGAATTGTGTTGTAATTAATAAAAATTAATTATACTACGAAGGTTTAATTGGTAGTATAATCAATTATTGTTTATATTAAATGCTAAATATAAAATCTAAATTTTATTTCCTTGCATAAGTATTGATAATTATTATTTTATCCTATTTTTTTAATCTTAATCTAAAGATTTATATCTATATGTTGACTAAGATATGTTTTATAAATAATTAACTATGAAATGAAAATTAACTATTTAGAAAATAAAATTATTCATTAGTATTTGATCATTGTGTAATAAAAAAATTAGCATTTATTAAAATTTTACACAAAATTAAAAGAGAAGAATAACATTAAAGTTTAAAAATTTGATTCGATCCACATGGAAAATGCTTGTCAATGTTGAAAGAAATTTCCGATAAACAATTATATATAGTTGCTTCGCACTATTAAAGTATTTTATTTTTTATTTTTTAAATGATCCATTTTTTAAACCATTAATAGGAGTTGATATAATATTTTGAATTGTTAAGGTAAGACTATTGATTGATCGTACTTTTCTCACACTATTAATTTTTTTCATTAGACCATTTGGTTTTAATGCCAATATGTTCATTATGAATTATACTTCTTTTGTGTGGTTGATTAACATTTTTAGTTCACATAATTGGCTACAATTGTAAAAGTCCAATATATTTTATAACTTTTTCCATTCGATTATTTATAACACACTGTCACTCTTTACAAGTATAAAATAAATTAAAATATTAATCAACTCAATTTGATGGATTTTTGGCAAATTGCTGAAATATTTGTTGAAACAATTATTTCTTTCTTCATACTGGTAAATTATTTTCTCTTTTTTAATTAATTTTTATACCATTAGGTTGAAACAATATGATTTTTTAAATACTAAAGGTAAATCTATGGACCGATCATTCTTTTTTCACACTATAAAATTTTTTGCTTGGATCATTTATTTTTGTGCCTGCATGGAAAATGCTTTTAAAGAGTGGAAGAAAATTCCAATCAAAAGAGTGCCTCACTCACTTCGTGTGAAGAAACAATTATACTTTCTTTACAATAATAATCTTTTCCTTTTTTTTGAATTATCAAATTTTTAAACCATTAGTATGGGTTGACACAATATTTTAAATTGTCAAGATAAATCCGTGGACTGATCGTGCTCTATTCACGCTATTAATTTTTTTCCTTTGACCACTGAGTTTTTATACTAATATGTTCATTATGAAAATTCATTATACTTATTATGTATGGTTGATTAAAAATTTTAATTCACATAATTCGTGACAATTGCAAATGTCCAATAAAATTTCTAAATTTTTTGTAGTAGATTAATTTGTAATGTAGTAATTACTATTTACAAGCACAAAATACATAAAAATAGAAATTGATCCACTTTGATAGATTATTTATGGTAAATTGTTTAAATAATTATTATTTCCTCGTATTGATAAATTTTTTTTGTATCATTAATCTTTATACCATTTGATTGAGTCGACACAATCTCTGAAATTGTAAAAGTGAATTCGTTGATTGATTGTATTTTCTTCGCGCTTTTAATTTTTTTTTTCGTCGAACATTTATTTTTTGTGCCAAAATGTTCACATGTTAACTTAGTAAATCAATGCCTCATTGGTCCAATTAACACCTCAATCATGAATCAATGTTATTAGTCGTGGAACATCGAAATAAAAAAGTTAAGAGTATAAATGTGGTTTTATTATAATTGTATTGAGTTAAATTATCAAAGATTAAATTTAAAATTATAATTATCTTGTGAGTACTTACACCATCATCTTTGTAATTGATCGATTTGGAAAGAGATAAATTATATTATATTATATTATTTTTATTTTTCCAATTCACATAGAGTTAATACAATTTTAAAGTATAAATCAAACCATAAAGTAGAGAAATATGGCTTGTAGGTGATTATAAGTTGTTATTGTTAGAGTTATTAGTTATTATTATTAGTTGGTTATTACTATTATTCATTGTGTTGTATTTTAGTATGGCAATTTTTACTTGGTGTAAGTTAGGTATTGTTGACATATGTATATATAGTTTGTAAACCCTACTCATTGTTTAAGCCGTCAATGAATTCTTCCTATTGTTTCTTCTTCTCTCCTCTTCTCTTCTATTCATTGAATATACTAATGTTATTGATTAGTTTTCACATGGTATCAGAGCCATTGTGGTAGTATTTGACGTCAAATTGGTTAATCAAACCCTAGCAGCCTTGGATCTTCCTTCTTTTCTCTTGCCGACGCGAATTTGACTTGATCCGCGACTTTGACTCGATATTTGAACCACTTCCGACCATTATTTTGATAAACCAAGACCATATTCAGAGTGTACGAGTGTCGGAATTTCCTCCGGTAAGGCGCGTGTAGGTCCACACGCCATGTAGTGACCGCGAATTTCTTTAAATCAAATATTTAATTAAAGTAAAATCTCGAACGTGTCGCTACAATTTCACATATAAAATTAAATTGCGTACTCTCGTCTAGTTAAAATTTTATAATATTTACTATTATATTGAATTATTTAAAATAAAAATAAATAATGGAAATTTATAAATATTTATTTATTTATTTTCAATTTACATATGAGGACCAAACTTTAGAAATTATTCGTTTTAATCCCTAAACTTTAATATCTTATCCAACTATAGCTTTATTTATATTTTAAACCCAATTTTAAGCCCATTTGTAGTCCAATTCTATTTTTTAAGCTATAAGAAAGCCCATTTAGAGGGTAACCTAGTTTTTATCCTATTTATAAAAGTTAAGGTTTATTTCAAAACCCTAACCTCACCACTTTTCCCTCTTTCCCCAATTGGAATACTCTAGATCATCCCACTCAATCCCATTCAACAAACCAACTATTTTCAAGAGGTAAGATTTCTTGATATTTTATTCATATCCCCATTTTTAATTTTATTGTTTTAAGTTTTTAATCACTTATTTATATTTTTCACTTGATTTTTACCCACAAATAGAAAAATACATACACGATACACGCATATGTACACGGCCGCCACTGTACACCGCCGGCCACCACCTCCTCCGGCAACTCCACCACCAAGCAACACGATCATCTCCTTACTAACACACAGAAACAACCAAAACATACACACACGCACCCGCATATACATACATGTATATACGCCATAACCGAGCTCGGCCAAAAACAACAACCACGTCCAAAACTCAACTTCAGAACACAAAAATTATACCTACACCTTCGTCTATGTCCCTAGAACACCGTAGTATAGTTTAATTTCGAAGATTATTAAAGATTCGATCCAATTTTGAAAATACCCAAATTTTGCCTTTAGTGTTCTAACTTCAATTTCTTCCCAATTTCTCAATATCTCTCCAATTAAAAATCACCACTAGGTTCACCACCTTCAACTCCACCTTCGCCGCCATTTTCGCCGGCCAAAAATCACTGGAAGTCGAGAGAGTGAGAGAGCCGAGAACGAGCCGAGAGGGGGAGAGGGAGTGTCGGGTAAGGGAGAAGAAAACCGGCCCAACCCAGTCTTAAATCCGGATCTTTGCAAGTTAGTCCCTCAAGGTCCTTAACTAGTTTAAGTTGGTCCCCTATAGTTTATTTAATTTACAAATCCTCAACTTTTAATTGTTATAATTTAATCCTTAAATATTATTTACAGATTTAATCCTCTATTTTATTTATTTTATTTAAATGAGCCCTCAAATTTTATTTAAATTCAAGTCCCCTAACTTTTAATTATTGCGATTTGACTCCTGAACTTTTATTACACTTTTAATCCTTCAATTTCTTTTTTCTATTTAATCTAACCCCCAAACTTTAATTGCATATTAGTCTCTCATATTTTAAAAATCTTATAATTGAGTCCAAAATAATTTTAGTTAACTTTTATTGCACAATAGGTTCTCAAACTATTCAATTCTTTCAAATTGACCCCCAAACTTTTATATTCATTCAATTTTGACCCAAAATTTCTATATTATCTATAAATACCTAAAAATTAAGAGTATTAACATAATTAAACTCTTTATTGACTAGACGAGGCGTACGAACAGCTAGAGGACTGATTTTCACCGCTTAGGAAGCTCAAAACTCGAGAGATATTTCAGGTAGATCCCCTTTCTAAAAAGTTTCTTTTTAATGTGCGCAATTGCAATTAATATTATTATAAATACTGCATGTAAATGTTATGTGATGATAGGGTTTTTAGCCTACTTATGACGTGGTTCCTCGGCACTATGACGATAGACCCTTAGCCTACTTACGACGTGTTTTAATAACATCATGATGATAGGCCTTAGCCTAATATATATTATAACGACGTGCTATTAAACACTATCATGACGTGCACGATCAAGAGGGATGATGAACGAGCTTGTATTACTACTTGTTCGTATTTTGTGATAAATGATGATTACGTGCAATTAATTTGTGATAAATATTAATTGTTGTGCGCGAGGTTCTACTGAGTATTGTTTAAATACTCACGCCTTTCACTTTTTTACAGATTGAGGAGTTAGGAGGTACGACGAGACATGGGAGTTCTATTTAGGCTTATTAAATAAGAGATTTCATTTCCGCTATCATTTGGGTAAATTGATGTATTGGATCATGTCGTTTTAAAACTTTTGAACTATTTAGTAACTTGTGTTAGATGTTTGAATGTTTGGTGATCAAATAAATTTTAGACCACTTTAGATGGTTGTTATATTAAATGAATTTCTGCATTTTAATAAATTGTTATCTTTCCGCATTATAAACAAAATAAAATAAAAAAAATAAAAAAATGGTGAGTTTTAAAGAAAGAACTAGCATTCCGAGTTCTTCGAACTCGGGGCGGTACATGCCGGCTGCCAGATTGGCATTGCTTGACGACAGTGTCTTTGGACAGCGCGTGACGGCGGCCTCCGGCGGATTTCTTTCCATGGTCGTGATCGCCTCTCTCTGTACTTTCTTACCTTGTGATTACTTTTTCATTTTGGGTTCGTATTGAGTCGCAGTGCGTGAATTACAGCTGAGCTGTAATTGTATTGCAGTTTCGTTTGGGATTTCTTATTACAGCCGAGTTATGATTTCTTATTACAGCTGAGTTGTAATTGCATTACAGGGGCGTTTGGGGTTATTTTTGAGGTTGTGTTACTTGTGTTTGGGGTTACTTATTGTTGTTGTTAAATGGTCTCTTTCATTATGGCGTCTGATGATTGTCTCCAAGCAGTTAGTGTTTGATTAGATGGAAAAAACTATTCTCATTGGAATCATGTAATAAAGCACTTTCTTTAGGGCAAGAAGCTATGAGGTTATGTTAGTGGCACGATTGTCAAACCCGAAACTACCGATTATGAATATGCGACAGAAATAGATAATTGGGATGCAAACAACTCGAAAATTCTTACGTGGATTAACAATTCCGTGGATCATAGTATAGGGATTCAGTTGGCTAAGTATGAGACGGCGAAGGAAGTTTGAGATCATTTACAAAAACTGTACACTAAAACTAATTTTGAGAAGCGCTATCAGTTGGAGAATGATATTCGAGCACTGCAACAAAAATGTATGAGCGTTTTGAAGTTCTACACAGCTATGACGGCAATTTGGGATGAATTGGCTCTTACTGAACCTGTAGGGTTGAAGAACTCTGATGATTACATTACCTATAGAGAGGAACAACGATTGGTCCAGTTTTTTATGGCTTTGCGCAGTGATTTTGAGGGATTCCGAGGCTCTATTTTATATCGTTCTCCTCTTCCATCTGTGGATTCTGTTGTTAGTGAGCTGGTTGCTAAGGAAACTTCATTGAAGTCTCTTTCCACTGAGGTGTCTTTACCTCATTCGGGGACTTCAGTATTGGCTGTATCTTCTACGCAAAATCGGAGTAAGGGGCATGCTAAGGTTCCATATGATACGTGCAGCTTTTGTAAGCAAAAAGGACATTGGAAGGCTCAATGGCCTAAGTTGTTGAAGCAACAATCCTCGTCATTGCAGCAGTTTTCTCGTCCACATGCCAATATAATGGTAGCTATACCATCAGCTAGCTCTTCTATACTTGGACCACCACCTTCGTCTAATTCTCAATTGTCTGATCTTAGTGAGAAGTTTCAGAAGTTCTTAGCCACACAACTACATGCTATGTCAGCATCGCATGTAGGTTTGTCATCACATAATCAGTCAGGTACCTTTTCACCTTGGATCCTTGACTCAGGTGCTTCCAAACATATGTCCTCCAATTCCGCTCTCTTTGATTCCTTATGTTCTTTCATCTTTTCAATTGAATTCTTCTTCTTCTCAATTCTATTTGTGGCACTCGCGCCTTGGACATGTGTCAGCAAGTCGTTTAAAGTTCTTAGTTTCTAAAGGTTGTTTAGGAGACTTAGACATTCATGACATTTAAGATTGTAGCGGTTGCAAACTTGCCAAGTTTTCTTCTTTACCATTTTCTCGTAGTACTTCTCGTTCACTTGCACCTTTTGATTTGGTTTATTCAGACGTGTGGGGCCCCGCTTCTATAACGCCCCGTCCAGTTCTACATACGTATACGTCCTAATGACGTCATATATACGCAGCGGATACATAATATCGTGTGGCCGTGCACTTACATATAGGGCCGCCTTCGGGCCCGTGCACGTTATTCTTTTCATTTTCTTCGTTTCATAACATATGAAACTAGACGTGCGTCCGTCATTCATTTATACACGAAACCTTAAATTCCTTTCCTTCAAACATATAACGTAAAGCTAGGGTTTCGGTTTTCATTACGTGCCGCAAGATCTTTTAATTCCCTTTCCCCATCACGCACCATATCATATCATCTAGCGACCTTTCACCAACTCTCCACGCACAGCACCTTCAAAACATAGCACGTATACACATAATGAGTCATAAAGACTCAGTGGATAAGAGATGCAACGCAATGCATGCCACATTTTTACTTTGGGCCCCAATTACAAATCATGTGAATACTTGGCGCCGTTCATTCGTTAGCTAGGCATTATCTTTCATACGGGGAGTAGATCCCCCGAAGACCTGCTTTTCTTTACATATGGGGCGTAGATCCCCCGACTGACCACGTCATAATGGGGCTTAGATCCCCCATATGGCCAGTTTACATTCATATGTAAACACATGATTGGTAACTGTATTCACACACATATGCTCATGATACGTTTACATAAACATTACCTCTTTACGCCTTGTTCCTTTCACATCGTCATCATTCACACGTATCATAAAACAAGGCCTCACACGCGTAGTGAAGCATAAACACTCCGTACATTTCATAACAAACCAATACATATTCGTACAGTGAATGTTAACACATTTCTTCACATAATGCCACGACCTTCGAACAGATGATATCCATACACAAAGTGTTCACGTTGGTTCATATAAGCACACGCCACATATCTTCGTCACATAGCACGCATAATACTTCATATTGAACCACGCAACCATACATGAATGCCAAGCTTATCATCCTATTTGTTCATTACATATATCATCCAATAACTAGGTTCCTTCTACTTATGGCCAAACAATGTTTACACATGGCATGGAGGGTCATAGAAGTCACATAAACATATACATATCATCAACATATCAAGCCCTCAACAAAACACAAGGCCAAGAGATCCTAGCATGCTTCTAAGTTCCATAATCATCACAACCATTCCATTTCTTGTTTCAATCAAGTATAAACATGCAAATACATTACAAAGCATGTAAAGAAAGTATTACCCACCATCAATGAAGCTCAAACAAGCATGGACATCATCTCCTTCCTTCCTTTCTTTCTTTCCCTCTTCTTCCTCTTCTTCTTTCCTTTCTTCCTTCTTCTTGTAATCATGGATTACACAAGCATTACATAAATCATATGGAGTGTTTGGGATGATCACATGGGTGTTTGGGGGTCTCGGAAGGGTTTTGGGAGTGTTAGAACGGAGCTCAGGTGAATAGTTCCCAAGAAATGGCAAGAATCTTCTAAAATACCATTTCTGCCGACTTACAATTACGGCCGTAACTTTACTATTTACGGCCGTAACTCTTGACTTACGGCCGTAACCCCAAATACTTACGGCCGTAACGAACTCTCTGTAAATCCCCTGCATTTCATCTTCTTGACTTTACGGCCGTAACATGCATCATACGGCCGTACTTAAGGCCTCATACGGCCGTATTAAACTCTCTGCATATTTCCTCACATTTCTTCTGTTTGACACTTACGGCCGTATCATCTACATTTACGGCCGTAACCGTATATTTACGGCCGTAACCATGACATTTACAGCCGTAAATTTGGTTCTGCAGAATTTTTCCCATTTTCATCATTTTCGAAGGCCGTCTCGGATTCCGGGAATATCCTACACTTCAAAGCATATCGTGAACGTATCATATACACGTATAGCATGCCGAAACATCATCATGTCATCTCATATCATACACGGGGACACATACGGATTTATATACGAAATCATATATGTTTTCGGGACGAATTCGGGCGGGTCATTATAGCTTCTGTTTCCACTAAATGGGGGTCTAGATATTATGTCTCGTTCATTGATGATTATAGTCATTATTGTTGGATAGATCTTATGAAAAGACGTTCTGATTTTGCTGATGTTTATTGTTCTGTTTGTATGCTTGTCAAAGCACAACACTCTACTATAATTAAGTGTTTTAGGTGTGATTTGGGTGGTGAATATACCTCGACTGCCTTTCACGAGTTACTCATTGAGGACGGCACTACTTTTCAAACTTCATGTACTGACACTCCTCAGCAAAATGGTGTTGCTGAGCGCAAACATAGACATATTCTTGAAACAGCACGTTTTCTTCTTTTATCTTCCAAAGTGCCCAGTGAGTTTTGGGGAGAGGCATCTCTTACACATGCGTCGTCGCCGGGTGTTCCATCTCCTTCTCCTATGCCGTCTCCATCATCATCTCAAGCCGAGGATCTGCCATCTCCACCACCAGCACCCCCACCTCCTCGATATCCCCCCCGTATCCGTAAGTCTACTCAATTACCTGATTTTGATTACTCTTGCTACTCCGAATCCTTTTGTTGTTTCTTATCTTCTCTTCACAAACTCTCTGAACCTTCATTTTATAAAGAAGCAGCTGCAGATCCCCTTTGGCAACAAGTTATGGCTGATGAACTCACTGCTTTACATAAGACTGATACTTGGGAATTGGTCCCTTTACCGTCCAGTAAACATGCTATTGGTTCTCATTGGGTGTATAAGATTAAAACTAAGTCTGATGGCACTGTTGAGCGTTACAAGGCTTACTTGGTTGCTAAAGGGTTTGCCCAGGAGTACGACTTAGATTATGAGGAAACTTTTGCCCCAGTTGCCAAGATGACCACTGTACGTGCTCTTATTGTCGTTGCCTCTGTTTGTCAATGGAATCTTTCTCAAATGGATGTTAAAAATGCCTTCTTGAACGGGATTCTTCACGAAGAAGTTTATATGACCCCTCATCCTGGTGTTCCTCATTCTCCTGGTTATGATTGTAAGCACAAAAAGGCATTCTACGGTCTCAAACAAGCTCCTCGTGTCTTGTTTGAGCGATTCTCCACTACTCTTTTGTCTCTTGGTTTTATGTCTAGTCATCACGACTCTGCCCTCTTTACTCGGTGCACTTCAGTAGGATGTATTCTTCTTTTGTTATATGTTGATGACATGATCCTTACTGGTGATGATGTTGTAGGGATAGCAGATTTGAAAACTGAACTGGCTCGTCTCTTTGAGATGAAGGATTTGGGCCCACTATCTTACTTTTTGGGGATTGAGGTTGGTTTTTCGCCCAGGGGTTATATGCTTTTCTCAATCTAAGTGTACTGCTGATATTATTGAGCGTGCCCGCCTCACTGATGCCAAAACAATTGATAGTCCCATAGAGACTAATGCTCGTTATTCGCCTATCGATGGAGTTTCGTTGGTTGATCCCACGTTGTATCACACCGTTGTTGGTTCTCTTTTTTATCTTGCCATTACACGTCCTGATATTGCGTATGCTGTGCATGTAGTTAGTCAGTATGTCTCTGTTCCTAATACAGCTCACTGGTCTGCTGTTGTGCGTATTTTGCGATATTTTCGTGGTTCCTGTTTTCAGAGTCTTCTTTTTCCTTCAACCTCTTTTCTTGAGCTCCAAGCCTATTCCGATGCTGATTGGGCAGGTAATCCTTCTAATCGTAAGTCCACCACCGGCTTTTGCATCTTCTTAGGCGACTTTCTTATTTTGTGGAAGAGCAAGAAACAATCTGTTGTTTCGCGCTCTTCTATGGAAGCAGAATATCGTGCTATGGCTTCTACCACTGCTGAGATTGTTTGGTTGCATTGGTTACTTGCTGATATGGGTGTTCAGTTCTCTTCTCCTACTCCTATGTACTGCGATAATAAAAGTGCCATTCAGATCTCCCATAACTCTGTGTTTCATGAGCGCACCAAACATGTTGAGATTGATTGTCACTTTGTTCGTCATCACCTACAGCAAGGGACTGTTGCCTTGCCATTTATCTCCTCCTCACGTCAGCTCGCTGACTTCTTTACTAAGGCTCATTCCGTTCCACGCCTTCGCTTCTTGCTTGACAAACTCTCGCTGCTGTCTGGTGTCATATCGTGAGTTTGCGGGGGGATGTTAGAGTTATTAGTTATTATTATTAGTTGGTTATTATTATTATTCGTTGTGTTGTATTTTAGTATGGAAATTTTTACTTAGTGTAAGTTAGGTACTGTTGACATATGTATATATAGTTTGTAAACCCTACTCATTGTTTAAGCCGTCAATGAATTCTTCCTATTGTTTGTTCCTCTCTTCTCTTCTCTTCTATTCATTGAATATACTAATGTTATTTATTAGTTTTCACAGCGGTGGGGGTGGTGGTGGTGGAGATGGCGGATCCTTAGCCTGAGATGATGGTGGAGACGGCATATGAGAAGGAGATGGAACACCCGGTGACAACGCACGTGTACCTGCAGTAGGGGAAAAGGAAGACGAGGGAATAGACATGGGTTGACTGGTATCATCATCTGCAAAAGGATCTATACTGACAAGATCGGACTTTCTCACGAGAGGTGTATTATCAGCAAGCGAGAAGAAGGGAATGTGTTCAAGAAACACTACATGATGAGACACATAATTTTTATCCAATGGGATCAAAACAGCTATAACCCTTTTGACCATCACCATATCCTAAGAAAACACATATAGTAGAGTGAGAAGTCAATTTACTACGTGCATCCAAAAACTCTCAAGGAAGAATAATCAGAAAAATACCGAAATAAAGTTTCAAATGGCGACAATCCAGAGGTATAAGAGGATGTGATTCGATTAATTAAATGGACATCAGTAAGAGATGCCTCTACCCAAGACTCACTGGGCACTTTGGAAGATAAAAGAAAAGAACGTGCTGTTTCAAGAATATGTCTATGTTTGCGCTCGGAAACACCATTTTGCTGAGTGTCAGTGCATGTAGTTAGTCAGTATGTCTCTGCTCCTACTACAACTCACTGGTCTACTGTTGTGCGTATTTTGCGATATCTTCGCTGTTCCTGTTTTCAGAGTCTTCTTTTTCCTTCTACCTCTTCTCTTGAGCTCCATGCCTATTTCGATGCTGATTGGGCAGGTAATCCTTCTGATCGTAAGTCCACCACCGGCTTTTGCATCTTCGTAGGTGACTCTCTTATTCGTGGAAAAGCAAGAAACAATCTATTGTTTCGCGCTCCTCTACGGAAGCAGAATATCGTGCTATGGCTTCTACCACTGCTGAGATTGTTGGCTGCGTTGGTTACTTGCTGATATGGGTGTTCAGTTCTCTTCTCCTACTCCTATGTACTGCGATAATAAAAGTGCTATTCAGATCTCCCATAACTCTGTGTTTCATGAGCGTACCAAACATGTTGAGATTGATTGTCACTTTGTTCGTCATCACCTACAACAATGGACTGTTGCCTTGCCATTTATCTCCTCATCACTTCAGCTGGCTGACTTCTTTACTAAGGCTCATTCCATTCCACACTTCCGCTTCTTGCATGATAAACTCTCGCTGCTGTCTACTGTCATATCGTGAGTTTGTGGGGGGATATTAGAGTTATTAGTTATTATTATTAGTTGGTTATTATTATTATTATTATTCATTGTGTTGTATTTTAGTATATCAATTTTTACTTAGTGTAAGTTAGGTATTGTCGATATATGTATATATAGTTTGTAAACCCTACTCATTGTTTAAGCCGTCAATAAATTCTTCCTATTGTTTCTTCCTCTCTTCTATTCATTGAATATACTAATGTTATTGATTAGTTTTCACAATTTTGATATTCTAATTCTTATGATAATGCAATATTCAATCAATATATATCGAAAAAATAGATGTTGAAAAATTTGTCCCCCGTACAATGTATGGCTGGAATACTTAGGGTTTTAATAGAAATGGTATGTTGCAGTCTCGAAGGTGACGCATAGGAAGGGCTTAAAGTTTGTGATATATGATGACGATGGTTGTCCAACTAGAACCAATGAAAATGTTATCTATAAAGAAGTGTTTAAACTCGTAGTTTCATAGCTATTAATCGCATCAAGTATATTGTTCACTTTATTTGATTTTTTTACACAAAACCACCTTTATGTTATTCGTGGTTTGATATGTGAAGTGAATGATTATATTTATATATTATGGTGTTTGTGCTCTTATATTATCCAAGTATAATGCCCCCGTCACAAATTTGGCGAAGTTATATAAATTGATTATATGCAGCTGTTATGCATTAGTGGCATTGTACTTTGAAAAGGTAATTCAACGTACTTAGTGGTCGAAAATTACACTTTAATGAATTTCATTAATCATATCTAAAATATGATGTTATTTTTAATTTTTTTTATAGGTTTCTTAAGCTAAAGAGCCAATATTTGTTAAAAGTTATGTTAGAGATGTTCAGCTCGTCTAAAAATTTATTTATTGTCTTGGTACAATTAATTGTATAATAACACAAATTTCTATATTCTATGTAACAATTATGGATGTGCGTTATATTTGAGTGCACTCATCATTTTTTGTCAAAAGACGAAGATGTTTCTATTTTTTTTTTTTTATCTTGTATGGTATTATTGAATATTATTGATGATGTTATGTTTGGATTGTTTTAATTGTTGATATTTTTAAGAGTATTGAAAATTAAGTTTATGTTTTTTGGTGAGTTTTTCCCCGGTTATTTACATGATAAATTGGTACGAAATAGAGGACAACTCTGCCGAAATTTTTTAATAATTATTTCATTAGTTATATTAATTAAGTTTATTATTACGACTCATTGTTTTTTTTATTATTTTCAAGGTCTTATATTAATATGACTAACATCTCTCTATATTGTTATTAGCTAAAAAATTAAACCTCCGTGTATCGCACTGGTGAAACATCTAGTATAGAAGAAGAAGGGAACAAAAAAATTATTTTTCAATCATTTTTTAATACTTTTCCTACTCAAACTGTTGCAGCGAATCACATTTTAAAGGGGAAAAAAAAGATGTTTCCACCTTGTCTAAGGGAAGGGAAAAAAAGAAGGGAAAGAATCCTACTTCAAAATGGGAAAAAATTTTTCTTCCAAGTTTCAATCAAGATCTTCATCTTTGATTTATGTTGATCTACTTCAGAGCCCTCAAATCGCATGCAATTAAATCCCAGATTGAGGCTATTTATCTCTCTAAATTCCCATCCCTAATTTATGTTCAAAATCAAAATCCTCCTATACCCCCCTTCCTTGTTATGGCTAGTTATTTTTTTCTAAATCAAATTCCTCTTTACTGAGTACTTCTTATGTAAATATGGAATTGAGATTTTTCATTCCATGATTATAATTCTACTCAGAATAAGAATTCTTTCTTTACTGTTCTATGCAGAATCGATCCCTATAAATATGAATGTTTGGCTATTAGAACTTTCATCACATTCTCAACACAAGGCACAAGCTATGAGGTATTGATTCTAATGTCTGTTGAATTCTTTCATTTTCTGTTAGTTACTTGATTTTTTTTGGATTTCATGGTTTTTTTTTTGGTTGCATATCGAGTTCTCTTGCATTGGAAACTGGTACTTGGTTCTTCGTTCCTTCCGTAAACTTTTTATTGCTATTCGTTTTTCTGATTTCATGGTTTGTTTTTCAACTCATACCCAGAACTCTGGCATTGCAAACAGGTATGTTGATCTTCGTTCGTTCTTAGACTTTTTATTACGATCAATTGAAAATGTTGCTCGATTATTATTAATGTATGATGAATACCTGAATTTCATCATGTCATTGTGACTGTGTTTCCTTTTGTATTGCTTGGCTGAAGTCAGTCAAATTGTAATATTGCTCTATTTTTGTTGTTATGTTTGGTTAGTTGGTCACTTATTTATTTATTTATTTATTTTTATTTTTTTAGGTATATATTATCATCTACTTTACATTTGAATTGTATTTTAATAGTCTATTTCTTGAATTCATTTTGAACATTTGTTCTTTTCCTTCTTGCGTACCTATGCGTTGCATTAGAATTTGCTAATGGCTCCAACCTCGATGATGCTTGTTGAGATTCTTTGTGGTATCCCCAATAATAAAGGTATATTGGTATGTGTTATTCATCTTTAGATTGTTACTCAAAGGTGCCAAGTGTATCAAATATGTTCCATAGACATTGTTCTACAAGATGAAGATGTGAGTCTCTCTAACTTTTCGCTCTTTTGTTTTTTGGTTTTTTTTTAAAATTAAGTTGATTAAGTCAATTAGTACATTTTATTATATTCTTGCAACTTTTGTAGTGCACGCGTATCCACACAACAATTGAGCCAGATCTATGACCAAGCTTTAGGAATGTAGTTGAGGAGCATGGCTTATATGCCATGAAAATTTTTTGTGTCAAATCCAATGATGTGCTTTTTAAGCCAAGCCCGCATCCATTTAGGGTGTTTTTCATACCATTCTGAGGCTATGAGCTTAAGGTGTTCGCTAACTTTTGGAAAAGCATCTACAATTTCAAATCCTTCAACCAAGTAATGAGTACATCCCCTACTGATACTGCTTATTTGATTGGCAAGCTCGATTGTATTTTTCCTGTTTTTTAAGAGTTGTCTTTGCAATTGTTGTTTTCATTTTTTATCAATGTTTAAATTAAATTGTTTGTAGATTACATTGGAGTTTTGCTTCCAAAGGAGCTCACAAGACCTGGTGTTAGTAGCACAATAGGCCCGAAATATATTTCATATATTCGGCTGATATTGAGTAATAAAAATCTTTTTACGTATTATGCTTTTTAAATAATTTTGATTTCTTCTTATGAATTTTAAAAATAAATGTATTTGCAGTAGGAACCGTGTGTCCTGGCTGTTGTCTGAAGCATACGCCTGATGAGGCGATCGATAAAATAGCTAGAATGGACAGGGATAAGCGGATTGTTTTTTTGCTATAGCTTTATCAGATAAGGATAGGTATTCTTTGATAGTTCTAATTTCATTATTGAGAATCATATTCAGGATTTGGTGTATACATTGTTCAGTATTATGCTATTTTTGATCATTGTTGTAAGTTGAATTATTTTGGAGGAATCTATCTCGATACAAACATCTTTCCATGTCTCAAAGGTGATTATCAATGACCATCTAACAAAAATCAAGGATTTCCTTCCGTATTAGGTAAATAAAACATTCAACGCTTATTATTATTATTATTCTTATTAAAAACTGTTCTTATTGAAAATATTATTAGTTATTACTAACTTATTTATTATTAGTATTATTAAAGTTAGTAAATTAATGATTTTCATTTTCTTTTTGAGAAGGAAATTTCATTAATCAACATGATCATTACAAATCAAAGAAAGAGAATTCGTAAGACAATTCGGAATATTGCTAAAGATAGCCGAGCGAGCATGAACACGGGGCCTCCCAAGCTAAAGTATGAGCGGCAACGTTAGCTTGCCTTCGTAAATGACAAATCGAAAAGTATCGCCTTTGGTGTAGAATCTCCTTGCAACGGTCCACAATAGAGCCAAACTCCGTAACATCCACATTGTTCTCCTTAACAGCCCCAGTTACAATCTTAGAATCCAGCTTGAAGCACATCTTATCAAAACCCAATGACTGAACACATAATAAACCATATGGCAGACCCCAAGGTTCGGCATCTTTAACTGAGATTCTCCAAGGTTCATAACACATTTGGCTAATAACATGGTTTCCATTGTTGTCACGGATAACAACACCCAGCCCAATTCCTTCAACACCATTGCAAAGAGAAGCATCAATACAATAGGAGAGCATAGCCGAAGGTGGAGGATGCCAACAATAGCACTCGTTCTGGACAGCAGTACTATGAACAACATGAGGGGCCTTTCTAACTTGAATCCACTCATACAACACTTCCTTTACCATAAAACAGAGCTTATCCGACGAGAGGTAAATGTTATTCCAGAGCTTATCATTTCTTCCATGCCATAATGACCAAAGCCTCATCACAGACGTATCGTGCTTACTTCTGTCTAGCCTTGTAAGAACATTAAATACCATATCACCAAAGCTCTCCGAATTTGTAGTGCATATATCAGTATCAGTAGACAGCTCAAGTATATCCTAGCAATTCCTAGCATATTCACACTAGAAAAAAAAAGATGCAAGTTGTCCTCAATGTGCCAAGAGCAAAACACACAACGAATGGGGACTCCAAGTCCATGCATTTGGAGATTACTTCTAGCGGGCAAACAATTTTGACAAGCTCGCCAAAGGAAATTTTTCACTTTAGGTGGAATTGAAAAACTCCATATATTGCTCCACATACCCGGGACGTGCAATACATCCAAATTAACAGACATCTTCATAGCTGCTTGATATTCGACTTCGCCGTATATATACCACTCTTGCTAAATCTCCAAATACGGACATCCTTCTGGGCTTGATGCATAAGAGGGGTATTGGAAATAATATAAACATCTTTATTATCAAAAGTGTCAATCAAGATATCAACATCCCATTCATACCGTCCTTGGACCATAGGATCATATATGCACTGTGAGATCTTTCAAATAAACAGACATAGGAGTTAGCACTCTCAGCCATGAAGAGTCATGTAGCCAAGGCGGACCACACATTTGTCGATTTACCATCTCCGATCTTCCAACAAAAACCTTTCTCAATAAAAGCCCGTAAACTCTAGATACTTCTACATGTAAAACTAGGATTGTGCCCCAGTTGGGCATTAAGAAAAGCCCCTTTAGGATAGTATTTGGCTTTGAAGATACGACTAACCAAAGTATCGGGGTTGGTAAGAAGGCTCCAATCATGTTTCCCAAGCATAGAGAGGTTGAATTCTCGAAGGCTTCGAAAGCCTAAACCACCATTCTCCTCCCAAACACAAAACTTTCCCCAACTCTTCTTATGCTCAATAGTTTGAACTTCAAGAATTTGTTTCCATAGTTTGTCTTTAAGAAACCCAGAAACCCCACTCTTCTTATGATCAATTAGCGAAGGCATGCCCAAGTACCACCATGTATTAAGTGTTAGGATCGGTTGTGGAACTGGGCACACAATTACAACTGAAGTAGAAATGAGAACAACTAGAAACACCAGATTTTACGTGGAAAACCCCCAAATTAATTCGGGGTAAAAACCACGGGCAAACGGTAGAAGGATTTCACTATCGACAAAAGGATTACAACAACTTCTCTCTAATATAAGGAGAGTACAATTGACGATAACCTCTCTCTTATAATAGGAGAAAACACTCTCTCTTCGATAAAGGAAAGAACACGAATTACTAGGAGAAATCTCACACCTTGTTTTCTCTCTAGTTCTCTAAACCTCTCTCTCTTTATCTCTAATTGTTGAGATTACAAAGGATTTGTAACTCACTACAAGGGATTACATGAGGCTTGTAATTCAAGAATAGGATATCATGAAATGAGAATGTGTGGCCAATTTATAGAAATAGAGAGGCGGTGGAGATGGGGTTGGTGGCTCACAATTTTTGACCATTCCTCTTTTTTTTTTTTTTTTTTCTTGGTCAAAAGTGGTGGCTTTCACCTACCTTCATTCTCCCACTTGAAAGTCACATTTTGTACCAATCCTTTTACCCTTTCTACGCTTGCCATATTCATGCTGCTCACGTTTCTGCCAGGCCAATAGAAGATCGACACAATACAAACTTGTCATTGTTGACCGGTTTTGTAAACATATTCGCTAGGTTGTCTTTCGTATGGATTTGCTGAATATCCACACTTCCTTCTTCCACCTTCTCACGAACAAAGTGATACTGAACCCGAATGTGTTTCGTCCTTGAGTGAAATGCTGGATTCTTTGCTAAATGCAAAGCGCTCTGACTGTCACAAAATAGAGTAATCTTCTCATGTTTGTGCCCAAGCTCTTCCAATAACATTTGCAACCATATTGCCTCTTTGCTGGCTTGTGTAGCTGCCACGTATTCTGCCTCCGTCGTTGGCGTAGCCACGATAGACTGCGGTTTGAAACCCAACTCACGCTCCTCCAAAGAAGAGTAAACACATAACCTTGTGGTGGATTTGCTTTTATCAAGATCACTGCGTAATCCGAATCAACATAGCCTCGACAATAAAGTCGATCCTCCATAACATAATGCAAAGATCTCGAGGTACCCTTGATATATCTCAGGATCCTCTTCACTGATTCCAATGCTCTCTACCAGGATTCGCCATGTACCGACTAATCGCTCCCCTTCGCTTGTGCAATGTCCGGCCTTGTACAAACCATAGCGAACATTAAACTACCCATCGCTGATGCATACGGCACTCGAGACATCTCCATCCTCTCCGCTTCACTGCTAGGACTCATACTTGAGGATAACTTGAAATTAATAGGAAGAGGGGTAGAGATTGGCTTACAATCTTGCATATTGAGCGTCGCAAGATTTTCTTCAAGTAATTCTTTTGAGAAAGCCAAATCTTCCTATTATTTTGTCTCGGTAAATTTGCATCCCTAGAATCTTGTTTTTGGTCCCAAGTCCTTCATTTCAAACTCCCTAGCCAATTGAGCCTTCAATTCTATAATATGATCTTTGTTGGGGCCTGCTACCAACATGTCGTCAACATACAATAGTAGAATAATGAAATCACCATCACCAAATCTCTTGTTATAGACACAAGGATCTCAGACTCAATCTGTTGTATCCAAGGCTCGTGATGAAGGAATCAAATCTCTTATACCAACATCTCGCTACTGCTTTGAGACCGTATAGAGATTTGTTCAACCTACAAACCAAGTTCTCTTTTCCTTTTTCTTGAAACCATCTGTTTGGAGCATAAAAATTTCTTCTTCAAGTTCTCCATGAAGAAATGGTTTTCACATCCAATCTGCTCCAAATACAAATCAAATGTAGCACACATCGCCAGAACCACTCAACTGTTGTCGGTCGAACAACAGAGAAAATATTTCGTTGAAATCAATACCTTCTTTACGAGCAAATCCTTTCACCACCAATCTAGCACGATACCGCTCCACTTGGTCATTGCCATCTCGTTTGATCTTGTAGACCCATTTATTTCCGATGGCTTTCCTTCCATGTGGCAGTGGAACAAGATCCCAAGTTTTATTTTTATGAAGAGCTTCCATTTCTTCTTGCATTGCTGTCATCCACAGAGAAACATCTTGACTCTTTATAGCCTCCATGAAAGTTGATGGCTCCCCATCCTCTGTTAGTAGACAATATGCAATGTTACCCTCCATAATATAATCTGAGTGCCAAGCTGGTCCTCTTCTCTCCCGAGTTGACCGTCTAACTTGTGGAGTCACAAACTCAACTTGCTCTTATTCTTCGTGCTCTGGTACTGCTTCAGAAGAATCTAGAACTTCTTGTTCTAGTTGATCTTCAACTTGAACTATAGTAGTCTCTGGTTTCTCCTTTGAAATGCTATCATCACTTTGCACCTTATCTTCTGCAAATACAACGTCCCTGCTGATTATAACCTTATGGGCAGTGGGATCCCACAGGCGATACCCCTTAACACCATCAAAGATACCCCAAGAAAATGCATTTCTGGATTTGGATCCAACTTTGATGTTTCTTGGGCGTTGTACATAGCATACGCAGAACTTCCAAACGTATGCAAACGAGAATAATCACCGCTTCCGGCCCACATCTCCATAGGAGTCTTTAGATCAATTGCAGTTGATGGTGACCGATTGATCACATAACAGGCGGTCTTGACTGCTTCAGCCAAAAATGATTTGGCCAACCCTGCAGTTCTCAACATTGCTCTTGTCCTTTCTAACAAGGTTCTGTTCATCCGCTCTGCTACTCCATTTTGTTGTGGAGTGTGTGCCACCAGAATTGCCTTTTGATACCTTCTTGTTTACTGAAGTTATCAAATTCATCGCCAAGATATATTCTCCTCCATTGTGCGTCCTCAAACCTTTGGATCTTTTTCTCGATTCAAGTTCAACCCGCGCTTTGAAGATTTTGAAAACTTCAAACACATCTGACTTCTTTCTAATTGGATACACCCAACATCTCCTGGAGTAATCGTCAATAAATGATACAAAGTATCTGGCACCTCCTAGGGACACAACCGGTGCTTGCCAAACGTCAGAGTGAACCAACTCAAGTATAGCTTTACTTCTAGCAGTTGAACTGCTGAATTTCAATCTGTGCTGCTTACTAGTAACACAATGCTCACAAAATGGTAAAGATACCTTTTTGAGCCCTGGAAGAAGCTTTCTTTCTGAGAGAATTTTCAAACCTCGTTCAGACATGTGGCCAAGTTTACGGTGCCACATCATCGTCACGTCTTCTCCCGAATTCACCGTCGCAGTTGACGCTTCTCCTTCTTGTTGTGTTTCGCCTTTAAGCATGTACAGATTTGCTGCTATCTTTTCTGCTTTCATCACCACAAGCGCTTTTAACAATCTTCATGATCCCATCTCGAACATGAGTACTACACCCAATACTATCTAATTGTCCCAAAGGACAATAGATTTTTCTTCGAACCTTTCACATGTCGTACCTCCTGGATGGTGCGAGCAGGTACCATCATACATCACCAATTTGATGGTACCAATACCAGCAATCTCCAAGGCATGATCGTTACCCATAAACACAGATCCTCCTGAGATAGGTTCATATTGGTGGAACCATTCTCTCCTAGAGGTCATATGCCATGTAGCTCCTGAATCCAAAAGCCACACGTCGGTGAACATTCTTTTGCCTTCAACAACTGTCGTTGCTTCGCTGTATAATATCTCGCCCTCATCCGATGTATTCGCTACACAACCCTGAACATTTAATGTCTCAGGTCGTTTTCCTTTTGCTTCCTCAATCTTCTTGAGCTGCCAACACTCCCTTTTGTAGTGCCCCTTTTTGCCACAGTGATGACACTTGACATTTTCTTACTTCTCGACTTTGATCTACTCGATTTTGACTCCCACCGAGCCACGTTCCGTTGATCTACCTCTCGTCACCATTAGAGCTTCGGCTTGCTGTGAGCTCCCAATTCTGTCTTCTTTATTTTTGCGCCGACTTTCTTCTTCAAGAACCGCAGCTGCAATATCGTCAAAGACTAGTATCTCCAAATTGTTGGTCAAATTGATGATGAGTTGATCATACGAATCAGGTAGACTCTGAAGTAGAATTTCAAGACGTTCACCCGTCTCTATATTATGCCCCATTGTTGTGGTGTGAAAATAGAGTGTTTAGGGTGTTGATGTGGTCTGTCACCGAAATTGACTCCATCATCAGAAGGGTGTATAACTTCCTCTTCAAGAAGATCTTGTTGTGTAGTGATTTGGCCTCGTACAATTTTGTGAGAGTATCCCAAATCTCTTTTGCCGCCTTTTTTTCTCCGCTACACTTGACAATACTCGTTTGGCTAGTGCTAGATGTAGATTAGCAATAGCATTGCCATCCATCTCGCTCCATTTATCATCAGTGATATCGTCGGGCCTTTCTCCAATTGCCGCCAAGCAGTTATCTTTTCTCAATACTGCTTTTATTCTCATTTTCCACAATGAGAAATTATTCCCATTGAATTTCTCTATTTCATATTTCGTCGCCATTTTTATAGGTGCCTCTTTTCCACTAACTGGATCTGATCTTAGCACGAACTCGGCTATAGATCGAGTGATTTTCTCAAAAATCGCTTTCGATATGGAAGATCGAGTCTATCTTTGCAACCACAGAGCATACTAAGAATTTAATGAAAAATCACAACCAAAGCTCTGATACCACTTGTTAGGATCGGTTGTGGAACTGGGCACACAATTACAACTGAAGTAGAAATGAGAACAACTAGAAACACCAGATTTTACGTGGAAAACCCCCAAATTAATTCGGGGTAAAAACCACGGGCAAACGGTAGAAGGATTTCACTATCGACAAAAGGATTATAACAACTTCTCTCTAATATAAGGAGAGTACAATTGACGATAACATCTCTCTTATAATAGGAGAAAACACTCTCTCTTCGATAAAGGAAAGAACACGAATTACTAGGAGAAATCTCACACCTTGTTTTCTCTCTAGTTCTCTAAACCTCTCTCTCTTTATCTCTAATTGTTGAGATTACAAAGGATTTGTAACTCACTACAAGGGATTACATGAGGCTTGTAATTCAAGAATAGGATATCATGAAATGAGAATGTGTGGCCAATTTATAGAAATAGAGAGGCGGTGGAGATGGGGTTGGTGGCTTACAATTTTTGACCATTCCTCTTTTTTTTTTTTTTGTTTTTTTTCTTGGTCAAAAGTGGTGGCTTTCACCTACCTTCATTAAGAGGGGTGTTTACCCCTAAAATAGAAGAAATACCCTCTTGAAGTTCCGGAGCAATATTATTACTAAAGAAAATTTCGGATTTGCCAAAGTTGATTGCTTGACCGGATGCCTCCTCGAAAGAACTCAAAATTGCTTTTACACCTCTACACTCATCAACAAAGGCACGAAAAAATAGGAAACTGTCATCGAAATAATAGATGCGACACCGTAGGGGCTCCTTTACATACACGAACCTCGTGGATTGACCCCCTAGCTTGAGCTTGCCGAATGAGAGAAGACAAACCTTCCGCGCATATAATAAAAAGATAAGGAGACAATGGAGCTCCTCGAATCAACCCCCACACCGGTGAAATCAAACCAACAAGTTGATCATTTACTACCACTTAATAATGCACCATAGAAATGCATAACATAATCCAATCAACCCAATGGTTATGGAATCCGAGCCGGAGCATGATTTGTCATAGATAATCCCAACCAACTCGATCATATGCCTTGCTAATATCAATCTTGAGAGCAACATGTCCGTACTTTCCTGTGGATTTCCTTTTCATGTAGTGAATAGCTTCAAACGCCACTAACACATTATCAAAAATAGATCGCCCCAACATAAATGCAGATTGCTCTCTCGAAATAAGATGCGGTAAAATTTCTTGAAGCCTATTTGCCAAGACTTTTGCAATGATTTTGTAGACAACATTGCAAAGGGAGATAGGTCGAAAATCCTTGAGAGCATTCGGTTTATCCACTTTCGGAACTAAAACAATATTAATGTCATTAAGTGTAGGTGGGAAATAAAGTTGATCAAGCCACTGAACTCCCGAGTCAAAAATATCGGCCTAAAGAAATGCCAAAATTTCTGGTAAAATGCCAGGTTGAAACCATCCGGACCTGGAGCCTTGTCGGGATGCATTTGTCCAATAGCATAAGTCCCTCCATGGTAAAAGGTGCAATGAGTCTAGAATTCATTTCATCATTGATTTTATTTGAGATGCAATTAAGGGCCTGTTGTTGATCACCAGACTAGCCGAATAAATGGACTAAAAATAGAGCATCACCTCATGGGAAATGGCTTGGAAATCGGTCAACAGAGTTTCTTGACTATCCACCAAATTAAATTCTCAATTCGATTAGTCCTTCTACGTTGACTTGCATAAGTATGGAAAAATTTTGTATTGAGATCTCCTTCACCTAACCAATGGAGCTTTGCCCTCTCACGCCAAAACTCCTCCTCTTGAGCAAGAAACTTTCCCAACTGGTTTTTGGCCTCAATAAACAACTTACGAGTGAGGATCATTTCGCCTACGAGCATGTTCAATCTACAGTGTACAAATTTTAATCTCCTTTCTAAATTTGCAACCGAGCTTCTTACCCCACTTAGACAAGGCTAGCTGTGGAACATGATGACAGTGTGCAAAATTTGTAACCCATTAGTAGAGCCCCAGCAACTCTCAACCACCGATTGTAGAGAAGCTTCCGTGAGCCACTTATTTTCAAAGCGAAATCTTTTGAAATGGGTGGTAACTTCTTTGATTGTAGTCTCAAGTAAGAGTGGAGAATGGTCCAAGATGGGAGCAATTAAATTCAAGAGCTTCGTAGTACGAAAATGGATCAACCAACTAGATGACACAAGAGCCCGATCTATACGTTCCTCGATGGCATTAGGTGAGCCCAAGGGCTCCCAAGTAAACGGATATCCCACCAATGGCAGGTCATGTAAATCGCAACCAAGGGTTAGTTCCCTAAAGCCACGCAAAAGCCACTCAAGTTGGGGAGCACCACCCTATTTATCGTCTGGATTAATCATATCATTAAAATCTCCCACTATACACCATGGTAGAAGAGCGGCCGCATGTAAATTTCGAATAAGATTCCACGACTCTCGCTGACAACCACGATCCGGATGACCATAGCATGTCGTAAGCCTCCAGTTACCATTGGCCGAATTATTAACCTCAAGATCAACATGCATGGTTTCGTGAGAAATCAATTATTTTCATTGTTATTATTAGATTCATGACAATTTATGAATGGGCTAGACAAGCTAGTGGAAGTGTATCGGCTTATTCTAGAAATGCTGCAACCTTTGGTCTTACCATCGCATTGGACAAGTTGAAGAGTGCTATGGAGGTATTTATTTTCTTTTCTAAAATTTATCTGATTATATCTTCATGGATGCTTTAGTGAAGAAATTTTTATTTTATAGCCAAAAGGATATTGGGTTTATGGGGAAATTAAATACAACGTGTTGTATCAATGAACAATTGGAGCTATCCCAGCTGGCCGGAAAATGCATGCGAAATGACGCTTGATTCTATCAGGAATGAATTTATATGCAGTAAATGTTGAGAAAACGGGGTAATATAATGAAGAATTATCAACTCCAAGGCGCGTAGAATCCGCTGTCTTTTAAGAGATGTTTCTCCCCATCACTATGTCACTTCGGGTTTAGAGAAGATCTCTGTCAGGATACAATGGAGTTCTTCGTTTGATTCAAACGGTGACGCGTTTGATCAAACCGAAGAAAAATTCGATTGTGAAACTGATGATGCCTAATATGGGTTAAATGCGTGATTTTGTTAGTTTCGGATTATACTCAAATGACAGTAAACGAGATATATATATATATATATGCATAGTCGTGTCTGTTGGAAAGAGACACACCTCTTCAAATGGACTGAGGTGTCTTTTGGAAGAGATGTGTCTCTTCAACGAAGCAACACACCCTTTCGGATGAATGACTCTTCATCCAACAACAAAAAATTCCGTTTCGATCCCCGCAAGGGGGCGCTGCCCCCTCGATCCCCGTCGTGAAGCGGAAAACAAAAGTCGAGGCGGCAAATCATTTGCGACAACCGAAAAAATAAATTTGAGAAAATATCTAACAGTAAATTCCACAAGACAACTAAGAAGCCACCAGACAATTAAGAAGCCACTATATAATTATTGTGTGAAATTATTCGTTGATCATGACAATGAACTTGCTGTTGTTTTGTTGTGTGGTGAATTAATGCAGTTGCTCATTGGGAAAACTGCATTAGAGTTGCACAATTTCTTAGATCAGGTTTTCTCTTTTTGGCATGGTTTAGTCTATTCTTAAGAAGGCATCTTGGTAGAGGTAATTAATATAGTTGAGCAGCATGGCATCATTTTGCAAATTGTTTAGAGACTAATTACATGTGCATGCTTTGTTTTTGTGCCTTTCAAATAGGACCATGATTCGAATGATGACTTGGACTTTATGTTTGCAACCGAAAAAGAGTGTTCTCAACCCATGCTTGTATGTGTTTCAATTCAATGTTGACGTATAGGGGTTTTTTTCATTAAATCATTTTGATTCATTTTAATTTTTTCATCTTATCCAATTTATTTTATTCTGTGTTAAGGATAATGGGCGCCAAACAACTGAAGAACTTGATGAGACTGCTAGCACACCATCGCACAAGCGTTGCGTGCATGGAGATGACGCTGCTACTGAGGATATACCAAGCACAAAGTCCTCCACCGGCAAGAAGATGAAGGATGTAAAGAAAGAGAACTCTTAGAGCTCTTTTACTTTCGTCTATTTAGTCTGACAAAACAATGTTCCACCTTTAATTTTAGTTTTTTTTTTTTTTAGAATTTTATTTTGAATTTGGTTGGCTATTGATACAGTTGACTTGTTTGTTTTCACATTTATAAGTTCTGGTTTGATATTGGTTTTTCAATTGATTGAGTGGAACAACTTTGGCAGATTACTGATTTGTTCATTATGAATTTTGTTGTTCTTGGCTATGTTTTTGTAGTGGCTTGCTGATGCTGCTGTTTCTCTTCTGACTCTTTTAATAATGACTCTAACAGCAGCTAAGCATTTACTTCTTCCTTCACAATTTCTTCCTCTCTTCTTGTTTTTTTTTTTCTTTTCTCTTTCTTGTGTTTCTTCATCTTCTTCCTCTGGTTTTGAAGCTATTAACCTTCTGCATAATGATGCAGTAGAAGATATGCTTCGGTTGCCAATGATGTGGACCAGAAACCTGTCATTGCACTACTGCAGTTGGCAGTTTTGCATTGGAAATCTATCAATGCACTAATACTTATATTATTTCTTCTTCTTCTTATTGTCTGCTGATGCTGTTATTCTTCACCATATTCATCTTATTCATGTATTTACCTATGTGCTGGTCATTCTCTTATGTTATTAATTAGCTATTTATCTTTTAATTTAGGTTAACAAAATTTTCTGTAACTATCATATAAATTGGAAAATACTTCTCCACTTGACTTCCCTCATTTACAACCTCTTTAGTCATTTTCAAATTATTTTTGAAAGTTTATAGTTGTCTAAGATATCTGATTTAAGTGATCAGATACGTCTGTGTTATGTCCCGTTACTCAGATTCGACTCGTAACAGTTTACTGTTTAATGTAAGATGCGTCTGTAAATCGGCGTATCCTAGATGCGTCTACGTATGCCAGATGCGTCTGGATCGCAATTGCGGAAATAACAGAATGCAGAAAAATAAACAGTAAAAACACAGGAATTTTAACGTGGAAACCCAAACGGGAAAAACCACGTGCTCGTCGCCTACGAGCAAAACCTACCAACCACGTCCAATCAGTTTAAAACTTTACAAAGGAAATCAAAGGCAATAATTACGCATAATTAATTGCAACATCTAAGAAATAAATGAAAGAACTCCCTGTTCGATCTTCCTTAGCATGTAATGCGAGCAGACATCCCGTCTCTCTTCAGTGATCCCTTGTAACCACGTTCCCGCAACGAATCTACACCTCCCGTGTTGATCTCTTCAAGTTGTGGGCAGATCTATTGGTTGGAGGACTCCTCCCGGGAGATTTAAACCAAGATCAATTAATAATCAAGGTTGGTGTGCATGGGATTGATCAATTGATGATCGAAAAGGCCATGCGGGATGGGAGAAGGACACGCTTCTCTAGGTTGATGGGGACGAAATTAATGCTCCAAACGCGTCTCAACCGTGTTCCTTCAACTGTTGGTGTTTTAATACAACTTGTCTTACTTGTTGGCCAAGTCTCCAAGTTACCATAAACCACCAAATCCTACAAGGAATAAGATTACCATTAATTGTAGGATAAATCAAATAAGGTAATAATCAAATATGGAAAAAAGATCTTACCTTATCATGTATCAATATAATATGGAAAGTATCTTACCAAATCATATGATACGTCGAACGTGGACACGGAAGCCATCCTAGACGTGTGCTAGGGTTCGTGTCCCACTTGGACTCTCACTTATTTAATTAAAATAAGGAATTATCACATGTGCTAATTTAAACCAAGATAAACTAAAAATACAATGTGATAATAAGTCCATAAAAATCCACAATAATTAAATTAATTAAACACATAATTCAACTAACTTAATTATTAATGTGGAAAAATAAAAATGCCAATTACTAACTTAATTTTCTATACTAAAAATAAAGCTAACAATCTCCCCTTTGGCTTTTTCTATTTTTCCAAAACAAATCTCAATCTTTTGCAAAACAAAGATGGTTGAAGTTGTAAAAAAATTTACCCATAAAGAGCTCCCCTCAAGCAATGAGTAAAGACAATTAAATGACAAATGGAATCATGCAAAAAGTGCACATGAAAGATCACATAACTAAGACGGATCCACCTAGATGTCATAAACACTTCAACAAGCAAAAGAGAGAAAGAGTTAGTTCGACTCCCTCAAAAGGAAGATATGCTACTCCCCCTCAAAAAGAAAGATATGCTACTCCCCCTTTTTGGAACAAATAGAGGAGCCAATGGAACTAACTGCTAATAACGTCTTGTAACTCGCCAAATAAAGGCATCAACCACAATCAAATGTCAAAGATCATGGGAAATAGGCAATATTTAGTTCTGCACCAAAAGGAAGAAAAAAGTCATAACATGAGCCAAAAGTAAGCTGAACAAACAAGTGGGATGGATCTGGAGGAGAAGTCACGGCCCAGATGTGTCTCGGGTCTTCTGTGTCTTCTTGGGGGCTCCAGATGGATCTGCAGATGACTGCTGCTTTCTTCAAAGTCTTATGAATCTCACTAGGAGTGTAGCGAGCCATCAACAATGCAACCTTTTCATCTTGGGACTTCACAACCTCAGTCAACTCCGTAACTCGAGCCTCAAGGCGAGCAATCCTCTCATCAGATGTAACTGGAGGTGGCGGAGGACCAGGATGCACCGAGGGGCATGCTTCTCAAGGATCAACTTCTTTGCCTTAACATATCCATAGGTCTCGGAGTGGTCCAAATATCCTCCTGACGAGTCATAACGCCCTTTTCAAGAAGATAAGATGAAATAATCCATGGATGGCAAAGATGACTTCTAGTACTCTTATGGGTCCACTACCCGTCACTTGCTCCATAATATTGGCCCAAATATGACCGGCCACATCAATATTCTGTCTAGTGCCAAGCAAGTAAGGTACCAAAGCATGCACTCTAGTCAAGCTAGGAGCATGAACCAACTGATCCACATTTTTCTTCACAAAGCGAAGCCAAATCTTATATTTTGGCGTGAAGAGAGAAGCTGCAATTTTGCCTTTCACGAACTTACCAGCACCATTTGTCAATTCTTGTGCAATGGTGGTCTCTGTGGCCTCAGAGGAATCAACATCATCAACACAATTGGGTTTCAAACCCAACCAACTCCTCAAGTCATCGGCCGAGAAGCGAATCAATGCGCCTCTCACATACAATTTCCCAGAAAAGATGCATGTCTTACTTTGGTAATCAATAGGGATATTAGCATAAAATTCCCTAACCAAAGTTTCATTAACCTTTCCTTCACATGCAAACAAGCGCTCTAACCCGAAGTGAGCAACAATAGAATCAACGTCAATCACATCATAGTGTCTAAACTGATGAATAGGAATACGGTGCTCAGAATGAAATGACCGTGCAACCATAAACTGTGGAAAGTCACTATAAGCACCAGATGACCGTAACCGATGACAAAGAGGGACGAAAGTACCTCGAGCACTGTAGGCTATCCCAATGAAGGTGGAAGGATCTCCAATCGTGGGGTCAGGAAGAGTAGAGATATCAACATCATGTAGGGACTTTGTGGTCTTGAGAGAATCCCCAAGCTTTCTCTTTCCCTTTCGAGCAGCTTCAAGTTCAGCGACAAGCTCATCACCACTGATCTCTTCAGACTCACTTTCGTTATCCACATTCTTTTCATCGTCAAAGTCAGAACCAGATTTACCAACGTGCAGATGCATCCGGGTGAGCATCAACGTGCTCAGATTCATCCGAGTCATCTTCATCGATTTGTCCTTCAATCTCAATATCATCACCGGTACCTTTGTCTCTTTGGAATATCCAAACCAACATTGTCAACAACATGAAAGTCTGAGCCACAATCTTTAATCACATTGTCGACCATACAATCAACCTCCACATTCTTCTCTAAACTAGAAGAATTCAAGTTCTCCCCTCAATATAGTCATCATCAATCTCCTCAATAATCACCTTAGAAGGTGTTACACAATGTGATACATTAGCATTAGAGGAAGTACCAATACCATCAATACTAGTGGAAACATTACCAACACTAGTTTTCCCAAATCAACAAGTAAATTAGATACTTCATCCACACCAAATAATCTAGATGCAAACTCAACAATATCTACATGATTTCCCAAAGTTTCAAGCAAGTTTCTTCCAAAATCTTGAGATGTAGAGAGTTTTGGAGACATTACCAATTGAAGAAATTGGAGTACCCAAGTGTGATGGGGTGATAGCATCAATCGGAGGAGACGAGAGGAGGCGGGAGCCGATGGTGGAGAACAGCGGCGGTGGCGGTGGCGCCGGTGTGGCGCGGCGAGTGAGCAGCGTGGCTCGTGGCTTTGGGAGCCGCAGCTTGAGCTTGAGCCGTGGCCGGTGACTCGGCTATGGTGGCTTGACCGGTGGTGGTGGAGCTCGGTGGTGGTGTCCAAACTTGGTGGAAAAAGAGTTGGAGAAGAAGAACTTTGATCTTTCAATTTCCTTGGTGAAGATCTCAAATTCTTCTCTAGAGTTGGTCTCTTGGATATGGATTTCTTCTTTCCCATGTCAATTTCAAGTGGGTGTTTGTGATTTGAGAGTTGAGAAGTGAAGGTTATGGAGATTTGAGAGGTTGAAGATGATGAATAGTGAGAGAGAGATGTATCGTGTTTTAGTGTGTGTTTGTGTGTGTTTTTTGTGTTTTGTGCGTGTATATAGAGAAAGAGGTGGGTCTTGACCAAATATGACTCAATTACCAAGAATCACTCACCTTTTAGAATTCCATGCAGATGAAAATTTCAGATCTGCTCAAATAAGGAATCCATGTCTGCGCCAAAATCATGTCCATTTGAATTGCAGTTGGTTAGTTGGGAAAAATTAAAGAATTAAGGAAACAAAAAGTTACCAAAATTGGCCCACAACTAACTGACTTTTCCTGCAAGACACGCGCACATAAGCCCACTGTATACTGCTTTTAAAAATAAATTCACAAAAATTAAAAAGCGAATTTTAGATCTAGATGCATCTAGTACCTCCAGATTCATCCGCAGTCTTTGTCGCTTCAACGCCGACGGATGCATCCGGCGATGTCTGATCCACCACGCATAAATACAAGTCAATTACGGTGTGTGTGTGAATCGGACAACCGCTAGTCAATCATACATCACCGTCAAATACTTTATGGTTGCAGCGACTTATTGGCTTTTCCTTTGGAGCGCACTAGCGGACCGTTCAAAGTGCGTAAAGGTGCGAATTCTCAAGTCCGGCTTTGCCGACTTTTTCAACAGAATGGCATTGTCTTTTGGAGGTGGAAATAGCTACGCTCAATCCCCAGAAGTCATCTTTTTAACTTCTCCCCCTTTTTCTTTCAATTTGAGCTTATTTTCTTATTATTTTTTTTTGAAAGAGGGGTATGGACTTGGCTTGGATTGGCAGCCTTCTTTTCCACTGACCCTGCCCTTGGACAATCGAATCGCGTGCAATGCTAAAAGCAAGATTTTGAACATAGGTCTACACTCAGATATAGAGCCTCAATCAGAAACAAAACCTTATAGCATTGACGGTAGTGACTTATTCCATTGGATTGTCCGACTGTAGTGCTGGCAGATTAGTCCAGAGGCATGTTGACTGTCGTACGCCAGATACATCTGCCTCAATGTAAGTTTCCAGCACTCAGATTCATCCTGCAGTATCAGACAGTCTACAATTAGTAATACCCACATGAATAGGAAAAACTATCTAAATGCATGTATAAAACTTTAAAACAACCGGAAAATGAAACAAATGATGTAAATCTTTTTGTTATTTTCTCCCTTTTTTTTTTTTTTGTTTTTTTGTTTTTTTTGTTTTTTTTTTTTTTTTTTCAACAAAATGCATGGCCTATTCAGGTGGTGGGGAAACCCCGATTTGTTTCCTAAGGTTTTCAAATTTAGCAGTGTCGAGGGCCTTAGTGAACAAATCTGCAAGTTGTAGATCAGTCTGTATGTGCTCCAGATTGATAATCTTTTGTTCCACCAATTCCCTGATGAAGTGGTGTCTGATATCGATGTGCTTTGTTCTGGAGTGTTGAACTGGATTTTTCGAAATGTTGATAGCACTGGTGTTGTCACAAAATATAGTGGCTTGATCGACCGAGATCCCGTAGTCGTCTAACATCTGTTTCATCCAAAGGAGTTGAGTGCAGCAACTCCCAGCAGCTATATATTCTGCTTCGGCTGTGGATAGGGATACGGAATTCTGCTTTCTACTCAGCCACGCCACCAGATTGTTTCCAATATAGAAGCTTGACCACGGATGTGCTTTAGGTCATCAACATTACCAGCCCAATCGGCATCCGAGTAACCTGCAAGATGGGCAGTGGTGTCTCGAGTGTAACAAATACCATAGTTGTATGTACCACTTACATACCGGATGATCCTTTTGACTGCAGCCAGATGCGACTCCTTAGGGTTCGCTTGATATCTGGCGCATACACCTACGCTGAAGGATATGTCTGGCCTGCTAGCAGTGAGGTATAGCAAACTGCCAATCATGCTTCTATAGAGGGATTCATCAACCTCTTTGCCAGTGTCATCCTTTGCGAGTTTCAGCGTGGTTGCCATGGGAGTTCTTATGGGCTTTGCGTCTTGAAGCCCGAACTTCTTCACCAGGTTCTTGGCGTATTTTTCTTGCGAGATGAAGATGCCAGATGCATCCTGCTTCACCTGCAAACCAAGAAAGAAAGTCAGTTCACCAACCATACTCATTTCAAATTCTCTTTTCATAGCATTCACAAATTCATCAATTTTGGACTGTGAAGTAGAGCCAAATACTATATCATCAACATATATTTGGGCGACAATTAGTCCAGATTTTAAATGCTTAATAAAAAGAGTTTTATCAGTTCCTCCCCTTTTGTATCCTTTGCTGAGCAAAAAGGACGTGAGCCTCTCGTACCAAGCTCGTGGAGCTTGCTTCAGACCGTATAGAGCCCTTTTAAGCCTATATACATAGTCTGGATGGAATGGATCTTTGAACCCTTGTGGCTGTTCCACAAAGGCTTCTTCGTTCAACACACCATTCAGGAAGGCGCTTTTGATATCCATTTGATATAATCTGAAGTTGGCGTACGAGGCGACTAATGACAACCTAATGGATTCAAGGCGAGCTACGGGAGCAAATGTCTCCTCGAAGTCTAAGCCTTCAATTTGTGTGTAACCTTGTGCGACTAGCCTGGCTTTGTTTCGCACAATGATGCCAGATTCATCTGACTTGTTTCTAAAGATCCATTTTGTACCAATCACATTCCCTTCTTTGGACGTGGGACCAATTCCCAAACATCATTTCTCTCGAATTGGTTCAACTCTTCTTGCATGGCTTGAACCCAATTCTCATCATTCAATGCTTCTTTCACATTCTTTGGCTCAATTTGTGAGAGATAGCACATGTTTCCCAAGTAGAAACACATGTTGCCTAGTTCAGCAGCAAACTTTCTTCGAGTTACCATCCTTTCAGAAGGATTAGTGAGGATGTTGTCCAAAGGATGTGCCTTTTGGACTCTCGACGATGGTTTCTTTGCGGTTCTAGGTCATTACAGTCTGCGATGCGGATGTATGCAGTTACGACCGTTCGGTGTCAGATTCATCTGCTTGCGGTCCTTCTGTGTTGTTTTGCATTTCTGCTGGATCTCGATTTTGGTGGCTTGTCGGATACAACCGGTATTGCAATACGATCATGTGGAAATGTCAGTGGGTCAGATTCATCTGCCTGCAAATGAGAATTTCCATCGTTAGTATCATCAACCTTCACATTTATGGACTCAACAACAGTTTGAGTTCTAAGATTAAAGACTCGATATGCCCTACTATTCTCTGAATAGCCCAAAACACACCATCATCGATTTTGAGTCAAATTTCCCCGGATGTTCCCTATCTTTCAAGATGTGACATTGACTTCCAAATACATGAAAGTAGTCAATCCTAGGTTTTCTACCCTTCCAAATTTCATAGGGGTTTGTTTAGTGCGATTCTAAGGGCGACTCGATTGATGATATAGCAAGCGGTGTTAATGGCTTCCCAAAAAGCAGTGGACATTTGTTTGCTATTTAGCATAACACGAGCCATCTCTTGCAAGGTCCTGTTTCTTCTTTCCACAACTCCATTTTGTTGCGGAGTTTTTGGTGCGGAAAACTCTTGACTTATCCCATATTGGGCACAAAAGTCAGCAAAATCAGAGTTCTCAAATTCCCTTCCATGATCGCTTCTGATCCTCTTGATTCTCACCTGTTCATCATACTTTTCGTTTCTCAATTTCTGAAATAAAATAGAGAAACTATCAAAGACATCAGATTTTTCGCGAATAAACATGACCCAGGTATATCTCGAAAAGTCATCGACACATACATAGATGTATCTCTTACCTCCTATACTTTCCTTTTGAATGGGACCCATCAAATCCATATGGATGAGTTCGAGTATATGAGAAGAGACAAGTGACTTACCTGGTTTGTGTTGGCTTCGAATTTGCTTACCCTTTAGACAATCGCCACAGACTCCATCTGGAATAGTCTTCAGATTGGGTAGTCCTTTGACCGCTTGGGTTTTTGCCAACTTCACGAGATCATGGTAGTTTAAGTGGCCCAACCGATGATGCCACAATTCTTGACTCAAGGTAGCGAATTACTGCAACTTGGATTGGCTAGTGTATAACACTTATCCTTTGATCGGATTCCTTGAAAATGACGCTTTCCAAAGGGTTGGAATTCCTGTTACAACTCAACACCTTGCAATAGTCTTTAGAAAACATAACAAGAAGGTTTTCATCGCACAACTGGCCTACACTGATCAAATTTGCTTTCAGACCAGTCACAAATAGTACATCAGTTAATGTAGGTAAACCTTCAATATTGATGATACCTGATCCAGCAATCTTACCCTTTTGGCCATCACCAAAAGTAACAACACCTGTTTCGCCTTTCACAAAATTTGATAGCAATGAGAGGTCACCTGTCATGTGCCTGGAACAACCACTATCAAAGTACCAAGTGTTAGGAGTCAATGCACTAAAAGACAATTGAACAACATATGCATTTGCCCTAGTCTTTTTAGGACGATAATGTCTCGAAAGACCTTGATGAGCTACAGGTCGTCTCTTATGAGTATTAATAAGACCCAAATACTCATGGCAGATAAAAACATCATGTCCAAGTTTGGAACAGAAATTACATGTTACCTGTGCTGCAGATGCATCTCGCCTGTCCAGATGAGACTGGGTTCGTCTGTTTACCTGATTCTGGACGGGGGCCCTAACACTCTGAACTGGAGGCTTGACATTGTGAACTGGTGCAGTTTCTGAAGTGCGAACAGAACGTACGCCAGATGCCTCCTGTGGGCGGCTGGTGGTCGCAGATGCGTCTGGGTGAAGTCCACTTCGAAGTTCGGGTTTTGTTCCCGTTTCCTTCACAAATGTAGGGACTGCAGCTGGACCTTTACCTTTACCTTCATAGCCAAGGCCATTTTTGTTGCTGGCTGGTCTTCCATAACTCAGAATTTCATCAAGGCGGGCTGTTCCGAGTACCAAATCCTTGATTTTGTCATGAGCTTTAGCAAGTTCATCACTCAATCTGCTTATTTCAGCCTTTTCAGAATGTTCAGGTGCAGATACATCTGGATCATCCTCTCTGTTGGATTCGATTGCTATCTGCAACAGATGGATCCTCTCTTCTGCTATCTGGAGCTGTCTTTTCAGATCTTCAGCTGTTATTCCAGATTCATCCGGGTGGTACTGCGATGAACAAGGTCATAGAATCGATGCAGATGAGTGTAAAGCAGTGAGGGTAGTTACCTGATTATCAGACGAGTTTTCGTCAGAATCGGGTCCAGATGCGTCTGACTCAGCATCGCTCCATGTGATGTTCATTGCCTTCTTGCCTTTCTTTTTCAGTGTGTTAACACACTCAGAGGCGATATGTCCATATCCTTCGCATTCTCTGCATTGAATGCGGGTTTTACCTTTCCCTTCAAACGAATTTGAAGAATTCGAATTCTTCTTTGCATTGAAGGTACTCTTCCTTTGTTGTTGGCGCTGATTTTTCCCTTGAGATTTTGGGTTCTTACCCTGTTGCTGGCCTTTGAGAAATCTTTTGAACTGTTTCGTGAGGAGAGCCGTATTTTCGTCCTCATCGAATCTCGGATCCATCGGCTCGTCATTGTTAGTCTTAAATGCAATTCCAGTTTCTTAAAATTTCTACGTCGGCCCGGATACCTTTCGAAGGTCATAAGATTACCAACAAGTTCGTCAACTCTCATAGATGAGAGATCCTTGCTTTCTTCAATTGCGGTTACCTTTGCTTCAAAGCGATCAGGTAGAGATCGGAGTATTTTCTTCACGATCTGTACCTCAGTGAATCCTTGACCGAGGGATTCGGCTGAATTTGTGAGGTCACTTAGCCTTGCATAAAAGCTTCTAAAGTCCTCCTTCTCATCCATGATGAGAACTTCAAATTCATGAGTAATCATCGCAATCTAGATGATTTAACGGCGAGAGGTGCCTTCATTAGCAATCTTGAGGGCATCCCACGCTTCCTTAGCCGTCCTCAACGAGGAGATTAAGCTTGAATTGATCTGCATCCACTGAAACAATAGCATTAAGAGCTTTAGAATTAAAAGAAGCGGCGATGCGTTACGTATCGATATAAGTGCTCCTAGGTTTAGCGGTGGTCACATCACCAACTTGATGACGATGGAGTGCGATGTATCCATCAAGGGTGGTAGTCCAACAACGCTCATCAATGGATTGAATAAAAATTTCCATCCTAATTTTCCAATAAGGATAGTTAGATCCATTGAGAATAGGGGGTCTAAGAGTATTAGACGACTCCATTTAGACAACTGGATCTCACTTTGTAAAAGTGAACCCGCTCTGATACCAATTGAAAGTTTATAGTTGTCTAAGATATCTCGATTTAAGTGATCGAGATCGTGCGTGTTATGTCCGTTACTCGATTCGACTTCGTAGCAGTTCTTGTTTAATGTAAGATGCGTCGTAAATCGGCGTATCTAGATGCGTCTCGTATGCGGATGCGTCCTGGATCGCAATTGCGGAAATAACAGAATGCAGAAAAATAAACAGTAAAAACACAGGAATTTTAACGTGGAAACCCAAACGGGAAAAACCACGTGCTCGTCGCCTACGAGCAAAACCTACCAACCACGTCCAATCAGTTTAAAACTTTACAAAGGAAATCAAAGGCAATAATTACGCATAATTAATTGCAACATCTAAGAAATAAATGAAAGAACTCCCTGTTCGATCTTCCTTAGCATGTAATGCGAGCAGACATCCCGTCTCTCTTCAGTGATCCCTTGTAACCACGTTCATAGCGAATCTACACCTCGTGTTGATCTCTTCAAGTTGTGGGCGGATCTATTGGTTGGAGGACTCCCTCAGGAGATTTAAACCAAGATCAATTAATAATCAAGGTTGGTGTGCATGGGATTGATCAATTGATGATCGAAAAGGCCATGCACGGGATGGGAGAAGGACACGTTTCTCTAGGTTGATGGGGGACGAAATTAATGCTCCAAACGTCTCAACCGTGTTCCTTCAACTGTTGGTGTTTTAATACAACTTGTCTTACTTGTTGGCCAAGTCTCCAAGTTACCATAAACCACCAAATCCTACAAGGAATAAGATTACCATTAATTGTAGGATAAATCAAATAAGGTAATAATCAAATATGGAAAAAGATCTTTACCTTATCATGTATCAATATAATATGGAAAGTATCTTACCAAATCATATGATCGTCGAGCGTGAACTGAAGCCATCCTAGGCGTGTCTTTAGGGTTAGGTGTCCCACTTGACTTCTCACTTATTTAATTAAAATAAGGAATTATCACATGTGCTAATTTAAACCAAGATAAACTAAAAATACAATGTGATAATAAGTCCATAAAAATCCACAATAATTAAATTAATTAAACACATAATTCAACTAACTTAATTATTAATGTGGAAAAATAAAAATGCCAATTACTAACTTAATTTTCTATACGAAAATAAAGCTAACAATTTTCTTATTTATTTATATTTTCAATCAATTTTCTATACTTTTCTTTTAAATAAATAGATTAAAAACGCTTCGTTTGTTGCCTCCATCTTCAGTGAAAATTACTTCTCCACTTGACTTCTAGTACATCATTCTTAAAATCGAAAATTAGCCTCCACTTGGGTTCATTTATGTAGTATAATTTTTTTTTTTAATTTTTTTTGTTGTCATCTTATTTATTTAATTATATTTTAATTTAAGTAATTTGAATGTTATTTCGTAATCGTTACAATTGAAAAATGCTTCTTGAGTTGTAGAAGCTTTCTTTTAGCCTCCTTTTGTTGTTGTCCAATTATTTGCCTTTTTTCTTACTACTTTAAATTTTCTATACTGCTCTTTTTTAATGGCAAAATACTTCGCTGGTTGATCTCCATCTTAAATCAGAAACAAGGATGGCATCTTATTTCTTCTTTCTCAACATCCTACTATACGTAGTCATCGGCCTCCCTTATTTTCTACCTCCACTATTTGTCGTCGTTATATTTTCACTTATTTATTTATTTTTAAATACATAAGTTAAATTCATTCAACTATGACTTCTATTGAAAATTACTTCTCCGCTTCACTCCATGTACATCGCTCTTAAAATGGAAAATTAGTCTCCGCTTGGCTTCACTTACGTACTATTCTTTTATTTTGTTGTCGTCTTATTTATTGATTTAATTATATTTTAATTTAATTAATTTCAATGTTATTTCACAATCACGTGAACTGATAAATGCTTCTTGAGTTGGCTCCTCTCATGTTTAACCTCTTTTTGTTGTCGTCCATTGCATTATTGGCTGATGATATAACTATTAGAAATTATTGTGATATATGACTTGAATGCAATGCTGCAACATATTAGCCGGATGATTTTGGTTATATCAGTTTCTTGGGTTGAAATACTGAAAGATTTTTGGAATTGAGTCGGTTGGTTAAATTTATGACTTGTTATTAGGTATGAGGGTAGAATAGATCACATCTTTTGATCCATATTTAAAGAGATGATAGTTTGGGAGTGGTTAAGCCGTGAGAGTGGCTAGATGGGAATGCTTTTATTCCGTGCATGCATGTTAAAATTGTGTGAAGAGTTCTTGGCCTGAAAGTATAAGCCAAGGAGTGACCAATGCTAGCAATCTAATCCCTGTGCACTAATATTACTCATTAAGTGAATATCTTATACCTCTCTTTGTAGCCTTTTTTACTTGAGTAATTAAGTCCGAAGGGGTATCTTAAAACCCGTTGCCATAATGTCATCTGGCTTGGGAGTCATCAACCTAAAACTCGCTATAAGGGTCATCTAGAAAGCTTACGGGAGAGATGTCTTGCACATAAGATACAAAGAAAAAATTGCAAAAAAAAAAAAAAAATTCATTTTGGGGATTAGCTAGTCGGTTTGAGTTCCTAGTATAGACTCGAAAGTCGAGGTGTTTCAAAAATCAACAAAAAAAAAAAAGAAAAATAAAAAAAGGGAGAATAAGTGCAAGCCTTGAAAGCCACGATCATTGGTTCGACCCAACCGAACTTGAGTGGGAAAGGATGAGTTTATTGAGTGCAACATATAGTTATCACTTTGAGAATGAGTGAATATGTTAACAATGGATGTCTGAATCTCACGAGTGGGATCCGGTGAGGAAAAACAATTGACTACCATGGGTTGGGAATGAACCAACCGAATACATGTGATGGAAGTTGATTGGTATTTTGATTTGAAAAGTTGGCATGGTTAGAGTCAAAGGTTGATATGTGGGCAACGTTGCATTCTTTTCATCGATAATGGATATTTTCAAATATGAAGTTGACTAGACAATTTATTTGACTGTTGTTTAAGTTTTATTATAATTTTTATGCTTGTGGTTGTGTGATTGTTTTGCTCGAGAACTAGCAAAATTTAGGTTTGGGGGAATTTGATGAGTACATTTTTACTACACATTTTGCTATTCAATTTTATTTTATTAGTCCACTTTTTGTATTTTTATTATTATTATTAGGGATTTTGGTCCAAATAGTCCCAAAAAACCTAGCCATATCGCAGATTTAGTCACAAATAATAAAAGGTAGCATAAATGGTCCAAAAAAAAACTTTGATGCACAAATGGTCCATTTGAATCGAATCCGTCCGTTTAACCGATAGTCAAAGTCAACTGTAAAAAACTTGGGTGCGCATTTGGTCCAATTCACTTGAAATAAATTGTAGAAAAGATTCCAACTTTAGATATTGTTACAATAAAGTCCCAAAGTTTGAAAAATGTATACTTTAGTCCAAAATTTATTTAAATTGTATAATTTTATATTTTATTTTTTCTATGGGTACTTATTTGGTCCGTAATTAATTTTATTGAATTAATTTGACACCGATTAAATAATTTTCATCAACAAATTTCAACACAGTAGTATTTGTTCATATTAATATAGTATCACAACTTTCAAAAATTTTCTTTAGCATTAGAGACCCACAAATTTTTATTTTATATTCCTAATAAAATTTTGTATAGGTACAATAATTATATTTATTATTAGCTATCGGTTAAAATCAAAATATGCTCGCCTCTAATGTTAAAGAAAATTTTCGAAAGTTGTGATATTATATTAATAAGAACAAAAACTACGGTGTTGAAAATTTTTGATAAAAACTATTTAATCAGTATCAAATTAATTCAATAAAATTAATTACGGACCAAATAAGTATAGAAAAAATAATTCCCACTCAATGTCACTTTTTAGTATATTAAAGATTAAAGATATGTCTCTAGCGTAAGATGAAAGGAAAACTCTTTATTAACATATGTACATTCTCTTCTCAATCATATGGAATTTTAGTATTGGCAGACCATTATTTTCTACTCTCTTGGACATTCTATTTCTTACTTGATCCCACATTGCTGCCTTGAGTATAGTTGCTGTTGTGGTTCACTAATTAATTAAGATCTTGAAACGTTTTCGATTTTCTCTTGGCATGCTAACATTTATCATGTTATATACATACTTCTTTATAGTTGCTACTTCTTCTATGTTATTGCTGCTCCGTCATTCGTTTCTCAATCATTCCAGCAAGCATACATCAAGCCATATTTTATGAAGGAGTTTCCATTGTGGTCTACCTACATGTCTGCTTATTCCATTTTGGGTGTTTATCAAATTTGAAGATGCTAACGGTGATTAGGTGACTATTCCAATATGCCAATTAGATGATTATTCAAAGATTGCCAATGGATTAGGATTACACTGGTTCAATCTTGCATATCCTCCATATTGATCATCATTTTTTTTTTCTTTCTATATTTTCGATTCTCCTCTTCCTTCTTTTTTTTTTTTTTTTTAACCACCAACAACAATCCAACAACACAATCACTACTAGATTATAACACAACAACAAGAAGGTTAAAGCAACTACAATAAGATGAAACAACAACAACAACTAAAACCCCCCCAATCTTCAACACAAACCCTAAGTTGAAGAACACTCTAAAACTCAAACTAACAACACATAATATCAACAACACCACAATACTAGAAGATAGATGGATTCTAAGCATAAATTCAAATTACACCTAGAACACCAAGAACATACACTAAATCCTACAATCCTAAAAACTAAAAATAAATGATCTAATCGGATAGAAACAACAACAACAAAAATCTAAGAACTAATAACAAAGAACTTATACTTTAAAAACAAAGGATAGATACCAAATTCTAAGAGGTTTGCTTTGATACCAATTGATACAAAATGGGACCTCCCTTTAACTGAATCCGGTACGAATGATCAGTAACCACCCATCACTTCTCAGTGAGGAGGAGGATCCCTCCACTCGACTCGACTGCACTGCCAAATAACGGGGTTTGAACTTTGAATGTTGATCACGTATTCGATCAGTTCGAAAGTTCCTTAGAATGAAGCTGCAACGGACGAGAACGGCTACAACTCTTGAAATTGCACACATGGTTCAAGGAAGAAGATGAGGAGCAAGGCTACAACTCAAGAAGAAGCTGAAAGCTATTTCTTCATTCATAAAACCAAGCTAATGTTACAAATGATATGTGTTCTCTACATACACAAACAAGGAAATGAAAATACATTAAAATATTGAAAAATATCTAAAAATATCTTAAAATTAGTCTTGGTAGCATGAAATACGGCCGTATAAATACGAGGTATGGCTGTACTTTTGTTTATGCCCAATTTTTCAACCCCAGTAGTCTTTAGTGTTTTGGGCATAACTTTTGATTTTGACGTTCGATTGAGTTGATTCAATTGTATTGGAAACTCTACTCAATAATCTACGAATATTCCAGAAATAGTGATCTCCAAATTTGACTTTCATCCCTGTCTAAATTGTATTCCTTTGAATCAAATGGCTCCTCGATCGTCATCTCGTTCGTCGAATCAATCTAGATTTGCTCCAAAGTGAATGTTTTCGATTTTTTTGCACCAAAACAATGCTCCACGCTTCCAAAATGACTTAGGAGAGATTAGAGATCATATCAGAAGGCCTCCTGATGAAAATGGTAATTTCCACAACTGTTGTTATAATAATTAATTTGTCTAATGTTTCGCTTACTTTCGCTTACTTCAATAACAATTCAATTGTAGTGATTACAAATGATTTGCAAAGTAAGAAATCACACTCGTCTCAACTTGACAATTCTTCTAATGTCACTCGGTATCTTGGATTATTTGATGGGCATTCTGCTTTGAACAATGGCACCCCGTTTTCGAATATCACAATGGCACCCCATGACTCAAATATGACAGTTGATATTTGCAATTCAATTACTAAGAAAAATGTACGTCATGCTGCTTTTGATGAAGTTCGATCAAGCAGTGCTGTGAATGTTGATGATGAAAATTGGCAGCCAACTCAATGTAAGTATATTGTTTAAACTGGAAATGATTGTTCTAGTTTCATCATTTTGTACAAGCCTTCTTATTTCGTTTTTTAATATTTTTGTTATTATTATTTTTCAAATATCATGAATTTAACTAGTGTCCATTCACCTCGATGTAAGTATTTTGTCCAGATCGATATTGATCATTATAAGTTTATAATTTTGTGGAAAATCCAATTTCTTTTAATTACTTACTTATTCGTTAATTAAGAATACAATAATTGAAGTAATATAGATTGATTTTGAAATAATTTTTTGTTTAGCTATCTAATGGATGTATTCAAAATGATTATTAATGATGATTTTAGTTAAATTTGAATTGTTACCTTATTTTCCTAGATTATTGTCATTAATTTTTTATAAAAATATTAATTGCCTTCTTCGGTAGTAAATTAGTCGGTGCCTTTTTGAATTATTATTATATTGTTATAATTATTTTAGGTGTGATATATGTACCATATATAAGTTGCATTAAATATGTTAACATAATTTAAATTTATAACATGTTGGTGTTTAAGCTTATTGGGATTACTTTTATTTTTGAGGTAATTAGGTGCCGCACCAACATTTTTTACCTCATTTTGAGGTAATGAGGTACTTTTATTATATTATTATTATATTGTTATAATTATTTTAGGTGTGATATATGTACCATATATAAGTTACATTAAATATGTTAACATAATTTAAATTTATAACATGTGTGTGTTTAAGCTTATTGGGATTACTTTAATTTTTGAGGTAATTAGGTGCCGCACCAACATTTTTTACCAATTTTCATTAATATCTAATTGTAACTCAATTTTTAAATATAGACGTAATTTATCTAATATTAGATGTTAAATTTTCAAAAATATTTATGTATATTATATCGAATTGAATTCCTCCATTTCAATTTAATTAATTTTATAATTATTACACCAATTAGGATAATTACTTAGTATTAGGATAAACCAAATCTAATTCAAATTAAACCGAAGATTAGGTTCTATTCGTTTTCCATCTCTTTAGAATCCTACCCTATCTCTACTTCTCTTTAGGAAAAAAATCGTCTTCTTTTTCATTCCACCCAAAATGCTAATCATCTCTTGAAACACAATATAATCGTTTTTCATTTCGTAATCGACCAAAATCGTAAATCTTCTTTCCAGGCATTGAGTTGGAACTTGTGGGTAAGCAATTTGTTAGGGTTCTTCAATTTCTAATTTGAGCATTTCGATTAGACATGCAAAATCCTTACGCATTCTAGATTTTACTCTTTTTTTGGGTGCATTTTCCTAATCGTGTTCCAAGTTATTGATGATATTATCATTTTTTGACCGTTACAACTCATTAGTTTCTCCAATTTTTTTTAACTTCCAGTCACAAGTAGAGATATTGTCGACTTGTTGCAAAGGAGTGGAGCCTATTCGATCAGGCTTGAAGAGGAAGAATTTGAACGTGAAAAAGAACAAAACCAATCGAAACAAGAAGAATGGAGTGGAGAAGGCCCGTCCAGTTGTCGAGAAGTAATTTTACAAGCCTACTGCTTCAAATCATGCCTTCCCTTTTTTCCTTTTCTCATTTACTGCTAGCTTTTAGTGTCACTTAAAGCGGGGAAGATGATTGTTCTTGTAGATGTTGTTGAGCTTTTCTTATAGTTTTTACATCTGTTATTAGGTTGTATTCTGTTGAAGTTGAGTTGCATGTTATGCTATTGCCCATTGTTTACTTGATGTTGTGAACATAAGTGTGTATTTTTTGTAGACGTGGACGACTATTATGCCTATGCATTTTGTTCAACGGGATGTGATTGTAGTCTACTACAATTTGATTGAAAATTTGTTGGTGCTTCATTTTATCAATATCATTATTCTTTATTGTCGGTTTTTGTGGGTTGTGTCGCGAAAAGTAGATTATGAAGGTCAAGTTGAACTAAATTATTAAGAGGTAATTAAGTGGTACACCAACAATTATTAGTTGGAATTTAGCTTGCATTCAATATGAACTGGGAAGACATTTTAACCGTGGGAGTTCATAACTAATTGTGTATCAATCAAAGTCATTAAATGGGGCATTTGTTTAAGTAATGTGGTTGTATATGTTAGAGGTTAATTATATCTTGTTTGAGTAACAACTATTAGTAACAAAGATCATGAGTAGTAACACCTAATAGTAACGATTAATACCGATAGTAAAAGTCGAAAAAAATATATGAGTATGTGGTCACATAGTCGTACAAGCTAATTGGTTAATACTTAGTAGAAACAATATTTTATATTACATTAATAATATTTCAAGTCTCTAACTAGCATCGTATTATAAAATTCAATAAAGTTTCATCAACACTTGAAACTTGAAAGAGTATTGATCACTAATTAAACAAATACATTGTAAATTTTAAAAATGAACATTTTCGAAAATAATGACAATCTCAATGTAGTTTCACATCGTATCATTACATTTGACTTTTATATTCATTCATGTTTTGGTCAATATTAATTATCATGGCTGCACCTTTACAAATTCGTTCAATGTTGTATTCTTGTTACTGACTTGCACTAGAATTGTGGTTATCCTAATATCACTGCCATAAATAGTTTATGTTTGTTGGTTCCTAAAATGGTGGCATTTCAAAATGTCACCGGATATGGTTGGGTTGGTTAATGGTTGATACTACTGAATCAATCATTATCTGTTCATCAATAATTAATTATATTATTTGATAAATTAATAATATCATTAAAATACCAAACATTATTCATATTTCATATTTTTTAATATTTTATGCAGATTTAGTTTGCAAAAATGGATAATGTCAATTGCGACTATTCCTCAAAAAATTCAGGGTATTTTTGATAAAAGTAGCTTGTTACTGTATATTGGCAAACCACTATGAAACTACGTCCTGTTACCAAAAGAACCCTTTATTTTTTCGTTTGCAACTCAACTTTTTGATAGTGGCATTGTAGCACCAGTGTTAATATTAATGCCAAAAGTTCAAAGTCAACTCGACGTAAGTATTTTGTCTAATTTTTTATGTGTGTGTTTAAGACAGTTAGATTTTTTTTTTGCCACATGGATTTTTGGACGGCGACATTTAATGTCAATTTTATATATTTATGATGATATTGCTAATATATTACCTTTTTTGGGTCAATAAATGTATTAGAAAAAATATGTTGTGGTACTGTTTATGGCGAGTTGGATCAAGTAATGCTGTTAATGGTAATGGTGAAAATTCCGGAGGAAGTCGACGTAAGTATATATTTTCTTAAAATTGATAATGATTATTATAATAATTTCATAATTTTATAGAATTTTTTATGTTCTTTTATTTTTATTTTTTTATAATTGAAACGTGACATTGTATTTTCACAAAAAAAAAAAATTATATTTCATTCTTATAAATAGTTTTTTCATATCGATTCATTTTGAACTACATTTTGTTGTGTGTAATGTTTTCCGGTTACATATGCATCAACAACCAACATGGAGTTTGTAATTTTTCTGATCCTACTATATGTCATCGTAGGACTGATTACTTAGGCTCGAGCAATATTGAAAATGGGGATGGTGAAAATAAACCTTCTAATGCTTGTGAGCACCATATTTAGAAGTTGCGAAATCTAACAAGTTTATCGGTTTCCATCATCATTGTTTTGTAGATTGTTCTCAACCTTAGTTGATGAGTTTGGCTAATTGTCTGATGATTCTTCTGGCAATGATGTTGGTGATGACTTCTTCGATGGCGTGTATAGTATTAGAAATAGTTATTTTTGTCCATTTTATTTTATTTGTTCAATTTGGTATTAATTATTACGTTTTGTGTGTTTTAGGGGATGACATCGAGAGCGAAGATTTCTCGAATGCAGGTAACTCAATTTTTTTATTAACCATGTCACATTGTTATTTTTGCCAGTATATTATTGAAGTGGAAATTCGTAATGTTTTCTTTCACTTCAATAGGTGGTAAGATAGATAAGGGGTGTAAACAAAGGCAAAAGTCCTCGTATATTTAAAATGAACGATCAAAACCATCATAGCATTGGACGTTTGCTCCCAAATGATGGTGAAAGACCAAAGTTTTTGCAAATATACATACAGGACACTCACAGTGGAATTATTAGCAGAGTAGAGGAAGCCAGGTTAGTTTCATGCACATAAATTTATTTGTTTGTTCTCCATACCTTTTCATTGCTTTCTACTTTGTTATTTTCCAAAGCGAAAAGTTATTATTCCACTGATGTGTTTTCCTGTTTGTTTGTCCAACAAGTCTGAAAGAGTAAAAAATCTACATGCTGAGATTGTTTCTGCTTTGAAAGAAATGCCCGATCAACATATTGTGCATACTCAAACATTAAGGATGGTAAGGGATTGGTTGAATAGGGCTGACAGCATTGATGTTACGATGAAACTCACCGGAAAGCGAAATCGAGACAGTAGGAGATACAACCTCCCACGACAAAATGAGGTTGCTGTATTGACTAGAGGTGACATAGACTTCAACGGCTCGAATGTAACGTGATTGTTCATAGAAAGAGCGGGGGTCTGCAACGTGTGAGTCATCTAAATCCTTCATTTCTCAGATTACAGTACCCGCTGGTCCTTCCCTTTTGACATGACCAATATAGGGAAGATGTTGATCTTACTCGTGCTGCTGAGCCATCATCTTCTATGGGTAGGAAGTAGGGGTGGGCAACCGGACCGTCAAACCGTGACTCGAACCGCCCCAAGTCGGTTCGGGTCGGCTTGAATAGTGATTCGAGTGGATTTTCGGGTCAGCAAAACCCAACCTGAAAACCCATCGATTCGTAAATAAATAAATAAATTGTGCAGTACCCAAACCTAGCCGAGCTGGTTCGGGTCTGTTTCCGGCGACCGACCCGAACCACCAGTTCGGTTTGGGTTTGGGATATCCCAAATTGACTCAAATCGAGCCGGTTTCGGGTTGGGTCTGAAACCGATCTGAATCGAACCATGCCCAGCCCTAGCAGGAAGCATGAGGGAATATTTTGCTTATCAGATACATGAGAGATTAAATCATCATATACAATATGGTAAAACTAAAATATGATACTGTAATAGTACTAACTTTTCATTTCATTTGCACTCTGGTGCCCAACTTTTAAATCTGGACCACCGAGACCCCAATTTTTTAGAAATTCGTATCGTTGACCCAAATCACTATTCGATTACTTTTTTTTCTTAGTCACAGTTTTCTAACTTTTTATTTAACAAAACAAGGGTATACGATAATTTTAGACCCACATTACCCATTTCATTAATAAACAAATATTGGACTCTTCTTTTACAATTTCAACTCTAACATAAAAACTGCAGTCAAATCCAATAATACATCGAATTTCCACACAAAATGCAAACTTACCTCTGTCCTTTTCCCACCACCCATCAGACTCGCCAGTGAAATTACGTTGGTTTTCCATTGTGAAACAAAGGAAACCAGCGAAGCCCTTAGATGGTGTGTTAGCTATTTCTTTATTTTCACATGCTTTCATTTGTTTGAGTTGATGATGGAGTCATTTAGATCTTCAAATAGACAAATATTATTTGTAATTTAGGCGTTGAATTAGTATATAGAGGTAAAGTTTCTTCCACAAATTAATTTAGAAAAAAAATAAACATCACACCCACTAGAACCCTCGACATTTTGCATATATAAATTTTGTCTGGGTCCTAACTCTCGTCTATTAATGGTCGTTCAATTGGTCCAATATTTTCACATGCAATGAAAATGATATCATTAATTTACACATATGCATGGTTATGCTTGTGATGTCATGTTGCTACATGACGTACTTATCACTGGGATATAGTATAGCCATGTAGGCTTAGCTACACTTGTGAAGCGGAGAAGTTGAATAATTCTTGGTATCCACACAAATTTTGTGTGGATAGCCCCAATTCAGCGGTCTCCACACAAAATTTGTGTGGAGACCCAGCATATCTTGAAGAAGTTTTCTTTCTTTGCTTCTTAGTTCTTATCATGTATATTGGAAAAAAAAGGGATAAAGTTCCATTTGGGAACAATTGATTGCACAGATTTAATGACCAGAATCATAATGGCTGGACCACTAAATTAATTATAAGAAGTAGACATATTTGCATGTTTACAATGTTCTTAGTTAAATAGATTTTTTCTTTGTGATGAGTTTTGAAGGGTTTAGAAGTGCTGTCGATAATCAATCTCTTATTTACGGTAAGTGAGTGAAATTATTTGAATCACTTGCGCAGTAAAATTAATAACATAATTAGTGTGCTCACTAGAAATATACCCCAACCCTTACATTACTTAGTTCTGCATCGCTATATATTTACGAATTGAATAATTTAAATAGAACTCTTGAGCCTGCTATATAAGACTCTGAATTATGCGGCATGCACATTGTGCAAGATCATGAGAAACTATATCAAACGGAGGTTGTGGAACCGGAGTGCTAAGCATATATCCATCACTTCTTTAAATAAGATGATGATTGAGATAGATGATGTAAAATTTAAATCGAATATAGATGCTAGTTAGACATTGTCGATTTTGTAAAGTGTAATTTCAATGATTCATTGAAAAAATATAGTTTTTTATTTTTTCAAATATGTTAACATAATTAATGTGGAATGTGTGAAATAGTAAAATCTTAAAATTTGAAGCAAAAGACTTGTTTGGCTGTAATCACTTCATTTAATTAATATAATAATAATAATAATAATAATAATAATAATAATATTATTATTATTATTATCATCATCATCATCATCATCATCATCATCATCATCATCTAAGAGGGTGAATTTTGAAGATCGTAAATTGTGAATATAATAATATGGTAAACTAAAATATAATTGCTTGAATGGTGCAAGTTTTTCACTTCATTTGCACTCTGGTCCCCAAGTTTTAAACCTGGACCACCGAGCCCCTAATTTTCAAAAAATTGGCACCGTTGGTTTAAAAATGACTATTCCATTTTTTGTTAGTCACAATTTGCTAACTTTTTATTTGACAAAACAAGGGTAATTCGATAATTTTGCACCCTATATTACCCATTTGATTAATAAGAAAATATTGGATTTTCTTTTACAATTTGAACTCTAACATAAAAATTACACTCAAATCCAATATTAATACATCAAATTTCTCTACAAATTAACACATGCAAACTTACCCCACTCTTTTTCCCAACCCCATTATACCCACTAGTGAAATCACCTTGGTTTTCTAGTGTGAAACTTGGGAAACCAATGCAACACTTGGGTAGTGTGTTAGATGTGTATTTCTATATTTTTACGTGCCCAGTACCAGAAATAAAACTTTTAGGGGTAATCTATCATCCATAAAGCTTCGTGCCTACAAATCTTTAAGGGTGACACACTATTATGCCGCCCCTTAAAGGTCCACAGACACGAGGCTATAGGAGCAATCTGCCTCCCTAAAAGTTCAATTTTTGTAGTGGCCTTTCATTCATTTGAGTTGATGATAGAGTCATTTAGATCTTTAAATAGAAAAATATTATTTGTAATTCAGGAGTTGAAGTAGTATAGACATAAACTTTCTTCCACAAATTAATTTAGAAGCAAAATAAAGATCACACCCACTTTTAACCTTCGACATTTTGAATAAATTTTAGATTGGTCCAATCTGTCATCTAGTCATGGTCGTTCAATTGGTCCAATATTTTCACATGCAACGAAAATGATATTATTAATGTACAAGTTTCTCGAATACATATATGCATTGTTACGCATGCAAGGTCACGCTAGTACATGACCTACTTATTCATTGGGATATTGTAGCAATGTAGGCTTAGCAACACGTGTAAAACGGAGAAGTTTTCCATTTGATAGTGTATATTAAAAGGAAAAAATAGTTAAAGCTTCCATTTTGGCAAGAATCGATTGGACAGAATTAAGGACTGGAATCTTAAATGCACGACCACTTGTCTAGCTAGAAGCACGGTCTATAATCAATATCTTATTTACGGTGAGTGAAATTATTTGACTCCCCCGCCCAGCAAAATTTATTAAATAATTAGTTTGGTCTCTAGAAATAAACACCAACCCTTACATCACTTAGTTCTATGTCACTATATATTTAGGAATGAAATCAATTAAAAAAAAACTCCTGAACCTGCTATATATATAAGATTGTGAGTGATGTCCAATGCACAGTGCGCAAAATCATGAGTAACTATATCAAATGGAGGTTGTGGAATTGGAATGCTTAGCATATATATATCAATCAATCATTTCTTTAAAGAAGATGACGTAGAGATAGATAAAAAATTTAAATCGGTTATAGATACTGGCTACATATAGTCAATTTTTTAAAGTGTAATTTTAGTGTCACTTATGAAACATAATGTAATCCATTGTTTCATTAAAACACATTTGAATCTTACAAAGGGGTATAGAGTAAGGAATTCTCACAAACTAATTTTAAACCATTGTGACGTTTTATAATTTGCAAATAGTTCAGTTACAATTAATGAAATTAACCCTAATATTTTTATATCAAATTCTTATATATATATATATATATATATGATTATTATAAAGCGTAAAGTGTTTCCGGCAACTAATTTTGGCACAATAGGCGCCGCAATTTTCAGTAGGCTGAACCTCCAGCTGGGGTAGTTATTGATTTTTGAATTTTAGATCTGATGCTACTTTTGTGTTATAAAAGTATAGAAACAATAGAGAGAATTTAGAGAGAATGAATTCTAAGGAATTCACAGGAATAAATTTCATTAATAACTGAAGCCCTATTTATAGGAAAACTTCGAATGGCATAATCGTAATTACATAATTTCATCAGGGACATAATAGTCATTCACATTATTAAAATATTATTTTTCCTTTCTCTCGAGGTGCATGCTTTCTCTATTATATTCATAACACTCCCCCTTGAATGACTATTAGTATAAATATCTTCTGGACTTGTTTGAAGAAAAACCCAATGAAAAAAAACTTCCAAACTGATTGTAGAAGAATTTAGAATGGTCATATATTACTTCGTCAAAACATTGCTCCCCCTGATTTCTATCAGCGGTATATGAGTATTCATGTGCTGCCTCATTAAAACCTTGTCAAGAAAACCCAGTGGGAAAAAACTTGATCGAATGAAAAAGAGTACAGCTACTCTATCTGATTTCATATCTTGAGGACGGATATCCTTACTTCTGGTAAAGGATTTCAATATCATCATTATTTGGATCTAAATCATTGTCTCTATTATAACTTGATCCAATAGATACACTGTGTCGATTTCTCTTGTCGTCCTCAATATACCATGAATATGCCTCGTTAAAACCTTATTAGGAAAAACCCAGTAGGAAAAACCCTAATGAAGGAAAAAGAGTACAATATTCATGTGAATACGCCATTAAAGTTGCCTCATTAAAAACCTTGCTAGGAAAACCCAGTGGGATAAAACCTCAATCAAGAGAAAAAGAGTGCAACACGTATTTTATACAAGTATGCTTCAAGCATTTCAAAATCTTTCATGGATTTATATAAGTATCATATACATTAGTTGATACGCTTCATTCATTTCCACGTGAATGAAATTTAGATATTATATAATATCATGTTATATTCAGTGCTTATATGCAATCAACAGCTTCGGTCTCATTTTCTCACTATATCGAGATATATACCTAAATCTCTTCTGGAGATTTCATATTAGTTGAGATTGGGCTGCCTCATTAAAAACCTTATTTGAGAAAAACCCTTTTGGGACAAAAACATCAATCAAGGAAAAGAGTACAGCATATAAATTTCTCAACAATATCAATGTAGATATTTTGAGCCGTTGCATGCACTGATACAATAATACATTTGAAACTTCTTCAAGAGTTTCATTCTCATTTCTCATTAAACCCGTGCATGAACACCTTAATCGTAAGGGCATATATTTCAGCATTGGCATTTTCGATGGATTTTAATATCTTCATTATTATTGATAGTATGTAGCGCTATCTTTTCATATTGTGTCGACACTTTCAATCTTATTTCTTTCCCCATATCGACATAACTTATAGAGATATCTCATTATCAATCCTCTTGTAGGATTACACAATATAGTTATGTCTATATACTCTTCAAGAGTATATGCCTCCGTTATTAAGACCATTTTATAATTTGCTTTGATATATATGATTGGGGAACTCTTATAATATCAATATGTCTATCAATATTAACTTATCAAAGTATCCTAGCTTATATATGCGATTGTTCATAATCTTTCATGCATCCTTGAACTTCAAGTTCATATTTCAATTGTGAGGATATAGTATGATGCTTTTCACATATCATTTTTAGCCTTTAATACTCCCCCTCATGCTAAGAAAATTTAGAACACTAAAACTCATATATGTTCTCATCATTCAGCCTTAATATGAGAATTTATATAGTTTGCATTCTATTCTCGATATTGGTAATTTATTGGAGGACTTTAAATATTTTGCCACATAATATCCCACTTGTATGCGCATACTCAATCCTTCAGGGATTTATTTAAGTATTGGGATATACATTCACTAGCTTTATCATTAAATCTGGAAATCATGCTCATACCGTGAGCAAATATTTCGTAAATTTCAAATTACGAATCATATACACATGTGACTATCTAGTGGATCCATATCATAATATCTAGTAGTCCACATGGAGGATGAGTGGGCCCATATTTCTCATCATTTATTCCAGATATATTTGGGATTTATTCCCAATATTGGCTAGTAATGATTTCATTATTTATCGAGAACAATCATTGAAGAATTCTTTTAATTCTTTACTTGAAATATTGATTTCAATAATTATTTAAACCGGGATGGTCAGTCCGGTTCTGCAAACGAGTATAATTGAACTTTTAGTTCAGTAAATTCTTATATCGATTTCACTAGTATCTGTATAGTGCTCAACATGATTTATTACTTTCATCATATGTATAGCTCACCGACATATTCCATCATGCATCGGTAGCATTATTACACATCACTGTTCAAGCGTGGAATCTTAGCACATACGCTTCATGTTTCAATACTGTTCCAACGCGGAGCCTTACGCCGATACGCTGCTTATAAATTATCAGGCACTTACAAGATTCACCATAATAATGGTCCATATATAATAATGGATAATTTGCTCTCAAATCTTCGAAAATACTATCCATCACTACCGATCAAAATCCTAAAAAGGATTTATCGAAGTAGGCTTGAAAGGTTGAGGATGCTAATGAATAAGGGTATTCCACAAGATATCCGATGGTAGATTGAAGCAAAGGTTCGATTATCTGGTGAGGTTTCGATTCCTTCTAAATACATGCCTGGTATGGGTAAAAGTAGTTTTTTAAAGAAACGGAGAGCAAAAAGATTAGGAGGACGCTACAAGTGTGCTCGGTGGACATGTGATACTCGATGTAAATCTGTGGGGTACTTGTCCAGAAACTGAGAAGATAAAATAGCATTCATTAAGGATGGATTGAGTAAAGAGCCTTTGGATGATATTCAACAGGCTCTTGAGACACATCCTAGTGGATATGTACAAGGTGAACTGATGGCCCTATGGGCCAAATTCAAAGATGAACAGTCACGTTATAGTCTTGAAAAACTTACTTTAGAAGATCCTGTTTATAAATTTAGTAGAAAAACTTAATATAATAATTTTCTCATATTAATATAAGGAAGTTCGGTGTAATAACGAAGATCAATGTTTTTCTTGTAATTGTAAATATTGTTTTTCAATTTTTAAGATATATATATGTATATATATATATATTATTTTTCAATCACCGACAGGTATATGTCATTTCACTAAAATTTTCTGTCTTTTTCTCTTTCATATTTGTCAAAAAGTAAATAGTACAATCAATTATTGGTTTGAAAATTTTTCTTTAAATAGAGGGATTCATATATCTCTCATGTTCATACATTAAAAGTATAGTGCAAAAGAGAGATAGGAATAGAGATGGATATGGAGATTTTAGAATCATCTCATACAAGTCAGCCTTTACCTCACCAGATTAAAACCATATGTGTTCTTGGTGGCTCCAGACTAGTAGTTCATATCCAATATGTGGATATGGCAGACCAACTTGTAAGGGAGTTAGGGAAACAAAATATCAATATACTATATGGAGGGACTAATAACAAACTATTAAGGAGTCTTATGATGGCCGCACAATCATGGGGGATAAGAGTGTCAAGTGTAATACCTTTTCATCGAATTGGAGGCAGTAATCGAATTGGAGTTAGAAATGTCATTAGTCCAGCTGGATTGATGCTACAAACACAATCCATCCATGACTGCCTGATGTACATGATGAGCAATAGTGATGCTTTTATTGTTCTTCCAGGCGGCTATAACACGCTGGAGGAAATATTCAATATAGCGTCATTTGCACAGTGGAACTTTCATAACAAACCCATAGGTTTGTTGAATATTAATTATTTCTTTGATGGTTTGCTAGCATTTCTAAATCAAGGTGTAGAACATAAATTTATTTCTCGTTCAGCGAGAAATATACTTGTTTCTGCTAATACAGTTGCTGATCTACTCATCAAGATTCAATCGTATGTTCAAAAATATGTGGAAGTTGAAACCCATCGGTCACAGACCATCGGTGTCAAGCGAAAAAGAGATCCTTTAGATCTTTCATTATGAACCCGAATGTTCGGGGTGGCAAGGTTACAGAGTATTTATACTCTCGAGACGCATACCTCATTTATGGATTCAGTATGTATTTTCTTTTCGCATTTCTATATTTTCGAGTATTTATTGCCACTTTTTTTATATACTCAATATGTTCCACTTCGGCTGTTTTGTACTTCTTCTAGAGTAATAATAATAATATCATATTGGCTTTATTCAAATACAGAAATCTAGTGATTATACTTTTTCAAGAGCATTTTATTCTCATATTAATACAATCTCATATCATCGATGAGATTACTTCATATAATCTCTCCATGCGATATATTTTCTTTGATTTATCAACATGGGATCTATTGAGCATTTTATTTATCCAATGGTAACTTCAGGTACCACTTACTCAATTTTCTCCATCAATATTCAATAGACGTGGAAAGTGAACATTCCTTTATTAAATGCTTCTTTAAGAGCATTTCTCATCATATCACAATATACTAATCTCATAATGAGAATTTTCACCACAGTATATTTTCTTTCTCTTTTATCACAATGAGATTCTTTGAGCAATTTCATTTTATCAATACATACAACGGTAAATTCTGGCATCACTTGCTCAAATCCCTTCTTTAATAGAATATTCATATCGAACATATATAAATCAGTTATCCAATTGTGGGATTTAATCCAACCACATTTGTAATAAGTATTCTAAACGTGTGGTATATCCCACCACATTGAAAATATTCATACCAATCGTGTGATATAACTCACCACATTGGAAATATATGCGAAATTTAAAGTGCGTAAATTTAAATTGCAGAAATTAAATTTCTTCCAATAGGTGGTCGAACCTACCTTATGGGAATTATTGCAATAAATATAAATTTACGGAATTTAAATCGCGAGAATTAAATTGCACAACATTTAACTACTTCTTCAGGAGTAGAGTCTGCTTAGTATAAGGTATTACTCTTCACTTAGCATATAAAGTGCATAAATATATAAAATCTTCCGTTTAGTGATGGTTGAACCCATCATCAGGTAGGAGGTATTGCAGTATTTAAATTGCAATAAATAAAGTGCAAGAATTAAATATCTATAGAAGAAAATTTGTTCTAACTATTTCTTCAAAATATAATTATCGTCAAAGTAAACGGTCGTAAATCGAAATATCTGCTGCTGTCAACCGCTACCAGTTGCCGGCGGCAGTGCCGCCTGGCAGGTGCGTGGCGCTACACATATTTCTTTATAAAACATTAATACATACTCGGCTGCTGCCAACCGCTACCAGTTGCCGGCGGCAGTGCCGCCTGGCAAGTGCGTGGCGCTGCACATATCTCTTTATAAAGTTTTGACGTTATATGCATTAATACGTAAATATTCACAAGTCCAAGAACCCTTTTGTAACTTTTTCAAAAGTTGGGGTACTGATTTGTAAGTTTTTGAAAGTTTACCTTATCAATATTGGTGTCAAATCGAAGATTTCATTAAATCGAGTATAATGGAGTCGAGAAAATTTGATTTTGATAATGTATGCTCCTTATATCTCGATAAAACGAATGCTATAGTTTAATATATTATTATATTATAAAATAATAATATAATATATATAATATATACCTCTCCGTCTTTTGCTTCCATTTTGTCACTTAATTTTTTGAAACTAGTATTCGTGGTGTTTGGCTTGGAAAATTCCACTAATTGACATTGGTATTGTGATTGCTCTGTAGGAGTAGGTATTTTATAACGGAGGCTGTGGTGTGCTTATCTGCTTTAGAGAGAGAATGTAACAGAGAGAGATTTTATAGAAAATTGAGTATTTCAAATTGTAATAATCCAGTTTCTGATACAGAAGATCATCTATAAGATGCAACTGTAGAGCATACTTCTTTCATATTACTCAAAGGGTTAGAGACTCGTGCTGATAACGTGTTATAAAAGTATAGAAACAATAGAGAGAATTTAGAGAGAATGAATTCTAAGGAATTCACATGAATAAATTTCATTAATAACTGAAGCCCTATTTATAGGAAAACTTCGAATGGCATAATCGTAATTACATAATTTCATCAGGGACATAATAGTCATTCACATTATTAAAATATTATTTTTCCTTTCTCTCGAGGTGCATGCTTTCTCTATTATATTCATAACATTTTGAAACCCTTTTTGTTTTTTTGCAACTCGTCCTTTTTACATTTAGCAAAACCGTTAGCTTTGAATTTTATTTTATTATATTTTTTTAATGTGCCACTTTGAATTTTAAATCTAAATTATATTAATTGTCCACATCTCAAGGATGATCAGATCATGCGCAACTAGAACCTACTACTGTGGATTTAATTGTATCTTTTCCTGCTTAATGAATATATTACGGATTTTTTTTTTCATTCTGAAGTAGATTCTCAAATTCTACCTTTGTGTTTTTTTAACTCAATGATAGTTGTTTAGTTTGTGTTTATTTTATAGTTTTAAAAGTAATTTAGAGTGTTTATTATGTTTAATTTTGTCTATTTTTAGATAAAAGACCAACACGGATGGACGGCAATGAAAAAAAGTGAAAAAGGGCAAAAAGGACCAAAAATACCAAAAAAATGGAAAACGGGGACCAAAACAAACAAGAATGGAAGATGAGAAAGCTGGACTATAAATATGATACGGCCGTATCATGCCTAGCATACGGCCGTATCCCCATCAGCTAAAGAAAGAGCAAAAGTTACCCCGATCGCACGATACGGCCGTCACCTGCTGAGACATACGGCCGTATCATGGGAATGCAGCGAGTAGAAAAAATTAACAGAAACATCGATACGGCCGTAAGCCCTGGACGATACGGGCGTATCCTGAAGAACCCGAATTTCCTAGTTTAACTAGGAATCCTATTTTTGGTTGATTTTGGGTTACTTATTGCATACGAAATTGTGGGCTTATGGGGATCTATTGAAGCCTATAAATAGAGCTCTAAGCCACAAAATTGAGAGATATGAAGGTTAAAAGCGTGTTTCCCTAATTTGGAATGAGCACTTTAAAACTGCTGACCAGATCTGAGGCGTACACGTGGTGGCATCTCAGCGGCTGCTGGCTTATCTCATATAAATATACTCCTATCCTTCAGAAATCATACACGAGCTTCATTCTTCTCTTTCTTTTGGTGTGAGTTCTAGGGTTCTTCTCCTTTTGTTCTCATCTCTCTGTATAAGTGATTCTCTACTGTAGGGTTTCAATTTTGGATGTATTTCTTAGTGATTTACATGTTCTAGAGAGTGGTGAGATTATTGGTAGCCTTACATCAAGAGAGGTGTACGATTGTATCTGATACTCTTGTAATCTGTTTGGTTTAATAAAGGCCTCGAACCTAGTCCACGATTGTGGAGGTTCAACGGGGAAAGTAGGCGTTTGATAGCGGTCGCCGAACCTCCGGTCCCTTTGGGAAAATCTTTTGTTCTTGTTTGCGTTCTTATACTTCTGGATTGATTGATCTTTGTTGTGAAGTTCTACAGTGGTATCAGAGCAGTTATCTGATTGTATATGTGGTTCGCAATACGAGTGGGTCACTGTTGTTGATTATCGATTCTTGCAGCCCTAATTTTGGGGGGGGGGGGGAATCAGATCTTGAAAGTCGATTGGTTGAGAACCATCTTGATTCTCGCAGTTGAGGCCTGTGTATTCGATTCGAGTGTTTTTCATCATCATTCCTTCGATTGACTGTGAAACCTAGGGTTTCACTCAAACGGTAAAATCTCTCTAACTCTTGTGTGTCATAGGGTCATTAAGGTAACAGGGATCTCCCTTATTTACCTTTGTCCGTCCCAAGAGTGGTTTTGGAATCTGAGGGAATAAGGGATTACAATGTCTCTTCAGCCCTTAGGCTCTATTACTTGCGTGTGCCATTTCTTGCATATATTGTGATATTGTCACTGTGAACTCTTTGATTATTAATTACCTGTGAACGGTTAAGTAGTCCTTCTTGAATTCTGGTTTACCACTGAGATCAAACATTTAGTGGTTGCTTCTCCTTATTGTAAACTTTTAAAGGGGTTTTTCAAATCTTTCAAAAGGTTTTTTAAAATGTCAGCATCTCAGAAGTTCGAAGTGGAACTCTGGACTGGTGCTGGAGACTTTTCTCTTTGGCGCCAGAAAATGAGGGCTCTTCTTCTTCAACAGAGATGTGCTGGCGCCTTAACTAGCACTTGGCCAGCAGAATTTAGTACGGCAAGAAGAATTGAACTAGATGAATTGGCTTGGAGTTCAATCTTCTTGCACCTTTCTGACAGTGTTATTCGAAAGGTTGGAGAAACCACCACTGCAGAAGCACTTTGGATGAAACTTGAGGAGTTATATCTGACCAAATCTATGCCTAACAAGTGCTATTTGTTGAGGCTTTTTTACAACTTTAGGTTTGATCAGTCTTTGGGTTTGGAGGACAACATAGATAGGTTTACCAAACTCATTTTGGATCTTGAATCTTGTGAAGAGGCACTGTCTGATGATCAGAAAGTTGTTGCCCTCCTGAATGCTTTGGGAGACAGATACCGTGATCTTAGGACAGCCCTAGAATATGGGAGGGTAAGTGTCTCTGTGGATGAAGTGATCACTGCCCTTAGAAACAGGGAATTAGAGCTGAAGGCTGATTTTAGGGAACCTAAGGCTGGTGAGGGGTTGTATACGAAAGGTAAGAATAAGTCTAAATCCCAACCCAACAACCAAAAATCCAAAGACAAAAAGAAGGACAAAGAGAATGGTAAAGAGAATGTGCAATCCAAGGAGAAAGACAAAACGAAAGAGTGTTACTATTGCAAGAAACCAGGGCATTTGATTAAGAATTGCTTTAAGAGAATGAAGGATATGAAGGAAAACTCAAACATGGACCTAGCTGCCATTATAGCTGCAAACAGAAACACCACTGATGAGGATCATGGCTTAGTGCTTGTTGCTTCCACCAATAAGACCCCGAATGAGTGGATATTAGACTCTGGCTGTTCCTTTCATATGTGCCCAAATTTCCAGTGTTTTTCTAATCTTAGTGCTGTGAATGGGGGAATTGTACATTTGGGAAATGACATGAGTTGTGCTGTTAAAGGGATAGGGACCCTTGACCTCGTTCTTGATGATAGTGCAACTCTAAGGCTGAATAAAGTCAGATATATCCCTGATTTAATAAGGAATTTGATCTCTATTGGTGAATTAGATTCCTTGTATATTGTTCAGTTTACTAATGGTGTTTGCAGGTTGCTGTATAATGGTAAGTTGTTATTTGAGGCCCAAAAACAGAATGGGCTCTATGTTGTCCAAGCAAAGTCTGTTATGAAAGATACTGCTGCACCTGCAGTGTCTACAGATGATATGGCTGTGATATGGCATAAAAGATTGGGCCATATCAGTGAAAAGGGGCTTCAATACTTAAAAAATGCTGGGGTACTGGGTAAAATTTCTTTCTCTAAACCTCATTTTTGTGAAGAATGTGTTATGGGCAAGCAAAGTAAGACACCTTTCACTGAGGGTACTCACAAGTCTAAGGAAATTCTTGAATATTTGCATGCTGACTTGTGGGGACCTGCTGATTGTAAGCACCTCTTCAGTTCTGAGATATTTCACCTTCTTGTGGATGATTTTTCCAGAAAATGTTGGACTTTATTGCTAAAACTCAAATCTGAAACCTTTGTCCGGTTCAAACAGTGGAAATTGTTGACTGAAAATCAAGTAAATAAAAGGGTTAAAATACTTAGGACCGACAATGGTCTTGAGTTTTGTAACCTGGAGTTTGATGTTTTTTGTAAGGAATGTGGCATTCTTAAACATAGGACAGTCACATACATACCCCAACAAAATGGTGTGGCTGAAAGAATGAATAGAACCATTTTAAATAAGGTGAGATGTATGTTGTTATCTTCTGGTTTGCCAAAATTATTTTGGGGAGAAACTGTCAAGACTGCCACATACCTAATTAATAGGAGCCCTTCCAGTGTTTTAAATTTGAAAGCTCCTGAAACTGTTTGGACTGGTGGGCCTGTAGATTATTCTAATCTGAGGATCTTTAGGTGTGCAGCCTATGCTCACCAAAGTGAGGGAAAATTAGAACCTAGATCACAAAGGTGTGTTTTTTTAGGTTATGGTGAGGGTACCAAAGGCTACAGGCTTTGGTTACTCGATAAAAGGGGTTTTAAAGTCATTATAAGCAGGAATGTGGTGTTTAATGAAAGTGTCATGCCCTGTTTAAAGTCCAGCACACCTGTTTTTGATCAAACTGTGAAAGAGCATGTTGTTACTGAAGTTCCTGTTGCTAATGATTCTCCTAATGAGACTCAGTTTGAGGTGGAGACACCAATACAAACTGATAATCCTGACCAAATTGATTCTGATACTGAGTCTCAAGAGGAAAATCAACATAATACAGGTCCCTCTACCTCTAACCCCTTAAATGCTGTGGATGATTATGTCTTAACTAGAGACAGGGTTAGGAGGCAGAGGATACCTTCTGTGAGAATACACCATAATGATTATGTGACTTATTTTGCGAGTTGTGATTGTTTGAATGCTGAACCTGAAACTTTTGATGATGCTATTTCTTGTTCTGATTCTAAACATTGGATTGATGCTATGAGAGATGAAATATCTTCCTTAGGCCTTGTTCTATTTGGTATTAACCAAATCCGTACGCAATTCCGTATACCTCATACTCATTTTCAACCACACACATATTTCCCAAACTAATATTAACCACACATTTTTACACGGAATACCGCGCAGAACAACTAAACCCCCAATCAAACAAGGCCTTAATGAAGAACAAAACTTGGATTTTGGTACCAAAACCTCAGAATCACAATACTGTGGATTGTAAATGGATTTACAAAATTAAAGATAGTGATTCTGGAGGTTCTGGTAAAAGGTTTAAGGCAAGATTAGTTGCCAAAGGTTTTTCTCAAAATGAGGGTATAGATTATAATGAAGTTTTCTCACCAGTTGCAAAATTCACTTCTATTAGAGTTCTTTTGGCTTTAGTTGCTCTTTTGGCGTTAGTTGATCAAGTTCTTTAGGGAACTTGATCAACTAGATGTGAAAACTGCCTTTTTGCATGGTGATTTAGAAGAAACTATATACATGCATCAACCCAAGGGTTTTGGTATTAAGTCTAAGTCTGATCATGTGTGTTTACTGAAAAGGTCACTTTATGGACTTAAGCAAGCACCTAGACAATGGTATAAAAGATTTGATACATTTATTCAAAGTCTGGGTTTTAAGAAAAGCCGTTATGATGCTTGCTTATTTTTCAAGGGCATTGGAAGCCCAAATCCTGTATATCTCTTATTGTATGTCGATGATATGCTTCTAGCTTGTGCAGATAAAGCTGAAATTGCCTCAATTAAAGCTAGATTGAGCACAGAATTTGAGATGAAGGACCTCGGTAAGGCCAAGAGAATTCTTGGCATGGATATTTTGAGAGATAGATGTAACAATGTATTGTACTGGCACCAAACACCTTATATCCAGAAGGTTTTACAGAAATTCTCTATGTCTCAATCTAAGCCAGTTTCTTTACAACTTGCTACCCATTTTAAATTGTCATCTGCATTGTCTCCTAATTGTGAAGCTGAACTTGAAAGAATGTCTAGGGTTCCTTACTCCAATGCTATAGGGTCCATTATGTATATGATGGTATGTACTAGACCTGACCTAGCACATGGTATAAGTGTTCTCAGTAGATTTATGAGCAACCCAGGAGAAACTCACTGGAATGCAGTAAAATGGTTGTTTAAATATCTGTGTGGCACTACTAAACTGGGAATTAAGTTTGTTAAGTGTAAAAAAGGAGTAGCCTTGAAGGGCTATTGTGATTTTGATTTTGCAGGGGATTTGGACAAAAGGAGGTCCACATCAGCTTATGTCTTTACACTATGCAATTCATGCGTGAGTTGGAAATCCCAGTTACAGAAACTGGTTGCTTTATCCTCTACAGAGGCTGAGTACATCTCAGCATGTGATGCTGTAAAGGAGGGACTTTGGCTCAGAGGGTTGCTTGGTAAAATTGGCTTCATGGACAAGGAGCTAACCCTTTATACTGACAGTCAGAGTGCACTCCACCTCAGCAGAAATCCAGTCCATCATGATAGGACTAAGCATGTGGATATTAAGTTCCATTTCGTTAGAGAGATGGTCGAAAAGGGGGTTATTAACTTGGTTAAAATACCTATTGAGCATAATCCTTCTGATCTTGGAACTAAAGTTTTACCATTAAACAAGTTTAGGAGTTGTTTGCACACTCTTAACCTTGAGGAATGGTAAAGTCTCTTTTCTTCTTTACTTTTACTGATTTTTGTTTTTCCTTTGTGCAGGTTGTTGTGAACCAAGGATCCAATCAGTGACTAAGGTGAAAAGGCCAAATCTTGAACCAAATTAGATCAACAAGGTGGAGTATGTGAAGGTTAAAAGCGTGTTTCCCTAATTTGGAATGAGCACTTTAAAACTACTGACCAGATCTGAGGTGTACAAGTGGTGGCATCTCAGCGGCTACTGGCTTATCTCATATAAATATACTCCTATCCTTCAAAAATCATACACGAGCTTCATTCTTCTCTTTCTTTTGGTGTGAGTTCTAGGGTTCTTCTCCTTTTGTTCTCATCTCTCTGTATAAGTGATTCTCTACTGTAGGGTTTCAGTTTTGGATGTATTTCTTAGTGATTTACATGTTCTAGAGAGTGGTGAGATTATTGGTAGCCTTAGATCAAGAGAGGTGTACGATTGTATCTGATACTCTTGTAATCTGTTTGGTTTAATAAAGGCCTCGAACCTAGTCCACGATTGTGGAGGTTCAACGTGGGAAGTAGGCGTTTGATAGCGGTCGCCGAACCTCCGGTCCCTTTGGGAAAATCTTGTGTTCTTGTTTGCGTTCTTATACTTCTGGATTGATTGATCTTGGTTGTGAAGTTCTACAAGAGAGCTGGGGAGAGTGGTTGAAAGGGGCTCTTGGAGAGAAGATGTTTGAGGAGAATTGCAAGGATTCAAAGGAGATTAAAGTTCAACGCATTATTTTTTATTCTTCTAGAACCGGTGATGAGCTTCTTTAATTCTTTTGTTGCTTTATTATTTACTATGAACAGGGAGATTTACTAGTTGGGATGAATGATGTAATTTAGTTCGATTATTTGATTTTCAACTCTAAATTTTTTGTGCTTTTATTTTATGTGTTGATTTTACTACTATGTTTAATGCATGATTTATTTGGCCAATAAATCAATGATTCGTGAATTTTAACAAACCGAGAGGTAAGTTAAAGATTTAGACCACGTAGTAAAATCCGGCAATTCACATAAAAGCTAGAGATAGACTTTTATAATTGTTGAGATCCCACGTGACAGATGGATGTTTATGAATTCCTAAGTGTGCGTTAATGCATTTAATTGAGATTTAGACTATACACAGAGATATGGTAGTTGACTTGATTAAATATGATTGATTTGAACTCGAGAGAGATAAATTAAATCAACTTCGTGAATTCGATCTAACACAACTTGAGATTAGAAATTGAGAGGAGAAATCAAATAGGACATCTAAAGATAAATCGGGATTCCCAACTTCATCCTCCATTAATTGAATAATCTTTTATAATTTCTGCAAGTTATTTTCAGTATTTTATTATATGTTCGTCAAAAATCCACCCTTTATTTGTTTTGCTTTGTGAGATTAGTTTAAACTGGTATTGAGTAAACTAGTCCTCGTGGGAACGATAATCCGGACTCTAAAAAGGTCCACTTTACTACTTGTGCGGCGATATCGTACACTTGCGATTATTTTAACAACACTCAATATCTACTTTTTCTTGCAATGGCCGTTGGGAATGTTGTCCACTACTGGGGAATGAACAGCACAGCGTGTGGGAAAAAAATGATGTTTGAGAGAGTCAGAGAGGGACATCCTATTATTTAAAATGTCTACACCCAATGGGAAATTTCAAAACAAAGAATCATATGCAAAGACATCTGGGGATGGACGTGGGACTAGGATAAGAGAGTGAGATTTTTTAGGTGGATTCAATTTCTTGAAATGCATATTAGGGCAAGTAGAGGGGGTCAACTACCAATGTTGACTTGATTTCCCACTCAAACAGTGTTATTTTATGACATATTTATTCCATGGTGCATTTATTTTTGGGCAGTCGAGGATACATGTGAATGTAGAGGGTCGTTTCAAGCTAGTGATGGTTAAATTCCACTATTCAATTATATTTCCAATCAACATTGGCAATTAAGGGAACTGTTCAATTTTAATTGCTTAATGTGTGCTATAACTTTTGAACGTGGACGTTACTTTAATACGAATATAGTTTGAAAGCCTTACATATAGCACACTAACAAAAAAGAAAAGAAAATCTTAAATAAATTTTTTAATCTGGATAAAATTTTGAATCATTTAATACGAATAATAACTTTCTTTTGTTCAACCCAATTAAACTATATTATCATGGGCTCATTGTGTACTATTCATCGGCTTTCTGTGGACTGATCAATGGTGTAATACAAACTGACCGTGAAGGTATCCCTGATATTATGCGAACTTGAGCATAGGAAAGATAATTTTCTGCTTCCACTTGTAATTTTGGGGAGTAGTACTCTCCTTCTTCATGCATTGCTTAAAACGTCCTCAATTGATTGTAATTCTCTAGAGAGGTAAGGTTCATGACGTTCCCCACTCGCTTTTGTATTTTTTATTGTCATAATTTATTGAGTTTGCTTATTATTATTGTAACATAATTTTAATTTGTTAAAAAAGTTAAATCCTAAGTTCTTTAACGACGATTTTTTTTATTATTGAATACGAAATTAACAATAACTTTTTTTTTAGACATAACGTTACAATACATTATTTCTTTATTTAACTATACTTTTCTTGTATCAAGTGCGAAAACTAGCCAATATATGAAAGTATATTGCGAACGTTAATGATTTATGAGCAATGTATGGGGTGTAGGGATGTAAACATGAAACTATTTGAAGTTTTATAACAGTCCCTCCGTCAAGAGGATTAAGAATGTTTGTGGGAAAATGAATTATACAACAAACTTCCTAAAGTACCCATATTTAATATGAGTGTTGGTAAACATTAGCTATGTTGAAGATGGACACGCATTTTATATTTTCAAAAATTAATTGGGGGTATTATTGTGAATGAACAAAAAGAATCATACTAAACATAAAAATAGGAGTATATGTTTGGGACATATGAAATTAAAGAGTCTTTTATATAATTGAAAATTTTTATTTGTGATGATAATCGCACACAAACTAATTCCAACACAAATATCGTGTTCAGAGTCAATTATTTATGTGATTGTCAATGTTAGACCAATCTACCGAGATGTGATACATATGTGATTTTCATTTAAAAAAAATTGTGATATTTATAAAATTGTGAATTAATAACATTAGTGATTCCCCTTGCACGAGTGTTAAAACTAGTTTACTAAAATAACTTTTGTGGCAAACTATTTAGAAGACAAACCCACAAGATTTTAATTTATCTATTTTATAAAATTTATAAAGTGATATTTGTCGCAAATAGTTTACAACACCTGATTCATCCATGACATCACCATAACTCTCTTGAACCCTATATAAAAGGGCCAAATAAGGGGCAGTTTCATTCCCTCACCAGTTTCATTATATTCTCTCTCACACACATACAACACACAAAAGCAATATATTCAAATGGATTTCTCAATCAAGTTGTTTATAGTGTTGTCAATCTTGCTCTTTGTTTCCATGGCAGCCGATTTGAACTCTAATCTCTTTAATACGCGTAGCTTGTTCATATTCAAATATTATTATATAGCTGAAAATTTTTTAATTTTTATAAAGAATAATATATTTCTACAAAATCGTGAAATAATATCGTCATTTTGCAAAAAAAAAAATACCTCAACAATAGAAAAGCATACATTTCCAACTGCCTCTACGCAAAGTATATATAGTATCGAGCATTGTTCAGAGGTTTTGGTACTTGAACAACTAGATTAAAAACAAACAAGTTTCATGTATTAGCGATATAATGGCTTGTTATTTTGCGCATCATATCAAATTTAAAATTTAACACTTAAAAACTTGTCAGATTGCAAGTTGCGAAATTTTGCTATGGACAAAAGTTATGCAAGTAACATTAATCATTTTCAATAGATTACACATTTTGTAATTTCGTGACAGTATTTACATGTATTGATTGGATAGATATGGGTAATCCACTGGCTGTGGATACACAAAGTGACGTAACATGTAACCAGCAAGAGTGCAGTGAAGCTTGTTGATCAATTGGGTTGCAAGGATGTTGCCCATGTTGTTTACGGCCTGGACCCTGTACTAGCAGCGATAGGCCATTTTGCTTCTATAAGTACCGAATTAATAAAACCTTTGGCGCCATTTTTAGCACTTTAAAGCTTTTCCATTTAAATATTTTTTTGCTGTATAGTTTAACACTATTCGAACTCAAGTAAGCTAACAATTTGATAAACATGGCCCCTTATTAATTATTATTATTATTATTGTTGTTGTTGTTGTTGTTCTTGCAGATCTCGTTCAAGTAGAAATTCCTAATCCCAAAGACATGATGATCAAGGAACCAGTTGCTTGATGCTATCAATCAGTGTGGTGCATCAACATTTGAATTTTAACTTTATATATCATGTATGGGTTTAATAAAATCTCGATCTCTGCTCTGGGATCGACTACATTAATGGCTTCACAATGAGATTACTCTCATATAAATGATATAATAAGTGAGGCTGCTTGTATATTTGCTTCTATTGCTTTAATAAATGATAGGCCTCTTCACATACTATGTTTATGATTTCAATATTTAGATGTCGGTGTAAATCTTCTAATTTCATTACGGTATTTGAAAAGGAGATGAACATGAAAAAGAACAGTGCTAATCAAATTTTCAAGCATAGAAAATTTGGGAAGTAATTAATAAAAAATGTAATTAAATATATAATTATTTGATTGGAGGAAATAATTAAATACTATTTTGCCAAAAGATTAATATCAACCAAGCTAGGCCAAGCAAAATTCAATCACACCCAAGTCCAAACACGACCCCACAGTCCGTGTCAAGTCGGAAGGGAGATGTATGGAAATGTTCGTGGGTGGGCTTTGACCCACCTAGTAGCATACATAGTACTTTCTTTGCCTAAGATTATTGGTATGATCATTTGTGGCTAAAATTCGAATGCCAAACTTGAGTATTATAGATCATGTTTAATTTTCCCTTATTTCCACTTATGTTTTCAAGTGTTTTATATTTTATACAAACAAGTTTTCGTTGATTTGGATAGAGTTTAAAAAAATTAAATTTACCACAATTATCTGCTCAATCAAATTCATTACATTCATTTGTAGGGACCACACGAATATTGGGTAAAAGTAAACTATTTCTTCAACTATTTTCCAATGGAGTTTTGGTAAAGCTATGTTCACACATTCTCTTATTTCTACATTCATTTAACAAAAAACTAAAAAAGATTTTATTTTTGCAAGTTGCTCAATAACGAGTACGATATTATCAATTGAAATTTCCACATCACTTAGCCATTTAACTAGATAATTAAACAAAGTGTGCAATATTTTTATTTAATAGTCATGAAATAGCCCCTAATTGCTAATATGGAACAAGTCAAGTGTTGAAATAGAAAAACAATAACCTAATCTAACAGGAATTAAATTTAAGCTTTTATTCATATTATCATATATGTGACACTATTATCTCAATTAAACTTAAATATAAAAGATCTGAAGATAATTAAATACAAGAAAAGATAATGGATAAATAAAGAAATAAACTATCCTAATTTATAGCAATCTCCAATCTCTATCATTCTCCGCCGGTTATAGAAGATCCGTTGTCGTCGAATCTTTGTAGCGCCCTCCAACCTAGGGCAAAACGTAAGACGATCTTAAATTGACCAAATATCTCGCCTGGCGTTATCTATACATCCTCATGCAGAAGCACCCAAATACCCAATAAGCCGACCAATTGTGTTATCGAGTATACCCTTTTGTGCTTATCAAAGCTATACAAGATCCCATAAATCAAATTGCTTTAAAACCTTCTCATGCTTTGAACGATCAAGTATTGTGTACTCCGTAAATTAAGATTAATTGGGGAACTTTTCAAGCACCTGATCTTCTCTTGGGAACATAAAAATTTCAATCGTTCAACTTCACAGATTTTAGGATAAGACTTGTAGTTGGGATCCACGAATGCTCAATCCTTGTCTTTTCGTTTCATTAACAATTGTGTCGGTAGACTGAATTAATTTTACTAGAAGCACCAGCTAGTTCCATACGTCTGTTGACAAACGACCGCTTTTGACCAAAATGTAGCAATAACTACAGAATCGATAACTTTTTTTCTTTTCTAGCGATGCTAGCTTGATTGCCTAAAAAAAAAAGCATTGGCCCCGGCCATCGATAGACTCTAAATTACCGAATTCTTCATCTCGAACCTTGTCAACTATTAGACTCGCGATTAATCTCACCCTTGCTATAGTATCACCTACTCGTAATACACACACATTATGAACACCACCTTGTGTCTCACGCTTATTGTTGAAAAGATCAACCTATCCGACCATCCATTGTGCTAAAGTCTTCAATTGTTTGCGAATTTGTATTAGTTGATCTCTAAGTGTCCAATGTCAACTTTGACATTATGGCATCTAATCTATCCTCCTTGACACCATCATCGAGAGTGTGGACTATGCTCTAACCAACTAATAAGAGCGGGACGTAGACGATAGCAAATATTGGATTATAAATGGGAATTTGGGCAAGAATTAACAATTTAGATAGAAAATTAAAGAAAATTTTCAATAATTTTATTTAATATTCAAGAAACAGCCACTAACAATGAACAAGTCACGTGTTTGAATAGAAAAATAAAAGCCTAGTACAAAGTATTATTTTCTTTCAAACATAGCATTTACTGTTATTATTTCTTTTATATATATAGAGAAAGTCCTGAAGTCAATAAAATTAAATAACTCAACGAATCATAAACTAAAAAGATCAATACAAGGTGTATTTTTTTAGGCTATGGGGAAACAGATAATTTCATTTGACTCGTCCTCTTTATCTCGTGCTGATACTATCTTCATTCATAAAATGTAGTGGTCCTTCAACTGGTCCAGTATTTTCACGGGCAATGAAAATGATGTTATCTACACATGTTTCATGAATGTATCCATGGTTACAACATGTAAAGTCTTGTTAGAATATGGGACACTTGTCCCTTGGAAGGTACATTTAGCTAAACACATAGAGTAAAGTCCATGAGAAAATATCTCCAATAGAGGTAATTGTGTATATGTGTGTGTGTGTATATATATATATATATACATATATATGTAGATATATATAGGAATACTTTGCAAAACATATATTTAACATATAAGAAAGAATGTGATGGAGCAAGACAACATAAAAATTAAATAGAATACATATTATAGATAGCATCGGACATAATTTACATTACTGATTACTCATCCACTTAAAACACTTGAACATTTTATAAGGGGCCATAAATGGAAGGAATTCTCACAAACTTGGAAACTTTGATTAGGGTTTTGAAATTTTGCTAAAACTTAACTCTCCCTCTTTTCTTTTATTTCTTTTATTTATTTTTTAAAATAAGGCACTATAAATTCTCTTCCAACAACTAAATTTTCTACCTTGAACTATTTCCCGATAGCGCTTCGACGACAAAATAATTAAAAAAGGCCTTTCAAAACCAAATATGTATAGTTGGAAAAGATATATAAAATTTCTTGTAGTGTACTTGAAAAGGAGCTTAATTGGACTTCTCGATGAGCTAGTTTGCAGTAGATATATAAACTTTGGTCAGGGTTTTATAATTTTGCTAAACTTAACTGCCAATCTTGTTGTTTATTTACATGGTTGTCGGCTCAAACTCTAGTCCCTTTATCATCATCTTCCTCACGTTTATTATATATGTGGCTCCGATGGTCTGATTTTTATTCTAACTCTTAAGAAAAGAATAATGCAATAATATATTGTCCATTGTGTTCCAACGTAACTATATATCATTTTGCGACTATCGAACAACATATGTTGTACAGTTGTTTTTTTGCAACATATTGGCTCTATACAGAATAACAATTTTGACATGTATTAATTTGATAGATATGGGTGGTCGATCAGTTGTTGATGCACAAGCTTTACCTATATCATGTTACAAGCATCTTTGCTGTATAGCTTGTGGAACATTTGGAATGTTTGGATGTTGCCAAGGAGGTATTGGACCATGTTTTTATACTCATCTACGTCCTTGCCAAGTATGTTATTTATACCATTGTCTGTATTCGTTCAAAGTATCTATACTCGTATTTTTCTATTAGCTAGAAATTTATTTCTAGCTTATACGATTTTTCATACAAGTATTTTGATTTTGTAACATTGACATTTATAGATTTGGCAATCATGGATAAATCATCTGTGGTGATGGATACAAAAGATGAATCATGTACGTAGTGATTTTAAGGTTTGTGATGAAGCATGCAAAACTTTGGGGAAAAAGGTGATGCACAATGCATTTGTGGCACCACACCTAGTGGAGGATCCAGAGTTATGGTTTAGTGGGGACAAGATTGGCACATGAGTGTGGGGTTTTCCGACGGTATGGCCCCCAAAATTTTTTTAAAATATAACATTGATTACATAAACTTTATATTAATAAAAAAATCTAAAATGTACTCTATCCTAAAAAATTTTCAGATTTATAAGATATGAAATGAACAACGAAATCACAAATACAATATATATTTATTTATTTATAATTATTCCCTACGGCTTCTAGTATTTTGGAAACGAATATGTAATAGCTAGTCTCATTATCAATTCCTTTCAATGCATCTTTCTCAACTCTATGATTACCTACCGAGATTTGTGATGACCTGATACAGATGATGGCTCGATTCTGGTGGGGTGGTGATGGTGCTTGCCAACGGATGTGCTGGTTAAGTTGTAGTGAGCTGTGTCGACCTAAAGCGATGGGAGGTTTGGAATTTTGTGATCTGGGGCTTTTTAATCAGAGTTTAGTGGCTAAGCAGGTTTGGCGGCTTTTAACCTGCTCAGGGTCTTTGGCTGGCCGTGTTTTGAAAGACAAGTATTACCCGGATTGGTCTATCTTAGAAGGTCGAGCAAAGAATGGTTGTTCTATGATCTGGCAAAGTTTCTTATAGAGTCGGGAGATTATTTTACAGGGCGCTTGATGGAAGGTAGGGAATGGACGAGACATCAAAATTTTTGAGGACCTTTGGCTTCCGGATGAGATTCACTAGCAGGGTTCTCACCCCTCCCATGGTGGGTTTGGAGCTGGTTTTCGATCTTAGGCTGCCAGGTGGTGGGTGGGACAAGGCGGTTATTGAGAATTCCTTTTGGCAGGCGGATCATGTTCATATTTTGGAGATTCGTCCTCATGATGGATCCAGTAGAGATAGAGTGATTTGGAGAAAGAAACAGTTGGGGGTGGCGGTGGAGGATACAATTGGTAATGTCGTGAATCACTGCTGACAACTTGAGGATGGTAGGGTGAGCTCTGGGACAGGGTGCCACCACAAGTTCGACATTTTAAGTGGCACATTTGGCACGGGGCCTTGCCTAACATGGATAATTTTCGTAGTCGACATGACAATCGGTCGTGACCTGCTCTCGATGTGGGGCCCCTGAGTCAAACCTCTACATTTTCTTCCGGAGTGGCTGGTTAAACGACTGTGGGTGGAGTTTGGCGTATGTGAAGTAATGAAAATGTTGGTTGAGCGAGAGGTTACCGGAGTTATAGGGGATCCTGTGTCGCGTTTACACCAATTCCTATTGGCTAGTGTTTTGGCTTGAGAGCAAAATTCCTGTCTATAATCGTGTCTTATGTTAATTTAAATTCTAATTGCTGTAGATACTTATGTTTGAAAAATTGATTTCAAAACTTTATTTTGATCACGTTGTATTTGATTCAACCTAAAAGTTTTGAATCCATATCATCAAATTAAGCATGCGGGCTACCCAAAACGAGCTGGAAATTTTATTTTGATGAGACAATCAAACAGTTTGATTTTATCATAAATGAGTAAGAATAGTATAGTGGGAGTATAATCCTATTTCTAATACAGTATGGCGATATGTGTCATTAGAAAATGATATCTCTAGTGAAAGTCCAAGGTTTTCTTCATTAAGGATCTAGAAAAGGTTGCATGTAATTTTGGGATAAAGATCTATACAGTTAGATCTAGAAAAGTGCTTAGACTATCTGAATCCAAGTACATAGATGAAATCTTTAGTAGATTTTTCATAATAGAGTTCTAGAGAGAACTATATCCTAATGTTTTGGAGGGGAAAGAAAGTTTCCAAGAAAATAATGTGAGAAACATTAAATAGTGATCAAGGAACATTATTAGATGCTTGAGAAGCACTAAATATGTGATATTGTGGAGAAATTGAATTGAGAATTCCAAGATTTGCGAGGATCAATTCTCAGTCTTGAAAGACTATAGACTAATCCCAATCCGGAAAGACTGTTACTCATAAAAATAGTATGATCAACTGGAAACGTTCCAAATGAATACAACTACTAAAGCCCAATACACAGTTACTTTGAAAGCAGCAAGAGAAGCGGCTTAGATCTTTAAGTTCTTAATTGAACTTGAATGTTTTCCTAGCATTGTTGATCCAATAGAGATTGTTATGACAATGGAGCCATCGTGCAAGTAAAGGAAACCAAAGTCTTGTCAACGATCTAAGTGTGTATTAAGGTAGTATATCTCTTTAAAAGAGACAATACAATGAAATGATAAAAGGATAAAACGAATCTGATATAGTGGATGTCACAACATACTCGTGATGGTCATGATGAAGCTATATGTATTAGATACAATAGCATTTGGATTTGTTTGTATAAAATTTTGGTATTGCAAGCTATGTTGGATATTGATGTGCGTAAACACCTAAATTGATAGATGCACTTGAATGGCAGATCTATTATTTTGCATATTTACGTTGTTTTATCATAATAACTAAAATAATAGAGTCTGTAGAATAAATGTGAAAAAACTTATTTATCCGACCATCCATTGTGCTAAAGTCTTCGATTGTTTGCGAATTTGTATTAGTTGATCTCTAAGCGTTCAGTATCAACTTTGACATTATGGCGTCTAATCTATCCTCCTCGACACAATCATCGAGAGTGTAGACTATGCTCTAACCAACTAAGAAGAGCGAAGCGTAGACGATAGCGAATATTGGATTATAAATGGGAATTTGTGCAATAATTAACAATTAAGGTAGAAAATTAAAGAAAAATTTCAATATTTTTATTTAATATTCAAGAAACAGCCACTAATAATGAACAAATCATGTGTTTGAGTAGAAAAATAAAAGCCCAATACAAAGCATTATTTTCTTTCAGAAAAGTACTTACTATTATTATTTTGTCCATATATATAGAGAAACATATGAAGTCAATAAAATTAAATAACTCAACGAATCAAAAACTATCCACACAAATTAAAAAGATCAATACAAGGTGTATTTTTGTGGCTGTGGGAAAAGAGAAAATTTCATTTGACTTGTCCTCTTTATCCACGTGTTGGTACTATATCCATTCATGAAATTTAGTGGTCCTTCAATTGGTCCAATGTTTTCACGGGCTATGAAAATGATGATATCTACACATGTTTCATGAATGTGTCCATGGCCGCAACATGTAAAGTCTTGTTAGAATATGAGACACTTGTCCCTTGGAAGGTACGTTTAGCTAAACTTGTGGAGTAAATGTCCATGAGAAAATATCTCCAATAGAGGTAATTGTGTGTATATATATATAGGAATACTTGGCAAAACATATATCGAACATATAAGAAAGAACGTGATGGAGCAAGACAATATAAAAATCAAATAGAAGACATATTATAGATAGCATCGAACATAATTTACATTACTGATTAATCATCAATTTAAAACACTTGAACGTTACATTACTGATTACTCATCCATTTAAAACTCTTGAACGTTTTATAAAGGGCCATAAATAGAAGGAATTCTCACAAACTTGTAAACTTTGTTAGGCTTTAGTAATTTTGCTAAAACCTAACTCCCCCTCTTTTCTTTTATTTTTATTTTTTTATTTTTATAAATAAGGCACTATAAATTCTCTTGTAATGACTAAATTGTCTACCTTGAACTCTTTCCCGACAGTGCTTCTACGACCAAATAATTAAAAAAGACTTTTCAAAACCAAATATCTATAGTTGGAAAAGATATATAAAATTTCTTGTAGTGTACTTGAAAAGGAGTTCAATTGGAGTTCTCAATGGTCTGATTTTTCTCCCAACTCTTAAAAAAAGAATAATGGCAATAATATATTGTCCATTGTGTTCCAACTATATATCATTTTGCGACTATCGAACAACATATGCTGTACAATTGTTTTTCTGCAACATATTGGCTCTATACAGAATAACAATTTTGACATATATTAATTTGACAGATATGGTTGGTCGATCAGTTGTTGATGCACAAGCTTTACCTATATCATGTTACAAGCATCTTTGCTGTATAGCTTGTGGAACATTTGGAATGTTTGGATGTTGCCAAGGAGGTATTGGACCATGTTTTTGTGCTCATCTACGTCATTGCCAAGTATGTTATTTATACCATTGTCTGTATTCGTTCAAAGTATCTATACTCATATTTTTCTATTAGCTAGAAATTTATTTCTAGCTTATACGATTTTTCGTACAAGTATTTTGATTTTTCAACGTTGACATTTATAGATTGGCAGTCATGGATAAATCATCTGTGGTGATGGATACAAAAGATGAATCATGTACGTAGTTATTTTAAGGAATGGGATGAAGCATGCAAAACTTTGGGGAAAAAGGTGATGCACAATGCATTTGTGGCACCACACCCAGGGCAGATCTAGAGTTATGATTTAGTATGGGCGAGATTGGCACATGAGTGTGGGGTTTTATGAGGGTTTGCTGCCCCCGAAATTTTTTGAAAATATAACATTGATAACATAAACTTTATATTAATAGAAAATATCTGAAGTGTACTCGGTCTTAGAAAATTTTCGGATTTATAAGATATCAAATGAACAACGAAATCGCAAATACAATATATATTTATTTATAATTATTCCCTATGGCTTCTAGTACTTTGGAAGCTAATATATAATAGTCTCATTATCTATTCTTTTCAATGTATCTTTCTCAACTCTATGATTACACCGGGTCACTACTGTTCAAATATCTTTTAGTTCAACTTTATTATTTAAATTTTACCAAAACCATATTTGTAATTTAAAGGGAAAAAAAATCAACCAGCCCCACTTTAAATCCGCCAGTCAAGAATTCAAGAACTGGAAGCATTCATGCAAGTTTAAAGAAGACAAATTGAAGACAATACCTGAATGACTAAAGTATATTAAGTAAAACACTAAAATAGAACTTACCTTGCTAAAATTAATTTGATCAAGAACACACAGACGGTTTCAATTAAGGGCTTCTTGAATTATGAATGAATTGCACAGCAGACGAGATGAGTTGTCGAGTTCAATTTAGGGGTGCTTTCTCTCTTTTTTTTTTTTTTTTTCTTTTTGTTGTCAGTGGCAGTGGGGGCATCTGGGTCTCTCGGTCCCTTTATCTTTTTTTTTTTTCTCCTAAAAAATTTTTTTTGGCCAGTGGGGACTGCTGCCCCCACTGCCCGCGCAGTGGATCCGCCACTCGCCAGGCCAGCTTGTCCATGTACGTAAACGTGTTGAACATTAAAGAATATGGGTTTTTCAATTAAAATTTTCACCTGTGGCCCTTTAACTTTGAAAACTAAAATTTGGGTTTTTAAAATTGAGCTTGAAATGTTATTTGCTCCAAGTTATAAATTTGTAACGTTCGAAGACCTAAGATTTATCCTTATGCAATAGCATTAGTCTTTAAGCCCAAGTTAGATAAATTTTTATGTACTTTTATGTGAAATAGGAGAGAGAATGAGTGAAATTAAATGATGGAGAATTGTGTAGTACATGTACGTCCTATCAGATATGTGGATGTGATTGTTTTGAGCAAATTCAAATTTAGAATGAATGGATAAAAATGTTTAAAAATTGAATGCTTAACCATGCATTTATATAATAATTAAAGCTACTTGTTGTCTATCTACTAGTTTCGATGAACTACTTATCTCTCTTCAATAATGACTATGTTAGTTAATCATCCAACCTTTTCGACTCAAGTACGAATATATCATTCGGCTTCGATCTATGTTTATTGTTAATTTTTCCGAACTTTTTTCATGTTATATCCTTCAGCTTAGTTTGAATTACGCATTTCATGATGATTTGTATAGTAACGAAGGCTTTTGTTAAAAACTAAAGGGTTAATGTCGAAAACCATCAATGGTGAAGTTGTTTAATAAAAGTGAAAAATTATGAATGAAGGACAATTATATTTACTCCACACAATTTTATAGTTGCACCATATTTAAATATCATTATTAAAGAGTCTTAGACTTTCACTTATGTTAGCAACTTTTTGGTAAACATAGAATATATTATCTCTAATGACGGTCTAATATAATGGATTTCCGTTAAAATATAAACTAAGAGGACTCAAAAGATTTTATTTGTATTATTTACGTAGAAATAACAATTAGCAAAGGAATGAAAGAAAATATTTTCTTTTTTACATCTAAGCTATGTCAAGTAGATAAAGCTGATAAGCTAGCTAATAGCTGAAAATCTAATTGATAGCTGGAAAGCTAGTTCGGAGTTTATAGCTCATGGTTGATAGCTGATAGTTGAAAAGCCAGTTAATATAAATAGAAGTGTTTGGAAAAATTATTACACAAAAGGACATATTTAAAGAAATTTTAAAAAATAAAAGAGGTTAAAAATGAAATAAAAAACTAAAAGCTCATGGAGCTTATTTGAAACACTTGTAAAAGAAGTGTTTGAGACAAGTTCAAGCTTCTAAAAAAAGCCATTCCAATCAAACAGAGCTTAATTAAATACAATGAGCTTATAATCTCTCTAAATAAGTTATAAGCTAACTTACTGTGCTTATCAAACATGCATTAGGTCTAATATAATGGACTAGATGTGTTATTTATTAAAAGAAAAAATTAAAAGAATTTGAAAAAAAAATATTTGATTTTGATATTATAGTGGACGAAGATGGAGAATTTTTAATACAAATAAATTGTGGTTTTAGTATATAGATATTGTGGTGCTAATATAATTAGCAAATTGAAAAACTTTAATGGCCTAAGATAACTTCTCGCAAGAAAATTCACAAAAGAAAAAAAAAGTTATTTGATGCCATGGAAAGAGAGAGATGTATATTTGATGATTTGCCAGTTTGCCTCATCCTCTTTATCTCTTGCTGCCTAGTACCATATGTCATTTGTAATTGTGGTGGTCCTTGAGTGTCAGCCTGCCAGGACCAATACCTTCACGGGCAGTGAAAATGATGTTAATTATGTGCAGAGTGTATGCATAGTTTACCAGTATTCTAAAAAGCTCACCTAGGTGATGCTTAGGCGACGCTAATGCTTAAGGCTTGGACTTCACGCTTCGTTATGTATTATACTTTATCATGCATTGATAACACATCAGTGCGCTTAAACACGCATCAGCTTAATGTTTGAGCTCGATACTTTTTCGCGCATTGCACTTTTTAGAACCTCGTAGTTTATGCATTATGTTTTTATTGATTTAAATCATAAATTAATGAATGGAGACTTGCAAAATTGAATGATTGAAGTAGCTTGTTTCCAATGCTAAGTGACAACTATGGCCCAGTACTTGGAGCAGACGACGCGACAACCTAGATGAAACAAAAAAAATTAATAATAGTAGTAATAATATAATAATGATAACAATAACGCAAAACGGGTCACCTATATCAAATTAACAAAAATGAATTATGATATCAAGTTTCATCTAAAATCCCCAATTAATATTTTGGGTCAGTCTCAAATGAGCAAGTCAGGAGAAGATGTGGTTTGAATGATTGAATGGTTCGGATTTATTTCTAGACACCGACTGATCATGTTGTCATAAATAAATTAGATGCAAACGCGATCAAGGGAAATATTTTTACTACCTTAGTCCATAAATAAGAGATTTACGCAACCCAAAAAAGAGATTATTTTTTTATTCTCCTAGAACGGAGAAAGAGATTGATTCTGAATGTACGGTTTGTTTAACTAAGACTTAATGAACATGTAGGGATGCTCATCCCTAAGTGGTGCAACAGTTCAAACCAATTGTTCCAGTGTGGTCACCAAAAATTTTTTTACGACAAAAAACGAAAACTTCAGAATTCAATTGCTCCTTCAATTTAGGCCACTGATCTAAACATTAAGCTCTCTTTTCGAGAACAAGAAATATTTTAGTTTATTATTATTAATTTTTTTGAAAGAACACACACAACACACGCACGCAAGGTACAAAAACCTAATACGCCAATATTCAAAATTATGGTAATTTTGAGTACCGTTTAGAAGAAAAACATGTCAACTTCATGCTTTATTAAAGTTACTAGTGTTTCTACCAGTGCGTTGCACGGGGTAACATATATCCGAGATATTTAGAGAATTGAAACATCTTTGCGAATCTTTGGATGATTATCATATACAGTTATAAATTGCAATTGTTTCCAAATAAAGACATATTCGAGTACTCTGAGAAGTATTTTTGTTGCTTGCATGAGGGAAGGTTGGAGAAGTTGATGATGATAAAATCAAGAGATTTATAATGGCGTGAATTCAATTAGAATCCTCTTGAGATTTTTGAAGATTGATTTGTAGATTTGTAATTATCTGTTTATGATTACAGGAATAAAAATTCATGTTTTAATTCAGAAAAATAAGGGAAGATTGATTTGCAGATTTGTGATTATCCGTTTATGATTACAGAATAAAAAATTGATTTTTTAATTAAAAAAAAGGTGAAAGTGGCGGGAAAATGTGCTGGTTTTATTAATATATAGATTTTTTGGAAAACGTATTTTTTTTTTAATTAGAGTCTTTTTGACATCAGTTAGTAGGTTAATGTTCACAGAAGTGATATGTACTCCACTTGTAATCACAAAAGCCGCAATACAAGAAAGAAGGACTACAACACGAGTACAAATCGGATATTGGGTGTCACTCTTTGGGTGGCGGTTTTATCAAAAAACGCCACACAACTACAACGGGTGGTGGTTTACACAAAAATCCACCACCTAAAGTGCATATAAATTTATTAAAAAAAACAAATAACAAAGGGTACGGTGGTGGTTGTAGAAATGAACCGCCACCCAATGTCAAAAAACAGGTGGTAGTTTTATAGTACAATCACCTCCTAATGTCAAAAAACGGGTGGCGGTTGTACAGTACAACCACCACCCAAAATTCGAAAAAATTTAAAATTTAAAATTTAAAATTTTAAAATTCACTTTGGGTGACGGTTGTACTGCACAACCGCCACCCTTTGTTGAACCAGTATTAAAAACCAGAAACATGATCTACATCATTATTTCTGCGATCTTCTTCCTCTCAAGTGTGAAAACTTGCAAATTATGGTACACAATTGGATTTTAAGCTAATTTTGTTCCCAAATTGGGGTCGCAATTGATGTAACGTAAGTTTCCTCTATCTATTGCTCTCAAATTCGTGTATTTTTTAGGTTAAATTTTAAAATTTCCAAATTCTAGGGTTTCGCCATTTCAATTTTTCTTGCATTTTCTTCACAACTTGAAGCTACAATTGAAGGCAATGTCATCTTCCTCTACCAATTGGTTGCAAATTTATTTGTTTTTGAGGTTAATTAGTATGTTAACATCCCCAAATTATTTGGTATTTGTTGCAAATCTTGATTTATATCTTTTGTTAGTTGTGATTTCATGTCCTATACATTGTGATTTCATGTGTTGTATTTTTTGGGCATAATTTCATTGGAACTATGTATTTTATATGCAATATTGTTTCATGTGTCAGTATAAACTTGTATTTTATATGCAATAATGTTGAATAAGAGGTGTAGTATTTAATTACTTTTCTTTAATATATTGTTATAATAATTCATTTTAAATATTATAACAATGAAAGATAAGATAGGATTGCACTAAAAACAAAGAATCACGTATTTTATTCAAACAACAGATAGAAAACTTTAAAATCTGTTTTTTGAGGCTTTAAAAGACCTCAAATGAGCCTGAAAAGTGGAATCATAGCAACAACAATGATTGTCGTAGATCTTGTTACGACGATTCCGAAATGGGGTCATGGGCTGAAAACGGATATCGTATGCAAAAGTTATGATCGTTTAAAGTTTAAACGAAAAATATGACAAAAATTTCAAAAAACAAAAATATTTACCACTTTGGGTGGCGGTTCTACACTTGGGAACCGCCAACCAAAGGGTTTGCAGATTTTATTAAAAAAAATTAAAAAGATTTTGGGTGGCGGTTGTTGATTTGAAACCTTCACCCGAAGTATTTGAAAAAAAAAAGAAACAAAGGGTGGCGGGTGTTTTTAAAACAACCGCCACCTGTTTTGTTTTGAGTGGCGTTTTTTTAAACGCGACCCTTTCTATTGACATTGGGTGTCATCATTTTTGGTGACATTCAAAAAACCGTTACCCTAATTCCAAAACAACTGTCACTCTTTATCCTTTTTGTACTAGTGTAGGAACGACTTTTTTCATACCTATAGAGTAAAAAATTGTTCCTAGAGACGTACATGAATGACATGTCGAACCTATATATAGGGTCGTTCCTACACCTTCGTGCATTTAGATCTACAGGAACGACTTTAGTCATTCCTATAACTTTGTCGGCCTACAGGAACGACAAGTCGTTGCTATAGGGTCATTCACATAGTTGATCTATAGGAACGAATTTGACATCTCAATAAATCTATGTATAGGAATAACATGTCGTTATTATATATGTGTTTTTTAATTAAAAAACAAATTCAACCATTTTTACTATTAAATTGAAATATGTTTAAATTAACAGTGCTAGTAGCGAAATTTTGCAATTACATAACAATCAAATATTCTAATATTTTAACACAAAATACATAACAATCAAATATTCTAATATTTGAACACAAAATACATAACAAAGTGATATTCTATTGTTTTAAGACAAAATACATAACAAACTAATATTCTGGGAGTGGTGACCACAGCAAGTTCCCATCCTGAAGGATAAAAGTCTGAGGCTTGCAAAGCATTAGGGCCAAATGTAGTACCTACAACATACATTAGGATGTGATGCATACAATTACCCTAGGTTGCACGGAAACGGACACGGGGCACGAAACGGGACACGAAACGAAACGGGAAAACGCAATTTTTGAAAAATCTAGGATACGAAACGTTATGGAAACGTTACGTGGTAATTATTTGTTTTTCTATATAATTTCAAAATTCAACTTCCAAAAACTATTTAATATGAAGTAGCTAATCAAGATATCAAAATCAAACAAATTTAATTAAAATTTGAAATTTTAATGACAATTTTGGGATCCAAATTTCACTTTGCATTTTTAGGGTAATTAATAATTAGAGCTACTCGCCAAGAAGAATTCTATTTAGTTTAGTTTTTTAGGTTAATTACTTTATTAACATTTTTTGTGAACTATAATTAATTTTTCTTTTTTTTTTTGAAATAATCTGAATTTTTGTGGCAAAATTTCCTAAAAGTTTCTTAAAAGTTTCCATAGAGTTTCGGAATTTATTAAAAAATAGGAAACTTTTTTAGAGTTTCCGAAACGTTTCCGGAGAGTTTCGGGCGAGTTTCGGTTTCCGAAATATTTCCGACACGAAACGTTTGTTTTGTAGGAGTTTCCGTGCATCATAGCAATTACCCTTCGAAGTATGATAAATAAAATTGTTAATTAATGAGCAAATAAGTAAAGGAAAAGAGCAATTGCGAAGATACGAAGCAGATGGAACTATGGCAAAGCCCAATGCAACGCTTTTGCTCAGTGGCAGAGGTGTCTGGGGCAGTGACATTCAAACCCTGAAAAATGGTTGATATTAGGCTTTATTTGATTGGGGGTTTAGTTGTTCCGCGTGGTATTCCGTGCAAAAATGTATGATTAATATTATTTTGGGAAATGTGTACGTGGTTGAAAATGAGTATGAGGTATACGAAATTGCGTGCGAATTTAATTAACACCCAATAGAATAAGGCCTTAGTGTACTGGTTCCTTAAAAGGACATGGAGAACAACAAAAGAAACTCACAAGCATCAGTTTCCAAGATAGTAGGGGCGGGTGGAAGATCATCGGCCTCTGCAGTGGGGACCACATACAATGGACAAAAATCAATACAATAAAGAATGTAGTTTAATGATTATGCTCATACAATGAATGAGCTTTTCACTTCTACCAAACAAGCCCTATGTTTTTATCTTTGATACCTGAACGTGGCATCCAACTTGAGACAAAGAAGAGTAGCATAATTTTAGCAAAATCTTGATAGGTAATTGTACCAAAAAGGAATTCTAATAAATGTGAATCCTTAGCAAAAATTTGATAGGTAACTACACCAAAAAAGATTTGTTTTTGGGGGGTTAATAATCTCCGAGGTGATTTTAGGGACGATATGTTTACAGTCATGACTTGAGGGAAAAAAATTCAAAAACTTAACAGATTTTAGGCGGGAACATATTTTCCAATTTCAGACGCCACTATCTTACTTTTATATATAGTGTTTTTGATTGGGAAAAAAATAAATGTGGAAAATATTTTCCGTAGAAAATATTTTCCTGCATCTACTCATGAGAAAATATTTTCTTTGAACAAAAAGAAAATATGCCACTTTTTATCTTACATGAAAAATCTTTTGCATATTTCATATTGCAATTAAATACTAAGAAAAATTTGAAATGGAAAATATTTCTCATCTTCAATCAAACACAACCTAAGATTAAGATTAGAACTCTCTCAATCAATAGAATTGCTACAATTTTTCACTGTTTAGACTGAGTATTTTAGTCAAACCCTAAAAGCATATTCTATCCTAACCAATGGAAACGTTGCAAGTTTTAATATAGAGCACCGTCAGGTTTATACCAAAAGAATATATATCCATAGAACATGCGTGCACGTCGGGCCAATTAATTTTTCACACATATTAAGAAAACATCTTAAATATTTTTGGAATTATAAGATATTCATATATTCTTCCAATTTTACCCCTATATTGAATGGTTAAAAAGTAGTGTGAACATATTTAAATATCTTGGGAGATGAATTGATTAGTAGAGCCAGGAAGAATTGATTTGAAACGTTTGTCGTGTTGAGCCTTCTTTGCTCCCTTCAGAGAACAACTCACACAAGCCTGTGGTACAATTCAAATTTTCTCAAGAGTGAACTTCGCTACAAGTCTACAAGCAAAAATAAATAATGAATATATTTACAACATAAGTGACAAAAATCTATTTCTTCATCCTATAAAATAGTCACATCACCATTTGAGTGACTATTTGGTCATTTTTTTAATTTTTAATTTTTATAATAACTATTTTGCTAATTCATTGGTGGTCATTGAAGTTTCGGTGAAATGACAAAATGATCACTAATGTTTAAAAATTTCAGCACTAGCCACGGAAGTTTGTTTAGTGTTCAACGGTGGTCACTTTGTTAAATTTTTAACAATATGGACTACATGTCTCCCTTATCTACACAGTTGGCGCACACATGTGAATTGATTAGGAGTAATTTACGATTCTTGGACCTTAAAATTCATTTTAAATAAATAACCGGGACCGAAATTTGAGGACCGTCTTATCCCAACCTCATTATACCCACTAGTGAAATCACCTTGGTTTTCTAGTGTGAAACTTGGGAAACCAATGCAACACTTGGATAGTGTCTTAGATATATATTTCCATATTTTTACATGCCCCTGTACCAGAAATAAAACTTTTAGGATTAATCTGTAATCCCTAAAGCTTCGTGCCTACAAATCTTGAAGGGTGACACACACTTTATGCCGCCCTTAAATGTCTATAGACATGAGGCTATAGGAGCAATATGCCTCCCTCAAGGTTCAATTTTTTGTAGTGGCCTTCATTCGTTTGAGTTGATGATAGAGTCATTTGGATCTTTAAATAGACAAATATTATTTATAATTCAGGTGTTGAACCAATATAGAGGTAAACTTTCTTCCACAAATTAATTTAGAAGCAAAATAAAGATCATACCCACTTTTAACCTTCGACATTTTGTATAAATTTTAGACTGGTCCAATTTGTCATCTAGTAATGGTCGTTCAATTGGTCCAATATTTTCACATGCAACGAAAATGATATTATTAATGTACAAGTTTCTTGAATACATATGTGCATTGTTTCGCATGCAAGCTCACGCTAGTACATGACCTACTTATTCATTGGAATATATATTGTAGCAATGTAGGCTTAGCAACACGTGTAAAACGAAGAAGTTTTCCTTTTGATAGTGTATATTAAAACGGAAAAAATAGATAAAGCTTCCATTTTGGCAAGAATCGATTGCACAGAATTAAGGACCGGAATCTTAAATGCTGGACCACTTATCTAGCTAGAGGCATTGTCTGTAATCAATATCTTATTTACAGTGAGTGAAATTATTTGACTCCCCGGCCCAGCAAAATTTATTACATAATTAGTTTGCTCTCTAGAAATAAACACCAACCCTTACATCACTTAGTTCTATGTCACTATATATTTAGGAATGAAATCAATTAAAAAGAACTCCTAAACCTGCTATATATATAAGGTTGTGAATGATGTCCAATGCGCAGTGCGCAAAACTACGAGTAACTATATCAAATGGAGGTTGTGGAATCGGAATGCTTAGCATATATATATATATATATATATATATATATATATATATATCTCAATCACTTCTTTAACGAAGATGAAGGAGAGATAGATAATAAAAAATTTAAATCGGCCATAGATACTGGCTACATATAGTCAAATTTTTAAAGTGTAATTTTAGTGTCACTTATGAAACATAATGTGATCCATTCTTTCATTAAAATGCATTTGAATCTTACAAAGGGGTATAGAGTAAGGAATTCTCACAAACTAATTTTAAACCATTGTGACGTTTTATAATTTGCTAATATTTCAGTTACAATTAATGAAATTAACCCTAATATTTTTATATCAAATTTATATATATATATATATATATGTGTGTGTGTATATATATATATATATATACACACACATATATATATCTCAAGTTATTCCTAACGTTCATAAATTTATCTATATTATTATAAAGCGTACGTAAAGTGTTTCCGGCAACTAATTTTTTCAAAATAGGCGGCCTAATTTTCAGTAGGCTGAACCTCCAGTTGGTGTAGTTATTGATTTTTGAATTTTCGATCTGATGCTACTTTTGAAACCATTTTTGTTTTTTTGAAACTCATCCTTTTTACACTTAGCAAAACCGCTAGCTTTGAATTTTATTTTGTTATTTTTTTTAACGTGCCACTTTGAAATTTAAATCTAAATTATATTAACTATCCACATCTCAAGGATGATCAGATCGTGCGCACTAGAACCCACTACTGTGGATTTAATTGTATCTTTTCCTACTCAATGAATATATTACGGATCTTTTTTTTTTCATTCTGAAATAGATTCTCAAATTCTAGCTTTGTGTTTTTTTAACTCAATATCTACTTTTTCTTGCAATGGCTGTTGGGAATGTTTTGTCCACTACTTGGGAATGAATAGTACAGCGTGTGGGGAAAAAATTGATGTTTGAGAGAGTCAGAGAAGGACATCCTATTTGTTAAAATGTCTAAACCCTATGGGAAATTTCATAACAAAGAATTATATGCAGAGACATTCGGGGATGGACGTGGGACTAGGAAAAGAGAGTGAGATTTTTCCGGTGGATTTAATTTCTTGAAATGCGTATTAGGGCAAGTAGAGGTGGTCAATTATCAATGTTGACTTGATTTCCCACTTATTTTATGACATATTTATTCCATGGCGCATTTGTTTCTGGGCAGTCGAGGATACATGTGAATGTAGAGGGTTGGTGATGGTTAAATTCCACTATTCAATTATATTTCCAATCAACATTGGCAATTAAGGGAACTGTTGAATTTTAATTGCTTAACGTGTGCTATAACTTTTGAATGTGGACGTTACTTTAATACGAATATATTTCGAAAGCCTTACATATAGCACACTAACAAACAAGAAAAGAAAATCTTAAATAGATTTTTTGATCTGGATAAAATTTTGAATCATTTAATACGAATAATAACTTTCTTTTGTTCAACCCAATTAAACTATATTATCATGGGCTCACTGTGTACTATTCATCGGCTTTTTGTGGACTGATCAATGGGGTAATACAAACTGACCGGGAAGGTATCCCTCATATTATGCGAATTCGCGCATAGGAAAGATAATTTTGTGCTCCCACTTGTAATTTTTGGGAGCAGTACTCTCCTTCTTCATGCATTGCTTAAAACGTCTTCATGTGATTGTAATTCTCTAGAGAGGTAAGGTTCATGACGTTCTCCTCTCGCTTTTGTATTTTTTATTTTCATAATTTATTGAGTTTACTTATTATTATTGTAACATAATTTTAATTTGTTAAAAAAAGTTAAATCCTAAGTTCTTTAACGATGATTTTTTTATTATTTAATACGAAATTAACAATAACTTTTTTGAGACATAACGTTACAATGCATTATTTCTTTATTTCACTGTACTTTTCTTGCATCGGGTGCGAAAACTAGGCAATATATGAAAGTATATTGCTAACGTTAATGATTTATGAGCATCGTATGGGATGCAGGGATGTAAACATGAAACTATTTGAAATTTTATAATACTCCCTCCGTCCCCAATATATAGTCCCCTTTGGTATTGCAAAAGGATTGAGAATGTTTTTGGGAAAACGAATAATACAACAAAACTTCCTAAAGTGCCCATATGTAATGTGAGTGTTGGTAAACATTACCAATGTTGAAGATGGATACACATTTTATATTCTCCAAAATTAATTGGGGGTATTATTGTGAATGAACAAAAAGAATCATACTAAACATAAAAATAGAAGTATATGTTTGGAACATATGAAATTAAAGAGTCTTTTATATAATTGAAAATTTTTATTTGTGATGATAATTGTACACTGTTATGAATAATAATTGAAGAATAATTATTAGGTGTTATGAATAATTGAGAATAATGTGGTGGTTATGAATTATGAGGAATAATTTGGTGGAGGAATAATTTGGTGGAGGAATAATTTGATAAAAGATGTAATTATTATATGTGAATGACTATTATACCCTTGATGAAATTATGTAATTACGATTGTGCCATTCGAAGTTTTCCTATAAATAGGGCTTCAGTTATTAATGAAATTCATTCCTGAGAATTCCTTCGAATTCATTCTCTCTAAATTCTCTCTATTGTTTCTATACTTTTATAACACGTTATCAAAGACGAGTCTCTAGCCATTTGAGTAATATGAAAGAAGTATGCTACAGCCAGATCTTATAGATGATCTTCTCAGATTTAAAGCTGGATTATTACGAATGAATTAATTCATCCTCATCAATCCTAAATAACTCTCTCTTTGCAAATACATCATTGAAACTTCCTTTGTTCATATTCCTCTCCCACAATTCCTCATTCTACACAACCTCGCCGAGATGTCTGAAATCCCAAAATTGGAAGAATGGAGTCCAAAGAATTTTCCGATCACGTAAATGGATTGCAAGTAAATCTCATCCATGGAATAATTAGAGAAAAAAAAGGTAAATCATATGATTTTATAATATAATAATATATTAAACTATAACATCTATTTTATCGAGATATAAGGAGCATACATTATCAAAATCAAATTTTCTCGACTCCATTATACTCGATTTAACGAGAGTTTCGATTTGACACCAATATTGATAGGGTAATAACTCGTTTTGAAATACATTATTATCAAACTTTCAAAATTTACAAATCAGTACACTAACTTTTGAAAAAGTTACAAAATAGTCCTTAAATATTTTGATATTGATAAATTGAAGTAGAAAGGAAATAATTTTCAATCGTAAAACATTGATAAAATATTTTTGACAATTTTACCTTTGCGAATTGGAATGGACAATTTTACCCTTAGGGTAAAACCGACCTAATTTTGACGACAGTGAAAATGGGATAGAATATTCATGAAGAAATTCTAAATCCATTGATTATATAAAATGGCTTGAAGTCCATTTGAGTTAAAAGATCGGAATATTATTTTAACTCCCGAAGAGTTTAATTACATTATATACTTATTCTAAAAGGATAAATGTGCTCTTGTAGAAGTAATGAGTATTAGTTCTAGAAAAACAAATTTGCTCCCGTAGAAGCAGTTCAATATTTAATTCTCGCACTTTATTTACTGCAATTTAATTACTGCAATACCTCCTACTTGATGATGGGTTCAACCGTCACTAAACGGAAGGTTTTATATATTTCTCGCACTTTATATGCTAAGTGATGGGTAATACCTTCTACTAGCAGATCCTACTGAAGAAGTAGTTAAATATTATGCAATTTAATTCTTGCTATTTAAATTAGTAGATTTATATTTATTGCAATAATTCCCATAAGGTAGGTTCGACCACCTATTGGAGGAAATTTAATTTCTGCAATTTAAATTTATGCACTTTATAGTTTGAGTATATTTCCAATGTGGTGGGTAATACCACACGATTGGTGTGAATATTTCCAATGTGGTGGGTTATACTACACGATTGGTTATAACGAATCCTACTCCAGAAGAAGTAGTTGATCAAATATTCTAATCCTACTACTCAAGTAGTAGACGATGAGAATAAAATTACTTCCCCATATATATACCGAATATTAATGGAGAAAATTGAGTAAGTGGTACTTGAAGTCACCATTGGATAAATAGATGAAAATAAAATGCTCAATAGATCCCATGTTGATAAATCAAAGAAAATATATCGCATGGAGAAATTATATGAAGTAATCTCATCGATGATATGAGATTGTATTAATATGAGAATAAAATGCTCTTGAAGAAGCATAATCACTAGATTTACGTATTTGAATAAAGCCAATATGATATTATTATTACTCCGTAAGAAGTACAAACAAATAAGTGGAACATATTGAGAATATCAAAAGATGGCATTAAACACTCGAAAATATAGAAATGCAAAAAGAATATACATCTTGAATCCATAAATGAGGGATGCGTCTCGAGAGTATAAATACTCAGTAACTCGCCACCATCAACATTAGGATTCATAATGAAATATTTAAAGGATCCGAATTTCTTTTTCGCTGACACCATGGTGCATGGTGACGGACACTGGCTTCCACGATTCTTGAACATATGCATGAAATTTGATGAGTAGTTCATCAACAAGATTTCAGCGTAAATAAGTATTTTTCTCATTTGAATGAGAGATAAACTTATTATTTACACTCGATCTAGAAACGCTAGTAAGCCATCAAAGAAATTATTAATATTCAACAAACCTATTGGTTTGACATGAAAATTCCATCGTACAACGAGGCTATATTGAATATTTCCTCCAAAGGTGTTGTAGCGCCGAAGGACAATGAAAGCATCACTATTATTCATCATATACATCATGCGCTTGTGGATGGATTGCGCTTGTAGCCCCAACCTGCTTTGGACCCATGGTAGAACTGGCTCCACCCGAGTATTAGATCCAACTAGATGGAAAGGTATTACGCTCAAACTCTTATTCCCCATGATTGTGCGGCCATTATAAGTCTAGCTAAAAGTTTGTTGTTGGTTCCTCCAGTATAGTATATTGATTTCTTGTCTCCTAACTCTTTTACAGTCGGTTTGCCATATCCACATATTGGATATGGCCTACCGCTTTAGATCCACCAAGAATACATACGGCTTTTAATCAAGGAGGTAAAGGCTAACTTGTATGAGATGATTTTGATATCTCCATCTCCATTTCCACCTCTATTTTTCTCTTTCAACGAATGAATGATAGATATATAAATCTCTCTATTTAAAGAAAAATTTTCAAACCAATAATTGAGTGCACTATTTACTTTTTGACAAATATGAAAGAGAAAATGCGAGAAAAATTTTAAGTGAAAATGACATATATCTGTTTTGATTGAAAAATAATATATATATACATATATATATCTTAAAATCGAAAAACAATATTTACAATTACAAGAAAAACATTGATCTTCGTTATTACACCGAACTTCCTTATATTAATATGAGAAAATTATTATACTAAAATTTTCTACTAAATTTACAAACAGGATCTTCTAAAGTAAGTTTTTCAAGAGTGAACGCGCTTGTTGATCTTTGAATTTGGCCCATAAGGCCATTAGCTCACCTTGTACGTGTCCACTAGGATGTGTCTCAAGAGCCTGTTGAATATCATCCAAAGGCTCCTTACTCAATCCATCCTTAATGAATGCTATTTTATCTTCTCGATTTCTGGACAAGTACCCCACAGATTTACATCGAGTGTCACATGTCCATCGAGCACACTTGTAGCATCCTCCTAATCTTTTTGCTCTCCGTTTCTTTGAAAAACTACTTTTACCCATACCAGGCATGTATTTAGAAGGAATTGAAACCTCACCAGATAATCGAACCTTTGCTTCAATCAAGCATCGGATATCTTGTGGGATACCCTTATTCATTAGCATCCTTAATCTTTCCAACCTACATCGATAAATCCTTTTTAGGATTTTGATCGGTAGTGATGGATAGTATTTTCGAAGATTTGAGAGCATATGATCCATTATAATGTATAGACCTTTGTTAGGATGAATTTTGCAATAATTTTGATGATTTATTTATAGAATAATACGACGCGTATGAAATAAGACTCCGATTTTAAATAAATAATATGAAGCGTAAGAGCTACGATTTCGGAATTAAATAATAGCCGGATGTGATGCGTATGAGCTGTAACTCCGTGTTTGAACAGTAGTAGACAATAATGTCACTAAAAGATGATGGAATATGTCGGTGAATTGTTTCTATGATAAATCATATTGAGCACTATACAGATACTAGTGAAATCGATATAAGAATTTACTGAACTAGAAGTTCAATAATACTCGTTTGCAAAACCGAACTGACCATCCCGGTTTAAATAATTATTGAAATCAATATTTCAAGTGAAGAATTAAAGGAATTCTTCAATGATTGTTCTCGATAAATGATGAAATCATTACTAGCCAATATTGAGAATAAATCCCAAATATATCTGGAATAAAGGATGAGAAGTATGGGCCCACTCATCCTCCATGTGGACTACTAGATATTATGATATGGATCCACTAGATAGTCACATGTGTATATGATTCGTAATTTGAAATTTACGAAATATTTGCTCACAGTATGAGCATGATTTTGATTTAATGATAAAGCTAGTAAATGTATATCCCAATACTTGAATAAATCCCTGAAGGATTTGAGTATGCGCATACAAGTGGGATATTATATGGCAAATTATTTAAAGTCCTCAAATAAATTGCCGATATCGAGAATAGAATGCAAACGGTCTAAATTCCCATATTAAGGCTGAATGATGAGAACATATATGATTAAAATCATACCAACTGTATGAGTTTTGGTGTTCAATTTTCTCAAAGATGAGGGGAGTATTAAAGGTTGAAAATAATATGTGAAATGCATCATGTTATATCCTCGAAATTGAAATACGAACTTGAAGTTCAAAGATGCATGAAAGGCTATGAACAATCACATATATCAGCTACGATGCTTTGATAAGTTAGCGCGCCAGAAGCGTTGATATTTCCCCAAACATATATATCAAAGCAAATTATAAAAGATGGTCTTAATAACGGAGGCATATGCTCTTGAAGAGTATATAGACATAACTATATTGTGTAATCCTACAAGAGGATTGATAATGAGATATCTCGATAAGTTATGTCGATATGGGGAAAGAAATGAAATTGAAATGTGTCGACACGATATGAAAATGTAGCACTACATATGATCAATGATAATGAAAATATTGAGTGTTTGTTTTCGGTTTTCGGTTAAGCAGATCAAAAACAGAATATATGGAGTGTTTGTTTAGTGGTAAGCTTAGAGTGGATCCTCTTGTGGTGAAATTAGGTAGTGAGGTAGTACCGAAGCGAGATAGCTTTCGTTATTTAGGATCCGTGGTTCAAACCAATGCTGACATAAAAGGTGATGTAAATCACAGGATTAATGTTGGATGGATGAAGTGGAGATGTGCTTCTGGGATTTTATGTGATCGTACTATGCCTTTAAAATTAAAAGGGAAAATTTATAGAACAGTTGTGAGACCGGCATTACTATATGGCAGTGAGTGTTGGGCAGTTAAGAAGGTAGATGAACACAAATTGAATGTTGCAGAAATGCGTATGCTGAGGTGGATGTGTGGTAAGACTAGGAAGGATAAAATTACCAATGAAGATATTCGTGGTAGATTAGGAGTCGCCCCGATTGAGGATAAGATGAGGGAGAACCGATTGAGATGGTTTGGACACATACTGCGGAGACCTGAGAATGCACCCGTGAGAAAGAGTGAGAGTATTAGGGTAGGACATATAAGGAAAGGTAGAGGAAGACCGTTACAAACGTGGATGCAAGTCATTCGTACAGATATGCTTATTAAACAGGTAGATGGGCAACTAGCTTTGGATAGGAAGGCGTGGTATAGCAAAACTCATACCTACGATCCGACGTAGTTCTCATATGGTTCCATACAGCCGACCCCTATCTGTAGGGAATAAGGCTTAGTTTGTTGTTGTTGTATTGAAGATGATAAATGGTGAATGTGAAATCCTTAACTTATGAGATGATGAGATAATGATGACTATTGCTCAAGTTTAAAGATAAGCATGGTGGTCATTATATGTCGCATGCTCATGAAAGTTAAATTACCGATCGTGTGTGTAGTACCGAAAAGGAAATTAAAGGATCGGATGAGCTAAACCCGTGTTTATGAGTACCCTAAAGGGTGAGCTAAACCCCTGGGAATGAAATAACCTATTAAGTGAGTATTAAATGTTAAATGATATATTTTAAATGTTAGTTAGTTATGAAGGTTTACTTATATGTTTACATGTTTTTACGATGAATTTATATGCTTTAAATTGTGTGTTTGGAGATATGTGTTCATGGTGAATATTTTGTAGTTGTGTACGAAAATTGATGCACTCTAAATGAACGAAGAGTATAAAACCAATGTATATGATACTCATACAAATGTATGAAAGATTTTGAAATGCTTAAAGATACTTGTATAAAATACGCGTTGCACTCTTTTTCCTTGACTGAGGTTTTATCCCATTGGGTTTTCCTAGCAAGGTTTTTAATGAGGCAACTTTAAAGGTGTATTCACATGAATAATGTACTCTTTTTCCTTCATTATGGTTTTTCCCTCTGGGTTTTTCCTAATAAGGTTTTAACGAGGCATATTCATGGTATATTGAGAACGATAGGAGAAATTGATACAATGTATCTATTGGATCAAGTTATAATGGAGCTAATGCTTTAGATCCAAACGATGATGATATTGAAATCATTTACCGTAAGTAAAGATATCAGCTTCTCAAGATATGAAATCAAACGGAGCAAATTGCATTCTTTTCCTTCGATCAAGTTTTTTCCCACTGGTTTTCTTGACAAGGTTTTAACGAGGCAAAGACGTGAATACTCATATGCACCGATAGACATCGTGGGGAGCAATGTTTTGATGAAGCAAGATATAACCACTCCAAGCTATCCCGCAATCGGTTTGGAAGTTTTTTTTCCACCGGTTTTTCTCCAAACAGGTCCAGAAGACATTTGTATTAATAGTCATTCAAGGGGGAGTGTTATGAATAATAATTGAAGAATAATTATTAGGTGTTATGAATAATTGAGAATAATGTGGTGGTTATGAATTATGAGGAATAATTTGGTGGAGGAATAATTTGGTGGAGGAATAATTTGGTAAAAGATGTAATTATTATATGTGAATGACTATTATACCCTTGATGAAATTATGTAATTACGATTGTGCCATTCGAAGTTTTCCTATAAATAGGGCTTCAGTTATTAATGAAATTCATTCCTGAGAATTCCTTCGAATTCATTCTCTCTAAATTCTCTCTATTGTTTCTATACTTTTATAACATACACAAACTAATTCCAACACAAATATCATGTTCAGAGTCAATTATTTATGTGATTGTCAATGTTAGACCAATCTACCGAGATGTGATGCATATGTGATTTTCATTTTAAAAAATTGTCATATTTATAAAATTGTGAATTTATAACATTCGTGATTCCCATTGCACGGGTGTTAAAACTTGTTTACTAAAATAACTTTGTGGCAAACTATTCAGAAGACAAACCCACAACATTTTAATTTATCTATTTTATAAAATTTATAAAGTGATATTTGTCGCAAATAGTTTACAAGACATGAGTCATCCATGACATCACCATAACTCTCTTGAACCCTATATAAAGGGGCCAAAGAAGGGGCTGTTTCGTTGCCTCACTAGTTTCATTATATTCTATCTCTCACACACACACGACACACAAAAGCAATATATTCAAATGGATTTCTCAATGAAGTTGTTTACAGTGCTGTCCATCTTGCTCTTTGTTTCCATGGCCGCCGGTTTGAACTCTAATCTCGTTAATACTCGTAGCTTGTTCATATTCAAATATTATTATATAGCTGAAATTTTTTAATTTTTTTAAAGAATAATATATTTCTACCAAATCGGTGAATAATATCGTCATTTGGCAAAAAAAAAAAAATACCTCAACAATCGAACAACATACATTTCCAACTGCCTCTGTGCAAAGTAGATATTGTATAGTATTGTTAAGATTGAACAACTAGATTAGAAACAAACAAGTTGCATGTATCAACGATATAATTGCTTGTTATTTTACGCATCATATTAAATTTAAAATTTAACACTTATAAACTTGTCAGATTGCAAGTTGCGAAATGTTGCTATGGACAAAAGTTATGCAAGTAACATTAATCATTTTTCAATAGATTACGCATTTTGTAATTTCGTAACAGTATTTACATGTATTGATTGGATAGATATGGGTAATCCACTGGTCGTGGACGCACAAAGTCACGTACAATGTAACCAGACCGAGTGTAGTGCAGCTTGTGGGTCAATCGGGTTGACTGGATGTTGCCCATGTTGTTTACAGGATGGACCCTGTACTTGCAGCAAGAGGCCAGGTTGCCCATGTAAGTACTAAATTAATAAAAACTTTGGTGCCATTTTTAGCACTTTCAAGCTTTTCTAGTTAAATTTTTTTCTGTTGTATAGTTGAAAGCAAACTTATTGTTCTTATTATCTGTAGATTTTATAGTACATGTCACTGTTTGAACTCAAGAAAGCTAATAATTTGATAAACACGACCCTTTATATTATTATTATTATTATTATTATTATTATTGTTATTGTTGTTGTTGTTGTTGTTGTTGTTCTTGCAGATCTCGTTCAAGTAGAAATTCCTAATCCCAAAGACATGATGATCAAGGAACCAGTTGCTTGATGCTATCAATCAGTGTGGTGCATCAACATTTGAATTTTAACTTTATATATTATGTATGAGTCTAATAAAATGTCGATCTCTGCTCTGGGATCGACTACGTTAATGGCTTCACAGTGAGATTACTTACATATAAGTGATATAATAAGTGAGGCTGCTTGTATATCTGCTTCTATGGCTTTAATAAATTGTAGGCCTCTTCAAATGCTATGTTTATGATTTCAATATTTAGATGTCGATGTAAATCTTCTAATTTCATTATGACATCTGAAAAGGAGATGAACATGAACAAGAATAGTGCTAATCAAATTTTCGAGCATAGAAAATTTGGGAAGTAATTAATAAATAATGTTATTAAATATATAATTATTGGATTCGAGGAAATAATTAAATATTATTTTGGCAAAAGATTAATATCAACCAGGCTAGGCCAAGTAAAATTCAATCGTACCCAAGTCCAAACACGGCCCCACAGTCCGTGTCAAGTCAGAAGGGAGATGTATGGCAACGTTCGTGGGTGGGCTTTTGGCCCACCTAGTAGCATACATAGTACTTTCTTTGCCTAAGATTATTGGTATGATCATTTGTGGCTCAAATTCAATTGCCAAACTTGAGTATTATAGATCATGTTTAATTTTTCCTTATTTCCACTTATGTTTTCAAGTGTTTTATATTTTATACAAACAAGTTTTCCTTGATTTGGATATAGTTTAAAAAAAATTAAATTTACCACAATTATCTGCTCAATCAAATTCATTACATTCATTTGTAGGGACCACACGAATATTGGGTAAAAGGAGACTATTTCTTCAACTATTTTCCAATGGAGTTTTGGTAAAGCTACGCTCACATTCTCTTATTTCTACATTCATTTAACTAAAAACTAGAAAAGATATTATTCTTGCAAGTTGCTCAATAACGAATACGATATTATCAATTGAAATTTGCACATCACTTAGCCATTTAACTAGATAATTAAACAAATTCTGCAATATTTTTATTTAATAGTCCTGAAATAGCTCCTAATCGCTAATATGGAACAAGTAAAGTGTTTAAATAGAAAAATAATAACCTAATCTAATAGGAATTAAATCTAAACTTTTATTCATATTATCATATATGTGACACTATTATCACGATTAAACTAAAATATAAAAGATTTGAAGATAAATACGAGAAAAGATAATAGATAATTAAAGAAATAAACTATCCTAATTAATAGCAATCTCCAATCTCTATCATTCTACTCGGTTATAGAAGATTTCGTCGTCGTTGAATCTTTGTATAGCCCTCCAACCTATCGCAAAACGTAAGACGATCTTAAATTGACCAAATATCTCAACTGACGTTATCTATGCATCCTCATGTAGAAGCACCCAAATACCCAATAAGCCGACCAATTGTGTTATCAAGTCTACCCTTTTATGCTTATCAAAGCTATACAAGACTAATTGTGTAATCCGCAAATTAAGATTAATTGGAAAAGTTAATTATCTTCAAGCACCCAATCTTCTCTTTGGAACATAAAAATTTCAATCGTTCAACTTTACAGATTTTAAGATAAGACTTGTCATTGGGATCCACGAAGTGCTCAATCCTTGTCTTTTCGTTTCATTAACAATTGTGTTGGTAGACTCTGAATTAATTTTACTAGAAGTACCAGCTAGTTCCATATGTCTGTTGAAAAGCGGCCACCTCTGACCCAAATGTATCAATAACTACACAATCGATAACTGTTTTTCTTTTCTAGCGACGCTAGCTTGATTGTCTTAAAAAAAAAAAGCATTGACCTCGGTCATCGATAGACTCTAAATTACCGGATTCTTCGTCTCGAACCTTGTCAACTATTAGATTCGCGATTAATCTCACCATCGCTATAGTATCACCAACTCGTAATTCACACACATTATGAACACCACCTCGTGTCTCAAGCTTATTGTTGAAAAGATCAACCTATCCGACCATCCATTGTGCTAAAGTCTTCAATTGTTTGCGAATTTGTATTAGTTGATCTCTAAGCGTCCAATGTCAACTTTGACATTATGGCATCTAATCTATCCTCCTCGACACAATCATCGAGAGTGTAGACTATGCTCTTACCAACTAATAAGAGCGAAGCGTAGACGATAGCAAATATTGGATTATAAATGGGAATTTGTGCAAGAATTAACAATTTAGGAATACTTGGCAAAACATATATCGAACATATAAGAAAAAACGCGATGGAGCAAGACAATATAAAAATTAAATAGAAGACATATTATAGACAACATCGAACATAATTTACATTACTGATTAGTCATCCATTAAAAACACTTGAGCGTTTTATAAGGGGCCATAAATGGAAGGAATTCTCACAAACTTGGAAACTTTGGTTAGAGTTTTGTAATTTTGCTAAAACTTAACTCTCCCTCTTTTCTTTTATTTTTTTTTATTTTTTTAAAATAAGGCACTATAAATTCTCTTGTAACGACTAAATTTTCTACCTTGAACTATTTCCCGATAGTGCTTCTACGACGAAATAATTAAAAAACACTTTTCAAAACCAAATATCTATAGTTGGAAAAGATATATAAAATTTCTTGTAGTGTACTTGAAAAGGAGTTCAATTGGACTTCTCGATGAGGTAGTTTGCAGTAGATATATAAACTTTGATCAGGGTTTTGTAATTTTGCTAAACTTAACTACCCCTCTTGTTGTTTATTTACTTGGTTGCGTGTTCAAACTCTAGTCTCTTTATCATCATCTTCCTCATGTTTATTATATATGTGGCTTCGATGGTCTGATTTTTATTCTAGATCTTCAGAAAAGAATAATGGCAATAATATGTTGTCCATTGTGTTCCAACTATATATCATTTTGAGACGACTATCGAACAACATATGTTGTACAATTGTTTTTCTACAACATATTGGCTCTATACAGAATAACAATTTTGACATGTATTAATTTGACAGATATGGGTGGTCGATCAGTTGTTGATGCACAAGCTTTACCTATATCATGTTACAAACGTCTTTACTATATAGCTTGTGGAACATTTGGAATGTTTGGATGTTGCCAAGGAGGTATTGGGCCATGTTTTTGTACTCATCTACGTCCTTGCCAAGCATGTTATTTATACCATTGTCTGTATTCGTTCAAAATATCTATAGTTGTATTTTTCTATTGGCTAGAAATTTATTTCTAGCTTATATGATTTTTCATACAAGTATTTTGATTTTGTAATGTTGACATTTATAGATTTGGCAATCATGGATAAATCATCTGTGGTGATGGATACGAAAGATGAATCATATACGTAGTGATTTTAAGGTTTGTGATGAAGCATGTAAAACTTTGGAGAAAAAGGTGATGCATAATGCATTTGTCGCACCACACCCAGTGGCAGGTCTAGAGTTATGGTTTAGTGGGGACAAGATTGGCACACGACTGTGGAGTTTTGCGAGGGTTCGTGGGCAGCGTCCCAATTTTTTTTAAAAATATAACATTGATAACATAAATTTTATATTAATAGAAAATATCTAAAGTGTACTCTATCCTAAAAAATTTTCGGATTTATAAGATATGAAATGAATACCGAAATCAAAAATACAATATATATTTATTTATAATTATTCCCTGGGGCTTCTCGTACTTTGGAAAATGAATATGTAGTAGTCTCATTATCAATTCCTTTCAATGCATCTTTCTCAACTCTACGATTACCTACAGGGATTTGTGATGACCTAAGACAGATTGACGACCGATTCTTGTGGGGTGGTGATGGTGCTCGTTGACGGATGTGCTGGTTAAGTTGTAGTGAGCTATGTCGACCTAAAGTGACGGGAGGTTCGGGATTCCTTGACCTCGGGCTTTTTAATCAAAGTTTAGTGGCTAAGCAGGTTTGGCGGCTTTTAACCTGCTCGGGGTCTTTGGCTACCCGTGTCTTGAAAGACAAGTACTACCCGGATGGGTCTATCTTAGAGGGTCGACCAAAGAATGGTTGTTTTATGATCTGGCAAAGTTTCTTATAGAGTCGGGAGATTATTTTACGGGGCGCTTGATGGAGGTTTGGGAATGGACAAGACATCAAAATTTTTTAGTACCCTTGGCTTCCGGATGAGATTCACTAGCGGGGTTCTCACCCTTCCCATGGTGCGTTTGGAGTTGGTTTCTGGTCTTAGGTTGCCAGGTGGTGGGTGGAACAAGGCGGTTATTAAGAATTCCTTTTGGAAGGTAGATCATGTTCATATTTTGGCGATTCCTTCTCATGATGGATCGATCCAGTAGAGATAGAGTGATTTGGGAAAAGAAATAGTTGGGGGTATACACGGTAAGTAGTGATGATTGGGTGGCGGTGGATGATACAATTGGTAATGTCGTGAATCACGTGTTAGGATCGGTTGTGGAACTCAGCACACAATTACAACTGAAATAGAAATGAGAAAAATGAAAAACACCAGATTTTACGTGGAAAACCCCCAAATTAATTCGGGGTAAAAACCACGGGCAAACGGTAGAAGGATTTCACTATCGACAAAAGGATTACAACAACTTCTCTCTAATATAAGGAGAGTACAATTGACGATAACCTCTCTCTTATAATAGGAGAAAACACTCTCTCTTCGATAAAGGAAAGAACACGAATTACTAGGAGAAATCTCACACCTTGTTTTCTCTCTAGTTCTCTAAACCTATCTCTCTTTATCTCTAATTGTTGAGATTACAAAGGATTTGTAACTCACTACAAGGGATTACATGAGGCTTGTAATTCAAGAATGGGATGCAAAGAATGAGAATTCATTTGCCAATTTATAGAAATAGAGAGGCGGTGGAGATGGGGTTGGTGGCTCACAATTTTTGACCATTCCTCTTTTTTTTTTTTTTCTTTCTTCTTGGTCAAAGGTGGTGGCTTTCACCTACCTTCATTCTCCCACTTGAAAGTCACCTTTTGTACCAATCCTTTTACCCTTTCTACCCTTGCCATATTCATGCTGCTCACGTCTCTGCTAGGCCAATAGAGGATCGACACAATACAAACTTGTCATTGTTGACTGTTTTGTAAACATATCCGCTAGGTTGTCTTTCGTATGGATTTTCTGAATATCCACACTTCCTTCTTCCACCTTCTCACGAACAAAGTGATACTGAACCCGAATGTGTTTCGTCCTTGAATGAAATGCTGGATTCTTTGCCAAATGCAAAGCGCTCTGACTGTCACAAAATAGAGTAATCTTCTCATGTTTGTGCCCAAGCTCTTCCAATAACATTTGCAACCATATTGCCTCTTTCTTTGGCTTGTGTAGTCGCCACGATTCTCGCCTGCTGCTGACGAGCCACGATAGACTGCGCTTGAAACCCAACTCATCGCTTCCTCCAAAGAAGAGTAAACACATAACCTTTGTGGTGGATTTGCTTTTATCAAGATCACTGCGTAATCCGAATCAACATAGCATTTGACAATAAATCGATCCTCCATAACATAATGCAAAGATCTGAGGTACCCTTGATATATCTCGGGATCCTCTTCACAATATTCCAATGCTCTCTACCAGGATTCGCCATGTACCGACTAACCGCTCCCACTGCTTGTGCAATGTCTGGTCTGGTACAAACCATAGCGAACATTAAACTACCCACTGCTGATGCATACGGCACTCGAGACATCTCCATCCTCTCCGCTTCACTGCTAGGACTCATACTTGAGGATAACTTGAAATTAATAGGAAGAGGGGTAGAGATTGGCTTACAATCTTGCATATTGAAGCGTCGCAAGATTTTCTTCAAGTAATTCTTCTGAGAAAGCCAAATCTTCCTATTATTTCTGTCTCGGTAAATTTGCATCCCTAGAATCTTGTTTGCTGGTCCCAAGTCCTTCATTTCAAACTCCCTAGCCAATTGAGCCTTTAATTCTATAATACGATCTTTGTTGGGGCCTGCTACCAACATGTCGTCAACATACAACAGTAGAATAATGAAATCACCATCACCAAATCTCTTGTTATAGACACAAGGATCTGCATTCAATCTGTTGTATCCAAGGCTCGTGATGAAGGAATCAAATCTCTTATACCAACATCTCGGCGCCTGTTTGAGACCGTATAGAGATTTGTTCAACCTACAAACCAAGTTCTCTTTTCCTTTTTCTTCGAAACCATCTGGTTGGAGCATAAAAATTTCTTCTTCAAGCTCTCCATGAAGAAATGCAGTTTTCACATCCAACTGCTCCAAGTACAAATCAAATGTAGCACACATCGCAAGAACCACTCGAACTGTTGTCAGTCGAACAACAGGAGAAAATATTTCGTTGAAATCAATACCTTCTTTCTGAGCAAATCCTTTCACCACCAATCTAGCACGATACCGCTCCACTTGGTCATTGCCATCTCGTTTGATCTTGTAGACCCATTTATTTCCGATGGCTTTCCTTCTATGTGGTAGTGGAACAAGATCCCAAGTTTTATTCTTATGAAGAGCTTCCATTTCTTCTTGCATTGCTGTCATCCACAGAGAAACATCTTGACTCTTTATAGCCTCCATGAAAGTTGATGGCTCCCCATCCTCTGTTAGTAGACAGTATGCAATGTTACCCTCCATAATATAATCTGAGTGCCAAGCTGGTCCTCTTCTCTCCCGAGTTGACCGTCTAACTTGTGGAGTTACAAACTCAGCTTGCTCTTGTTCTTCGTGCTCTGGTACTGCTTCAGAAGAATCTAGAACTTCTTGTTCTAGTTGATCTTCAACTTGGACTACAGTAGTCTCTGGTTTCTCCTTTGAAATGCTATCATCACTTTGCACCTTATCTTCTGCAAATACAACGTCCCTGCTGATTATAACCTTGTGGGCAGTGGGATCCCACAGGCGATACCCCTTAACACCATCAAAGATACCCCAAGAAAATGCATTTCCTGGATTTCGGATCCAACTTTGATGTTTCTTGGGCGTTGTACATAGCATACGCAGAACTTCCAAATGTATGCAAGCGAGAATAATCAGCTGGCTTCCCCGTCCACATCTCCATAGGAGTCTTCAGATCAATTGCGGTTGATGGTGACCGATTGATCACATAACAGGCGGTCTTGACTGCTTCAGCCCAAAACGATTTGGCAAACCCTGCAGTTTTCAACATCGCTCTTGTCCTTTCTAACAAGGTTCTGTTCATCCGCTCTGCTACTCCATTTTGTTGTGGAGTGTGTGCCACCGTAAATTGCCTTTTGATACCTTCTTGTTTACAGAAGTTATCAAATTCATCGCCAGTATATTCTCCTCCATTATACGTCCTCAAACACTTGATCTTTTTCTCGATTCAAGTTCAACCAGCGCTTTGAAGATTTTGAAAACTTCAAACACATCCGACTTCTTTCTAATTGGATACACCCAACATCTCCTGGAGTAATCGTCAATAAATGATACAAAGTATCTAGCACCTCCTAGGGACACAACCGGTGCTTGCCAAATGTCAGAGTGAACCAACTCAAGTATAGCTTTACTTCTAGCAGTCGAACTGCTGAATTTCAATCTGTGCTGCTTACTGGTAACACAATGCTCACAAAATGGTAAAGATACCTTTTTGAGCCCTGGAAGAAGCTTTCTTTCTGAGAGAATTTTCAAACCTCGTTCAGACATGTGGCCAAGTTTACGGTGCCACATCATCGTCACGTCTTCTCCCGAATTCACCGTCGCAGTTGACGCTTCTCCTTCTTGTTGTGTTTAGCCTTTAAGCATGTACAGTTCTTTGCTATCTTTTCTGCTTTCATCACCACAAGCGCGCCTTTAACAATCTTCATGATCCCATCTCGAACATGGGTATTACACCCAATACTATCTAATTGTCCCAGTGACAATAGATTTTTCTTCAGGCCTTTCACATGTCGCACCTCTGGATGGTGCGAACAGTACCATCATACATCACCAATTTGATGGTACCAATACCAGCAATCTCCAAGGCATGATCGTTACCCATAAACACAGATCCTCCTGAGATAGGTTCATATTGGTGGAACCATTCTCTCCTAGGGGTCATATGCCATGTAGCTCCCGAATCCAAAAGCCACACGTCGGTGAACCTTCTTCTGCCTTCAACAACTGTCATTGCTTCGCTGTATAATATCTCGCCCTCATCCGATGTATTCGCTACACAACCCTGAGCATTTAATGTCTCAGGCCGTTTTCCTTTTGCTTCCTCAATCTTCTTGAGCTGCCAACACTCCCTTTTGTAGTGCCCCTTCTTGCCACAGTGATGACACTTGACATTTTTCTTACTTCTCGACTTTGATCTACTCTGATTTTGACTCCCACTGGGGCCACGTTCCGTTGATCTACCTCTCGTCACCGTTAGAGCTTCGCCTCTTTGTGAGCTCCCAATTCTGTCTTCTTTATTTTTGCGCCGACTTTCTTCTTCAAGAACCGCAACTGCAATATCGTCAAAGACTAATATCTCCAAATTGTTGGTCAAATTGATGATGAGTTGATCATACGAATCAGGTAGACTCTGAAGTAGAATTTCGGCACGTTCACCCGTCTCTATATTATGCCCCATTGTTGTGAGCTGTGAAAATAGAGTGTTCAGGGTGTTGATGTGGTCTGTCACCGAAATTGACTCCATCATCCGAAGGGTGTATAACTTCCTCTTCAAGAAGATCTTGTTGTGTAGTGATTTGGCCTCGTACAATTTTGTGAGAGTATCCCAAATCTCTTTGCCGTCTTTTTCTCCGCTACACTTGACAATACTCAGTCGCTAGTGCTAGATGTAGATTAGCAATAGCATTGCCATCCATCTCGCTCCATTTATCATCAGTGATATCGTCGGGCCTTTCTCCAATTGCCGCCAAGCAGTTATCTTTTCTCAATACTGCTTTTATTCTCATTTTCCACAATGAGAAATTATTTCCATTGAATTTCTCTATTTCATATTTCGTCGCCATTTTTATAGGTGCCTCTTTTCCACTAACTGGATCTGATCTTAGCACGAACTCGGCTATAGATCTAGTGATTTTCTCAAAAAATCGTTTCTGATGTGGAAGATCAGTCTATGCTGCAACCACAGAGCATACTAAGAATTTAATGAAAAATCACAACCAAAGCTCTGATACCACTTGTTAGGATCGGTTGTGGAACTCAAAGACACAATTACAAGTGAAATAGAAATGAGAAAAATGAAAAACACCAGATTTTACGTGGAAAACCCCCAAATTAATTCGGGGTAAAAACCACGGGCAAACGGTAGAAGGATTTCACTATCGACAAAAGGATTACAACAACTTCTCTCTAATATAAGGAGAGTACAATTGACGATAACCTCTCTCTTATAATAGGAGAAAACACTCTCTCTTCGATAAAGGAAAGAACACGAATTACTAGGAGAAATCTCACACCTTGTTTTCTCTCTAGTTCTCTAAACCTATCTCTCTTTATCTCTAATTGTTGAGATTACAAAGGATTTGTAACTCACTACAAGGGATTACATGAGGCTTGTAATTCAAGAATGGGATGCAAAGAATGAGAATTCATTTGCCAATTTATAGAAATAGAGAGGCGGTGGAGATGGGGTTGGTGGCTCACAATTTTTGACCATTCCTCTTTTTTTTTTTTTTCTTTCTTCTTGGTCAAAGGTGGTGGCTTTCACCTACCTTCATCACGGCTGACAACTTGCCACCGCAAGTTAGACATTTTATGTGGCACATCTGGCATAGGGCCTTGCCTAACATGGATACTTTTCGTAGTCGACATGTCAATCGGTTGTGACCTACTCTCGATGTGGGGCCCTTGAGTCAAACCTCTACATTTTCTTCCGGAGTGGCTGGGTCAAACGGCTGTGGGTGGAGTTTTGTGTATGGGAAGTAATGAAAATGTTGGTTGCACAGGAGGTTACCGGAGTTATGGGGGATCTTGTGGCGCGTTTACACCAATCCCTATTGGCTAGTGTTTTGGAGATTCTCTGTATGGAATTGGTGGCTATATGGCAAGATCGTACTCGGGTAGTGCATGGTAGTGAAGCTCGACACGAGGCCGAGGTTGCAGCCACTAGTTTGGTTGCCTTGATTGAGTTTCAGTATGTGCAATCAAACAGACAGCAACTGGATGTAGGAGAAATTGTTAGGAAGTGGGAGTATGGGGGCATGGTGGCGAGAGTGGACTCGTGTTGAGTACGGATGCGACTATGCGATCGGATAATGGTTTGGTGGGTTTGGGTGGTGCTCTGCTCATGGAGGAATGAGTGATTGAAGTGGCATTTGCGGGGCAATGTCGGGGACACTTCTCTGCCGAGGCTACTGATTTGTTGGCTATGAAAGAAGGAATGCACTTTGCTCGTGCTAAGGGATTCCGGATTAAGCATGTGGAGCGTGATGCGTTGCGGGTAATCCAGAGCTTGGCATCTTCGAGTACTTTTTCACCTCTTGGCCTATTAGAGCAGGATGTACGCCTTCTGTTTTTGAGTGACCAGTGTGGTTCTTGTTGTCATGCATGTTTCGTGTTCATGAAATATGATAGCCCATGGCTACTCTTGTCTTTCAATCTTCTAGAGATTGTAGTTGGACTGAGTGTATTCCACGCTGTATTGCCCCTTATGTCTTGTGAGGGTTCTTTAATTAATACAAGTCCTTCGTAAAAAAAAAAAAAAAAAAAACTTAGAACTTTGAGCCCATGATGCATGGTCTACAAAGATGTGATAGGATCATACGAATTTACATGTACATTATTAAACCCATGATGAACGGTCATACAAAGATGTCATAGGAATGCCTACATATACAACATTGTGCTTATCTCAAATTCTTGATTGTGCATCAACTTGGAATTGGCACATATGTTACCTCTTTAGTTAATTATTGTTATTGTTATTATTTTTCTTTTTTTAATGAGATTTTTTTAATTATTAAGGGCCCACTAAATTGGAAATTTCACTGAAGACAAATTTGCGTGAAGACAAATTTGCGTTGCCTGTGATTTTTGTGTCTCGATTTTTTGGTAAGAACAGCCCTAGATAATTCCAGTCTAGATTTTATTAAATAATTGGTCATTTCAAATATATATATATATATATATATATATATGTATTAAAAAAAAGAGACAACATGAAAAGGACTTCTATATCTAGATATTTTTTCCCCATTGTGACTAATCAATTATCATCAGTTTCCCCAAATATTAACTATGACTCGACAATTGCCTAAATTGTAGAAATTTAAATTGTTTAGTTGAATAAATGTTTATTAATTTTAAATGTAAAATAAAATAGAAGTAGGATGTAATAATTATGTGAAGTGTAAATGGAGTCATTGAAAATGATTTTTAGACTTTAACGTCTATTTTCTAAATATAATACCACATGAATTATACACTTATATATAATTGGCACATGGACCGGATTGAAACATTGATAATTGGGAATGCTCAACTTATGTCACCTTCTTCCATAAAGTTTCATACTTCTTAACTAGATATTTTCTCAATCTATCTACTTATCTGTCTATCTATCTATTTATCATACAAGGTATTAATTTTTTTTTTTTTTTTATCAAAAAAAATTTTTCCTATAAAATTTCTTTATTTTTAATTAAATAATCTTATCGTTATGTCTTAAAAATTAAAAGTCCTTATTGTTTTCTAATGGAGAACCGTCATTTTATCCTCTTACAATGCATGATATGGTGTGTAACATAACTTAAAGGAATTATGAGGAATCTGTCATCGTGAAACCTATCAAGAATCATCATTTTGTTTTTCTTTGCTTTTTAAGATTGTGTGGAACCTGGCATTGTGAAACCGGCCATCCAAGTGTGTTCCTTCCAACTAATTGCCCCCTATTTTTCTCTTTCTTTATGTCTCTATAGTTGTAAACATTGCGAACAATGCTTAGGATGGGTTTGGGGCCGTGTGAATTGCATTTTTGCTTGTTCGTTATTGTGTGCTTTTCACCAAAAAAAAAAAAAATTTGCTTGTGTGCTTGTGTGTTTGTTTTGGTTGGATAGCATTGCTGGCTAATGATATAACTATTAGAAATTGTTGTGATATATGACCTGAATGCAATGCTGCAACATGTTAGCCGGATGATTTTGGTTAGGTTAGCTTTTTGGGTTGAAATACTGAAAGATTTTTGCAACTGGGTCGGTTGGTTAAATTTATGACTTGTTATTAGTTATGAGCCTAGACTACATCACATCTTTTGAACCGTATCTAAAGAGATAATAGTTTGGGAGTGGTTGAGCCGTGAGAGTGGCTAGATGGGAATGCTTTTATTCCATGCACGCAGGTTAAAATTGTGTGAAGTGTTCTTGGCTGAAAGTATAAGCTAGGGAATGACCAATGCTAGGAATCTAATCCCCGTGCACTAATATTACTCATTAGGTGAATATCTTATACCTCTCTTCATAGCCTTTTTTACTTGAGTAATTATGTTTGAAGGGGTCTCTTAAAACCTGTTGCCCTAAGGTCATCTGTCATGGGAGTCATTGACCTAAAGCTCACTACAAGGGTCATCTAGAAAGTTTAAGAGAGAGAGGTCTCTTGCACATAAGATCCAAACTAAAAAAGAGCCCAAAAAAAAATTCAGTTTGGGGATTAGATAGCCAGTTTGAGTTCCTAGTAGAGACTCGAAGGTTGAGGCGTTTGAAAAAGCAACAAAAAAACAAGGAAAAAAAAAGAAGGAAAAGGAAGAATAAGTGCAAGCCTTGAAAGCCACGATCATTGGTTCGACCCAACCAAACCCGAGTGGGAAAGAATGAGCTTATTGAGTGTAATACATAGTTATCACTTCGGGAATGAGTTAATATGTTAGCAATGGATGTCTGAATCCCACAAGAGGGTGAGGAAAAAGAATTGACTATCATGGGTTGGGAATGAACCAACCGAATACATGTGATGGAAGTTGATTAGTCTTTTGATTTGAAAAGTTAGCATGGTTAGAGTCAAATGTTGATATGTGGGCAACATTGCGTTCTTTTCATTGATCATGTGGATTTTCAAACATAAAGTTAATAAGGCAATCTATTTGACTGTTATTTAAGTGTTATTACAATTTTTATACTTGATGTTTGTGTGATTGTTTTTAGATTGTTTTGCTTGAGAACTAGCAAAACTTAGGTTTGAGGGAATTTGATGAGTATGTTTTTAGTATACATTTTTCTATTTAGTTTTATTCTATTATTAGTCCACTTTTTGTATTTTTATTATAATGATTAATATTTCCTGTTGTTTTCCTTTGTTAGGTCTTAAAAGAAAAAAATAGATAATCTTTTACTAATGGGCCTAAGCCCACTAGCAGTTAGAGGGGAGGGCGGTGGCAAGAGTGAGGGAAATAAAGAGTACTGCTTGCGGCTGATTTCGGAGGGTGGCATCCGGAATGGGGAAGAAAAAGACGAGAACACGTGACGGGAATTGAGAAAATGGAGGAGTGACAGCTCGTGAATATAAAGGAAGCAACCTTGATTTTTGTGGGGTTATTTCTCCAATGGTTACTTTTATTTAATCATGTTTTTCTAATTTCCTTGAATCAAGGGTTATGATGAAATCCTATTTGACTATATGATTTTCTGTTCACAATTTAATTCTATTTATGCGCGATTGACGTTTACGGTTCGATCTTTTGCTGATTGATTAAATTTAATTACTTTCATCACTTCTATTATTTGGTAATTGCTTGGCATTGGTTTAATTAATCAGAACTTGTGGCTTTAAAGTTTAAATGATTATCTTTGATTTATCATGAGATTACAATTGGATTCGATACATCGAATACTTGGGCCATTGATTTTTTGGATTCTTTGTTTTCTTTAATTGAATTACTACGAAAAATGCTTTGTTAGTCTATTGGAAGAGGTGAAGAGGAGCCAACATTAGAATTTATTAATTGGGCTTAGTTGATAAATTTATGGGTATACAATAGATTGATTTCGACTTGTCAGTCGAACTTGTGAAATAAATGGTAATTAGAGAATTGCTTGGTTAAATAGTGGTGGATTCCGAAACCTTAGTTATTTTAATCATCTTGATATTTGTTTTAATTATTTAGCTTAGTTTCTCTACTACTACTAGTATTTTTGATTAATTGAAAATATGAAAATCAAATCTTTTCATTAGTTTAGTGTATGAGTTTATTTGGATTAAATTATAATTTTTAAGTTCCCAGTCCCTGTGGGTTCGAACTCGTTGCTTATTAAATCTATATTCCATTCGATTGATGCGCTTGCGAGTTATTTAAAATTTAACCACACACATGTATGTTTCACATGAATTTATTAATAGATATACCTTATACGCATTAACTCATGCTAAGTTGGTCATTTATTGGGATGTGGGTTAGCTGCACTCTCGGGCGAAAGTATTCCTTGTTATCATTCAAAAATCTAGATCTATATATAAATAAAAACAGTCTTTTTTCCCTCCTAAACGCATCCTTAAATTTTCCCGCCTATTAAATTTTCTTAATATAAACTTCTATCTATATATAGAATAATTTATATATTATATATGGAAAATGAGACTTTTTCTTATTATATTTGTTATTACCGTAAATCTGTTTTCCCATTTAAAACAAACTTTTTTTTTATTTTTTCTTTCCTAATCCATAATTCATATCCAACTCTCTTTTATTTTTTCCCTAATATATTAATATTAATGTATATAGATTTTATTTAATTATTTCTACCCTATTTTACCAAATCTCATAATATCGAAATACTCTCTCTATCATTTCCTCTGCTTTTTTTTTCATTTTCAACATATAAAAAATAATAATTTGTTATTCTATTTTACTCGACTTGATGAGAACTTTAAAACAAGTATACTGTCAATATATAATTTTTTTTTTAAAAAAAATTAAATTTACCGCAAATATATAAATTAGTGTCCAACTGAAATATAAATTGATATTAATATAGATTAATGACTACTGATGTAATAAGATTAAAAAATTTTGATAATTTGTTATGATACTTAATTGATGTTTGTGCGTAAAATTCAAATATAATGAGATGTCTCATTATATTTGCACTTTAACATCCAAACTTCAATAACAAATTACAAATTTAATTTTTTACCTCGTTCGCTTTGGTTATTATCAGTTGTAATTTAATTTACTGGAAAAAATATTATATATTTATCTTTCAAATATTACAAATTTCAATTTATTTTTATTTTTTCTTTCAAATATTCAATTCAATTTATAGGTTTATGTATTTAACAATATAAGAGTGTTCCAAGAATTGGAATGAATTTTTAATCGATCATGTTTTCATAATTTTCAGTATTTAAAAAAATTATTTAAAATTACTGATTTCACTAAGATTTAACTTTTATGCCATACAAAATTACCATTGATTAAATTTTTACACAAAAGTTCAAATAAAATTTTAACATTAAAATCAAAAATAAGATCGAATCATACTTAATTAATTTTAGAAATAATTAACTATTTTTCTAAATAATTAGCTAAGAAATAAAAATTAATTAAAATTAATAATCTCGCTAAGATTAAATTTTTTTTTGCAATAGAAAATTAGAATTCATTAAAATTTTACACAAAAATAACAAAACTTACCACGTTGGCTTTGAGTTAGAAACAATTCCACCGCTACGATCCCCAATTTGTACTAAAAATATAAAAATTAGGTTGGACCCAATAATTAATTTTAGAAACAATCAATCATTTTTATAAATAATTAGCTAAAGAATAAAAGTAAATTAAAATTAACGATTTTTATAAAATTTAATTTTTTGTGTGATGAAAAATTACAATTCAATAAATTTTTACATAAAAATTAAAATAAATGTGTAACATGAAAATTTAAAACTTAGCTTGGACCCTTTTATTGATTTTAGAAACAATTTATTATTTTCAAAAATAATAATTAGCTAACAAATGAAAATTAATAATAATTAGCGATTTCAGTAAGATCTAATTTTGGTAGGATAAAAAATTACAATTCATTTTATTTTTGCATAAAAATTCAACGAAACATATAAGATCAATTTTTTTAATTAATCATTCAATTATAACATTCAATTGAATATATATTTATATCTTTTAAATTCCACGATATCTTTTTAATTATAAGATACTTTTAAAATTAGATTCATATAATTCTTAAAATCATGGCTATCAAGTAAATTATTTTTGCAATAAGTATTTTTTAGAAATAATTAACTGAAATAAAAAAATTAAATATAATTATTTAAACTATTATTAATTAAAATAATAAATTTTATTGCCAATATTTAGCTAGACACGGGTTTAGTGGATAAAGATTAATCAAGATTAATTACATTATTAAAGGGGAAAATATAATTGATTTTAAAAATAAAAAATCATTAAATTGCTGTGGATTTTCCCTGAAAAATGAAAAAAAAATCCTTTAAATTGTAATATATCTTTTAAATTATAAGATTTCTTCAAAATTAAATCGATACAATTCTTAAAAGTGATGATATTAAAATGGTTATTTTATAAAAAAAATTAATTATTTTCATAAATAATTAGCAAAAAAATAATTAATTAAATATAATTCTATTACAATTAATTAAAATTAATTATACTATTACGATTTAATCGGACTTGGTTTCAAAGGGCGAAAATTGATATGGTTTCGTTGGATGAAAATTAATCAAAATTAATTATATTGCTAAAACAGAAAAATAGCATTAATTAAAAAATAAATAACAATTAAAATTAATTAGATTGCAATGGTTGACTAGATTTTTCCTAATTTTCCTAGAAAATGAAAGATATCTTTTGACATGCACGATGTCATGTGAATTATAAAATACCTTTAAAATTAGATTCATTCAATTCTTAAAAATGCGACTAAAAAATTAATTATTTAGAAATAATAAATTATTTTTATAAATAATTAGCTAAAACAAAAATTGAGTATATTACAATTAATTATATTTTTTACATTTAATTGGGTATATTTTCAGTGGCAAAAATTGAGATAGTTTTATTAGACAAAAATTAATCAAAATTAATTAGATTGCTACGGGGGAACATCAATTGATTGCTAAAAGGGGGAACATAAATATTTCAAAAAATAAAAAATAATAAAAATTAATTCGATTGCTACAAGGAAGAAAAATGTGCTTGCAAAATTAATTTAGCTTTTTACGTATTTTAAAATAAAGTTAAGTTAACACCTATAAGATTTTTAATTCTTAGAATTGGGGTGTTACATCTTATTGTAAAGTAAGTCGACCGATATTATAATGATTATTATAGAAATAATTAATTCTTTTCCTAAATAATTAGCTAAAAATAAAAATTAATTAAAAATAATTCTATTACAATTAACTAAAATTAATAATACTATTACAATTTAATTAGACTTGCTTTCAATGGGCAAAAATTGACAAAATTTCATTGGACGAAAATTGATCAAAATTAATTATATTGCTAAAACAAAAACATAACGTTAATGAAAAATAAATAATAATTAAAATTAGTTAGATTTCCATGGTTGACTAAATTTTCCCTAAAAAATGAAAGACATCTTTTTACATGCAAGATATCTTTTTAATTATAAAATGTCTTTAAAATTATATTCATAGAATTCTTAAAATTACGGTTAAAACACTAATTATTTAGAAATAATAAATTATTTCCATAAATAATTAGGTAAAAACAAGAATTAATTACAATTAATTATATTATAATTAATTACAATTAATTACATTTCTTAGATTTTATTGTATATATTTTCATTGGGCAAAAATTGAGATAGTCTTATTAGATGAAAATTAATCAAAATTAATTAAATTGTTAAATATGGGGAAACATAATTATTTCAAAAAATAAAAAATAATTGAAATTAATTAGATTATTACGGGAAAGAAAAATGTGCTTATGAAATTAATTTATTTTTTTAAGTATTTTAAAATAAAGTTAAGTTTACACCTATAAAATTTTAGATTCTTAGAATTGGGGTGTTACATCTTATTGTAAAATAATTCGAGTGATAATTAGTCCCTAATAAACTTTATTTGCTTTTTCAGTATCATTTTTTAAAACATGCTTTTCTTTTTATTCTCATATGTTTTTATATTTTCTATGACATTTCTTTTTAGTTATAGTTGGTGGCAAAACATTAATACTTCTTTTTGTATAATTATGGGGTATTTAAAAGGATCTGCTCCTTTTTTTCTTTTTCTTTTTTAAAGTAACAAGCTCCAAAAATAGGTGTTCAAATAGTAATGATTTTTTATTTTGACACTACTCGAACCAAAAATTATATAATAATTCTTTGGCTCAATCTATCACTTTCGCTAGGGCATAAGTTTAAGAATTCTTATTAAACGATTGGCTATCGACTCAATCAATTATTGGAATTATATGACTCAATTAGAATATTTTAATTGGCTTTCGACTATGTTAAATATTTATCTAAGTTTCTATCTCCTTAATAAATATTAAGAATCCTACATACTTTGAATTATTTATTTTATACCTAATTTTCCCTGTTGATATTTTATTTTATTTTTAAGTATAATAGGTTAGATTGTATATTTTAAGTCCTATATATTTCAATTTATTTGTTTTATCCAAATTAATTTAAATGTTATATCAAATCTTTCAATATTTCATATGCTGAATATGTTAAATTAGTAAGTTTATACCTAATATATTAATATACGTGTTTAATATATTTAGAAGGTATTTATTAAAGAAATAAAATGTCGAAACAAAAATCTTGGATTAAACGATCATGATGGGGCGTGGACGGGAATGAGAATTTTCTAGCGGGGCGGGACAAGGGCCAGGAGCAGGGCGGGGGGAATGGAAGTTTGTAATTCTTATATCATCCGCGTTCGGCCTAGAGTAAATAGGATAGGTCGAAATGAGGATAAGTGTTTCCCAGCATGGCAGGAATAGTTTAGGATTTATTGGACTATACTCATTACATTTTTAGTTTTATAATATATATGTTTATATTGATTATATTTCATAATTAAAATTAATTTAAAAATCATTATTTACATATTAATTGTTAATAACGTACATCATACTGAAGTATAATAATTAATATCTCCCAAAATTTATAATTGCATATAATAAAATGTAAAATAATTTTAAAGAAAAAACAATAAGCTCTACGAATGTTAGAAGAGTTATTTTGGTATGGTTATTTTGATAACTATAACATTTAATGTTATTTTATTTTGGGTTTAAATTAGTAGATTAATCTTGCAATGAGCAAAATATAATATATTACCATGATCGCTGCCACGAATTATCATTCCGTGGAAAGCATGGGTGTAAATGCTAATTAAATTACTATTATATGGAGAATAGTAAATTAAATTGTGTGAATTTTCATGAGTTGTTCCTTACATATTTGCACGATAGATTAGTACAAAATATAGGGAAAATTCTATCGAAATTTTTATAGAATTGTTTCAAGTTAAATTCTTTAAGTTTATTATTGTAATTCATTCTTTATTTTAATTATTTTTTTAGATTTTATGTTAATATTATTAACATCTATCAATGACATTATTGGTTGAAAAATTTGTCCGCCGTGCAACGCACGGGTGAAACAGCTAGTAAATAAATAAAATAAACACATAAATAAATAAATAAGATAAGATTTCCATGTGGGAAAAACTGATTCCACACAATTAAGGACCATGATCTAAATTGCTGGACCACTTAGGTAATAGGTACTGGAGTCGCTTTTATAGGTTAGGACCATGCTCTAAAGTTTTGCTTGACAAAATATATGATATGATTTCCAATGGAAATTGTGGAACAGGAGTACAAAGCGTCTATCATTCACTTGTTTAGACAGGAAGATGATTGAGATTGATAATGTAACATTTTAATAGAGCACGAATGTAAGATATTGTAAGTTTTTCAAATCAATTTCAGTGCCACTCCTGAACATATACAATATAATTTTTGATTTCTTGTATCAGAATACATTTGAATCTTATAAGAGTACATGTGGAGGAATTCTCATGGACTTTTAAACCTTCATGGTGTAAGTGGTAAAGCCACTTTCTTTGACAAAGGAAAAGAGAAGGAAAGTCATGAAATGAAGCTACCAACTCCCATCTCCAAAGTCAAGAATGCAAGCTACCAACTCCCATCTCCACGCCTATAAATATAGCCTTTCATTCTTCAAATCCTACACCCCAAAAAAGTGAGAGCAATCTCATAAGATATAGAGAGGAATAGAGAGAAAAATTAGAGAAAAAAAGATAGTGAGTTTCTCCTAAATTTTTCGTGTTATTCCCTTAATTTGTGAGGGTGTGTTTTCTCCTATTATAAGAGAGAGTTATTTTCATTTGTACTCTCCTTATATTAGAGAGAAGTTGTTGTAATCCTTTTCTATAGTGAAATCCTTCTACAGGTTTGCGTGGTTTTTACCTCAATTAATTTGGGGTTTTCCACGTAAAATCTGGTGTTTTTCATTTTTCTCATTTCTATTTGGTTGTAATTGTGTCTGAGTTCCACAACCGATCCTAACAAGTGGTATCGAGCTTTGGTTGTGATTTTTCATTAAATTCTTAGTATGCTCTGTGGTTGCGGCGATAGGCGATCTTCCACATCGTAAACGATTTTTGAGAAAATCACTAGATCTATAGAATTCGTGCTAAGATCAGATCCGATTAGTGGAAAGGAGATATCTATAAAAATGGCGACGAAATATGAAATAGAGAAATTCAATGGGAAAAATTTCTCATTGTGGAAAATGAGAATAAAAGCAAGATTTGAGAAAGATAAGCGCTTGGCGGTAATTGGAGAAAGGCCTGACGATATCACTGATGATAAATGGAGCGAGATGGATGGCAATGCTATTGCTAATCTACATCTAGCACTAGCCGACGGAGTATTGTCAAGTGTAGCGGAGAAAAAGACGGCAAAAGAGATTTGGGATACTCTCACAAAATTGTACGAGGCCAAATCACTACACAACAAGATCTTCTTGAAGAGGAAGTTATACACCCTTCGGATGATGGAGTCAATTTCGGTGACAGACCACATCAACACCCTGAACACTCTATTTTCACAGCTCACAACAATGGGGCATAATATAGAGATGGGTGAGCGTCTTTGAAATTCTACTTGAGTCTACTCGATTCAGTATGATCAACTCATCATCAATTTGACCAACAATTTGGAGATACTAGTCTTTGATGATATTGCAGCTGCGGTTCTTGAAGAAGAAAGTCGGCGCAAAAATAAAGAAGATAGAATTGGGAGCTCACAGCAAGCTGAAGCTCTAATGGTAACGAGAGGTAGATCAGCGGGCGTGGCTCGGTGGGGAGTCAAAATCGAGTAGATCAAAGTCGAGAAGTAAGAAAAATGTCAAGTGTCATCCTTTGTGGCAAGAAAGGGCACTACAAAGGGAGTGTTGGCGACTCAAGAAGATTGAGGAAGCAAAGGAAAGCGACCTGAGACATTAAATGCTCGGGGTTGTGTAGCGAATACATTGGATGAGGGCGAGATATTATACAAATGGCAACGGCAGCTTGTTGAAAGCGAAGAAGGTTCACCGATGTGTGGCTTTGGATTGAGCTACATGGCATATGACCCCTAGGAGAGAATGGTTCCACCAATATGAACCTATCTCGGGAGGATCTGTGTTTATGGGTGATGATCATGCCTTGGAGATTCTTGGTATTGGTACTATCAAATTGATGATGTATGATGGTACAGTTCGCACCATCCAGGAGGCACGACATGTGAAAGGCCTGAAGAAAAATCTATTGTCATTGGGACAATTAGATAGTATTGGGTGTAGTACCTATGTTCGAGATGGGATCATGAAGATTGTTAAAGCGCTTGTGGTGATGAAAGCAGAAAAGGTAGCAGCAAATCTGTACATGCTTAAAGGCGAAACACAACAAGAAGGAGAAGCGTCAACTGCGACGGTGAATTCGGGAGAAGACGTGACGATGATGTGGCACCGTAAACTTGGCCACATGTCTGAACGAGGTTTGAAAATTCTCTCGAAAGAAAGCTTCTTCCAGGGCTCAAAGGGTATCTTTACCATTTTGTGAGCATTGTGTTACTAGTAAGCGGCCGCATTGACATTCAGATTCAACTACTAGAAGTAAAGCTATACTTGAGTTGGTTCACTCTGACGTTTGGCAAGCACCGGTTGTGTCCCTAGGAGGTGCCATATACTTTGTATCATTTATTGACGATTACTCCAGGAGATGTTGGGTGTATCCAATTAGAAAGAAGTCAGATGTGTTTGAAGTTTTCAAAATCTTCAAAGCGCGGGTTGAACTTGAATCTGAGAAAAAGATCAAGTGTTTGAGGACAGACAATGGAGGAGAATATACTGGCGATGAATTTGATAACTTCTGTAAACAAGAAGGTATCAAAAGGCAATTTACGGTGGCACACACTCCACGACAAAATGGAGTAGCAGAGCGGATGAACAGAACCTTGTTAGAAAGGACAAGAGCGATGTTGAGAACTGCAGGGTTAGCCAAATCATTTTGGGCTGAAGCAGTCAAGACCGCCTGTTATGTGATCAATCGGTCACCATCAACCGCAATTAATCTAAAGACTCCTATGGAGATGTGGACGGGGAAGCCAGCTGATTATTCTCGCTTGCATACGTTTGGAAGTTCTGCGTATGCTATGTACAACACCCAAGAAACATCGAAGTTGGATCCGAAATCCAGGAAATGCATTTTCTTGGGGTATCTTTGATGGTGTTAAGGGGTATCGCCTGTGGGATCCCACTGCCCACAAGGTTATAATCAGCAGGGACGTTGTATTTGCAGAAGATAAGGTGCAAAGTAATGATAGCATTTCAAAGGAGAAACCAGAGACTACTGTAGTTCAAGTTGAAGATCAACTAGAACAAGAAGTTCTAGATTCTTCTGAAGCAGTACCAGAGCATGAAGAACAAGAGCAAGCTGAGTTTGCGACTCCACAAGTTAGACGGTCAACTCGGGAGAGGAAAGGACCAGCTTGGCACTTTCGTGATTATATTATGGAGGGTAATATTGCATACTGTCTACTAACGGATGATGGGGAGCCATCAACTTTCATGGAGGCTATAAAGAGTCAAGATGTTTCTCTGTGGATAGCGGCAATGCAAGAAGAAATGGAAGCTCTTCATAAAAATAAAACTTGGGATCTTGTTCCACTTTGCCACATGGAAGGAAAGCCATCGAAATAAATGGGTCTACAAGATCAAACGAGATGGCAATGACCAAGTGGAGCGATATCGTGCTAGATTGGTGGTGAAAGGATTTGCTCGAGAAGAAGGTATTGATTTCAACGAAATATTTTCTCATGTTGTTCGACCGACAACAGCCTTCGAGTGGTTCTCGGCGATGTGTGCTACATTTGATTTGTACTTGGAGCGCTTGGATGTGAAAGCGCATTTCTTCATGGAGAACTTGAAGAAGAAATTTATATGCTCCAACGAGATAGTTTCAAGAAAAAGGAAAAGAGAACTTGGTTTGTAGGTTGAACAAATCTCTATACGGTCTCAAGCAGTAGCCGAGATGTTGGTATAAGAGATTTGATTCCTTCATCACGAGCCTTGGATACAGCAGTTGAGTGCAGATCCTTGTGTCTATAACAAGAGATTTGGTGATGGTGATTTCATTATTCTACTGTTGTATGTTGACGACATGTTGGTAGCAGGCCCCAACAAAGATCATATTATAGAATTGAAGGCTCAATTGGCTAGGGAGTTTGAAATGAAGGACTTGGGACCAAAGAAAACAAGATTCTAGGGATGCAAATTTACCGAGACAGAAATAATAGGAAGATTTGGCTTTCTCAGAAGAATTACTTGAAGAAAATCTTGCGACGCTTCAATATGCAAGATTGTAAGCCAATCTCTACCCCTCTTCCTATTAATTTCAAGTTATCCTCAAGTATGAGTCCTAGCAGTGAAGCGGAGAGGATGGAGATGTCTCGAGTGCCGTATGCATCAGCAGTGGGTAGTTTAATGTTCGCTATGGTTTGTACAAGGCCAGACATTGCACAAGCAGTGGGAGCGATTAGTCGGTACATGGCGAATCCTGGTAGAGAGCATTGGAATACTGTGAAGAGGATCCTGAGATATATCAAGGTACCTCGAGATCTTTGCATTATGTTATGGAGGATCAGACTTTATTGTCAAAGGCTATGTTGATTCAGATTATGCAGGTGATCTTGATAAAAGCAAATCCACCACAGGTTATGTGTTTACTCTTCTTTGGAGGAAGCGGTGAGTTGGGTTTAGCTGCAGTCTATCGTGGCTACGTCAACGACGGAGGCAGAATACGTGGCAGCTACACAAGCCAGCAAAGAGACAATATGGTTGCAAATGTTATTGGAAGAGCTTGGGCACAAACATGAGAAAATTGCTCTATTTTGTGACAGTCAGAGCGCTTTGCATTTGGCAAAGAATCCAAAGATTTCATTCATGACGAAACACATTCGTGTTCAATATCACTTTGTTCGTGAGAAGGTGGAAGAAGGAAGTGTGGATATTGAGAAAATCCATACGAAAGACAACCTAGCGGATATGTTAACAAACCACTAATAATGACAAGTTTGTATTGTGTCGATCTTCTATTGGTCTAGCGAGGCGTGGCGGCATGAATATGACAAGCGTAGAAAGGGTAAAATGATTTCTATGAAAGTGACTTTAAGTGGGAGAATGTAAGTGGTAAAGCCACTTTCTTTGACAAAGGAAAAGAGAAGGAAAGTCATGAAATGAAGCTACCAACTCCCATCTCCAAAGTCAAGAATGCAAGCTACCAACTCCCATCTCCACGCCTATAAATATAGCCTTTCATTCTTCAAATCCTACACCCCAAAAAAGTGAGAGCAATCTCATAAGATATAGAGAGGAATAGAGAGAAAAATTAGAGAAAAAAGATAGTGAGTTTCTCCTAAATTTTTCGTGTTATTCCCTTTAATTTGTGAGGGTGTGTTTTCTCCTATTATAAGAGAGAGTTATTTTCATTTGTACTCTCCTTATATTAGAGAGAAGTTGTTGTAATCCTTTGCTATAGTGAAATCCTTCTACAGGTTTGCCGTGGTTTTTACCTAATTAATTTGGGGGTTTTCCACGTAAAATCTGGTGTTTTTCATTTTTCTCATTTCTATTTCGGTTGTAATTGTGCCGAGTTCCACAACCGATCCTAACAAGTGGTATCGAGCTTTGGTTGTGATTTTTCATTAAATTCTTAGTATGCTCTGTAGTTTGCTGACATAAGACTGATCTTCCACATCGAAAGCGATTTTTTGAGAAAATCACTAGATCTATAGCCGAATTCGTGCTAAGATCAGATCCAGTTAGTGGAAAGGAGATATCTATAAAAATGGCGACGAAATATGAAATAGAGAAATTCAATGGGAAAAATTTCTCATTGTGGAAAATGAGAATAAAAGCAGATTGAGAAAAGATAAGCGCTTGGCGGTAATTGGAGAAAGGTGACGATATCATCGATGATAAATGGAGCGAGATGGATGGCAATGCTATTGCTAATCTACATCTAGCACTAGCCGACGGAGTATTGTCAAGTGTAGCGGAGAAAAAGACGGCAAAAGAGATTTGGGATACTCTCACAAAATTGTACGAGGCCAAATCACTACACAACAAGATCTTCTTGAAGAGGAAGTTATACACCCTTCGGATGATGGAGTCAATTTCGGTGACAGACCACATCAACACCACGAACACTCTATTTTCTGACTCACAACAATGGGGCATAATATAGAGATGGGTGAACGTGCTGAAATTCTACTTCAGAGTCTACCTGATTCGTATGATCAACTCATCATCAATTTGACCAACAATTTGGAGATACTAGTCTTTGATGATATTGCAGCTGCGGTTCTTGAAGAAGAAAGTCGGCGCAAAAATAAAGAAGATAGAATTGGGAGCTCACAGCAAGCTGAAGCTCTAATGGTAACGAGAGGTAGATCAACGGAACGTGGCTCCAGTGGGAGTCAAAATCAGAGTAGATCAAAGTCGAGAAGTAAGAAAAATGTCAAGTGTCATCACTGTGGCAAGAAAGGGCACTACAAAAGGGAGTGTTGGCAGCTCAAGAAGATTGAGGAAGCAAAAGGAAAACGACCTGAGACATTAAATGCTCAGGGTTGTGTAGCGAATACATTGGATGAGGGCGAGATATTATACAAATAAGCAACGGCGATTGTTGAAGGCAGAAGAAGGTTCACCGATGTGTGGCTTTTGGATTCAGGAGCTACATGGCATATGACCCCTAGGAGAGAATGGTTCCACCAATATGAACCTATCTCAGGAGGATCTGTGTTTATGGGTGATGATCATGCCTTGGAGATTGCTGGTATTGGTACTATCAAATTGATGATGTATGATGGTACAGTTCGCACCATCCAGGAGGTACGACATGTGAAAGGCCTGAAGAAAAATCTATTGTCATTGGGACAATTAGATAGTATTGGGTGTAGTACCTATGTTCGAGATGGGATCATGAAGATTGTTAAAGGCGCGCTTGTGGTGATGAAAGCAGAAAAGGTAGCAGCAAATCTGTACATGCTTAAAGGCGAAACACAACAAGAAGGAGAAGCGTCAACTGCGACGGTGAATTCGGGAGAAGACGTGACGATGATGTGGCACCGTAAACTTGGCCACATGTCTGAACGAGGTTTGAAAATTCTCTCAGAAAGAAAGCTTCTTCCAGGGCTCAAAAGGGTATCTTTACCATTTTGTGAGCATTGTGTTACTAGTAAGCAGCACAGATTGACATTCAGCAGTTCAACTACTAGAAGTAAAGCTATACTTGAGTTGGTTCACTCTGACGTTTGGCAAGCACCGGTTGTGTCCCTAGGAGGTGCCATATACTTTGTATCATTTATTGACGATTACTCCAGGAGATGTTGGGTGTATCCAATTAGAAAGAAGTCAGATGTGTTTGAAGTTTTCAAAATCTTCAAAGCGGGTTGAACTTGAATACGAGAAAAAGATCAAGTGTTTGAGGACAGTACAATGGAGGAGAATATATCGGGCGATGAATTTGATAACTTCGTAAACAAGAAGGTATCAAAAGGCAATTTACTGCGGGCACACACTCCACGACAAAATGGAGTAGCAGAGCGGATGAACGTAACCTTGTTAGAAAGGACAAGAGCGATGTTGAGAGCTGCAGGTTAGCCAAATCATTTTGGGTCAAGCAAATAAGACCGCTGTTATGTGATCAATCGGTCACCATCAACCGCAATTAATCTAAAGACTCCTATGGAGATGTGGGCGGGAAGCCGGTGATTATTCTCGCTTGCATACGTTTGGAAGTTCTCACAGATGCTATGTACAACACCCAAGAAACATCGAAGTTGGATCCAAATCCAGAAATGCATTTTCTTGGGGTATCTGATGGTGTTAAGGGTATCGCTGTGGGGATCCCAACGCCCACAAGGTTATAATCAGCAGGACGTTGTATTTGCAGAAGATAAGGTGCAAAGTAATGATAGCATTTCAAAGGAGAAACCAGAGACTACTGTAGTTCAAGTTGAAGATCAACTAGAACAAGAAGTTCTAGATTCTTCTGAAGCAGTACCAGAGCATGAAGAACAAGAGCAAGCTGAGTTTGCGACTCCACAAGTTAGACGGTCAACTCGGGAGAGGAAAGGACCAGCTTGGCACTCAGATTATATTATGGAGGGTAATATTGCATACTGTCTACTAACAGATGATGGGGAGCCATCAACTTTCATGGAGGCTATAAAGAGTCAAGATGTTTCTCTGTGGATGACAGCAATGCAAGAAGAAATGGAAGCTCTTCATAAAAATAAAACTTGGGATCTTGTTCCACTGCCACATGGAAGGAAAGCCATCGGAAATAAATGGGTCTACAAGATCAAACGAGATGGCAATGACCAAGTGGAGCGATATCGTGCTAGATTGGTGGTGAAAGGATTTGCTCAGAAAGAAGGTATTGATTTCAACGAAATATTTTCTCATGTTGTTCGACTGACAACAGTTCGAGTGGTTCTGGCGATGTGTGCTACATTTGATTTGTACTTGGAGCAGTTGGATGTGAAAACTGCATTTCTTCATGGAGAACTTGAAGAAGAAATTTATATGCTCCAACCAGATAGTTTCGAAGAAAAAGGAAAAGAGAACTTGGTTTGTAGGTTGAACAAATCTCTATACGGTCTCAAACAGGCGCCGAGATGTTGGTATAAGAGATTTGATTCCTTCATCACGAGCCTTGGATACACAGCAGATTGAGTGCAGATCCTTGTGTCTATAACAAGAGATTTGGTGATGGTGATTTCATTATTCTACTGTTGTATGTTGACGACATGTTGGTAGCAGGCCCCAACAAAGATCATATTATAGAATTGAAGGCTCAATTGGCTAGGGAGTTTGAAATGAAGGACTTGGGACCAAAGAAACAAGATTCTAGGGATGCAAATTTATCGAGACAGTAAATAATAGGAAGATTTGGCTTTCTCGGAAGAATTACTTGAAGAAAATCTTATGACGCTTCAATATGCAAGATTGTAAGCCAATCTCTACCCCTCTTCCTATTAATTTCAAGTTATCCTCAAGTATGAGTCCTAGCAGTGAAGCGGAGAGGATGGAGATGTCTCGAGTGCCGTATGCATCAGCAGTGGGTAGTTTAATGTTCGCTATGGTTTGTACAAGGCCGACATTGCACAAGCAATGGGGAGCGATTAGTCGGCATACATGGCTAATCCTGGTAGAGAGCATTGGAATACTGTGAAGAGGATCCTGAGATATATCAAGGGTACCTCAGATGCTGCATTATGTTATGGAGGATCAGACTTTATTGTCAAAGGCTATGTTGATTCAGATTATGCAGGTGATCTTGATAAAAGCAAATCCACCACAGGTTATGTGTTTACTCTTGCTGGAGGAGCAGTGAGTTGGGTTTCGAAACTGCAGTCTATCGTGGCTACGTCAACGACGGAGGCAGAATACGTGGCAGCTACACAAGCCAGCAAAGAGACAATATGGTTGCAAATGTTATTGGAAGAGCTTGGGCACAAACATGAGAAAATTGCTCTATTTTGTGACAGTCAGAGCGCTTTGCATTTGGCAAAGAATCCAGCATTTCATTCAAGGACGAAACACATTCGTGTTCAATATCACTTTGTTCGTGAGAAGGTGGAAGAAGGAAGTGTGGATATTCAGAAAATCCATACGAAAGACAACCTAGCGGATATGTTAACAAAACCAGTCAATAATGACAAGTTTGTATTGTGTCGATCTTCTATTGGTCTAGCAGAGACGTGAGCAAAGATGAATATGACAAGCGTAGAAAGGGTAAAATGATTTCTATGAAAGTGACTTTAAGTGGGAGAATGTAAGTGGTAAAGCCACTTTCTTTGACAAAGGAAAAGAGAAGGAAAGTCATGAAATGAAGCTACCAACTCCCATCTCCAAAGTCAAGAATGCAAGCTACCAACTCCCATCTCCACGCCTATAAATATAGCCTTTCATTCTTCAAATCCTACACCCCAAAAAAGTGAGAGCAATCTCATAAGATATAGAGAGGAATAGAGAGAAAAATTAGAGAAAAAAAGATAGTGAGTTTCTCCTAAATTTTTCGTGTTATTCCCTTAATTTGTGAGGGTGTGTTTTCTCCTATTATAAGAGAGAGTTATTTTCATTTGTACTCTCCTTATATTAGAGAGAAGTTGTTGTAATCCTTTTGCTATAGTGAAATCCTTCTACAGCTTTGCCGTGGTTTTTACCCGAATTAATTTGGGGTTTTCCACGAAAATCTGGGTGTTTTCATTTTTCTCATTTCTATTTCAGCTTGTAATTGTGTGTCGAGTTCCACAACCGATCCTAACAAGTGGTATCGAGCTTTGGTTGTGATTTTTCATTAAATTCTTAGTATGCTCTGTGGTTGCAAAGATAGACTCCATCTTCCACATCGTAAACGATTTTTGAGAAAATCACTAGATCTATAGCCTAATTCGTGCTAAGATCAGATCGATTAGTGGAAAGGAGATATCTATAAAAATGGCGACAAATATGAAATAGAGAAATTCAATGGGAAAAATTTCTCATTGTGGAAAATGAGAATAAAAGCAAAGATTGAGAAAAGATAAGCGCTTGGCGGTAATTGGAGAAAGGCCCGACGATATCGCGATGATAAATGGAGCGAGATGGATGGCAATGCTATTGCTAATCTACATCTAGCACTAGCCGACGGAGTATTGTCAAGTGTAGCGGAGAAAAAGACGGCAAAAGAGATTTGGGATACTCTCACAAAATTGTACGAGGCCAAATCACTACACAACAAGATCTTCTTGAAGAGGAAGTTATACACCCTTCGGATGATGGAGTCAATTTCGGTGATGCATCACATCAACACCACGAACACTCTATTTTCACACCACAACAATGGGGCATAATATAGAGATGGGTGAACGTGCTGAAATTCTACTTCAGAGTCTACCTGATTCGTATGATCAACTCATCATCAATTTGACCAACAATTTGGAGATACTAGTCTTTGATGATATTGCAGCTGCGGTTCTTGAAGAAGAAAGTCAGCGCAAAAATAAAGAAGATAGAATTGGGAGCTCACAGCAAGCTGAAGCTCTAATGGTAACGAGAGGTAGATCAACGGAACGTGGCTCCAGTGGGAGTCAAAATCAGAGTAGATCAAAGTCGAGAAGTAAGAAAAATGTCAAGTGTCATCACTGTGGCAAGAAAGGGCACTACAAAAGGGAGTGTTGGCAGCTCAAGAAGATTGAGGAAGCAAAAGGAAAACGACCTGAGACATTAAATGCTCAGGGTTGTGTAGCGAATACATTGGATGAGGGCGAGATATTATACAGCGAAGCAACGACAGTTGTTGAAGGCAGAAGAAGGTTCACCGATGTGTGGCTTTTGGATTCAGGAGCTACATGGCATATGACCCCTAGGAGAGAATGGTTCCACCAATATGAACCTATCTCAGGAGGATCTGTGTTTATGGGTGATGATCATGCCTTGGAGATTGCTGGTATTGGTACTATCAAATTGATGATGTATGATGGTACAGTTCGCACCATCCAGGAGGTACGACATGTGAAAGGCCTGAAGAAAAATCTATTGTCATTGGGACAATTAGATAGTATTGGGTGTAGTACCTATGTTCGAGATGGGATCATGAAGATTGTTAAAGGCGCGCTTGTGGTGATGAAAGGTAAAAGGTAGCAAAGAAATCTGTACATGCTTAAAGGCGAAACACAACAAGAAGGAGAAGCGTCAACTGCGACGGTGAATTCGGGAGAAGACGTGACGATGATGTGGCACCGTAAACTTGGCCACATGTCTGAACGAGGTTTGAAAATTCTCTCAGAAAGAAAGCTTCTTCCAGGGCTCAAAAGGGTATCTTTACCATTTTGTGAGCATTGTGTTACTAGTAAGCAGCACAGATTGACATTCAGCAGTTCAACTACTAGAAGTAAAGCTATACTTGAGTTGGTTCACTCTGACGTTTGGCAAGCACCGGTTGTGTCCCTAGGAGGTGCCATATACTTTGTATCATTTATTGACGATTACTCCAGGAGATGTTGGGTGTATCCAATTAGAAAGAAGTCAGATGTGTTTGAAGTTTTCAAAATCTTCAAAGCGCGGGTTGAACTTGAATCTGAGAAAAAGATCAAGTGTTTGAGGACAGACAATGGAGGAGAATATACTGGCGATGAATTTGATAACTTCTGTAAACAAGAAGGTATCAAAAGGCAATTTACGGTGGCACACACTCCACGACAAAATGGAGTAGCAGAGCGGATGAACAGAACCTTGTTAGAAAGGACAAGAGCGATGTTGAGAACTGCAGGGTTAGCCAAATCATTTTGGGCTGAAGCAGTCAAGACCGCCTGTTATGTGATCAATCGGTCACCATCAACCGCAATTAATCTAAAGACTCCTATGGAGATGTGGACGGGGAAGCCAGCTGATTATTCTCGCTTGCATACGTTTGGAAGTTCACAGATGCTATGTACAACACCCAAGAAACATCGAAGTTGGATCCGAAATCCAGGAAATGCATTTTCTTGGGGTATGCTGATGGTGTTAAGGGGTATCGCCTGTGGGATCCCACTGCCCACAAGGTTATAATCAGCAGGGACGTTGTATTTGCAGAAGATAAGGTGCAAAGTAATGATAGCATTTCAAAGGAGAAACCAGAGACTACTGTAGTTCAAGTTGAAGATCAACTAGAACAAGAAGTTCTAGATTCTTCTGAAGCAGTACCAGAGCATGAAGAACAAGAGCAAGCTGAGTTTGCGACTCCACAAGTTAGACGGTCAACTCGGGAGAGGAAAGGACCAGCTTGGCACTCAGATTATATTATGGAGGGTAATATTGCATACTGTCTACTAACAGATGATGGGGAGCCATCAACTTTCATGGAGGCTATAAAGAGTCAAGATGTTTCTCTGTGGATGACAGCAATGCAAGAAGAAATGGAAGCTCTTCATAAAAATAAAACTTGGGATCTTGTTCCACTGCCACATGGAAGGAAAGCCATCGGAAATAAATGGGTCTACAAGATCAAACGAGATGGCAATGACCAAGTGGAGCGATATCGTGCTAGATTGGTGGTGAAAGGATTTGCTCAGAAAGAAGGTATTGATTTCAACGAAATATTTTCTCATGTTGTTCGACTGACAACAGTTCGAGTGGTTCTGGCGATGTGTGCTACATTTGATTTGTACTTGGAGCAGTTGGATGTGAAAACTGCATTTCTTCATGGAGAACTTGAAGAAGAAATTTATATGCTCCAACCAGATAGTTTCGAAGAAAAAGGAAAAGAGAACTTGGTTTGTAGGTTGAACAAATCTCTATACGGTCTCAAACAGGCGCCGAGATGTTGGTATAAGAGATTTGATTCCTTCATCACGAGCCTTGGATACAACAGATTGAGTGCAGATCCTTGTGTCTATAACAAGAGATTTGGTGATGGTGATTTCATTATTCTCTTGTTGTATGTTGACGACATGTTGGTAGTGGCCCCAACAAAGATCATATTATAGAATTGAAGGCTCAATTGGCTAGGGAGTTTGAAATGAAGGACTTGGGACCAAAGCAAACAAGATTCTAGGGATGCAAATTTACCGAGACGTAAATAATAGGAAGATTTGGCTTTCTCGGAAGAATTACTTGAAGAAAATCTTGACGCTTCAATATGCAAGATTGTAAGCCAATCTCTACCCCTCTTCCTATTAATTTCAAGTTATCCTCAAGTATGAGTCCTAGCGGTGAAGCGGAGAGGATGGAGATGTCTCGAGTGCCGTATGCATCAAAGATGGGTAGTTTAATGTTCGCTATGGTTTGTACAAGGCCGGACATTGCACAAGCAAAGGGGGAGCGATTAGCTCGGTACATGGCGAATCCTGGTAGAGAGCATTGGAATACTGTGAAGAGGATCCTGAGATATATCAAGGGTACCTCAGATGCTGCATTATGTTATGGAGGATCAGACTTTATTGTCAAAGGCTATGTTGATTCAGATTATGCAGGTGATCTTGATAAAAGCAAATCCACCACGAAAGGTTATGTGTTTACTCTTCTTTGGAGGAAGCGGTGAGTTGGGTTTCGAAACTGCAGGTCTATCGTGGCTACGTTAACGACGGAGGCAGAATACGTGGCAGCTACACAAGCCAGCAAAGAGACAATATGGTTGCAAATGTTATTGGAAGAGCTTGGGCACAAACATGAGAAAATTGCTCTATTTTGTGACAGTCAGAGCGCTTTGCATTTGGCAAAGAATCCAGCATTTCATTCAAGGACGAAACACATTCGTGTTCAATATCACTTTGTTCGTGAGAAGGTGGAAGAAGGAAGTGTGGATATTCAGAAAATCCATACGAAAGACAACCTAGCGGATATGTTAACAAAACCAGTCAATAATGACAAGTTTGTATTGTGTCGATCTTCTATTGGTCTAGCAGAGACGTGAGCAGCATGAATATGACAAGCGTAGAAAGGGTAAAATGATTTCTATGAAAGTGACTTTAAGTGGGAGAATGTAAGTGGTAAAGCCACTTTCTTTGACAAAGGAAAAGAGAAGGAAAGTCATGAAATGAAGCTACCAACTCCCATCTCCAAAGTCAAGAATGCAAGCTACCAACTCCCATCTCCACGCCTATAAATATAGCCTTTCATTCTTCAAATCCTACACCCCAAAAAAGTGAGAGCAATCTCATAAGATATAGAGAGGAATAGAGAGAAAAATTAGAGAAAAAAAGATAGTGAGTTTCTCCTAAATTTTTCGTGTTATTCCCTTAATTTGTGAGGGTGTGTTTTCTCCTATTATAAGAGAGAGTTATTTTCATTTGTACTCTCCTTATATTAGAGAGAAGTTGTTGTAATCCTTTGCTATAGTGAAATCCTTCTACGCTTGCCCGTGGTTTTTACCCGAATTAATTTGGGGTTTTCCACGAAAATCTGGTGTTTTTCATTTTTCTCATTTCTATTTCAGTTGTAATTGTGTGTCGAGTTCCACAACCGATCCTAACAAGTGGTATCGAGCTTTGGTTGTGATTTTTCATTAAATTCTTAGTATGCTCGTGGTTGCAAAGATAGACTGATCTTCCACATCGTAAACGATTTTTGAGAAAATCACTAGATCTATAGCCGAATTCGTGCTAAGATCGATCGATTAGTGGAAAGGAGATATCTATAAAAATGGCGACGAAATATGAAATAGAGAAATTCAATGGGAAAAATTTCTCATTGTGGAAAATGAGAATAAAAGCAGTATTGAGAAAAGATAACTGCTTGGCGGTAATTGGAGAAAGGCCCGACGATATCACTGATGATAAATGGAGCGAGATGGATGGCAATGCTATTGCTAATCTACATCTAGCACTAGCCGACGGAGTATTGTCAAGTGTAGCGGAGAAAAAGACGGCAAAAGAGATTTGGGATACTCTCACAAAATTGTACGAGGCCAAATCACTACACAACAAGATCTTCTTGAAGAGGAAGTTATACACCCTTCGGATGATGGAGTCAATTTCTGGTGATGCACCACATCAACACCTGAACACTCTATTTTCACAGCTCACAACAATGGGGCATAATATAGAGATGGGTGAACGTGCTGAAATTCTACTTCAGAGTCTACCTGATTCGTATGATCAACTCATCATCAATTTGACCAACAATTTGGAGATACTAGTCTTTGATGATATTGCAGCTGCGGTTCTTGAAGAAGAAAGTCGGCGCAAAAATAAAGAAGATAGAATTGGGAGCTCACAGCAAGCTGAAGCTCTAATGGTAACGAGAGGTAGATCAACGGAACGTGGCTCCAGTGGGAGTCAAAATCAGAGTAGATCAAAGTCGAGAAGTAAGAAAAATGTCAAGTGTCATCACTGTGGCAAGAAAGGGCACTACAAAAGGGAGTGTTGGCAGCTCAAGAAGATTGAGGAAGCAAAAGGAAAACGACCTGAGACATTAAATGCTCAGGGTTGTGTAGCGAATACATTGGATGAGGGCGAGATATTATACAATAAGCAACGGCGCTTGTTGAAGGCAGAAGAAGGTTCACCGATGTGTGGCTTTTGGATTCAGGAGCTACATGGCATATGACCCCTAGGAGAGAATGGTTCCACCAATATGAACCTATCTCAGGAGGATCTGTGTTTATGGGTGATGATCATGCCTTGGAGATTGCTGGTATTGGTACTATCAAATTGATGATGTATGATGGTACAGTTCGCACCATCCAGGAGGTACGACATGTGAAAGGCTCGAAGAAAAATCTATTGTCATTGGGACAATTAGATAGTATTGGGTGTAGTACCTATGTTCGAGATGGGATCATGAAGATTGTTAAAGGCGCTTGTGGTGATGAAAGCGAAAGGTAGCAAAGAAACTGTACATGCTTAAAGGCGAAACACAACAAGAAGGAGAAGCGCCAATCTGCGACGGTGAATTCGGGAGAAGACGTGATACGATGTGGCACCGTAAACTTGGCCACATGTCTGAACGAGGTTTGAAAATTCTCTCAGAAAGAAAGCTTCTTCCAGGGCTCAAAAGGGTATCTTTACCATTTTGTGAGCATTGTGTTACTAGTAAGCGGCACAGATTGACATTCAGCAGTTCAACTACTAGAAGTAAAGCTATACTTGAGTTGGTTCACTCGGCGTTTGGCAAGCAAGTTGTGTCCCTAGGAGGTGCCATATACTTTGTATCATTTATTGACGATTACTCCAGGAGATGTTGGGTGTATCCAATTAGAAAGAAGTCAGATGTGTTTGAAGTTTTCAAAATCTTCAAAGCGCGGGTTGAACTTGAATCGAGAAAAGATCAAGTGTTTGAGGACGAACAATGGAGGAGAATATATCGGCGATGAATTTGATAACTTCAGAAACAAGAAGGTATCAAAAGGCAATTTACGGTGGCACACACTCCACGACAAAATGGAGTAGCAGAGCGGATGAACGTAACCTTGTTAGAAAGGACAAGAGCGATGTTGAGAATCTGCAGGTTAGCCAAATCATTTTGGGTCAAGCAATCAAGACCGCGTTATGTGATCAATCGGTCACCATCAACCGCAATTAATCTAAAGACTCCTATGGAGATGTGGACGGGAAGCCACGGTGATTATTCTCGCTTGCATACGTTTGGAAGTTCTGCGTATGCTATGTACAACACCCAAGAAACATCAAGTTGGATCCGAAATCCAGGAAATGCATTTTCTTGGGGTATCTTTGATGGTGTTAAGGGTATCGCTGTGGGATCCCAATCGCCCACAAGGTTATAATCAGCAGGACGTTGTATTTGCGAAGATAAGGTGCAAAGTAATGATAGCATTTCAAAGGAGAAACCAGAGACTCTTTGTAGTTCAAGTTGAAGATCAACTAGAACAAGAAGTTCTAGATTCTTCAAGGCGATACAGAGCATGAAGAACAAGAGCAAGTCGAGTTTGCGACTCCACAAGTTAGACGGTCAACTTCGGAGAGGAAAGGACCAGCTTGGCACTCGATTATATTATGGAGGGTAATATTGCATACTGTCTACTAACAGGATGATGGGGAGCCATCAACTTTCATGGAGGCTATAAAGAGTCAAGATGTTTCTCTGTGGATGACAGCAATGCAAGAAGAAATGGAAGCTCTTCATAAAAATAAAACTTGGGATCTTGTTCCACTGCCACATGGAAGGAAAGCCATCGGAAATAAATGGGTCTACAAGATCAAACGAGATGGCAATGACCAAGTGGAGCGATATCGTGCTAGATTGGTGGTGAAAGGATTTGCTCAGAAAGAAGGTATTGATTTCAACGAAATATTTTCTCATGTTGTTCGACTGACAACAGTTCGAGTGGTTCTGGCGATGTGTGCTACATTTGATTTGTACTTGGAGCAGTTGGATGTGAAAACTGCATTTCTTCATGGAGAACTTGAAGAAGAAATTTATATGCTCCAACCAGATAGTTTCGAAGAAAAAGGAAAAGAGAACTTGGTTTGTAGGTTGAACAAATCTCTATACGGTCTCAAACAGGCGCCGAGATGTTGGTATAAGAGATTTGATTCCTTCATCACGAGCCTTGGATACAACAGATTGAGTGCAGATCCTTGTGTCTATAACAAGAGATTTGGTGATGGTGATTTCATTATTCTACTGTTGTATGTTGACGACATGTTGGTAGCAGGCCCCAACAAAGATCATATTATAGAATTGAAGGCTCAATTGGCTAGGGAGTTTGAAATGAAGGACTTGGGACCAGCAAACAAGATTCTAGGGATGCAAATTTACCGAGACAGAAATAATAGGAAGATTTGGCTTTCTCAGAAGAATTACTTGAAGAAAATCTTGCGACGCTTCAATATGCAAGATTGTAAGCCAATCTCTACCCCTCTTCCTATTAATTTCAAGTTATCCTCAAGTATGAGTCCTAGCAGTGAAGCGGAGAGGATGGAGATGTCTCGAGTGCCGTATGCATCAGCAGTGGGTAGTTTAATGTTCGCTATGGTTTGTACAAGGCCAGACATTGCACAAGCAGTGGGAGCGATTAGTCGGTACATGGCGAATCCTGGTAGAGAGCATTGGAATACTGTGAAGAGGATCCTGAGATATATCAAGGGTACCTCAGATGCTGCATTATGTTATGGAGGATCAGACTTTATTGTCAAAGGCTATGTTGATTCAGATTATGCAGGTGATCTTGATAAAAGCAAATCCACCACAGGTTATGTGTTTACTCTTGCTGGAGGAGCAGTGAGTTGGGTTTCGAAACTGCAGTCTATCGTGGCTACGTTAACGACGGAGGCAGAATACGTGGCAGCTACACAAGCCAGCAAAGAGACAATATGGTTGCAAATGTTATTGGAAGAGCTTGGGCACAAACATGAGAAAATTGCTCTATTTTGTGACAGTCAGAGCGCTTTGCATTTGGCAAAGAATCCAAAGATTTCATTCAAGGACTAAACACATTCGTGTTCAATATCACTTTGTTCGTGAGAAGGTGGAAGAAGGAAGTGTGGATATTCAGAAAATCCATACGAAAGACAACCTAGCGGATATGTTAACAAAACCAGTCAATAATGACAAGTTTGTATTGTGTCGATCTTCTATTGGTCTAGCAGAGACGTGAGCAGCATGAATATGACAAGCGTAGAAAGGGTAAAATGATTTCTATGAAAGTGACTTTAAGTGGGAGAATGTAAGTGGTAAAGCCACTTTCTTTGACAAAGGAAAAGAGAAGGAAAGTCATGAAATGAAGCTACCAACTCCCATCTCCAAAGTCAAGAATGCAAGCTACCAACTCCCATCTCCACGCCTATAAATATAGCCTTTCATTCTTCAAATCCTACACCCCAAAAAAGTGAGAGCAATCTCATAAGATATAGAGAGGAATAGAGAGAAAAATTAGAGAAAAAAAGATAGTGAGTTTCTCCTAAATTTTTCGTGTTATTCCCTTAATTTGTGAGGGTGTGTTTTCTCCTATTATAAGAGAGAGTTATTTTCATTTGTACTCTCCTTATATTAGAGAGAAGTTGTTGTAATCCTTTTGCTATAGTGAAATCCTTCTACAGTTTGCCCGTGGTTTTTACCCCGAATTAATTTGGGGGTTTTCCACGTAAAATCTGGTGTTTTTCATTTTTCTCATTTCTATTTCAGTTGTAATTGTGTGCCGAGTTCCACAACCGATCCTAACACATGGCATTTTATAATTTTGCTAATGGGATTTTGGCGCAAATGGTACAAAAAAACTAGCCAAGTTGCAAGTTTAGTCCAAAATAATAAAAAGTAGCGCAAATGGTCCCAAAAAAAATTTGGTGCGCAAATGGTCCATTTGGATGGAATCCGCCCATTACACCATTAGTCAAAATCAACAATTGAAAAATTAGGTGCATTTTATCCATTTGACTTGAGATAATTGCACAAAGGTTCTAATCTTTAGAAATCAGTCAAGTCCCAAAGTTTCAAAAATATATATTTTAGTCTAAAATTTAGTTAAATTATACAATTGTACATTTTATTTTTTCTATAAGTGCTTATTTGGTCCGTAATTAATTTTATTGAATTAATTTGATACCAATGGAATAGTTTTTATCAAAAATTTTCAACATAGTAGCACTTGTTCGTATTAATATAATATCACAACTTTTGAAAATTTTGTTTTGCATTAGAGACTTGTAAATTTTGATTTTAACCAACAATTAATAATAAATATAATTACATTAATCACAAAAAGTAGAATAAAAGGGAAAATCAAAAATAAAAAAACATGACCCCCGAAACGACAAACCCTATTAGTGGTCTTTCGGAAATTTTCTTTAGTATCAGATAAGCACACATTTTGATTTTAAGCAATCGTTAATAATAAATGTCATTGTTATACCTAAAAAAAAAATTTACTACGAATATATTATTGTAAAAATATACCGAATATAAAGAATTAATAAAAAAAAATTTTAAAATAAAAAACTCACCCACCCACCAAAAACACCACCACCACTAGTGTGGTGGCTAGGGGCGGAGCTAGGACTTGTGTACCGTAGGGAGAAAATTTTTTGAAAACAGTAGACATTAATACACGCTATTGGAAGGGGATGGTGGCTTGTTTTCTGGAGGCTCCAAGGTAAGCATGATGATGCGCAAAAAAAAAAAATCATCATATTTTAAAGCAATTTCATTTTTTTATTATTATTAAGTGAAGGAAACATGTAATTTTATTCATCTTAGACAAAATGAGAGATTGAAAAAGTTGTTTTCTAAAATATTGAAACTAATTTGGCATGGATAGCAAAGGGTAAGCATTAATTGAACAATTTTATAATAAAAACCATAAAATGTGTAATATTGGAGAGTTGAACCCATACCCTATGAGGAGGGTAGTCAAAAGTTCTAGCACTATACTAGTAGTGCTTCTCTTGTGTTTCATTGCAAATACTTAGATATATTGTCTTATAAGGGTATATTTTATAAAATCCAAAACTAACAAATAAAATTTTCAAAATTCCAGTAGGGGCACCTACCTCCAATGCCCCCACTGTAGATCCGCCACCGGTGGTCGTGGTGTTTTGGGGAGGGGGTGGGGTGGACTTTTTTTTATTTTTTTGTTAATTCTCTGTATTCGGTATATTTTTTCCAGTGATATATTCGTAGTAAAATTTTATTTAGGTACAGCAATTACATTTATTATTAGCGATTGCTTAAAGTCAAAATGTGCTTGTTTCTAATGTTAAAGAAAGTTTTCGAAAAACTAGTAGTGGCGGTGGTCATTTTTGGGGTCGGGTTTTTTTTATTTTTTATTTTTTTATTTTAGTCTTGATCTTATTTTTTGTGATTAATTTTTTATATTTGGTATGCTTTTTGCAGTAATATATTCCTAATAAAATTTTATGTAAGTGTAATAATTATATTTATTATTAACTGTTGGTTAAAATCAAAATGTGTACTTCTCTGATGCTAAAGAAAATTTTCGAAAGTTGTGATATTAGATTAATACGAACAAATGCTACTGCGTTGAAAATGTTTGATAAAACTATTCAATCGGTATCAAATTAATTCAATAAACTTAGTTACGGATCAAATAAGCACTCATAGAAAAATAAAATATATAATTATATAATTTAACTAAATTTGGGACTAAAGTATATATTTTTGAAACTTTGGGACTTGATTGTAATAATTTCTAATGATTGGGAGTATTTGTGCAATTATCTCAATTCAAATGTTCCGAATGCGCAATCCCTATTATTAGGACCTAATATCTTATTTCCCAACAGATATTATCTAGTGCTTCCATATTATTAAAATTGTAATCTCCTTACCTGAATATATGGAAAAAATTATAGAAAATTACATGATCGCAATCCCTCTGAATTATATTATATTTTCCTTCTAAAACGTTTTTAGCATTTTAAACCACATGTCCCTTTTGTTTTTTTTTTTTACTGAGAACGGCCTCTCTATTCTTTTCTTTGAATAACACGGTCCATTACAACTCATCTTCTTCCCCATAAATTAAGGGTGCGTTCTGTTTGTTATTCTCAGGCCGTTTTCTATTTTCTGTTTTCGAAAATACTGAAAACGCGTTCTGTTCATTATTTTCGAAAACACATTTTCAAAAACATTTTCAAGATTTGTATAGAAAACTTGAAAACGTCTTTTTAACGTTTTCGGCGTTTCCTATGTTAAATGTCGAAAACAAGGAAAACGCATTTTCGGATTTTAAACTTTACTTTTATTACATTTGAGTCCCAAATTTTCATTTTTGTATATTTTAGTCCCAACCAACTACCACCGACCACCGACGGCCACCAACGACCACCGCCGGAAAAAGGTCAAACCACTGCAACAGTGGTTCTCCGGTGGAGAACCACCATCGGAAGGTGGTTCTCCACCTTCGCAGGTGGAGAACCACCGCCGTTCTCCACATACGAAGGTGGAGAACCACCATCGGATAGTGGTTCTCCACCTTCTTGGGGGTGGAGAACCACCCCCAACCACCTGCGAAGGTTGCTCTCCACCTTCGCAGGTGGTCATCGGTCGCCAGCGACTACAAACCGAGGGAAAAGCTGGTGGGGTCGGGGGTAGGGTGGGGTGGGGGTAGGTTGGTGAAGATGAGGGCATGTTTGTAGATGTTGAAAAGTTTAAGGATTATTTTGTGATTTTTATTAGACGAAATTATATTTTTTAAAAAGTATAATCCGAACACATTTTCTATTTTCTCTTCTCAAAAATAATTTTTCAAAACAACAAACCAAACGCATTTTCAATTTTCTCAAAACAACATCTGAAAACAGAAAAAACCAAAATATTTTTAAAAATAAAAACAGAAAATACAAAACAAACAGAATGCCCCTAAGTCATACAAGGATTTCGATTGATGGTTACGGAGAATAATATGGCTGTGCTACAATTAACTCTACAGCTTCTTTGAACCTAGAGTCAGTGAGGAATCCTTAGTCCACTTTAAATAGAGCATTTTTTATTGTTTGGCATATATATCGTCATCATCATCAAATTACGATTAAAGGATCACATCTATTAATACATTGTTACAACCTTCCCATTTTTATATCCGTATCTCATCAAGAGCTTATGCACTCTCAAGTATTCCTGTTTTAATCGAAATCAACATCTTTCTACTTTTATATGCACGAGCAATTTACAACGTGCACTGCACGTTTTAATGAGAATTTATTAAGTATCTTTTAAATATTAAGTAAATAGTAACCAGTCACATACTTCGTATAACGGATCATCCGGCAAATATAGGACAAGTGAGATGATTGCACAGATTGTTAGAGAGGACATGCATGAGCATTGAAACTTCAAAATAATAATAGTGAGTGAATATATATATGTGTGTATATATATATATATATATATATATATATATATATATATAAAACATGTACATGAAATGAAATATTTTTATTAGAGGGACAAATGAATATAATATATATATATATATATATATATATATATATATATACACACATATACACACACAACATGTATATCAAACGAAATGTTTTGATTAGAGGGACAAATAAGCGCCGGATTATAAAAGTTCGTTGAGGATGTTGCTGTCCAAAAATGATTTTCATTGTTATGAGACTTGAAATATTTCACGATTAAACTTAGACCTTGTTTAGAATAACTATTTCAACTATTTCATTAGAAGTCTTATATGAGTCAGTTGGAAGCTCTTTCAAACAAAGAAAGCCCTTATAAAATATTAAACACATTCAAAAATAATTTTCAAGCATCATAAGCCATTTTTAACTTTTTATCATAAATCGCCGTAAACATCTCATTAGCATCATTATTAACACGAACCAAGTATATTAAATTGTTTAGATTATTTATAAAAATATTAAAACTGCGAATAAAATCGAAAGATTTTTTAAATTGACATCTTCTATTGGGTAGTTCTAAATTCTGAAACCATAAAAAAAAAAAAAAAAAGAATTCTTCTTCGATGAAAGCTAAAGCAGTTTAAATAAAAGTACTTTTACTACAAATTATTTGCATGTTTGAACTCCCAGCTTGGAGATTTGCTAAATGCTAAGAACAAAAGTTGAGTAACCACTATTTGACTCCATAAATAGTTATAGAAGTGAAATCTCATTCAACAATCCATCAATAATAAAAATATATAAAAACTATAAGAGACAAATGACTAAAATAATTTTTTAAGACTATATAAATTAGTACTGAACAGAAGTATATATCATGACATTTAACTTTACATTCACTACTCTCTCGGCTATCCTCCATTTTCTATCTATGCCAGTGGTGGTACTAGTGATTGGCTTTATTTGGGTCGGATATATATAGGCTCAAAAAATTAAAGATACATGAACAAAAAATGAAATGCATTATATCTTAAAATTTTACTAAAAAAATATTACTATAATATTAATGATAGAGAACCAAAAAAAATTAAAGATGCACGAATCAAACTAAAATGCTTTGTATTTGATAGTTTTGTTAAACGCATGCATATTATTTTAATATTAATATTAATTATTAGAGAAGAGGAAAAGTAAAATAATTTTAAATTGATTTTTTAAAAGGGCATTATTATTATTATTATTATTATTATTATTATTATTATTATTATTATTATTATTATTATTTTGAAGAATTAAAAGGGCATTATTGAAATACTTTTAAAATAGTTTGGATAGAATGATCCAAAAAATGATTCCCGCTCTATGTCAATTTTAATATATTAAAGATATGTCTTTAGCTTAAGATGAAAGGAAAACTCTGTATTAATATATGTACATTCTCTTCTACTTAAGATCTTAAAACGTTTTCTGTTTTCTACTGGCATGCTAATATTTATCATGTTATATACATACTTCTTTATAGTTGCTACTTCTTCTATGTTATTGCTGCTCCGTTATTCGTTTCTCAATCATTCCAGCAAGCGTACATCAAGCCATATTTTATGAAGGTGTTTCCATTGTACTCTACCTACAATGTCTGCTTATTCCATTTTGGGTGTTTATCAAATTATAAGATGCTAACGGTGATTAGGTGACTATTCCAATATGCCAATTAGATGATTATTCAAAGATTGCCATTAAAACTTGTTTCTCGAAATCGATGAGCATGAATTCTATATAACCGCATTCAATTAGAACAATTGTTTTCCACTATGCTGTACCTTAAATTCTTCTTGGGCTATAGAATTTTTCAGCAAACAAACAACCTCTCTTGAGTAATGGAGTGAGGTTTAACGGATGCTTGAAATATGGAAATAGGCTACTATATCACTCAACTGAACTCATCTGCATAAGTTGATGTTTGCTGGTGGATTATATTCGATTACCCTTTGAATGAAAAAGAGCTTTATTACATGAATGCCCCAATTTTTCGCTGCCTCCACTATAGTTGCTGTGGTTAGTGATTGATTAATGTAGACTGTAAAACTCAATCGGTGCTATTTTGATAAGTTAATATTCATTGGGTTCCATCTATCTACTTTTCATAGTTGGTGCTTGCTTGATAATTTTTTCAATGTGTTATTTGTTTTTCAATTGCCCCAGCAAGTGTACATCAAAGCTTGATTAATGTAGTTATTCCATGGAAGTGTTTAATTGAACATGCCAAGATCAATTAGGTGATTATTCCAACATACCAACATCAGATTTGTTTAATTCAGTAATTTATAAGATTGACATTAAAACATGCTTTCCAAGATAAATGAGTGTGGATTCTTTATAACTCTCATTCATTTGGGTCGACTGTTCTCACCGTGTTGTACCTAAACTTTGCCGTAAGCCATATGAAATTTTAGAGAGAAGAAACAACCTATCTTGACTATGGGATTTAGATTTTAGGCATGGTGGACATATGCAAATAGCTTACTATATCATGCTACGAAACTGATCTGCATAAGCTCATGATTTTTTGTGGCTCACATTCGTGGTGTTCTTTGACTAATAAACCGGATTAGTGTATGAGATGATATTATTCTATTTAGAATTTACAACAAATTGAGATTTTGAGACAGCCTTCTGATTATTCATATTGAGTTTTGTTTCACTTTTCTTCACATTTCTGTTGAACAATTGATGTCATATTTTTTGTCGTCTTATTGGTCATTTTGATTTCATTTACTGATAATTTTATTTTTGATTTCATTGTATAAGGACGTCATTGAATACTGCCTATTAAAGTAATTGTGAAATGAGGAAATTGCAAAGCCAGGGAAGATTTCGAATGGAAGGGAGGGCAATACAAAACGCTACCGCCCTCTAACAAAATCTGGTACGAACGATTAGTAACCACCCGTCATTTCTCAGCGAGGTGGAAGATCCCTCGACTCGACTGTGCTGCCAAATAATGGGGTTTGAATGCCACGAAGGTTGATCACGCCTTTGATAAGTTCAAGGATCTCGTAGAACAAAACTATAACGGAGGAGCATGGCTACAACTCTAGCAATTGCACACAAGGTTCAACGAAGAAGATGAGGAGTAAGGCTACAAGTCAAGAAGAAGCTCAAAACTATATCTTTTCATAAAACCAAGCTAATGTTACAAATCATATGTGTTCTCTCAAGGAAATGAAAATGCATTAAAATATTGAAAAATATCTAAAAATATCCTAAAATTACTCTTGTCGAACATGAAATACGGCCGTACTTTTTTTTCTACTAAATTTTTCTACACTAGCAGTCTTCGGCGTTTTGGGCATAACTTTTGATTCTGACGCCCAATTGAATTGATTAAAATTGAATTGGAAACTACACTCAATGATCTACAAATATTCTAGAAATAGAGATCTCCAAATTCGATTTTCATCCCTCTCTTTTCAAGATGATTAGGCTCAAATCGCCAATCGTCGTCAACTCCCACCCGGATAAGAGGGAAACGAATTTTCATCTTCAAAAAATATGACGCGGTAGGGGTTGCGGAATAATATGGTTTCCTTCAACATGGTGGTGGAAAAGAAGGATGAACATGAAGTGTTCCAATCATGGTCGTCTTCTTGCAACAAAAGATAAATAAATATGGGCCGGGATATGTTAGATTCACAAAGTACAAGAAATGGATCTTCGTACTTGTGAAATGCTTTAACTTCATCCACCACCTACCTTATAGGCTCACTTTCTTGCTCACTTAATCCCTTCATCTCAACCTCTTGTTTTTCTAATACACTTTCAACCACCATCTCATGGTTCACCGCAATTACCACTTCACATTTCTCCCCAATCTCAAATGGTTGTTGTTGATCCAAATGCTCAACCATTACCTCTAAGTCCTTTCTTTCGAGTTCAACTTTCTCCAACTTGATTTTCCTCTCTTCCTCAAACCTCTCTTCATCTCTTCTCTCTTGCACCATTTTATTCAACAACCTTTCCCGACTAGGGTCATTCTCGTGTGGCACAATAGTTCGAGGCTCATCAATATCCATATCACTTCTATCACTTCTAGGCTGTCTTTGCCTATCCTTCAACCTATCCATTCTTCTATCAAGTGCGACTGTAAAATGATCAATTGAAGATTTCAATTCTCGATTGCTTTCGTGCAATATAGATTTCAATCGATGAACTGTCAATGAATTCCAGCCTTGACTCAAAGTAGAATGAATGTCCGCCATATGGTTCTCACTCAACTCAAGCACTTAAAGTTACAATTCAATATAAAAGTTAACAATAATACACACACAACAAAACACTCATTAGACTCAATGCAACACAAACTCACACAAATAAACTCTATAGTAACTCAAACACAATCTCAAAACAATGACCCAACACTAAAGAAAACTAAGTGAATCCAATGGATTAAGATTACACTCGTTCAATCTTGATATCCTCCGTATTGATGATCATTTTTTTTCTTTCTATATTTTCGGTTCTCTTCTTTTCTTTTCTTTTCCCAATACACAATCACTACTAGATTATAACACAACAACAAGAAGATTAAAGAAACTACAATAAGATAAAACAACAACCCCAACACTTCCTAAGCACCTTCAACACAAACCCTAAGTTGAAGAACACTCTAAAACTCAAACTAACAACACATAAAATCAACAACAACACAACACTAGAAGATAGATGGATTCCAAGCATAAACTCAAATTACACCTAGAACACCAAGAACAGACACTAAATCAGACAATCCTAAAAACTGAAAATCAATAATGCAATCCAATAGAAACAACAACAACAACAACAAAAATCTAAGAACTAATAACAAAGAACTTATACTGTAAAAACAATGATAGATACCAGATTCTAAGAGGTTTGCTCTGATACCAACTAATACAAAACGGGACAGCCCTCTAACTGAATTCAGTACGAATGATCAGTAATCACCCATCACTTCTTAGTGAGGAGGAGGATCCCTCGACTTGACTCGACCGCTGCCAAACACCGAGGTTTGAACGTTGATCACGCATTCGATAAGTTCGAAAGTTCCTTAGAACGAAGCTGCAACGAGGAGAACGGCTACAACTCTAGCAATTGCACACAAGGTTCAAGGAAGAAGATGAGGAGCAAGGCTAGAACTCAAGAAGAAGCTCAAAGCTATTTCCTGATTCATAAAACCAAGCTAATGTTACAAATGATATGTGTTCTCTACATACACAAACAAGGAAATGAAAATACATGAAAATATTGAAACATATCTAAAAATATCCTAAAATTACTCTTGGCCAGCATGAAATACAGCCGTATAAATACGAGGTATGGTTGTACTTTTGTTTCTGCTCAATTTTTCAGCCCCGACAGTCTTCAGTGTTTTGGGCATAACTTTTGATTTCGACGGTCGATTGAGTTGATTCAATTGTATTGGAAACTAGACTCAATGATCTACAAGTATTCCAGAAATAGTGATCCCCAAAGTCGACTTTCATCCCTATCTAAATTGTATCCCTTTGAATCAAATGGATCCTCGATCGTTATCTCGTTCGTAGAATCGATCTAGATTTACGCCAAAGTAAATGTTTTCAATTCTTTTGCACCAAAACAATTCTCCACACTTCCAAAATGACTTAGGAGGGATTCCAGATCATATTAGAAGGCCTCTTGATGAAAATGGTAATTTCCACAACTGTTGTTATAATAATATGTTTAATGTTTCACTTACTTCAATAAAAATTCAATTGTGTTGATTACAAATGATTTGCAAAGTAAGAAATCACGCTCGTCACAACTAGACACTTCTTCTAACGTCACTCGGTATCTTGGATTATTTGATGGCCAGTCTGCTTTGAACAATGGCACGACGTTTTCGAATATCACTAATCGTATGTTGGTTAACAAATTCTATTTTTTTAAAAAAAATTTGTATATTGCCCCAAAGACTTTGTATAATGTCACGGCATTTGATTTTTTCTTTTATAGAACCTACATTCATGGTATAAAATCATTGATTCACTTCGTTCTGTTTTTTTGTTGGTTTGAAGTAGTTTTGCGCAACATTCAAAATCAACAATTAGCCGGGAAGTCACTTCGATCTGTACACCATTTGGATAGAACTTTTGTAGATGTTGCAAGCAATAACTATGATAAAGAGAATATCTGAAATGACTATACTATTTGTGCGAATTGCATTAGATTGTTCATATTTATAATTTTGTCAATTTACTAATTTTTATTTAAAAGTTACATGAATATAGAATTTTAATTATTATCTGTAATTATCATCTCTTATTCGTTAATTGACAATACAATAATTTAAGTAATATAGATTGATTTTGAAATAATTTGTTGTTTAGTTATCTAATGGATGTATTCAAAATGATTATTAATGATGATTTTAGTTAAATTTTAATCGTTACTTTATTTTCCTCGATTATTGTCATTATTTTTTTTATAAAAATATTAATTGCCTTCTTCGGCAGTAAATTAGTCGCCGTCTTTTTGAATTACTCCCTCCGTCCCATTTTGATAGGCTTGTTTTCCTTTTTCATCCGTCCCAAAATATAAGCTACTTTCCTTATTGGTATAAATTTAATTTCTTCATTTCCTAATCTACCCCTATTTATTATGCATGGTTATTAATAAAAGTAAGTTGTCATATTTAATATAGGGGTATATTGAGAAATATACAAGTAAAATTTACCTTTCCAATAAATATTAATTTCAAATTCTTAATCCGTGTGAAAGTCAAACCATGCCTATCAAAATGGGACGGAGGGAGTATTATATTTTGATAATTATTTTAGGTGTGATATATGTACCATACGTTACATTAAATATGTTAATATAATTTAAATTTATAACATGTGCGTGTTTAAGCTTATTAGGATTACTTTTATTTTTTCCTTTGGAACTCGACTTTTTAATAGTGGCATTGTAGCACTGCTGTTAATATTAATGCCAAAAGTTCAAAGTCAACTCGGCGTAAGTATTTTGTCTAATTTTTTTATGTGTGTGTTTAAGACAATTAGATTTTTTTTTTTTTGCGATATGGATTTTTGGACGGTGACATTTAATGTTAATTTTATGTATTTATGATGATATTGCTAATATATTACCTTTTTTGGGTCAATAAATGTATTAGAAAAAAGGGAAATGCTAGACTACCATAATGAATATCATAATGGTTGACATAATGGTTGTTGGCATATTTAATAACCGTCCATCTAAAAGTGATGGAGTGGTTGAAATTGTAGGATCATGCCACATATCCATTATGTTAACCATTATAGTATTTATTATGGTGTTGTAGCATGGTCCTTAGAAAAAATATGTATGTGGTACTGTTTGTGGGGAGTTGGATCAACAATGCTGTTAATGTTAATTGTGAAAGTTCTAGAGGAAGTCGACATAAGTATATATTTTCTGATAATTGATAATGATTGTTATAATAATTTCATAATTTTATAATTGAAATGTGACATTGTATTTTCATAAAAAAAAATTATATTTCATCTTTATAAATAGTTTTTTCGTATCGATTCTTTTTGAACTACATTTTGTTCTGTGCAATGTTTTTCGGTTACTTATGCAACCACAACCAAAATGGAGTTCGTAATTTATCTGATCCTACTGTATGTCGTCTTAGGATTGATTACTTAGGCTTGAGCATTATTTAAAATGGGGATGGTGAAAATAAACCTTCTAATGCTTGTGAGTACCATATTTAGAAATTGCGAAATCTAACAAGTTTATCGGTTTCCATCCTCATTGTTTTGTATATTCTTCTCAACCCTAGTTGATGCGTTTGGCGTACTGTCTGACGATTCTTCTTGCAATGATGTTGGTGATGACTCACTACACCAAAATAAGGAAATTGTCACACTAGGGATTCTTAAGGAGTCACGGTTTTTAACTGTGACTCGATTTTTCGCTGATTGTCATGTTTATAAGTTGAGGAGTCACGGATTTTAACCGTGACAATTCGTGAGAAGCATGGTCACAGTTAAAAACCGTGACCCCAACTGAATTATTTAAAAAAAAAAAGCACGAATAAATAAAAGCTAGGTCACGCATGCATTCCTCTTCTCCACATCGAGACCCCAAACCACTCTCATTTCTCCCGTATTCTCCACCCCACGCCGGAAACCGCCAACGATCGGTGACGAAGGACGGTGAATTTGGTGAAGCTGCCATCTTCTCCACTGCTACTCAATTAGGTGAAGCTTGGTTATTCGATTGACGAGAGCAAACGGGAAAAGCGTGAGTAATCTTCCTTTTTTGTACCATATATATTTCTCGTTTTTCATTCTTTAAATTGGGGATTATTGATGTTTTTGATAGTTCCCAATAATTTGAACGGATTTGCTGGCTAAATGGACGGTGGAAAATAGCTTCAACCTTGAGTTTTTTATTTCGTGGCTTTGAGTTTGAAAGTTTAGTTTTTCAATCTTAAGTTCTATCTTGTTCATTTTTATTTGGATTGTTGAGTTTAACTGTGGAAATATGAGACTAATTACTAGTCAGGTTTACTTTAGTTTTAACTTAGGCTTGAGTTTATACATATAGAGTTTTCTTGTGTAAGTGTATTGCAAAGAAGGTGTTTGATGATATTCCCTAATGAAGTTGGTGAAATTGGAAAAAAACTAAACGTTGGTAACTTGGGCAGATTTTGTGCTTGATTTCAAATGTACATAATTGATTTTTTTGGTTGGATTTTAGGGTGATTCAAATTTAAAAATGGCCTTTTATGAGTTAGGTATCATTTAAAATTGGTTTCACACTATTTGCATACTCGTACAGTTTTTTATCACACTTTTTGTGAGCTTGGTCAAGGTATATCCGAGAACAGCCTTCTTGACCGTAGATACATGTTTTGCTTATTGAAATGTGACCCTTATGAGCTGATTTTTTACTATGATGGACTTATATGAGTTTTCTACCTTGTACAAAAATTTCATGATTTTATTCCATCGTTTCTTATGTCAAATAAATTTTTGAAAGTCCCCTGCTGAAACTGTAAATATTTTCAGCTCATGTGTTTGAAGTTGAAGATGTGTTGTGATCCTTATAACTTGAGTTTGGATGTAGATGTACCTATGATGTTTCTTTCCTAGCTAGTTTATATGATGAAATTCCATGTTAATGAAAGTCAAATACTGTTACAGGTCCAAAATACATTTAGTGATCTTGAAGAGTTCAACGTTTTTCGTCCGTACATGAGTGATGCATCAACGAAATAGGGTGTACTGCAAGAGTAGGAAGAGGCGGCCTGGCTGTCAGTTTTCCCACGCAGGTACACCATCAAATTTTAATTTTTCAAGCTGTAATTATTAGATTTTGACACATCCTACCTTATACAAGAAAATAATTTCAGCTCATTTTCTTCTTCTCATAATTATCTGTTTAATTCTTTATATGCTAAATTCTTAAATTTGTAACTATTTATAGAAATATAGCACTCAGAAGTACAACTATGTAGCTCGAGAAAGGGCAGTTCGTAGATCTTCTAAATGCCGTCATCTGTACAAAGATGAAACTAAAGAGAGGACAAGCCAACCGCAAGTTACAGTTTACTCGCGAAATTAGCGAGAAAACATATTTAGTACAAATTCTAGATAATCTAGAATTTAGGAAATTATTTTTAGTACTTAGCTACATTGGGAGCGGGAGGTTAGTTTTTCCTCTGCAATCAACTTCAATATTTTGCGAGAAAAAACTATTGTTGTATATTGAAGCCCATAATTGTTGTTATAATTGCTATCAATGATATTTATTATTCTCGAATAATGAGTCAGCTGGTTGTTTCAGTATGTGATATAGCAATTTTTTTTTTTTTTTTTATGTTTGATTCCCATGGGGGTCCCGGTTTTAAACCGTGACCCCCATAGCTTTTTTTATTTTTTTAATGCCAATGGGTCACGGTGAAAAACCGTGACCCCTGATCGTGGGTCACGGTTAAAACCCGTGACCCCTGATCCCGTCACGCTGTAAATTGTCACGGTTAAAAACCGTGACCCACCCTCAGAGTCACGGTTTTTTACCGTGACAATTCGCGAAATCGGGTGTAGTGACTTCTTCGATGGCTTGTAAAGTATTAGAAATAGTTATTTTTGTCCATTCTATTTTATTTGTTCAATTTGGTACTAATTATTACGTTTTTTGTATTTTAGGGGATGACATCGAGAGCGAAGATTTCTCGAGTGCAAGTAACTCAATTTTTTTATTAACCCTATCACATTGTAAAAATGAACGATCGAAACCATCATAGCATTGGAAGTTTTCTCCCAAAGGATTGTGAAAGACCAAAGTTTTTGCAAATATACATACAGAACACTCACAACGAAATTATTAATAGAATAGAGGAAGCTAGGTTAGTTTTATGCACATAAATTTATCTGTTTGTTCTCCATACCTTTTCATTGCTTTCTACTTTGTTATTTCCCAAAGCGAAAAGTTAGCATTCCGCTTATATGCTTTCCTATTTGTTTGTCCAACAAGCCTGAAGGAGTGAAAAATTTGCAGGCTGAGATTGTTTCTGCTTTGATTGGTTCAATAGGGCTGACTGCAGTGATGTTACGAAGAAACTCATCGGAAAGTGGCATCGAGACAATAAGGAATGCAACCTCCCACAGCAAAATGAGGTTGCTGTATTGACTAGAGGTGACATAGACTTCAATGGCTCGAATGTAACGTGAATTGTTCATAGAAAGGGCGGAGGCCTCCAATGTGTGAGTCATCTAAATCTTTCATTTCTCAGCTTACAATACCCACTGCACCTTCCCTTTGGACATGACCGATATAGGGAAGACGTTGATCTTACTCATGCTGCTAAGTCATCATCTTCTACGGGCAGGAAGTAGGGGTGGGCATCTGGACTGCCAAACCGTGACCCAAACCGGCCTGAGTTGGTTCGGGTCGGCTTGAACAGTGATTCTGGGGGATTTTTGGGTTGGCAAAACCCAACCCCGAAAATCGATTCGTAAAATAATAAATAAATAAATAAATTGTGCAGCACCCAAACCTACCTGAGTCGGTTCGGGTCCGCTTCAGGCCACCGACTCGAACCGTCGATTCGATTTTGGTTTGGGATATCGGAAATCGACTCAAATCGGGTCGGTTTCGGTTTTGCCTAAAACCGATCTGAATCGAACTGTGCCCCAGCCCTAGTAGGAAGCATGTAAGTTCAAGGGAATATTTTTCTTATCTAATACATGAGAGATTAAATCATCATATATAATATGGTAAAACTAAAATATGATAATGTGAATAGTACTAACTTTTCATTTTATTTGCACTTTGGTGCCCAACTTTTAAATCTGGACCACCGAGACCCCAGTTTAAATCACTATTCGATTACTTTTCTTGTTAGTCACAATTTTCTAACTTTTTATTTAACAAAACAAGGGTATACGATAATTTTAGACCCACATTACCCATTTCATTAATAAACAAATATTGGACTCTTCTTTTCACCTCACTCCTTTTCCCACCACCCATCAGACCCGCCAGTGAAAGCACGTTGGTTTTCCATTATGAAACAAAGGAAACCAACGAATCGCTTAGATTGTGTGTTAGATATTTCTGTGTTTTCACGTGCTTTCATTCGTTTGGGTTGATGATAGAGTCATTTAGATCTTCAAATAGACAAATATTATTTGTAATTTAGGCGTTGAATCAGTATGTAGAGGCAAGGTAAAGCTTCTTCCACAAATTAATTTAGAAACAAAATAAACATCACACCCACTAGAACCCTCGACATTTTGCATATATAAATTTTGGCTGGGCTCTCATCTATTAATGGTCGTTCAATTGGTCCAGTATTTTCATATGCAATGAAAGTGATATTATTAATTTACACATATGCATTGTCACGCTTGTGATATCTTGCTACTACATGACCTACCTATCCATTGGAATATAGTATAGCCATGTGAAGCGGAGAATTTGAATAATTCCCGGAATCCACACAAATTTTGTGTGGATACCCCCAATTCAGTGGTCTCCACACAAAATTTGTGTGGAGACCCAGCATATCTTGAAGAAGTTTTCCTTCTCTGCTTCTTAGTTATTATAATGTATATTGGAAAAAGACAGATAAAGTTCCATTTGGCAACAATTGATTGCACAGAATTAATGACCAGAATCTTAATGGCTGGACCACTAGATTAATTATCAGAAATAGACATATTTACACGCTTACAATGTTCCTAGTTAAATAGATTTTTTCTTTGTGAAGGGTTTTGAAGGGTGTAGATGCACTGTCGATAAACAATCTCTGATTGACGGCGAGTGAGTGAAATTATTTGACTCACTTGCGCAGCAAAATTAATAACATAATTAGTGTGCTCACTACAAATGTAGCCCAACCCTTACATCACTTCATTCTGTATTGCTATATATTTAGGAATTAAATCAATTAAAAAGAACTCTTAAACCTGCTATATAAGACTGAATTATGTGGCATGCACATTTCGCAAGATCATGAGAAACTATATCAACCAGAAGCTGTGGAACCGAAGTGCTAAGCATATATCCATCACTTCTTTAAATAAGATGATGATTGAGATAGAAAATGTAAAATTTAATCGAATATAGATGGTAGTTTGACATTGTCGGTTTTTTTAAGTGTAATTTCAGTGATTCATTGAAAAAATATAGTTTTTTATTTTTTTCAAATATGTTCTTAACATAATTAATGTGGAACATGTGAAATAGTAAAATCTTAACATTTGAAGCAAGACTTGTTTGGTTGTACGCACTTCATATAATAATAATAATAATAATAATAATAATAATAATAATAATTATTATTATTATTATTATTATTATTATTATTATTATTATTATTATTATCGAGGGTGAATTTTGAAGATCGTAAATTGTGAATATAATATGGTAAACTAAAATATAATTACTTGAATGATGCTAATTTTTCACTTCATTTAATTTGGACTCATGTCCCCAAGTTTTAAACTTGGACCACCGAGCGCCTAATTTTCAAAAAATTGGCACCGTTGGTCCAAAAGTGACTATTCCATTTTTTGTTATTCACAATTTGCTAACTTTTTATTTAACAAAACAAGGGTAATTCGATAATTTTGCACCCATATTACCCATTTGATTAATAAACAAATATTGGATTTTTCTTTTGCAATTTGAACTTAACATAAATATTACACTCAAATCCAATATTAATACATCAAATTTCTCTACAAATTAACACATGCAAACTTATCCCCCACTCTTTTTCCCAACCGCATTAGACCCCCTAGTGAAATCACCTTGGTTTTCTGGTGTGAAACTTGGGAAACCAGTGAAACACTTGGGTAGTGTGTTAGATATATATTTCTGTATTTTTATATGCCCACTGCCAGAAACAAAACTTTTAGAGGTAATCTGTCATCCCTAAAATTTCGTGCCTATAAATCTTTAAGGCCGACACACTGTTATGTCGCTCTTAGAGATCTATAGACACGAGGCTATAGGAGCAACATGCCTCCCTAAAGGTTCTGTTTTTTGTAGTGACGAACTTCATTCGTCTGAGTTGATGATAGAGTCATTTAAATCTTTAAATAGACAAATATTATTTGCAATTCAGGAATCGAAGCAATATAGAGGTAAACTTTCTTCCACAAATTAATTTAGAAGCAAAATAAAGATCACACCCACTTTTAACCTTCGACATTTTGAATAAATTTTAGAATGGTCCAATCTGTCATCGAGTAATTGTCATTCAATTGGTCCAATCTTTTCACATGCAATGAAAATGATATTATTTATGGACAAGTTTCTCGAATACATATATGCATTGTTACGCATGCAAGGTCATGCTAGTACATGACCTTCTTATTCATTGGAATATTGTAGGAATCTAGGCTTAGCAACACGTGTAAAACTGAGAAGTTTTCCTTTTTATAGTGTATATTAAGGCCTTGTTTGATTGGGGGTTTAGTTGTTCCGCGCGGTATTCCGTGTAAAAATGTGTGGTTAATATTATTTTGGGAAATGTGTATGTGATTGAAAATGAGTATGAGATATACGGAATTGTGTGCGGATTTGGTTAACACCGAATAGAACAAGGCCTAAAAGGCAAAAATCGATAAAGCTTCCATTTTGGCGGCAACAATCGATTGCCCAGAATTAAGGACCGGAATCTTAAATGCTGGACCACTTATCTAGCCAGAAGCACTGTCGATGATCAATATCTTATTTACCGTGAGTGAAATTTAGGGTGATAGGAATTGGTTTTTAATAGTTTTTAATAATTTTTAATGTAAAAGAGGAGAAAGAATGAGTGAAATTGAATAATGGAAATTTGTGGATGCGACGAGATGTGTGGATGTGATTGATTTAAGGTAAAAAAAAATGGATAAAAAGTGGTAAAAATTGGAAAAAGTTATTCTCTATCATGCTAAATATTCGACTCCCCTGCCCAGCAAAATTTATTACATAATTAGTTTTCTCTCTAGAAATAAACACCAACCCTTACATCACTTAGTTCTATGTCACTATATATTTAGGAATTAAATCAATTTAAAAAGAACTCCTAACCTGCTATATAAGATTGTGAATGATGTCCCATGCACAATGCCCAAAATATCAAATGGAAGTTGTGGAATCGGAATGCGAAGCGTGTATATATATATATATATATATATATATATATATATATATATATATATATATATATATATAACAATCGCTTCTTTAAAGAAGACGACGAAGAGATAGATAATAAAAAATTTAAATCGGCTATAGATACTGGCTAGATATAGTCAATTTTTTAAAGTGTAATTTCAGTGTCATTTATGAAACATAATGTGATCCATTGTTTCATTAAAACACATTTGAATCTTACAAAGGGGTATAGAGTGAGGACTTCTCACAAACTAATTTTAAACCATCGTGACGCTTTATAATTTACTAATATTTCAGTTACAATTAATGAAATTAACCCTAATATTTTTATATCAAATTTATATATATATATATATAGATATATATATATATCTCAAGTTATTCCCACCGTTCATAAATCTATGTATATTATTAGCCTAAAGTGTTTCCTGCAACTAATTTTGGCAAAATGGGCGGCCCAATTTTCAGTAGGTTGAACCTGCAGCTGGGGTACTTATTGATTTTTGAATTTTAGATCTGATGCTACATTTGAAACCTTTTTGATTTTTTTGAAACTCATCCTTTTTACACTTAGCAGAACCGCCGGCTTTGAATATTATTTTATTATCTTTTTTATGGTGCCAACTTTGACTTTTAAATCTAAATTATATTAACTGTCCACATCTTAAGGATGATCAGACCGTGTGCATTAAACCCACTACTGTGGATTTAATTGTATTATTTCCTACTCAATGAATATATTAAGGATCTTTTTTTTTTCATTCTGAAATAGATTCTCAAATTCTGTCTTTGTCTTTCTTTTAACTCAATATCTACTTTTTCTTGCAATGGCTGTTGGGAATGTTTTGTCCACTACTTGGGAATGAATAGTACAGCATGTGGGGAAAAAATTGATGTTTGAGAGAGTCAGAGAAGGACATCCTATTTGTTAAAATGTCTAAACCCTATGGGAAATTTCATAACAAAGAATTATATGCAGAGACATTCGGGGATGGACGTGGGACTAGGAAAAGAGAGTGAGATTTTTCCGGTGGATTTAATTTCTTGAAATGCGTATTAGGGCAAGTAGAGGTGGTCAATTATCAATTTTGACTTGATTTCCCACTCAAACAGTGCTATTTTATGATATATTTATTCCATGGCGCATTTATTTCTGGGCAGTCGAGGACACATGTGAATGTAGAGGGTGGTTTCAAGTTAGTGATGGTTAAATTCCGCTATTCAATTATATTTCGAATCAACATTGGCAATTAAGGGAACTGTTCAATTTTAATTGCTAAACATGTGCTATAACTTTTGAATGTGGAAGTTACTTTAAGACGAATATATTTCGAAAGCCTTACATATCGCAAACTAACAAAAACGAAAAGAAAATCTTGAATAGATTTTTTGTTCTGGATAAAATCTTGAATCATTTAATACGAATATTAACTTTCTTTTGTTCAACCTAATTAAACTATATTATCATGGGCGCACTGTGTACTATGCATCGGCTTTCTGTGGCCTGATAAATGGTGTAATACAAATTGTCCGTGACGGTATCCCCCATATTATGCAAACTCGCGCATAGGAATGGTAATTTGCTGCTTCCACTTGTAATTTTGGGGTAGTACTCTCCTTGTTCATGCATTGCTTAAAACATCTTCAATTGATTGTAATTCTCTAGAGAGGTAAGGTTCACGACGTTCCCCTCTCGCTTTTGTATTTTTCATTGTCATAATTTATTGAGTTTACTTATTATTATTGTAACACAATTTTAATTTGTTAAAAAAGTTAAATCCTAAGTTTTTAATGACGATTTTTTTATTATTTAATACGAAACAATAACTTTTTTTTGGATACAATGTTACAATACATTATTTCTTTATTTCACTATACTTTTCATGCATCAGGTGCGAAAACTAGCCAATATATGAAAGTATATTGCGAACGCTAGTGATTTATGAGGAACATATGGGATGTAGGGATGTAAACATGAAACTATTTGAAGTTTTATAATACTCCGTCCGTCCCAAATATACAGTCCACTTTGGTTTTGCACAAGGATTAATTAAGAATATTTATGGGAAAATGAAGTATACAACAAAACTTCCTAAAGTGCCCATATTTAATGTGAGTGCTGGTAAACATTACCTATGTTGAAGATGGACACACATTTTATATTCTCCAAAATTAATTGTGGGTATTATTGTGAATGAACAAAAAGAATCATACTAAACATAAAAACAAGAGTATATGTTTGGGGACATATGAAATTAAAGAGTCTTTTATACAATTGAAAATTTTTGTTTTGTGATGATAATAGTACACAAACTAATTCCAACACAAATATCGTGTTCAAAGTCAATTATTTATGTGATTGTCAATGTTAGACCAATCTACCAAGATGTGATACATATGTGATTTTCATTAAAAAAAATTGTCATGTTTATAAAATTGTGAATTAACAACATTAGTGATTCCAGTTGCATTGCACGTGTGTTAAACTAGTTTACTAAAGTAACTTTTGTGGCGAACTATTCAGAAGACAACCCACAAGATTTTAATTTATCTATTTTATAAATAAAATTTATAAAGTGATATTTATCGCAAATAGTTTACAAGTCACGAGTCATCCATGACATCACCATAACTCTCTTGAACCCTATATAAAAGGGCCAAAGAAGGGGCTATTTCATTGCCTCACTAGTTTCATTATATTCTCTCTCTCTCACACACACAACACACAAAAGCAATATATTCAAATGGATTTCTCAATGAAGTTGTTTACAATGCTATCCTTCTTGCTCTTTGTTTCCATGGCTGCCGGTTTGAACTCTAATCTCTTTAATACTCTTAGCTTGTTCATATTCAAATATTATTATATAGCTCAAAATTTTTTAATTTTTTTTAAAGAATAATATATTTCTACCAAATCGTGAAATAATATCGTCATTTGGTAAAAAAAAATCCCTTAACAATCGAACAACATACATTTCCAACTGCCTCTGTGCAAAGTAGATATAGTATCCAGTATTGTTTAGAGGCTTTGGTACTTGAACAACTAGATTAAAAACAAACAAGTTGCATGTATCAGCGACATAATAGCTTGTTATTTTACGCATCATATCAAATTTAAAATTTAACACTTAAAAACTTGTCAGATTGCAAGTTGCGAAATGTTGCTATGGACAAAAAGTTATACAAGTAACATTAATCACTTTTCAATAGATTACGCATTTTGTAATTTCGTTACAGTATTTACATGTATTGATTGGATAGATGTGGGTAATACACTGGTCGTGGATGCACAAAGTGACGTACCATGTAACCAAACAGAGTGTAGTGAAGCTTGTGGGTCAATGGGGCTGTATGGATGTTGCCCATGTTGTTTACAGCCTGGACCCTGTAAGTGTCAGACTTGGCCAGGTTGCCCACGTAAGTACTAAATTAATAAATCCTTTGGCGCCGTTTTTAGCACTTTCAAGCTTTTCTAGTTAATTTTTTTGCTGCATATTTGAAAGCAAACTTATTGTTCTTATTATCTTTAGATTTTACAGTGGATATCACTATTCGAACTCAAGAAAGCTAACAATTTGATAAGCACTGCCCTTTATTAATAATAATAATAATAATAATAATAATAATAATAATTATTATTATTATTATTATTATTATTATTATTATTATTATTATTATTATTATTATTGTTGTTGTTGTTGTTCTTGCAGGTCTCGTTCAAGTAGAAATTCCTAATCCCAAAGACATGATGATCAAGGAACCAGTTGCTTGATGCTATCAATCAGTGTGGTGCATCAACATTTGAATTTTAACTTTATATATCATGTATGGATTTAATAAAATGTCAATCTCCGCTCTGGGATCGACTACGTTAATGGCTTCACAGTGAGATTACTTACATATAAATGATATAATAAGTGTGGCTGCTTGTATATCTGCTTCTATGGCTTTAATAAATTGTAGACCTCTTCAAATACTATGTTTATGATTTCAATATTTAGATGTCGATGACGTAATCCTCTAATTTCATTATGGTATCTGAAAACAAGTTGAACATGAATAAGAACAGTGCTAATCAAATTTTTTAGCGTAGAAAATTTGGGAAGTAATAAATAAACAATGTAATTAAGTATCTAATTATTTGATTCGAGGAAATAAATAATTATTATTTTGCCAAAAGATTAACATCAACCAAGCGAGGCCAAGTAAAATTCAATCCCACGTACCCAAGTCCAAACACGACCCCACAGTCTGTGTCAAGTCGGAAGGGAGGTGTATGGCAACGTTCTTGCGTGGGCTTTTGTTGTGAAAATAATCGCAAGTGTACGATGTCAGCACAAAAGTAGTAAAGTGGACTTTTTTAGAGTCCGGATTATCGATCCCACGAGAACTAATTTACTCCATATCGGTTTAAACTAATCTTAACAAAAGCAAATAAAGATATAAAGATTAAAGATTGGTTTTTAGCAAAAGATAAGAAAATACTTGGAAATAAATTACAAAAATTATAAAGGTTTGTTGAATTAATGGAGAGTGAAGTTGGGAATCTCGATTTATCTTTAGATTTCCTATTTGATTTCTCCTCTCAATTTCAAATCTCAAGTAGTGTTAGATCGAATTCACAAAATTGATTTAATTTACCTCTCTCGAGTTCAAATTAGTCCTATTTAATTAAGTCCACTACCATATCTCTATGCGTAGTTAGAATGATCCTCAATTAAATGCATTAACGTGCTTAGGAATTCATAAATATCCACCAGTCACGTGGGATCTCAAAAATTATAAAAGTCTATCTCTAGCTCTTATGTAAATTGCCGGATTTTACTACGTGGTCTAAATATTTAACTTACCTCTCGGTTTGTTAAAATTCACAAATCATGCATTAAACATAGTAGTAAAATCAACACATAAAATAAAAGCACAAGAAATTGAGAGTTAAAATCAAATCATAGATCTAAATTACATCGTTTATCCCAACAAATGGATCTAATTTTTCATACTAAAAAGTGAATAAATAACGAAAATAAAAGAGTTCATCACCGGATCTAGAAGAGAAATCGAGAGTGAAGAGTAGATCTTGCACCAAGTGTCAACTCCGTCTTGAATCTCCTCTAAAAACCATGTGAATCCCTCGATTGCGGTGTGTTTTTGCCTTCAATTAATCCTTCTAATAGCTCTCCAAAAACTTCCCAAAAGCTCTCTAATTATGTCTCTCCAACTTCTATTTATAGCCCCCATTCAGGCTTTTTAAGATGCCCAAAGTCGTGTAGATAAATAAGGTAGAATCCAATTAGGAAACGAACCCCGGAAATTCGCGTGTTGCTGGCGGCCAAAACCCGCGGCCTACCCGCGGCCGCACCTTCCAATGTTGCGGCCGCACCTTTAATTGTTGCGGGCCGCACTCATGTTCTGCGGCCTACAGATCGTTTGGTTGGGCTTTTTCTCCATCATTGCGGGCGCAACTTGTTGTTTTGCGGGCACAACTTCTTATACCATAGATAACTCACCCTTATTTGCAATATTTGGTCCTCCAACTTTGGTTCATTTCATATATTGATCCAAAACTCTTCGATTTCGCGTAAATTCGCCCTCTTCTCTTCCTTTATTTCCATGCACTCGATCCATGTTGATTTTTTACATGAAAACAATTAAAATTAAACACAATCAAACACAATATAACACATTAAACACAATTAAGACTATAAAATAAACACTTTAAAATACTTATCAATCACCCCCAAACTTAACTCTTGTTCGCCCTCGAACAAGAAATTCAAAACAATACATAGAAAACAACCACACACTAAACACCAACCACAAAACATAGAAAAGACTCAAAACACAACAAGTATTATACTTATTCGCCTCAGGTTCGATAAAATACTAATAGAACTCCAGCTGGACCAAATAAACAACCACAAAACTATTCACTCATCATGTACACGACATTCAGTGTGTGTGTGCGCTAGTCATTGCTCGACTCAAATCCATGTGAAGAGCTAATCAACGAATACACAATGCACAACCATGCCCGTATTCCCTTGTGGTAAGTTTGATCTCATCCCACTCGTAGGATCACTCCTTATGCTTTTCTCTCCAATCCTTGGGGTATTTAATCAATGTGGTGTTTTAGAAATATTTCACTACATTTTTCCACACAAGATGTTAAGTAAAAGTGACTAAATGTTAAAAGAACTACCGTCATCCATCTATCCATCTCAACTCTAAGTTTCCAAACCTTTAGCCTTTGAATCTTTTCCCGGCACTTCAAACCCCTATCAATCTTTATTTCCCAATTTTTCTCTCTCTTTTTTTTTCTTTTTTTTTTATACCAATGAAATGCAATGCCCCAACAATAATGCTTTCTCAAGGACCCGTGTAGCAAGTTTTAAGTCGGTGACTCCCGAGCTCGTCACTCAAGGCACCAGGTAAAATATCCCTCAGACTCAATCACTCGAGTCAATGAGGCAAGAGAATAGGGCATATATGAGATGAATGCAATAATGCTGCTTTTTTTTTGTTTTTTCTCTTTTTTTTTTGTTTTGTTTTTGTTTTGAAGCACAGGGGATTGACCCGTTAGATGATGCATCCACGATAGATTTGAATTGCGGGGCTAAACCCAAATAAAAATATTGAACTTGTGCCCCCTTTTCAAATCCATGATTAGGGCATTTTCTTAGCATACCCTTATATCGATCCCATGCCTCGTGGAAGCTTTCTCCATCGTATTGTTGGAAAGTTGAGATATCCAACTTCATTTTAGCTAGTTTACCCGGAGAAAAATATCGGTTGTTGAATTTTCTGGCCAAATCCTCCCATGTAGTGATACTAGCATCTGGTTCAGAGTCAAGCCAATCCATGGCACCATCTCTTAAAGTATAAGGGAAAAGGCGGAGCCTTAGACAGTCATCATCAATTCCATCAAATTTGAAGTTACGCACGTCCTCAAAAATTTGGCGATATGAGCATTAGGATCTTCGTGCGCTAGCCCGTAGAATTGATGGCTATTACTAAATAAGTTCATGATATCGGCTCTCAGCTGGAAATCATTCCTCCCAAAAGGCGGATATACAATACTAGACCGTGTTGGAGCTGCAGTTGGGGTCAGAAATTGGGCCATGGAAAAATTTCCACCATCGTCATCGTCTTCGCCCCCTCGACCTGGTTCATGATTTCTCTGTTAACCAACATGAATCTTAAATCGTGCCTCTTCTTCTGTCCTCAGCCTAGCTTCTTCCTCTCTTCGTCTCGCTTCCTCCTCTGCAGTGCGTTCCATAACTAATTTGCGTTTGGCTCTTAATGTGCGTTCAATTTCTGGGACAAATTCGTCTAGAATGCCCCTTGTGAGCGGGTCATGCACCAAGCGCAAATTTCTGCAACCACTTAAACAAAAACAAGTATCAAAATTCTTTTATAAATAAAAACTAAAATGAAACTAAAAATAAAATTAAAAATATGATTAATATAAACCGATATTAAATAAAAAGTAGTCCCCGGCAACCGGCGCCAAAACTTGTTGTGAAAATAATCGTAAGTGTACGATGTCAGCACAAAAGTAGTAAAGTGGACTTTTTTAGAGTCCGGATTATCGATCCCACGAGGACTAATTTACTCCATATCGGTTTAAACTAATCTTAACAAAAGCAAATAAAGATATAAAGATTAAAGATTGGTTTTTAGCAAAAGATAAGAAAATACTTGGAAATAAATTACAAAAATTATAAAGGTTTGTTGAATTAATGGAGAGTGAAGTTGGGAATCTCGATTTATCTTTAGATTTCCTATTTGATTTCTCCTCTCAATTTCAAATCTTAAGTAGTGTTAGATCGAATTCACAAAATTGATTTAATTTACTTCTCTCGAGTTCAAATTAATCCTATTTAATTAAATCCACTACCATATCTCTATGCGTAGTTAGAATGATCCTCAATTAAATGCATTAACGTGCTTAGGAATTCATAAATATCCACCTGTCACGTGGGATCTCAAAAATTATAAAAGTCTATCTCTAGCTCTTATGTAAATTGCCGGATTTTACTACGTGGTCTAAATATTTAACTTACCTCTCGGTTTGTTAAAATTCACAAATCATTGATTTAGTGGCCAAGTAAATCATGTATTATGCATAGTAGTAAAATCAACACATAAAATAAAAGCACAAGAAATTGAGAGTTAAAATCAAATCATAGATCTAAACTACATCGTTCATCCCAACAAATGGATCTAGTTGTTCATACTAAAAAGTGAATAAATAACGAAAGTAAAAGAGTTCATCACCGGATCTAGAAGAGAAATCGAGAGTGAAGAGTAGATCTTGCACCAAGTGTCAACTCCGTCTTGAATCTCCTCCAAAAACCATGTGAATCCCTCGATTGTGGTGTGTTTTTGCCTTCAATTAATCCTTCTAATAGCTCTCCAAAAATTCCCCAAAAGCTCTCTAATTATGTCTCTCCAACCTCTATTTATAGCCCCCATTCAGGCTTTTTAAGATGTCCAAAGTCGTGTAGATAAATAAAGTAGAATTCAATTAGGAAACGAACTCCGGAAATTCGCGTGTTGCTATCGGCCAAAAGCCGCGGCCTAACCCGCGGCCTACCCGCGGCCGCACCTTCCAATGTTGCGGCCGCACCTTTAATTGTTGCGGCCGCAACTTTCCTTCTGTGGCCGCACTCATGTTTTGCGGCCTACAGATCGTTTGGTTGGGCTTTTTCTCCATTATTGCGGGCGCAACTTCTTATACCATAGATAACTCACCCTTATTTGCAATATTTGGTCCTCCAACTTTGGTTCATTTCATATATTGATCCAAAACTCTTCGATTTTGTGTAAATTCGCCCTCTTCTCTTCCTTTATTGCCATGCACTCGATCCATGTTGATTTTTTACATGAAAACAATTAAAATTAAACACAATCAAACACAATATAACACATTAAACACGATTAAGACTATAAAATAAACACTTTAAAATACTTATCAGCTTTGCCCCACCTAGTAGCATACATAGCACTTTCTTTGCCTGAGATTATTGATATGATCATTTGTGGCTCAAATTCGAATTCCAAACTTGAGTATTATAGAGCATGTTCAATTTTTCCTTATTTCCACTTATGTTTTCATGTGTTTTATATTTTATACAGAAAGTTTTCGTTGATTGGGATATAGTTTGAAAAAAATTAAATTTAACACAATTATCTGCTCAATCAAATTCATTACATTCATTTGTAGGAACCACACGAATATTGGCTAAAAGTAGACTACTATTTTCCAATGGAGGTTTGGTAAAGCTACATTCACATTTTCTTATTTCTACATTCATTAAACTAAAAACTAAAAAAGATATTATTTTTGCAAGTTGCTCAATAACGAAAACGATATTATCAACTGATATTTGTGCATTACTTAGCCATTTAACAAGATAATTACCAAATTCTGCAATATTTTTAGTTATTAATAGTCATGAAACAGCTCCGAATCCCTAATATGGAACAAGTCATGTGTTTAAATAGAAAAATAAAAACCTAATCTAACAGGAATTAAATCCTAAACTTTTATTCATATTATCATATATGTGACACTATTATCTCGATTAAACTAAAATATAAAATATCTGAAGATAAATTGAGAAAAAGATAATAGATAAATAAAGATATAAACTATCCTAATTAATAGCAATCTCCAATCTCTCTCATTTTCCTCTGGTTATAGAAGATTCGTCATCGTTGAATCTTTGTATCGCCTTCCAACCTATGGCAAAACGTAAGACGATCGTAAATTGACCAAATATCTCACCTGGCGTTATCTATGCATCCTCATGCAGAAGCACCCAAATACCCAATAAGCTGACCAATTGTGTTATCGAGTCTACCATTTTATGCTTATCAAAGCTATACAATACCCAAAAATCAAATTTCTTTAAAACCTTCAAAGATCAAGTATTGTGTAATCCGCAAATTAAGATTAATTGGGAAACTTGATTATCTTCAAGCACCCGATCTTCTCTTGGTAACATAAAAATTTCAATGTTCAACTTCACAAAATTTAGGATAAGACTTGTAGTTGGGATCCACAAAGTGCTCAATCCTTGTCTTTTCGTTTCATTTACAAAAGTGTCGGTAGACTCTTAAGGAGTTTTACTAGAAGCACCAGCTAGTTCCATATGTCTGTTGAAAAACGGCCACCTCTGACCCAAATGTATCAATAACTACAGAATCGATAACTGTTCGTTCAACTTCACGAAATTTAGGATAAGACTTGTCGTTGGAATCCACGAAGTGCTCAATCCTTGTCTTTTCATTTCATTAACAATTGTGGTGGCAAACTCTGAATTAGTTTTATTAGAAGCACCAGCTAGTTCCATATGTCTATTGAAAAATGGCCACCTCCGACCCAAATGTATCAATAACTACAGAATCGATAACTATTTTTCTTTTCTAGCGATGCTAGTTTGATTGTCTAAAAAAAAGCATTGCCCTCGGTCATCGATAGACTCTAAATTACCGGATTCTTCATCTCGAACCTTGTCAATTATTAGACTCGCAATGAATCTCACCATCGCTGCAGTATCACCTACTTGAAATGCAAACACATTATGACCACCACCTCGTGTCTCACGCTTATTGTTGAAAAGATCAACCTATCCGACCATACATTGTGCTAAAGTCTTCAATTGTTTGCGAATTTGTATTAGTTGATCTCTAAGTGTCCAATATCGACTTTGACATTATGGCATCTAATCTATCCTCCTCGACACCATCATCGAGAGTGTAGACTATGTTCTAACCAACTAACAAGAGCGGGACGTAGACGATAGCAAATATTGGATTATATATGGGAATTTGTGCAAGAATTAACAATTTAGGTAGAAAATTAAATAAAATTTTCAATATTTTTATTTAATATTCAAGAAACGGCCACTAATAATGAACAAGTCATGTGTTTGAATAGAAAAATAAAAGCCTAGGACAAAGTACTATTTTCTTTCAAACAAAGTATTTATTGTTATTATTTCGTCTATAAACCTCTAAAGTCAACAAAATTAAATAACTCAACGAATCATAAACTATCCACGCAAATTAAAAAGATCAATACAAGTTGTATTTTTGAGGCTATGGGGAAAGAGACAATTTCATTTGACTCATCCTCATTCATTCATAAAATGTAGTGGTCCTTCAATTGGTCCAGTATTTTCACGGGCAACGAAAATGATGTTATCCACACATGTTTCATGAATGTATCCGTGGTTACAACACGTAAAGTTTTGTTAGAATATGAGACACTTGTCCCTTGGAAGGAACGTTTAGCTAAACTTGTAGAGTAAATGTCCATGAGAAAATATCTCCAGTAGAGGTAACTACATATATCTATATATATATATATATATATATATATATATATATATATATATATATATATAGGAACACATGGTAAAACATATATCGAACATATAAGAAAGAACGTGATGGAGCAAGACAATATAAGAATTCAATAGAAGACATATTATAGATAGCATCGAACATAATTTACATTATTGATTACTCATCCATTTAAAATACTTGAATGTTTTATAAGGGGCCATAAATGGAAGGAATTCTCACAAACTTGGAAACTTTGGTTAGGGTTTTGTAATTTTGTTAAAACTTAACTCTCCCTCTTTTCTTTTATTCTTTTTTTTAATAAGGCACTATAAATTCTCTTGTAACGACTAAATTTTCTACCTTGAACTCTTTCCCGCCAGTGCTTCTACGACCAAATAATTAAAAAAGACTTTTCAAAACCAAATATCTATAGTTGGAAAAGATATATAAAATTTCTTGTAGTGTACTTGAAAAGGAGTTCAATTGGACTTCTCGATGAGGTAGTTTGCAGTAGATATATAAACTTTGGTCTGGGTTTTGTAATTTTGCTAAACCTTACTCCCACTCTTGTTGTTTATTTACATGGTTGCCGGTCAAAATCTAGTCCCATTATCATCATCTTCCTCACGTTTATCATATATGTGGCTTCGATGGTGTGATTTTTATTCTAACTCTTAAAGAAAAGAATAATGGCAATAATATATTGTCCATTGTGTTCCAACCATATATCATTTTGCGACTATCAAATAACATATGTTGTACAATTTTTTTTTTGCAACATACTGTCTCTATACAGAATAACAATTTTGCCATGTATTAATTTGACAAATATGGGTGGCGGTCGATCAGTTGTAGCTGCACAAGCTTTACCTATATCATGTTCCAAGCATCTTTGTTGTACAGCTTGTGGAATATTTGGAATGTTTGGATGTTGCCAAAGAGGTATTGGACCATGTTTTTGTACTCATCTACATCCTCCCCAAGTACGTTATTTGTTATTTATAGCATTGTCCGTATTCGTTCAAAGTGTCTATACTCGTATTTCTCTATTAGCTAGAAATTTATTCCTAGCTTATATGATTTTTCATACGAGTATTTTGATTTTGTAACGTTGAAATTTATAGATTTTGCAGTCATGGATAAATCACCTGTGGTGATGGATACGAAAGATGAATCATGTACACACTGATTTTAAGGTTTGTGATGAAGCATGCAAAACTTTTGGGGAAAAGGTGATGGACAACGTATTTGTGGCACCACGCCAGCTTGTCCATGTCCGTAAACGCGTTGAAGGTTAAAGAATATGGATTTTTCAGTTAAAATTTTCACCTATGGTCTTTTAACTTTGGAAACTAAAATTTAGGTTTTTAAAATTGAACTTGAAATGCTTTTTGCTCCAAGTTATAAATTTGTAAACTTCGAAGACCTAAGATTTATCCTTATGCAATAGCATTAGTCTTTAACCCCAAGTTAGGATTGATTTTTTTAATAAATTTTTATGTACTTTTATGTGAAATAGGAGAGAGAATAATTGAGTTCAATGGTAGAGATTGTGTAGTACATGTAAGTCTCACTAGATATGTGAATGTAATTGCTTTGATCAAATTCAAATTTAGAACGAATGGATAAAAATGTTTAAAAATCGAATGCCTAACCATATGCATTTATATAATAAGTGAAGCTACTTGTTGTATACCTACTAGTTTCAATAAACTACTTATCTCTCTTCAATAATGACCATGTTAGTTAATCATCCAACCCTTTTCGACTCATGCACGCATATATCCTTTGGCTTCTATGGTAATTGTTAATTTTTCCGACCTTTTTTCATGTTATATCCTTCGGCTTAGTTTGAATTACGCATTTCATGATGATTTGTGTAGTAACGAAGGCTTTTGCTAAAAACTAAAGGGTTAATCTGGGAAACCATCAATGACGAAGTTGTTTAACAAAGTGCAAAATTATGAATGAAGGACAATTATATTTACACCACACAATTTTATAGTTGCACCACATTTAAATATCATTATTTTAAAGGGTCTTAGACTTTTACTTATGTTAGTAACTTTTCTCGTGCATATAGAACATATTAACTCTAATAACAGTCTAATATAATGGATTTCCGTTAAAATGTAAACTAAACGAACTCAAAAGATTTTATTTTTATTATTTATGTAGAAATAACAATTAGTAAAGGAATGAAAGAAAATATTTTCTTTTTTTTCATATAAGCTATATGTTAGGCAGACAAAGCTGATAAGCTAGCCAGTAGCTGAAAATCTAATTGGTAGCTGGAAAGCTAGTTAAGAGTTTATAGCTCATAGATGATAGCTGATAGTTGAAAAGCTAACTTCTATAAATGGAAGTGTTTGGTAAAATTAGTTGAAAAACTAGCTCAAAAATAAAATATCACACAAAATAACATATTTAAAACCCTTTTTTAAAAAAAATAAAAGACGTTAAAAATGAAATAAAAAACAAACAGCTCAAGGAGCTTATTTGAAACGCTTGTAAAAGCAGCGTTTGAGATAAGTTCTAGTTTCTCAAATAAGTTCTTCCAACCAAACGGAGCTTAATTAAATACAATGAGCGTGTAAGCTCTCTAAATAAGTTATAAGCTAACTTATTATACTTACCAGACATACATTAGGTCTAATATAATGGACTAGATGTATTATTTATTAAAAGAAAAAATTAAAAGAATTTGAAAAAAAATATTTGATTTTGATATTATAGTGGACGAAGATGGAAAATTTTTAATACAAATAAAATGTGATTTTAGTATAAAATGTTGTGGTGCTAATATAATTAACAAATTGAAAAACTTTTTAATGGTCTAAGATAACTTCCCGTAAGAAAATTCACAAAAGAAAAAAAAGATATTTGATGCAATGGAAAGAGAGAGATGTATATTTGACTCATCATATCCCCTCTTTATCTCTTGCTGCCTAGTACCGTATGTCATTTGTAATTGTGGTGGTCCCTGAGTGCCAACCTGCCAGGGCCAATACTTTCACGGCCAGTGAAAATGATGTTAATTATGTGCAGAATGCATGCATAGTTTGACAGTATTCTAAAAAGCTCTGCATAGTTTACCAGTATTCTAGAAAGTTCGCTTAGGTGACGCTTAGGCGGCACTAATGCTTAAGGCTTGGATTTCACGCTTCGCTATGCACTATCCTTTATCACACATCGATCACACATTTTCCACGCATCAGCTCAATACATAAGCTCGACGCTTGTTCACGCCTTATATTTTTTAGAACCTCTGCTCGACGCTTGTTCACGCCTTATATTTTTTAGAACCTCGTAGTTTACGCATTATGTTTTTATCGACTTAAATCATAATTTAATGAATAGAGAGTTACAAAATTGAATGATTGAAGTAGCTTGTTTTCAATGCTGAGTGACAACAGTGGCCCAGTACTTGGAGCAGACGACGCCACAACCTAGATCAAAGTTAAAAATTAATAATAGCAGTAATAATAATATAATAATGATAAGAATAATGCAAAACGGGTCACAAATATCAGATTAACAAAAATGAATTATGAGATCAAGTTTCATGTAAAACCCCCAATTAATATTTTAGGTCTGTCTTAATTGACCAAGTCAAGAGAAGATGTGATTTGAATGATTGAATAGTTAGGATTTATTTCTAAATAAATTAGATGCAAACGAGAGCAAGGAAAATATTTTTACTACCGTAGTCCATAAATAAGAGATTTACTCAATGCAAAAAAGAGATTATTTTTTTTTTCTCCTGGAACGGAGAAAGAGATTGATTCTGAATGTACAGTATTGTGAATCATATAAAATTTGTTTAACTGAGAACTTAATGAAAATGTAGGGATGCTCATCCCAAATCAATTGTTCCAGTGTGGTCACCAAAATTTTTTTTACGACAAAAAACGAAAACTTCACGATTCAATTGCTCTTTCAATTTAGGCCACTGATCTAAAAATCAGGCTCTCTTTTCGGGAACAAGAAATATTTTAGTTTATTATTATTTTTTTCTCTTTCAAATTTTTTTTTTTGAAAGAACACACATAACACACGCACACAAGGAACAACAATCCAGCATGCCAATATTCAAAATGACAAAATCATGGTAATTTTGAGTACCATTAGAAGAAAAAATATGTCAACTTTATGCTTTATTAAAGTTATTTTTTGAAAAACACAATTTTTTTTTTAATTAGAGTCTTTTTGACATCAGTTAGTAGGCTAATGTTCACAGAATTGATATGTACTCCACTAGTAATCACGAAAGCGCTAACGTTTCATAAAAACAAAAGCGAAAATTAAAAAAAATGAAAAAGAAAAGAGAGGAGTCGAAAATGATAAGAACATCTCCGATGCAAATGTGGATTATAAGATGATATAGAGGGGAGAGATAGAGAGGAAATGATTATTTTAGTTGAAGTGAAATAAAATGAAGTGCAGGGGAAAAAAAAGTGAAAAAGATGAGAGAAATAAAGAAACAAGTTAAAGATTAATGATAAAATAATGATAAAAGATATGTAGATAGATATGTGATTTTAGAGAGAACAAATAAGTCGATCAAAAAATGAGCTAAATGAGAGAAGATTGATTAAAAAGAGAAAACTTAGAAAAATAAGAAATATATGGGACCCACCCCAAATGCTATAGTAGAAGGATTGGAGATCATATGGAGGAGTCAGATAAAGGGCAAATAATTATTTTATTTAAAAGGGAATAGAAAAATGTGCAAACAAAAAAGACAAATAATTGTGAAAAAGAGCAGCGTGGTAGAAATAAATTTAAAAATAATGATAAAATAATAGCTGATAAAGTGCAAATGGATGTGGCACCGGAAGGATGAAAGAAAAAGGGAGGAAAATGAGAAAAACATTGAAAAAAGAAAAAAGAAAATTGAAAAAAAAAAGGAACATGTGGGACTTGCACAGTCTTTTGTGATGTTCTTTCTATTGCATAAATATTGTGGATGAAATAATGCATTGGAGATGCTCCAAGTAGGTCATGTTTTGATGTACGGCCCTCTTTACAATAACTGTAACAAGGTAGATATGTCAATCGATGAGCGAGCCATGTTTTGACATGACTCACTTTATAGCATATCCAATGCAATGGTGTGCATGGATTGGGATGAGGTAAAGGAGAGAAATAAAAATAAGATGATTATTTTAATTGAAAATAATAGAAATATGTGAATAGAAAAGTGACGGAAAAGTGAAGAAGAAAGTGATAAAAAATAAGTTAAAAAATAATGATAAAATAATAGTAGAACATGTGGAGATGGGTGTCTATTTGTAGAAAGTGTGGAAAATGGTGATGAAAAGTGATGAGAGTGAGATAAATGAGTGGAAAGTGATTTAAAAAATCTATAATCTATAATATAGAAAAAGAATAGAACAAAAAATATTTTTTAATCATTTTTTAATACTTTTCCCGGTCTAACTGCTGCAGCCAATCACATTTTAAAGTTTCCACCGTGTTTAAGGGAAGGGAAAAAAATAGGGGAAAGAATCCTACTTCAAAAGGGGAAAAAATTCTGCTTCCAAGTTTCAATCAAGATCTTCCTCTTTGATTTATGTCTATCTACTTCAGAGACCATGTGAAGACGGAAGGACAAATGAAGACGGAATACGGACAAGTGCTTGTTTTGATCCTTAAGTAGCGGAGAAAACCTCACTCCGTTCAGTGATCATCTACTTTACATTTGAATTATATTTTAATAGTCTATTTCTTGAATTCATTTTGAACATTTGTTCTTTTTGTGTTGCATTAGAATTTGCTAATGGCTCCAACCTCGATGATGCTTGCCAAGATTCTTTGTGGTATCCCCAATAATAAAGGTATATTGGTACGTGTTATTCGTCTTTAGATTGTTACTCAAAAGGTATAAAATATGTTCCGTGGACATGGTTTTACAAGATGTGAGTCTCTTTAGCTGTTCGCTCTTTTTTTTTTGCTTTTTCTTTTTTTATTAAGTTGCTTGATTAAGTCAATTAGTACATTTTATTACATTCTTGGAACTTTTGTAGTGCACGTGTGTCCACCCAACAATTGAGGCAGATCTATGGCCAAGCTTTAGGAATTTAGTTGAGGAGCATGGCTTATATGCCATGAAATTTTTTTGTGTCGAATCCAATGGTGTGCTTTTTAAGCCAAGCCAGCATCTGTTTAGGGTGTTTTCATTTTTTATCAATGTTTAAATTAAGTTGTTTGTAGATTACATTGGGGTTTTGCTTCCGAAGGAGGTTACAAGGCCTGGTCTTAGTAGTGCCACAGGCTAGAAATATGTTTCACTTTATTTGATTGGCATTGAGTAATAAAAGTCTTTTTACGTATTATGCTTTTTAAATAATTTTGATTTCTTTTTATGAATTTTAAAAATAATGTATTTGCAGCAGGAACCGTGTGTCCTATTTGTTGTGGGAAGCATACGCCGATGAGGCGATTGATAAAATGGCTAGAATGGGCAGGGACAAGCCAATTGTTATTTTGTTATAGCTTTGTCAGATAAGGATAGGTATTCTTTGATGGTTCTAATCTCATTATTGAGAATCATATTCAGGATTTGGTGTATACATTTTTCAGTATTATGCTATTTGTGATCATTGTGTTAAATTTAATGATTTTAGAAGAATCTATCTCGATACAAACATCCTTCCATATCTCAAAGGTGATTATTAATGAACATCTAACAGAAATCGAGGATTTCCGTATTAGGTAAATAAACATTCAACACTTATTATTATTATTATTATTATTATTATTATTGAAAATATGATTATTTATTACTAATTTATTTATTATTAGCGTTATTAAAGTTAGTAAATCAATTATTTTCCTTTTTTTTTTTTTTTGAGAAGGAAATTTCATTAATCAACATGACCATTACAAATCAAAGAAAGAGAATTCATAAGACAATTTGGAATATTGCTAAAGATAGTGGAACAAGTATGAACACGGGCCTCCCAAGCTAAAGTGTGACCGACAACATTAGCTTGCCTCCGTAAATGGCAAACCGAAAAGTATCGCCTTTGGTGTAGAATCTCCTTCCAACGGTCCACAATAGAGCCAAACTCCGTAACATCGACATTGTTCCCCTTAACAGCCCCAGTGACAATCTTAGCATCCAACTCGAAGCGCATCTTATCAAAACCCAATGGCTGAACCCATAATAAATCATATAGCAGACCCTAAGCTTCGGCATCTTTAACGGGGATTCTCCAAGGCTCATAACACATTCGGCTAATAACATGGTTTCCACTGCTATCATGAATAACAACACCCAATCCAATTCATTCAACACCATTGCAAAGAGAAGCATCAATGCAACACGAGGGCATAACCGAAGGTGGAGGATATGCCAACAAAAGCACTCGTTCTGGACAGCAGTACTATGAACAATATGAGGGGCCTTTCCAACTTGAATCCACTCATACAACACTTCCTTTGCCATAAAACAGAGCTGATCCGGAGAGAGGTAGATGTTATTCCACAGCTTGTCATTTCTTCCGTGCCATAATGACCAAAGCATCATCACAAAAAATATCGTGCTTGCTTCTGTCTGGCCTTGTAAGAATATCAAATACCATATCGTGCTTGCTTCTGTCTGGCCTTCTGTCTGGCCTTTTTTATTTTATTTTTGTACCTTAAAGTTTATGCAATGTTGTTTTACATTAAAAAATACTTCTTGAGTTGACATCCATCACTTTATAGCCTGTTTCTGATTGTGATCCGATTTATCTATTTGGTCTCGTCCTCCTATGTTATTATTTATTTATCTTATAATTTAAGTTACGTAGATTTTCTTCAATTACCAATTAAATTGAAAAATATTTCGTGAGCTGACGTCTATCATTTTAAAATAATTTTATGGGGTGTCTGATAATGCATTATGCTATAATATACTCTCATCTGGAGTAAATTTTCAAACTTATGTTAATTTTGGTGATTGTCAAAAAAAAATTTCTTGCTTAAACTGTCTTCGTCAATCAAGTATCGCACAAAATTTTTTCTTGCTTAAACTGTCTTCGCCAATCAAGTATTGTGAAAAATAGGAATAAAAATTCTACAGAATTAATTAAAAAATAAAAAAGGCCTTGCTGTTTTTTTCTAAACTAACGTGACTATCACAAATCTTTGAATTTCTGCCAACAATAATTCTTGCCTCAACAGAAAAATGAGCATTAATACTGTTCTCAATCTCATAACTCAAATTTTTTATTCTAATGATTGCGTTAAATATGATATTGATTTTTCCTTTATGTTTCTAGTTTCGATTGCTGGATTTTTGCTATCAAATATGCTGAGTACATTGCTGAGGGACACACATAGAAGATGCCCAACCCATTTAGCATTAGCCCCACTTAGTGGAACATGGCAACACAACTATATCAATTTCAAGTGAATGGAGTTTGATGTTCTTGGCATGTAATCAATGCGATTAGTCTAGATTGTTAGGCAAAGGAAGTTCTAATAATGTAGTCATAGTAGATGGCGGTTCTCTTTTGTTCTTGGTTCATATGCTCTCGCTTTTTTCACAAGTTGTTGATGTTCCTATGATATTTTGATTAGTGTTAATGGATTATGTTTTTGCTTTGGCCACGGAAAATCATAATGTAGTTTGTTATTGTAAACAATGTTTCATTCATTTTGTCACTTTGATTATTATTCGTGGAAGGTGTTTTGTCATTTTCACTTGTAAGATATTTTGTCATTTTGGAGATTGATCGCATTTATTAGCGTTTTGTGATTTTGTTATCGTTTAAATGCTTTATCCATTATTATTATTGTTATTATTATTATTATTATTATTATTATTATTATTATTTGGTATATCCCTAAATTGGTGGGTAAATTGCGTCGTGTTTGTTAATCGATAATGCCCATATTTGAATGGATAAGCATTAGTTAGTTATATAGGTTGTCAACCGATTATTGTATAACATTATATAACAATTTTAATTATTTAATAATTCAATTTAACTAATGACATTTATCCATTTCCTGCATTTTTTGAAAAATTTAAAATTGATTTCGTTTTCAAGTATGGTCAACCAGTAATTTAATTATCTACTTTTGATAATATAACAGACATTCTTGAAAAATCATAATTTTCATAATATTTTGGTAATTTGGCTTGAGAAGTCGTCCTGTTACCAAAAGTTCCCTAAACTTTCTCCTAGGCAAAATATGGGCTTTCACTAACTTTTAGCTTGGGTCATCGCACAGGCATTTGGGCGTTCCGCCGAGACCATAAAGTAAAGTGTTTAAACTGTAAAAAAAAAAAAAAAAAAAACGAATAATAAATTAAGGTGGATATATGGAGCCTAATTTTACCACGTGTACTGACCTTTTGTAATTTACATGGGCAATCCTTTTACAATAAATTAAGATTGTTCGAGTTGTTTAATTTTATAGGAAAATGACCAATAAATATAGCTCAAAGTCAATCTTTGTCCACTAACTTCGTACTATTTTTCCCTATTAACTACAATATTTTGTAAGTCTTTTGCCACTTACCTTTTTTTTTTTTACAATGGGAAATCGGGAAAAGGGGAGAGCACAAGGGCGGGGGCAGGAATCAAACCCGGGACCGAGGCCCGACACGTGGGTGGCTTTACCACTCCACCACTTCTTCGTTCCTCTTTTGCCACTTACTTAATTATATGCTTTGATACCATTTTTACCCTTCTTTCAAATCTAGTCTCTCTCTTCGCATCTTTCTTTTCTTACACCTTCATTTTCTCTCTCTGGATCTCATGTCTCTGATTTTGATCTCCTACCCACGTGGGTACCTCCCCATGCCTATGTGGCACCCTATGGTGATGTCACATAGCCTCCCAAAAATTTTAAAATTTTTTTTATTATTTACATTAGGTCAGATAAATAATACATAACTGCCCTCGTAATAGTGGGGGAGCGATGGAACCCACACGAATTTTTTCCAATATGTATATGTACCCATAGTGGGTATAGGAGATCACGACTCATCACGTCTCTCCCTCTCCTCTGAATTCACATTCACGCCATTGAATCTGTGCCTAAAAATGGGACAAATCAACACCACCATCTTCTCCATATCCATCAGCTGCTTCTTTGTGATATGTTAAACGTGGGAACACAAAACTGGGAAGGAAATAATTTCACTGTATTTATTCAATGAACAGTGGTCTTTATATAGGCAATTAACTAATGGATAATATCCACAAAATCTACTTACTGGCTAGTGCATAACAAACTAAGCTATTTACTTGGAAATAAATGAGATATGCCTTTGACTAAAGACATATTTCTAACTAAACCATATAGACTAAGTCAAAAAAAAAACAAAAAATAAACAAAGGAATAATTTCAACATTCCTTCCCTTAAACTGATAACAATCAGTTTAGCTGCTGCAGAAAAAGATTTCTTTAAACTAGAAGATCCAAAGTGCAGATGCCGAGTAATTTTCTGAGCTTATTAAATGCAGCCAATTTGAGTGGTTTTGTGAAAATATCAACAACTTGGTCTTCGCTCCTACAATAGATGAGTTCAATTTGTCCTTCCTTTGTGAGATCTCTTAGCAAGTGGTATTTCACATCTATGTGCTTACTCCTTCCATGAAGAACAGGATTTTTTTAGAGTTTTATTACTTAATTATTATCACAAAAAATTGTTGTAGGTTCTTGGCTCTTGAAATAAAGCTCTTCAAGTATCTTCGTCAGCCATATGGCTTGACATGCACATGAAGTTGCAGCAACAAATTTTGACTCGGCAGTAGATATAGTGACAATTTACTGTTTCTTTGATGACCATGAAACAGCTCCTGAACCAAGGATAAATACAGAGCCTGGAGTGCTTATTCTATCATCCTGGTCCCCTGCATAGTCACTATCAGTAAATCCAACCAAGTCTGAATTTTCTCATTTCTTATAGTACAGCCCAAATTCCTTAGTGCCTTGTAAATAACGAAGCATCCTTTTGGCAGCTAGAAGGTGCATTTCAATTGGATTCCCTATGTATTTGCTGATGAGGCTCACTGAACATGTTATATCTGGCCTAGATGTTGTTAGATACATTAAACTCCCAACTATTTGCTTAAAAAGAGTGTCGTCAACCTTCTTTCCTATAGGATCTTTGTTAAGCTTCAAACCGAATTCTATTGGTGTGCTTACAAGATTACAAAAATTCATTTGAAACCTTTCCATAATTTCTTGCACATATTTCTTTTGAGAAATAAAAATTCCAGCAACAGATTGAATCACCTCGATGCCAAGAAAATAGTTTAACATTCCAAGATCTGTCATCATAGACTTCTTAAACTTCTCAAGCATAACTCTATCAGTTCCAGTATAAATTAGATCATCCACATATAAGCAAACAAAAAACATCCTCTCATCATCTTCAATTTTGATAAAAAAAAAAAAAAGTATGCTCATATGGACATCTTCGAAAACCTTCTTTCAAGAAATATGCATCAATACGGCTATACCAAGCTCTTGGAGCTTGCTTTAGACCATATAAAGTCTTTTACAACCTATATGATAAGTATTTTAAAGGGGGTTATTTTAGAGTTTTGTTCGTGTTTAATATGTTCTATTGTGCCTCATTGTATTTAATTTTAATTGTTTTTATAGAAAATCAACATGGATCGAGTGCATTGCAATAAAGGAAGAGAAGAGGGCGAATTTTACGCGAAATCGAACAGTTTTGGATCAATATATGAAAGGAACCAAAGTTGGAGGATCAAATATTGCAAATAAAGGTGAATTATTTATGGTATAGAGTGTTGCGCCTGCAAAACTATCATGTGCCCCCGCAAGGATTGAAGAAACCACCCAAAAAACTTTCTGTAGGCCACAGAAAAAGAAGTGCGGCCGCAAACATCAAGTTGCAGCCGCAGGCTGGAAATGTGCGACCGTAGGGTGGCTATGTGCGGCTGCAGTCCTGAAATGTGAGAAAGTTGTTTCCTACTGGGACTCTACCATATTCGTAAACACGATTTTGAGCGTCTTAGAAGACCTAATATGGGCTATAAATACACCCTTTTGGGGAGCATAAAACGAGAGCTTTTGGGGAGGATAATTTGAGAGAAAAAACACACCATCTTGTGGAGATTTTCATGGTCTTGGGAGGAGATTCAAGACGGAGTTGATACTTGGTGCAAGATCTACTCATCACTTTCGATTCTTCTTGTAAATCCGGTGATGAACTCCTTTATTTTCATTATTTACCTGCTTTTTAATATGAACACCTAATCTATTTGTTGGGATGAACGATGTAATTTAGATTTACTATTTGATTTTCAATTCTCAATTTCTGCGCTTGATTGTTATGTGTTGATTTTACTACCCCTTTTAATGCATGATTTACTTGGCCACTAAATCATTGATTTGTGAATTCTAATCAACCGAGAGGTGAGTTAAATATTTAGACCACGTAGTAAAATCCGACAGTTCATAAGAGCTAGAGATAGACTTTTATAATTGTTAAGATCCCATGTGACATGTGGATATTTATATGAATTCCTATGAGCATGAATGCATTTGATTAAGGGTTATTCTAAATACACACTACACCAGTTCTCGCTGATTGTCACGGTTAAAAACCGTGACGAAGGTGGTTGGTCACGGTTTTTAACCGTGACCATATGTTGCGTGACGCCGTACCTGGTCACGGTTCATAACCGTGACAAAATAGTTGGGTCACGGTCCTTTCCGAGTCCAAATACTGTGGCATCTGAACCGTGACTCAATCATGGGTCACGGTTATTAACCGTGACCCGATAGGGATGGGTCACGGTTAATAACCGTGACTCAAGAATGGTCACGGTTTTAACCGTGACCCATTTTATCGGGTCACGGTTTAAAACCGTGACTGTTATCAATGGGTCACGGTTAAAAACCGTGACCTGATAGGAATGGGTCACGGTTAAAACCGTGACCCCACAGCTTGATTTTACTTAAATGGGTCACGGTTTAAACCGTGACCCCGGCCTGGCAAATAAAGCCACACCGGGCTGGTTTCCTTTGTTTGCACCTGTAAACCACCTAAAACTATACAGCATATAACAATCCCAGCAAAGACAGGATATCCAAATCTCACCAAATAGGGACATACAATCACCAAGATTCCATAGCTCCACCATTGTTATTTCAAGCAATCAACCACATTGTATCAAAAGTCACATATTTCAAGCATTCACCTAATAGTTCATACAATACCAATAAACATTGTATCAAAAGTCACATGTTTCAAGCATTCACCTAATAGTTCATACAATCACCAATAAACAACATTGTCTCTACAAACAACCATTCATAAGACTTAGGAGATAGTTACAATATCTTCTCTAACAAATATAGAGGCCACGCAATAAATGATCCACTACCGAAATCTCCCAATGTAGTCGCACATCCTTGTCGACCAAGATAAACTGGCTCATTTTCCATACCCGGATAAATCGATAATATTATAACTTTTGCTTCAGGACACTGTAGGGGACGGGAGTGAACAATAGTACCTGGCTCGACTGCTTCAATTTTAACCATTGCAATGCTCTTTTCATTCTTCAAATCTTTCATGTAATGGTAACCCTTGTGTGCCTGTATGGGAGAGGTGCCATCAGTCATTGCACGCGCCGAAGAGTTTTCCCCAACTGTAGATGATTTCTTCGTTTTACTTTGACCTACGCCGGGCGATGGAATGTTCACATCTGGATTGGCTCGGCTTTCTTGTAAGAGATTGAGGATGGCGTCCATTTTGGAAGATTGGTCTTGCATTTGAATCTCCAATCTTTCAATTCGAGACACTGCAGGTTGAATGGCCTTGTACTTGGTTCTAGAGACTTTGCTTCCTACTCCACGGGTTCGGCCACGACTCTCTTTCCCAAATACTTGACTCAGTGGATCGGTGTCGACATCTGTTTGATTGAATCTCCCCTTGAGTCATTTGTATCTCAGCAATTTTAGCCTATCAAATGTTTATTATACACGTAATTATGTGATCATACACATAACATTTATTATTTACTTACATGTATTATAATAGTTTCTACTCACCGCTGTTTCAACTGCATTCGGGTGATATTCTCCAGATTTCATCTTACGGGCATGTAAGTAGAGGTTGGTGCGACTTGGAGTAATGCCCTCATCATCTGTGCCCTTAGTCCGATCCTAATAAACAATAAATTTTTACAAGTAAAGGCAAAAAATTAAATATATCAACCACATTCAAATTTAATAAAAAATTAACCATGTAAAGTGATTATGATAACATAGCATATTAGGAAATATTCAGTTAACTCAAATCTCATTAATATTCGTTACCTCACACCTCAACTTCTTATCCATTATTACGCCACATTTCGAAGTCTTCACTACCCCATTTGTTTCCTTTGCGTTGATTCGTAGTCTTCATTACTATTCATTCTAAAAACTTAAACTTTAACAATAGCTCAATCACAAAATTTAATTTATCCCTTTGTGCATACGATTATTTTAAATTTTATCTATTAAGTTAATAACTTTTATTATTGTATATCACACATTGAGAAACATTTACCTATTATTATCCCTGCATTTCATGCATTAATCACACATTGAGAAACATTTACCTATTATTATCCCTGCATTTCATAATACTGCACTTACAGCTCCCTTTATTCAACTCTTATTATTAGGATAATAACAATTAGTCCAAACACATATATTGATCAGTGCCAACTCTATAGAGATAATAAAACCACACAAATGGTAATTAAGATAATCGAAGTGGACAAAGATATAATTAGAAGATAGATTAAAAAGGCCAATCAATGAATATCATTGAGTAGTAGACAATCTTCAAAAGCAAAAGAGAGGGAGAAAGTAATTAAAGGATAAACTATCATTGCATGCTCCCCTTTTCAACTTATTAATTCTTTATATTTCTCTTCCAACAACACCACCATATAGTTTACATATATCTTTTGTACATAGAACTCTAAAGTCTTTACTTTTGTGCTTCTAAATGCAAAATGAGGTATCAAAAGATGAATTCCATTCAGAATTTTTTAAGTGTTGTGCTTTTACACTTTGGAAAATGCTCATTTGATGATGAACTCAAGAAATATTCCAATCTTCACAACAACATTAAAAATGTAAGTTCATTTCTTTTACTTTTTCAGTTCCCCTTTTTTAATTTTGTTTTTTAATTTCCCTCAAAAGTGGGAATTTTTGTGTAATTTCATGTAAAATTAACAACTCTTGCAGTTAAATTCTCATAAGACATTGGATATTACACTCCATGGACTTCTTTTATGGGCTTCAATGGGATTTTTACCGATTATGATATTTTATCTCAAATCTTCCTTAGCTTCGTTGATTGCACACGTAGTCAATATATATATATATATATATATATATATATATATAGTTCTACTGCATAATAAAGTAATTAGTAACTCAATAAGGTACAAGAAATATACCGTCCATTCATCAGCTACTTGTGCATAGGACTTAGCACCAAGTAAATGAACATCTGTCTTTTTTGCTCTATTCGCTTTGTTTTGCGCCCTCTGCTGAAGTTTGCCGGGGTCGGCCTCTCGATCAAGCCATCCATTCCATTCTCCTTGAGGGATCACCTCTCCCTCTGGCGTCTTATCTTTCAACTGCAAAATTTCTTTGCTAGTACTAGATTCTCCGAAGTTGCGTTTCCGAACGTTTTTCTTCCAAGTCCGCCATTGCTCGGCTGCTTGAGAAACTATGTTCCGAGAAAACAAAACCTTTTGCTCGATATCTTCCAAACCGTTGGGCATAAAAGCTAGGGCCTTTGGCAAGCCGTGCGAGTCTCGACGTCACGTCACCCATTTTTAACAACTGTGTGACCAATAGATACATATCGTTACGATATACATAAAATCTTTAAGATAAATGGCTTATTTACTACTGAAGCTATAAACGTAAGGAGTACCTCATTTGATACCCAAACCCTGAAGTCATAAGGTGGAATTGACAGGCCTTTTTGCCTTTTCGATTGTTGAGAGGCAGCATATTTCCTATTGTATCCAAAAGAAAAACGATTGAGCATGTGGTATTATGTGATTGAAATTTGTAAATTGTCACACTAAAGTATTGTAATTATATATTGAAAGTACTTACTCTCGCCATTGATCCACATCTTCGTGTGTTTCAAAAAGGTAACGGGCCACTTGCTCATACTGAATGGTTGTAAGCCGTACTTTCTTCCCCTTTCCCAAGGCCTGTTCATCTACAAACTCGCCAGATTCGTCAATAAAGCGCTCACGATGAGAATTAAAACTTCCAACACCAAGATCGGGCATGTACTCTCTGGCAAACAAAGAAGCCTCATTTGTAATATACTCCTCTGCAATTGACCCTCCGATGTACCTGGTATTTTTGACGTAATCTTTAAAGAATTTCATCAGCCTCTCAAATGGATACATCCATCGATATCTTACAGGACCACACATCGTGGCTTCATCACACAAATGCACCATCAAATGGATGCTAATGTCAAAAATGAAGGAGGAAAGTACTTCTCTAACACGACGTTGCCTCAACAAGAGTAGATTTGGTCGCAACAATGTGCTTTGATTAACAACTTTTGCACATAAAAGAGTGAAGCACACACTTATTTGCATAATAGCGCGACGAAGCTCCTTGTGTTTCGAAAAGCAGTGGTTGAACAATAATGGGACCAATTGCATGATGACATGCCAGTCGTGAGACTTGCACTGTCTCAAATCACGAGCCTGAAAATTAACGACCCTACGTAAATTAGAGGAGTAATCTGTTGGCAGTTTCAGATCATGCAAGGTTCTTAGAAACATGTCCTTTTCCTCTTTATTTAAAGTGAAGGCTCCATCAGGCATAACAGTTTTTCCACTTTCAGGATCAATCTGCAACCATAGGCCCTTCTTAATCTTCATCGCTCGGAGATCTTCCCGTGCTTTGTCACTATCCTTTGAATGCGTTCCTTGTAGGCACATACCTACAATGTGTTCTACGATATTTTTCTCAGCATGCATAACATCTATTACATGTCGTACTAAATGGTCTTTCCAGTAGGGCAAGTCATATAACAATGACCTTCTCGACCACGGCTTCATTTTACTTGGATCTTTGGGATCACCTCTACCTTTGCGCTTCAAACCCAGAATTTTTGGATGTTTACCAGTCAAATTATGTCCTGCACTTGCAGCCTTGCTTTCAATTTCAGATCCCGAGAGCCTCCTTGGAGCTGTCCTGTCTTCAACCCCATCAAGAAGAAAATTGTTTCTGTCCTGCCTAAACTTGTGATCACGAGGTAGAAATCTACGATGACTGTGATAACAAATTTTATGACTAACTGGTAACCAGTCTGATGCAGTGTCCTCCGCACAAATAGGGCATCCAAAGTAACCATGAACATTGCAACCAGATAAAGTGCCATACGCTGGCAAATCGTGAATTGCCCACAACAACATGGCCTTTAAAGTAAATGGCTCTTGCTTATTTGAGTCGAACGCTTGCACACCATCAACCCACAAAGCATTTAACTCTTCTACTAATGGCGCTAAGTACACATCGATGTCATCGCTTGGGGCTTTTGGGCCAGGAATTAATAGTGATAGCATAGAAAATTCTTTTCTCATACACAACGACGGAGGAAGATTATAAGGCACAAGAACCACCGGCCAAACACTTTGATTGGTGCTTAAATTACCAAAGGGATTGAAGCCATCAGTAGCCAACCCAAGGCGAACATTGCGAACTTCTTTGGAGAATTCTGGGTGTGCAACATTTGCAGCTTTCCAAACAGTGGAGTCTATAGGATGCCTCATAAGATTACCCCCTTCTTCTGCTCTCGCATGCCAAGTCATAGCCTCTGCTATCCAGGGTACGGTGTAAAATCTCTTTAACCTCGATCCCAAAGGGAAATATTTCAAAACCTTATGCGGTACTTTGTGTGTTCTAAAGCCCTTCTTATGTGGATCTTTCTTTATGAGATATCTGGGTTCACTACACACAGGACATTTATCCTTCAATTCATGCTCTTTGTGGTACAAAATACAGTCATATTTGCACGCATGAATAGATTTGTATTTCATCCCCAAGCCTTTCAAAATGCTCTTCATAGATGGATAGCTTGTTGGCAACGAATTCTCTGCTGGGAGCAAATCTTTCACCCACAAAAGTAACGCAGTCACGCTATTCCCTGATAATCCGAATTGACTTTTCACATTTTGTAGCCCAATCATTGCGTACAATGTGGTGTGATCCTTGTTACAATTAGGATACAAAGGTTGCGATGCAGCCAGTTTTAGACGGATGTACTCATCTTCCCCACTGTTTTCTACATCAACGTTTTGATCACCACGTTCAAAATGCATAGTTTGATCTCCTTCAGAGTGATGAATTCCATAGGCATCATCAACGAGGTTATTCAACACCGGTTGACCCGATGGGGAACCCTCCACGTGCACGTTTACTCTTGTCGGCAATTGTTCTGGGACAAAAGCATTTTTCCTTTCACCGTGGAAGCACCAAAACTTATAATCATCTTCCATACCCCACTTCACTAAGTGTAGCTCAACAAGTTCAACGGGTTGGCGTTTACCATTTCGGCAGCGGTTGCACGGGCATGGTATAATATCAGAGTCGAGATTTCTCTGTGCAAACTTAATAAATTCCCTAACTCCTTCTACATAGACAGGAGCAGTTCTTGGAAGGGCGCCCATCCATTCTTTGTAAAGTGGGAACTCCATCGGAAAAGCTTTTGTGTGTAAAAGACGAGTTAATAACGTATATGTATTAAAGTCACAATTTCTTTTTTGCCAACTAACAAGAATAGCAATGATAATCAATGACGGGTATTTCAAACAAACATGGATAGAGAATCCGATTGTCACGGTTAAAAACATGTCGTGAAAATGTCCTAATACACCTTATCACTCCAATTACTAACCGGTAAGGGTCCTAACCTATTCATCATTCATTTGTGAATTATGCGATGTGTGCTATCAAAATATACTACAATGCAACTATAATCTCATGTGTAAATTTGACAAAGACTTCCTCAGTATTCTCCAAAGTGTACGATCTACGTGACATGTAGTGTACAGGAGAAGTGCAAGGTCATACAATCGAAGTCTTTACACGCGAGATTATAGTTACATTGTAATATATTTTGGTAGCACACATCGCATATATTCACAAATGAATGACAAACTGTCCAAAAATGGGACAATTCAAAAATTAGTTTATAAATCTCAAACCGTCCAAATGTGTCGGAGGTTTGTAAATTATAAACTAATTTTCAAACGGGTACTCTAAGCTTAATGATAAGTGCAATGATATGTAAATAACATAAATGTTAAACAATATAAGAGAAGAAGCAAGTGAAAAAACTGGAATAAACGAAACAATGGGAAACATACCGAGAAAAGCAAGATTATAAAACTATTCGATCAAGACTAGAAAATCATATGTCAAATCGAAATTCTTCGAAGGCCTGAAGAAAGAAGAAAAGGAAAAAGAATCATCACCATTTGAATGAAATACATAAATGTAAGTTTAGGCATGTCATTTGTCAATACTCCATTTCGTCATTTTCTCAAGCAGTAGTCACAGCAAAGAATTAAACAGATCTTCGGTAGGGTCAATAGGCCTATAGAGGTATAAAAAGTCACTTGTATTCTCTGGTGGGAAGCCTCCTAAAGGGATCAAAACAAACTGGACCATGCATGAATATAGACTCCCCGACAGTAAACTGAATTCAAAGCCTCGTACTTGTGATTTTGTTAGCAACAAAAAGGCCTCTTTAAGGGTTATCGATTAATTAATCATTTATTTATTTCACTAATAATTTAATCTTGTTCTTCTTCTAAGACTTTTTAACAAGGGGTAATTTTTGACAATTATTTTCAGCTTGATGATTGGTTTTATGCCAAATTTACAAGAAGAACAATTCACAAAGGCCAATAGATCAAGAAATAGGAGACGATCTGCTAGGATTAATTGGTATAAACACCCAACAAAAGTTTCATCATCATCATCAAAATCAACATCAAGGGTTTAAGTTCTCAAACTATGGTGGATTACTCGAAAACAACGAACAATATAGTACGTAGAATGGTTAAAGGCATTATTTGACGTAATTAGAATGGGTAAAGCCCAATAGTACGTGGAATTTGTTCTTAGAATTGTTTTATCCTTCACGTAATTAGCTTAAATATAATAACCATGGTTAAAGGCCAATCTTATACTTAGGCTACATTCTACGTGTAATACTCCTTTAAAAAAAACACAAAAAAAAAGCAAACAATAATTAAAAACTTAAAACTAAACTACATAAATCGCGGCTAAATTAAATCAATTTTAAATGTGTGATTGAAAACTTAAAAGAAATAATATGAAAACTAAAATAATTATCAAATCAATTAGAATGAATAATTAAAAATAAAAACTTGGAGTAATTTCAATTTTAAATTGCAGCAAACATGCATGGCCTTAAAAAATATCCTTTTGAAAAGATCCTTAGAAAACATCTTATAATGGAGAGAGAGTGAGAGTTTTCATTAATTATTAAGAGAAGGCCTGACTCTAAAAAGAGCAAGCAAACTTTGTGCAGGCTTTTTCCCCTTTTGGCATGTTTTATTTAATAGAGAATAGCTATACAATGATGCGAATGGAGGGAAAGCAAAACCAGCTCCTTATTAAAATGGCTGCAAAATAACAAAGGGGTGAAGTTGGACTGCCTAAAACGAACTGAGAAGCAGCCGCATTGAAGAACGGCTCCAACGCTGTAAAAATAGCATATTTAGATCATCAAAAGAGAGATGATACACGGTGAAAGAGGATTCGCCCTGTGTTTGTTTTAACCCTTTTTAGTTGAATTAACGTCTCCTAAGTCAAAGTAAAAATCTAATATTACCACAGCTTCAAAATAACTATTCATTATTGTCTGCACATTTTAGGTCCCACTGCTATTCAACACAATATTCAACAGGATTACATTATACACACCATTCATGTAAAAGATCATCGAACTAGTTCATGGTTACCTTAGATGGTATGTGTAAAAGATACAGTGACATCTGCAAACGATACATTGGACATGACATGACCGAGAGCATGACAAATTGCCACCGGAGTGAGGAGCAATAAAAGATCTTTATCGATCGGCTGCTCATCACAATCACAAGCTTGAAGTCAACAGTAAAGCTCAATATATCACATATAGCTACGAGATTTTAAGATATAAAACTCACGGCTCGTTTTGGTAGGCCTACACTCGAGCTAACAAGACAATATACCACTCCCACTAGAAGATGCACAGCCGATACAAAACTGCATAAGGCCCAAAATAGATGAAACATCAAAACTCGACATATAAGCAGAAAATCAAGAATTTGGTAAAACGCGAGTAGATCTAAGCATCTAGTGTGTAAAGAATTTATTACAGCGAAAAAGAACTTACTAAGGATAAGGGAAATAATTATAGACTTTCTTGTTAAGTATGTTGAATATAACATTGAGGAAGTACCTGCATTTACCCAATCAAACAAATGATCCACAAATGGTTTTAGTGGAAATCAACTATACCACAATGTGCATACGATTCATTGGTTGTGTAACATATGAGCACAAAAAAAGCGCCACTTAGTAGATTTGAAAGTCTTGCAAATGCTCTTACGGGCATAAAATTTACACAATTCTTTTTCATAAAGAATGTGGTCTCTTTTAGAATTTTCCAAAAAGTAAACGCCACCCATTTCCAATTCCCAATCAATGCGCGAAACTAAGTAATCATTCTAGGTACAAATTCTATATTCATTCTCTAAACACCAAATATCTTAACTGAAACTATCAAAATTCATGTAAATTTGATAATTATATTGAAAGATATCACCAAAACGACTATTTCAAATAGAAGCCCAAAGACAACATACCATTTCGAGATATTCACAAGAAAAACGCCCAATTTTTTCCGTAAAGTGTCGCCAAGTCGAGCTACCTCAAATTGGGGAAAATATTCAAACAAGGTTCGAAACTATGGAGAAAAATCAGAGACATTGATTATTACCTTCAACCGACAACTTGATGCTAGCTTCAACCGAAAACTCACTGCTAGCTCACGAGGCAACAGATACACGGACAAGATGATGACTAGGGTCATTCTCATGGATGCTACGGGTTGAGGGACCACCTGAGCTTGTATGATGGAATCTAGGTACAAACGACGGTGGAAGGCGCAATTTTAAGAAGGTCGAACACTAAGAAACCAAGATTTCCGTCGAGTTTTTGAGAAGGGATTAGGGCTAGCTTCGACGTTCTCTGTTCTTTTCGTGTTTTGGGGGTCGGTATTAGATCTGATGAGCCCTCTTTTTTTTTTTTTTTTTATTAAATGGGGGGTCACGGTTTATAACCGTGACCCCGGGGTCACGGTTATAAACCGTGACCCCTATTAAAATACGCGTGACAATCAGCGCCGTCTAGGGTCACGGTTTTGAACCGTGACTCCTTCAGAATGTTTAGTGTGACAATTTTGTTATTTTGGTGTAGTGACACATAGAGATATGGTAGTTGACTTAGTTGAATAGGATTGATTTAAACTCGAGAGAGGTAAATTAAATCAATTTTGTGAATTCGATCTAACACAACTTGATATTTGAAATTGAGAGGAGAAATAAAATAGGAAATCTAAAGATAAATCAGGATTCCCAACTTTCACTTACATTTGATTTCGTCAATTTTTATAATTTTGTAATTTATTTCGTGTTATTTATAAATTTTACTAAAAGTACCAAATTTCTACCTTTGTTCTTTTTATTTGCACTTGTTTAGATTGATTTAAAACAATATTGAATAAAATAGTCCTCCTGGGAACGATAATTCGGACTCTAAAAAGTCCACTTTACTACTTTTGTGGCGATATTGTACACTTGCGATAATTTTCACAACAAGTTTTTGGCGCCGTTGTCGGGGACTAATTTTATTTGATATCGGTTTATATTAACCATATATTTTTTTTAATTTTAGTTTTTATTTATAAAAGAATTTTGATACTTGTTTTTGTTTAAGTGGTTGCAGAAATTTGCGTCTGGTGCATGACCCGCTCTCACGGGGGCATTTTAGAAAAATTCGACCTAGAGATTGAACGTACATTGAGAGCCAGACTCAAATTAGTCATGGAACGCACTGCATAGGAGGAAGCTAGGCGAAGGGCAGAGGCAGAAGAAAAAGCATGTAGAAGAATGATCTTAATTAATAGGAGGAATGATGAACATGAAGAAGATGGGGGTGTTGACGACGACGGTGGAAGCCTGCCTATGGTGAAATTCTTGACTCCACCTGCGGCCCCATCCCGATCAAGCATTGTATACCCTCCATTTGGGAGGAATGAGTTTCAACTGAGAGCCGACTTGATCAACCTACTCAGCAATTGCCTTCAGTTCTATGGCCATTCCCATGAGAACCCGCACACTCATCTGGCAAGATTTTTAAGGATGTACCAAAATTTCAAATTTGACGGGGTTGATGAAGATGATATAAGGCTGCGACTTTTCCCGTACACGTTAAGAGATAATGCCTTGGAGTGGCTAGATTCGAAGCCTGATGCAAGCATAACTACATGGGATGACTTGGCCCGAAAGTTTTGCAATAAGTACTTTTCACCGGCCAAGATAGCAAAAATGAAGCTGGAAATATCTACTTTTCAACAATTCGACGGTGAAAGCTTCCATGAAGCTTGGGATAGATTCAAGGGCTTATTGAGAAAGTGTCCCAATCCCGGGATTGACAAAGGAACTCGGGTCCAATACTTCTATTCTGGATTATCTCCACAATTCAAATCCATTGTGGATTCGTCATCTAATGGGTCCATCACCAACAAAAGCGTGAATCAAGCATGGGACTTATTGGAGTTAATTGCCAAGACACAGACTATGTTCCCATCTAATCGAGTGGTCTTGAAGAAAGGACCTGTGACACGTGAGAGTGATTCACTAGCATCCACCAATGCTCAAATTGCCGCTTTAACAAAACAAGTGGAATTGGTAGTGAGAGTGCAAACTCAAGGTGCACATTCTTTTCAGTCAAGTCCGGTATGTGGGCATTGTGCGGCGAAACATCATATTTCTGAATGTTTGCTATTGGGAGCTCAAGATGAGCAAGTGAACTATGTGGGAAACAACAAGCAACAATTCAACCCCTATTCTCATACTTATAATCTGGGATGAAAATTTCATCCAAATCTCAGATATGGGGATAGCGCTAATAACTACCCCCCACCTGAAAACAAGCCAAGTTTAGGGGATATGTTCCAACAGTACATGCAGAAGATAGATAGGATGTGGGAACGAATTGAAGTGAACGCTAAGAATCAACAGGCTTCCATAAAAAATTTAGAGGTGCAAATTGGGCAGATGGCATTACAACTGGCAGAAAGACCTCATGGAGCATTCCCGAGTAACACTGATAAGAATCCAAGAGAACAAGCTAATGCCATTTCTATTGTAAAAGAAGAGCCTAAGGTCCAGCCTGTTGAAGAAGAACCCGTACCATATGTGCCACCCAAGCCCTATGTACTCCCAATTCCTTTCCCTCAAAGGCTCAGAGCACTTGCTAAGCAAGCAGAGGTACAAGCAATAACAACGCGGAGTAGAGTCCAGTTGCCTGAAATTAACGTCAAGAGGACGGAGAAAGAGATCAAAGGTTCAGTGATTGCGGAACAAAAGAAGGATAAAGAGGAAACTGAACCTTTGGTTGAAGTCGGAGTTGAGGAGGAAGTTGAAGAAGTTGAGAAGAAAGCTCCAACTCCAGTAAAAGCCTATGTGCCACCCATTCCATTTCCCCAGAGGCTACAAAAGAGCAAACTTGACAACCAGTTTGCCAAGTTTCTGGAAATTTTCAAAAAGCTACACATTAACATTCCATTTGCAGATGCTCTAGCTCAAATGCCACTATATCTGAAGTTCATGAAGGAAATGCTTTCAAAGAAAAGAAGATTGGAAGAGTTCGAAACGGTGGCATTAACAGAAGAATGCAGCGCAATCCTACAGAACAAGTTGCCACCAAAACTAAAAGATCCAGGGAGTTTTTCTATCCCTTGCAATATTGGCAATTTAAATTTTGATAGATCCTTATGTGATTTAGGTGCCAGTATTAATCTAATGCCATTGTCTGTTTACAGAAAACTTGGATTAGGCGAGCCAAAACAGACTACAGTGACATTGCAGTTGGCAGATCACACACTCAAGCGTCCATATAGCATAATTGAGGATATTCGGGTCAAAGTGAGAAAATTTATTTTCCCGGCAGATTTCATGATAATGGACATAGAAGAGGACATCAGAATGCCTCTCATTCTTGGACGTCCATTCCTAGCAACTGCACGAGCTGTAATTGACGTGGAGAAAAGAGAGCTCATTTTGCGGGTTGACGAGGACAAAGTTACATTCAACATCCTTCAACGAGATGGAAAGCATGCTCAAGAGGAAAGTTGTTATAAGCTTGAGGAAGTAGATAAGGAGGATGTTGAACCCAACAAGCCCGATCAGAAAGCTCAGAGCAACTTGCACGAGTATTGGCTGTGAAAATGGAAGAGGAAAAAGCTGGAAAAGGCTAGGGAAGACAACATCAATCAATTCAGCGCTTCCCAAATCCGCTTCAAACCTCCATGACCATGGCACCAAGAGTCGAGCTCTATACTATAAATAAAGCGCTTATTGGGAGGCAACCCAATGTTTCTTTCCTTTTCTTTATTTCTCTCTATGTGTGCTTTGCGTGCTTGACTCTATTTTTCTTATCTTTTTCTTAGTGTGCATGCAGGTTTATTTATTTTTAACTAAATTACTGCTTCTCTTAATGTGTGTTTTGTAGAACAGATATCTAGATCAAGTCCACCAAACCCAAGAATGGATTGAAAAGATCAAATCCACATTACACAAGGACCCAACGCCCCATGATGCCACAACTAATCCGCTGGGACGTTCAGTAACTTTTCTCTTCTTTTATCCGAATTTTTACATTAAGGACAATGTTGGTTTTAAGTTTGGGGGTGTGGTTTTAATTTTTGCATGTCTGTTTAATTATGAGTAGTAATGTTTGCGTCATTTAAAACAAAATCATTTAAAAAAAAAATTTTATGTGCGTTTGTCAAGTAGTATATCGCCGATGATTGTTCCTTTTTTAGCATAACTGAATAGGATGACAGTTGGACTTTTGAACATCACGTGATCTTTTCAAATTTATCTTATCACTTATTGGTACACGACTATCCTGATATGAGCACATGGTCATTGTTTGACTTGGATTTATGTTGGGGTGTAATCTAGATACTGTTTTCCCTAGTATTACCTGTGATTAAACGTTAAACCCTTAGAAATAGGTAATCTCCCTCGAACCAAATATTAGGACCAAAACTAGCTTAAAGGTGAAGTTTGGGGGTGGTAAGACTAGTGATTTATGTTGGGGGAACTACTGTTTCATGTTTTGATGTTTTTGCTTTGAGTTGAAGGATTTTTGGGTTGGCGAATCTGTAACGGCACTGACCGAGGCTATCATTCTCCCGTGAAAGAAAACAAAAAAAAAGAAGGAAAAAAAGAAGAAAAAAGACATCATTCACATTGCATATATGCCCCATTCTCTTGCCTCATTGACTCGATTGATTAAGTCTTAGGGGTATTTGACCTGGTGCCTTGAGTGATGAGCTCAGGAGTCACCAACCTAAAGCTCGCTACACGGGTCGTTGAGAAAGCATTATTGTTGGGGTATTGCATTTGCATATCATACCTAAAAAAAACAAAAAAACAAAAAAAAAAACAAAAACAAAAATCGGGAAATAGAGATTGATAGGGGTTTGAAGTGCCGGGAAAAGACTCAAAGGCTAAAGGTCTGGAAACTTAGAGTTGAGATGGATAGATGGATACCAGTAGTTTCTTTAACATCTTGTCACTTTTACTTAACATCTTGTGTGGAAAAATGAGTTGAAAACCTTGAGAACCCCGCATTAAAGTATACCCCGGGAAATGAGAGAAAAGTATGAGGAGCGAATCCTACGAGTGGGGTGAGGAAAATCTGACCACAAAGGAATATAGGCATGATTGTGTATTAAGCATTCGTTGATTAGGGCTTGACATGGATTTAAGTTGAGCAATGACTAACACACACACACACACCAAATGTCGTGTACATGATAAGTGAATAGTTTTGTGATGGTTTATTTGGTCCAGCTGGAGTTCTACTAGTATTTTATTAACTTGAGGCGAATAGTACAATACTTGACGTGTTATGGGTTTCGTTTATGTTTTGTGGTTAGTGTTTCATGGGTGATTGTTTTCTATATGTTGTTTGAGTTTCTTGCTCGAGGGCGAGCAAGAGTTAAGTTTCGGGGTGTTTGATAATTATTTTAAAGGGGGTTATTTTAGAGTTTTGTTCGTGTTTAATATGTTCTATTGTGCCTCATTGTGTTTAATTTTAATTGTTTTTATAGAAAATCAACATGGATCGAGTGCATTGCAATAAATGAAGAGAAGAGGGCGAATTTTACGCGAAATCGAAGAGTTTTGGATCAATATATGAAAGGAACCAAAGTTGGAGGATCAAATATTGCAAATAAGGGTGAATTATTTATGGTATAGAGTGTTGCGCCTGCAAAACTATCATGTGCCCCCGCAAGGATTGAAGAAACGACCCAAAAAACTTTCTGTAGGCCACAGAAAAAGAAGTGCGGCCGCAAACATCAAGTTGCAGCCGCAGGCTGGAAATGTGCGGCCGTAGGGTGGCTATGTGCGGCCGCAGTCCTGAAATGTGCGGCCGCAACTTTTGGCCGTCAGCATACGCGTATTTTTGGAAAGTTGTTTCCTACTGGGACTCTACCATATTCGTATACACGATTTTGAGCGTCTTAGAAGACCTAATATGGACTATCAATACGTCCTTTTGGGGAGCATAAAAAATGAGCTTTTGGGGAGGATAATTTGAGAGAAAGAACACACCATCTTGTGGAGACTTTACATCCAATTGGAAAATGGGCCATCTATTTTTAGCTGCCAATGCAATCATTAGTCTAATGGTGTCATGCCTCGCAACTGGCGCAAATACTTCTTTCTAATCAATCCCAAACTCTTATTTATATCCCTTAACCACCAAGCGTGCCTTGTGTTTATCGATTTCACCGTTCTCCCTTAGTTTAGTTTTGTAAACCCATTTCACGCCAATGGTCTTTTTGCCCTGTTGGAAGCTCTGTCAATTCCCAAGTATTATTTTTTTCAATGGAAAAAATTTTAGCATCCATAACCTTTTGCCACTTTGCTTCTTTTATAGCCTCCTCAAAAGTTACTGGATCACAGTCTGAAAATAAGGTAAAATGAATAAATGGATCTTCAGACTGATCAATTCCTGACACCTGATAATCTTGCATCCATGCTGGTCTCTTTCGAACACGGTGGGAACGAGAAGCAAATGTAGGATCAATATGCTGATTTCCTTCTATTGTTTGCAAAGACTCAGATTGTATAGGAATCTCATTTTGAGGATATGCGGCATTAGGATCTTCTAGAACTAGTTCGTGATGGGGCTGTGATTCCGATTCATATTCATCGCCATCAAAATCTGCTGATATTGGCTGTCCATCACCATTATTACTCCATGACCATATTCTGTCCTCGTCGAATACAACGTCACGACTAATTACAATTTTCTTGGTGATAGGATTGTACAACTTGTACGCTTTTGATTGATCGCTAACACAAAGAAAAATGCATTTTTCTCCTTTATTATCTAGCTTTCTTCTAGTTGCATCCAAAATGTGAGCGTATGCAATACACCCAAAGATTTGAAAATAATCAACTCTTGGTTTATGACCACTCCACGCTTCCTCTCGTGTCATCGTTTTAACTACCAAAGTAGGACTCCTGTTCAAGATATGAACACACTAGTTTACTACTTCAGGCCAAAAATCTTTTGGAATCTTACTTCTTTCCAAGATGTTGCGTACCATGTTTAAAATGGTACGATTTTTCCTCTCGCTTGCGCCGTTTTGCTGACGCGTGTAAGCTGATGTGAGTTATCTCTTGATGCCTTCCATGTTACAGAAATTTTCAAAGGCTTGTGAGTTGTATTCTTCTCTACGATCAGTGCGCAATACTTTTATAGGACTGCCAATTTCCTTTTCAATTTGAGCTTTGAAACTTTTAAAGGCAGAAAAGGCTTCAGATTTTTCCTTCACTAAATAGATCTATGTTTTCCTACTGTAGTCATCGATGAAGGTAATGAAATACAATTTACCTCTATTAGATGTCAGGTTTATTGGTCCACATATATCAGAGTGGACTAGTTCCAAAACCTTTTTTGCTCTCCATGATTTGTTTTTGGGAAAAGGATCACGGTGTTGTTTGCTAATAACACACTTTTCACAGACTTGAGAGGGATTTGAGATTTCAGCAAGGCCAAGCACAATATTTTTCTCTGCAAGCATTTTTAGCCCACCAAAATTTAGATACCCATATCAAAAGTGCCATAGCCAAGCTGTATTCTTCAATTTTGCTGAGAAACAAACATGAACACTAGTATTTAAGTATAGAGGAAACATACGATTGCTTGTCATTTCAGCATCGGCAATTAATCCGCTTTTTAGATCCTGAATTCGACATCTATCTTCTTTTATGGTCATTTCGTAACCGTTCTGTTGAAGTTGGCCAATGCTAAGAAAGTTTGTCTTCAATTTTGGAATGAAGAAAACATTTGAGATAATTTGGTCAGAACTATCTCTAGCTTTGATTTTGACATTTCCTCTTCCAATGACAGAAACGGTAGAGTTATCTCCAAGCTTTACTGTATTTCGAAAAGATTCATCCAACTCCAAAAATGAAGACGTCTCGCCACTCATGTGATTGCTACACTCAGAATCTAAGTACCATAGATTTTTCCGAATTTCCTCGTTCACATGGCACACCATGAGAAGAGAAACTTCTTCTTCCTCTTCGTCTTTTTCAAGAAAGTTTGACCTTTGCCCTCATTGTTTATTTAGATTTGTACAGCATTCCGAACGATAATGTTGTACTGGTGACAACGATAACATTCGACCTTAGATTTGTCAATTGACGTTTTGGTGATCTGTGAACCTTGAGCATCACGACTTTCCAATTTGATTGAGCCTCAAAACCTTTATTCTCTTCTTGCTTCTGGTTTGTAGTTTTTCGTTTCCATCCACCCTTTTGACGTCCTTTTGAGCTCGTAGCTGCCTGCAATGCTTGGTTTTCAATGTCTTATTGAGTTATCTTATACTCATGGACTAGCAAGGAATTTTGCAATCCGTCTATTGAAAGAGAGTAAATGTCTTTAGACTCTTCAATGGAACAAGTTACAAAAAACCATATAGACATCATTGAACAAAAGATTTTTTCAACAATGGTAACATCTTGCAGATTCTCTCCATGAATCCTCAACTTGTTCGCAATTGCCATCGTCCTTGAGAAATATTCTGAGACTGATTCCCCTGACTTCATTTGAAGAACCTCAAATTCTCTACGAAGAGCTTCGAGCTGCACATGCTTCGCCCTTGCATTCCCTTGATATTTCTTCTTCATCGAATCCCATATTTGCTTGGAAGTTTCATTGCAAAGAATTGTTTCCAAGATCGAACGATTGATAGCTTGGAAGAGATAGTTCTTTGCCTTTAAGTCCCTCAGCTTTTGTACCCTCTATTCAGTTTTTTGTGCGTTCGTCAATGGAGTTCAAGCTGCTGCTTCGATCACTCCATTTTCAACCACATGCCAATATTCTTTTGACTGTAAGAAATACCCCATGAGCATGCTCCAATGATCATAATGACCATCAAAGAGTGGGATAGTCGGTAGTACAAAATTATCAGAGGTCATGGGAAGTTGCTACTGTAATGAAGGAAGTAATAGGGGAAAAAAATATTATTGCTGAAAAAAATATATAGGTGGCTCTGATACCACTAATATATTAAACGTGGGAACACAAGGCTAGGAAGGAGATAATTTCACTGTATTTATTCAATGAACGAAGGCCTTTATATAGGCAATTAACTAATGGATAATATCTACAAAATCTACTTATTGGCTAGTGCATAACAGACTGAGCTATTGACGAGGAAACAAATAAGATATGCCTTTGACTGAAGAGACGTTCCAAACTAAACTGTATAAACTAAGTCAAAAGAAACAAAAAATAAACAAAGGAATAATTTCAACACTTTGTACGATTAATTTCTCCAGCGATTGCAGCACCGTGAGAGCCTCATCCATGGCCGCTGCAATTCCACTGTAGCAAGTCCATTCGATCCAGATCTCAGTAATGAACAATAACAATTTTCCCCATCTCTGAGGACTTGGTCAACAGCTAGATCTTGGTAATAACTAAACCATATTTATCGGCCAACTACACATCCTTCTTTGTCTTTTCCATTTTCACGGACTTGTGCTTGAAAATTTTGGCTTCCATGGATTTGAAATCAGGAGAAATTATATGCTTTGAAGAAGAAAGGGAAATGTTGAGTGGTGGGGCCGATGGGAATTTGGAAATGCAAGGCTGAAAGCTCGAAGAGATAATTGAGGACCACAAACTCCCTTTTTTCTTTTTTTTTTTTCTTGTTTAATTTTTTGTTTGTTTTCGTTGTGTATATGAAAAGATGAGAAATGTGAAAAACAAAAGTATATGTTCATGCATGAACGGGAGGAGCTAAGATTCTATATAGATATTAATGAAAATATTTATATACAATCCTTCGGTACATATTGCGGTAGGCATTGTACGTGCTTGTGGTGTTAAAATTGTGGTATTTTTTATCATGATTATTAGGATAAGTAATATTATTACTGGAACGCGTAATAAGATTTAATGGGTAGGTAATTTTCTTCTTGTAGTTTGATTTCTTTTCTTTTTTGTTTTTCTCACCACTGTGGAATTGTAATAGAAATTATTGAGGTGGAAATCTAAAAAGAGAAAGTGAATAGGCAGAAAATGTAAGAGACAAGGGAAGCGAGAAGTTTAACATTGATCGAGATTATCGGGGTCGTCATTCGGGTAGAGGGAGTGCGTAGAGAGAGAAAGTGAGACCCGGGGGGAAAGGGGGAAGCCAAATGCTGATTCAAATTACCAGGAGTTGTAATCTAGAGAGAGAAAGTGCGTAGAAAGCAAAAGGGGAAAATAGTCGAGGGAAACGAGAACCTGAATGTCTTTGAGATTACCTAGGGTGGTAATCTATAGAGATAAAATGCATAGAGAGAGAAAGTGAGAGTTGAGGGAAGCAAGAAGTTAAATGTTTGTCGAGATAACCGGGGTTAAAATTGAAAAACCATCTCACATGTTTTTAATGTTTTTTGTTATAATTATCAAGGTTGGTAATGTTATTGTTGGGGCATATATTTATATTGTCAAAGCAAGTCACAATATTGCCGGGATAGGTAATAATATTAGAGTGGCCATTGTTTTTATGACATAGAAAGATCAACACATCAACCAAATGTTTGGATCTTAGTAGATTTGTTGCTTTATTTTGCTAAATTAGTTTTTCTAGTTGTTCGACATATATGTGCTCAATATAGGCTCTAGTTTCACTGCTAGGTAATATTATTATCAATATATGCTATATTATTAACGGGGGTATGTAATGTTTTCGTATGAGTTGTAATAGAGATTATCGAGAGTAGTAATTTGGATTATTGGGGGCGGTAATCTAGAGAGAAAATGGTGATTACCGGGGTAGGTAATGTTTTCTTATGTTGATTAAGATTATTGAGAATGGCAATCTAGAGAGGGAAAACACATAGAGATAGAAAGTCGAAGAAGGGCTAAGTGATAGGATGAATATTGATCAAGATTATCAGTGATGATAATTTGAGAGTAAAAGTGCATAGAGAGAGAATGTGGAGAAAGATGAAAGTGAAAAATTGAATGGTGACTAAGATTATTGGGGTGTGATAATCTAGAGAGAAAAAGTTAGTGACAAGCGAAATGACAAATTTAAAGTTGACCGAGATTAACTGCGGCGATAATCTAGAGAGAGAAAGTGCCCAGAGAGAGTCAGAGAAGCATAATGTGAAAATTTGATTGTCGATCGAGATTATCTAAGACTGTAATCTCGAAGAGAAAGTGCATACAGAGAAAGAAAGTCGAAGACGGGGGATATGAGAAGTTGAATGCTGATTTAGATTACTTGGGTAGTAATTTGGAGGGAAAAAATGCGTAGAGAAAGTCGAACACGGAAGATAGGAGAAATTGAATATTGACCGAGATTACCTGAGACGGTAATTTGGAGAGAAAAAGTGCGTAGAGGGAGTTGGAGATGGATGAAGGGAGAAATTGGATGTCGATCGAGATTACTTAGGGCGATAATTTGGAGAAAGAAAGTCGGAGATGGGGTAAGAGAGAAGTTAAATGTTGATCGAGGTTAACTGGGCGGTAATCTGGAAAGAGAAAGTGCGTAGAGCTAGAAAGTCGGAGACGTGGGATGCAAGAAATTGAATATTGATCGGGATTACCTGGGGCGGTAATTTAGAGAGAATGCATAGAGAGAAAGGTGAAGATGGAGGAAATGAAAAATTGAATATTAGTCAAGATTACCATGGGCGGTCATATGGAGAGAGAAAATGCGTATAGAGAGAAAGTTAAAGACGGGGGATGAGAGAAGTTAAATATTGATCGAGACTACCTGGAGCAGTAATTTGGAAAGAGAAAGTATGTAGAGAGAGAAAGTCAGAGGTGGATGAAGGGAGAATTGAATGTTGGTCGAGATTACCAAGTGCGGTAATTCGGAGAGAAAAGTGCTTAGAGAGAAAGTCAGAGATGAGAGAGAACAAGAAGATTATAAGAGATGAGAGAGAACAAGAAGATTATAAGAGATGAGAGAGAACAAGAAGATTATAGGGACGTTCATCAAGATTATAAGATATAGTAATCTAGAGAGAGAAATTGTGTGGAGAGAAAAAATCAAGGGTGGAGGAAGTGAGAAGTTGAATGTTGATCGAGATTAATGAGGATGATACTTTAGAGAGTGCGTGTGTATAGAAAGAAAGTCGGAGACAAAGAAGTTGAATGTTGATCGAGATTACCTGTAGCGATAATCTCGAGAGAGAAAGTACGCATAGATAGAGAAAGTCGGAAATGGGGAAAATGATGAGTTGAATATTGAGCAAGATTACTTGTGGTGGTAATCTGATTACCTAGCGAGAGAAAGTGCGGAAAGGGAGAAAGTCAAAGACGGGGATGGGAGAAGTTGATTGTTGATCGAGATTACTTGTGGTGGTAATCGAATTACCTGACGAGCTAATTTGGGAAGAAAATATGCATAGAGGGAGAAAGTTGGAGATGGGAATGGAGAAGTTGAATGTTGATCGAGATTACATGTGGTAGTAATCTGATTACTTAGAGAGGTAATCTTGAGAGAGAAAGTGTGTAGAGAGAAAAAAGTCAAATACATGAAAGGAAAAATTGAATATTAATCGAGATTACTTGCGGTGATAATCTAATTACCTGGCTAGGTGATCTAGAGGGAAAAAGTGTGTAGAGAGATAAAGTCAGAGACAAGATGGGAGAATTTGAATATTGATTGAGATTACTTGTGGTCGCAATCAAATTACCTGGTGAAGTAATATGGAGAGAAAACATATGTAGAAAGAAAAAGTGAGAGACAGGGGAAGGGAGGAGTTGAATGGTGATCGAGATTACCTTTGGCGGTAACCTGGAGACAAAAATGCATAGATAAAGAAAGTCGAACATATGGGAAATGAGAAGACGAATGTTAAGCGATATTGCTTGTTGTGGTAATTTGATTACCTGGTGAGGTAATTTAGATAAAGAAAGTGTATGGAGAGAAAAAGTAGGATATGGATGAAGGGAGAAGTTGAATGTTGGTCGATATTACCTATGGCGGTTATATGGAGAGATAAAGTGCGTAGAGAGAGAAAGCCGAAAATGGGGGAAAGGAAACGTGGAATGTTGAGCGAGGTTACTTGTGGTGGTAATTTGGAGAGAGAAAATGTGTTTATTTTATTTTATTAGAGTGGCATTTTGTTAAATTTGGTTATTTATTTTATTAGAGTTTCATTATTGTAAATTTAAGATTTTTTTTTATTAGAGTGGCATTGTTATAAATTTGTGATTTTTAAATTCTATTTTGATCTTATTGTGTAAAAGATGAGTTAATCATCATAAAAGAGATGTGTATGATTAAGCAGACACCATAAGTGTAGTTATTGGTCAAATGCCCTAATTTTATAGAGATAAGTTCTATTGAAAATAATGAGAGAAAAATAACTTTTTGCTTGAAGTTTTGCTGAACGACATCGATCTTTTTATTTTTTAAATATTAATTTGGTAAACTTTAGTCATAATGCATTATTATTATTATTATTATTATTATTATTATTATTATTATTATTATTATTATTTACAATAACTTTTTTTTTCATAGTGGGGGGCCCTGGGGGCCCGGTGGTGGGGAGGATATGAATTGAACCCTGATCACAAAGCCGGAACGTGAGCGTCTTACCACTGCATTGCGCATTCGGTCCTTTTACAGTAACTTTTACAATGTAAAAGTAAGTGTGAAATGTGGAATCGAACAAGTAGCACAGTGGTTAACGAGCTCACATTCGAGGCCGAGGGCCTGGATTCGATTCCTACGCCCCACTGCTACAATCGCCCCCTTCTCGATTATCCCCGATATATATATATATATATATATATATATATATATATATATACATATATATATCATCGAAATCTAGTACGGCTCCTCTAGTTCGTTCATTCGCCAATTTATGTCTCTCTTCTTCCTCCCTTGCCAACGAAAACGATCAGATCAACAGGGCACCTCCAATCAGGCAAACCGAGATAGAATGAACTAGTCAGTTTTAAATTACATAGATTGTGTTGTGTGTGCACTCACATACAAACTATTTGCGGTGAAATTCCCCTAATGACAAATACTAGTGATTTATATCAATCTACTCTTTATTCTTTTTTTAAATTTTAAATATAAGTTAGTCAATTTCTCTCATCAAAGAATCAATTATATCCATCCAATTACCACAAGAGTCTGAATTCTCAAATTCTCATCAGTTTCGTCACTCGCCTGGCGAGGATTTACGTTGGGGGTGCGGGGAGTAGATGGTATAGTGTGAGAAATTTTGCTTACATGACACAGTGTACCTACCAAAATAGACCCCACCAGATTTTCGGGATACACAATCATAATAGAACACATTGCATATTCTGGTTTTACAAATCCGTCATTTATCATTATGTTTGTCGAGAACAAACAGTAATGGCAATTACTACTTTAAAAAGAAATAGTATTAAAATATATAGAAAAATAATAAAAATACAATAAGGGTGTGTTTGATTCAACCAATTTTTTCCAGGAAAACTCGTTTTCCGGCTTTTTTTTCCATCCTTGGCCGTTTGATTGCACTTTTTTTCCTGGAAAACGTTTTCCAGCTTTTTCTCGATTTCTGTTCTTTTCCTTGTTTTGGAGGAAAACGTTTTCCTTGGGGTGGAGGTGGTTTTTGTTTCCCGGGAAAAGTTTGGCACTTTTTTTTCTTTTTTTTTTAATAGACAATTTATTTTAACCATAAAGATAAGGAAAATGATCAAATTTTATTAAAAAAACCTCAAAAATAAGGAAAATAACATCATTTTCCAACTTTAAAATTAACCCAATCAAACACCTACAATTACCATTTCCCTGGAAAACCTTTTCCCGGAATTCATTTACCCGGAAAACGTTTTCCTTCTAACCATTTTCCGGCTTTGCAATCAAACACACCCTAATTTTTCACATGTCAATAGGCTGCTAATTAATTTTTTTATTCATTTTAAATTAATTTATTTAAAAATAAAAAATGTACTTCCGACTATAACGTTGTTGGGGTGCTACAACTATATCTATTCAGAAAAGGGGTTCTTAGTAAGAATCTCTGATATTTACAATTAAAAAAAAAAAGAAAAAGAGGAATTATATTAACACTACTATTTTTATTAATCATGCCACATTTTATACACACCCAATCAAAAGATGATCACTCAATTTTTCTTATTTAACCTTACACTAAAAAAAAAAACTAAAAGTAAAATATGTACACCACGCATTAAAGACCAAATGACCATAACATCCTTAGAAAAGGCACCACATCCAAATCAAAATCTAATTTTAAAGAACGCGTTTTGTTTCTCCAAATTATTAATATGATAAAACTCAATTTCCCCAATCATAAAAAGTCATAAACCTTAAGAAAATTCATTTGTCGTCACCATAAATTGCTTAATAATATTTAGTGCAGTGGTATCATGAATTGGGTTCCATTCCCTGGAAACAATAGTATTTCGCCCATCGTCATTTTAGGTACTATTTCTTATATGGATGAATCCAAACCCTAATGGATGAATGGACACTCATCATAATTTTTTTTTTTTTTTGAACAGATAATTTTTTGAACGGATATTTTTTTATAATTGATGAAGGAGAATACTTAACTGATCACATGTGAATGAAATTTTATTGCTTTTAGCAGTTGAAACTAATTAATCCAAACCCTCTACTTTTTGGATTCATCAGAAACTTATCAGTTCAGGGTTTGGATTCATCCATATACGTGTTTATTCAAATGTCAATATTGATACTAATTAATCTAAACCCTCAACTGTTTTCCCCATTTATTATTCGAAAATGCCAATTAAATTTTTGATAAATTTCTGATATTCAATGCGTCTTTATTCTTATGTCCGACCATTTCTGATCATTGCTATACATGTGTTTGAAATTTATAGGTTAGGGTTTGGAGATGCGTGGCGTACTTAACATTAGAAAAAAAAAAAAGAAAAAGAAAGAAATTAAAGTGGTGGTTATTTAGGTCAATTTACTTGTGGTTAATTTAGGAAATATAAATAATGTGGCGTGATTAGTAATTTTTGTGGTGTCAATATAATTCCCAAAAAAAAATTTGTGACTGTCGAGTCCATACTTAATTCAGTTTCTATTGTTATGCACCATTTGCTTTTCTTTTTCTTTTATCAATACTCAATGGTAAACACAAGATTCAAATAAAACATGTGATACACATCGTTAGAAAGATAAGCTATTAATAAAGCTTTGCACTTGTCTCATTAATATTGATATACATTGTAATGATAAAATTTGAAACTTTGCGAGTAGTGGTACGACAATGCTAAATAGGACCACGCATGTCCACATGTCATTGAAAAGAATTTATGTTTAGTAAAATTTCCAAATCTTTTGTTACTCGGTCCGTTTTTAAAAGAAAATTGACTTTTTTAGAGAACATGTAATGGAAGGTATGTTGGTTGTATATTCTATGTTTGTCTTTTTGTACTATTTAGTGTAGATATTCTATATTTTAAATTTTCATTGTTATTGAACTCCACTGAATAAAATAAATATTCAAGAGAACCAAAAAACAATCCCACATATATAATGTTGAAGTAACCTATAAACTGATTAAGTAAGTCAAAGTACAAAGTTCACGAGAATCCAAATTCAACAGGAAGAATTTCAGCTATTAGATGAACTAATTATTGAGCATATCACACTTAAAATTCTAATCCATATACTTTCAATGGTGCAATTATTCAAATTTATAACATGGAAAATAGATAAATCTATATCTGTATATATATAAATAAATCAATGGCATTTTCCAGCTCAAATTTGTATTTTTCAGCATTAAACAATTATGATTTTATTCACATTTCCCACTGATTCTTTTATTCGCAATAATTATTATTTTATTTTATTTCAAAATTGATTCATCATCCCTAAAATTATTTCCATCTCCATCTCCCAAAATCCATCCACATTCACCTCTTTCTATCTCTCTCTCATTCGCTCAACCGGGGTAAGATAAGGCAAGAAAATAACTTCATTGTAAGATAAATATGAAAGCTACAAAAATAAATAAATAAAAATAATTTAAATAATTTTAAAAAAAAAGGAGAGAACCCGGGATGATAAAGCCAATGAACTTAAAATATATACAATATCGATTTTTTTACTCCACGACAATTTGGTTGAATTTTAGTTAGAAATTAGAGATTTGTTAGTGATAGCGGATGAGGTCATGGTACATGAACATAGAGAATTATATAAAGAGTAACATAACTAGGTAAAATAATTGTATTGCCCTTACTCTTTCTTATATAATATTATATAATTATTAAGGGTAAAAGAAGATTTTCACATCGATTATGTCACATATTATGATAATCATTATGGATGTATAGCTTGATCGTACGGGACAAATTGATGTGTCAATGGACCAAAAAACAATTGAAGAGTTTTATTTAAAAAAAAAATGGGAATGAAAGTAAGATTCTGCTCAATCCTGAAATACGACAATGCTGGTTGTGTTTTTCTATTTTTTAGAAAAAAATAAATGTTATAGATAACTGTGATTATTTTTGGTTGTTATTATTGATGACAACTATTGTTATAATCAAATTTTTAAATATTAAAATAATAATATCTATATATCTATCCAGTGGTAGCGCTAGCACGAAATTTGACTGGGGCCAAAAAATTCTAGCCTGAGATATTGGAAGGGGGATCGCCCCGCTTCTCGGAATTCCGAAGATTTCTTTACCCAATATCATTGAAATAAAAAAGTTTACACAAGTTTACATTTAATAAGATTACAAATTTCAAACATGTCCATTTAAATTCAACAAATCCAAATATATAACGAAGAGAAAAAAATTATATACAACAAATATTTTCATAATTTCAAATCAGTTACCTTAACTATTAACATAACTATACAAATATTTTCAAATTAAGTATATCTAACAAACTAAAATAAATAATAGTATTTTCCATGAATACTAAAGACAACTGGCTGATTTTTGCTGACACAACTAATTGTTGGAGTTTGCTACAATACATCAAGAACAAAATCCATACAAGAGTAATTGCAACAAAAAAAAAAAAAAACCTAAAAGGGCAGTGTGGCCGAAGGACCCCATAGGGCTCCATGTGGCTCTGCCACTGTATCTATCTATATATAAATAAATATGACATTTTCGCGCTCAAACTTGTATTTTTCATAATTAAAAAATTATCATTTTATTTACATTTCCCACTCATTCTTTTATTTGCAATAATTATTATTGCATTCGTTTCAAAATAGATTCATCATCCTTAAAATCACTTTATCTTCATCTCCCATAATCCATCAACATCCGCCTCTCTCTCTCTCTCTCTCTCTCTCTCTCTCTCTCTCACATCCGCCTCTAGACTCATAAATTTAATTGGCATTTCAATGGAAATTTGCCTGTTGAGGATTTTAAAATATATAAATATATATATTTCAAATTATATATATTTTCAAATTTCCAATTCTTTTTATTAATTTACTTATATAAAATATTTGACCTTATAATTCTTCAATTTCCTACTTTCTAATGAAATTTCAATGAAGCCTAATTCAATTGCAACTCCTAAATATTTCTCATTTGAGGCATATGCATTTTCCAAAGTGATAAGTATCGCAAATGCTTCTATATTATTTATTACTACTAGTTTCACCCCGTGCGTTGCACGAGAAAATATATGTTTAAGATATAAGTTAGAACTAGTGTAAGACAAAAAAAATACGAAAGGTTTTCTAAAATTTGTGATAGAGTTTTCTCTACATTTCATCGTTATGTCACCATGCATTGCACATGAAGATATATCCAATATAAAATTAAGTTGATAATTTTTTTGGCCACAACACACCTACAATGCCGTTGCAACGTATCAGCTCGTGCCCCTAGCTCTACTGCGATTAAATTCTATTGTCACAATAGGGTTTTTCATTTATTGCAATAACATTTTTCATCACAGTAATTGATGATATTGTGATGATAAATATCGTTGCAATAGATGGAAAACTCTATAGCGATGACGTCTTTTACAACTACATCCATCATCGCAATATCTTTGTCTGGCGCAATGATTTTTGTTATCGTAATAAAGTTTTATCTATTGGAAATTTCATTCCCCTACCAAAATAATTGTTATTATTGATATTTATTATAATTTATTGATTAATTTAATACTTCTATTTTCTCATACTGACAATAATAATGAAGACATAAATAGAATTCATTTAAAAAAAAGACATGAGTAGAAACTAATATTAAATTTATTTATATATTACGAAGGTTGATATAGATTTTGGTAAGAGATTTTAAAATTGATAGAGATTTAGTTGAGATATTTTAGGATTGATCTGAATTTAGGTGAGAGATGAAATAAGGAGGGGTGGAAAATGAGAATAAAAAATAAATTATTTAATTATGAAAACTATAAATTTCAACGGGAAAATAACCTTAGTTTATTTATATATAGATTTTAAAAATTAAAATTTTTATTGTAGTGTCATAAAAATTATAAAATTTAGGTTGATTTTCCAATGTTATAAACTATACAGAGATAAAAGAACTTAACAAGAGTTATTTAATTTAATTTAATTTAATAATAATTAATAAGAAGAAACCAATTAATGTATAAGACCTACCCCTAAACCCATGAGCTATAGAGTTGCCCGACCCGGGAGTTTTAGGGATAGTTCAAGAGGGAAGCCAGGGCAGACTTTAGGCCCGTGAGTTGATTCACGAAGCAATTTTTTTATGACACCAAATTTTTTCTTTAGCAAATGGTAGGTGGGATAACAGTGAGACAATTCATCATGGAGTTATAATTTATGGGTTTAGCAATTTTTTTCTCGCACCAAATTTTTTCTTTAGCAAATGGTAAATGGGATAACGGTGAGACAATTCATCATGGAGTTATAATTTATGGGTTCAAATATTTTTCATTTTCAAATGTCCAAATATTTTTACTTATATTAAACTTTTTAATTTTAAAAATATAATTATATCCGTGGTTAATAGGGGTGGCTACATGCTAACCCGGATTAGTCCCAAATTAATTTGCGAGCTGGAAAATCTGCCGTCGAATTCTAAATTATATGTTGGACATATGTCTCCCCTTGTAATACACGGGAAAAATTCTAGTTCAAATAAAAAGAAGTTAATTTAAACTTGTATAAATTTGAAGTAGTAAAAATAACTAGGAGTTAATTGGATTTATTTAAAAAGTACAGATAAAATATTATTTAATTCTCATTTAGGGTATGTTTGGCAGAACAAGTTGATAGCTGATAAACTAGCTAATAGTTCATAAATTAATTGAGAGCGGATAGCTTATAACTGATGGTTGAAAAGCTAGTTGATTTAAATATTAGTATTTGGCAAAATTAGTTGAAAAACTGACCGAGAATACAAAATGACATGTTTAAAATAATGATATTTCCTTTTTTTTTTTACAAAAAAAAGGTAAAAATGGAAAAGCTCATGAGCTTATTTGAGCTAGTAAAAGAAGTTTTTCAAATAAGCTATAACTTTTCAAATAAGCACATCCAACGAAACGGGGCTTATTTGAGTTGGAAGAGCTTACAAGCTCTCCAAATAAATTATAAGCTATCTTATTTGTTTTACCAAATATGCTCTTAGTGGAGGTTAGATTTGAATTCATTATTAAGGACCAAATTATGTTAGATGAAGGCTTTGCATGGCAGACAAAGCTGATACACTAGCTAATAACAAATAAGCTAGCTGATAGCCTATAAGCTAATTAGGAACTGATAGCTTATAATTTATAGATGATAGCTTAAAAGCTAACTGATATAAATAGAATTATTTGGTATAATTAGCTGAAAAGCTATCCCATATATAAAAAAAAATTGCACGAAAGTGTATGTTTAAAATAATTTTTTTAAAAAGGAGGTTGAAAATGGAATAAAAAACAAATAGCTAATTTGAAAAGCTTGCAAAAAAAGCTCTGCAGATGAGCGCCTGGCCTTTCAAATAAGCTCTTGAACCAGATAAAGCTAATTTGAGTAAAAAGAGTTTATTAGCTCTCCAAATAACAGATGAACCTAGTTTATTTTTCTTATCATACATATATGAAGTGAAACAGTTATAGTTTCTATTACGAACCTAATTGGCCGGAGACACAGGTTGTTTTATTAATGCAAAGTGAAAAGCCAAAAGTGAAATTTTAATCTTTGTGATACTTACAAATTGGAGGTTTATCTGGTAAGCTTGTATTAAAGCTTGAAAAGACATCTTTAATTTAACACATGCATTGCATATATTCTAAATTTTAAATAATGTCAACATTATTTAAAATAAAAAATAAAAAATCGGAAGGCAAAAATGGAAGACGACCACCAAATCATAAAAAAAAGGTGGACGAAGATGCTCATTCTTTTACAGCAGTAGGATTACATTTTAAATCCATATTTGGTATGGTATGAATATTAAGTTTTTAACATTGAAGATCGATAAATAAAAAATAAATAGTGTAAATTTTAAGAATGAGTCGGTTGAAATTCAAAGTTGTAAAATAAATAGGATTTAGGTAGATTTATTTGAAAAGTAAAGTAGAGATTAATAAAAAGATTTAACTTGGATTTGAATCTATTATTGATGACCAAAGTAGATGAAAAAAAAAAGTCATTAGATTTTATTGACGATTCCATTGATGTAACTTACAAATATTAGGTTATTGGTGAAAACTCAACAAAGTAAAAGCTAAAGTTGGATTTATTATATTAATTTGTCTGTGTTGAGATATTTCGTTTAAAACCCATATTGTTTATTTTCCACCCTCAAAATAATGTCATAATAATAATAAACATAGCCTAATTCCCTACAAGTAGGGGTCGGTTATGTGGAATCATACGAGAAAATCATGTCTGATCGTTTGAATTTTGCTACACCACACATTCATATCCAAGACCAATCGCCCATCTACCTGTTTAACACATGTGCCCTTGCGAATTGCTTCCATCCATGTTATTGGCGGTCTTCCTCTATCTTTCCTTGCACTTCCTAGCCTAATACTCTCACTTTTTTCGGACAAGTACACCTTCAGGTCTCCACAGTATATGTCTAAACAATCTTAGTCGAGTCTCTCAACTTATCCTCAATGAGGGCCACTCATAATCTACCACGAATCTCTTCATTTGTAATTTTATTTTTCCTAGTCTCACTACACATCCACCTCAGCATACAGATTTCTGCAATACTCAATTTTTGTTCATCTACCATCTTAACTACCTAACACTCGCTACCATAGTAACGCTAGTCTTACAGCTGTCCTATAGACTTTTCCCTTTAATCTCAAATGCATATTGTGGTCACATAACATGATGAAAATCCCGTTGGAGTGATGCCAATAAAACCCACAGAAGATTGGAAACCGATCGTAGAAAAGCTAATTATCCGGTTGAGATTGAAAAAACCATACAACCCAAGAACTGCAGATATATTAAATTTACAACCCAAGAAGATGCGGAATCCCGAACTATAATAGTGTGACCGCCGCAAGGGGGTTTATCAATTCCCTTTGATAAGTTTGAATTATTCAAAATAGAATAGGAAGATGAGAATAATGTTTTCTCACAATTTGATAAACTCATAATGCCCCCAATCTGATTGTTTACAATGAAAAAAAAATCATTTATAGTGGAAGCTAACCCTAAAAATAATAAAGTAACCAAAAGGCCCAGCCCATAAGCGAGATGGCCTAATATGAATTAAGACGTGCCTATGCCTTATTAGTTGACATCTTCTAATATTTTCATGAACCATACTAGTGAAACTTCTTTAATCCTTTTTGCCGTGGCCTTTGTGTTTAGACCTACTGGTATGTGGATTGGATATTGATTATGACTCCTGTTATGGATCGTACCATCCCCTCCCTCTTCAAGACGATTTGTCCTTCAATCGCCGCTGCCTTCAAAGAAAGGAAATGTTCCATCTGGATCAAATGGAAATAAATTTCCTCCATTGAAAAGAACAATCAGGTGATACTTCAAGCTTTTGGAGTCACAATGGAATTGGAGTGTGAACTTCATAAGCCACAATATGTGCAACTAAATCATCCTTTTTTTTTGGCAAACTTAATAGGCCTTACTTGAACCTGAAAGAAAGATTAAAATAAAATAGAGTAGGGTTTGTTACTTTCATGGAGTACAAGGTATGGATCCTTGTACTCGTGATTCACCTCAACATATTCCACTGCAATGATCTTCCCACTTTCTTGCTCGCTCAACCACATCTTTTTTTTCAAGCTCCTCTTTCTCTATAACATCTTCAATCGTCACGTTTTGCTCATTTAACTCAATCCCAATTTCTTCATCACCCTTAATTTCATCAACAATTTCAATTTTCTCTTCATCAAGCACCTCACTTATCTCCTTAAACTCACTCTTTTTTTCAAGCTTTCTTCTTTCTTTTTCTCTCTTCCCCTCTTCACCTTTCTCATTTTTCATCTCAATTTGATTTTTTTGTCTAATTCCTCACCAAACAGCTTGAATGATTCTTTAAGTGGTTCAAACAGGAAGCTCTCTACCTTCACCTTCCTTTGATCAACTAGTGCTTCATCTGGTGACAAAGAGCCAAGCATAATTTGTTTCCCATTTTGAACAAATTTGTATCGATTCTTACCCCTATCATATACCACATTGACACAATATTGCAGTGGTTCTCCTAATAAAATATGATAATTTTTCACAGGAACCACGTCACACAAGACTTCATCATAATATGTTCCGATGGAAAAAAATACAAATGCTTGCTTTGTCACCTTCAACACCCCCCCCCCCCCCCCACACACACACACACACATGCATCTAACCACAATTTATATGGCATCAGGTGTTTTAAAAGAGGGACACTGACTCTTGTAACAAACATGGTGCTAGCCAAGTTAATGGGATAATCACCATCAATAACCATACTACATGCCCTATTATTAACCAAGCACCTAGTTTGAAATTTATATCCACAATTTTCTTCCATCTCCAATCACATCAATATCCCAAATTTAAACACATCGAACACAAAGAGCTATCACTCAATGTTTCCTTTTTTCACTCAAAATTTCCTAACATATCTATTCTCAAATTACCAATAGCACCAAAGTGTTTTTTTTTTTTTTAACAATGAATCAAGAGCAAGTGGAATTTATTTGCTTGCTCCAAACAAAACAAAATATTTAGAAAGAAATCAAGAAATTAATTGAAAAATTGAAATCTAGGTGTTGGTGCCATAATGATGGAATTTGGCAAAAAAACACCTTGGGTCAATTGTTATACCACTGATCTTGTTTATTGGGTGATTTTTATTCAAAATTCACTACTAGCTCGCTGAAAACGGACACCGAACATGTCTGGGTAGATTCAGCAAACGGTGATTTTTTTCATTTTTTTAGTGGAATTCAAGAACGAAAAACAGAAATCAATGAAAAGGATAGCACCGATAATTAGAGCTGAGCTCTGATACCAACTGATGAAAATCCCATTGGAGCGATGCCAACAAAACCCGCAGAAGATTGGAAATGTATCCCAGAAAAGCAAATTATTTGATTGAGATTGAAGAAACCCTGCAACCGAAGAAATTACGGCCCAAGAACTACAGATATATTAAATCTACAATCTAAGAAGATGTGGAATCCTGAGCTGTCATAGGGTGAACACCACAAAGGGGTCAATCAATTCCCTTTGATAAGTTTGAATTGTCCAAAATCGAACAAGAAGGTGAGAATAATATTTTCTCACAATTTGATAAACTCACAATGCTTCCAATCTGATTGTTTACAATGAAAGAAATCATTTATAGTAGACGCCAACCCTAAAAATAATAAATTAACAAAAAGGCCTAGCCCATAAGCGAGATGGCCTAATATGAGTTAAGACGTGCCTACGCCTTATCAGATGACATCTTCTAGTATTTTCATAGACTATACTAGCGAAACTTCTTTAATCCTTTTAGCTGTGGCCTTTGTGTTTGGACCTGCCGGTATGTGGATTGGATCTTTATTATGACTCTTGCCATGGATAGTATCATAACACCCCTGAGGCACATTTCCACTTCATCCATCCAACATTAATCCTGTGATTTACATCACCCTTTATGTCAGCATTGGTTTGAACCACTGATTCTAGATAACGGAAACTATCAATCTTTGGCACCACCTCACCACCTAATTCAACCACAAGAGGATCCATCCTACTCCTACCACTAAATAAACACTCCATATATTCTGTTTTTAATCTGCTTAACTTGAAATCGCGGGCCTCTAAAGTATGCCTCCATAGTTCTAACTTATCATTTATACCTCCTTGTTTCGTCAACTAAAACTATATCATCCGCAAAAAGCATGGATCATGGTACCTCTTTTTGAATATGTCTCGTAAGCTCATCTAATACAATAGCAAACAAAAAAGGACTGAGTGCAGAGCTCTAGTGTAACCCTATCGTAATCGGGAAGCCATCTGTCATTCCACCGCATGTCCTAACATTTATAGTAACCCCCTCGTACATATCCTTTACTATATTTATGTACTTAAGAGGTACATTTTTCTTCATCAGAACCCACCAGAGAACATCTCCAGATACTCTGTCATAAGCTTTCTTGAGGTCGATAAAAACCATATATAAATCTTTTTTCACAACCCTATACTTCTCTATTAATTGTCTAAGTAGATGAATTGCTTCTGTAGTCGATCGGCCTGGCATAAACCCAAATTGATTTTCTAAAATTGGGAAAATGCGTCTTCAACCTACGCCAATTACTGTCTCCCATAACATCATAGTATGACTCATAAGCTTTATTCCTCTATAATTGAAACAGTTTTATATGTTACCCTTATTCTTATGTAACGGTATGAAGGTACTATTTCTCCATTCATCGGGCATTTTTCCATTGCGCCAAATTTTGTTAAAGAGTTTAGTTATCTCCCTTATACCTATCTCCCTGAAAATAATGTCATACTATCAAAAAAAAAAAAGAAAAAACAAGGAAGAAAAGGGGAAAATGAAACATGAGACTTGTTTGCAAAAGAAGGAAAAATATTGCTCAAAATCACCCAATATGATTTTCCTAATCTAATCTAATTCAATAAAAAACAAAAGATCGGACTAACTTTTGGAGTATAGTGATATATGGTGATAGTAAATTTAAAGGAGTAAAAACAAAATCGGGCTGAATTTTGATTTGAATTTACTATTGAGAACCAAATAATTAAATGAAATAAAAAAAGTTATTGGTTTTATTAAGGACACAAATGATCTAATTTACGAAGGGAAGGTTAGGATGTCAGTGAAGGAAAAGGAAAAATGGAAATTTTCATGCGCTTATGGTTAAGTTCAGCTTGTTATCTCGTATTAAAGTTCAGAAATTGAGATATTCAATTTAAGGTCCATGTTGCATATTTTTCAACTACGAAATAGTTCCAACATTTGGAAGAAACGGAAGGAAAAAGACAAAAATGAAACCATTGACTTAATTATTTTGCAAATATGCCGAAAATCTCAGAAAAAAGGGTTAATTGTTCGACCCCACCATTCATGAAAGAAAGGGTGAGTGTAATAGTAGTCCTCATAAATTTCTTCTCAACATTTTGTATTGTTTTAATTATTTTTTTTCCGCTGCATTTACAGCTTGAGAGTGAACGACTTGACTGTTTGTTGAGAGAGAGAGAGAGAGAGAGAGCTGCTTAAGAAAAGGTAAGTAGAATAGTGTTCCTCTCTATAAATTTTCTCAACATTTTGTATCGTTTTAGGTTTTTCTTTTCTTTGAATTTAAATTGAGAGTTGAGAGTTAATTGTTTGTTTTGTGAAAAGCAAATGCTATTAACTTTTAATTCCTTAAAATTAAATACATACATCGTACTTTTATTTATTATTTTTTTGTATGAAAAATATTTTTCATTATTATCTGGCCAAAATATTAGGTCAAAAAATAAATTTGACACACAAAATCTCTATATATACAAGACAACATATATATATATATATAGAGAGAGAGAGAGAGAGAGAGAGAGAGAGAGTTCTTGATTGAAGTCGAGAATGTTAACTATTTGGAATCATGAGTATTGTTGGTAGAGAATTAATTGTGTAGCACGTTAAGATTAACGTAAAATTTGGCAGCACCACCACTCATATCCAATAAGTTTTGGTTTAAAAGTTGCAAGTTTTAAACTGTTACATATATATATATATATATATATATATATATATATGACAATATATAATATAAAGCCATTACAGTTGAAACTCTAACAAGAAGACAAGCGGCAAATTAACTAAGCGTTATCAATTATTTTATGTAACTTTTATTGAAAATAGTTTCACATGACATAAGAACACACACAGTACATAACAAAGGTGGAGTTCAAGCCATAACAAATGCAAATATTATGTAACTTATATGAAAATATTTTGTTGTATGCAGGGGCGGATCTACAATGGGGGCACCTGCCCCCACGGCAGTCCAATTTTTTTTTTTGTTTGCAAAAAAAAAATCCAGATTTTTAGAAAGAAAGGAAAAAAGAAAAAGAAAATTCATTTTTCTTAAAATATAAATTTTTCCTAGTAAAATTTAGATGTTGAAGTTGAATTAAAAGTTCTTCGAACAGCAGAGACTCGGTAGAATAGTGTATAATGAGAATATTAAAACTTAAAAGAAATTGATAATGAAACTATTATATATTATTTTCAAAGTATAGGAAATATAGGCAACAAAATTATATAAATATCTCGTATTTTGTAATTTCTTTTTTCATTCATGTTTCGTAAAGCTCAAAGGTTTTTAATATATAATACACTAGTAGATATTTTCTAATAATATAAAATTTACAATATAAATATTATATCTAAAAAAAATTTTCGGGGGCGCTGCCCCCGAATCCCCAACTCCAACCCCCGCATTTGCGTTCCAATCTTGCCCCCACTAACCTATAATTCTAGATCCGCCCCTGGTTGTATGGATGGTAAGATATATACCATAACAAATGCAAATCAAACTTTTTAAAAAATTAAATATGTATTAGTCTTCTATTAAAAAAAATATATGTATTAGTCTGTTAAAACAATTAATGGATATTGAGCTGCCGTAAACGTGTCCACCAATAATCCAAGTTCACACTGATATGATGCCAATAGCAAATGATATCCGCTTCGCACCGAATGGATACCATCCTTGGCAAAATTCCATATAATTCGATCTTAAAGGAACGGATAATATTCGTTGTTGATCAATCGGCCGGAAATGAGACTCAAGAATATCCGTCCGCCCATTCACCATTATGCATCAGCTCCCTCACCGTATTGACTATTGAGGCTGTTTGTACGATGGAGATGACCTTTTGCAAAGGTTCACATGGCAACCAGAAATCATCGAAACCATGTAGAGACGTGCCATTCCCAACCCGCCACCGGGACGTACCCCATGACTTTCTCCCGTCCCACTAGAATAGGCATGGTTTGAATTTTGCACCAATTAAGAAATAGCAATAAATTTTATTGGAAAAATAATTTTTGTTTGTGTATTTTTGACTTTGCCCCTATATTAACGGGTAATAATTTACTTTTATTAATAACCATACACATTAATACATAGGGATAAAATAAAAATTGAATGCATTAAATATGGAAAGTAGTCTATAATTTGGAACAAACTAAAAATGAAAACAAACCTATCATAGTGAGACGGGGGAAGTAATAAGAGTAATAAATAAATCAATAAAATAAAATAAAAAATTCATTTCAATATAAAAAATTAATTCAACACACGTCTCAATTTTGTCGAGCATGCGTAAGTCATGGTTTCATATTTTGTGTCCAAAAGATAGTATGAAAATTTGACAAACCACGCATAATATTGGGCTATATCGAATGTTAGTACGTCCCACAATATAAACACTCCAGACTAAAAGGGTAAATTAATCCTTGAAGATAAATAGTGATATTTATCTAAAGAATAATTATATTTAACAGTACTTAATATACTATTTGCACGACATTATAAATGCACTACAAACAAAAACTATACTTAATAAACACACCAATTTATTTTTACAAATATAAGCTTAAACATTAATTAAAAATAAAAAAAGACCCATATATCTCCTTCTCATTTTACCTAGTTTAATTCATTCCTCTTTACCAGTACAACAAATGAGACAAACTGATAATAACACGAATTTGATATTCTATGTGATAATTACGGACGAGACTTATATTTGAGTGGATTATCTTTTTTGTCAAAACATAGAGATATTTTTATTTTTATCTTGTGTGTTGTTGGTTACTATCATTACTAACATTATATTTGGATTGCTTTTATTGTTGATGGCCATTAGGGGTATTGTAAATTAAGTTCTGCACTCTTTAGTCAGTTTTCCCTTGAATGTTTGTAGGATAAATTAGTACGAAATACAAGGAAAATTCTATCGAAATTTGTGTAGAGTTATTTCATTAGTTATATTAATTAAGTTTTATTATCGTGACTCGTTATTTACTATATTTTTTTTGGAGATCTTATGTTTATTGAATAACATCTATTATTTTTTTAGCGATCACATGTTAATACGACTAATATTTATTAATACTTTTATCAGCCTAAAAATTTGTTCCCCCCTCCCCCCGGTGTGCAATTCATGGGTGAAACAACTAGTCTTAGTGAGACAAAGAAGTAATAATAGTAATAAATAAATAAATAAATAAAATAAAATGGAAAATTCATTTCAATATCTCAAATTAATTTGACACGCGTCTCAATTTTCCCAAGCATACGTAAGTCATGGTTTCATATTTTGTGCCCAAAAGATAGTATGAAAATGTGACAAATCACGTATAGTATTGGACCGTATCTAATGTTAACACGTCCCGCTAAACACTCCAAACTAAAAGGATAAATTAATCCTTGAAGATAAATAGTAATATTTATATGAAGGATAATTATATTTACCATTACTTAAGTTACTATTGGCACTACATTATAAATACACTACAAACAAAAATTATACTTAATAACCACACCACATTTATTTTTACAAATATAACCTTAACCATTAATTATAAAAAAAGAAAAAAAAGACCCATATATCTCCTCGCTTTACCTGGTTTAATTCATTCCTCTTTACCAAGACTACAAATGGGACAAACGGATCTCCTTTGCCTTTTTCTCGATTTTATTCATCACCGCCATCAATGTGTTGGATCAAACTCAAGATATATTATGGATTTTCCAAATTTAAACCCTTGAACTGATATATGTCACCGAAATCGAATACCACTTCTCCAATCTCGTAGTTTCCAAAAATATTTGTAATGTCGATCATCCGCTCTTTATTCCTTTTTCAAATAAAAGTAAGTCAATTTCTCTCATCAAAGAATCAATTATATCCATCCAATTACCACCAGAATCAAAATTCTCATCTGTTTTGTGACTCATGTAGTCATAGGGGTGTCAAACGAGTTGAGCCGAGCGCTCAAATCATAAAATTTCACCTCGAGTTTGACGTGTTGACAAGCCTGGCCCTGCTCGTTTTTGAAGCGAACAGAGTTGCCTTAGTTCGTGTTCCCGTCACACAGCTCGGGTTCGGCTCGGCTCGTCTGGCTCACGAGCCAAAGCCGAGCATTCCACGAGCAGGCTCGTGGATCTTTTGAATTTTTTTTTTAACACACAATTTGCAATGGATATGTAGGTGTCCATGTTTGCAACTATGGCAGATTTATTTTGTTTACTTAGCAATATAAAATTAACCATCCCTTAAATCAAGTTTCAATCACGAGCTAACGAGCCAGTCCACAAACTTTATTAGCTAAACACAAACTGTCTATTCTCCAATTTCTCGGCTTGATCCATGTGCAAGTCCGTATTTTCACGAGTCAAATCCAAAATTTTGAGGAACCAAACCGAGCCGAATACACGAGCTCACGAACTGTTTAATTTGATTGTCACCACCATCGGGACTTTTTGGGGGGGGGGTGTGGTAAAGTGTGATAAATTTTACTTACATGATACAATATGTATTGCCAAAATCAACCCCACTGGATTGTTGGGTCACAGATTAATCATCTATAAAAGAACATATTGCATATTCTCGTTTTACAAATCCGTCGTAACATTTGTCGAGAAAAAAACATTAACGACAACTACTAAGGTAAAAAGAATAGTATTAATATATATATATATATATATATATATAGAAAAATAATAAAAATACAATAATTGTAGCGATTCAAAAAAAAAAAAATTCAAATTTAAATCTCCGTTTTAACGAATTTTTTTCCCCAAATCTCGTCTAGCCCTAAAATTAACAACCCTAATTTTAACCTATTTCCCCCAATTCCTAAACCCTAATTCCGAATTTCAACCCCAGATTCGAGAAGAACACGAACCCTAATTCTTGCCTCCCAAGACTTTCCAAAATTAAAATGATTTATCTTCCTAAATTAAATTATCTTATCTTCCTAATTTACGACCCTAAAACTCCTATATAAACACCTCTTTACACACAAATCATTCACAGCTAACTCACGGTAATAATTCTTACCCGAAGTTGTTTTCTCTCTCGAGCTCTCGATCTCTTTCTCTGCCTCGATATCTCTGCCTCTCTCTTCTTCGCTCGACACGCCGCCAATGATGGTGGCACACGACTAGCCGCCGACGTGGTTTCCCACGAGAACCGAGGCGAGGGTCGGTCCGAGGCGTCTTCGCCTCCGCTTTTTCTTCTTTCCTTCCCAAAGGAAACTTCGGTGTATGCGAGAATGAGGGAAGAAGACGATGCTGAAGTTTTATTTTCGTTATTTGCACCCTGGTCCCCGAGCTTCTTAGTTTATTTTTAGTTAGTCCTTTACTTTATTTATTTACTTAGCCCAAAGGTTTTCAATTCCTTCAATTTAGTCCTTCAATTCCAAGATCCGGTCAACTGCAGTCAAAACCCATGACTTTCAGTTGACTTCCAACTTGGTCCCTATATTTTATTTATTTCACAAGTCCTAAAGTTTTAAATTATTTTCGATTTAGTTCAATAGTTTTCAAATTCGGTCAATTGCAAATTTGACCCTCCAACTTTTATTTGACCTTCAAATTAGTCCCTCAAATTCCTCCGATTTTGCAAATTAGTCCCAAACTTTTCAAATTTAGCGATTTCAATCCCTAAACTTTTTATTTATTCGATCTCAACCCTACTTTTAAGAAACTCTCTTACTTTTGAGACACCGTTTATCCAAGAACCTTATTAGAGTTCATTTTTATTATTTTTAGGACTAGACGAGGCGCGACAACCTAGCAATTTGCAGAACTAAGGCTCTAACTCACGAATTAAGGTAGATCTCTATCTACAAATATTTTTACTTTCAAATGCGCATAGATAATTTATTCTTATTATGTGTTTATATGTGGTGCGATTTCCATGAGATTATGTGCTATTTATTAGCATAAGAGAATTTGCTTGATCAAGCCTGCATACATGAGAATTATTATTGCTTTAATGCAATCGGATGAAGAGAATTTCTTGCTTAATTGCATGAGACTAGACTTGAACCTTGTATTTATTACTTGTTCATGAGAATTACTTGGATTACATGACCACGTGTATTATATGTAATATTGAATTGTTATCTTTATGAGATCTATCGAGTATTTATATGAAATACTCATATTTTCTTTTAACCAAATATTTGCAGATCGAGGGGTTGTCATGTGGCGTAATGGCAATGGACCATTACCTAATTTTATTTAAATTATTTAGTTGAGACTCAATTTTATTTACGGTTAATCTTATTATTCCAAAATATCATGTTTAAACAATTGTGATTGTTTGATTTTAAAGTTTAAATAATTTCCGCACAATTAAATTCTATATATTACCGTTGCTTGAATTTTCAAAAGTTCGTTTGAAAAGTGACGTGGCATTCCGAGTCATTGGAACTCAGGGCGCTACAGTTTGGTATTAGAGCGGGTCTACGTTTCTGTAGACTTGTTAAAAAAATATATATATATATATTTTTAGCGACATTTTAAAGAGGTTCCACACGCCATCGCCCGCTCCGCCAATTCCAAGGTAACAGAAAAGATTCACAGTTATTTATTTACTTATTTTTCGGATACTCAGACTAGAAATTTTATGAGAACTTTGAGAAGATTTTGTATCCGATTAGAAGAAAACGAGTTGAGCATAAATTTTAATAAATATTTTTCCTTACGTCCTCGAATTTAGCTAAGAGAAACATTATAACCCCAACTAACTGGGCCTTGTGTAATTGGACTAGGAGATGGCTGGGAATAATAGGACCATTGCTGACTATGCCCGAAATGCTATCTTGGACTACTGTAACCTTAGGGCCCCACTATATTGGTATGGGGATACTCATGACTGGTGGAGCTGTAGCGCGAAGTTTCGCCAATGCGCCATTAGGTGGGGATTGGAGACAAATGATGTACAATCCATTAACCACTTGATTGACACCCTAAGCCCTCATAATCGAGAGGTGGCTAATAAGATCCTCTACGAGACATGGCGTGCCACGAATGGAGCCGCATTACGACGCATTCTCGTGAGGCATTGGTGCACCGCCGCACCAAATCAAGGAGTAGTTCACCTCAACCTCGACTCCAAAGAAGTGCCGTAAGAGGACCCTGAGGAGGATCCTGAAGAGGAGCCGGAGTATGAACCTCAGGATAAGCCTGAGTACGAGCCTCAAGAGGAACCTGAGGAACCTCAAGAGGAAGCTGAGGAGGAACCTCAAGAGGAACTACAGGCAGAACCTCAAGAAGAGGATGTTGAGGTGGAGCTTGAAGAGGAACAAGAAGAGAATGAAGAGGTAGAGCCGGGGGAGGTTTCAGAAGCAGAGTCCGGTGTCACTGATGATGATTAGATAGATGAGCTAGTAGAGAAACTTTGTCAGTAATTGATGATTCATTCATTGTTTTACAACTTCATCTATGTACCCTTATCGGAAATTTGAGATTTCAATAAAATTACCTATTTTTGATTCATCGATGCTATTCTCTGTTTTCTAATTGAGATGACTTCCTCTACCTCTATATTGAATGTTTATGTTTATTATTCACAACGCAATAAACCAACTTTTGTCTTGTCAAGGTCATGGCACGACAATCAGATATTATCAGAGAGCTTTTGGCAACGGTGCAAGCGCTAAGGCAAGCACCACCTGCACCAGTTGTGTCGACCGTTGAGCAATTTCGTAGGTACAACCCTCCTACATTCAACGGCGGCAAGGATCCACTCGCAGTTGAGGAATGGTTGCGTCAGATAGAGAACATCTTCGAGCACATCGAATGCCCAGAGAATAAGAAAGTGGCGTGTGCTAAGTTCATGCTGCTTGGTCCTGCAGCACAGTGGTGGGCTTCAGCCATGCAATCGAAAACTGAAGCTCAACGGATAGCCGTAACTTGGGCTGATTTCAAGGAGCAAATCAGAGAAACATTCTTTCCCCAAGGGTTACGAGACAAGAAGGAGGCGGAATTCTTGCGCCTCGCCCAGGGTGACATGGAGATTGTTGCCTCTGAGCTAAAGTTTGAAGAACTTTCACAAAGATGCCCCACACCTGGTGGATACAGAAACAAGAAGGCCCGACAAGCTTTAACGCTGGGTCTGGCGAAGGACATTCAGAGAATCGTGACGGCCATGAGTTACCCACCTATCGGGAGGTGGTGAAGAAGGCTCAAGCCATATGCTTTGCGGATGACGAGCCTGAGGAGAAAAGTTACCCAAAGGATCAAGGGAAGAGAAAGTGGCAAGACAACAAATGTAATAAGAATAATGCTCCCAACAAGAAGCCCGGTGGTGGATCAACCGGAGGATCGCCCAGAACCACCCCACCCCGCCTAAGTGTGGAAAGCCACATCGTGGGGAATGTCTCTCGGGGCAAGGGAGTGTGCTACAAAGCGCGCCAACCGCCATATGATATCGTAATGTCGCTCGCCGACCAGAGCAACACGCCACCAAGCCACCGAGCAGTCAAGAAAGGAAAAGCTAGGGTATTTGCGATCACCGTGAGGATGCTAGCCAGGACAATGACGTGATTACTGTGTATGCTATCAATCTCGGCATTCTCAGATATGTTTTAATCGATTCGAGCTACGCATTCCTTTATGTCTATTGCCCGCTTGACTAGGCCGAACTAGTAGGAGAGAAAACTAAGAGCACACTTGAGGTTAGTTTACCATCGGGAGGAACGATTGATACTAACCTCGATAGTTAGAGTCTGCATGTATAGATTTTGACGGGTTAATTTTGGGAGCAGACTTGCATGTGATTAAGATGAAAGACTTTGATATTATATTAGGAATGGATTGGTTGAGTAGTAATCATGCGACCATCGTGTGCCATGAGAAGGAGGTCATTTTTCGCAGAAATGGAGAGGAAGAGTTCAAATTCTATGGGTCTAAGATTAGGGTGATTCCCCGTCTCATCTCGGCCATCAGGGCAGAGAAGTTGTTAACCAAGGAAGGTTACCAAGGATTCCTGGTCAATCTCCAAGGGCAACTGACGGAGGGACTAACCCCGGACCTTGTGCCTGTTGTACAAGAATATCTTGACGTGTTCCCAGAACACTTACCAGGAATTCCACCGGAGAGGCAGGTAGAATTTGGCATTGACTTGGTGCCTGGGGCCACTCCTGTCTCCAAAGCCCCATACCGGATGGCACCCAAGGAGTTACAAGAGTTGAAAGTCCAATTGGAGGAACTTCTTGAGATGGGTTTTATTCGACCAAGTGTATCTCCGTGGGGAGCCCCAGTATTATTCGTTAAGAAGAAAGACGGGAGCATGAGGATGTGTATAGATTATCGTGAACTGAACAAGTTGACGATAAAGAACAAGTATCCTCTCCCGAGGATTGAGGATCTATTCGATCAGTTGAAGGGAGCAGCTATTTTCTCAAAGATCGACTTGAGGTCAGGCTATCACCAGTTGAAGATTAAGTCCAGTGATATACCGAGGACGGCATTCCGGACACGCTATGGGCATTATGAATTTACAGTGATGCCCTTCGGCTTAACCAATGCCCCAGCAATATTCATGGACTTGATGAATAGGGTCTTTCATGAGTTCTTGGATAAGTTTGTCATCGTCTTTATTGATGATATACTAATCTATTCGAGAGACCCACGACAACACGAAGAGCATTTGAGGACCGCACTGAGTACATTGAGGAAGGAGAAGCTTTATGCCAAATTCAAGAAGTGTGAATTTTGGCTTGAACGAGTTGGTTTCCTAGGCCACATTGTGACCGCCAAGGGAATCGAAGTAGACTCTTCCAAAGTTGAGACTGTGGCTAATTGGACTAGGCCTGCTGATGTTGGTGAAGTAAGAAGTTTTCTAGGATTGGCTGGATACTACCGGCGATTCATAGAGGATTTCTCAAAGATAGCAGGACCTTTAACCCAATTAACCAGGAAGGGCGTGAAATTCAATTGGACGGATAAGTGTGAGCAGAGCTTCCAGGAATTGAAGAACGTATCAGTGTTCCGCCCGGCTCGACTATCCCTGACGGCTCAGATGGGTTTGTCATCTATTGTGATGCATCAAAACACGGATTGGGCTGTGTACTCATGCAGAAGGGAAAAGTCGTGGCCTATGCTTCCAGGCAGTTGAAGCAGTACGAGCAAAATTACCCGACCCATGATTTGGAGCTCGCAGCAGTAGTGCATGCTCTAAAGATTTGGCGTCACTATCTATACAGAAGTAAGTGTGAGATCTACACCGACCACATGAGCCTCAAATACTTCTTCACCAAGAAGGAGCTGAACATGAGGCAACGACGGTGGTTAGAGCTGGTAAAGGATTACGACTGCACTATACTTTACCATCCGGGTAAAGCTAATGTAGTTGCAGATGCTTTGAGCAGAAAGAGCAAGGGACAGTTGTCAGCATTAGGCTCTTTACCAGACCAGCTGGTACGAGATTTTGAGAATTTAAGGATTGAAGTCATTGCTCCGTCGACTCGAATGCCAGCTAGACTAGCAACCTTGACAATTCAGCAAGACCTGAGGAATCGAATTATTACGGCACAGAAGAACGATCCTTTCCTAGAGAAGATTAGAGCTGAAGTTGGTACTGGTAAGAGGATTGGTTTTGAGGTTTCAACGAATTGGGCACTTATGTTCAGAGTTCGCCTCTGTGTGTCGAAGGACGATCAGATTAGAGATGAGATATTGACTGAAGCTCATTCAGCCCCTTATGCGGCTCATCCTGGCGGAACCAAAATGTACAGAGATTTGCGTAGTACATTTTGGTGGAGAAATATGAAAGGAAGCATTGCAAGATTTGTCGCCAAGTGCATGGTTTGCCAGCAGGTGAAGGCAGAACATCAAAGGCCATCAGGGCTTTTGAATCCGTTAGAGATACCAGAATGGAAATGGGAGAGGATCGCTATGGATTTTGTCGTTAGTCTGCCGAAAACGAGTAAGGGGCACGACGCTATTTGGGTCATCATTGATCGACTCACGAAATCCGCACATTTTCTGCCCATTCGTACGACTTGTAGTATGGATCAACTGGCACAATTATATATCAGGGAGATCGTCGGACTCCACGGAGTACCAGTGACCATAGTAACTGACAGAGATCCGAGATATACGTCAAGGTTTTGGAAGAGCCTTCAGACAGCTATGGGTACTAAGTTGACGTTTAGTACAGCTTATCATCCCCAGACCGACGGACAGTCTGAGCGAACTATTCAGACTTTAGAGGATATGTTGAGGGCATGCGTGCTTGACTCAGGTGGCAATTGGGAAACCTATCTGCCATTGGTGGAGTTCGCATACAATAACAGCTTTCAAGCTACTATTGGTATGGCTCCTTATGAAGCACTATACGGTCGTCGATGTCGTTCGCCCGTCTATTGGGATGAAGTCGGAGAAAGAAAGATGTTGGGACCAGAACTCCTTGAAAGGACAAGAGAAGCTATTGAACGGATCAGGATCTAAGATCAAAGTCGCTCAGACGCATGCAAAAAGCTATGCGCGATAGAAGAAGAAAGGATTTAGAATTTCACTGGCGAAAAGGTATTTCTTAAGATCGCTCCAATGAGAGGAGTTTTCCGTTTCGGAAAGAAGGGAAAGTTGAAGCCTAGATTTATTGGCCCATTCGAGATATTGGAAAAAGTTGGAAATGTGGCTTATCGTCTGGCCTTACCTCCAGAACTCTCAGCTGTACACAATGTATTCCATGTTTCCCTATTAAGGAAGTATGTACATGACCCTAGACATGTGGTGAACGCTCACCGATTGACGTCGACCGCACTTGACATTTGAGGAGGCGCCTGTGCGCATCTTAGAAAGAAAAGTCCAAATGCTCAGGAATAAAGAAGTTCCGTTAGTTAAGGTCCAGTGGGGTAAACACAGTTCAGAGGAGGCCACCTGGGAAAAAGAAAGAGATATTCTAGAGAAGTACCCAGACCTCATTAATCATGTAAGTTAAATTTCGAGGACGAAATTATTTTAAGTAGGAGAGGTTGTAGCGATTCAAAAAAAAAAAAAATTTCAAATTTAAATCTCCGTTTTAACGAATTTTTTTCCCCAAATCTCGTCTAGCCCTAAAATTAACAACCCTAATTTTAACCTATTTCCCCCAATTCCTAAACCCTAATTCCGAATTTCAACCCCAGATTCGAGAAGAACACGAACCCTAATTCTTGCCTCCCAAAACTTTCCAAAATTAAAATGATTTATCTTCCTAAATTAAATTATCTTATCTTCCTAATTTACGACCCTAAAACTCCTATATAAACACCTCTTTACACACAAATCATTCACAGCTAACTCACCGGTAATAATTCTTACCCGAGTTGTTTTCTCTCTCGAGCTCTCGATCTCTTTCTCTGTCTCGATATCTCTGTCTCTCTCTTCGCCTGGACACGCCGCCAGCGATGGTGGCACTGACAGCGATCAGCCGACGTGGTTTCGGCCGGAGAACCGAGGCGTAGGGTCGGCCGAGGCGTCTTCGTCTCGGCTTTTTCTTCTTTCCCTTCCCGGTGAAACTTCGGTGTATGCGAGAATGAGGGAAGAAGACGATGCTGAAGTTTTATTTCTCGTTATTTGCACCCTGGTCCCCGAGCTTCTTAGTTTATTTTTAGTTAGTCCTTTACTTTATTTATTTACTTAGCCCAAAGGTTTTCAATTCCTTCAATTTAGTCCTTCAATTCCAAGATCCGGTCAATGCACAAATAAACCCATGACTTTCAGCTTGACTTCCAACTTGGTCCCTATATTTTATTTATTTCACAAGTCCTAAAGTTTTAAATTATTTTCGATTTAGTTCAATAGTTTTCAAATTCGGTCAATTGCAAATTTGACCCTCCAACTTTTATTTGACCTTCAAATTAGTCCCTCAAATTCTCCGATTTTGCAAATTAGTCCCAAACTTTTCAAATTTAGCGATTTCAATCCCTAAACTTTTTATTTATTCGATCTCAACCCTACTTTTAAGAAACTCTCTTACTTTTGAGACACCGTTTATCCAAGAACCTTATTAGAGTTCATTTTTATTATTTTTAGGACTAGACGAGGCGCGACAACCTAGCAATTTGCAGAACTAAGGCTCTAACTCACGAATTAAGGTAGATCTCTATCTACAAATATTTTTACTTTCAAATGCGCATAGATAATTTATTCTTATTATGTGTTTATATGTGGTGCGTATTTCCATGAGATTATGTGCTATTTATTAGCATAAGAGAATTTGCTTGATCAAGCCCAGACATGAGAATTATTATTGCTTTAATGCAATCAGATGAAGAGAATTTCTTGCTTAATTGCATGAGACTAGACTTGAACCTGTATTTATTACTTGTTCATGAGAATTACTTGGATTACATGACCACGTGTATTATATGTAATATTGAATTGTTATCTTTGCGCGAGATCTACTGAGTATTTCTATGAAATACTCATATTTTCTTTTAACCAAATATTTGCAGACTGAGGGGTTGCTGGCGTGGCGAATGGCAATGGACCATTACCTAATTTTATTTAAATTATTTAGTTGAGACTCAATTTTATTTCTGGTTAATCTTATTATTCCAAAATATCATGTTTAAACAATTGTGATTGTTTGATTTTAAAGTTTAAATAATTTCCGCACAATTAAATTCTATATATTACCGTTGCTTGAATTTTCAAAAGTTCGTTTGAAAAGTGACGTGGCATTCCGAGTCATTGGAACTCGGGGCGCTACAATAATTTTTCACATGTCAACAGGCTGCAAATTAATTTTTTTAATTCCACTTTAAATTAATTGATTTAAAAATTTAAAAAGTAGTTCCCAACAATTAACCTTGTTGAAGTGCTGGAACCATACATATTAAGAAAAGCGTTTCTTTGTTGGAATATCTAATTTTTAAAATGTAAATAATAATAATAATAATAATAATAATAATAATAATAATAATAATAATAATAATAATAATAATAATAATTGGCAATTGTCCGGTCCGTACTAATAAATTCAGTCTCTATATTGTTATCCCCCATTTTTTTCTTTTTCGTTCATTGATACTCAATGATTAACAAATGACTCGAATAAAACATGTGATACATCACTAGAAGGACGAGGTTAATAAAGATTTGCATTTGTCTCATTACTATATATTGAAACACATTGTAATGACAAAATGTGAAACTTTACGAGTAGTGTTACCACAATGCTAAATAGGACACATGTGTTGACATTTCATTAAAAACAATTTATCTGTAGTAAAATTCCGAAATCTTTCGTTTCAAAAAAAAATTCCCAAATCTTTCGTTGCTGGGTCCGTCTTGAAAGAAAAGTGACTTTTTTAGATAACATGTAGTGGAAGGTGCGTGGATTGTACATTCTGTGTTTGTCTTTTTGTACTATTTAGCATCGATATTCTATATTTTCGTTTTTTGTTGTTATTGAACTCTAGTGAATAAAATAAATATTCAAGGGAACCAAGAAAATGATTCTGTTAGGATCGGTTGTAGAACTGGACACACAATTACAACTGAAGTAGAAATGAGAACAACAAGAAACACCAGATTTTACGTGGAAAACCCCCAAATTAATTCGGGGTAAAAACCACGGGCAAACGGTAGAAGGATTTCACTATCGACAAAAGGATTACAACAACTTCTCTCTAATATAAGGAGAGTACAATTGACGATAACCTCTCTCTTATAATAGGAGAAAACACTCTCTCTTCGATAAAGGAAAGAACACGAATTACTAGGAGAAATCTCACACCTTGTTTTCTCTCTAGTTCTCTAAACCTCTCTCTCTTTATCTCTAATTGTTGAGATTACAAAGGATTTGTAACTCACTACAAGGGATTACATGAGGCTTGTAATTCAAGAATGGGATGCAGAGAATGAGAATTCATTTGCCAATTTATAGAAATAGAGAGGCGGTGGAGATGGGGTTGGTGGCTCACAATTTTTGACCATTCCTCTTTTTTGTTTTTCTTTCTTCTTGGTCAAAGGTGGTGGCTTTCACCTACCTTCATTCTCCCACTTGAAAGTCACCTTTTGTACCAATCCTTTTACCCTGCCTACCCTTGCCATATTCATGTCGCTCACGTCTGCTAGGCCAATAGAGGATCGACACAATACAAACTTGTCATTGTTGACCGGTTTTGTAAACATATCCGCGAGGTTGTCTTTCGTATGGATTTTCTGAATATCCACACTTCCTTCTTCCACCTTCTCACGAACAAAGTGATACTGAACCCGAATGTGTTTCGTCCTTGAATGAAATGCTGGATTCTTTGCCAAATGCAAAGCGCTCTGACTGTCACAAAATAGAGTAATCTTCTCATGTTTGTGCCCAAGCTCTTCCAATAACATTTGCAACCATATTGCCTCTTTGCTGGCTTGTGTAGCTGCTACGTATTCTGCCTCTGTCGTTGACATAGCCACGATAGACTGCAGTTTCAAAACCCAACTCACTGCTCATCCAGCAAGAGTAAACACATAACCTGTGGTGGATTTGCTTTTATCAAGATCACCTGCGTAATCCCAATCAACATAGCCTTTGACAATAAAATCTGATCCTCCATAACATAATGCAGCATCTGAGGTACCCTTGATATATCTCAGGATCCTTTTCACAGTATTCCAATGCTCTCTACCAGGATTCGCCATGTACCGACTAACCGCTCCCACTGCTTGTGCAATGTCTGGCCTTGTACAAACCATAGCGAACATTAAACTACCCACTGCTGATGCATACGGCACTCGAGACATCTCCATCCTCTCCGCTTCACTGCTAGGACTCATACTTGAGGATAACTTGAAATTAATAGGAAGAGGGGTAGATATTGACTTACAATCTTGCATGTTGAAGCGTCGCAAGATTTTCTTCAAGTAATTCTTCTGAGAAAGCCAAATCTTCCTATTATTTCTGTCTCGGTAAATTTGCATCCCTAGAATCTTGTTTGCTGGTCCCAAGTCCTTCATTTCAAACTCCCGAGCCAATTGAGCCTTTAATTCTGTAATACGATCTTTGTTGGGGCCTGCTACCAACATGTCGTCAACATACAACAGTAGAATAATGAAATCACCATCACAAAATCTCTTGTTATAGACACAAGGATGCATTCAATCACATTGTATCCAAGGCTCGTGATGAAGGAATCAAATCTCTTATACCAACATCTCGGCGCTGCTTGAGACCGCATGCAGAGATTTGTTCAACTCCGCAAACCAAGTTCTCTTTTCCTTTTTCCTCAAAGCCATCACGTTGGAGCATATAAATTTCTTCTTCAAGTTCTCCATGAAGAAATGCGGTTTTCACATCCAATCGCTTCCAAGTACAAATCAAATGTAGCACACATCGCCAGAACCACTCGAATCGTTGTCGGTCGAACAACAGGAGAAAATATTTCGTTGAAATCAATACCATCTTTACGAGAAAATCATTTCACTACCAATCTAGCACGATACCGCTTCCACTTGGTCATTGCCATCTCGCTTTGATCTTGTAGACCCATTTATTTCCGATGGCTTTCCTTCCATGTGGTAGTGGAACAAGATCCCAAGTTTTATTTTTATGAAGAGCTTCCATTTCTTCTTGCATTCTTTGTCATCCACAGAGAAACATCTTGACTCTTTATAGCCTCCATGAAAGTTGATGGCTCCCCATCCTCTGTTAGTAGACGATGCAATGTTACCCTCCATAATATAACTGAGTGCCAAGCTGGTCCTCTTCTCTCCCGAAGTTGACCGCCTAACTTGTGGAGTCACAAACTCGACTTGCTCTTGTTCTTCGTGCTCGCATCGCTCGTAAGAATCTAGAACTTCTTGTTCTAGTTGATCTTCAACTTGAACTACGAGTCTCTGGTTTCTCCTTTGAAATGCTATCATCACTTTGCACCTTATCTTCTACAAATACAACGCCCTCGCTGATTATAACCTTATGGGCAAGTGGGATCCCACAGCGATACCCCTTAACACCATCAAAGATACCCCAAGAAAATGCATTTCTGGATTTCGGATCCAACTTCGATGTTTCTTGGGCGTTGTACATAGCATACGCAGAACTTCCAAACGTATGCAAGCGAGAATAATCACCGCTTCCCGTCCACATCTCCATAGGAGTCTTTAGATCAATATATGCGGTTGATGGTGACCGATTGATCACATAACAGCGGTCTTGACTGCCAAATTTCAAAACGATTTGGCCAACCCCGCAGCTTTTCAACATCGCTCTTGTCCTTTCTAACAAGGTTCGTTCATCCGCTCGCTACTCCATTTTGTTGTGGAGTGTGTGCCACCGTAAATTGCCTTTTGATACCTTTTGTTTACGTGGTTATCAAATTCATCGCCAAGATATTCTCCTCCATTGTTCGTCCTCAAACACTTGATCTTTTTCTCGATTCAAGTTCAACCCGCGCTTTGAAGATTTTGAAAACTTCAAACACATCGACTTCTTTCTAATTGGATACACCCAACATCTCCTGGAGTAATCACAATAAATGATACAAAGTATCCGCACCTCCTAGGGACACAACCTGCTTGCCAAACGCCGAGTGAACCAACTCAAGTATAGTTTTACTTCTAGCAGCTTGAAGCAAATGTCAATCTGCGGCCGCTTACTAGTAACACAATGCTCACAAAATGGTAAAGATACCTTTTGAGCCCTGGAAGAAGCTTTCTTTACGAGAGAATTTTCAAACCTCGCTCGCATGTGGCCAAGTTTACGGTACCACATCATCGCCACGCTTTCTCCCGAATTCACCGTCGCAGCTGACGCTTCTCCTTCTTGTTGTGTTTCGCCTTTAAGCATGTACAGATTTGTCGCTATCTTTTCTCGCTTTCATCACCACAAGCGCCTTTAACAATCTTCATGATCCCATCTCAACATGGGTACTACACTAATACTATCTAATTGTCCCAGGTGACAATAGATTTTTCTTCAGAGCCTTTCACATGTCGTACCTCCCGGATGGTGCGAACAGTACCATCATACATCACCAATTTGATGGTACCAATACCAAAGAATCTCCAAGGCATGATCGTTACCCATAAACACAGATCCTCCCGAGATAGGTTCATATTGGTGGAACCATTCTCTCCTAGGGGTCATATGCCATGTAGCTCAATCCAAAAGCCACACGTCGGTGAACCTTCTTCCGCCTTCAACAACCGCCGTTGCTTGCCAGATAATATCTCGCCCTCATCCGATGTATTCGCTACACAACCCCGAGCATTTAATGTCTCGGGCCGTTTTCCTTTGCTTCCTCAATCTTCTTGAGCCGCCAACACTCCCTTTGTAGTGCCCCTTTTGCCACAGTGATGACACTTGACATTTTTCTTACTTCTCGACTTTGATCTACTCGATTTTGACTCCACCGGGCCACGTTCCGTTGATCTACCTCTCGCCATCATTAGAGCTTCGGCTTGCTGTGAGCTCCCAATTCTATCTTCTTTATTTTTGCGCCGACTTTCTTCTTCAAGAACCGCAGCTGCAATATCGTCAAAGACTAGTATCTCCAAATTGTTGGTCAAATTTATGATGAGTTGATCATACGAATCGTAGACTCAAGTAGAATTTCAAAGACGCTCACCCGTCTCTATATTATGCCCCATTGTTGTGAGCTGTGAAAATAGAGTGTTCAGGGTGTTGATGTGGTCTGTCACCGAAATTGACTCCATCATCCGAAGGGTGTATAACTTCCTCTTCAAGAAGATCTTGTTGTGTAGTGATTTGGCCTCATACAATTTTGTGAGAGTATCCCAAATTTCTTTTGCCGTCTTTTTCTCCGCTACACTTGACAATACTCCGTCAGCTAGTGCTAGATGTAGATTAGCAATAGCATTGCCATCCATCTCGCTCCATTTATCATCAGTGATATCGTCGGGCCTTTCTCCAATTGCCGTCAAGCAGTTATCTTTTCTCAATACTGCTTTTATTATCATTTTCCACAATGAGAAATTATTCTCATTGAATTTCTCTATTTCGTACTTCGTCGCCATCTTTATAAATGCCTCTTTTCCACTAACTAGATCTGATCTTAGCACGAACTCGGCTATAGATCTAGTGATTTTCTCAAAAAATCGTTTCTGATGTGGAAGATCAGTCTATGCTGCAACCACAGAGCATACTAAGAATTTAATGAAAAATCACAACCAAAGCTTTGATACCACTTGTTAGGATCGGTTGTAGAACTGGACACACAATTACAACTGAAGTAGAAATGAGAACAACAAGAAACACCAGATTTTACGTGGAAAACCCCCAAATTAATTCGGGGTAAAAACCACGGGCAAACGGTAGAAGGATTTCACTATCGACAAAAGGATTACAACAACTTCTCTCTAATATAAGGAGAGTACAATTGACGATAACCTCTCTCTTATAATAGGAGAAAACACTCTCTCTTCGATAAAGGAAAGAACACGAATTACTAGGAGAAATCTCACACCTTGTTTTCTCTCTAGTTCTCTAAACCTCTCTCTCTCTTTATCTCTAATTGTTGAGATTACAAAGGATTTGTAACTCACTACAAGGGATTACATGAGGCTTGTAATTCAAGAATGGGATGCAAAGAATGAGAATTCATTTGCCAATTTATAGAAATAGAGAGGCGGTGGAGATGGGGTTGGTGGCTCACAATTTTTGACCATTCCTCTTTTTTTTTTTTCTTTCTTCTTGGTCAAAGGTGGTGGCTTTCACCTACCTTCAGATTCCATGTATATAATGTTGAACTAAATTATGAACTAAGTAATATCTGTTGTAAAGATGGAGTAAATCCACCGAAAGAGAAAAGAAAAAGCAGCGTAATTATATTGTAGGTAATGATTATGTTTTATTGTGTGAATGACTATTGTATATTTGATCAATATTTGTAATACGATGTGCCCCAAATATTTCTCTATAAATAGGGGTCATTTGTAATGAATTCAATAACGAGAATTGAAATGAAAAACTCTCTCGTTCACAACACGTTATAAGCACGAATTGTCTCTAAAAATCTACTCATTAATTCTCTTCAATAACTCCGTATGATTTTCTCTAAACCATCCAATCTACTCCAACTTTCTCTCTCTCACCGACACATTACATCATTTCTCCCTTTGCAGAAGCTCCCCATTTGTTGCTGCTTTATCTTCTTCACCTTTCATTCTCCCAGTCTCTCTTCAATTCTCTCTCTATTCACGCAATTACACATACTTCTCCTTCCAACGCCGATAAAATCACAGCCATTGCACAACTTCTCTATGCCCAACTCAAATGGGCTCACAAGAATCCGAACTCACAGCACCACCGTTTCCGCCGCCGTGATTCCCCTGACAACCGCCAACCCAAAGGTGATTCCCAATCGGATATTCGAGTTGTTAGGACCAGAACTAAACAATTCCCTACTATTCCGAAAAGCCTGATGCAGGACGGTGTAACTAGTGTGCAAAAGCAGAGAAAACATGAAGGTTCTGTTTTTGCTGGCAATTCTCTCTCTTTCTTCCTTGTTCCTATGTGGTGTTTTAGCAGGAAAATGAGGAAGCTGCAACAGTTGGTCTTTTAATAAACTACTACAAAGACACATGCCCACAAGCTGAAGACAGGAGCTTTGGGATGAGAAATTTCAACTACATCGAGACGGAAGCCAGAGGTACATATATATATATATATATATATATATATATATATACATATATATATATTATGTTATATTATAATATATTACTTTATAATATAATAATATATTAAACTATAACAACCGTTTTATCGAGATATAAGGAGCATACATTATCAAAATCAAATTTTCTCGACTCCATTGTACTCGATTTAACGAGAGTTTCGATTTGACACCAATATTGATAAGATAATAACTCGTTTTGAAATATATTATTATTAAACTTTTATAATTTGCAAAGTAATACCCCAATTTTGAGAAAATTACAAAATAGTCTTGGAACGCATTGATATTTACAAATTGGAATGGAAATGAAACAATTTCCCGATAGTACAATATTGCTAGAACATTTTCGACAATTTTACCTTTGTGGACTGGAGTGGATAATTTTACCTATGCGGATTCGAATGGACGATTTCCATATGGTAGGTTCTACCACCTATTGGAATTTAAATTTACATTTATTACTATAATTTCTATATGGTCGGTTATACCACCTATTGAAATTTAAATTTCTATTTATTGCGATAATTCCCATACGGTAGGTTCTACCACCTATTGGGGAGAATTTAATTTCTATAATTTATGTTTTTATACTTCAAATGTGATGGGTTATACCACAAGTATTTTTGATGTGGTGGGTTATACCACACAATTAGAATGTATATCACCAATGTGGTTGGATTAAACCCCACGATTGGTACTAAATAATAATAACCGATTTATATATTCGACAAGGATGTTATATTGATATTAACAAAGAGATTTGAGCAAATGATGATATATGTGTTGATAAATTGCTCAAAGAATTCCATGGTGATAAAAGAAAAAGAAAATATACCATGGTGAAAAATCTCATTATGAGATTAATATATTGTGATACATTGATACAATGACGAGAAATACTCTCAAAGAAACATTTAATGAAGGAATATTCATTCTCCACGTTTATTAAATATTGATGGAGAACATTTGAGTAAGAGGTACCAAAAGTTACCGTTGAATAAATATATAAAAGAGAAATGCTCAATAGATCCCAATTGACAAATCAAATGAAATGAATCATATGGTGGGATCATTTGAAATAATCCTATTGATGATATGAGATCGTATTGATATGAGAAGAAAACGATACTGAAGAAGCATATGTTATGCTAATGGTACAATAGACTTTTATATTCGAACAAAATATGATATTATTGTTATTTTAGAAGAAGTACCAAATAAATTAAATTGGAATACATTGACAATATCAAAAGGCGGCAATAAACACTCGAAAATATAGAAATATAAAAGAAAATACGTATTGAACCCTTAAATGAGGGATGCGTCTCGAGAGTATAAATACTCCGTAACTCGCCATCCCTAACATTCAGTTCATAATGAAAGATCCAAAGGATCTCTTTTCCGCTTGACACCAATGGTGCAGAATCGACGGGTTTCGACTTCCACAGATTCTTGAACATATGATTGAATCTTGATGAGTAGATCAAGAATCGTATTAGCAGAACAAGTATATTTCTCAATAACGAGAAATAAATTTATAATCTACACCTGATCTAGAAATGCTAGCAAACCATCAAAGAAATAATTAATATTCAACAAACCTATGGGTTTGGTATGAAAATTCCATCGTGCCCATGATGCTATATTGAATATTTCCTCGGTGTGTGATAGCGCTGGAAGGACAATAAAAGCATCACTATTGTTCATCATGTACATCATGCAGATCATGAATAGATCATGCGTTTTAAAGATCACCCATGAACCCATGATTGTATCGGATCCAATACGATTGCTAGCTCCAACTTGATGAAAAGGTAATACGCTTGACACTCTTATCCCCCATAATTGTGCGGCCATTGTAAGACTTTTTAAAAGCTTGGTATTGGTCCTCCATACAAAGATATTGATGTTTTGTTTCCCCAATTCCTTTATAAGTTGGTTTGCCATATCTATATATTGGATATCACCTATCAGCCTAGATCCACCAAGAACACATACAGCCTTAATCGTGTGAGGTGAAGATTGATTTGCATGAGATGATTCTAAAATTCCCATCGCCATCTCCATCTCCATCTCTCTCTTTACACTAAAGTTTCAATGTATGAATGAGAGATACGTGAATCCTCTATTTAAAGATAAATTTTCAAACCAATAAGTGATTTTACTATTTACCTTTTGACAATATGAGAAAAGAGAACAAAGAGAAAATATCGGTGAAATGACATACACTTTCGGTGATTGAAATCTATATATAAATATATTTATTTATTTATTTACATACATATATATATTTTAAAAAAAAAAAAACACACGATATTTACAATTACGCTAAATACATCGATTTACGCTTGATTTACTTTGAGAAAATCATAATACTAAGTTTTTCTACTAAATTTACAAACAGGATCTTTTAAAGTAAGATTTTCGAGACTGTACCGTTCTTGTTCATCTTTAAATTTGGCCCATAAGGCCATAAGCTCACCTTGTACGTGTCCACTAGGATGTGTCTCAAGAGCCTGTTGAATATCATCCAAAGACTCCTTACTCAATCCATCCTTAATGAATGCTATTTTATCTTCTCGATTTTTGGACAAGTACCCCACAGATTTACATCGAGTGTCACAAGTCCACCGAGCACATTTATAGCATCCTCCTAACCTTTTTGCTCTGCGTTTCTTGAAAAACTACTTTTACCCATTCCGCATGTATTTAGAAGGAATCGAAACCTCACCAGATAACCGGACCTTTGCTTCAATCAACCATCGAATATCTTGTGGAATGCCCTTATTCATTAGTATCCTTAATCTTTCAAGTCTACATAGATAAATTCTCTTTAGAATTTTGATCGGCAGTGAGGGATAGTATTTACGAAGATTCGAGAGCACATGATCCATTATAATATCTGGACCCTTGTTAGGGTGAATATTGTAAGTGCTCGAATGATTTATAAACGCGTATGAGGTAAGACTCAGCTTTAACAAAGGACGAACAGAAACGTATGAGATAAGATTCCACGTTTCAATAGTAATCGTAATAATGCCACCGAAAGAATGACGTGATATGTCGGTTGGCTATGCATGTGATGACGGTAATAAATCATGTTGAGCACTATATAGATTCCGGTTCGATTGATGTAAATAATTTATTGAAATCAAGAACCGGAAGAAATTTCCAATGATTGTTCTCGATAAATGATTGCTAGCTAATGATTGGAAATAAATCCCAAATATATCTGGAACATATATAAGGGATGAGATTGTAACGAACAAATCTCTCTATTGTATCAAAATAATACAATTAAGAGTTGTTACAAATTGAGTTTGATATTTTGATGTGGAGTGATTCCCTTGACTTGAGCAATCCTCTGATTAACGATCTGCAGTTGGAGACGAGGGGCCACGTGGCTTGATCCTACGCTCCAAAAGGACTTGATTGCTGACGGTGTGGATTCGTTGAAGAGCTTTGTTTTGGTTCTTCGACTTTGAATTTGTCTTCGTGGAAGAGCTTTATCTCCCGACGTTGATTTTGGCTTTAGCTTGATGCGGCCGGCTTTGTCGTGGATTCGAAGAACTGAAGAGATATTTATATCTCTTCTTCTTCCTTCCTTCTTGACTTTAGCTTGGTTTTGGAGAACTGAAGAGTGTTTGTGCTCTTCTTCTCCTTTCCTTTTTCTTGTGTTTGGCTCTGAACTTCTGCAGCTCTTCGCCTCTTGACTCCTTGCTCCCCTTGTTGGGGGTTTTTTCTGCAAATGAGTTTGAGGGTCTATTTATAGGCACTGGTAGGATATCTTGTAGCCCTAATGAGCCGTCCTGTAGCCCTAATGGGTTTATTCAATTTATTTGAATAAGCCGACAAACCAAACCCTAATTATCCAACAAATCAAGTAAGAAAAGTAGGACGGGCCATGGGACTTTAAATTAAAAAGTGGGCTTTTAGTAGACATTTGGACTTTAAAAGACTAATGGGTCGATCAATTAAAATCCACCCAGTCTAGTAAACTTAATGGGCTAATTAAAATCAAACCGGCCCAAAGGAAATTTTTTTTTATGTCTACAAATGCCCCCTCAATATTTATCAATTTATTATTTAATAAATAAATTGGTAAATATTGAACTTTGCTTAAAAACTCCCTTTTTGTTTTTTTGTTTTTTTTTGAATTTGATTTACTCTTGAATTTAGCTCAAGACAAAAAAGATTTTTTTTGAAAATCTTGAGTTTCACTCAAGATCAAAAGGATTTCTTCTTCTTTTGTTTTTTTAATCTTGAATTTTGCTCAAGATCGAAAAGGATTTTTTTTTTTTAAAAATCTCGAATTTCACTCAAGGTAAAATGTTTTTTTTTTCCAATTTTGAATTTTGCTCGAGATAAAAGAATTTTTTTTTGAAATCTTGAACTTGAATATGATGTTTTGACTTAGAACCTTGCTTAAATCTGAACTTAGTCCTAATTTTCAACATTATTTTAAAAAAAATAAAAATAAAAATAAAAATAAAAAAAACTTATTTTTTGGAGTTCAAAATTGAAAACCATATTTTCTTTTTTTTTTTGCGAAAATTTTTCTTCAACTTGCAAAAACAACTTCATGCATGGATCAGAATTGAAGCACCCTTTTTAATCCATGAAAAATTCTCGAGATTGAAGTTTAGAATTTGATTTGTGAATAGCCATGTAGAATTTGACTGAATTCTTTGTCTTTACCATGCCAATTTGGATAAATCCAAATTTCAAATAGGCCCCATCGCATATGTATCTGGATTCTGGAGAGAAGTGAAAGATCCAACCTTAACTCAAATGGCTTTGTCTCGAGACTCCTTTCCCAATAGAACTTCTTCATGGATTGTAAGATATGTAGAAGAAAACATGACAAATCCACAAAAGTCCAACTGAAATTAAAACTCCACAAACTCACGCACGTGAGCTCAATTTAATGACATTAACCTGCATGCACCAAATTCTTGATATTAAAGAATCCAATTTAGCAGTGCAATCTCGAATAGCCGACCTAGCGTATATCAATCCTTTCTCTTTTTTTTTTTCTTTTCTTTCTCGGCTAATTTGGTGTTCGGTTTTGGAATTTTCTTTTGGCAATCTTTCATCAACACAATTGAAGAGCCCCTATTAATTTGAACATCGCCAAACTTTCATTTGTTTCACGCAATGTTGCCGAATTTGAGCCAACACGATCAATACCTTCGACTTGTCGGATTTCTCAAAGGAAGATTCGGTTGAGGTTTTGCATTGGAGTTCATTCAAGTAATCTTGTCTGTAGTTCTCCCGCATCAATTTAGTGAGAATTTCGAGGCAAATCGACAATTCGTTTCCTACCCTCATTAGAACCAATCATATATTCACTGCAACTTTGCTCTAATTTCTCCTCTCTTTTTTTTTTCCTTTTTCTGCATGTGTTTTGAGTTTATCAAGCACTTGAAACCGACTTTGTGTTTGTTCATCTTTCAGGTTTCAATCGTCGATCCGCATCCACGGATTTGGACAGGCCCTGAACCAACCCCGTCATCAACCTTTGACGTGTCGACAATCTTGGCCGAGGACTCTAATTCTCCATCTTCTCCCACTATCGAGATTGTACCGAACAAGAGAAAGCAAGAACTCAAAACAGATCTGCGTCTTTTCCCTTGCCGATCTGAGCTTTTCCCTTGCCGCCTTTCTCTGTCGGTTTTCGAAATTATCATACGAGAGCTAATAACAAATTAGTGTTTCACTCGTCTTCCTCGGCTTTATCATCAGCCTTTTTGGACCTGCGGCTTGGTCGGCGTTTACAGGTTTGGAATGGCTAGGTTCTGGACGCCTCGCGTCAACCATTTTTAGACGTTGGAACTTCGCAACTCGATCCCCAACCACAGTGCGTTATAGGTTCCGTCCACAAATCGGCCGAAAGCTTTGATCGAAATAGCTTTGCTTCCTTTTATCCCCATTCCTTGGCCTGTTAATAAGACATATACATACATATACGTGTATATAGAACATGAAATAGAGAGATTTTTAGGACCACGATTTGACTTTGATGCTTTCTTCTTTATATATATTTTTTTGTTTGGATTTATTTGTTTGCATGGCAGTCAAGCATCATGATTTGGCCTTTCTGTTTGTTTGAGACATACATATGCAGACGTGTTGACTTTGATGCTTTCTTCTTTTTATTTATGTATGTATGCACATAGAGAGAGAGAGAGTGAGGGTTATATATATATATATATATATATATATATATATATATATATATATATATATATATATATATACTCGTAATTAAGAAAGATGTTTTGTATGTATGTATGTATATGTCAGGTAGCAGTTTGCAGGAACCTTTTTTTGACTTTGGCTTTGTTGCTATATATTTACATACATAAACATACACATAGGGCATGATTATGGAGATGGCCACCGTTTGACTTTCAATTCTGTGCATGGGTCAGCATGTGCCACCAAGTGCTCTCTTTTTTTTTGAAATTTTTTTTGCTGTGTTTGCTTTCGTGTCTTTTTGATTTTTTTTCTTTGTTTGACACACTTTTTTTAGGACTCATGAGGCACAAGGAATTCGACGTTTGCGATCTTCAAGTTTAGGAGGCTTGGAAATTTGACGTGCCCATCCTCACAAGTGTTTTTGCGCACTTGTGTGATAATTAAAGATTGTAGCAGTTTGGGAGCTTGGAGATTTGGCGTGGAGCAGCTTAGGAGCTTGGAGATTTGGCGTGGAGCAGCTTAGGAGCTTGGAGATTTGGCGTGGAGCCTAGCACTTGGAGACTTGGCGCCCACCTCGACAAGTGTTTTTATACACTTGTGATAATCAAGATTGGAGCGAACAGGAGCTTGGAGATTTGGCGTGGAGCAGCTTAGGAGCTTGGAGATTTGGCGTGGAGCAGCTTAGCAGCTTGGAGATTTGGTGTGCCCATCCTCACAAGTGTTTTTGTACACTTGTCTGATAGTTGAAGATTGGAGCAGCTTAGGAGCTTGGAGATTTGGCGTGGAGCAGCTTAGGAGCTTGGAGATTTGGCGTGGAGCAGCTTAGCAGCTTGGAGACTTGGCATGCCCACCCTGACAAGTGTTTTTTATACACTTGTGTGATAATCGAAGATTGGAGCAGCTTAGGAGCTTGGAGATCGACGTGCCCATCCTCACTAGTGTTTTTTATACACTTGTGTAATAAACTGGACCTGGACGCGCTTGAGGCCAATCCATCTCATTTCGAGAGCAAGTATCGGAATTCCCAAAACATTTATTGTTTAGGGTTTGACAATCGATGATTTCTTGGATTTGAAGTTGGGACCGCCTGGACATCTAGAGGATTTGAGTCGTCTGGTCATCTCGAAGATTTGAATTTGCCCAATGACTTTAAAAAGCATTGGGGGTTATGCTTGAGTTTTCTTTTTTATCTTTTTTTTCCTTTTGGTTCTCTTTTTTTTTCAACAAATGTTTGGATATTGTATTTGGAATTTGTCTGAATGGCAAGGTCAAATCCCGCTGGAATGGTGAAGGTGACAAAACCATTGAAGTTTCGGACCACCAAGGCTGTTTCATTTGCTTTGAAGATATGGACGTGAAATACCACAACTCTCTTAGGCGAGATGTGAAATAAAGTTTCACATCCATAAGGCGACGACACATCATTTCCTCCTATTATTTTGGAGAGTCTGCCCGAACTGCACATGCCCGCCATTTAAGAAAATTATAGCAATGTAGCACCTACAAAGCCTGGTCGTCTAGCGCTCAGCATCCGTCCTTACTTCTTCAACCTCACCACAAGTTTCTCAGCACCACCAATAAGAAAATTTAGACACCAAGAATTCCAAATGATGACCAAGAAGCCAATTTAACAACTCCTCCCACTAGTGACTCGAAAGCTGATCAACTTGCCGCGGTCACTCCAAATTTTGGGACGTTTCTTCTGTTTTCAAGGTGTTCGCCAAAATGGTAGTTCCAAATTGTTGTACTTTCAGCCTCTACTCTTGGTGGTCGATGACTATCTGCTTGGGAAGGTCAGCCCTGAAGAAGCCTTGAATGGTTGCTTTAAAAAGCTATTTGAGGACGACTTGAAGCACCAATGTTACAACCTTCAAGCCTGGTAGGATAGCAACTTAATCACCTAGCATTTGATTGTCAACTCCTTTTGCGAGATTCAACATTCTTGATGCATCGCTTGGAAGAATTTTACTCAAAGAAGTCCGACGCGTCTTTCGAACGATGCTTGCAATGCCGAAATGAGGGAACAAGGCCAAGGAGCCAAAGATTCTACAAGTTGAGATCGCACCAAGGAGACATCTTGCTCAACCCTAGAAGATCAAGTCAGCGATTGATTGCAAAGTTTGACCAACTCATGGACACTCAAGTGCATAATAAGGACTACATTAGAGTTAGCAAAGGAAGAGATGCAGCTGATGTAGAATCCATGAACCAGGAACGATGATGTTTTGAAGGAAGACTTTTTTTCGCAGTTTGTTGCCATGAGCGGATATATCCTTTCGTACTTGTAGACATTACCACTATGAGTTCTTTTCCTTTGGCTTTTTGATTGTGCCTCCCATTTTGTCAGGAAGAACAAACGAAAATGTTTATTGATTTTGACTGAACTTGGATTTATATTTTTCCATCCAAGCTGCCTACGTACCCTTGAAAGGGATCAAGTCTAACGTAGTTCCTTACAAATGGTTTCTTTTTTTGAATTTGTTTTGCCGTTCACAGTTTATCCTCTTGCGGGCCAGGAGTGGTACAAAGAATTTTTTCAGAAAGCAGAACAAGGAACCCCAATGCATTCTACGCCAGAGAAGCGCTTGAGGAATTTGCCGCTGATTGGTCCGATCACGCAATCCGCCTTTGTCCACGCATCATATACGCTCCATTGTCAAGACTTGATCGACAACATACGGGCCATCCCACTTTGATTGGAACTTGCCTGCTTTTCCTTGTGATCACGATCGGTCTTCGCCGAAAGCACTAGGTCACCAACTTGAAAAGACCTCAACCGCATTTTTTTTGTTGAATGATTTCGCCATTCGTGCTTGATAGCATTCCATTGAGTTTGAGCTTCCAATCTCTTTTCATCCAAAGCTTCCAGCTTCTTGAAGCCGAGCATTTTCTTACGTAGTCAACCCTTCTTGGATAGCAATCCGCAATGATGGGATTTGACGCCCAAAGGAAGTACACTTCAACTCCATACACCAAAGAATATGGCGTAGCTCGAGTGGGAGTGCGAAAAGTTGTGCGATATGCCCATAATGCCTCGCCCATCCTTTCATGCCGCCTCGCTTGGATTTTGACACGACTTTCTTCAACAGGCTGCATAGGGTCTTGTTGAAAGCTTCTGCCAATCCATTAGCTGGCGCGTGGTACATGGAAGAGTTATGCTGCCTGAAGCCAAACTTTGCACATAAGTTATTTATGTGGCTATTGCAGAATGGTTTTCCATTGTCAGTGATGATACACCGGGGGACTCCATAGCGGTAAATGATTTGCACCCGGATGAAATCTGCTACGTTTTCCTTCTTTACCTCTCTGAGTGGTACAGCTTCAGCCCACTTGGAGAAATAATCAGTTGCTGCAAGGATGTAGGAGTGTCCAGCTGAAGATTTTGGCGTTATAGGCCCAACTACGTCAAGTCCCCAGGCATCAAAAGGCCAAGATGCGACTGTTGGATGCAACGGTTCTGGCGGTTGGTGGATGAAATTTGCATGGATTTGGCAAGCTTCACACTTTTTCGCAAAATCCATAGAGTCTTGTACCATGGTCGGCCAATAGTACCCCATCCTTTTCACACGGAAGTGAAGCTTCGGCCCCGATTGATGAGCGCCACATATTCCGGAGTGAGCTTCTTCCAACACACGTGCCGCTTCTTCATTATTTAAGCATCGAAGGAAGACTCCATCAAATGACCGCTCAGAGAACGTCTTTGTATAAGATGAAGCGGGCGCACGCCGGACTTCGCCTTTCGTCGAGGGTTGTCCGGCAATTTCTGGTGTTGGAGGTAATCGATGAGTGGCCGTCTCCAATCATCTTTTTGTTCACCGTTAGTTTCTACGCTGTTGTTCTCTTGCAGATCTTCAGGAGATAACAACGCAATCACCCATCTTTGAACCATTGACACCGGATGCAGCAAGTCTTCGTCTGATCGAGCGAGGACAGCAGCTAGGTTTGCTAAGGCGTCAGCTTCTCGATTTTCACTCCTTGGAACGAATTTGATTTTTAATGACTCGAATCGTTCCATGAGTGCTTGTGCATACTCGTGATATGGCTTCAAGTCCTTGTTCCGTACTTCGTATTCAGAGGCGAGTTGGTTTATTATCAATAAAGAGTCCCCATATACCTCCAAGTGTTGAATTTCCATATCCAACGCCGTCTCCAAACCGATGAGTAAGGCTTGATACTCGGCTACATTGTTTGAGCATGTCTCAGTCAAGGAGAAAGCGTGAGGCATCACTTGATTATCAGGAGTGATGAATACAACTCCTGCCCCCGCACCGTATTTCCTAGCTGCTCCATCGAAGAACAACCTCCATGCAGGCACAACTTCGGTGAATATTACTTCTTCATCTGGAAAATCTTCAGGGAGCTCCCAATCCGCCGGGATTGGATGATCGGCAAGGAAATCTGCTAAGGCTTGTCCTTTTACCGCCTTTTGTGGAACGAACACTATGTCGAACTCTGACAGTAGAAGAGCCCATTTCCCAATCCTTCCAGAAAAAATTGGCCTTGACATGATATACTTCAATGGGTCAATCCTTGACACGAGGTTGACTATGTGTGCCAACATGTAATGCCTCGACTTCTTTACTGCAAAGATCAAGGCTAAGCAGATTTTTTCAACTGGAGAATATTTTAGTTCAGCTCCCACCAGTGTTCGACTGAGGTAGTAAAGCGCACTCTCTTTCCCATCGTCGTTGCGTTATGCGAGCAATGCCCCAAAGTGAGTATTCTTGTGCAAAGAACATAGAGAGTCAATGGCTTTCCTAATTGGAGCCGTAAATCGGGCGGATGTGATAGATACCGCTTAATGCTCACGAAAAGCTTTACCGCATTTAATCTGTCCCATTTGAAGGGTGTGTTCTTCTTTACCAATTTATGAAATGGATGGCGCTTCGCCAAATTGGAAATGAACCTTCGAATATAGGCGAAGCTTTCCTTGGAGGCTTTTCAATTCGTGCAAATTACTCTTGCTCGGCATGTTGACTATAGCGTCTATCTTTGATTGATCTATCTCAATGCCACGATGTCGAACAATGAAGCCAAGGAACTTTCCGAAGTGACTCAAAGCACACTTTAGCGGGTTCATCTTGGTGATCACCGAGAAGTTTGTTGAAGACGCCCCTAAGGTCTTGCAAATGGTCGCCCGCTTTCTTTGTCTTAACAACGAGATCATCCACATAGCACTCGACCGCTTTATGCATCATATCACCGAAGATTTTCTGCATCGCCGGCTTTGGGTAAGTTGCTCCGCATTCTTCAATCCGAACGGCATCACCTTATAACAAAGATATGCCTTTTGGAGTTCGAATCTTGTAAGTTCTTCATCTTTTGGATTCATCCGAATTTGATTGTAGCCAGAGAAGCCATCCATGAAGGAAAGGATCAGATATCCAGTTGTTGCGCCCACCATCAATTACGTTATTGGGAGCGGAAAGTCATCCTTCGGGCAAGCTTTGTTCAAGTCTCTAAAGTCAACACGAATCGTGGTGACCATTCTTCTTGCGGACCGAACGACATTGGCGATCCACATTGGGTACTTGACTTGGCAGTATAAATCCTCGCTTCAATCAATTTGTCAACCTCTGTTTCAATTTGAGGATAAGTCTTGACTAAACTTTCTTTGAGGTTGCTTGATTGGGCGTACTCCATGCTTAACTGCGAGATGGTGCACGGCCACTTTAGGGTCGAGGCCTGGCATTTCTTTATAGGACCATGCAAACACATCCTTATATTCTTGAAGCAAGTAGAAGTATTTGGATTCTTCTTCTTCGTTCAGGAGAGCACTCACAAAGACTGGCTTTGGATCTTCCTCCGTTCCTAAGTTTAGCTGCTTCAAATCATCTACAGTAGCCTGTCCTCCTTCTTCGAATGTTGGCGGAGCGGGTTGAAGCTCTTCGTCACTGGGAGAATTATCGGATTCAGACTCTGACCCAGAAGCTTCTTCGAACGTGATGTGATTGACGGTTAATACCTCGTTATCAGTCTCATCGTTTTGAAGTCGTGGATGCCTCTTATTCCTCTGTCTCCTCCTAGATTTCTGAGACTTGGAGCGTGGATTGGAGGTTTTGACTCCAAGCCGGGAGAAGGCTGACTGTCTATGAGTTGACTCAGCTGAGTCTCGTGCTCGTTCATCGGTGCGAGCAGTGGTCGTAGCTTCACCATCCAACCTTTGAAACACGGATACCTTTTCTTTGGGCTCGCCTATTGCTGATGGTCGTCCTCGCAATCTACCAAACACTGAGACCCTCACGTCCTCGTTCTGGATTCTATCGAATACTGATGGTCGCCTTGGCTCCTCATATTCTTCTTCAGGGACTTCGCAGATCTGGATCATGATGGGATTTGACGAAGCCTTCTTGATTTTAATTGGTTTCGGGGGATTCGGATTATACCCCAACCCATACCTTCCTTCTGCGGCTGGACGTCCACTGGAAAAAATTGCATCAAGATCGCCCAATTTTCGGGGTTCTCCTGTTCGTAATCCGGCATTCTCCAACAGCTTCTTGGCCTGAGGGTTATAACAGCCCTTGAAGATCTTCTTTGGTTCACCGCCGCTTTCAACAGATTGCGGGATTTGTTTTGATGGACCTGAGCCATGTTTCGAACTGGTTGATGTAGCTGTTGGGCCCTTTGAAATTTTAGAGCCATTCATGAACTCCTTCACTAGCTCATGAGGCAGCAACAACTTTGGGATGCTAGGGATCGGGAAAGTTAACTCCTTCTGGGAGGTTGCTTTATGTTGCTTTCCTTTCGAGGATCCTTCCGGGTGTAGGTTTGACTTGCCAACCGGTAGTTGATGAGGTGGGATTACAACTTTGACTGTACCTTTGCCATCAGCATCAACGTTGGGAACTTCAGCTTTGTGATTGTCCTCAAGGTAGAACTTTGCATCAGCAAAGTAGGACTCCTCGCTGAGAAATGGTTTTGTTTCGGCTGCCACACACTTAACTTCTCCGTCTTGGCTATACTTGAAGCATTGATGCCAAGTTGAAGGGACCACTCCAGTTTCGTGCAACCAAACATGCCCTAGGAGCAGCTCGTATGATGTTTTGGCGTCAATGATATGGAAGAGAGCTGATGAAACCAACTCCCCAATTTTCAACTTCAATCGGATAGTACCCATGGCTCTTTGACCTTTCTGGTTGAACCCTTGGATCATGATATTGTTCTTCGCAAGATCCTGAGCACGTATCCCAATCCTCTTCATGGTTTGGATGGGCATTATGTTGATAGCCGAGCCGCAATCGATCATGATGCGCCGCATTTTACATTCTCGAATGCAACCACTGACGTACAATGGACGATTGTGTAGTCGAGAACCCAATTGTAGATCCTCATCACTGAAGGTGATAGCAGCCATGCAATCTCTTTGAGTAGCCAGCTTGGTGGGCCTGAAGATTTTCTCTTCGTACTCTTCAGGATCGATCAGAGCTGCAATCAGAGCCATACGATCATCGAATGGAAGCTGGAGTATCCCCACGAGACTTATGTTAGGAGAAATTTTGTTGAGACGAGCAACGGTTTTCTCCAACTTGTCGCTTTGCTTTGAACTTTCCTCGACCTTTTCATTCTCCTTGGCCTTGAGCTTCCTGCTATCTTTGACATTCGTGACATATGAAGTCACGGGTTGATCTTTGAAATAACCTTTAGGAAAATAATCTCCTAAGGTTATCGGTTTGGGAAGAGTTGACGCAACCGCAGCTCCTAGAGTCGCTTTCTTTGATGCTACTCTATTTGTGGTGGGCTTCTTTCTTCGATCGCTCGACCACTTCCTTTTCCCTTGTGGTTCTTTGCGACTGTTGAAGCGTGGCGTCCTTGGGATCTTTCGGCGCCGTCTTGTAACGAGGGTCCATGCCCCCTGTCCATCGTCCGCCGTTGTTTCTTCGACGGGTTGGACTTCTTTATTTGGCGCCCCTAGTGTTTGCCCTGCAATAGGTTTAAGAAATGAGGCTTTACCTTTTTCACTCGATTTTGGACATTTCTTCTTCTTGCTCATGAAGGTGGACCAGCCATCGCCAACTTCATCCTCGGTTTCAGCATCGGATTCCCAGACGTCCAAGTCATCCGTCATGACTTCATAGAATGAAGGACGATTGGGAGCACGAGGTTTGTCCATCTCTGGATAGATGTATTCGGCGGTTACTTCTCCGTTGGCCCAAAACTCTACCAGTCTTGCTCCCTCCGGCAGTTGAGGTCCGAACTCAACTAGTTTCCGCGAAGGCGTCCCTGCATTTTGGATGGAATGACAATTCTTCCCGTGATCTGCGATAGGGATTGGGTCAAACGACCCGAACGAAACCATTGAGCAGTTTGCCGTAGAGCTTTCGCCGGTTTCGAGCGTGATTTTATTTTCATTGCCCAAGCGGACAATGAGATCCTTCAGCACGAAGCACTTTTCCACGGGATGGCTAATGATCCGATGGTACCTGCAGTATTTTGGATGGTCAACCCGACCAACCTCATCCGGCCTTTTTGGCGCCGGAAGTTCAATTATATTTTGCTCCAATAATTGATCCAGGATCCCGGAGACTTCGTAATCTGCGAAGGGATACTCTTTTCTTCGAGCTCCTTTAGGCTTGGGAGACTCTTCTTGGGTTGGCGCCTTGTTAGGCTTGAATTCTTGCTTTGGCTTTGGGGCCTGATTTGAATTTGGTTTCTTGAAGGTGATTTTACCGAGTCGTGGAAACGACCATTGCTTCCTTTGATTTCGTTGGCCTGCTGTCTTGCCTTTTTGACTTCTTTCTTTAACTCCTTTTGCTTTCTCGGATCACTTGGCAGATAGCTTCCATGCCTTGCGATCCGGATTTCGAGATCGCGGCGCCGAGTAGCCAACTCCTCAAAAGAATGTGGCATATTGGCTTGGAGATTGTACAACAATCCCTTGCATACCTTGACGCATATCGATGGACGAGGCCTCGCTTATGCGCTCCTTGCAGCTGAGCACGAGATTTCTCCATCGTTCGATGTATTCGACCACCGGCTCCTCCTTGCCTTGTTTTGTCCTGGCAAGTTCTGGAAGGCTGACCGCGGCGCTGGTGTCAGAAAGCGAGTGAGAAACTCACGTTCCAATTGATCCCAACTGTCGATCGATCCAGCTGAGAGGTCGGTGTACCATTCGAACGCTGCGCCTTTGAGAGAGCGGACGAACTGCTTCACCATCATGTCATTGTATGTACTGCGTTGTTGCAAGTTTCAATGAAATGAGCAATGTCTTTGCCGGGTTGCCTTTACCATCAAGCTAATCGAACTTTGGAGGTTGATAGCCAAGGGGCATCTTCAATTGGCCAATCCGGCAATTTGTAGGGTTTTGCGTACACGAGTGATGATTGCGATGAACCACCGTATTGAGCACGGATGGTATCAGCAATCATGTGTTAAAGTTGCTGGACCGATAAAGAACCAACAGAGACATGTGTAGCATCACGGAACACATTTTTTAGCATGGTCCGATCATGCATGTCTTGTTTTTGCTCATCCTCATGAGTTTCGGGACGCTTGCCCCTGAAGGAGCCTTCATCTTTGTGGCTATCTTCTTTTTCTGACTCATGCATCTCCAATTTGTTCATGAGAGCGGCAATTTGGGCGTCTTTCTCTTCGAGAGACTTTGACAGCTTTTCGATTGCCAAAGCCATTTGTTGGAGCTTTTCATCCGAACTAGGACCCGCTTCAGTGACTAGCACGTCTTCGAGCGACTCCTCAGAAGATGTGTAATCTCCCCATTTTCGAGAAGAGACAGCTTTGGCTGATCCAGCTTCAGACCCTTCATCTGAGGCAGAGTCAGATCCAGGGTGTTCTTGGAAAAGAGGGTTCTCTTGGAAGAGTTTTGCTTTTCCCGGAGAACGGTAGGCAGCTTTCTTGAGGTTGAGGATTTTTCCTTTACCTCTCTTGGAGAACTTTCTCAATGGCGATACCAATCGAGATCTCCCAGCCCTTGTCTTTGCTCTGGTGGCATGGAGGAATTCAGCTAGCGTCTCCTCGAAGTTCGCCCTGGTTTGCTTCACTTTTCCGTCAGTCATCATGTTTGTTGAATTTGGAACTTGAGATTTGTTGTAGATCGAAAGATGAGAGGCAAGAGGGTCCCACTGGGCGTGCCAGAAATTTGTAACGAACAAATCTCTCTATTGTATCAAAATAATACAATTAAGAGTTGTTACAAATTGAGTTTGATATTTTGATGTGGAGTGATTCCCTTGACTTGAGCGATCCTCTGATTAACGATCTGCAGTTGGAGACGAGGGGCCACGTGGCTTGATCCTACTCTCCAAAAGGACTTGATTGCTGACGGTGTGGATTCGTTGAAGAGCTTTGTTTTGGTTCTTCGACTTTGAATTTGTCTTCGTGGAAGAGCTTTATCTCCCGACGTTGATTTTGGCTTTAGCTTGATGCGGCCGGCTTTGTCGTGGATTCGAAGAACTGAAGAGATATTTATATCTCTTCTTCTTCCTTCCTTCTTGACTTTAGCTTGGTTTTGGAGAACTGAAGAGTGTTTGTGCTCTTCTTCTCCTTTCCTTTTTCTTGTGTTTGGCTCTGAACTTCTGCAGCTCTTCGCCTCTTGACTCCTTGCTCCCCTTGTTGGGGGTTTTTTCTGCAAATGAGTTTGAGGGTCTATTTATAGGCACTGGTAGGATATCTTGTAGCCCTAATGAGCCGTCCTGTAGCCCTAATGGGTTTATTCAATTTATTTGAATAAGCCGACAAACCAAACCCTAATTATCCAACAAATCAAGTAAGAAAAGTAGGACGGGCCATGGGACTTTAAATTAAAAAGTGGGCTTTTAGTAGACATTTGGACTTTAAAAGACTAATGGGTCGATCAATTAAAATCCACCCAGTCTAGTAAACTTAATGGGCTAATTAAAATCAAACCGGCCCAAAGGAAATTTTTTTTTATGTGTACAGAGATATATGGGCCCACTCACCCTTTTATGTTGACTACTATATAATATAATATGGATTCACTATGTAGTCACATGTGTATATTGAAATGATTTGCTCATGATATGAGCACGAGTTCCAGATCTAATGATAAAACTAGTGAATGTATATCCCAATAATTTGAATAAGGCCGTAAATGATTGGATATGCGCATGCGAGTGGGATATAATTGGCAAAATATTTAAGTCCTCCAATCGATTTGCCAATATCGAGAACAAAACATGATCAATAAATTCCCTATTAAAGCTAAATATTGAGAATATATACAAGGAAAATCATACAAATTATCTGAGTTTGGTTGCTAGCATGAGGGGAGTATTAATAGTTGGAAATGATATATGAAATGCATCACGATATGAATTTGAAATACAAAGATACATGAAAGACTCAGAACGATCTCATATACCAACTATACATGTTTTGATAAATTGACGAGTAAGTATTGATATTATTTGATTCCCCAAAAATATATAGCAAATGATAAAGGATGGTCTTATTAAAGGAGGCATACAAATTGAAGAGTATATAAACTCAAGTATATTGTGCAATCCTAAAAGAGGATCGAAAATGAGATATCTCAATAAGTTATATTGTTATGGGGAAAGAAATGAAAATGGAAAGTGTCGACACAATATGAAAATGTAGCGCTACATACGATAAACGATAATGAGGATATTGAGATATATCGAAGAATAATATTGAAATATGGGCTTGATAAGAAAATTGAATATAGAACTATTAACGAGGATAACATTATTTGTAATAGCTTAAAACAATGATATTGTTGTATCTGTGTACTCTTTTCCTTATTTGAGGTTTTTATCCCAAAGGGTTTTTCCTAAATAAGGTTTTTAATGAGGCAGCCTAATCACAACTAATAGGAAATCTCGAGAAGAGATTCGGATATATATATATCGATACAGTGAAAATTTAAGATCGAGATTGTCGATTGCAAATAAATACTAAATATGACATAGTGATAATACTTACCTGAAGGATTTTGATATGCTTGAAGTATACTTGTACAAAATACGCGTTGCACTCTTTTTCCCTTGATTAAGGTTTTATCCCATTGGGTTTTCCTAGCAAGGTTTTTAACGAGGCAACGTTTATTGACTCAATGAATCTATTGGATCAAATGATAATGAAGAGATTACTCGGAATCAACTGATGATGGTATTGAAATTTTTCACCAAAAGTGAATGTATCAGTTACCAAGATTCGGAACCAAATGGAATAGCTGTACTCTTTTTCCTTCGATCAAGTTTTTCCCCATTGGGTTTTCTTGACAAAGTTTTAACGAGGCAGCATATGAATACTTCTATATGATCGTCATCAGGGGGAGCAACTTACTTTTGCCTCAGGTTTTGCCCCACGAAATTTTCTTGCAAAGAAGATATGATCTATCAAGTTCTCCTACAATCAAATTGGAAGTTTTCACACTAGATCTTTCTCCAAACAAGTTTAAAAGGCAATTGTATTAAATAGTCATTCAAGGGGGAGTGTTGTAAAGATGGAGTAAATCCACCGAAAGAGAAAAGAAAAAGCAGCGTAATTATATTGTAGGTAATGATTATGTTTTATTGTGTGAATGACTATTGTATATTTGATCAATATTTGTAATACGATGTGCCCCAAATATTTCTCTATAAATAGGGGTCATTTGTAATGAATTCAATAACGAGAATTGAAATGAAAAACTCTCTCGTTCACAACATCAAAGTATAAAGTTCACCAGAATCCAAATTCAACTGGAAGATTTCAGCAATTATAGATAAATGAAAATAAAAAAAGTTAATTTAAAATTATAGAAATTTGAAGTAGCAAAAATAAATTGGAGTTAATTGTGTTTATTTAAATAGTAGAGATAAATTATTATTTAATTCTCATTTAGTGGAAGTTAGATTTAAATTCATTATTAAGGACCCAGTTATATTCGATGAAGGCTTTGTCCGGCAGAGAAAGTTGATAAACTAGCTGATAACTGATAAGCTACTAAGTTAGCTGATAGCTTATAATCTAATTAGGAGCTAATAACTTATGAGTTATAGTTGATAACTAAAAAGCCAACTAATATGAATAGATGTGTTGGGTAAAATTAGTTGAAAAACTAGTTTAGAAATAAAAAATTACAGAAAAATGCATGTTGAATATATGTATATATATATATATATATATATATATATATATATATATATATCAAAGAAGTTAAAAATGAAATAAAAATTAGAAAGCTCATTGAGCTTATTTGAAAAGCTTATGAAAAACGCTTTTGAGATAAGATCCTACCTTTTGAAATAAGCTCTTTAACAACTACAAGAAACTGAGCCTTTATAGGCGGTCTGCCGCCCCTATATATTCGTGCTTGTAGACTTTTAGGTGACGACATAATAGTATGTCGCCCCTAAAGGTTTATAGACACGAACCTATAAGGATAATAGGCCGCCCCTAAATGACTTATTTTTTATAGTGAACCAAACGAAGTTGATTTGAGTAAAAAGAGCTTATTAGCTTTCCAAATAACCCATAAAATAGTTTATTTGCCTTACCAAACATATTCGAAATGAAAAAGTTATAGCTTCTATTATGGACTTATGGTATATTTGGCAGACGAAGCTGACAAGCTAATTGATAGCTTAAAAGTTGGTTCAGAGCTTATAACTGATGGCTGATAGCCGATAATTAAAATGTTAATCGATATAAATAGAATTTTTTGATAAACTAGCTGACAAACAAGCTCAAAAATACTATATTATACACAAGGACATATTCAAAATAATTTTTAAAAATGAAAGAGGTTAAACATGGAATTAAAATGGAATAAAAAACGAAAAGCTCATGTAGTTTATTTGAAATTCTTGTAAAAAAAGTTTTTGAAATAAACTCTAATTTCTCAAATAAGTTTCTCCAATCAAATAGAACTTATTTGAATATAAGGAGCTTATCACCTTTCTAAATAAGTTATAAGCTAACTTATTATTCTTGCTAGACATACACTCAATTGACCAGAGATAGGGGTTGTGTTATTGGTGCAAAGCCAAAAGCCAAAAGTAAAATTTTAATCTTTAATATTTGTGACACTTACGAATTGTATGTTTATCTGGTAAGCTCATATTAAAGTTTGATTAGGATCTTCAATTTAAGACCCGCATTGCATATTTTCTCAACTAGAAATATTGTCAATATTATAAAAATTAAAAAAAATGGAAGGAAAAAATAGAAGATGACCACCAAAACATAAATAAATAAATAAAATGTAGACGAAGAAGCTTGTTTTTTACTAGTAGTAGGATTACATTTTAAATCCATATTTTGTATAGTATGAATGTTGAGTTTTTAATATTGAAAATTGATATATAAAAAATAAATTGTGTAAATTGTAAGATTGAATCATTTGAAATTCAAAGCTGTAAAATTAATAGAATTTACTTAGATTTATTTAAAAATTAAAGTAGAGACTAATAAAAAGATTTAACTTGGATTTGAATCTATTATTGACGACCAAACCAGATGAAAAAAATGGTTATTAGAGTTTATTAAGGATTTCGTTGATCTAATTTACAGTTCTTAGGCCATTGGTGAAAACTCAAAAAATTAAAAGCAACAGTTGGATTTATGTTTTTAACCCGTTTGTGTCGAGATATGTCGTTTAAAACCCACATTGCATATTTTCGATCCAGTCTAAAAATAATGTCATACTATCAAAAAGTATAAAAAAAAAAAAAAGGAAGAAAAGGGGAAAATGAAACACGAGGCTCATTGCAATAGAAGCAAAAATATTGCCCAAAACCACCAATTACAATTTTCGTAACCTAATCTAATTCATTAAAAAACGAAAAAAGAAAAAGATTGTCGGACTAACTTTTGGAATATAGTGACATATGGTGATAATAAATTTCAAAAAGTAATAATAAAATATTGTGAAACTTCGATTGAATTTACTATTGAGAACCAAATTCGATTAATAAAAAAAGTAATTGATTTTATTAAGGACACAAATTATCTAATTTACGAAGGTTAGGTTGTCGATGAAGGAAAAAAGCAAAATTGAAATTTTCATACGCTTATGGTTAAGTTCATCTTATCAGCTCATGTTAAAGTTCAGATTGAGATATTCAATTTAAGATCCATATTGTATATTTTTCGAATTTGAAATAATTCCAACATTTGTAAGAAACAGAAGAAAAAAGGAAAAAATGAAACCAGTGACTTATTTTGCAAATATGCGAAAAACATCAGAAAAGAGCGTTAATTGCTTGACTGCAACATATATAGCATCGTTCATGAACGAAAGTGTGAGTACAATAGTAGTCATTAATTTTTTCTCAACATTTTGTATTGTTTTAATTTTCTTTCGTTGCATTTACAGATTGAGAGAGAGAGAGAACTGTTAAAGAAAAGATAAGTAGAATAGTGTTCCTCGCTACAAATTTGTCCAGTGTTTTAGGACCCGGTCCGGCCGGTCGATTGGACTGGAAAACCAGCGACCCAATTAAAAAACAAGGCCTGGTGACTTTTAAAACCCACATTGGTCAAATCCGGTGAAAAACCCAATTTAGTCGGAAAACCCAATGGACCCGTGTGACCCGGGATCAGGTTTGATCTAGATTTTTGTATTTTCTTTTATTTTATGGTATTTTTATATTTTATTTATTTATTTAATATTATTTTAACAGCAGGGTCGACCATGAGTCAACTCCGGATCGACCATCTGATCCTTGACCTAGTCCCTCGTCCCGATCGATGACCTGGTTGGGTTTAAAAGCATTGAATTTTCTAAACATTTTGTATTGTCTAAGTTTTTCTTTTCTTTGAATTTAGCTTGAGAGTTTGTTTGTTTTGAGAAAAGAAAATGCTATTAACTTTTAATTCCTTAAAATTAAATACATGCATCATACTTTATTGATTATTATTATTTTGCATGAAAAATATTTTTGGTTATTATCCAGCCAATACATTAGGTTAAAAAATAAACTTCACACACAAAATCTCTATAGGTACAAGACAACATATATATATATATATATACACACACACACATATATATTGCTTGATTGAAGTCGATTATGTTAACTATTTAGAATCATGAGTATTGTTGGCAAATAATTGATTATTTAGCATGTTAAAATTAACTTAAAATCTAGCAATATTACTGCCCATATCCAATAAGTATTGATTTAAAAGTTGTGAGTTTTAAACTGTTATAAATATATATGACAATGTAAAGCCATTGCATTCGAAACTCTAACAACGAGACAAGAGGCAAATTAACTAAGCATTATCAATTATTTCATGTAAATTTTATTGAAAATAGTTTCACACACATAAAAGCATATAGAGTACATAACAAAGGTGGAGTTTAAGCTTCCACAATGTAGTCTCTTCCCGAAGAGATCTACAATTATTTTTGAAAGACACATACGTAATAATACATAGCAATTGTAATCTCATTATATATGTATGGAGATCGACAACTTATTTTTTACTTCAATTGACGAATCAAGTACTTTCTGGCCCTTCATGTGGGGATTCCTTTTTTGACAATTCTATCTTTGCAGGGACTACAAATATTTCATAGTTTTCGCTAACAAGTTCCTTTGTCACTGCGACATTAATTGCAACAAAATCAAATATATATAGGGAAATGGCCATTAAATACAGGTTCAAAGCCCATCCTTGCCCACTAACTCGGGTCTATCTTTTTTTTACCATTAACTACAACCTTTTATAAATCATCTTACCAGCAAACTTATTTCCTTTTTTTATGACATTTTTGCCCTTATTGTGCTTTTGTCTCTCTTTTGTTCTTCACTACGACCGTTCGAGCCGTCCTATACTGCTTGAGGTTGAGGTTATTGAGATCTCGTGGTTTTTAGGTTAGATCGATGGAGCAACCCCGTTCTTCTTCCTCGTGTGATACGGCTGCTATTAGGTTAGATCGATGGAGCAAACCCATTCTTCTTCCTCGTGGATCAGTTTTATTTTGCGTTACTCACCACTTCTGTTGGTGATTATCTCCTGGTTTTTATTCTCTGTTGCTGTTATTGTTTTCTTCTTCCTTGTTTGATGTTGTGATGTGTCCTACATAGGTAATCTACTATTTTACGGTACTATTTTATATTGTTTTTGGAGTTCTTTTATGAGAATGATTACTCGACGAGGCAATTATCTTCTGGTTTTTTCTCTTTGTTGCTCTCGCTGTTTTAATTCTGTTGATAGCTTGATTACTTGGGTAGGTAATCTCCTGATTTATATTGGTTTTATCTGATTACTTGGGTAGGTAATCCCCTAATTGATATTGGTTTTAACTCTGTTTTATGTTTGGTTTAATGTAATTGACTTTGTTGCTCTTTCTTACTCTAGGAATGGTGACTCTAACTTGGTTGTCCGATCTGTTTGGAGCAGTCGGTGTTTTTTGTTTCTGTGGATTCTCGTTTGACCTATGGCGTTGTGTGATGAAATCTACCGTAGGTTTAGTTTTAAATCGTAATAATGTTATTACTCTCCAATACTCATTGCCAGGATGTTCTATATGCTACTTGCACAATGACGTTGATTTCAGATCTTTGTTTAGTGGGGCAATAATATATAAATTAGATTGTGTTGAGATTTTGGTATATAAAGAGAATGGTAGTTCGAGTGTAAGTCGTGTTGGTTCGGTTAATGATATCTCTTCAATGGCTGTGGAAGATGAATTTCTAGGTTTGGCATTTAGGTCTGAACTATCAAAACCATTTTTATCTGATGAATGGGCTAATTATATTACTAGTGTGGGTCAAAAGTTTAATGGCGGTATAGTTGAGTTCAAAGATAAATTAAAAAAGTATGCAATTGTGATTGGTTTCAATTTTTCTTTTCATAGAAATGATGGGATTCGTGTGCATGTTATTTGTGACAATGGTGGAGTGTTAGAAGGAGAATCGTGTGTTTGGTTCATAAATGGTTCTGTAGCTTCATCTAATGGTGCTTTTTACATTAATGATATGCACAATATGCACACCTGTAGTGGTGTTCTTCGCCAACAAAAGCACCGTCTTTTGGATTCTGATGTTGTGATGAGTTGTATTGAGTCGGATGTTGTGTATAATATGTCGATGCGCCCGAAGGAGATAATGAGTAAGTTCAAGTCTGCTTATGGTTTTGACATTAGTTATAAGGTTGCTTTGAGAGCTAGGAAAAAGGCTAGGGATAAACTTTATGGTGGGGAAGCTGCATCTTTTAACAAGTTGAATTGGTTTAGGGATGCTGTGATGGAGACAAATCCTGGCTCTTATTTTGAAATTGAGGTTGATCCGTCTTCGAATCGGTTCAGGTGGTTGTTTTTAGCCTATAGAGGTTGTATTAGTGGGTTTAGGTTTTGTCTGCCTATTTTATATCTTGATGGAACTTTTGGGAAGAGTGTATATAAGGGTCAAATTTTGGCTGCTACGGGTAGAAATGGTAACAAAGGTAAAATTAGCTTCCAAAGTAATTAATTATCTTTCCAAGTAATTTTGTATTTTTATGTACTGTTTTGACTACCAGTAATATATTACCCATGGAAGTAATTAATTCTGCTGCCAAGTAATTACTATTTCCTTATTTTTTTCACAGCTTAGCGAGATATTACGCATGCAAGTAATTGATTATCCTTATAGATAATTTCTATTTTCCTTATTATTTTTTGACAGCCCAGTAAAATATTACCCCCGTAGATAACATATTATATTTGGAAGTAATCTCGGTTTTTTTGTTATTTTTGTCTCTTCAGGGATGTTTCCACTTGTGATGTGTGTGTGTGATTCTGAAACGGAAGGGAATTGGTATTTCTTCCTTTCTCACTTGAAGAATCTACTTGAAGGTCAAGGAAGAGTTATCACTTTCATTTCTGATCGTAGTGTGGCGCTGGTTTGTTGAGTGCATTTGACATTGTGTTTCCTGGCAATCCTCATTTGTTCTGTTTTAAGCATTTGTTATTTAATCTTGGAAAGAGGTATGCGGGCGGTAAAGCTAATTCTGTTGCTCTAGAGAAGATCAAGAACTTGTTTTTTAAGGTAGCATACTCTTCTAGTGAAAAGGAATATCGGTACAATTTGCGTTTGTTGAGACAAGAAGGTGGTGATGCTGTTATTGATTCATTCCTTTCTGAGATCCCTGTTGAAAATTGGTGTCGTGCATTTTTCAAAGGTTGCCGTTACGGGATAATGGCTAATGGTATTGCTGAATCATTTAATAACTAGATTAGTCTTGAGCGTTTGATGCCGGTGTACTGCTTGCTTGACCAGACCCGAATAAAGCAAATGGAGATGATAGCTGAGAGGAAAGATGAAGCTGAAAGGTGGACATCCAAGCTTACTCCAGAAATGGAATCCACATTGGAAAAAGTGATGGACAAGAGTCATCGTTTCAATGTTCATTTTTCATCTCCTGGTGTCTACGAGGTGAGATCAGATTATTCCTATGCTGTCAACCTCAGTGAGCGTACATGTTCTTGTATGAAGTGGCAGATTAATTGCTTTCCTTGTCCTCATGCGCTAGCTGCAATACAGAAATCAATGGCAGGCAGTGTCTATGATTACATTGACCACCATTTCCACAGTGATACATTTAGGATGTGTTATAGCTTCCCTATTCATCCAATCAGCAATGTCGATGAGTGCTCAATAGAGTTGGCAAGTGATTATATCTTTCCTCCTATTGCGAAGAGGCCGCCGGGTAGGCGTAAAAACAAGAGGATTAGGTCAAGTGGAGAATGTGTGAAGAAACCTATTACATGCAGTCGATGTCGTAAGAGGGGGAATCATAACCGGCTTACTTGCACTGAAGTGATTGATTAGTATTATTTGTATTCGATGTATACATATATATATTTAGGATTCTGGACATTTTAGTCAGGTAGTAACATTACGTTCAGGAGTAATTTTATTACTTGCGGTGGTAATATTGTTATTTGCTGAAGTAATATTTTTACCATGCGTGGTAATATAGCCATTTTGAAGATTTTTGTTTTTGTTGTTCTCTATTTTTCCTGTGGATTTATTGGTGTTGGTAATGTTGATTACCTGAAGTGGTAATCTTAATTTTTAACTTGTCAGTATCTGGACATTTTAGTCAGGTAGTAACATTACCTTCTGGAGTAATTTTATTACTTGCGGTGCTAATATTATTATTTCCTGAAGTAATGCATCTAGACATGAATATCTCCCAAATTAATAGATGATGTTTTTCATTAAAAAAAATTGCCATGACATCATCCAAAATATGATGTAAGTCATTACAAAGACAGTTTAAACCATATAAACCATAACAATAAATCACCAGAAAAGACCATCTAATCCATTACAAAAGATTATCTAAACCTTCACAAAATACCATCTAAACCATTTACAATAATACGATTTTTCAGTCTTGTTGTGTGTTGGTTGGTGTTAGCGTTGCCAATTTCTCTAAGATCTTTTGTCGCAATGAATTCGCCGACTTTTGAGTTGGCCTCTGTCCATTAATCAAACATTCCATGAAATGTAGCATGAAGCAACCACAATCCGATCTGTAATAAAATTAAGTATGATGTAAAGAAGAACAGCAACTGTAAAGAAAATCAAGCTATTGATATTGTGATTTTGGATTTTACTTACGAGGTGGTCCTTTGCTGAGGGCATTTAACATCTGCGTGGAATTCATAGCTGTCTACCCTCAAATTTTGTTGAACTATCATCTTCCTTGTTCTTTTTGCATCATCAGTCATTTCAACTTCAGCCATTATAGGTCCATTTTCATCCAGTCCCACTAATGCCTCTCGGTAATTTTCAGGATCTTTGCTTTGTAGTCTATTAATGTATGTGGCCTGATTGACCTGATCTATCCACAGCATTATACGTTTTGCCTGTGTTTTTGAAAGATCGATGAAAGTATGAAAAATTTAATTTCATTGATATATTATCTATGCCAGTAATAACATTATCTTAAAGGGTAACACGATTACCTACCATGGTAACACGATTACCTACATCGGTAATGTCATTCTACCTAAATTTTTTTGCATGATTCTGTAAAACCTAAAATTGCTGAAAAGTATTAAGATTTTTGCTTTTACTTACCATTGCAAATGCCCGCTTGTGCCAGTCATCGTCATCGGTGATTTTACCCTTTTCCTTCAGGAGGGAGTTCATATGGATTATATGTCGCTTTCTGTGACTGATGTACATAAGTGTGTAGTGGTTGCTTGTTTTGTGATGCATTGGTATCAACACCAGATCACGGTGAAAGACTTTCCACAACATCTCCTTGAGGGATACTTCGATGTCATGCTCATGTGTGCTGCTTTGTTTGTTGGCAGATTGTAGCATTTCATCCTGTGCAACACAGTAGTACTGCAAAAAAAAAGTAGTTGGGAAAAACATTGTGATGCAGTGGGACAAAGTGTTTTTTTAATTAAAAGTCATTTTACCGATGCTTCTGTGTCGATGAACCCTACTTTTTCCCTCTTTTCTGGTGGAATTTCTTCTTTCATGAAAAGAATGTATTTGTTTACAACCTGCAATATTTTTAAACACATGTTATTCACCACCCAAGTAATAATATTTTTTAAGATAGGCACAACATAAAATTAGCTCTCGCAATAACACAGATTACCAAGGCCAGTAATAGGACTATCTGGCCAAGTAATCTTTTTAAATCAACCCCTATGTCAAGAGTTCACAGCAGTAAATAAATTACTTCCCCAGGTAATAAAATTACCCCTAGGGTGAACAAATTACTTCTCCAGGTAATAAAATTACCCCTAGGAATACTGTAAAGTGAATCTATTATACTTACCTCAAGTGGCAAATCTCTCTCATTCAAGACATCCTTAATATAACATGTCTCTATCACAGGCTCACGTAGGTTTGAAGGATCCTCGTAATATATAGACCTGTTCAAACATGAAAATGAAGTAGATCATGTTTGATTTTTTTGAGTGACCTATACATTATGTAAATGTTCATAAACGTACCAATTTAGTTTGAAGAAATCTGTGTAGTGCCTCTTGACTTCGGGTGCTAGCATCTTCCATGTGTTTTCATTTGGTCGACACCCTCTATGTCTTCATCTGCAATGAGGTTGTTCTTGTACCTTTGCATTCCCCTTTTGCCGCGCCTTTTTTTCATCTTTTTAATTTCTTGTGGAGTATCAAACTCCTGGTCGTTGTCTTTGTTCTTCAAGCACCCTTGTGTTTTTCTTTACATTCTTCTCGATAGAAAATGGTGTGGCAAATGTTGTTGAAGTTTTCGCTTCTTTCTTTCTGCTCGCCTCGCCAACACGTTTTCCATTTGTTCAGCTGTTAGTGGGCCCCATTCACTCATTAGCTGTGTTTGATCGTTTCCTGTTTGCTGGCCCAAAGCATCTATTACGGTTTTTCCCCCTCAACAGCTATTTGTTCTTCCTCTTGGATCTTGCTCTGCCTGCGTCTGCTTTCTTCTTCAACTTGTTGCGTAAAGCCCAACATTTGTTCTCATTGCTTATGGCCCCCAACTTGCATGTGTAATATTCATGATGACATTGTCAATTGTCTTTTTTTCACTCTCATCCATGTCTTGTTCTGGGTGGCTGTCCTCATCTAGCCTTTCATCCCGATCTTCTTCCTTCATTTCCTCAACATTTTGGTCATCTTTGTTACGCTTGTCACTAGTGTTCTCCTTGTCACCCTGGTGATCAAGGCGTGCCTCTGCATCATCTTGTTTCAAGTTGCTCCATGTTGTAATCTATACTCTCTGTTTCAATTTGTATCCTTGCTTGTCTCTCGAGCATTTGTTTCGCCCATCACATTGTCTGTTAGCATTCTCTCAAGTTCTCTTATCCTCTGCTTGTGCTGTCCTTCTTTCTTCTTCCAAATGCATTATTTTGTATCTGCATTGATTATTTTCGGTGATTTATTGTTGTGCTCCTTAATACTTTCACGAATGTAATTAATTGCGACTTGACTTTTCTGTCGACTATTGTCATTGGTGGTTGATGACAATGCATTAAACATGAAACTCAAATCCTCGGTGAGTTTTTATCTTCATCTCTCTGTTGGATCTGTTGGGGCACCTGTAATTATATCATGACAATCGTAGTGAGATTGCCAAACCGAGGAAAGTCTAACCCTAACATTACCTGGAGCTGTAATTTGAATACTCAAGGAAGTAATAGATTTACATACGGCCATAACATTATTACCTACCCAGGTAACATCATTACCAAGGCAGCCTTTGACATTTTTACATACCCAGGTAATAATATTACCTCGTATAGGTAGTCATATTCACTTTGGCATTGGAACTCCTTTGGTATTACCAAAGCAATTAAATTACCTACCCAAGTATTCATGCCCACCTGGCCCTTTAATTTTGTTTTTCTAGGTTTTGAAAGCAATGTAAGACATAATTATGCAGTTTCTTACCCATTCTACCCATTCAGTCTGCTGTCGTTCCTCCATGAAGAATCTATCCTGGCCTCGCCTTATCCATGGTCCTTTTACCATTAGTTCCTCAGACGATTTTTCAAAATCGATTTGATAATTAGTTAATTTTGAATATAAGCAAGTTATAACCAAAGTAACAAAATTATCATCAAAACTAACAACATTTTTTACCTCCACAAGAGTTGGCTTCCTCTCGATGACCTTCAAATTGAAAATATCTTTTATATTCCAAAGAACAAACCTTGGTTTTCCTGGTTCAATGCCAGAACGAGGTATCCTATGCTGGGTGTTTTCCAAGAACCAATACTCAACAAGGAGTAAGCATCCATTTAGGGCTGTGGGCTTCTCTTTGCTGTATTTTTTAGTCCATCCATCAGAAATTCAACAATGGATGTTGCCCAGTTCCACTCGTTTATTGTGTCCAAATCCAAGCAGATTTTTATCAGGTCCCACGTTATGTTGATCCCTGTCCTACTGAAGAAGAATGAAACTAGGATGTGCATGAGCATGAGTGATGCCACTCTCCTTGGATCAGCCCCATTTTCTTTCTCTTTACCCTTTCCTGTGTTCGTTTTCTGCTTTTGCAACTGATGGACTAGCAACTGCTCAACATCCTTTCTACTAGCTCCCTTACCTTCGTTACACTTTGGGAACACTGCTATTGCCTCGGGTGTCTTCTTTGTTTTCCCAACCGCTGGTTTTATTGTTTTCCCAGTGTTTGGAATTGAGAATAACCTTTCAACATCATCTGGTCCAATGCTCATCTTGATGTCACCAAATATCCATTGCATTTTCTCAGTATCAAAGTACTTCATGATGACTTCAAAGTCTGCCTCTTGCTTTATGCAGTCATTTTCTTCGACAAGACCATCTTTGAAGGCTTCCATCATGGGTCCGAAATCAGTCTTGGCAAGAATGTCCCACGTCTCTTCAGGTATCCAATCCCTCCACTTGTTGACAAATGTACAGAAAGATAGGATTGTGCATCTTTGTGGCATTGATTCTACAATTCTTCGGGTCTCCCTTTTATCCTTGCTCGGTGATATAGCTTTGTTTTTTTGTGCAGCCATCTTAAACCTCCTTCTGATTGGTTTCTCTGGTTCATCATGTTGTTCTTCACATGTGCTTTCTAGATGTCTCTTCTTCTTGTTGGGTGTGGTTTGCACTTTCTTTCTGTCCATGTAGCAACCCAGTGGAATTTCAGTTTGCAAAGAAAGAGATTCTACTTCCTGGTTGCATGATTCGGATGAAGACCCCACTCCCTCGATTGATCTTGTTCTGGTCATCCCTGTATTGAGATAAGCATTGACTCAGTTATCCAAAAAGATGGATAGAAAGTTACATACATAGGTAATTTTATTACCTGGGAAGGTAACTTGAATTTTCAAGGCAAGAAAACATATTATCAAAGGTGTAATCACGACTTATTCAAAGAAGAAAACACATTACTGGAGGAGGTAATCATATTTTTCAAAAAAATACATTATCGGGGCAGGTAATCACTACTTATTCAGCAAGAAAACGCATTACTGGAGGAGGTAATTATATTTTTCAATAAAAACACAATAGATATACAGGAAAGCATATCCACAAACATTTACCCATAGGAATATCAGAACTGAACAAAATATGGATATTTACGAAGAAGAAAACACATTATCAAAGGTGTAATGACCACTTATTAACAGGAAACACATTACTGTGGTAGGTAATTAGATTACCACTATGAGTAATCTAGTTTATCACACATTTTCCACCCATTGACAAATATTTACCAACATTTACACATATTTACACCACATTTACACACATTTGCACATATTTATACATATTTATACCACATTTGGCCATATTTACACATGCTTACACCACATTTTACACATTTGGGAACATTTACACGTATTTATGCACATCTACAGACATTTGCGCACATTTATGAACATTTTACACACAGTTACACACACTTACACATATTTACGAATATTTGCACACAGTTACAGCATTCCAGTGGCATTTTACAGAAATTTCACTGTATTTACGCGAACTTCTACATACATTTCACGTTATCTTCGAAGGATAACTTCGATTACTCTCACAAGGGTGATATATTCGTTTGTACCTTTTCTCTAGAATCCGGTTGTAATTTTCGCGGAAAAATATGTTGAAATCTTCGTTTTACAGCACGTTTTTAGAGAGAAACTGAAAATTGAACTTCAAACGTTGTATTTGTAGCGATTTTTGGTAATTTTTCGCGTTCGAATTTGAAATTCAATGTGAGAACTGAAAGGGTTTTGGAAGAGAGCGGTGTTTTGAGAACCGTGGGCCTGCATTGGTAATATTAATGTCATTCCAGGGTTATTTTAGACATGTTGTGTAAATTATGTGTTATTGGTAATAAAAAAAGATTGTACGAATTAGTTGGCACATTTTCAATATAACTGTATTTATTGGTCAATTCCCCATATATATATATATATATACACACACAGACACACACACACACACATATATATATATATATATATATATATATTTATAAATGATACCAAAAGAATTTATAAAAAATAGTTTTAGATAATATATATAGAAAGTGAAAACTAATTAAACCCTAGTCTAAGATTATTTAATTACCTGGGCAAATGTCTCCATAGAAACATTGGCAATAACTGCAACTTCGAAGCACCTCACAACATCCCGTATCATAGCCGAGATATTTGCACCCAGTTTGACAATGTTGGGTTTCACAAACTTCCACTGGGTAATATGGAATGGGGCACCGATCATCGTCCTTACACCGAGAGCCACCAACCCCTGCATTCGATTAATATATATAGATGAAATCCACTCAAATTGATCAATAAACTAGTAATTGTTGTCAGTCTGACGGAACATCGAGGAGTTTTTGTCTATAGTAATCTCTTTCTTGTTCCATTGTATTAGTTTGCTCTTCCTAAATATATATATTGGCGTCATATTTGATGCAAAATCAATATATATATGGCGTCATATTTGATGCAAAATCATGGTAACCGAACTAGCATATGCATGCATGGAAGTTTTAATTTGCTTCAAGCATGTGAGGACAGATCCTAAATCTAGCAGGGTAGAGTTCGAACCAATGGTCGTCTGAACTGGCCACCGAAAGCAATAGTAAGAGAGACGACACCGCAGAAACTTAAATGGAAAACTCCATGATATAATTCACAAGCAATATGACTACAGAAAGAGAGAGGTTAAACAAAAGCTTTGACTGAAGAATCCCTCCTTGTATGATTAGTTGATCGCTTGATGATCTCGTGGATGACTTAATTCAAGGCGTGCCTCAATCTTCTTGAACATAGTAGGTCATGGTTTCACATTTTGCATCGAAACCATCATATGAAAATTTGACAAATCACGTACAGTACTAAATTATATTTATGTCTAACAACAATACATCTCACAATATATATAAACACTCCAAACTATGTACGTACACCAACAGACCATGACAAGAAACGTTAATATTGATATTGAATGAACTTATTAACACGATAAGAATATTATAGTACTCTTACGCTTATCGAAACATTAAGACATTATTATAAAGTCCTAACAAATTTCATAGTAATTACGTGTCACACTCGGGTAGACTAGGACTAGCAATCTATCGTAATTCGATTTCAATTTTATATATTAATACGCTACTAATTAATTTCTTATTCATTTTGAAGTGATTTAAAAATGAAATAATTTCGCAACTAACGATAACAACAGTATCTTCGGTGTCAAGCGTAAAATATTAATGACCCAACTGAATATTTAAAAATTCTTTCCTACAATGAAGGTTGGAACTACAAAAAGGGCGCGCTTTGTTGGAATTTCTGACTTTTCCAATGTCCGTGAAGGTTATTACATGAAACATATGGCATTGCCAGTCTGCATTTTTTTTTTCCTTATTTTTCGTTTTTACTTGTAGTCTATGATTAACGAAAAACTCTAATTGACTAAACATGTGTTACACATTGTTAGAATGATATGCTAAGAAAACTAATTGACTTGTCTCAATTGTGATATATACACATTAATTGCAACGGTAAGATGTGAAAGTTAGTTAGTAGTGTTATAACACAATGCTTTTTTTTTTTCGTCTTTTTTATATTTTTATATTTCCTATTTTTTACAGGAAAGTTAACATATATATATATATATATATGTAAGATATATTATTATTATTATTATTATTATTTCAGGAGTATTGGCTAATTCATCTCCCATAGTTAGTGTTGGCAATGGATCGGGTTCGGATCGGCCTAATCTAAATCCAAATCCAAATCCAAATCCAAATCCAAATCAAAGACTCCGATCCAAATCCAAATTCAAATCCAAATTCCTCGGATCGGATCGGATTAAGAAAAAAATCCAAATATGATCCATATTGGTATAGGTTTTTATAAAAAAAATAAATAATAATAAAAATAAAATAAAATAAATAAAAATAAAAAATTAATTCGGATCGGATCGGATCAGGCCGATCCAAATCCAAACCCAAATCGGTTTCGGATCGGCCGATCCACGAATTAATGATCCACGGATCTTCGGATCGGCAAAAAATTGCTCCATTCGGATCAGGTATCCATCGGATTTGAATCGGATCGGATTTTTATGCCATCACTACCCATAGTCCCATGTTTGCATGAATCATCTTTGCAGACTCATCAATAATAATTCCAAGATGGGAGTGGTTCTGCCTCTGACTTGGAATTCTTATAGATGTTACACATATACGGAATTGGCACACTTTATTTATTTTTTATCAAAAGAATTTTGAGTAACATATCAAGGGTCTCGCACTGTAATATATAAGTTGTTGATTTCTAAGACTAATTGTGTTAAAAGATTAAACTTGAAAGTTTTTAGCAACATATTAATTTATCAAAACAACAAAAATGTTATTACAATTATTTTCCGATTGGTCAAATGCCTATATTGTAATAATTATTATAAATATTTTTTGTTAGCTAAATGATTAATTAAATTTTATTTGAGTTAAAATTATATTTATAATTTTGGTTTCATAACAAATAATTATTATAGTGCATTTTTCGTAACATATTAACTATTACAAAGTCACATTATATTATAGCAATGAAGCGGGAATTTATAATAATTACTGTTATTAATATTATTAGAAAAATACTATGTCGAATAACACAGTATATGACATTATTAATGATCGATGGTCTATGTGATGATTGTTGATTTAAAAGTTGTTTGATTAATACAATATTTTGTCACATGTATAGTATACAAATCTTGACTGTCATTCATATGTTCATGTAGCATTTTCCATATTATTATTGATGGAAATGAAAAAGATCAATACTATCCAATAATATTAATTATGATCACAAGTAAGATCTATGACACAAATAATTAAGATTTATTAAATTAAAATTATGCTACTAATTTTTTCACGATGAATATGATAACATTTTTTTTAAAAGATTATATTGTATTAAGAAAATTTTGTTTTAAAGATTTGTGAATTAGTTTTCTGCAAAGTTGTTAAAAATAATTATGGTATTAATATAAATCAGTTACTATAATAAATATACATACAAATTAATACAAATTGATACAAATTAATTACGATATTGGTGTAAACTGCGCACGATCACTGCACTTCCGAGTCTCTAAACTTGAAGAAGCTGGTGGTTGTTGCATCTACCGAGTTGTCCTAGTCTGCATGTACAAGGGCGTGGGAGTACCTGCAGGCTTTATTTTCAGTGTTCAACATCAAAATAGTAATCAATATTAATCACAGAAATATATTAAACTCATTTTAATTAGGAAAAAACTGTTTGTACAAACAATGTTACAAGCATTGATGTTACCATTTTCTAACGATTCATTTTTTAACCAATGTGATGTGTGACAAGTACATCTTTACCAACTATTTGTAAATTTGTTTGTGCATCTACATGTAGCAACAAACCAATTTTTTTATATGGAAAACTCTAGAACAAGGAGAAAATCCGTACTACTCATATATCTCACCTACCTAGCTTGGTCTAGGAAAATTATACCAATACCAAAGATGATTGCAAATTTGCAATTTGAGTTTGTAGATCTCACCTATCTAAGGCAAACCCAAAGATAGAAGACAGAATTTAAGTTTCAGCTTTTATGTCACGTTATGAATTTTTCGAACTGCCTACACAAAATTCAGATGATCACCAAACTCTAACAACGCGTGATAGTGAAGGCTACACTCGATGCAAAGCATCAAACACAGATTTGTGTAGAAGATATTAATGTTCAATAATTATAGAATCAGCTTTAATAATCTCTAATTTTCCATTTCATTCTTAACGCGATGGTAACAAAATATTGCAATTTCTAGAATTCGCATCCCGTAGGCAACACCACAGTACTAAAAATTGGGCCTTTAGAAACGATAGGTCGTTCCTATAGTTTCGCCCCTATAGATCATTATGCACGATATAATATTATGTTGCCCCTAAGAGCCTTTATGTTGTCCCTAATTATCTACAGGGACGAAGTTATAGGGACGACAGGTCGCCCCTAAAAGTCAAATTTCTTGTAGTGCCACTTTTTAATTGGCTATTCTCGAATTCATTATTAGTACCAAACTACCAATTTAAAAAATAAAAATAGAATTGTCTGATTGTTGATGATATTTTCGATTCTCCCAGTTTCCGCTTTAACTTAGGGTATGTTTGATTGGAAAAGATGGAAAAGAAAATCTTTTCCATCGTACATGGAAAATATTTTCTTTAGGGGGAGGTGGGAATTATTTTCCATGGAAAATAGGCTAAAACATGCTTTCAGTGGTTGTACACGGAAAATCATTTCCATGGAAAGTTTTGCAATCAAACAACCAACTTGAAAAATAATTTCTAAAATTCTATATTTTCCATGGAAAATCATGACAATCAAACACACCCTTAAAGTGATTAAGAATTCTCTTCCATTAAATAACTATATTGGGGCTCGAAACTTAATGAAATTTGACGCATTTATTGCTCACTTTTAAATGGAGCAATACACTTTTTTACATCTACATAGAAATAGAAATGAAATGTGAGCAGTGATGGCAAAATGATCCGCGATGGCCCGAATTCAATGGGGCCCCACCCCTAATGAGGCATAAAAATAGTGACCCGATTGTTGGTGAGACGGGTTCGGGCTTCATTTCCTGCCCCACCATGGGTCACGGGACGGGGCGGGTAGGCCTTGCCCTGACCCGAACCGACCCCGTGTATTGCCTTTTGCGGGACGAGGTGGGTTGGGGTGCGGTTATTGCTTCTTGCAGGGCTGATTAGTGATGGTAAAATGACACGCGATGACCCGAATCCGATGGGCCCCGCCCCTAATGGGGAAAAAATAGCGACCCGATTGTTGGCGAGACGGCTTTGGGCTTCGTTTCCTGCCCAACCATGGGTCAGGGGACGGGGCGGGTAGGCCTCGCCCCGACCTGAACCCACGCCGTGTAAATTTTTTTTTTATATATATATAATTCGGTGATAACATTTTACAATTTAGAAAATCCCTCAATACTTTACTTCAACAACAAAAAAACTCAATACTTCCACCAACACAATTAACTAATTATCAACACAACTAACCAATTACCAACTCAAATACTATAATAGTATTATTGTACTAAAATTGAAAATTAGAATGAAAAAAAATTACAAAGAGGCCACCAAATGTGTAGGGCGAGGGGGGGTTAGTATCCCTCCCGGGCTCCATGACCCGATCTGCCCCAATCCGTAAGGCATACAAAAATTAAATGGGATGGATCATGGGGCAGGGTGACTCGCCCCGTTGACATCACTAAATGTGAGTAAAGACTAACAAGAAAATACATTACATATAATATCATACTTGTATAGAATGAGAGCTGTTTATAAATATTTTAAAGGGAAATTGGCACAAATGGTCCAAAAAAAGTTGTCAAACTGCGCGTTTGGTACAAAATAAAAAAAGTAGCGCGATTGGTCCAAAAATAAAATTTATGTGCGAATCTAGTCCTTTTGGATGGTTTCCAACCACCCTTGCCGTTAGTTCTGCGTGTGTATTGCAATTTTTGATATTTTGTCATTTTGTAATGGGGTAATTTTGTCAATACCAAAAATTGATCACGACACATATACGTTATTCGACCTTTTGCCAAACAACATTTCACTTTAGTTCAAAAACCCTTTCATCTCCGGCTATGCGATGAGAAAAATGAAGTTTCCGGCCACATCAAGGATGCATTGAACCTTTGTGGGTGATGATACATAGTGATTTTGCCTCGATTCCACAGTTGGTAAGTAATGGGCTTTCTTGTATGCTCTTTAATTTCATCAAAATCAGGATTATGACAAGGGTTTTCTTCAAGCAAAACGCGAAAAAAATTTCTCACTGGTGGGCTTGTTTCGTAGTTTTCAAAGTTCTGAGAGTGCTTTGTGGAAATGGCTCCGTCGATTCGACGCCTAAGTGATCCACCACAAGAATATGGTAATGTTTCGACCCCAATTTCATAAGTTTTGAGTAGATTCTAAGTGTTTAGGCAACTGATACAAGAATATAGGTTACTACTACATATTTTTCGTTAGGTCCTTCTAGCATGTTGTTGTGAAAGCCGCTGCTTGAGAAATTTCCCAGTTCCTCTTGATTTATGCGTAAATATGAAATACAATTCGTGTGGTCCCTACTGTAATTAGTGAACATGCAGAGCACGTATGGAGTAAATATGCAACAAAATTTTATTGAACAGAGATGATGGGCCTTTGTTGTACACGCAGTAGACAATAGGATTGGGAAGGCAGTAAGCTTTAGAATCAAAGTTGATGGGCCAAACTCATTGTCTCATTACATTGCTTTTTCACTGCAAAAGGGGGCCTGATTCATTAAGTTCAACAGAAGGCTTTCATTACAAATTCAAGGCCCATTCTTTCAATGTAAATTAAAGGCCCATTTGTGAATTGATTGTTAGATTTTATTGACTCACTTGTACATATTTTTCATATAACCTTCGGTTTGTTGTGTGCTTGATTATTAAATTTTGAGCCTTTAATTACTTGCAGGCACTGCTAAGGCATTCGCCATTGCTTGCAATTACGGCGGATACTTTTGCCTAAAACCAAACAACGTTGCATATGAACATGGTAATATTGTGTACATCGACAATGTTTGGGAAAATGATTTAATGAGGTTGAATATGAAGCTTGTAAAACGATTCCTGTGGATTATTAGTGAGAAGAATAACCGTGATTTCTATTACCACAATTTGAGAAAAGGCAAGAAGCTTGTCGATGGGCTTGTGAAGATTAAGTCCGTAGATGAGATTGCAATGTATATGAAAGAGATGGATTATAGTATCGGCTTGGAAGTGTACATAATCCCACCAACTCGAAGATGGCTGTTAAACTATGGTCATTCAAGTCATATTGTCATCGAAGAAATTGAGGAGGAACCGATAGTCGATGGGGCACGGACATTGGATGAGGCAACATCATTACAGCAGTAAGAATCGCAAGCATTTGTGGGTGATGAACCAGTAGTTGAATTAGAGTCCCCTCCTCACACTACAACTCATGAGGCTGGCCCATCGGGGACAAAAATGATGAATTTTACATCCCTCAACAATCGGATATTAATCCGATGCCAAATGATGAATGGAGAGAATTACTTCCTCACATTACAGAGGAACTGTTGGGACGATGGGCTGAAGAGGATTTCATTGAGTGTTTTGTACAAAATTCGAGTAATGTATTCCGTGAAGATGTGCACACTAATGAAGTGGTTCATGAGTTGTATAACAATGATGTGGGAGGTGACGGGGCAACTGCTATGGAGGAAGCGAGTGGGGCTAAGGCTGCCGAAGAAAACTTGGATGATTCGGAATTCGAGATGGATGAACCCACTCCTAATCCACCAAATCCCGTGATTTTCAATTTTAATTTTAGTGATGTGAACCGGGACGGTGGTGGTGGTGGTTCAGATTATGGAGATGAGTCCGATGATTTGGAGAGCTTGAATAATAATGGTGGAATTCCACCAACTAGCCAAAATGGAGACAACATATTTAATCCGACGGCGGACATAGAAAACCCCACTTTCAAGATAGGTAAATTGTAACCCCTTTTTTCAGTTATTTTCACTCTAGCATTCATTATAAATTCCTCACGCTTTCTATTTTGGCCTTGTTCTATTTGGTGTTAACCAAATCCGCATGCAATTCCTTATATCTCATACTCATTTTCAACCACACACACATTTCCCAAAATAATATTAACCACACATTTTTACACGGAATACCGCGCGGAACAACTAAACCCCCAATCAAACAAGGCCTTTATGCATCGATTCCTCGCATGCTCTTTGTTTTTTTTAAGAAGCTCAATTTTTTTGGAAGTTGAACACAATTACAACAAAGCATTTGAATCAATCCCCAACCATTTTAACTGCATTTGGATCAATCCCACAGTTAAAAAAAACCATTCAATGTTGTTTTTCTCATATGAAATCAGTCCATTTTTTAAAATTTCAAAAAAACTATTTTCCTCGTTCTTTTTTCCACATATTGGTTACTAAGTGAGTTTATAATTGAGTGTCTTAGCACATTATGTCTGTATGCATTTGTTTTAATGTAATGTAATAGTTACTTTACCTTTTTTAAGTAGATTGGTTTTGATATTGTCCAACAGGGCTTGCGTTTGCATCAAAAAAACTTTTGAGGGAAGCTTGTGAGAATTATTCAGTTCTCAACAATAGGGAAATTAAGCCGGTAAAGAATAACAAGATTCGGTATACAGTGAAATGCACGAGTGAAGGTTGTTCTTTCTTTGTCCACGCTTGTGTAATGGAAGACAAGAGAAGCTTCAAAATTAGGTCAATGTGTGATGAGCATACATGTGCATTTAAGTTCAGCAATAGGAGATGCACGTCTACATATATGTCTAAGAGGTTTTTGTTTTCATTTCAAGTGGATCCCGACATCAAAATGAAGTCCTTTAGAACAACTGTCAAAGAGCAATGCAATGTTGACATATCAAGATGGTCCTTCTACCAGACTAAGAAAAGGTGTTTGACGCAGATTAGGAGAGCAATTGCTCAGCAGTACAATCTGATTTTTGATTATTGCGCGCAATTACGAAACACTAATGCCAGTAGTAATTGCTTTGTTGAGGGTGATGAAGAAGGCCAATTCAAGAGAGTGTATATATGCTTGGCAGCTTGTCGGGATGGCTTTTTAAGTGGATATCAGAAGCTAGTTGGGCTAGATGGACGTTTTATAAAAAGTGAGTTCGGTGGAGAGCTTTTGGCAGCCATAGGGATCGATGGTAACAGCGGCATGTATCCAATTGCATATGCAGTGGTGGATATAGAAAATTTAGATAATTGGGTTTGGTTCTTGACTCATCTAAGTAGGGACTTGACGATTGGAAGTAATGAAGATTGGACTTTTATGAGTGACAAACAAAAAGGATTGATGCCCGCGGTTGAAAATGTTTTTCCAATGTAGAACACCGGACATGTGTTAGGCATCTATACAATAATTTCAAAAAAGATCACAAAGGTTTGGCATTGAAACATGCTTTGTGGAGAGCCGCTAGAGCAACAAACGTAGCTAGTTGGCAAAAAGAGATGGAGGCTTTGAAGGAGTTGGACAAGGATGCATATTCGTGGTTGGAAGGAAAACAGGCCACGCAATGGGCCAAATCACATTTTATGGAAATTGTGAAGTGTGACATATTCCTAAACAACCTATGTGAAGCATTCAATGCCTCGATTGTAGATGCTCGGGAAAAACCAATTCTAACCATGTTAGAGCAGATAAGGTATAATTTGATGACAAGAATGGTTGCCAAAAAGACGGAAGCAGAAAAATGGAAGAGAGAGATTGGGCCTCGTATATGGAATTTGATCGAAAAGAGGCGGCAGTCACTAAGGTAATAAATCTTTAAAACTTCAACACTTTTGCCTAAGATGTGTATCTTTTTTTTTTTTTTGCATGCTTATTTTTTGGTCCATATGTTCTGTTTTTTTTATTTAATTTAATAAAACAGGTACCTTCATGCAACATATTCGGGGGATCAATGCTTCGAAGTAACAAATATCAACACTGGGAGTACTCACGCGGTGGATCTAGTTACTGGACGATGTTCTTGCGGAGCATGGCAATTGTTTGGTTTGTCTTGTAGCCATGTTCTTGCCTCATTAGAATCAAGAAACATGGGTAGTGAGTTACTGAGATTCATTGACAACTCCTACAAGAAGACAACTTACGTGGCAACATACTCACCACGTATCCGCCCGATGACAACTCCCGAGCTTTGGCCAGATAGAGGACATGTTCCCCTAGCTCCACCTCCGGTGAAGAAGATGCCCGGATGTCCAAAAAAGGCACGCAGACGAGAGGCTGAAGAACCATCACCGGCAAGCAACCCCATTGGTTCACGCAAACGAGGTAAACAAAACAAGTGTGGTAGGTGTGGTAGCTTGGATCACAACAAGAAAACTTGCTAAGGCCAACCACAAGTTGATGTGGTGCACGATCTTGAGCTGGAGAAGCTAAACTTTTTGCTAGCAAAGTTGAATAGGTTTTTTTGACATATGATGTGCTAGGAACTGTTGTATGAAATGAACATGTAGTCAGATACTTTTGTTAGTTGTTGCGATGAGCTGCTTTGTATGTTTTGTGCATTATAAACGCAATGGTTGCTACATAATATGAACTAACTGGGGACAAATTGTAATGTTAGTAGTTGAATTTGTTGTCTTGCTCGAATTTTTTTTTTTGGGCCTTCTGTTTGCTGTGAAACTGGTGAATACCTTTGCTGGGTTTTTTAGATTGTGGATTTTGTTATTTGCTGTGAAGTAGGAAGGATGCTGGGTGAATGATTAAATTTCCAGTTTGCTATGACACTGGGGAACCTTTGCTGACTTTTTTCTTAGCCTTTTGGACCAAAAGTGCAACTGCAAACTTCAACAATGGATTATGTATACTGCATTCGCAAAAAAATGGACTACTTGTGCAACATGTACTACTTTATTTGGACCAAATACACACAATTGTATAAAAATTTGGACCATTACTACACCACCAACAGAAAACAGCTTTACATACAACACATGGCCAAACGAAAACCAGATCTAAAACTGAATTCACCTATTAAATAGACTTATGATCTTACAAATGCTTATTGCTTAAACCACATTAGAAGAACACCACAAATAAAGCCAAACACCCACATCTTTAGTGCATATTTCTTCATCATCCACTTCAATGCCTTATTCTCTTTGCGCAGACGACTGTTAGATATTTGCAGCGCTGGGATTGCATTTTGACAGCCTTGGCATGTAATTATTTCTGGGTCTAACCACACAAAAAACCCACATCCACCCAATCCCTGTAGAAAGGAAAGACTGGGAAACTGAGAATCCCAAAGCAAGAATAATAACAACTAACTCAGCAAACAATTACCCTTCTTCGTTGGCATGCAAGAAATCTTCTCCTAGGATTCAGCTCTGTGTAGGAAGTTTTCATCTCCAAGGGCAGCCCACACCCACATGACCCAGGTAGCAACATTTTTCTTCTTTTGGGAAGACCTATTTGTCAATTTTTTAGATGTTGACTTGTGTATTTATTAAGGCATGCAATTTGCTTTCCCGCAGGAACCTTGTATAGATTTTAACTGTACTGATCAATTTTTGGTATTGACAAAATTACCCCACTACAAAATGACAAAATATCAGAAATTGCAATACACGCGTAGAACTAACGTCAAGGGTGGACGGAAACCATCCAAAAGGACCAGATTCTCACATAAATTTTATTTTTGGACCAATCGCGTTACTTTTTTTATTTTGTACCAAGAGCGCAGTTTTGCAACTTTTTTTGGACCATTTGCGCCAATTTCCCTATTTTAAATTAAGATACTTTTGATCCAAATATTTCACAAAATTTACAATTGCTTTTGATATTCATATGATTTAATTTTGATTTTACACTATGCGAGCTATTGCCACAATCTTATAGAACGATAATAAAATGATGGTGATATCTCACCCTACAAGATTTTGATACCTCGACACTTATTTGTACAATTGACATGACCTAACATGTTGATTAACATTTTACAAGTGCTTAATTTACAAATATAACATGTGCAGTGCCCAAGTATTCCTAAATATTAGTCTTACAAAATTTTTAGCTGTAGTTGTGACGTGTCCTAAGCACATGGTCTGTCCAAATCTAAAGTATATGATTTGAATTAATCCCAAGAAAATCAAGTGTGAACCAAAATCAGGGATGAAAGTCAGGAATTATTGTAGTACCGCGCTGATTCGGGGGTTTGGGGCAGCACCCCAGAATTGTCTTTCCCCATATAAAGCTTCTTTGGAAAATATTATTTAAAATCATGATCCTCTAGATTTATTTTACAAAATAGAAGCTATCTCATATGAAATAACAATATGATTCGATTGCTTGGGTATATGATGCTTTCAATTGATTGCATGAAATTGGCTTTGTTTCGTAGTGTATTGTTGCACTTATGAATAATACTTTTGAGATCACCCAAAACAACAATTTAACAAATTAAGTATGATATTTTACATCGACAATCTAATCCACATCAACACTGCACACGTACTTACAGTTAAAGCAAATCATTCACGAATTGTCATTTTCTAAGATATTGCATATTAATACACAAAAATAATAACATCACCTACGATTTTTTAAGATGTGAATTATATAAAAATACTTTTTTATAACAATTAGATACCTAAAATTTGTGAAAATATAAAATCAAATCTTATAAAAATAAAATTATTAACAATAAATAAAAAATATCAAAAGAAGAAAAAAAAAGTAAAAGGAAGGGAAAAGTGGAAGGAGTTTCGGACACATAACATTAAGTTGCAAGACACCGTAATTAACCAACTTCATCAATTACAACGTAGATAATATATAGCCTTCACAAATTAGCACTAAAGTCTTCCTCGCACCAAACTAAAGCAGAGTCTAGCTCACCGCTAGATCCGTCCCTGACCAAAATCGTCGTAAGTAAAGTTTTAGTAATCGTTGCTAGTCCAACAGAACATCGATGGAGTTTTAGTCTAACAGAACCCAACCTTACAGTAATCTCCTTCTTGCTTGATTCTATTAGTTTGCTCACCTGTATATATATATATATATATATATATATATATATATATATATATATATATATATATATATATAGTTAAATTATTTGTTGCTAGCTGGATAGATATACTCAGATTAAGTTAACCCTAAACCAGAAATAAAAATTAAAAAAAAAAAGAAAAGGAAAATCATGGTAACAAAACTAGCACATTCATGCATGTAAGTTTCGCTTCAAGCACACGAGGAAAGATAACTAAATCTAGTAGGGTAGAGTTCGAACCAGCATTGGCATCATCATTGGCTTCTAAACAGGATACCGAAACCAATAGTAAGAGAGATGTCAGTGCAAGAAACTTTATGGCGATCTCCATGATTTAATTCACAAGCGAGTTGTTACGACCCAGATTTTTTGTGTATTTAAATTTCAACTACTACATGGTCCAAGTCGTTAATTATGGGTCAAAGCCAAAGTCTTAAAGGGATTTAAATTTGGTTTATTAAAAGTTTATGAACTTAATTGACTTGAGTGAGAGTTCAGGGATTAATAATGCAAATAGGTGATGAGACCAACTTAAATCAACCAAATAAGAGAAAGGACCTAGGTTGCAAATTCTATAATATATATATATATATATATATATATATATATATATATATATATATATATATATATGAATATGAAACAAGGCCTTGTTCCCATTAATATACAAATTCAACAGCAAACGAGAACCATGTGCCGAATCACGCGTGAAGGAAAAGGAAAAGAAAAAGAGAAAAAAAATGGAAAAAGGAAGGAGAAAGCTTAGGTCCGTCGTGGTTGCGCGTGGTAAGTATATTTTTTCAATTTTTCAGTACTGAATTCGAGGTAAACAGTGAATCTAATTTTAAGGTTTTACCAATAGACATTGGGGATTCAAAATTTATTATTGATTTTGGTCAATTAGGTGCTATTAAGATGTTATTTGACTCTAATTAATTATTTTGAAATGGAATTGATGGTAATTGAGTAGTGAGTGATGAAGTGAATTGAAACTCACGTTACTTAGATGCCGGGATTCAATTAGCTGGTTCTAATGGTATGAAATATTGTAAAATCAATTAAAGAAGATGAATAAAGCAACGGAATGGGGAAATTAGGGAATGTTAGAAAAGTTAAAGGTTGGGGAATGTTAGAAAAGTTAAAGGTTGGTATTGAATGTGGGTAGGCAATTGGTTGAAAATTCATGTGTATAGGTTTTGATTAGAATACTATTGTTCTTCCAGGTGGTGACGAGACGATTGGGGAAGCCTACCAATCGAACTAGAAGCAGTTCGTAGTTCTGTGAGTGAAAAAACTATATTTGGCAAAGATATCATATTTTAAATTCCAATGTCCTTTTGCAGATTATTATGATATGTTATTACAAATAAATATTTTAGAACATCATGGATTTCATTAAGTAATGCTGTCTTTTTTAAAAGATCATGTGAATATTCTTTTAAAACCATCATAAAGTACCCTGTTAGATTTACCCGCTTTGCACTGCTGTGATATGTTCCACAATGTATGACCAGAATTACAGAGGTCTTTGGGATCCACTTTCGTACACATATAGGTTTTGGGCCGTGTACGGGGGTGTTTAGCCTTTGGGGCTTGCTCGGGGCACGTATGACTAGCTATTCAGACATATTAGATTTTTGAGTGACACACCATGTGTATTGAGAGTACTCTACACAAGTGTATTGTTGCTCGTTGGTACTTTTGATATTATTTTCCAGTAGATCATTTTTTTGTTCAGAAATCAGGTTTTAGAAAGCAAAATCCATCTAAAACGGTGTGATCAGTGTTGTTCAGCTAAAACAATTTCAGTCATTAGTATTATTTTGATGATTTTCAATTATTTATGATATTTATTTTGGTTTGAAAGAGATTTTATGAAGATATTTTAGATGGAAAACAATATATATTTGTGAACTTATCCACTCACTGGGTTACAAAACTAACGTATTTCCCTAATGTTTTTCTTATCAGGAAGTAGTTGAGCGTGAGCTTGGATAGTCTGTTGACCACCACCACCCTCATTTTTTTTCCATTTAGCTAGTAGGTTCATTTATTTATTCATTCATTTATTAGCATTTAGTTGAGGCTTTGCATTTATTTGAAATAGGTTTTTAAGAGTAGATTCATTGGTTTATTCATTAGTTTATTCATTGATTCTTTTCAATATTGTTCTCATTCAATTTTTGGAAAATGACACTGATGTTTGATTACGTTGGTGGTTATTGTTTTTTTAAGATTTCGACATTTTTTAATTTGAAAGGAGATTTGCATTATGTTGGGTTGAATGTTTTGAGCTTGGAATAAATCCCTTACAGGATGGATATGTTAAAAATACAGAGGAAACTCTGTCAAAAATTTTTTTCAAAATCCTTTTCATCATTTAAGTTACGATAAAATCACGTAGTTACAATTTGCCTTAGCGGTGGATCCGGCACTTAGTTGCCATCCATCGTTGGCGCACGCCACGTGTCAAGTTGTTAGAGATAATTTGGTGCGGGGCGTGTCAATATCAGTACAGAAAGAGAGAGATTATACAAAAGCTTTGATGGAATGAAGAATCCATCCTTGTATGAACACTATATATGGCGTTGAAAACTGTCTTGATGATGATCTCATGGATGACTTAATTCAAGGCTTGTCTCAATCTTCTCAAGCATAGTAAGTCATGGTTTCACATTTTGTATTGAAAACATGATATGAAAATTTGACATACCACATATAGTACTAGATTATATTTATATCTAACAACAACACATCTCACACTATACATAAATACTCCAAACTACGTACACCAACAAACCATTAGGAAGAGAAACATTAATTTTGATATTGAATAAACTTATGAACACAATCATAAGAATATTACAATACTCTAGTATTTATTGACACATTAAGACACACTACTAGAAATAAGACTTTGACGGGCGGCTTGTTACCCCTGTATCCTCGCCTGCAGAGCAATAGCAACAACTGCAGAACAATAACAGTGACAACATACTCTACAGGGCAGGCACGAGACTATAGGGGCAACAGACCGCTCCTAAAGGTCCAGTTTCTTATAGTGACATTCTTATAAAGTCCTAACAAATTTCACAGTAATTTTGTGTCACAATTGAGTAGACTAGGACTAGTAGTCTATTGTACTTCGGTTTCAATTTCATATATTAATAGGCTACTAATTAATTTCTTATTCATTTTCAAGTGATTTCAAAATTAAATAATTTCGACAACTAGCAAAAAAAATAGTATCGTCCGCCTCTAAAATCATTAAAAACTGATCTGTCAAGTGTAAAATTATTACCCAAGTGAATATTTGAAAAATACTTTCCTACAATGAAGGTTGGAACTACAAAATGGGCGCGCTTTGTTGGAATTTCTAATTTTTCCAATGTCCATGAAGCTTATTACATGAAACATATGGCACTGTCCAGTCCGCATCATATTCAATTTCGGTTGCTATACAATTTTTCTTACTTGTTTTGTAATTTTTGTTTTTACTTGCAGTCTACGGACTTTGATTAACAAAAGACTCTAATTAACTAAACCTATGATCAGTGCCGGAGCCACTGCAGGGCGGACCGCACTGAATTTTGGGAGGAAAAAAAGGGGCCTGAAGTCTCAGGCCCAAAAACTCAAAAAAAAAATTTTTTTTTTGAAACCTAATTCAGCCTTTAGTGCTTCTAGACTCCAACATCCCAGGTCCAACTTCTCTTCCTAACTTCCTCGGTGGCTCGGTTCCTCACTTCCTCCATCCCGTGTAGTGATGCCAGAAAAATCTAATCCGATCTAAATCCGATTGATACCCGATCCGAATGGACCGATTTTTCAACGATCCGTGAATCGGCTGATCCGAAACGGATTTGGATTTGGATCGGATCAGGCCTGATCCAATCCGAATTGATTTTTTTTTATTTTTTTTTATTTTTATTATTTATTATTTATTTTTTTTTATTTTTATTTTTATTATTTTTTATTTTTTCATAAAAACCTATACCAATATGGATCGTATTTGGATTTTTTTTCTTCATCAGAATCCAATCCGAGGAATTTAGATTTGGATTTGGATCGGGGTGATTGATTTGGATTAGGATTTGGATTAGGCTGATCCGATCCGAACCCGATCCATTGCCAATACTACTCCCGTGACCCGTCTCTGAGTTCTCGATTTCTCTCTCGTCTCTCGACTCTCGTTGACTTGTTCTCGGCTTCTCTTTCTCGCCGACTCGCCGAACCTTGACCTTGGTTCTCCACTCCTCATCAGCGACCTCCATCCACTTTAGTGCAGTCACAGACTCACAACAGCGGCTACAATTGGTATTGCTTGATTTGCTTCTGTTCCCTATTTTTGCTTGGTAAATGAAATCGATTTAGCCTTAGTTTTTGGTTAATTACTTAATTTGGTATATTTATTATCATAGTATGTCTGTTTATAATTCTATGTAATTGATTTGATGGACAAATTTTTGGAATTTAAATGTAACGAGATATTGAATCAACGGATTTTGTGGACAAATTCGAGGAATTTGAGCTAATTAAGCCACTAGAGAGATGCTAAGATTTGTGTGTATGAATTTGTATAGAGAGAGAAGAAAGAAAGGGGAAAAATTAATAAGCTTGGGTTTGGAAACTGTGTTTAGGTGTTAAATCAAATTTTTAGTAGGAGATAAATAGCACCATCATTCTTCCTATTGTACCAAATTATAATCCCAATTTAAATTTTGATTATATGGAGAAGCTGCTCCAATTTTGTTTGGTAAGTGAAAAGGTTCATGAAATAACATTGTGGTTGAAGTTGGGATTGAATTTGGTTTATTGGTTAATTTTGTTTGATTACAAGATTATTTATACTTGAATATGATTAATTACTTTCTTAAGTTGGGTAAATCATTTAAAAATTGTTGAATATGATAATTTATTTTTCTTGGGCATTTTAGATTATGGAGAAATATTTTAAAATGAGAGCCGCTCAAGAAAATTTTCAAAGCACAAATAGAGTTTATAAGCTTTTGATTTTACTGTTGATTCTATCAGTTGCAATGAACTTTGTGAAGGACAAATTGCGCAATAGAAAGTGCGATGATGGATGAATGATAGCCTAGTTGTTTATGTAGAGAGGGAGAGATATTTTCAAAAATTGATAATGAAGTTATTGTAAAATGGTTTCAGAATATGAAAAATTGTAAAAAATAATTGTAAGATACGATATTTATATTTATTTTTATTGCAAAATATATTTTATTTTCTATTGCAAAGACGTTTGGACCGCACTGAGTTCAAATCCTTGCTACGCCACTGCCTGTGATACACATTGTTAGAAAGATGTGATAAAAAGACCTATTGACTTGTCTCAATTGTGATATATAATAATTGCAATGGTAAGATGTGAAACTCAGCTAGTACTGATAACACAATGCTTTTTTTTTCCTTTTTTTGGGTCTTTTTTTGTATTTTTGTATTTCTTAGTTTTTTAGGGGAAAGTGTATATATATATATAAATTTTATTATTATTATTAGAATGCAATGGATTCCATATAATACCAATGTCCTTATTAATAACTTATGGATTTCATTAATTGATGGATTTTCGTGGATTTTTTGGATTTTGAGTAAAACATAACATTTATATATTTTTTCACCAAAATTTGACCCCTTAATTCCAAAGTATATAAATATAATTTATGGAGATGTTCACTAGTACAAAAAGAAGCTTAGGTGGCGGTTGTTTTAGATTTAGAATGGCGGTTTTTTAATCGCCACCCAAAATGGCAACACCTAAAGTCGTCGAAAGGGTGGCGGTTGAAAAAACGCCACCCAAAAAAGAAAAAAAGACTTAGGGTGGCGGTTGTTTTTAACAACCGCCACCCTAAGTCTTTTTTTTTTTTAAAAAACACTAAGGGTGACGGTTGTTATATAACAACCGCCACCCTTTCTACCCTTTAAAAAAAAAAAAAACTACTTAGGGTGGCGGTTCTAGTGCAAAACCGCCACCCAAAATCCACTTTTTTTTCTTTTAGATATGAGCAATGAAAAACACAGAATTAGGAGTGCAAGTAATTAAGAACGAAATAATTTTTATTCAAAATCAATCGCCTCTAATTACAACAAAATGAACAATCTAAGAACAAAAACATGAAATTATAAGATGAAAAACTAAAAATTACGTTTTGAGGCCTTAGACGACCTCAGATCGGCCTGAAACATGGGGTCACAGCAATAGCAGTAAGTGTCGTAGATCTCGTCGCGACAATTCCGAAATGGTGTAGTGGGGTAAAAACGGACATCGTATGCAAAAGTTATGGCCATTTAAAGTTTGCATGCTCAAAAACTCAAAAAAATTATATTAACTATTACACGAAAATACACGAAATTGGGGCCAAAAGATAAAAGAAGCTTACCTTGTTTAAAATGTGCCATCAATTTGTGAAGAAATTGAACTTAAATCAGATTTGAAGTCGTGAATATTGCAAGAAATTGCGAAAAATTTTCGAAAGAAGAAGGAAAGAAGCGGGAATATAGCTATCTAGTGAGTTGGTGAAATATTTAAAGAGAAAGGGTGGCGGTTCTAGTAAAAAACCGCCACCCAAAAGTATTTTTAATAATAAAAAAATAAAAAAAGGGTTGGCAGTTTTAGTACGGAACCTCCACCCAAAGTTTAAAATAATTTTTTTTTTAATTCTTTGACTTAGGGTGGCGGTTGTGTGTACAACCGCCACCCTAAGTGTTTTATTTATTAATTTTTTTTATTTGTTGGTTTAGGGTGGCGGTTGTGTGTACAACCGCCACCCTAAATGTTTTATTTATTTATTTATTTTTTAAATTTGTTGATTTAGGGTGGCAGTTGTGTGTACAACCGCCACCCTATCCACACCATAGGGTAGCGGATTTTAACACAACCGCCATCCTTTCTTCAGTACAAGCACCAATGATGGGGTTTTCATTAAAAACGCCACCTAATGGGCGTCCCTTAAAGCCAATTGTGTACTAGTGGTTTTATTTTTAATATAAAGCATCAAAACGATCAAATGTATTTTGACAAGTGCGTCTACACAAATCATTTGCAGAACTAAATTTTCTTCCCTGTTTTTCTCTAAATTTAAACACGAGAATCGCGAATTAAATAAATGAACAACGGAAATTTCAAAATTTTAGGGGCCTAAATTATGAATGACATAGCATCAAAATTTAAGTCACTTTCTTTAAATAATTAACCATGTTGTCACGGACCTAGCGTTCGTGCCCCACCCCTGAGGCGCAGCACGGTTGACATGTGCGAGATTGGTGGCCTATATACCTGAATTGTGCTGATTATGGGATTATTGTGCAGGTATACTCGTATTTCTTTCCCAAAGTATTATATTGCGTGTGGCAAGCTTGCTGGTCCAGGGTTGGGGTAAGGCTGGCCTCGGGTGCATGCGGGTGATCTCGCGTGTTCTTGGGGCGCCGAACGGCCGGGCCGTTACAATGTGGAGAGATTGAGTACTATCAAAATACTAGTTTTTTGACAATTAGTTAAATAATACATATGCACCTAACAAAAATACTACGTTTATTTGAGAAGATACAAGATATGAACAGAATTTTGAGGATGATTAAGGAAGACAAGAGAGAAAAACAAGGATTCATTACCATAACCAAACGTTTCTTGAAACGAGACTTCACAAATCATGGGATCTACCGGACGACAATATAGAAGCCTGACAGTTTGAACCGCAAGTAACAAATATTAGTAAATACATGCGTATATGCACATTACCGGATGTAGGCATGTTACTAAGAAAGTGTGTTACTAAACATAATAATCTTACTATAAAATAGGCATGATATTAAAAATACATGTTACTAAATATTGTCATGTGACTTCACGTGGACATGTTACTAACTGTAAGTATGTTACTACAAATAGTCATGTTACTAATGTAGGCACAGTAACATGTCACTAATAACCCTAATGTCAAATATAGTCATGTTACTCTCTGTGCTAATAAAAAACCATGTACAAGTAATCCCATAAATCTAACTATAATCATTCTGCTTGCGAATCAAAGTTAAAAGAACCTTGGCAAAAATGCACTATTAGAGTTACATCTATATATCCATGGAACCATCATGTTATGAACACTTCAAAACAGAAACTAATAAACATCATCATTCATACCAACACCACAAAAACTATGGAAAATAAACAATCTAAATTACGAGCTAGTTATCAATAATCCTCCCAAAGTTCGCATCCGGCATCTCATGCGAAAACTTGTAGAGTTAGATACTTAGATTGCAATGCTTCTAGGAGCAACTATTGTATCAAATGGATTTGGCATTGACGCAATCTTGTTCTTAAATAAAATCTCGGCATACTGGAAAATGAAAATGCTACAATCCCCACTGCAATGGCACAAGTAATTGGAAAGAGTTAACTAGTCCAGGATTTCGTATTTCTCCCTTATCTTCGACCCTTGTGCTTCGCCTTCAAATGACCCTTAGATGCACTCCTCAACGAAACCATTGCCGAGAGTTACCACCACAAATGATAATTGGAAAATTGACATTGCAAACAACAAAAAAAAAATGGAAAACGGACACTACAACAACTCAAAAGTGGTAGTCCACAAATCTCCAAAAGCGTGCAATTGTTATAATTTGTAAATGAACTCCGGGGCTTTGACCATTTCCATGCCCTTTTTCATTACCTTTAAGATACTGATTTTTTTCTTTCTTCAAACTTTGGTGTTAAGTTTGGTGTTTCAAACATTAAGGTACAAATAATTAAATGCTGAAGAACGACAAATTTTACCCAATGTAGAAACAAAATTAAAAAAAAATGCAATAGTATATCGTGACGGTATTCGAGCTCGTGACGCTCCAATTTCCTTTAAAGAGTTGCACGAGAAATTAATGAATTTTGATGCTCACCTTCTTCATGACATGTCTCGATCATCCCTTTCTTCCAATGCCTTATATATATCTAAGCCCTCCTCAGTTTCCAACAACAACTCCTATACCAAAAAGAACGCCAATCAACGCAGGAATCAAACCACAAACAAGCCACAAAACCCGTCTTCCACCTACTCTAACTCATCCACCAAACATAACTCTCCCCGACATTATCGTGGCTACTGTCAACTATGATCCCAACAGGGCCACCCAGCAAAACAATACCCATATTACTCTTCCACTCAGATATCACCACCACCACCACCTCCTCCCCGCCCCTAGACACCAAACTTCACCTCGTCTAACCGATTTCAGTCACCTCCAGCAACACATTTTACTCATCACTCTACCGGGCCCTAGTTCAAATCCATGGGTACTAGACAGTGGGGTGACTCACAATGTGACATCTGATCTCGAAAACCTGTCTCTTCTTCACTCAAACTATGGTGGTTAAGATGGTCTTCAATTTGGTGATGGCTCGACCTTGCCAATCACTCATAGGGGTACAACTACCGTCAATATTTTACATGTTCCAACTATATCTAAAAATCTCCTATCAGTTTCCAAATTTTATGATTCTAATAATGTGTCAGTTGAATATTTCCCTAAATCTTTTCAGGTGAGGGATATGAGCACAGGGGCACCAGTTTTGAAAGGGAGGAATAACAATGGCGTATTTGAGTTTCTTGCAAGCGTCTCCAAATCCTCTCCTATTCTTGCAATTGCAGCATCTAAAGCATCTTCTCGGGCACCGCTCCTCTGCCATTCTGCAGTATTTGGTTAAACGTACATTATCATTTGCTCTCAGAATTTATCATCGTTATGTAACTCGTGTCAAGTCTTGATCCCCTCCCCATATGGGGAGAATAATATCTTCTCATCGCTTATGTGGACTGAAAGTTTATAGTTGTCTAAGTTATCTGATTTAAGTGATCAGATACGTCTGTGTTATGTCCCGTTACTCAGATTCGACTCGTAACAGTTTACTGTTTAATGTAAGATGCGTCTGTAAATCGGCGTATCCTAGATGCGTCTACGTATGCCAGATGCGTCTGGATCGCAATTGCGGAAATAACAGAATGCAGAAAAATAAACAGTAAAAACACAGGAATTTTAACGTGGAAACCCAAACGGGAAAAAACCACGTGTTCGTCGCCTACGAGCAAAACCTACCAACCACGTCCAATCAGTTTAAAACTTTACAAAGGAAATCAAAGGCAATAATTACGCATAATTAATTGCAACATCTAAGAAATAAATGAAAGAACTCCCTGTCGATCTTCCTTAGCATGTAATGCGAGCAGACATCCCGTCTCTCTTGATGATTCCTTGTAAGCGTTCATAGCGAATCTACACCTCCCGTGTTGATCTCTTCAAGTTGTGGGCAGATCTATTGGTTGGAGGACTCCCTCCCGGAGATTTAAACCAAGATCAATTAATAATCAAGGTTGGTGTGCATGGGATTGATCAATTGATGATCGAAAAGGCCATGCACGGGATGGGAGAAGGACACGTTTCTCTAGGTTGATGGGGGACGAAATTAATGCTCCAAACGTCTCGGCGTGTTCCTTCAATTGTTGGTGTTTTAATACAACTTGTCTTACTTGTTGGCCAAGTCTCCAAGTTACCATAAACCACCAAATCCTACAAGGAATAAGATTACCATTAATTGTAGGATAAATCAAATAAGGTACTAATCAAATATGGAAAAAAGATCTTACCTTATCATGTATCAAAATAATATGGAAAGTATCTTACCAAATCATATGATACGTCGAACGTGGACACGAAGCCATCCTAGACGTGTGCTTGGGGTTAGTGTCCCACTTGGACTCTCACTTATTTAATTAAAATAAGGAATTATCACATGTGCTAATTTAAACCAAGATAAACTAAAAATACAATGTGATAATAAGTCCATAAAAATCCACAATAATTAAATTAATTAAACACATAATTTAACTAACTTAATTATTAATATGGAAAAATAAAAATGCCAATTACTAACTTAATTTTCTATACGAAAATAAAGCTAACAATCTCCCCCTTTGGCTTTTTCTATTTTTCCAAAACAAATCTCAATCTTTTGCAAAACAAAGATGGTTGAAGTTGTAAAAAAAATTTACCCATAAAGAGCTCCCCCTCAAGCAAAAAGTGCACATGAAAGATCACATAACTAAGACGGATCCACCTAGATGTCATAAACACTTCAACAAGCAAAAGAGAGAAAGAGAAAGAGTTAGTTCGACTCCCTCAAAAGGAAGATATGCTACTCCCCCTCAAAAAGAAAGATATGCTACTCCCCCTTTTTGGAACAAATAGAGGAGCCAATGGAACTAACTGCTAATAACGTCTTGTAACCTGCCAGCTAAAGTCATCAACCACAATCAAATGTCAAAAGATCATGGGAAATAGGCAATATTTAGTTACAGACCAAAAGGAAGAAAAAAGTCATAACAGGATCCAAAAGTAAGCTGAACGAAACAGCTGGATGGATCTGGAGGAGAAGTCACGGCCCAGATGTGTCTCGGGTCTTCTGTGTCTTCTTGGGGGCTCCAGATGGGTCTGCAGATGACTTCCGTTTCTTCAAAGTCTTATGAATCTCACTAGGAGTGTAGCGAGCCATCAATAATGCAATCTTTTCATCTTGGGACTTCACAACCTCAGTCAACTCCGTAACTCGAGCCTCAAGGCGAGCAATCCTCTCATCAGATGTGGCGGAGGTGGCGGAGGACCTGGATGCTGTTGGAGGGCATGCTTCTCAAGGATCAACTTCTTTGCCTTAACATATCCATAGGTCTCGGAGTGGTCCAAATATCCTCGGACGAGTCATAACGCCCTTTTCAAGAAGATAAGATGAAATAATCCATGGATGGCAAAGATGACTTCTAGTACTCTTGCGGGTCCACTACCCGTCACTTGCTCCATAATATTGGCCCAAATATGACCGGCCACATCAATATTACGTCTAGTGCCAAGCAAGTAAGGTACCAAAGCATGCACTCTAGTCAAGCTAGTAGCATGAACCAACTGATCCACATTTTTCTTCACAAAGCGAAGCCAAATCTTATATTTTGGCGTGAAGAGAGAAGCTGCAATTTTGCCTTTCACGAACTTACCAGCACCATTTGTCAATTCTTGTGCAATGGTGGTCTCTGTGGCCTCAGAGGAATCAACATCATCAACACAATTGGGTTTCAAACCCAACCAACTCCTCAAGTCATCGGCCGAGAAGCGAATCAATGCGCCTCTCACATACAATTTCCCAGAAAAGATGCATGTCTTACTTTGGTAATCAATATGGATATTAGCATAGAATTCCCTAACCAAAGTTTCATTAACCTTTCCTTCACATGCAAACAAGCGCTCTAACCCGAAGTGAGCAACAATAGAATCAACGTCAATCACATCATAGTGTCTAAACTGATGAATAGGAATACGGTGCTCAGAATGAAATGACCGTGCAACCATAAATCTGTGAAAGTCACTGTAAGCACCAGATGACCAGAACCGATGACAAAGAGGGACGAAAGTACCTCGGCGACTGTAGGCTATCAGAATGAAGGTGGAAGGATCTCCAATCGTGGGGTCAGGAAGAGTAGAGATATCAACATCATGTAGGGACTTTGTGGTCTTGAGAGAATCCCCAATCTTTCTCTTTTCCTTTCGAGCAGCTTCAAGTTCAGCGACAAGCTCATCACCACTGATCTCTTCAGACTCACTTTCGTTATCCACATTCTTTTCATCGTCAAAGTCGTAACCAGTTTACTGCGTGCGATGCATGCATGCAGGTGAGCATCAATGCTCAGATTCATCCGAGTCATCTTCATCGATTTGTCCTTCAATCTCAATATCATCACCAGTACCTTTGTCTACTGGAATATCCAAACCAACATTGTCAACAACATGAAAGTCGGAGCCACAATCTTTAATCACATTGTCGACCATACAATCAACCTCCACATTCTTCTCTAAACTAGAAGAATTCAAGTTCTCCCCCTCAATATAATCATCATCAATCTCCTCAATAATCACCTTAGAAGGTGTTACACAATGTGATACATTAGCATTAGAGGAAGTACCAATACCATCAATACTAGTGGAAACATTACCAACACTAGTATTTCCCAAATCAACAAGTAAATTAGATACTTCATCCACACCAAATAATCTAGATGCAAACTCAACAATATCTACATGATTTCCCAAAGTTGCAAGCAAGTTTCTTCCAAAATCTTCAGAGATGTAGAGAGTTTTGGAGACATTACCAATTGAAGAAATTGGAGTACCCAAGTGTGATGGGGTGATAGCATCAATCGGAGGAGACGAGAGGAGGCGGGAGCCGATGGTGGAGACGGCGGTGGCGGTGGCCGCCGGTGGCGCGGCCGAGTGAGCCGCGTGGCTCGCGGCTTTGGGAGCCGTAGCTTGAGCCGCCGTAGCCGGTGACTCGGCTATGGTGGCTTGACCCGGTGGTGGTGGAGCTCCGGTGGTGATGTCCAAACTTGGTGGAGAAAGAGGTGGAGAAGAAGAACTTTGATCTTTCAATTTCCTTGGTGAAGATCTCAAATTCTTCCCTAGATTTGGTCTCTTGGATATGGATTTCTTCTTTCCCATGTCAATTTCAAGTGGGTGTTTGTGATTTGAGAGTTGAGAGGTGAAGGTTATGGAGATTTTAGAGGTTGAAGATGATGAATAGTGAGAGAGAGATGTATGCGTGTTTTAGTGTGTGTTTGTGTGTGTTTTTTGTGTTTTGTGCGTGTATATAGAGAAAGAAGTGGGTCTTGACCAAATATGACTCAATTACCAAGAATCACTCACCTTTTAGAATTCCATGCAGATGAAAATTTCAGATCTGCTCAAATAGGGAATCCATGTACGCGCCAAATTCTGTTTCCATTTGAATTGCAGTTGGTTAGTTGGGAAAAATTAAAGAATTAAGGAAACAAAAAGTTACCAAAATTGGACCCACAACTAACTGACTTTTCCTGCAAGACACGCGCACATAAGCCCACTGTATACTGCTTTTAAACATAAATTCACGAAAATTAAAAAAAACCGAATTTTAGAGCTAGATGCATCTAGTACCTCCAGATTCATCTGGGTACTGTCGGCTGCCAACGCGACAGATGCCTCTGGGCAGTGTACAGTCCACCACACATAAATACAAGTCAATTACGGTGTGTGTGTGAATCAAACAACCGCTGGTCAATCATACATCACCGTCAAATACCTTATGGTTGCACTGACTTATTGGCTTTTCACTGGAGCGCACTAGCAGACCGTTCAAAGTCTGTAAAGGTGCGAATTCTCAAGTCTGGCTTTGCCGACTTTTTCAATAGAATGGCATTGTCTTTTGGAGGTGGAAATAGCTACGCTCAATCCCCAGAAGTCATCTTTTTAACTTCTCCCCCTTTTTCTTTCAATTTGAGCTTATTTGCTTATATTTTTATTTTTTTGGAAGAGGGGTATGGACTTGGCTTGGATTGGCAGCCTTCTTTTCCACTGACCCTGCCCTTGGACAATCGAATCGCGTGCAATGCTAAAAGCAAGATTTTGAACACAGGTCTACACTCAGATATAGAGCCTCAATCAGAAACAAAACCTTATAGCATTGACGGTAGTGACTTATTCCATTGGATTGTCCAACTGTAGTGCTGGCAGATTAGTCTAGAGGCATGTTGACTGTGGTACGCCAGATACATCTGCCTCAATGTCAGTTTCCAGCACCCAGATTCATCCTGCAGTATCCAGACAGTCTACAATTAGTAATACCCACATGAATAGGAAAAAACTATCTAAATGCATGTATAAAACTTTTAAAAGAAACGGAAAATGAAACAAATGATGTAAATCTTTTTGTTATTTTCTCCCTTTTTTGTTTTTTTTGTTTTTTGTTTTTTTTTTGTTCAACAAAATGCATGGCCTATTCAGGTGGTGGGGAAACCCCGATTTGTTTCCTAAGGTTTTCAAATTTAGCAGTGTCGAGGGCCTTAGTGAACAAATCTGCAAGTTGTAGATCAGTCTGTATGTGCTCCAGATTGATAAGCTTTTGTTCCACCAATTCCCTGATGAAGTGGTGTCTGATATCGATGTGCTTTGTTCTGGAGTGTTGAACTGGGTTTTTCGAAATGTTGATAGCACCGTGTTGTCACAAAATATAGTGGCTTGATCGACCGAGATCCCGTGAGTCGCTTCTAACATCTGTTTCATCCAAAGGAGTTGAGTGCAGCAACTCCCAGAAGCTATATATTCTGCTTCGGCTGTGGACAGGGATACGGAATTCTGCTTTCTACTCAGCCACGCCACCAGATTGTTTCCAATATAGAAACAACCACCGGATGTGCTTTTCCGGTCATCAACATTACCAGCCCAATCGGCATCCGAGTAACCTGCAAGATGGGCAGTGGTGTCTCGAGTATAACAAATACCATAGTTGTACGTACCACTTACATACCGGATGATCCTTTTGACTGCAGCCAGATGCGACTCCTTAGGGTTCGCTTGATATCCGGGCGATACACCTCTGTTGAAGGATATGTCCGGCCCGCTAGCTGAGGTATAGCAACCGCCAATCATGCTTCTATAGAGGGATTCATCAACCTCTTTGCGGTGTCATCCTTTGAGAGTTTCGTGGTTGCCATGGGAGTTCTTATGGGCTTTGCGTCTTGAAGCCCGAATTTCTTCACCAGGTTCTTGGCGTATTTTTCTTGCGAGATGAAGATGCCGGATGCATCCTGCTTCACCTGCAAACCAAGAAAGAAAGTCAGTTCACCAACCATACTCATTTCAAATTCTCTTTTCATAGCATTCACAAATTCATCAATTTTGGACTGTGAAGTAGAGCCAAATACTATATCATCAACATATATTTGGGCAACGATTAGTCCAGATTTTAAATGCTTAATAAAAAGAGTTTTATCAGTTCCTCCCCTTTTGTATCCTTTGCTGAGCAAAAAGGACGTGAGCCTCTCATACCAAGCTCGTGGAGCTTGCTTCAGACCGTATAGAGCCCTTTTAAGCCTATATACATAGTCTGGATGGAATGGATCTTTGAACCCTTGTGGCTGTTCCACAAAGGCTTCTTCGTTCAACACACCATTCAGGAAGGCGCTTTTGACATCCATTTGATATAATCTGAAGTTGACGTAGCACGAGACAGCTAACAGCAACCTAATGGATTCAAGACGAGCTACGGGAGCAAATGTCTCCTCGAAGTCTAAGCCTTCAATTTGTGTGTAAACTTGTGCGACTAGCCTGGCTTTGTTTCGCACAATGATGCCAGATTCATCTGACTTGTTTCTAAAGATCCATTTTGTACCAATCACATTCCCTTCTTTCGGACGTGGGACCAATTCCCAAACATCATTTCTCTCGAATTGGTTCAACTCTTCTTGCATGGCTTGAACCCAATTCTCATCATTCAATGCTTCTTTCACATTCTTTGGCTCAATTTGTGAGAGATAGCACATGTTTCCCAAGTAGAAACACATGTTGCCTAGTTCAAAGAAGAAACTTTCTTGAGTTACCATCCTTCGTAAGGATTAGTGAGGATGTTGTCCAAAGGATGTGCCTTTTGGACTCTCGACGATGGTTTCTTTGCGGTTCTAGGTCATTGCTCGTCCCGCAGCTGCGGATGTGTCCTGGTTCTCGACCGCTCGGTGTCGATTCATCACCTGCGGTCATACGTGTTGTTTTGCATTTCGCCGGATATCGATTTTCACCGCTTGTCGGATACAACCAAATTGCTTTGTCCGATCATGTGGAAATGTCGCTGGGTCGATTCATCTCGCACGCAAATGAGAATTTCCATCGTTAGTATCATCAACCTTCACATTTATGGACTCAACAATGCTTTGAGTTCTAAGATTAAAGACTTCGATATGCCCTACTATTCTGCGAATAGCCCAAAACACACCATCATCGATTTTGAGTCAAATTTCCCGAGATGTTCCTATCTTTCAAGATGTGACATTGACTTCCAAATACATGAAAGTAGTCAATCCTAGGTTTTCTACCCTTCCAAATTTCATAGGGGTTTGTTTAGTGCGGTTCTAAGGACGACTCGATTGATGATATAGCAAGTGTTAATGGCTTCAGCCCAAAAACGAGTGGACATTTGTTTGCTATTTAGCATAACACGAGCCATCTCTTGCAAGGTCCTGTTTCTTCTTTCCACAACTCCATTTTGTTGTGGAGTTTTTGGTGCGGAAAACTCTTGACTTATCCCATATTGGGCACAAAAGTCAAGAAAATCGAGTTCTCAAATTCCCTTCCATGATCGCTTCGATCCTCTTGATTCTCAATTGCTCATCATACTTTTCGCTTTCTCAATTTCAAATAAAATAGAGAAACTATCAAAGACATCGATTTTTAGCGAATAAACATGACCTGCATATCTCGAAAAGTCATCGACACATACATAGATGTATCTCTTACCTCCTATACTTTCCTTTTGAATGGGATCCATCAAATCCATATGGATGAGTTCGAGTATATGAGAAGAGACAAGTGACTTACCTGGTTTGTGTTGGCTTCGAATTTGCTTACCCTTTAGACAATCGCCACAGACTCCATCTGGAATAGTCTTCAGATTGGGTAGTCCTTTGACCGCTTGGGTTTTTGCCAACTTCACGAGATCATGGTAGTTTAAGTGGCCCAACCGATGATACCACAATTCTTCGGCTCTGAAGGTAGCCGAATTACGCATAACAGTGATTGTCTAGTGTATAACACTTATCCTTTGATCGGATTCCCTTGAAAATGACGCTTTCCAAAGGGTTGGAATTCCTGTTACAACTCAACACCTTGCAATAGTCTTTAGAAAACATAACAAGAAGGTTTTCATCGCACAACTGGCCTACACTGATCAAATTTGCTTTCAGACCAGTCACAAATAGTACATCAGTTAATGTAGGTAAACCTTCAATATTGATGATACCTGATCCAGCAATCTTACCCTTTTGGCCATCACCAAAAGTAACAACACCTGTTTCGCCTTTCACAAAATTTGATAGCAATGAGAGGTCACTGTCATGTGCTGGAACAACCACTATCAAAGTACCAAGTGTTAGGAGTCAATGCACTAAAAGACAATTGAACAACATATGCATTTGCCCTAGTCTTTTTAGGACGATAATGTCTCGAAAGACCTTGATGAGCTACAGGTCGTCTCTTATGAGTATTAATAAGACTCAAATACTCATGGCAGATAAAAACATCATGTCCAAGTTTGGAAATGTAAATTACACGTTACTGTCGCAGATGCATCTCGTCGCCCAGATGAGACTGGTTCGCTCGCTTACGATTCTCGACGGGGCCCTAACACTCAATCGGAGGCTTGACATTGTGAATCGGTGCGCTTCGGCACGAACGAGCGTCGCCGATGCCTCCTGTGGGCGGCTGGTGGTCGCAGATGCGTCTGGGTGAAGTCCACTTCGAAGTTCGGGTTTTGTTCCGTTTCCTTCACAAATGTAGGGACTTGGTGGACCTTTACCTTTACCTTCATAGCCAAGGCCATTTTTGTTCTTTGGCTGGTCTTCCATAACTCGTAATTTCATCAAGGCGGGCTGTTCCGAGTACCAAATCCTTGATTTTGTCATGAGCTTTAGCAAGTTCATCACTCAATCTGCTTATTTCAGCTTTTTCAGGATGTTCAGGTGCAGATACATCTGGATCATCCTCTCTGGATTCGATTGCTATACCAGCAGATGGATCCTCTCTTACGCTATCTGAGTCGTCTTTTCAGATCTTCAGTTATTCCAGATTCATCCGGTGGTACTGCGATGAGACAAGGTCATAGAATCGCATGCGGATGAGTGTAAAGCGGTGAGGGTAGTTACACGATTATCGACGAGTTTTCGTCAGATCGGGTCCAGTCGTCGACTCGGCGTCGCTCCATGTGATGTTCATTGCCTTCTTGCCTTTCTTTTTCGGTGTGTTAACACACTCGAGGCGATATGTCCATATCCTTCGCATTCTCTCGCATTGAATGCGGGTTATACCTTTCCTTCAAACGAATTTGAAGAATTGAATTCTTCTTTGCATTGAAGGTACTCTTCCTTTGTTGTTGGCGCTGATTTTTCCCTTGAGATTTTGGGTTCTTACCTGTTCTTTGGCCTTTGAGAAATCTTTTGAATTGTTTCGTGAGGAGAGCCGTATTTTCGTCCTCATCGTAATCTCCAGATCCATCCGCTCGTCATTGTTAGTCTTAAATGCAATTGCCAGTTTCTTAAAATTTCTACGTCGGCCCAGATGCAACTCGAAGGTCATAAGATTACCAACAAGTTCGTCAACTCTCATAGATGAGAGATCCTTGCTTTCTTCAATTGCGGTTACCTTTGCTTCAAAGCGATCAGGTAGAGATCGGAGTATTTTCTTCACGATCTGTACCTCAGTGAATCCTTGACCGAGGGATTCGGCTGAATTTGTGAGGTCACTTAGCCTTGCATAAAAGCTTCTAAAGTCCTCATTCTCATCCATGATGAGAACTTCAAATTCATGAGTAATCATCTGCAATCTAGATGATTTAACAGCAGAGGTGCCTTCATTAGCAATCTTCAGGGCATCCCACGCTTCCTTAGCCGTCCTCAACGAGGAGATTAGCTTGAATTGATCTACATCCACCTGCGAAACAATAGCATTAAGAGCTTTAGAATTAAAAGAAGCGGCAGTGCGTTCTGTATCAGTATAAGTGCTCCTAGGTTTAGCAGTGGTCACATCACCAACAAAGGACAAGGTGCAAGTGTATCCATCAAGGGTGGTAGTCCAACAACGCTCATTAATGGATTGAATAAAAATTTCCATCCTAATTTTCCAATAAGGATAGTTAGATCCATTGAGAATAGGGGGTCTAAGACTATTAGACGACTCCATTTAGACAACTGCATCTCACTTTGTAAAAGTGAACCCGCTCTGATACAAATTGAAAGTTTATAGTTGTCTAAGCTATCTGATTTAAGTGATCAGATACGTCTGTGTTATGTCCCGTTACTCAGATTCGACTCGTAACAGTTTACTGTTTAATGTAAGATGCGTCAGTAAATCGGCGTATCCTAGATGCGTCATTATGCCGATGCGCCTGGATCGCAATTGCGAAATAACGAGAATGCAGAAAAATAAACAGTAAAAACACAGGAATTTTAACGTGGAAACCCAAACGGGAAAAAACCACGTGTTCGTCGCCTACGAGCAAAACCTACCAACCACGTCCAATCAGTTTAAAACTTTACAAAGGAAATCAAATGCAATAATTACGCATAATTAATTGCAACATCTAAGAAATAAATGAAAGAACTCCCTGTTCGATCTTCCTTAGCATGTAATGCGAGCAGACATCCCGTCTCTCTTCAGTGATTCCTTGTAACCGCGTTCCATAGCGAATCTACACCTCCCGTGTTGATCTCTTCAAGTTGTGGGCAGATCTATTGGTTGGAGGACTCCCTCCCGGAGATTTAAACCAAGATCAATTAATAATCAAGGTTGGTGTGCATGGGATTGATCAATTGATGATCGAAAAGGCCATGCACGGGATGGGAGAAGGACACGTTTCTCTAGGTTGATGGGGGACGAAATTAATGCTCCAAACGTCTCGGCGTGTTCCTTCAATTGTTGGTGTTTTAATACAACTTGTCTTACTTGTTGGCCAAGTCTCCAAGTTACCATAAACCACCAAATCCTACAAGGAATAAGATTACCATTAATTGTAGGATAAATCAAATAAGGTACTAATCAAATATGGAAAAAAGATCTTACCTTATCATGTATCAAAATAATATGGAAAGTATCTTACCAAATCATATGATACGTCGAACGTGGACACAGAAGCCATCCTAGACGTGTGCTAGGGTTCGTGTCCCACTTGGACTCTCACTTATTTAATTAAAATAAGGAATTATCACATGTGCTAATTTAAACCAAGATAAACTAAAAATACAATGTGATAATAAGTCCATAAAAATCCACAATAATTAAATTAATTAAACACATAATTTAACTAACTTAATTATTAATGTGGAAAAATAAAAATGCCAATTACTAACTTAATTTTCTATACGAAAATAAAGCTAACATGGACCAATCAAATTTTACATGTGGGGCCGCCATATCATTTCAGAATCAGTAAAAAGCATCCCCATGTGGGGAGAATAATATCTCCCCACCTGGGGAGGACATCATTTTTGAACTCATGTCATTGTCAAAAGTCATAGAGGTTACCTTTCGGTGAATCGACTATCTCTAGTAAAGTTCCATTACAAGTTGTTTATTCCGATGTCTGGTTGCCTCCTAATGAGGTAATTTACCTGATGAGGTAATTTAGATAGAGAAAGTACATAGAGAGAGAAAGTCGGAGATGGAGAAATGGAGAAATTAAATGTTGATCCAGATTATCTAGGTGGTAATCTTCATAGAGAAAGTGTATAGATAGAGAAAGTCAGAGATCGAGAAAGGGAGAAGTTGAATGTTGGTTGAGATTACCTATGGCGGTTATCTGGAGAGAAAAAGTACGTAGAGAGAGAAAGTCAAAAATGGAGGAAAGGAAAAGTTAAAAGTTGAGCGAGATTACTTGTGGTGGTAATTTGGAGGGAGAAAATGTATTTATTTTATTTTATTAGAGTGACATTGTTGTAAATTTAATTGTTTATTTTATTAGTTTGATATTATTGTAAATTTGAGACTTTCTTATTAGAGTGGCGGTGTTATAAATTTGTGATTTTTAAATTCTATATTGGTCTTATTGTGTAAAAATTGAGTTAGTGGTTAAAAAAGAAATGTGCATGATTTAGCGGGCAAGTTTTCCCCATAGGTGTAGTTATTGGTCAAATACCCTAATTTTATTGAGATAAGTTGTATTGAAAATGATGAGAGAAAAATAAGGGGGCGTTCCATTTATTTTGTATTTTCTGTTTTTGTTTTCGAAAACATTTTGGTGTTTTCTTTTTCAATTGTTGTTTTAAGAAAATTGAAAATGTGTTTGGTTTGTTATTTTGAAAAATTATTTTTGAGAAGAGAAAATAGAAAACGTGCTGGTTTATAGTTTTAGAAAAATACAACTTGGTATAATAAAAATTACAAAAAGGTTCCCAAACTTTTCAACATGTCAAAAGAGGTCCCACCTTCATCGACCCTACCCCCATCCCTTATCGTTTCCTTCATGGTGCAATTTCCCACGACTGATGCAACCACCTTCGGAACCACTTGCGAAGGTGGTTCTCCACCTTCGCAGAGGTGGTTCTCCACCTGCGAGGGTGGAGCACCACCTTGCAAAGGTCGTTCTCCACCTTAGAACCACCGTCGTGACCACCAGATCCGGTGATCAAACCACCTGATCTGGTGGTTTGACCACCAAATCTGGTGGTTTCACTTTTCTGGATGTGATCGGCGGTGGTGGGGGACCGAAATGTACAAAAAATAAAATTTGGGACTCAAATGCAATAAATGTAAAGTTAAAAATCTGAAAACACATTTTCCTTGTTTTCGACATTTAACATACAAAACGCTGAAAATATTAAAAAGTCATTTTCGTGTTTTCTATACAAATCTTGAAAACGATTTCGAAAATATATGTTCCAAAACAACGAATAGAACGCATTTTCATCGTTTTCGAAAATTGAAAACAGAAAACAAGCTGAAAACGCCAAACAAAATAGGTCCTAACTTTTTGTTTGAAGTTTTACTGAACAACAACAATCTTTTTTATTTTTTAAATATTAATTTGGTAAACTTTAGTCATAATGTATTATTATTATTATTATTATTATTATTATTATTATTATTATTATTATTTTACGATAACCCTTTTTTTATAGTTGGGAACAAATGCGTTGGGGGGATCAAGCTCCAGTCACACAGTCGGAACGTGAGCGTCTTACCACTGCGCCAAGCATTCATTCCTTTTACATTGTAAAAGTACGTATGAAATGAAAAATCGAACAAATGACACAGTGGTAATAACGCTCGCATTCCAAACCGAGGACCGATTCCTACCCCCCACCACTAAAATCTCCCCCTCCCCGATTACCACCCAGTCAGAAAAAAAAGAAAAAGAAATAAAGTATGAAATGAAGTGTTCGCTTTATATATAGATAAGTACTGATACACACAGATATATATACACGTATATCACCAAAATCTAGTACAGCTGCTCCAGTTCATTCATTCGCCAATTTATGTCTCTCTTCTTCCTCCCTTGCCAACGAAAACAATCAGATCAACAGGGTACTTCCAATCAAGCAAACCGTAATATAAAATGAATTAGTCAGTTTTAGATTACATAGGCTGTGTTGTGTGTGCACTCACATACGAACTATTTGCGATGAAATTCCACTAATGACAAATATTAGTAATTTCTGTCAATCTGCACTTTCTTCTTTTTTTAAATATAAGTTTGTCAATTTCTCTCATCAAAGAATCAATTATATCCATCCAATTACCACAGGAGTCTGAATTCTCAAATTCTCATCCGTTTCACTCGCGTCGCTAGGATTTACGTTGGGGGTGGGGAGAGGAGATGGTAAAGTGTGAGAAATTTTGCTTACATGACACAATGTACCTACTAAAATAGGTCCCGGCAGATTTTCGGGACACATAATCATCAGTTACGATCCGGTACGGCGGTACCCACTATGGGTATGGTATCCACCATCAGGGAGCAATTATGTATTATTCATCTAACTTAATGTAGATACCAAAAAAAAATTTAAAAAAAAAATTTTGATGTGATGATTTGGGGCCACGTGGTAGCGCCACGTGCCCACTGTGGGTACCATACAGTACCCACTGTGGGCACCTGATCAAATCCGACAGAATCTATATATTAATAAAGAGAGGCACATCTATATATATATATATAAAAGCAAGGGTTTTTCCCGCCTTTGCACATATTTTTCTTAATTTTTTAATTCATTTTTTTATTCCAACTCATCAAGTTTTCCCTTTAATGCACTTAATTAAGTTTTTAATTCATTACTAGTTTTTTTCACCCGTGCGTTGCACGGGAGACTAATGTATCAATAATTTTAGGATTGGATATACATTAATACTATATTAATAGTACCACCAAAATAATAAATCAAGTACTCGTGAGCTCACAAAACTTCTAAATTAATACAAGTTATGAGAGAATTTTAGAAAAAATTCAGCAGAGTTTCCCTTATATATCGTACAAATCGTATCTGTAAAATATGCAAAGAACAAATATCCAACAACAAAAACACTTGATTTACAATTGTCCGCAACAACGCACATAATAGAAAAACAACACCATCAATACCAGAATTGAGTCAGTTAAATCTAAATCTCAACGCTAACTTTCCCCAAGAATATTAACTTCATGTTAATTGTCAAATGCATCGTAATATGATAATAACATACATTCTTATTTCGAACTTCAAATATACCTAAATGCTCATGGCCTTATATGACAAACCCGTAAAAATATGAAGATATAGTATCAAAAGTCAGACATAATCAATCTAACTTGCTCTTGATGGTGGAATTTCCAATAATGAAGCAGGCCTACTTATCATAATCCCAGCTCATCTAAACTTTCGTAGAGCCAATGATTTTTTCTTTAATATTATTCTATATTCTATTATATGCAACTACAATTTTTGAGAGGTATTACTTATATCCCCGTGCGATGCACGATACTGATAATGAATGTGTGAATAATAAATTTTTAAAATCTAATTATGAAATATAATTAACATACAGATATAATATATAAATGATAATATAACAAGTACAGACTCCAATACCCTATTCTTGTCCCCGCTTGGAAATACTTATCCTCAACCCCACCACATCCTCATTTAATTGAGGCTGACTGAAGATGATATAAGAATTGCAACAGGATGGAGACTCCTATTCCTTGTTCCCGTCCTGTTAGAAACTTCTCATTCCCGTCCACGTTCCATAGTGATCGTTTAATTGGATACTTTGACTGTTAGCAGTAACCCCTGTGCGCGGCACGGGGAGACATATCTATTAATACATGGTTCCAATAAATATAAATAGAATAACATTAACAGTGTTAAAAATGATTACAAAAAAGTCACCACAATCTAGAACATTACACGATTTAGATAACACAAATTCAAATTTTGTAACAATTTTGACAAAGTTTCACTTGTATTTCGAATAATTTCATCCTGTAAATATCCAATAATTTAGGTATTTCTTTACTGTTTAGAAATATAATTAATTTTAATTAATTTTTTATTTAATATTTTATCACACAAAAATTAAATTTTGGAAGAAATTTTTAGTTTTAATTAATCTTTACTTTTTAATTAATTTTATAATAATAATAATAATTAATTATATCTAAAATTAATTAAAGGGTCCAATCTTTTTTTTAATTTTAATGTTACACGTTTCTTTCAATTTCTATGCAAAAAATTAAATATTTTAAATTTTGTATCACACCAAATTTTAATCCTTACGAAATTCATAATTTTAATTATTTTTTATTTCTTCGCTAATTATTTCTAAAAATAATTAAGGGTTATTTTGATGAAATCCCCAAATATTTCGAGTTTGCAACAATTGCAATTACATCCCATTTTTTTAATGTGGAACCCCCAATTTTTAGATTAAGTGTCATTGTACTCCCTACTGACCGATTCCATTCAATTTAGCGTTAAATTAACTCTTTGTAATTTTCTGTACTAAAGTTTGGAGGTAAAACTTGAAACAATATTTTATTTCACAATTTGAAATCTTTTTAAACTTCACAAATTTTAACATTAATGTACAATTTAGCTCTAAATCTTGTTCAACATTACAATTTTAACTTTATTTTACAATTTAGTCCTAAATTTTTTTTCATTTACAATTTCAAGATTTTTTTGAAAAATTGGTAGAGATGGTCCATAAATTTTGTGATTGCTAAGAAATTGGTACGAAATGAAAAAAAGGTAGCACTGTATTAATTTCGTTGAATTAATTAATTGATACTAACTTTATTTGGTCTGCAACTAATTATATTGAATTTATTTGAAACCTATTAAATAATTTTTATCGATAGTTTTCAACAGAATAACATTTCTTCATATTAATATCTAACTTCTCAAGCTTTTCCTTAGCATTCGAGATGTGTATATTTCAATTTTTACTAACAATTAATAATTAATATAATTATTTTATCTCTATAAAATTTTAGTGGAAATTTATCATTATAAAACCTATACTGAATATAAAGAAATAATAAAATAAGATAACAAAAATTACAATTAAAAATTAAAAACCCTGAATATGACAGCGATTTCGTCGCCGAGCAAACAGAGGAAAGCCTCTGGGCTTGAGATTGCTTGTCATACCAACAGATCAAGGGGTTTTCCTTCAGATGGGCTTTCCTTCGAATTTGCTGATCAGCAATCAGCTAATTGTACCATCGGTGATTAATTTGGTTGTACCAGGCAATGGTACAATCAGTAGGTTGTCGTCTGCCGACGACTTCGCCTATAGGCAACAAAGTCAGGGAAAAACTACCCGGATTATCGCTGGTAGGGTAGGTGTTGTTGGATTTGGTTAGAGGTTGGGTTTGGTGCGGCAGATGCGGGGTTGTGGTTTTTATTTATTTTTTATTTTTTTAAGTTTGTTTTAATTATATTTAATTATTTTTCTATATTCAGATTATTTTTTATAGTGATTTATTCCCTACTGAAATTTTATAGATTATATTTACTATTAACTGTTGGTTGAAATTAAAATATGCATGTGGTTAATTCTAAATATTTTGTTTGAAAAATTATGATATTAATGCGATCAGATTCTATTATGTTGAAAATGGTCGATAAAAATTATTTAATAGGTGTCAAATAAATACGATAAAATTAATTATAGACCAAATGAATTAATATCAAATTAATTAATTTGATGAAATCATGCTACTTTTTTTTTTATTTCGTATCAATTTCGCAGCAATCGTACAATTTATGGGCCATTTCCACCAATCTTCCAAAAATAATGTTGAAATTGTGAAATTAAAAAATTAGGACTAAATTGAAAGTTAGAATTGTGAAGTTTAAAAAGATTTAGGACTAAATTGTACAATGTTAAACTTTGTGAAGTTTAAAAAGATTTAAAATTGTGAAATAAAAATTAACAAATTATTAATGCAAAAATTTCCATTAATAATTTAAAAGAGTGTGTTTACTGAACTTAGTGACATAAAGAATTAATGATAAAATAATATATAGGAATGTAGAGGAAAATGATGAGTTAAAAATAAAAAATTTAAAAAATGAAGGATCCAAATTAATGATAAAAAACATGTATGGAGGAATCTAGAGGAAAATATAATGAATAAAGAAATCAAAAAATTAAAAAAGGAAAGGTGCAAAGGCGGGAAAAGAGTCTCTTTTTATATATATATAGATTTAATTACCTTATTTCATCATTATCCTTAAATGGCCATAATTATTCTACCATAATAATTATCTATATTCTATAATTCTATATCTATATTCTATATCCATATCCATAAAAAAATTATTTATATTGTTTTTATTTATTCTTAATTCTCATAACTCATTTTTAGGGGTTAATAAATATTGATTAATCAAAAAATAGATTTTGCTCGATTTGTCTCAATCCTTAAGACTGATTAAAAAATTATTTATATTCACATTTTTTATTTATTCTATTTTTTTATTAAATTAAATTAAATTAAATATTAATAAATATATATAAAAGCAAGGTTTTTTCCCACCTTCGCAAACATTTTTTTTCATTTTTTATTTTTTTTTAATTCCAACTCATCAAGTTTTCCCTCCAATACACTAAATTAACTTTTTAATTCATTTTTTAATTATTGAATTGCCTTATTTTATCCTTATCTTTAAATTAGCTTATTTTATCATTATCTTTAAATAATCATTATAATTAACCTACCATAATAATTATCTATATTCTATAATTCTATATCTATATCTATAAAAAAATGATTTATATTCACGTTTTTTATTTATTCTTAATTCTTAAAACTCATTTTTAGAGGTCAATAAATATTGATTAATCAAAAAATAGATTTTGCTCGATTTGCCTCAATCCTTAAGTGGGACCGGATTAAAAAATTATTTATATTAATATTTGGTATTTATTCTGAATTTTTTATTAAATTAAATTAAATATTAATAATTAATTGATAAAATTTCCCCCTTGAGACGTTTTTTATTTGATTTAATTCGTTTTTTCCTAAATTATAATCCCAATAATTTGTCAGTCAGTATTTTCCCAAGAATTCTATTAATTGCATAATCTATATCTATATATTTTATTGTTAATTAGTAGTATATCGATTTGGTTCATTGTTTCCCTGATTGGGATGGTTTTTTAACTCTATATAATCATTTTTAAATATTAATCAACTTAATTAACTTTTTAATTCATTTTTAATCGTTTAATTACCTTATTTTATCCTTATCTTTAAATTAGCTTATTTTATCATTATCTTTAAATAACCATAATTATCCTACCATAATAATTATTTATACTCGATAATTCTATATCTATATCTAACAAAAAATTATTTATATTCATGTTTTTTATTTATTCTTAATTCTTAAAACTCATTTTTAAAGGTCAATAATTATTGATTAATCAAAAAATAGATTTTGCTCGATTTGCCTCAATCCTTAAGTGGGACCGGATTAAAAAATTATTTATATTCACATTTGTTGTTTATTCTGAATTTTTATTAAATTAAATTAAATTAAATATTAATAATTAATTGATAAAATTTCCCCCTTGAGATTTTTTTATTTGATTTAATTCTTTTTTCCTAAATTGCAATCCCAATAATTTGTCAATCAATATTTTCCCAAGAATTCTATTAATTGCATAATCTATATCTATATATTTTATTGTTAATTATTAGTATATATGGATTTGGTTCATTGTTTCCATAATTGGGATGGTTTTTTAACTCTACATAATCGTCTTTAAATGTTAATTAATTAATAAATTAATAATAACCATGGATCAAATCTAGTCCGTATGGACCGTATCCCATCTTGCATCCAAATCTCGCTCGTAACTCTCGAACTTTATCATCATCTAACGCAAATCAGTTTGGATCCGTAATACGCGCAAATCTCTCAAATTCCATTTAATCACAGAATCGGCTTCCCTAATTACTGGGCCAATTTCTCTACCAAGAAAGAAATGTCGCCTTCCTTCTCTCCAGACAGCGAACGATTGTGTGATGGATACTACTGATGCCGGTGTCTTCTCGCCGGAAAGAGTTTCGATCGCCGACATGTTGTGCTTCAAAACGGTAATAATAGTTCTTCTAATTCATTTTCTTTTCAACACAAATCGCACCCAAATCCGTTGTCTTATTCTTCTAATTTCAACTCTTTTTTTTTTTGCTGAATTCCACTGCCGATCGGCAGCAACGTCCTCGATTTTGAACTCCGTTCCTGCCTCCATCCATTGCAATAAAAATGTTGCTGCCTATTGTGCCATTCAATGCACAGGTATGTCAAGCTATTATCGTTCACAAGCATGTTGTGCATGCTATAACATAGATTTCCTTACTAATTTCCTTACTGGAATCGTTGGTTTGTGATCTGTAAGTTCAATTTATCTATCTTTGGAGATTTGTGGGTTCCCTATTTTCCTTGTCTTGAGATATATGCCATAAAAATTTTGATTGTAGACAGCGTTTATTAGCATCTGAAAGTTCATCTCTTGGGTGCTTTTTAGTCAAGAGCGCTTAACCAAACATGCTTGCTACTTAAAATTGAGTCAAATGACAACATTTCTTTTGTAAATTCATTCTTTAGAACGAGTTGGTGAGTAATTAGATTTCCGAGTTAACTGCTTTATTGCTTCTGGTGTTGATTCGACGAGGTCTTGGAAAATTGTGATGTCGTGCCAGAGTTGCTCATATATACAAGTGAATTCGGCATTAAAGTGCATTTTTTAAGAACCTTTCTCAAATTTATTTTGTAGTTGAATAATCATATATATCGTCCTGCCTGATCTGGAGAGCACAACCCCTTTTTTCCCTTCTTTTATGCATGTATTTCTTTTTGAACTTCGAATTAAATATTAAACTCTTCAATTATTATACAAGATGCGTCATGTTTTCCTTTGTTAATTAATTGAACATTGTATTCACTTGATACGTCAACACATTTGAATCATGTGTTACAGAGAACTTGTATGAATGTGGTTTAGCATGTCTATCATGCTAGGAAGGTGTGTGTCAAACCTATTTTTTATATTTTCTTATTCAAAATGTGAAATAATGATGGCCTGGTAGAGTCACAGTTAGGTCATTATCCTCCTATCAAAATTTAATCTACGATTTGTTGAACGAGGTAATTGATGATACTATGATCTATTATATAAACTTGATAATGTTAATCTTGTGCATGTATTTTGCTGTTGGAAGTGCTGATTCTTTAGTCAGCCGATGGGATATCAAAGAGAAGTTTAAGTATTCGCACACAACCAATTTTGTCTAACTATCTAACTGATCGAATGTTCGCAACCGTTGTTTGACTTTTTCTTTTCCCCAATTCTTCCTTTTTTTTTTCATATAGGACTATTTGCATATACAACATGCTTTCTTTTTTATTGAATGCTGAAGTATTGGCATGATCTGCTGTAGTTTAGACTTCAGGTTTGAGTAAAACTTATGAATTGCAAAATATATGGGGAAAGCAGTGGCTCATCGTGTTTTTTCTGTATGCACTATTTTTTGTTATCTTTAGTTAAATAGACTTCTTGAGTCTTGCTTTAATTGATTTCTGATAATTTAGCGGGCAGAGAATTAGCTGAGGAAGTGAAGGTTCCACCGGCTGTGTCATTGTTGTGGAACTCCAACCAATTTGATATTGGACCAGAGCATTGGGCCAGGTGGAGATTGAAACAAATCAGACTATTCGCAAGATCCAGACGATTATGGTTTCTGAACAGAGACGAAAAAAGTAGTTGATTATCTTAAGAGATTAATGGAAATTAATCTTGGTGTGGATGTAAAAAAGTTGTGATATTTAGCCATGTTTATGAACCTTTTAAATTTGTTTCATTATCAGTAGATTTAAAGTTGATGAACATTGCTCTAGATAGCGATATATGTGCGTTATTGATTTTTATAGTCCTTGACTTCTTTTATTAATTTATTTTGAAAATTCACAATACCTGTTGTGAGCGTTTGGGTTTATCTTTTGTTTTTTTATTATTTATTTATTTATTTATTAATTATTTTTTTTGTTGAAGTTCTGGAATTGAGGGTCAAAATGTTTTACATGGTGTATCTCTTCCTTTCCATGGTTGTATTGAATGTATAGAAACATAGACATATCAAGATAAGCCGTTCTTATCCATTTGACACTTTTTACTTTAGAATTTAAGGCTGCGACTTTTTTAAAACTAGTTTCGATTGTCCAATCATTATGGACTAAGAAACTTTGGTGTTTTGATCATGAATATTTTCCTTATCATTTGCGTACTTTGTTTATAATTAAATATAAAATCACTTACAGCAATTTATCATATGCGTTTTCAGTTCTTAACCCATTGTGTTTGGTAATTATTTTGAAAAAGTAAGAAACATGTTTACGAATAACATAAGTAATAGAAATATGTCTTTTTACAAATAATATTGGTTATAAAATCAATTGTGATAAAATAACTACCTTACTATTCATATACATATTATTCAATGACAAAAGGAAAATAATTGATGCAGAAGAATGGCAAGCAAACCAAATGCCTTATCAAGTCAAGAACAAGGCTCAATCCAAATCGGGTCTTCTGTAGTGAATGGTGATTGCTTAGTGCGACTTCAATGATGGCAAAGATTCATAGAGTCGTTTTATGAGGTCATCGGATATTTGGACTTAATTTTGTGTGCTCATTCAAAATAATTGCTCATTTATGTTCACATTAATTTGCTACTTACCATTATCCCATCAATTTTGAAGCATATCTGTCATGGAGAATAAAAATTAAAGCTTGAAAATGTTTGAATTTAAAGACCCTTTACTGTAAATGTGCTTGAAAAAAAAATTATAAAAAAACTATAAAAATAAAGAAAATAAAAAAATCTTTCTCTTTTCTCTTTTTTAAATTAAATAAAATTTTATGTTTCAGATTTTTCCTTTTTCCCTAATTATTATTATGCTGTAAATACGTGTATTAGTTGTATTTTCTATAATTATATTTTATTATAACTTAGACTGTTAATGTGGAATGAATTTACGAATTCGCTAGAATTTAACACACGCCAACTACTAAAGTTGAAGATGACGTCAAGTCATATTAAATTGGCGAGTTTCTCTTGAATATGTCAATATTCGTTTTTAGGAATAATAATGGTCTGGTTCGATGCGGGTCGGCTAAGACCCACCCCTAGACTAATGAGCTATTGAATTGTCCCAACCCACAAATTCTAGGGATGGGTCAAAGGAAGGGTCGGGTCAGACTTTAGATCCGTTAGTTGCTCCACAAAATAATTTTTTTCTCACCTCAATTTTTTTTAGCAAATGGTAAATGGGATAACAGTGAAACACTTCATCATGGACTTATAATTTATAAATTCAAATATTTTTTGTTTCCAAATGTCCAAATATTTTTGTTTATATTAAACTTTTATAATTTTTAAAAATATAATTATTCGTGGTTAATAGGAGTTGATTTAGGCTAATATATACATGCCAATCTGAACCCATCCCCAAAAAATGTGCGGGTTGAAAAATTCGCCATCGGGTTCTAAATTATATTTTGAACATATATCTTCTCGTGCAACGCACGGGTGAAAATACTAGTTTTTTGAATTTGGTTGGAGCCAATTTTTCCCCCTCATAAAATTTCACTTATATTGGCTATTTTGAATTTTTTGGAGACTACTTTCCCACTCATAAAATAATACAAATATCCTTATTTTATTATTATCCTTAAATAACCATGATTATCCTACCATAATAATTATCTATATTCTATAATTCTATATTGTATATCTATATCTATAAAAAAAATATTTACATTCACCTTTTTTGTTTATTCTTAATCTATATATATATATATATATATATATATATATATATATATATATTAATAAATAGAGGCCGATTTCAGAGAAAATTTTTCTACTCATATTTTAGCTTTCCCGCTCACAACACATTAATTATATTTTACAATAGATATATAGAATATACATTAACATATAGATTATTAATTATTAACCATATATATTAGAAGTTTGATTCTTTCCTTCCTTTCTTTTTTATCTGATATTAAGATAGACTATATATTAGGAATTCGATATCCATCTTATTCTTTTTAGCTTATCATCATGTATGTATTGAAATATTTTACTTATAAATAAAGTAAGCATAAATTATAAATAGACATAGACATAATTTTTTAACAAAAGTTAGACAGAATGCAATTTATTAGATATTTCGCCAAATTCTTTCCTCCTTTCTTGCTAAAATTACTTTTAGAAATAATTAACTATTTTTAGAAATAATAATTTTTTGCGTAAAAAGTTAAGAGCTGAAAATAATTCTATACATAATAAAATTAATTAAAATTAATATTTTTGTTAAGATTTAATTTTTTTGGGATGCAAAATTACCATTCATTAAATTTTGACACAATTTTTTTTTTAAAAAATGTGACATTAAAATTTAAAAATTACACTAGGCACATTAATTTATTTTATAAATAAATAATTATTTTTAAAAATAATAAGCTACAAAATGAAATTTAATTATTATTAGCAATTTTGCCAAAATTTAATTTAAGAAGATACGAAATTATAATTCATTGAATTCTTACATGATAATCAAAAGAAACGTGCAATATGAAAATTAAAAAATAAGATAGAACCTTTTAATTAGTTTCATAAATAATTAATTTTTAAAAAAATAGAAATAGTTAAAAAAATTAACATTAATTAAAATGAGCAATTTTAAGATTTAATTTTAGCTTCATAAAAAAAATATGTAACATCAATTTTTCTAATTATTGGAATATATATATATATATATAAAATATATATCTTTTATATTGGAAGATATCTTTAAAGTTAGATTGCTATAATTCTTAAAATTGAGGTTATTAAGCTAATTTTTTTGGAAATAATTAATTCTTTTTAGAAATAATTAGTTTAAAAATGGAAATTAATTAAAATTATTTATATTGCATTTAATTATTATTAATTATATTACAAACATTTAATTGGACATCGTTTTAATGGACAAAGATTAGTCAAAATTAATTATATTTTTCAAAGGGGTGAAATATAATTAATTTGAAAAAAAAATAATTAAAATTCATGAGATTGCTACAGTTAGCACTATTTTTCCTAAAATTAAAATAATTTTTTTACATTGTAAGATATCTTTTAAATGACAAAATATCTTTAAAATTAGATTTAGATAATTCGTAGAATTGTAGATTTAAAGCTAATTATTTTAGAAATAATTAAATCTTTTTTGAGATAGTTAGATAGAAATTAAAATTAATTCTATGATGATTTAATTGGTTTCAGTTTCATTAGATGGAAATTCACACAGTTGTTTTGGATGAAAACTAATCAAAATTAATTATATTGCTAAAATGGGAATAATAGTATTGTTTAAAAAAATAATTACAAATTAATTATATTACAATCTATTGGCAAGATTTCTCCTAAAAAAGAAAGATATTTCTTAATATCTTTAAAATTAAATTCATATAATTCTCAAAGCTACGGTTATGAAACTAATTACTTTAGACGTAATTAATTTATTTTAGGAATAGTTAGCTTAAGAATGAAAATTAGCTAAAATAAATTATACTACAGTTAATTAATTCATTCAAATGACACGATCATGATGTGGCATGGATGGGAATGAGAATTTTCTGGCAGAGGCAGTGGACGAAGAATAGGAAGTTCCCTCTTATTTAATTTTCACTCGACTTCAATTAAATGAAAATATGGCCGAGACAAAGATAAGGACAAGACCGGTGCATTAGGTCTACCAAGCTGTACTTACTACATTGTCATTTCGATAATATATTTATGTGTTGATTATATTTCATAATAAAATTTTAGAAAATATTATTCATATATTGATTGTCAATATCATATATCACACGGGTGTATAGTTAATATTCCCGAACCTGTATTCGAATATAATAGAATGGAAAATAATTTCAAAAAAAAAACTATAAGCTCAGCAAAAGTTAACGTAGTTTTTTTTGGGTTATTTTAATAATTATAGCATTTAATTTAATTCTATTTTATTTTGCATTTATACTATGACAATCTCTATCACAAATTATTATCCCATTTAATACAAGAGAAATTTTATCAAAATTTTTATAGAATTACTTCACTATTATATTAATTAAGTTTAGTGCTCTAACCAATATTCAATTTATATTTTTTTTTGTTCTATTTTTATGCTATTAATTAATATTTATCAAAACTTTTATTTTTTATAAATTAAGTTTTGTGTTTTTTGGTACATTTCGCCTTTGATGTTTGCATGATGGATTGGTATGAAATACAAGCGAAATTCTGTCAAAATTTTTATAAAATTATTTTATTGGTTATATTAACTAAGTTTATTGTTGTGACTTATTATTTACTTTATTATCATTGAAGTCTTATAGATTGCTTAATGAGATTTGATCTTACTTGTGCTATTGTACGTTACCATGTGTATCGATCATCTATCCATTCCTTACGCATTGTGTGACAAGAAAGCCATGAAGGAAAGATTACAACATGTTGGCCATTGCGCATTCAAGATTGATTTTTTGTATGAATTTTATAGTATGTTTGGTATTATTGTCCAATCTAATTTTGTGGATAGTTAACCAATATTATTATTGTTGGATACGAATGTAAAATTATATTGTTCATGGAGATTTTCGAAATGTTGATCGTTATAAGTTGTACCAATATTCATAGGTTGGAATTGATCGAAATATAAACGAAACTCTATTGAATGTTTTTTTATTTTTTAAAAGTGAATATGCTTTAATTAAATCGTGTGATGTTTTAGATTGTAGTATTATTTTTTGTAATCATTTTCAATACTGATAATTTATATGTATTAATAGGACTAACGTATCATTGTACCCTGCTCCCCGTGCAGCGCACGGGTATTAGTGCTAGTCATAATAGAACACATTGCATATTATAGTTTTACAAATCCGTCATTTATCATTATGTTTGTCGAGAACAAACATTAATGACAAGTACTACTGTAAAAAGAAATAGTGTTAAAATATATAGAAAAATAATGAAAATAAAATAATGTTTCACATGTCAGTAGGCTGCTAATTAATTTTTAATTAATTTTTATTCACTTTAAATTAATTCATTTAAAAATAAAAATAAAAAGTACTTCCCAACATTAACGTTGTCGGGGCACTGCAAAAAAGGGGTTCTCAGTAGGAATCTCTGATTTTTGCAATAAAAAAAAAGAAAAAGAGGAATTATATTAACATTACTATTTTTATTAATCACACCATATTTTATACACACACCAATTAAAAGATGATTTTTATAATAACACCACACTCAATTTTTCTTATTTAACCTTACACTAAAAAAATTAAAATTAAAATATGTGCACCACGCCTTAAAGACAAAATGACCATAACATCCTTAGAAAAGGCACCACATCCAAATCAAAATCTAATTTTAAAGAACACGTTTTGTTTCTCCAAACTATTAATATGATAAAACTCAATTTCCCCAATCATAAAAAGTCATAAACCGTAAGAAAATTCATACCATAAATTGCTTAATAATATTTAGTGGTATTATGAATTGGGTTCCATTCACTCGAAACAATAGTATTTCACCCATCTTCACTTTAGGTACTATTTCTTAAATGGATGAATCCAAATCCTAATGGATGAATGGACACTTGTCATAATTTTTTTTTTTTAACCCATAATTTTTTTAATGGATAATTTTTTTATAATTGATGAAGGAGAATACTTAACTGGTCACATGCGAATTAAATTTTAGTTGCTTTTAGCAATTGACACTAATTAATCCAAACCCTCTACTTTTTGGATTCATCAGAAACTTATCAGTTCAGGGTTTGGATTCATCCATATACGTATTTATTCAGATGTCAATATTGATACTAATTAATCTAAACCCTCAACTGTTTTCCCCCATTTATTCTAAATGGCCAATTAAATTTTTGATATTCAATGCGTCTTTATTCTTATATCAGACCATTTCTGATCATTGCTATACATGTGTTTGAAATTTATAGGTTAGGGTTTGGAGATGCGTGGCGTACTTAACATTAGAAAAAAAAAAGAAAAAGAAAGAAATTAAAGTGGTGGTTATTTATGTCAATTTACTTGTGGTTAATTTGGGAAATATAAATAATGTGGCGTGATAAGTAATTTTTGTGGGCCCCCAAAAAAATTTGTGATTGTCGAGTCCGTACTTAATTAATTCAGTTTCTATTGTTATGCACCATTTTCTTTTCTTTTTCTTTTACCGATACTCAATGGTTAACAAAAGATTCGAATAAAACATGTGATACACATCATTAGAAAGATAAGCTATTAATAAATCTTCGTACTTGTCTCATTAATATTGATATACATTATAATGATAAAATGTGAAACTTTGCCAGCAGTGGTACGGCAATGCTAAATAGGACCACATGTGTCCACATTTCATTGAAAACAATGTATGTTTGGTAAAATTCCCAACTGTTTTGTTACTCGGTCCGTTTTCAAAAGAAAATTGACTTTTTTAGAGAACATGTAGTGGAAGGTACGTTGGTTGTATATTCTATGTTTGTCTTTTTATACTATTTAGCATAGATATTCTATATTTTCAATTTTCATTGTTATTGAACTCTCGTGAATAAAATAAATATTCAAGAGAACCAAAAAACAATCCCACATATATAATGTTGAAGTAAACTATGAACTGATTAAGTAACTCAAAGTGTAGAGTTCACGAGAATCCAAATTCAACAGAAAGAATTTCAGCTATTAGATGAACGAATTATTGAGCATATCACACTTAAAATTCTAATCCATATACTTTCAATGCCGCCATTATTCAAATTTATAACATTGAAAATAGATAAATCTATATCTATATATATAAATAAATTAATGACATGTTCCCGCTCAAATTTGCATTTTTTAGAATCAAAAAATTATTGTTTTACTCACGTTTCCACTCATTCTTTTATTTGCAATAATTATTATTTTATTCATTTCAAAATTGATTCATTATCCCTAAAATCATTTCCATCTCCATCTCCCAAAATCCATCCACATTCACCTCTCTATCTCTCTCTCTCTCATTCGCTCAACCAGGGTAAGATAAGGCAAGAAAATAACTTCATTGTAAGATAAATATGAAAGCTACAAACAAAAAAAAAGTAAAATTAATAAATAAAAAAAAAGGAGAGAAAACCCGGGATGATAAAGCCAATGAACTTAAAATATATACAATATCCATTTTTTTTTTTACTCCACGACAATTTGGTTGAATTTTAGTTAGAAATTAGAGGTTTGTTAGTGATAGTGGATGCGGTCGTGGTACATGAACATAGAGAATTATATAAAGAGTAATATAATAAGGTAAAATGATTGTATTGCCTTTACTCTTTCTTGTACAATTTTATATATAACATTAAGGGTCAAATAAAATTTTCACTTCATATATATCACCTATTATGGCAATCATTATGGATGTATAGCTTTATCGTAGATGATAAATTGATGTGTCAATGGAAGAGAAAACAATTGAAGGGTTTTATAAAAAAAAAAAAATGGGAATCAAACTAAGATCATGCTCAATCCTGCAATACGACAATGTTTGTTGTGTTTTTCTATTTTTTAGAAAAATTTTAATGTTATAGATAACTGTGATTATTTTTGGTTGTTATTATTGATGACAACTATTAATTGTTACAATCAAATTTTTAAATGCTAAAATACTAATATCTATATATCTATCCAATGGCGGAGCTAGCACAAAATTTTACTGGGGCCAAAATATTCTAGCTTGAGATGGTGGAAAGGGGATCATCCCGCTTCTCGGGATTTGAGAGATTTCTTTACCCAATATCATTGAAATAAAAAGTTTACACCAAGTTAAATTTAATAGGATTAAAAATTTCAAACATATCTATTTAAATTAAGCAAATCTAAATATATAACGAAGAGAACAAAATGATATACAATAAATATTTTCATAATTTCAAATTAGTTACCTTAACTATTAACATAAATATAAAACTATTTTCAAATTAAGTACAGAAGCTGTGTAAGACAAAAAATACAAAAAGTTTTCTAAAATTTGTGATACAGTTTTTTCTACATTTCTCGTTATGTCACCCGTGCATTGCACAAGAAGATATATCCAATATCAAATTAAGTTGATAATTTTTTTAACCGCAATACACGTACAACGCCATTGCAATGTATCAGCTCGTGCCCATAGCTCTACTTCTATTAAATTCTGCTATCGCAGTAGGGTTTGTCATTTATTGCAACAACATTTTTCATCTAGTAGCTGATGATATTGTGGCGATAAATATCGTTGCAATAGATTGAAAACTCTATGGCGACGACGTCTCCTACAACTACATCCGTCATCGCAATATCTTTGTCTAGAGCAACAATTTTTTTATCGTAATAAAATTTTATCTATTGGAAATAATATTCATGCCCCTACCAAAATAATGGCTATAATTGGTATTTATTATAATTTATTGATTAATTTAATACTTTTATTTTCGCATAATAATAATAATAATAATGATGATATAAATAGAATTCATTTAAAAAAAGACATAAGTAGAATTGAATATTAAATTTAGGCCTTGTTCTATTTGGTGTTAACCAAATCCGCACGCAATTCCGTATACCTCATACTCATTTTCAACCACACACACATTTCCCAAAATAATATTAACCACACATTTTTACACGGAATACCGCGCGGAACAACTAAACCCTCAATCAAACAAGGCCTTATTTATATATTACAAAGGTTGATATAGATTTTGGTAAGAGATTTTAAAATTGATAGAGATTTAGCTGAGATATTTTAGGATTGATCAAAATTTAGGTGAGAGATGAAATAAGGAATGGTGGAAAATGAGAATAAAAAATAAATTATTTAATTCTGAAAAATGTAAATTTGAGTGGAAAAATGACCTTGGTTTATTTATATATAGATTTAAAAAATTAAAATTTTTATTGTAATGTCATAAAAATTATAAAATTTAGGTTCCAATCTTATAAACTATATACAGATAAAAGAACTTAATAAAAGTTATTTAATTTAATTTCGTTAATAATAATCGATCAGAAGAAACCAATTAATGTATAAGACCTGCCCCTAAACCTATGAGCTGTAGAGTCATCCTAACCCGCGAGTTTTACGGATAGTTCAAGAGGGGAGCCGGGCAGACTTTAGGCCTGAGAGTTGATCCACGAAGCAATTTTTTTTTCTCACACCTAATTTTTTCTTTAGCAAATGGTAAACATAATAATGTTGAGATAATTCATCGTGGAGTTATAATTTATGGGTTCAAAGATTTTTCGTTTTCAAATGCCCAAATATTTTTACTTATATTAAACTTTTTAATTTTAAAAATATAATTATAATTGTGGTTAATAAGGGTGGATACATGCCAAGCCGGATTAGTCCCAAATAAATTTGCGATTTGCAAAATCTGTTATCAAATTCTAGATTATATGTTGGACAAATGTCTTCCCTCGCAATGCACACGAAAAAATTCTAGTTCAAATAAGGAGAAGTCAATTTCAAATTGTATAAATTTGTAGTAAAAATAACTAAAAGTTAATTGGATCTATTTAAAAAGTAGAGATAAATTGTTATATAATTCTCATTTAGGGTATGTTTGGCAGAACAACCTGATAGCTGATAAATTAGCTGATAGTTCATAAGCCAACTGAGAGCTGATAGCTTATAGTTGATGGTTGAAAAGTTAGATGATTTAAATATTAGTGTTTAGCAAAATTAGTTGAAAAGCTGGGCTAAGAATACAAAATGACAGAAACGGACATGTTTAAAATAATAATATTTCTTTTTTTACGAAAAGAAAAAGGTAAAAAAAATGGAATAAAAAATAAAAAACTCATGAGCTTATTTGAGCTAGTAAAAGAAGCTTTTCAAATAGGCTATAACTTTTCAAATAATCCTGTCCAACGAAATGGAGCTTATTTGAGTAGGAAGAGCTTACAAGCTTTCCAAATAAACTATAAGCTAGGCTTATTTGGCTACCGAACATGCTTTTAGTGGGGGTTAGATTTGAATACATTATTAAGGACCAAATTATATTAGCTGAAGGCTTTGCGTGGTAGACAAAGCTGATATGCTAACTAATAACTGATAAGTTAGCTCATATAAATAGAATTGTTTGGTATAATTAGCTGAAAAGCTATCCCAGAATTTTTTTAAAAAAAAATGCACAAAAAAGTATGTTTAAAATAATTTTTTAAAAAAGAAAAAGGTTAAAAATGGAATAATAAAAAAACAAAAAGCTAATGGAGCTTATTTGAAAAGCTTGTAAAAAAGGTTTTTCAAATAAGATCCTAACTTTTCAAATAAACTCTTGAACCAGATGAAGCTAATTTGAGTAAAAAGAGTTTATTAGCTTTCCAAATAACCTATAAGCTAGTTTACTTAGTATACCATACATATACAAAGTGAAAAAGTTATAGTTTCTATTACGAACTTAATTGGCCGGAGACAGAGGTTGTTTTATTAGCGCAAAGTGGAAAGCCTGGTAAGCTTGTATTAAAGTTTGAATTGATATCTTTAATTTAACACATGCATTGCGTATTTTCTAAATTTTAAATACTGTCGACATTATTTAAAATAAAAAAAAAAAAGGCAAAACTGAAAGATGACCACCAAATCATTAAAAAAAAAAGGTGGAAGAAGAAGCTTGTTCTTTTATAGTAGTAGGATTACATTTTAATTAAATCCATAGTTTGTATGGCATGAATCTTAAGTTTTCAACATTGAAAATCTATAAATCAAAAATAAATTGTGTCAATCTATATCTATATCTATATCTATATATTAAGAAAAGCAGGGAAAATCTCCTTTTTTTAATTCCAAAAAATAAAATTTCCCTCCAATTCCACATCTATATTTTTTATTTTTAATTAATTCTATCTTGTAATCTTATAATAATAATAATAATAATAATAATAATAATAATAATAATAATAATAATAATAATAATAATCTATATCTATATCTATATATATCTATATAAAATGAGATCATTTTCCCACCAAAAGTTTTATTTTTATGAATTAAAAAAATAAAAATTAATTGTAAAAGGATAATCATAAATTTGCAACTCAATCTTTCCTTCATCTTCTAGAATTCGGACTCTTATATATCTCCTATATAATATGAGGTCATTTTTCCGCGAAAAAGTTTCATTTTTTAAATTTAAAAAAATAAAATTTAATTGTAAAATCACGCTTCGGATAATCACAAATCTGCAACTCAATCTTTCCTTCATCTTCTAAAATTCGAACTCTTATATATCTCTCCGGTGAACGCACAGGAGAAAATAATAATAATAATAATAATAATAATAATAATAATAATAATAATAATAATAGTTTGCAAAAAAATTCCCCAACCTACAGCTCATCCCCACACGGCAAGTGTTGGCAATGGATCAGGTTCGGATCGGATCGGCCTAATCCAAATCCAAATCCAAATCAATCACCCCGATCTAAATCCAAATCCAAATTCATCGGATCAGATCGGATCGAATCGGATCAAGAAAAAAATCCAAATACGATCTATATTACTATAGATTTTTATAAAAAAATGAAAAACAATAAAATTAAAAATAAAAAAATAAAAAAATAAAAAATAAAAAATCAATTCGGATCGGATCGGCCTAATCCAAATCCAAATCCAAATCCGTTTCGGATCGGTCGATTCACGAATTATCGGATCGATAAAAAATTACTTTATTCGGATCGGATATCCATCGAATTTGGATCGGATCGGATTTTTTTCCGGTCATCACTATGGCACACGCGCATGTTTATTCACATCCTTCACTGTCTTTGTCTTCGGAAAACATACGCGCTTGTCTTCCTTTTTCATTTTTCCTTAACTCTCCCTCACCGACACATATTTCCTTCCCTTCTTCCCTTTCCTATGTTCCTTCGAACTCTTCCCTTTCTGAACTTCCTTCAAATCTGATTATACGTCATATACGATTACTGCAAATTTATCCTATAATTATCTTCATCCTCCCAGCCGTGTGATTTAGCCTAATTCATTTACATACCTCGAATCATACACCTAATTATGGGAATAAAATCGGTATTTGATCAGAATTCTGCGGTGTTTAGAATTTTGAAATCCTTCGATTTCAGATCTTTCCAACTCGTCTATATATATGTATGTTTTGTGTTAAATATTCAGTGGTAATCGGAAGAAATTTAGGTATTTCAACACTTAACTCGTATTTTCGTTATTTTTCTTCCCCTAATTATTGAAGATATTCAAGAATTAGCTAATTAGGTAACTCCTTTTTTTTTTTTGGTTGTTAAACAGCAGATTGTATCAATATTACCAAAGCTTTTGCTCGGTTGAAGTTGTTCTCTTTTCATCTGCTCTTAATTCGTCCTTAAATCAGGTAATTCTCTACAATTGAACCTTTTTATAATCTGTTGTTTTCGTTAGTGTATTGATGTAGCCTGTGGTATGGGCTTTAATCTTATATACTTTGAAGAATTAACATGACAGATAATCTGCTGAGTGACGTGATGTGATTTTAATTCTGTTTTGTGATTGGATGCATTTTGTGTTGCTTTAATCTTGGTATGCATTTTAGTTATATATATTAACTCAACATGACAGATAATCTCCTGTGTTGCTGTGTTGCTTTAATCTGCTACGTTTTTTTATTGTTTTAAGTTGCTATCTTTTGCCCCTTTCTATTGCTGTGGTTTGTTAGAGATTTTATTTGTATATCTTTTTATGTTAAACCATCTTTCTTTATAACACACTTAGATTGTCCTCCAGGATAACAACAAATGTATTAGAACAAATTTAGAGGTGATTAATTCATTTTTTTTTTTGAAACGAAACAAACTTTATATTAATAGAAAATTGTATTACGATAGAACATGCTCAGTTGGAGTAGCATGAGATACAGAGTACATATAGTAGGGTCTTGAGACCTAGATACAAAAAGTTGCTCCAATCTCTACAAAGGTCTAGAAAAGATAGTCCCTCAAAGTCTTTAGTGTTGTACACCCAAGCTGCTACCCAAAACTTGATTTTTTCCCACATTCTATCTGAAGTTCAACCTTTTTTTTTCAAAATATCCTTCTATTCCTCTCTAGCCAGACTGTCCAGAGGACTGCCATTGTCGTCGCTTTCCATAATTTAGTTCTTCTCCTGTCTCCCTCCCTCCACTTTGCATGCCCATGGGTGATTAATTCATATTGACAGACTTCCTGGCAGGAAGTATTTAGTCACTCTATGTACACAAGATTTTGACAACAAAACCATAAGCTCATTCAATCAGTATCTACCTTCACCATATATTCAGACTCCTCCATTTCCAACAATTATTTACTTATTGCAAGTTTAAGCAAGCTCTACAATGTACTCAATGGAATGCTGCAACGGAATCAGAATACCAAACCTTGCTAGAGAAAATTGAGTTGATAATATAATGCTCACTTCTTTATGTTCATGAGTTTGATGATGAATTCTGTAAAAATCCACCATCATCGACAGTTTTTAGCCAATAAAGAATAAATAATCTGCCAATCTGTAGCTATTGATATACCCAGAAAATAGAAGTACGAATAGGATGAATAGATGAGTAGCGAGAGTTCTAAAGCTGCTGGAAAATGGCGGAAATGGGGTTACCTTCTAAAACCGACGAGATTCAAAGAACACAATATATATAGGAGGGGAATTTGACTGGTGGTTATAACTTATAAGATCATTGGTTTATTGTTTCTGAACTGTTTATAGATTTGTGTTAGAGAAGGTTATGCCAAGTTAACGAAATGTGAATATAAGAAAATAATTTATGAAGTAATTGTGTACTCTTTTGCTGCCTTACTATGTTTGTGTCCCTTAATTTGATCATTTCAGTTGTAAGACTGATGTTTTTAATCATAAAGCATTAATCAATGAATTAGACTGACTGCCACCTAAACTTGTGATGATAGGCAATATGTACTCTATAGTTGATTCAACTGTTAATGCCATGTATGTTGTCACCAAGGTTGGAATAAAAAACCAATGGTCCAATGGTGCTAGATAGCATTATTATTCAACTATTTCTTTTTTCTTTTTCTTTTGTTAAGAATTTCCAATTTTGGGATTTGAGGAGATGATCTGTGATTTGTTTTTAAAAAGAGAAGGCAATAGTTGAAAATAAACTTACATGAAACCCCTAGCATCTAGCTCTAACTGTTTTAGAATAGAGTCAATTTTTATAACTTTTTTTTATTCAAAATCATGTTTATCGTTGAAGATGGCATGTAAAACTGGCATATGAATCTGAAAGACTAGCTTCTGAGATTCCCAGTTCTCATGGTAGAACAACAGGTACACGTTGGTGCTTTCGTAAATATAGATTCGCCTGACTCCAACAAAACTCAGCCTAACAAGAGGGCAGCTGATCCGCACAGAATGGCAAGACAATCATGCCTATTGGATTTGATCTCAAGCCAGCTGGCTACAAGAATACAACTCCAAATTTCCCCACAAATAAATCAGAAAGTTTATCTTAAGCAAGTTTTAATGGATCATTGTGGTTTATCATTGTAAGTAAGATTATCGAGGCTTTTTGATCCATTACAAGTTATCATCTTACTATTACTTTTGATGGATCATTTTCAATATTTGTGTATTGAGAACCGAACGGTCATTTCCATCTGTTTTTGGAAGTGTTATTATGTTGAAAGAATTTAGAGATTTTTTTTTTTTTTTTTTTTTTTTTGTGGTTCTTAAAAACTAAATGGATTTGGGTAGTGAAACAAAAATTTTTAGATGTTTATACGAGTGGTTTAACAAATATCGATTTGGCTGTGCTTTAAGGGTAAAGAATACCCCAATTCTCAAATGAAAGAGTTAGCCTTGCACAGATCTTTTAATTACTATGACTTTGACAAGGCTCAAGGGGCATTTGTTTTATGGGAATTCCGGTATGTTAAAATAAGAATCCTAAGAGCATCTTTATTTTTAAAGGTTACTTTTCACATTATAAAGAGCATTTTTTAATTTAGAGAGTAAAAGTTTTAATTCACTCCGAAAATTTCTTTATTTTTCTTATATCAAGAAATAATTATTATTATGCTTTATTTTTAATCAATATTTATTATCTTAATTGTCTTTAACCAATAATATTGATTGTGGTTCGGCTTAACCACAACTAGAGCATGGAAATCTATGTCCATTAAATTATAGAGAGTGAGATTTTCTCTCTATCTATTTAAAAATATTAAAATAAACAGTCTATTGGAGTTATATTTTAATGTTTAACTTTTAAGATACAAAGTATTTTGTATTTAAAGAATCTATTGGGGAGATATTCTAAGTGGTCATTCTTTGATGAGAATTTTGTTGAGCAATAATATTAAGAGACTATCAACAAAACACTCTAAGGAAGTTGATTATTAGTCTATAACAAATGCACTGCATGCCTCTATATATGGTAGGAAAGATTGTGATTAAAAATTGAAAATTACATACTATTTATTAATATCGACTTCTCTAATTAGTCAATAGATCCAATATTTAGGAGACGATTTTCCTAAAATTTATTAACTCTGTGAGAAATTATTATGAAAGCTGAAAATGGTGTGGTATAAATTATGATTGTTAAATTAGATATGAGAAATTGAGAAATTTCGATAAAAAATAATCCATACCGTGTGAATGAATTTAAATATGAAATTATTCTTAAAATATTAGTTCCAGTTTATCAGAGCCACAATTGCCACACGTTTGCCTAAAAGTGACATATTGATCATATACCGATAATCGTATATCATGTATGGGTTGTAAACCAATGCAATTTTCATAAGACTCTATTTTGGGTTAGTGGCTGTGAATTTTGTTTTTCTTAATACATTTTTTAATCCTAAAATTTTAATTTTATTGTAAAATAGTTTTTTATAATATTAAAAACGATTGCATTGATTGTGTATAGATAGACCGTGTGGAATTACATAATTTTAAAATTGTGATTATTACAGTATTTAATTTTGATAATATTTTTCTTCCAAACTTAATAATTTTAAAATGGTGATTATTATTACAATAAATTTTGTATTGGTCCATATTTAATCTATATTCTATTTCTATATATATATATATATATATATATATATATATATATATATATATATAAAGCATTTTTTCCCTCCTAAACACATTATCAATTTTTCCCGCCTCCTGAATTTACCTAATATCATTTTCTATCTATATATAGAAAATAAACCTTTTTTCATTATATTTTTTATTGCCTTAAATCTATTTTCTCATTTAAAATAAATTCTTTTTTATTTTTTATTTTTTCTTTCATAATCCATATCCAAGTTTCTTTTATTTTTTTCTTTCACAATATATTAATACTAATGTATATAGATTTTATTTGATTATTTGTACCTTATTTTACCCAATCTCATAATATCTAAATACTTCTCTGTCATTCTCTCTCTCTCTCTCTCTTTCATTTTCTACCTATAAATCAAAAAAAAATAAATCCTGATTTTATTTTATTCGACTTGATGATAGCTTTAAAACAAGTAGACTATCAATATATAAATTTTTATTTGAAAAATTAAAATTTATCGTAAATATATAAATTAGTGTCCAACTTAAATATAATTAAATTAATATTAATATAGATTGATTACGACTGACATAATTAGATTAAAAAATTGATAATTTGTTACGACACTTAATTGATATTTGTGCGTAAAATTTAAATATAATTACATGTATAAATTGTTTTAGCTTTGAATACTATTCGGTGTTTGATTTACTTTAAGAATAAATTAAATGAAAAATAATGCTTAAATTTTTTTATCTCGCAAATAGATGCTAAAGCTAGCTTTATTTTATGTTTAAAATTGAATAATTTTTTTCCTAATAAATATGTAATTTACAAAAATAATAATTTATATATTGATATGGTACTTCCAATCGCAATAAATTTCAATTTATTTTGAATCAGCAAATTTCAATTTATTTATTTATTTACTTATTTATTTTGCTTCCATGTCTTCAACTTATAGGTTATTGTATTGAACAATATAGCGGTATTTCAAGAATTAGAATGAATTTTTGACTGATCGTTTTTCATAACTTTAGTATTTTAAAAAATAAAATTATTTAAAGTCAATAATTTTCGCTGAGATTTAATTTTATGCAATACAAAATTACCATTGATTAAATTTTTACACGGAAATTCAAATAAAGGTGGAACATTAAAATAAAAAAAATCAGACTTGTTACTTAATTTTAAAATAATTCATTATTTTTGTAAATAAATAGCTAATAAAAAAATTAATTAAAATTAACAATCCTGCTAAGATTCAATTTTTGTCAACCAAAATTACGATTCATTAAGGTTTTATACAAAAAAAAAAAACCTTACTAGGAGTTGGCCCCAGTTCGAGACAAAATCCCACCACTATGATCTCCAATTTGTACCATAAAATCCAAAAATTACTTTGGACCCATTATTTAATTTTAGAAACAATCAATCATTTTTACAAATTATTAGCTAAGAAGGAAAAATTAATTAAAATTAGTAATTTCTCTAAGATTTAATTTTGCGTGATGGAAAACTACAATTCATTAAATTTTTACACAAAATTTAAAATAAATGTGTAAGATCTATATATTAATAAAATGAGGTCAATTTCCCGCTCAATCTTATAATTTCAGAATAAAAAAATAATATTTTATTTATATTTCCCACTCAAACACAAATACCTAATTTTCAACCCATGCATAATCTCCCGTTGTTTATCACCCCTGATCTTGTAACAAAATCACTCCTTATCCCTCTAATCCGTGTTATTATCGTGTGTGATCTTTTAAATCTCTCATCCATATCTCTCCCATTAAATCACGCAAAATCAAGGAAAAAATTATAACCAAACGGGGACGATATAATGTGCTTTTATATAGCTTCGTTGACCGAATGTGCTTTTATATAGCTTCGTCATCTCCCTTAAAGATGTTGTATCACACATATTTCTGATCCAGTTCTTGGTTTTATTATTTTGTTTTTTATGCTATATACCATAAAAAGGAAAATATGTTATTATAAGTTTTATTTTACACATATTTTAAATTATAACTTGGCCATAAATCTCCCCGTGCAACGCACGGGAGAAAATACTAGTTTTAAGAATGAGCCGGTTGAAATTCAAAGTTGTAAAATAAATAGGATTTAGTTAGATTTATTTCAAAATTAGCGTAGAGACTAATAAAAAGATTTAATTTGGATTTGAATCTATTATTGATGACCAAAGTAGATGAAAAAAAAGTCATTAGATTTCATTACGGATTCCATTGATGTAATTTGGAAATATTAGGTCGTTGGTGAAAACTCAAAAAAGTAAAAGCTAAAGTTAGACTTATTTTAACGCACGGTTTTCTCTCTAATAAAACTGCCTCTCTCAACTTCCTCTTTCCATTGAAAACGACTGCAATAGAGAGGGTGATTTTTGGCTTTTTTTAGCCTGAACTCACCGCTCTTTATCTCTTTCTTTGTTGCTTGTATCAATATAAATCGTTTTTCCACATAGATCTGTGCACTTTTCTTTGCATTTTTCGTGATTTTGTCATCTTGTTTCGACATTTGGTTTTCTACCATCTAGTTGCGATGTTATTTGTTCGTGTGATTCAGATTGTGAATCAAATTTGATCCATAATTGATTCAATCAATATTTGGGCGTCAACGTTGCAGATTCAGAGGCATGGGTATTGCAACCACTTTGATTTTATCATGTTTGTAGGTATTTTGCGGTTTTATACTATTAACCTGGGTGTTGTGAGTTTGTTCGCAGATTCACTCTTTGTGGTTTTAGTGGTATTGAATTTGTGCTGTCATCGATGTATTTTACTAATTTGAATGAATGAAATTCTTTGTTTGTGAAAAAAAATGTTGGATTTATTTTGTTAATTTGTTTGCGTTGAGATATTTTGTTTAAAGCCCATTTTGCTTATTTTCCACCCTCAAAATAATGTCATAACAATAACAAACTTAGCATTATTCCCTACAAGTGGGGGTCGGCCATGTGGAACCATATGAAAAAATCGCATCACATCATCAGTATGAATTTTTCTACGCCAAACATTCCCATCCAAGACCAGTCACTCATCTACCCCGTTTAACACACATGTCCTTACGAATTGCTTGCATCCACGTTATTAACAGTCTTCCTCTACCTTTCTTCCACTTCCTATCCGAATACTCTGACTTTTTCGGACAGATGCACCCTCAGGACTCCGTAGTATATGTCAAAACCATCTTAGTCTAGTCTTTCTCATCATATCATCAATGGGGCCCACTCATAATCTACCATGAATCCCTTCATTTGTAATTTTATCTTTCCTAGTCTTACCACACATCCATCTCAGCAGACGGATTTCTACAATACTCAATTTTTATTCATCTACCATCTTAACTGCCCAACACTCACTACCATATACTAACGTTAGTCTTACAGATGTCCCATAGACTTTTCCCTTTAATCTCAAAGGCATACTATGATCACATAACATGATGAAAATCCCGTTGGAGCGATGTCAACGAAACCCACAAAAGATTAGAAATCGATCCCATAAAAGCTAATTATCCAATTGAGATTGAAGAAACCCTACAGCCCAAGAACTCACGATCCAAAAACTGAGATATATTAAATCTACAACCCAAGAAGATTCGAAATTCTGAACTGTAATGGTGTGAACGCCACAAAGGGGTCAATCAATTCCCTTTGATAAGTTCAAATTGTTCAAAATAGAACAAGAAGATGAGAATAATACTTTGTCACAATTTGATAAACTCACAATGCCTCCAATCTGATTGTTTACAATGAAAGAAATCATTTATAGTGGAAGTTAACCCTAAAAATAATAAAAAGGCCCAGCACATAAGTGAGATGGCCTAATATAAGTTAAGACGTGCCTACACCTTATCAGTGGGCATCTTCCAATATTTTCATAGACCATACTAGCGAAACTTCTTTAATCCTTTTAGCCGTGGCCTTTGTGTTTGGACCTATCGGTATGTGGATTGGATCTTGATTATGACTCCCACCATGGATCGTATCATCCTCTACCTCTTCAAGACGATTCGTCTTCCAATCGCAGCCATCTTAAAAGAAAAGAAATGTTCCACCTGGATCAAATAGAAATAAATTTCCTCCATTGAAAAGAACAATCAGGTGATACTTCAAGCTTTTCGAGTCACAATGGAATTGGAGTGTGAACTTCATACGCGATGGGTGTTGAATCCTACAAAATAATAATCTCGCTCTCTTAAATATAGAATTGTAGTAGTGGGAGCAAAAGTCGATCCAATAGGGAACGGTGATGCTAAAATAGTTATTTCAATAATCAGATAAAAAATGGCGATTGGGGTCAATTGAAGAAAATAATTAAAAGCAATTGACTAACGCAATAGAAAATTATAAATAAGACCTAGAATAATCAAATGAGAGATATTCCAATTTTCCAAGTTCAATTGTATTACAATTAAAGCAATGATTTACCACACAACAAGATTCAATTCCAAGTTGATTTATCGACCTTATAGTGATCAACAAGCTCTGACCACCAATTCTTCCTAATTTATTAAACCCAGAGAAGCTCTTTGATCTAACCTCAGCTAATGGACAACCCCAAACAAGCTCTTGAGATTTAGTGCACCGCTATCATTAACATTTAGAAGAACAAGTCGAATTAGGCAATCAAACTCGCAAGCTCGGATTGATTTACCCAAGTTGGATTATTGTTAAATCTACGCGAGACATATTTGCTACTTATGTGAAGAATATATTAACAATTACGGATCAATAATTCTATCACTAGAACGAATTGAAATAACTCACAAAATTAACCGGCCGAATCAGTTTCATAAATTAAACAATGCACAATTGGGTTTAAAAGCGCAACAATCCAACAAATCAATTAAAGAATCAAATACAAGTACTAGTGGTAAAACTCAAATACTAAAACATAATGATAAAACTTCCCCTTTCGAACTGGATGATTGGATTAGCCGGACATGCTTGTGGTGAACTCCTTGATTTGATTCATAAAATTCACCGTCTTGATCTCCCTTTTGCTAATGAAATTCTCCTCTTGATTCTTAGCTCTCTCTATGATGGAATCCCCTGTTTGCTGCCTTCGTCTCCCTTTTTAAAGATCAATGTTTCATGCATAGGATCCAAGAGGATCCAAGCCCAAGTATGTTTTACAACCCTAGTCAAAATAGAAGTCCGCGCCCGCATAAAACTGGACAGCCTGGCAGTGTTCGGTATTTTGGGCATAACTTCTTCGTCCGATGTTTCATTGAGGTCATTCAAAATTCTGTGGAAACTAGACAAAAATATCGACAACTTTTCCTCAAATAGTCACGTCCATTTTTAGTCATTTTTTAATTTTTTTACTTTTCTTGATCCTAAACACCACAAATAATAAAGGGAAATGAAACGACACTTTTATATAAATAAAAGGCGATAAAGACACGATACTTGGAAGATTTTTTAAGTGCTTTTAAGCACTTATCAATACACCACAATATATGCAACCAAATCATCCTTTTTGTTTTTTGTTTTTTTTTTGTTTTTTTGTTTTTTGTTTTTTTTTTTTTTTTTGCTACTTCATAGGCCATACTTGAACCTTAAAGAAAGATTCAAATAAAATATGGTGGGGTTTGTTACTTTCTGGAGTACAAGGTATGGATCCTTGTACTCATGATTCACCTCAACCTCTTCCAGCACAATGGTTTTCCCACTTTCTTGCTCAATCGTATCTTTTGTTTCAAGCTCCTCTTTCTCTATAACATCTTCAATCATCACTTTTTGCTCATTTAGCTCAATCCCAATTTCTTAATCACCCTTAATTTCATCAACAATTTCAATTTTCTCTTCATCAAGTGCCTCACTTATCTCCTTAAACTTACTCTTTTTTTCAAGCTTTCTTCTCTCTTTTTGTCTCTTCCGTTCTTCACCTCTCTCCTTTTGCATCTCAATCTTGATTTTCTTATCTAATTCCTTACCAAACAGTTTGAATGATTCTTTAAGTTGTTCAAGTGGGTTGCTCTCTACCTTCACCTTCCTTTGATCAACTAGTGCCTCCTCTGGTGACAAAGAGCCAAAATTTACATGGCATCGGGTGTTTTAAAAGAGGGACATTGATTCTTTTAACAAACGTGATGCTGGCCAAGTTAATGGGATAATCACCATCAATAACCATACTACATGCCCTATTATTAACCCAGCACCTAGTTTGAAATTTATATCCACAATTTTCTTCCATCTCCAATCACATCAGTATCTCAAATTTGAACACATCGAACACAAAGCGCTGTAACTCAACGCTGCCTTTTTTCACTCAAAATTTCCCGACATATCTATTCTCAAATTTCCAATAGCACCAAAGTAATTTTTTTTTTTAAACAATGAATCAAGAGCAAATGGAATTTATTTGCTTGCTCCTAACAAAACAAAATATTTAGAAAGAAATCAAGAAATTGATTGAAAAATTGGAATCTGGGTGTTTAGTGCCCTGGCGATGGAATTTTCCCCAAAACAACCTTGGGTTAGTTGTTATACCACTCATCTTGTTTATTGGGTTGTTTTTATTCAAAATTCACTACTAGCTCGTTGAAAACAGACACCGAACCTGTCTAGCCAGATTTGGCAAACGGTAATTTTTTTCATTTTTTAGTGGAATTCAAGAACGAAAAAGATAAATCAATGAAAAGGATAGTGCTGATAATTAGAGCCGAGCTCTGATACCAACTGATGAAAACCTCCTCGAATTGATGCTAACGAAACCCACAAAAAATTGGAAATCGGCCCTAGAAAAGATAATTATCCAATTGAGATTGAAGAAACCCAACAACCCAAGAACTCACGACCCAAGAACTGCAGATATATTAAATCTACAATCCAAGAAGATTCGGAATCCCGAATTGTAATGGTATGAACACCACAAAGGGGTCAATCTATTCCCTTTGATAAGTTCAATGTAGCGCCCCGAGTTCGAAGAACTCGAAACGTTAGTTCTTTTCTAAAACTATATATTTTTTTCTAATATTAAATGCGGAAGTATTGACAAATAATTAAAAGCAAAAATTCATTTGATATAACAACCATTTAAAGTGTTCTAAAACTATTTGATCATCAAACGTTCAAAACATCTAACACAAGTTACTAAATAGTTCAAAAGTTTGAAAACGACATAATCTCAGACATCGGTTTACTAAAATAATAACGGAAGTGGACTCTCTTATTTAATAAGCCTAAATAGAACTCCCATGTCTCGTCACGCCTCCGAACTCCTCAATCTATAAAAGAATGAAAGGCGTGAGTATTTAAACAATACTCAGTAGGCTCAGCGCAAGCTAATCATCTATACAAATATATAAGGCAAATAATTATGTAAACTCTGTAATATAATACCCGAAGGTAACTCTGGGCCCGAAGGCAGCTCTAAGCCCAAAGGCAAGTAATTTGCCCGAAGGCAAGTCTGGGCCCGAAGGCAAGTCTGGGCTCGAAGGCAAGTCTATTACACACTAAAGGCACTCATGTAGTACATATCATTAACTAATAATGTGCGATAAGTAAAAGTGAGTCTTTTGAGCCTACCTAAAATATCTCTCAAGTTTTGAGCCTACTAAGCGGTGAAAATCAGTGCTCTAGCTGTTCGTACGCCTCGTCTAGTTAATAATGAGTTTAATTCATGTTAATACCCTTAAATATTAAGTATCTATAAGTAATATAGAAGTTTGTGGACCAAAATAGAAAGAATATTAAACTTTGGGGGTCAATTTGAAAGAATTTAATAGTTTGAGGACCTATTATGCAATAAAAGTGAACTACAAATATTTTGGGCTCAATTATAATATTTTTAAAACATGAGGGACTAATATGAAATTAAATTTTGGGGGTTAAATTAAATAGGAAAAAGAAATTGAAGGATTAAAAGTGAAATAAAAGTTTAGGGGTCAAATTGCAACAATTGAAAGTTAGGGACTTGAATTTAAATAAAATTTGAGGGCTCATTTAAATAAAATAAATAAAATGGGGGATTAAATCTGTAAATAATATTGAGGGACTAAATTGTAAAAATTGAAAGTTGGGGATTTGCAAATTAAATAAATCTCAAGGACTAACTTAAATAGAATCCAATAGCTCGGGGACTAACTTGCAATTTCTGGATTTCAAATGGATTTGGGCCAGTTCTCTTTCTTCCTTATCCGATTCCCTCTCTCTCTCGGTTCTCTCACGCTCTCTCTCTCTCGGCTTTCTCTCATTCGCATTCGACTTTCGGCGGTAGTACAATATGGACATTAGGTGTCGCCCATTAGGTGACATTTTTATAGAAAAACGCCACCCAAAGACAACGGGTGACGGTTGTTATGAAAAACGCCACCCAAAATGTATTTAAAAAAATAAAAATAATTTCTAACAAGAGGTGGTGGTTCTTGGCCCCAACCGCCACCTTTTCCTCATAAACGGGTGACGGTTCTTGCCAAGAACCGCTACCTATTACTAAAAATAAATTTTTTTTATAAAGGAAAATGGGTGGCGGTTGTTATTGCACAACCGCCACCCAAGAACAAATGGCCAATAGAAGATTTTGCCTGCAATATTCAGAAGACACAATTCTCTCCTTCTCTCTCAGAAGATACAACTCTCTCTTTCTCTCTCTAAGTTTCTCTCGGCCACAATTATTGAAAAGAAAGACAACTCCCTCCCTCTCTCTCTCTCTCTCTCAAACTCTTTCTCTCTCCTAGTTTTTCTTATTACATCTGCAATTCGATTTTACAGTCATGGTTGTTTAATTTCCCTTTGCGTGCTGTATTTGCATATCTGAGGCACACAAAGGCAGCTGCTGGTTATGGTGTGCAATCGTCCATATCCCAATCGGCAACGGCGGACCTCCAATTTCACCGATAATGAAGAAGGCCAAGTCACAAGCTCTAGTTTATTCACTTGACAACAAGAAAGGTTGAGGGGTTAACAAGCACAAAGAATTATTTACAGATCTGTGATTTTAAAGTTTTTTTTTTCATTTTTTGATCTGTATTTATTGTTATTTGTAGTAATAAACTTGTATAGATTTGTATTTTTTAATTAAGTTTATGTGTTGAAGGTGTATAAATCTACAAGGTTCTATGGATCTACAAATTTTGTATTGCATTTTTTAAAATTTGATTTTTTGGTTTCTGATCTGCAAGCTTAACAAACGATTCTGTCTTTCTAAAAAAATAAAAAAATAAAAAAAGGACATAAGGTGGCGGTTCTTAATATTAGAACCGCCACCCAAAGTTTTTAAATATATATATATATATATATATAGAACGGGTGGCGGTTGTTAATCAAAGAACCGCCACCTGTTGTTTTATAAAATAAAAAAATATATAAATTAAATATTTTGGGTGGCGTTTATGGAACCGCCACCCGTTCTAAAAATAATGGGTGTCGCCTGTTTGGGTGTCGTTTTTTTACCGCCACCTATTATCCAAAACAACCGCCACCCATTATAAAATCTATACTAGTGGGTTTTTACGTGAAAATGGCGAGGTGGAGTTGAAGGTGGTGAAGCTAGTGGTGGTTTTTGATTGGAGAGATATTGAGTATTTGGGAAGAAATTGAAGCTAGAATACTAAAGGAAAATTTTGGGTATTTTCAAAATTGATCAAATCTTAAAACATTTTGAAATTAAATGATTCTATGGTGTTCTATAGAGGTAGAGGAAGGTGTATGTATGATTTTTGTGTTTTGAAGTTGAGTTTTGGGAGTGGTTGAAGTTTTGGCCAAGCTTAGGTGCGATGGTGTATATCTATATGCGTGTATATGTATGTGTGCGTGTGTGTTGGCGGTAAAATGAAGGTGATGGTGACTTCGTGGTGGTGTCGCGGTGGTGGGTGACGGTGGTGGCGGTGATGGATATATACGTGTATTTATCGTGTTTTTGTGTAGAAAATCAAGTGAAAAATACAAGTAAATGATTAAGAACTTGTGTGTGATTAAAAACTTAGAACAACAAAATAAAAATAAAAATGGAGATATAATTGAAAATATCAAGAAATCTTACCACTTAAAGTTTGATTTGTTAGATGAGAATGAGTGGGATGAACTTGAAGATACCAATTGTGGAAAAAAGGGAAAATAGTGATGCTAGGGTTTCTAAAATCAACCTTAACTTATATAAATGGGGTAAAAACTAGGTTACTCTTCCAAATGGGATTTCTTATAGCATAAGAAGTGAAATTGGACCTTAAACGGGCCTATAATTGGATTTAATATATATATATATATATATAAAGTTATGATTGAATAAGAAGTTAAACTTTTGGGGTTCAAACGAATAATTTCTAAAGTTTGGTCCTCAAATGTAAATTGAAAATAAATAAATATTTTATAAATTATTATTATTATTATTTTAAATAATTTAATATAGTAGTAAATAACATAAAATTTAACTAGACGAGCATACACTGTTTAACTCTATAGGTGAAGTTGTAGCGACACGTTTGAGATTTTAGTTTAATTAAATATTTTAATTTAAGGAAATTTGCGGTCACTACATTCGACTTTCTCAAAATAGAACAAGAAGATGAGAATAATTTTTTTTCACCATTTGATAAACTCACGATGGCACCAATCTGATTGTTTACAATGAAAGAAATCATTTATAGTAGAAGCTAACCTTAAAAATAATAAAGTAACAAAAAGACCCAGCCCATAAGCAAGATGGCCTAATATGAGTTAAGATATGGCTACGCCTTATCAGATGATATCTTTTAGTATTTTCATGGGCCATACTAGAGAAACTTCTTTAATCCTTTTAGTCGTGGCCTTTGCATTTGGACCTGCCGGTATGTGGATTGGATCTTGATTATGACTTCCACCACGAATTGTATCATAAGACTCCTGAGGCACCTCTCCACTTGAGCCATCCAGCATTAATCCTGTGATTTACATCATCCTTTATGTCAGCATTGGTTTGAACCATTGATCCTAGATAACGGAAACCATCACTCTTTGGCACCACCTAACTCAACCACAAGAGGATCCATCCTACTCCTACCACTAAATAAACACTCCATGTATTCTATTTTTTATCCATTTACCCTGAAACTGAGGGCCTCTAAAGTATGCTTCCATAGATCTAACTTTTCATTTATACCTGCCCTTGTTTTGCCAACTAAAACTATATCATCTGCAAAAAGCAAGCATCATGGTACCTTGTTTTGAATATGTCTTGTAAGCTCATCCATTATTATATAGCAAACAAAAAAGGACTGACTCCAGAGCTCTGGTGAAACAGTATCGTAATCGGGAAACCATCTGTCATTCCACTGCATGTCCTAACATTTGTAGCACCCCTCATACATATCCTTTACTATATTTATGTACTTAAGAGGGACATTTGTCTTCGACAGAACCCACCAGAGCACATCTCTAGGTACTTTGTCATAGGCTTTGTCGTGGTCGATAAAAACTATATGTAAATCTTTTTTCCCAGCCCTATACTTCTCCATTAATTGTCTAAGTAGATGAATTACTTTTACAATCGATCGGCCTAGCATAAACCCAAATTGATTTTCTGAAATTGGGACAATGCGTCTCAACCTACGCTCAATTAATCTCTTCCATAATTTCGTAGTATGACTCATAAGCTTTATTCCTCTATAATGGGTACGGTTTTGTATATAGCCCTTTTTCTTATGTAACAATATGAAGGTACTATTTCTCCATTCATCGGGCATTTTTCTACTACGCCAAATCTTGTTAAAGAGTTTAGTTATCGACTATATGCCTATCTCCCTCAAAATAATGTCATACTATCAAAAAACTAGAAAAAAATGGAAGAAAATGGGAAAATGAAACACGAGACTCGTTTGCAAAAGAAGGGAAGATATTGCTCAAAACCACATAATATGATTTTCTTAATCTAATCTAATTCATTAAAAAACAAAAAAAAAAGGATGATCGGACTAACTTTTGGAGTATAGTGATATGTGGTGATAGTAAATTTAAAGAAGTAATAATAAAATATTGATTTTATTAAGGACACAAATTATCTAAGTTACAAAGGTTAGGTTGTCAGTGAAGGAAAAGGGACAATGGAAATTTTCATACGCTTATGGTTAAGTTTATCTTGTTACACCGTATTAAAGTTCAGATATTGAGATATTCAATTTAAGGTCCATGTTGCATATTTTTCAACTTTGAAATAGTTCCAACATTTGTAAGAAACGGAATGAAAAAGACAAAAATGAAACCATTGACCTATTTTGCAAATACGCCAAAAACCTCAGAAAAAAAGGGTTAATTGTTCGATGCCATCATATATAGCGTTGTTCATGAAAGAAAGGGTGAGTGCAATAGTAGTCCTCATAAATTTCTTCTCAACATTTTGTATTGTTTTAATTATTTTTTTTTCCGCTGCATTTATAGCTTGAGAGTTAACGACTTGACGGTTTGTTTTGAGAGAGAGAGAGAGAGAGAGAGAGAGTTGTTAAAGAAAAGGTAAGTAGAATAGTGTTCCTCTATAAATTTTCTCAACATTTTGTATCGTTTAAGTTTTTCTTTGAATTTAACTTGAGAGTCGAGAGTTAATTGTTTGTTTTGAGAGAGGAAAATGCTATTAACTTTTAATTCCTTAAAATTAAATACATACATTGTTGCTTTATTTATTATTTTTTTTTGTATGAAAAATATTTTTCATTATTATCCAGCCAAAATATTAGGCCAAAAAATAAATTTGACACACAAAATCTCTATATACACAAGACAACACACACACACACAACACATATATAGTGCTTGATTGAAGTCGAGAATGTAACTATTTGGAATCATGAGTACTGTTGGCCAATAATTGATTGTGTAGCACGTTAAGATTAACGTAAAATCTAGCAGCACCATCGCTCATATCCAATAGCTGTTGATTTAAAAGTTATGAGTTTTAAACTATTACAGATATATATATATATATCTGTAACAATATAATATAAAGCCACTACATTCGAAACTCTAAGAAGAAGATGAGGCAAATTAACTAAGCATTATCAATTATTTTATGTAACTTTTATTGAAAATAGCTTCACATGACATAAAAACACACAGAGTACATAACAAAGGTGGAGTTCAAGCCTCCACAATGTAGTCTCCTCCTGAAGAGATCTACAATTTATTTTTGAAACACACATACATAATAATACATAGCAATTGTAGTCTCCATATGTATACGGAGATCGACAACTTATTTTTTACTTTTATTGATGGATGATCAAGTAATTTTTGGCTCCTCACTTGCAGATCCCTTTTTTGACAGCAATCCTTCTCTAGGGAGCACAAATGTTTCAAATTTTCCGTCATCAAGTTCCTTCGTGACTGCGAAATTAACTGCAACAAAATCAAATATATCTATATATAAATGAAACCAAAAGAATTTATAAAAATATTTTTAGATAATTTAGAAAGTGAAAACCTAATTAAACCCTAGTCTAAGATTATTTAATTACCTGGGCAAAACTCTCCATAGACACATTGGCAATAACTGATACTTTCAATTACCGCAGACAACATCCCGTCAGATAACCCAGATATTGGCACCCGAATTGACAACGTTTGTATTCACAACATTCAGCGGGGTAATATGGAATCGGGCACGCGATCATCCTTACATCGAGAGCCACCAACCCCTACATTTGATTAATACATGCATGAAATCAAACTCAAATTGATCAATAAATTAACTAGTAATTGTTGTTAGTCCAACAGTAACATCGATGGAGTTTTATTACATGTAGTAATCGCTTCCTTGTTTAGTTCTCTTAGTTTGCTCACCCTATATATATATATATATATATATATATATATATATATATATATATATATATATATTGGCGTCATATTTGATGAGTGCCATATATGTATTTCCTGGAAATGTAGAGCACTTAAATTATGCAAGATAGATTTCCCCAAATTAATTAAGTTAACCCTAAATTAAATAATAAAAAGTAAAAAAATCATGGTAACCAAACTAGCTTATGCATGCATGGATCGGAAGTTTGGGTAGAGTTCAAACCAATGGCACTACTGGCATCGTCTGAACTGGCCATCGAAACCAATAGTAAGAGACATGTCACTGCAAGAAACTTCATGGCAAACTCCATGATATAATTCACAAGCGATATGACTACAGAAAGAGAGAGATTAAACAAAAGCTTTGATGGAAGAAACCCTCCTTGTGTGATCACTATATATGGGGTTCAAAATTGTCTTGATGATCTCATGGATGACTTAATTCAAGGCATGTCTCAATCTTCTCGAGCATAGTAGGTCACGGTTTCACATTTTGCGTCGAAAACATGATATGAAAATTTGACAAACCACATATAGTACTGGATCATATTTATATCAAACAAAAACACGTTTCCCAATATATATAAACACTTCAAACTACATTACATACTGAACAGACTAGCTAGGAAGAGAAACATTAAAATTGATATTGAATGAACTTATGAACACAATAACCATGTCACGATACTCTTGCACTTATTGAAACATTATGGCTTTATTATAAATTCCTAACAAATTTCGTAGTAATTACATGCCACACTCAAGTAGACTAGGACTAGCTAGCGGTCTCTCATAATCTGATTTCAATTTTATATATTAATAGGCTACTAATTAATTTATTATTCATTTTGAAGCTATTTAAAAATTAAATAATTTCGACAACTAGCACAAATAATATAATAGCATCTTCGGCCTCTAAAATCACTAACAATCTGAACATGTCAAGCGTCAAATAATTACCCAAGTGAATATTTAAACATTCTTTCCAACAATGAAGGTTGGAACTGCAAAAAGGGCGGGCTTTGTTGGAATTTATAATTTTTCGAATGTCCATGACGCTTATTACATGAAACATCTGACACTGTCGAGTCCGGATTTTATTCAGTTTCGGTTGGTATACATTTTTCCATCTTTTTTTTTTGGGGTTATTTTTTTTTCTTTGACTTGTAGTCTATGATTAACGAAAGACTCTAATTAACTAAACATGTGGTACACATTGTTAGAAAGATGTGATAAGGAAACCTGCTGACTTGTCTCAATTGAGATATAAATACACAGTAATTGCAACGGTAAGATGTGAAACTCAGCCATAATATGTAAATATATAATAGGATCTTCTAATATAGGTAATTTGTTGGGAAAAATACACTATAAAAGTTATTTTCTCAGGAAACCCAAAAGTATAAGTATAAGTACTCTAATTTTAACTCATACAATTTTAATTATTAAGGTTGCAAAACATACTTAAAATAATTAATAATACAATTTAGTCATTTCTGATGATCAGATTATCACATAAAACAGCTTGAGTTTATCACATAAAACCAAACGAGATTATGAACTCTTACGACGTGTTGCAATTTCGCGCTGGTGTGATGGTTATTGTAGGAAATCTCAAGCCATGGCTGACTAAATTAGTTCTCCTTTTATGTATAGACGCTAATAGGCATAGCTAATTAAGTATGTTCTCGTTTTGTATGGTACAAAAGTTGAGTTAGTTGTGTGTTTATATATGTACGTAGTCACCCATGTGTTTTGAAGGTTTGATGCAGTCTTAGCACTTTGTTATATAAATTGGTGTTATCAGATTTAGTTATTCTCTATTTTCCTCTTTTTAATTATATAGCAAATTAGCTTACTGATTAAAAGCAAAAGTACCATTCAATTTCTGATGTATATAGGCAGGTTCACAATCAACTATCTACTAGGGAATTTGGGTGAAGTATATCCATCCACCAGTGGAGTGGTTGATCTGTAAAAATGGCATATGCCATATCTGATGTTGGTTCTGTCATTAAAGGCACCTAAGTCACCAGATGGAGAGAATACTTAAGTGCTTGGAATGTATCTCAAGGGTAGAAAATATAACCTATGTCTAGAAAATATAACCTATGTCCAGAGGTTTATCTCTCTCTCTCTAGTAATTTAGAAGGTGTTAGCGGATGAGTTTTAATGTATTTTTATGAGTAGAAAGAGAGAGAATAAATGGAGTCGGATGGTGGAGATTTAATGAGTGGTGAGATATATAGATGTGATTTGTTTGACCAAATTTAAAATTTGAAAAAAATACATTAAAATGCATTTTTGAATTCATGCTAACACCCTGTACTTTGTAAAGGATGGCTTCCTGGAGTAGCCTTCCATAAAATTTATGTTCCTTCTATGTAGGCATGTCAAAAAACCTTGCGAGCCGGAAAAGCTCGCAAGCTTGGCTCGGGATCGCCGAGCCGCTCAGCTCGAGCGAGCTCGAGCCCGAACACCATTGGCGAGCTGCTGGGCTCGAGCTCGCCCGGCTCGCAAGCTCAAGCCGAGCCCGAACAAGCTTTAGGCGAGCCAAGCTTGTTTGACATATCTACTTCTATGTGACTTCTTCATGTATTTAGATATGGTGCGAAGAAAATGCTACAAGCATTTACTATGTTAAAGATATTATTATTATTATTATTATGAGAGTGTTTGTGTTTCTTTAATTATATCGAGGAAAGACGAATAACATATGTGGATTATTTTTATTTTTTTATGCTTAAGTTTTAGGGTTAAATTCGTAAATGAATTGTGGTGTATAATTAAAATTATATCGTGATTGTGGTGTGTATATAACATGGTGTGATCAATATAAATTATAATGATAATATAAATGTGCCTTCTCAAATTCTTTCATGTTAATTTATTTTTAGTTATTTTTCCCATGCAACGTATGGGTCAGTATTTACAAAATTACATATGGATTTGTCCGAAATATAGGGAAAACTCTATCAGAATTTATATAAGTTTTTTTCATTACTTAAATTAATTAGGTTTAGTGCGTTGACCAATATTATTTTTATTTTTGTTGTTATTGTCGTTCTTATACAAATAATAATATTTATTAAAATCACCCCATGCAACGATTGTTGATGTAAATGCAAGTTTGAAAAACATTTGGAGTTAAACAGCAGGTTATTATGACTTAAGAAACAATAAATCAACGAAAAATTTGAAGTACAAGTGGCATTGGTGCAAGGAGGAACAACCAAACCTTTTTCGATTGGCTATGTTTAGCCGTGCGCGAAAATTGTTATTTTTCATAATGATTTTGATAAGAATTTCTAAAATTATTTTTTGACACAAATAATTTTAACTTTTGAGAGAGAGATTTTTCAACCTTTTGAGTTTCGAAAAAAATTAAAAAATAAAATAAAATAAAAGAAGAAAACCTTGAGCAGGGAATCTATTACCTATTTACCATAAAATAAATATCCAACGCACTTCTATTGACTCAAACATAGAAAATTAAACATTTTTATGTACATTTTCATTGAGGGTAAATTTCAGTTAACGTTCCAGAACTTTGATACAATTTTGTCTCCATTTTTTTTCACATTTTTGTGTGCTCAAGCTTTCATATATTCACACACTACGTCACTTCTATCAAAATTTCCAATATATTGCACATTAATGAGGGGTAAAATTGGAATAAAATTTTTTTAATTTCACATGTCGCCAAACTTTCAATTTTGATACAATTTTATCCTCATTCTTCTTTTTTCCCTCTTGTTCTGCCCCAAAATTTCATATATTCACACTAGCTTTACGTCCAGTAGTCCACAATTTCAAATTCTATCAATTTTGTATTCACAGTATAATTTTTTTTTTAGTGCACCACATCATTATTACTTGAAAGTCTTTAATGTGTACGTATTATTACAATTATATCATTAACCTTTGTTTAAATGATCGTTATCATTTCCCGTTCATTAATAGCAACATTTTTTTATATTGATAATTATTGAGCAAAATGTGATATATTATCATAGTATTCATCACAAATTATCGTCCCGTACAACGCACGTGTGTATATGCTCGCTACAAAAAATTGGGGGAGAAACATGTTGTCTATATATATATAGGCTTGTGCCTATAAAGCATTAGGGATGACATTTGGTAATACTCTATTTTAAATATAAATTATATGAAAATATTTTGTTGTATGGATGCTAAGATATATCACATAACAAATGCAAATCAAACTTTTTAAAAAATTAAATATGTATTAGTCTTCTATTACAAAAATATATGTATTAGTCTGTTAAAACAATTAATGGAACCGTTATGAATATTAGAAATTCGTATGGAAACCCCGTAAACAGCAAGCGAAGGCTCCCCAAGAAAATTCCATTCGAATCACGAATGGCTCCACCCATTCCAATCCGGACCGCGGTATCGATCTGTGCTTAATTAAGATAAGACCTGTATTTGCACCAAGGGGATTCTACCATCGAAGCTGCTCCTTTGAGATAGCTCTGGTTATTGAATTTCGGCTCACCACTTTTGCGTCTCCCAATTCCGCCACCGTTTGCAACACCATAATTTTCCTCTTTAGTAAATTTCCAAACGAATGAATAGCATGTCGAGACAATAGCCAAAAAAAGTGACGGACCCGAGGAACGTCACACTGATATGATGCCAATAGCAAATGATATCCGCTTCGCACCGAATGGATACCATCCTTGGCAAAATTCCATATAATTCGATCTTAAAGGAACGGATAATATTCGTTGTTGATCAATCGGCCGGAAATGAGACTCAAGAATATCCGTCGGCCCATTCACCATTATGCATCAGCTCCCTCACCGTATTGACTATTGAGGCTGTTTGTACGATGGAGATGACCTTTTGCAAAGGTTCACATGGCAACCAGAAATCATCGAAACCATGTAGAGACGTGCCATTCCCAACCCGCCACCGGGACGTACCCCATGACTTTCTCCCGTCCCACTAGAATAGGCATGGTTTGAATTTTGCACCAATTAAGAAATAGCAATAAATTTTATTGGAAAAATAATTTTTGTTTGTGTATTTTTGAATTAATTTGCCCCTATATTAACGGGTAATAATTTACTTTTATTAATAACCATACACATTAATACATAGGGATAAAATAAAAATTGAATGCATTAAATATGGAAAGTAGTCTATAATTTGGAACAAACTAAAAATGAAAACAAACCTATCATAGTGAGACCGGGGAAGTAATAAGAGTAATAAATAAATCAATAAAATAAAATAAAAAATTCATTTCAATATAACAAATTAATTCAACACACGTCTCAATTTTGTCGAGCATGCGTAAGTCATGGTTTCATATTTTGTGTCCAAAAGATAGTATGAAAATTTGACAAACCACGCATAATATTGGGCTATATCTAATGTTAGTACGTCCCACAATATAAACACTCTAGACTAAAAGGGTAAATTAATCCTTGAAGATAAATAGTGATATTTATCTAAAGAATAATTATATTTAACAGTACTTAATATACTATTTGCACGACATTATTAATGCACTACAAACAAAAACTATACTTAATAAACACACCAATTTATTTTTACAAATATAAGCTTAAACATTAATTAAAAATAAAAAAAGACCCATATATCTCCTTCTCATTTTACCTAGTTTAATTCATTCCTCTTTACCAGTACAACAAATGGGACAAACTGATAATAACACGAATTTGATATTCTATGTGATAATTACGGACGAGACTTATATTTGAGTGGGTTATCCTTTTTGTCAAAACATAGAGATATTTTTATTATTTATCTTGTGTGTTGTTGGTTACTATCATTACTGATATTATATTTGGATTGCTTTTATTGTTGATGGCCATTAGGGGTATTGTAAATTAAGTTCTGCACTCTTTAGTCAGTTTTCCCTTGAATGTTTGTAGGATAAATTAGTATGAAATACAAGGAAAACTCTATCGAAATTTGTGTAGAGTTATTTCATTAGTTATATTAATTAAGTTTTATTATCGTGACTCGTTATTTACTATATTTTTTTTCGAGATCTTATGCTTATATGAATAACATCTATTATTTTTTTAGAGGTCACATGTTAATACGACTAATATCTATTAATACTTTTATCAGCCTAAAATTTGTTCCCCGGTGTGCAACTGATGGGTGAAACAGCTAGTCTTAGTGAGACAGAGAAGTAATAATAGTAATAAATAAATAAATAAAATAAAATGGAAAATTGATTTCAATATCTCAAATTAATTTGACACGCGTCTCAATTTTCCCAAGCATACGTAAGTCATGGTTTCATATTTTGTGCCCAAAAGATAGTATGAAAATGTGACAAATCACGTATAGTATTGGACCATATCTAATGTTAACACGTCCCGCTAAACACTCCAAACTAAAAGGATAAATTAATCCTTGAAGATAAATAGTAATATTTATATGAAGGATAATTATATTTACCATTACTTAATTTACTATTGGCACTACATTATAAATACACTACAAACAAAAACTATACTTAATAACCACACCACATTTATTTTTACAAATATAACCTTAACCATTAATTATTAAAAAAAAAGGAAAAAAAAAAGACCCATATATCTCCTCGTTTTACCTGGTTTAATTCATTCCTCTTTACCAGTCCTACAAATGGGACAAACGGATCTCCTTTGCCTTTTTCTGATTTTATTCATCACTGTCATCAATGTGTTGGATCAAACTCAAGATATATTATGGATTTTCCAAATTTAAACCCTTGGAACTGATATATGTCACCGATATCGAATACCACTTCTCCAATTCATAGTTTCCAAAAATATTTGTAATGTCGATCATCTGCTCTTTATTCCTTTTTCAAATAAAAGTAAGTCAATTTCTCTCATCAAAGAATCAATTATATCCATCCAATTACCACAAGAATCAAAATTCTCATCTGTTTTGTGACTCATGTAGCCATAGGGGTGTCAAAAGAGTTGAGCTGAGCGGCTTAGCTCATAAAATTTCACCTCGAGTTTGACTTGTTGACAAGCCTGGCCCTGCTCATTTTTGAAGCCAACAGAGTTGCCTTAGTTCGTGTTCCAGTCACACAGCTCGGGTTCGGTTCGGCTCGTCTCGCTCACGAGCCAAAGCCGAGCATTCCAAGAGCAGGCTCGTGGATCTTTTGAATTTTTTTTTTAACACACAGTTTGCAATGGATATGTAGGTGTCCATGTTTGCAACTATGGCAGATTTATTTTGTTTACTTAGCATTATAAAATTAACCATCCCTTAAATCAAGTTTCAATCACGAGCTAACGAGCCGGTCCACGAACTTTATTAGCTAAACACAAACTGTCTATTTTCCAATTTCTCGGCTTGATCCACGTGCAAGTCCGTATTTTCACGAGTCAAATCCAAAATTTTGAGGAACCAAACCGAGCCGAATACACGAGCTCACGAACTGTTCAATTTGATTGTCACCACCATCGGGACTTTTGGGGGGGTGGGGGTGGTAAAGTGTGATAAATTTTACTTACATGATACAATATGTATTGCCAAAATCGACCCCACTGGATTGTTGGGTCACATAATCATCTATAAAAGAACATATTGCATATTCTCGTTTTACAAATCCGTCGTTACATTTGTCGAGGAAAAACATTAACGACAACTACTAAAGTAAAAAGAAATAGTACTAATATATATATATATATATATATATATATATATATATATATATAGAAAAATAATAAAAATACAATAATTTTTCACATTTCAACAGGCTGCAAATTAATTTTTTTAATTCCACTTTAAATTAATTGATTTAAAAATTTAAATAGTTCCCAACAATTAACCTTGTTGAAATGCTGGAACCATACATATTAAGAAAGCGTTTCTTTGTTGGAATCTCTAATTTTTAAAATGTAAATAATAATAATAATAATAATTGTCCGGTCCGTACTAATAAATCCAGTCTCTATATTGTTATGCGCCATTTTTTTTATTTTTCTTTCTTTGATACTCAATGGTATGATTAACAAAAGACTCGAATAAAACATGTGATACATCACTAGAAGGACGAGGTTAATAAAGATTTGCATTTGTCTCATTACTATATATTGAAACACATTGTAATGGCAAAATGTGAAACTTTATGATTGGTGTTACCACAATGCTAAATAGGACACATGTGTTGACATTTCATTAAAAACATTTCATCTTTAGTAAAATTCCGAAATCTTTTGTTTCAAAAAAAAATTCCCAAATCTTTCGTTGCTGGGTCCGTCTTGAAAAGAAAAGTGACTTTTTTAGATAACATGTAGTGGAAGGTGCGTGGATTGTACATTCTGTGTTTGTCTTTTTGTACTATTTAGCATCGATATTCTATATTTTCGTTTTTTGTTGTTATTGAACTCTAGTGAATAAAATAAATATTCAAGGGAACCAAGAAAATGATTCCATGTATATAATGTTGAACTAAATTATGAACTAAGTAATATCAAAGTATAAAGTTCACCAGAATCCAAATTCAACTGGAAGATTTCAGCAATTATAGATAAATGAAAATAAAAAAAGTTAATTTAAAATTATAGAAATTTGAAGTAGTAAAAATAAATTGGAGTTAATTGTGTTTATTTAAATAGTAGAGATAAATTATTATTTAATTCTCATTTAGTGGAAGTTAGATTTAAATTCATTATTAAGGACCAAATTATATTCGATGAAGGCTTTGTCCGGCAGAGAAAGTTGATAAACTGGCTGATAACTGATAAGCTACTAAGTTAGCTGATAGCTTATAATCTAATTAGGATCTAATAACTTATGAGTTATAGTTGATAACTAAAAGGCCAGCTAATATATATAGATGTGTTGGATAAAATTAGTTGAAAAGCTAGTTTAGAAATAAAAAATTACACAAAAGTGCATGTTGAATATATATATATATATATATATATATATATATATATATATATATATAAAGAAAGAAGTTAAAAATGAAATAAAAATTGAAAAGCTCATTGAGCTTATTTGAAAAGCTTATGAAAACGCTTTTGAGATAAGATCCTACCTTTTGAAATAAGCTCTTTAACAACTACAAGAAACTGAGCCTTTATAGGCAGTCTGCCGCCCCTATATATTCGTGCTTGTAGACTTTTAGGTAGCGACATAATAGTATGTCGCCCTTAAAGGTTTATAGACACGAATCTATAAGGATAATAGGTCGCCCCTAAATGACTTATTTTTTATAGTGAACCAAACGAAGTTGATTTGAGTAAAAAGAGCTTATTAGCTTTCCAAATAACCTATAAAGTAGTTTATTTGCCTTACCAAACATATTCGAAATGAAAAAGTTATAGCTTCTATTATGGACTTATGGTATATTTGGCAGACGAAGCTGACAAGCTAATTGATAGCTTAAAAGTTAACTGATAGTTGAAAAGTTGGTTCAGAGCTTATAACTGATGGCTGATAGTCGATAATTAAAATGGTAATCGATATAAATAGAATTTTTTGACAAACTAGCTGGCAAACAAGCTCAAAAATACTGTATTATACACAAGGACATATTCAAAATAATTTTTAAAAATGAAAGAGGTTAAACATGGAATTAAAATGGAATAAAAAACGAAAAGCTCATGTAGTTTATTTGAAATTCTTGTAAAAAAAGTTTTTGAAATAAACTTTAATTTCTCAAATAAGCTTCTCCAATCAAATAGAACTTATTTGAATATAGGGAGCTTATCACCTTTCTAAATAAGTTATAAGCTAACTTATTATTCTTGCTAGACATACACTCAATTGACCAGAGATAGGGGTTGTGTTATTAGTGCAAAGCCAAAAGCCAAAAGTGAAATTTTAATCTTTAATATTTGTGACACTTACGAATTGTATGTTTATCTGGTAAGCTCATATTAAAGTTTGAATTAAGATCTTCAATTTAAGACCCACATTGCATATTTTCTCAACTCAAAATATTGTCAATATTATAAAAATTAAAAAAAAATGGAAGGAAAAAATAGAAGATGACCACCAAAAGATAAATAAATAAATAAAATGTAGACGAAGAAGCTTGTTTTTTAATAGTAGTAGGATTACATTTTAAATCCATATTTTGTATAGTATGAATGTTGAGTTTTTAATATTGAAAATTGATAAATAAAAAATAAAATGTGTAAATTGTAAGATTGAATCATTTGAAATTCAAAGTTGTAAAATAAATAGAATTTAGTAAGATTTATTTAAAAATTAAAGTAGAGACTAATAAAAAGATTTAACTTGGATTTGAATCTATTATTGATGACCAAATCAGATTAAAGAAAAACGGTTATTAGAGTTTATTAAGGATTTCGTTGATCTAATTTACAGTTCTTAGGCTATTGGTGAAAACTCAAAAAATTAAAAGCAAAAGTTGGATTTATGTTTTTAACCCGTTTGTGTCGAGATATTTTGTTTAAAACCCACATTGCATATTTTCCAGTCTCAAAATAATGTCATACTATCAAAAAGTAGAAGGAAAAAAAAAAAAAAAAAAGAGGAAGAAAAGGGGAAAATGAAACACGAGGCTCATTTGCAATAGAAGCAAAAATATTTCCCAAAACCACCAAATGCAATTTTCTTAATCTAATCTAATTCATTAAAAAACAAAAAAAGAAAAAGATTGTCGGACTAACTTTTGGAGTATAGTGACATAGGGTGATAATAAATTTCAAAAAGTAATAATAAAATATTGTGGAACTTCGATTTGAATTTACTATTGAGAAAAAATTCGATTAATAAAAAAAGTAATTGATTTTATTAAGGACACAAATTATCTAATTTACGAAGGTTAGGTTGTCGTTGAAGGAAAAAAGCAAAATTCAAATTTTCATACGCTTATGGTTAAGATCATCTTATCAGCTCGTGTTAAAGTTCAGACTGAGATATTCAATTTAAGATCCATATTGTATATTTTTTGACTTTGAAATAATTCCAACATTTGTAAGAAACAGAAGAAAAAAGGCAAAAATGAAACCAGTGACTTATTTTGCAAATATGCGGAAGACCTCAGAAAAGAGCGTTAATTATTTGACTGCAACATATATAGCATCGTTCATGAACGAAAGTGTGAGTACAATCGTAGTCGTCAATTTTTTCTCAACATTTTGTATTGTTTTAAATTTTTTTTGTTGCATTTATAGATTGAGAGAGAGAGAGAGAATTGTTAAAGAAAATATAAGTAGAATCGTGTTCCTCTCTACACATTTGTCCAGTGTTTGAGGACCCAGTCCGGCTAGTCGATCGGATTGGAAAACCTGTGACCCAATTAAAAAACAGGGTCGGGTGACTTTTAAGACCCACATTGGTCAAATCCGGTGAAAAACCCAGTTTACTCGGAAAACCCAATGGACCTGTGTCACCTGGGATCAGGTTTGATCTAGATTTTTGTATTTTCTTTTATTTTCTGATATTTTTATATTTTATTTATTTATTTAATATTATTTTAATAGCAGGGTCGACCATGAGTCGACTCTCGATCAACCCTCTGATCCTTGACCTAGTCCCTTGTCCCGATTGATGACCTGATTGGGTTTAAAAGCATTGAATTTTTCTAAACATTTTGTATTGTTCAAGTTTCTCTTGTCTTTGAATTCAGCTTGAGAGTTTGTTTGTTTTGAGAAAAGAAAATGCTATTAACTTTTAATTCCTTAAAATTAAATACATGCATCATACTTTATTTATTATTGTTGTTATTTTGCATGAAAAATATTTTTGGTTATTGTCCAGCCAATACATTAGGTTAAAAACTAAACTTCACACACAAAATCTCTATACGTACAAGACAACATATATATATATATATATATATATATATATATATATATACACACACACACATTGCTTGATTGAAGTCGATTATGTTAACTATTTAGAATCATGAGTATTGTTGGCAGATAATTGATTATTTAGCATGTTAAAATTAACTTCAAATCTAGCAATATTACTGCTCATATCCAATAAGTATTGATTTAAAAGTTGTGAGTTTTAAACTGTTATAAATATATATGACAATATAAAGCCATTACATTCGAAACTCTAACAAGGAGACAAGAGGCAAATTAACTAAGCATTATCAATTATTTCATGTAAATTTTATTGAAAATAGTTTCACACACATAAAAGCATATAGAGTACATAACAAAGGTGGAGTTTAACCTTTCACAATGTAGTCTCTTCCCGAAGAGATGTACAATTATTTTTGAAAGACACATACGTAATAATACATAGCAATTGTAGTCTCCTTATATATATATGGAGATTGACAACTTATTTTTGACTTTGATTGACGAATCAAGTACTTTCTGGCTCCTTGTGTGGGGATTCCTTTTTTGACAATTCTATCTTTGCCAGGCAGTGCCGTACTTTGGGTTTCGGGGGCCTGAGTCGAGATCTGAAAATTGGGCCCCATACGTAATACCCTTGTTGGCCCATTTAGTCATTAAATTCCCTTGCAGGCCCGGTTAGTCACTAAAATCACTTTGAAAAAATACACAATAGTTGGCACTGAGGGCGTTTCGAACCTGGGTGGGTAATGAAACGTGGCAACTACTCATCCACCACACCACCAGGCTTTATGTTACTAAATTCTATGTGCTTTAATATATATAAAAAAACATCTTGGAAATTCTGGGCCCCCAAAAAATTTCTAAATTTCGGGCCCCGAGACGGAGGCCTCTCGAGCCTCGTGGAAAGTCCGGCTCTATTGCCAGGACAACAAATATTTCATAGTCTCCGCTAACAAGTTCTGTGTCAACTGCGACATTAATTGCAACAAAATCAAATATATATATACATATATACATATATATATATGTATATATGATACCAAAAGAATTTATAAAAATATTTTTAGATAATATATAGAGAAACTGAAAACTAATTAAAACCTAGTCCAAGATTATTTAATTAATTACCTGGGCAAATGTCTCCGTGGAAACATTGGCAATAACTGCAACTTCGAAGCACCTCACAACATCCCGTATCATAGCCGAGATATTTGCAGCCAGTTTGACAATGTTGGGTTTCACAAACTTCCACAGGGTAATGTGGAATCGGGCACCGATCATCGTCCTTGCACCGAGAGCCACCAACCCCTGCATTTGATTAATATATATATAGAGGAAATCCAACTCAAATTGATCAATAAACTAGTAATTGTTGTCAGTCTGACAGAACATCGAGGAGTTTTTCTCTATAGTAATCTCTTTCTTGTTCGATTGTATTAGTTTGCTCTTCCTAAATATATATATTGGCGTCATATTTGCTGCAAAATCAATATATATATGGCGTCATATTTGATGCAAAATCACGGTAACTGAACTAGCATATGTGTTAACTTTTATATTTTAATAAAAGTTTATTTTGTTGGCATTTTTATTTTTCCACATTTATAATTAAATAAATTGAATATTTTATTTGGTTGATTTAATTATAATTGTACTTCTTATGGACTTATTATCACATAGAACTTTAGTGTTATCATGATTTTAATTAATTATGTGATAATTCCCTTGTTATTTTTAATTGATCAACAAGTCAGAGTCCATGGGCACTCAAATCCTAGTAGGCGTGTACTACAAGGAAACGTGTCCAAGTTCGTTGTATCAAGTTGTATGATAAATTGTTTATTCCATATAAAATTGATACAAGATAAGGTAAAATATTTTTCCATATTTTATTATTACCTAATTTGATTTATCCTACAACTAATAAGTTATTTTATTCCTTGTAGAAGTTGGAGTTTTATGGCAACTTGAATTCTTGGCCAACAAGCAAGACAAGTGGTATAAAACACAAACACATGAGGAGGCTAGGCAGACACGTTTTTGAGCCAAAAAATCATCCCTTAACATTCTTGGAAAATGTGCCCCCCCTCCTCCATGTTCTTGACTTCTTCAAATTAATTTCTTGATTAAGTTTAAGAACGCCAACCCTTGATCAACATAGATCGTGAGTCAAATCTCCGGGAGGAGTCCAACCACTAATAGAAGAGCCCACAACGCAAGGAGATCAACACGAGGGGTGCAGATCTGTTCCGGGATCGCGGTTACAACAAACTACTGAAGAGCAACGGGCGATTGGCTCGCATTACATGCTTGGAGAGAGTAACAGGGAGTGTTTCTCGCTATTATCCTTGATGTTGGTTAATTTATGAGTAAATTGCCATTTAGCTTTGTTGTAAAGATTTAAACGCTTCGGAAGTTAGTGGATTGGTTTTGCTTGTAGGCGACGAGTACGTGATTTTTTCCCAATTGGGTTTCCACGTTAAAAATCCTGTGTTTTTACTGGTTTCTGCATTCTCTTAATTTCCGTAATCACGATCCAGACGCATCTAGCATATGTAGACGCATCTAGGCTATGACGATTTCGAAACGCATCTTGTATTAAACAGTAAATTATCACCTGTTAAATCTGAGTAACAGAACATAACACAAACGCATCTGATCACTAAAATCAGATTACTTAGACAACAATAAACTTTCAATATGCACGCATGGAAGTTTTGCTTCAAGCATGTGAGGACAGATCCTAAATCTAGCTGGGTAGAGTTCGAACCAATGGTCGTCTGAACTGGCCACCGAAAGCAATAGTAAGAGAGACGACACCGCAGAAACTTAATGGAAAACTCCATGATATAATTGACCAGCAATATGACTTCAGAAAGAGAGAGGTTAAACAAAAGCTTTGATTGAAGAATCCCTCCTTGTATGATCAGTTGATCGCTTGATGATCTCAGGGATGACTTAATTCAAGGCGTGTCTCAATCTTCTCGAACATAGTAGGTCATGGTTTCACATTTTGCTAGAAACCATCATATGAAAATTTGACAAATCACGTACAATGCTAAATTATATTTATATCTAACAACAACATACCTCACAATATAGATAAATACTCCAAACATAACTATGTACACCAACAGATAAGGACAAGAAACATTAATATTGATATTGAATGAACTTATGAACACGATAAGAATATTAGAGTACTCTTACGCTTATCGAAACATTAAGACATTATTATAAAGTCCTAACAAATTTCATAGTAATTACGTGTCACACTCGAGTAGACTAGGACTAGCAATCCATCGTAAATCGATTTCAATTTTATATATTAATACGCTACTAACTAATTTCTTATTCATTTTGAAGTGATTTAAAAATTAAATAATTTCGCAACTAACGATGACAACAGTATCTTCGGTGTCAAGCGTAAAATATTAATGACCCAACTGAATATTTAAAAATTCTTTCCTACAATGAAGGTTGGAACAACAAAAAGGGCGCGCTTTGTTGGAATTTCTGACTTTTCCAATGTCCATGAAGGTTATTACATGAAACATATGGCATTGTCCAGTCTGCATTTTTTTTTTCCCTTATTTTTCGTTTCTCCTTGTAGTCTATGATTAGCGAAAGACCCTAATTGACTAAACATGTGATACACATTGTTAGAATGATGTGATAAGAAGACTAATTGACTTGTCTCAATTGTGATTTCTAATATCAAGGGTCCCGCACTCTAATATATAAGTTGTTGATTTCTAAGGCTAGTTGTGTTAAAATATTAAACTTGAAGGTTTTTAGCAACATATTAATTTATCACAACAACAAAAATGTTATTACAATTATTTTCCGATTGGTCAAATGACTATATTGTAATAATTATTATAAATATTTTTTGTTAGCTAAATGATTAATTAAATTTTATTTGAGTTAAAATTATATTTATACTTTTGGTTTCATAACAAATAATTATTATAGTGCATTTTTCACAACCTATTAACTATTACGAAGTCACATTACTGTTATATATACATATTATTGGAAAAATACTATGTTGAATAACAAGTATATGACGTTATTAATGATCGATGGTCTATGTGATGATTGTTAATTTAAATGTGATTTGATTAATACAATATTCTGTCACGTGTATAGTATATTAATCTTGACTGTCATTCATATGTTCATTTAGCATTGTCCATATTATTATTGATTGAAATGAAAAAGATCAATACTAGCTAGGCAATAATATTAATTATGACAAGTCTAATCTATGACACGAATAATTAAGATTTATTAAATTAAAATCATACTACTAATTTTTTCACGATAAATATGATAATAATTTTTTAAAAGATTATATTGTATTAATTAAATTTTTTTAAAAATATTAGCGAATTAGTTTTCGACAAAGTTGTTAAAAATAATTATGGTATTAATATAAATCAATTACTATAATAAATATAGATATAAAATTTACTTAAGTTTTATTTGCATTTAGTTTTTTTACAAAACTAAACTTACTCCGACCAATTTTATACAAATTGATACAAATTAATTACAATATTGGTATAAACTGCGCACGATCACTGGACTTCCTAGTCTCTAAACTCGAAGAAGCTGGTGATTGTCGCATCTAACGAGTTGTCCTAGTCTGCATGTACTAGGTGGCGGAACACAAGGGCGTGGGAGTAACTGCAGGCTATATTTTCAGTGTTCAACATCAAAATAGTGATCAATATTAATCAAAGAAACTAAACTCATTTTAATTAGGAAAAAACTGTTTGTACAAACAATGTTACAGGCATTGATGTTAGCATTTTCCAGCGATTGATTTTTTAACCAATGTGATGTGTGACAAGTACATCTTTACCACCTATTTGTAAATTTGTTTGTGCATATACATGTAGCAAAACCAATTTATTTATATGGAAAACTCTACAACAAGGAGAAAATCCGTACTACTCATATATCTCAGCTACCTAGGTCTAGGAAAATTATACCAATGCCAAAGATGATTGCAATTTGAGTTTGTAGATCTCACCTATCTAAGGCAAACCCAAAGATAGAAGACAGAATTTAAGTTTCAGCTTTTATGTCACGTTATGAATTTTTCAAACTGCCTACACAAAATTCAAATGATCACCAAACTCTAACAACGCGTTATAGTGAAGACTACACTCGATGCAAAGCATCAAACACAGATTTGTTTAGAAGATATTAATGTTTGTTGATAGAATCAGCTTTAATAATTTCTAATTTTCCATTTCTTTCTTAACGCAATGGTAATAAGATATTGCAATTTCTAGAGTTCACATCCCGTAAGCAGCACCGCTTTTTAATTGGCTATTTTCGAATTCATTATTAGTACCAAACTACCAACTTACAAAATAAAAATAGAATTGTCTAATTGTTGATGATATTTTGGATTCTCCCAGTTTCTGTTTTAACTTAAAGCGATTAAGAATTCTCTTCCATTAAATATCGGGGCTTGAAACTTAATGAAATTTGAAGCATTTATTGCTCATTTTTAAGTGGAGCAATACACTTTTTTACATCTACATAGAAATAGAAATGAAATGTCAGTAAACACTAATAAGAAAATACATTACATATAGTATCATACTTGTGTACATTGAGAGTTGTTTATGAATATTTTAAATTAAAATACTTTTGATCCAGATATTTCACGAAATTTACAATTGCTTTTAATATTCATATGATTTAATTTTCATTTTACGCTATGTGAGATATTGTCACAATCTTATAGAACGATAATAAAATGATAGTGATATCTCATATCTCACCCTACAGGAATTTGATACCTCGATACTTATTTGTACAATTGATATGACCTAACATGTTGATTAACATTTTACATTTTACAAGTGCTTAATTTACAAATATAACCTGTGCAGTGCCCAACTACTCCTAAGTATCAGTCTTACAAGTTTTTTAGTTGCAGTTGTGAAGTGTCCTAAGCACATGATCTGTCCAAATCTAAAGTATATGATTTGAATTAATCCCAAGAAAATCAAGTGTGAACCAAGATCAGGGACCAAGCTAGGAATTCTTTGAGTACCGAGTTGATTCAGGGTTTGGTATTGCATCCCGAATTTTTTCCCCATATAAAGCTTCTTTGCAAAATGCATTATTTAAAATCATGATCCCCTAGATTTATTTTACAAAATAGAAGCTATATAATATGAAATAATAATATGATTCGATTGCTTGGGTATATGATACTTTCAATTGATTGCATGAAATTGGTTTTGTTTCCTAGTGTACTGTTGCACTTATGAAAAATTATTATTTAAAATTTTTTGAGATCACCCGAGGCAATAATTTAACAAATTAAGTATGATATTTTATATCGACAATCTAATCCACATAAACACTGCACACATACTTATAGTTAAAGCAAATCATTCATAAATTCTCATTTTCTAAGATATTACATATTAATACATGACAATAATAATATCACCTGCGATTTTTTAAGATGTAGAATTATATAAGAATATTTTTTTTATATAACAATTAGATACCTAAAGTTTTTGAAAATATAAGATCAAATATTATAAAAATAAAATTATTAAAAATAAATAAAAAATATCAAAAGAAGAAAAAATAAATAAAAGTGATAGGGAAAAGTGGAAGGAGTTTCCAACACATAACATTAAGTTCCAAGACACCATAATTAGCCAACTTCATCATTACAACTTAGCAGATATATAGCCTTCACAAATTAGCACTAAAGTCTTCCTCGCATCCAACTAGAGCCGAGTCTAGCTCATCGCCTGATCCCTTCCTGACCAAAATCGTCGTAAGTAAAGTTTTAGTTATCGCTACTCGCCTAACAGAACATCGATGGAGTTTTTGTTTAACAGACCCCAACCTTACAGTAATCTCCTTCTTGCTTGATTCCATTAGTTTGCTCGCCATATATATATGTGTGTGTCGTTAAATTATTTGCTACTAGCTGGGTAGATATACTCAGATTAAGTTAACCATAAACTAGAAATAAAAATTTAAAAAAAAAATAAAAGGAAAATCGTGGTAACAAAACTATCACATTCATGCATGTAAGTTTCGCTTCAAGCACATGAGGAAAGATAACTAAATCTAGTAGGGTAGAGTTCGAACCAGCATTGGCATCATCATTGGCATCTGAACAAGATACCGAAACCAATAGTAAGAGAGATGTCAGTGCAAGAAACTTTATGGCGAACTCCATGATTTAATTCACAACCGATATCAGTACAAAGAGAGAGATTATACGAAAGCTTTGATGGAATGAAGAATCCCTGTTTGTATGAACACTATATATGGCGTTGAAAACTATCTTGATGATGATCTCATGGATGACTTAATCACTACTAGAAAACGCAGCTTCAGCAACGGAAATTTCCGTTGGTGAATCAAAAATTTCCGTTGGTAAAGGTTACACCGACAAAAACAAATCGTATGCAACATTCCTCGCTGTAGGTGGCGTAGGTAAAAATTCCCGATGGAAGTGAATCATTGGTGATTACCAACGGAAGTAGCGACGAGCCGTAGTCCATTGGCGATACCGACGAAATCGAATGAGAGACATCACCTACGGCATCACCAACGAAAGTGTTCGGCAGAAACTAGAAACGACTCTTGTCGTCGCTGATGTTCGTTGGTAATGTAGTTCAATTATACCAACTGAATTACCAATGGGATTTGTAAATGCTTGACACCAAAGGGATTTTCATTTCTAATTCCATTGGTATATGAAATGTTAATTTAGATACTAATTTTTTTTAAAAAAAATTGCCAATAAAATTTGTCGATAATAAAATTGAACACAAATTTGTTAAAGATTTAAATGATAATAATACAGTAAAATTGAATAAGAAATTAATCTAAATTGTTTAATTAATTAAAAGTCAAAAGAAATAATTGTAATGCACAAGATTATAATCTAACTTTCTCATTTCAAAAGTTCAACTTACAAAGACTTGCAACATTGGCATAAATTCAATCCACCCAATTAACATTAACCATGTCCTTAAACATCATAGATACATCGAAAGCCAACTTGAAAATACATCAAAAACATGGTACAATCAACCAAGTTTGTGGCCCTAGAACATCTAACAAAATAACAAAAGATTTAGATGTTAGCCAAATTAGTTTGGAAATCCAACCACTAAAGGTTACTAACAAAAAAAATAGTTAATATGGCAACTAGCATGGACAAAATATATGTGGTAACCAACCCAAGAACACGATAGTTTCATTAAGTTGTGACTAGAAATAAACCTAATTGCCATTGCTCTTTTTCATGATCAGTTCTTTAAATGCAATGCGTTTCCTTTCTTCATCAACCCTTCTCTCTTCCATTTGTTGTTCAAAGTCTTTACGCTTCCGTTCTTCTTCCCTCTTCATCTCTTCAAGTTCTTGTCGCATAACCTCTTTTTCCTTTGTTAGATTTTCAATCTTCTCACATGCTTCTTTGAAAGTAAGTTGAGAACCAGTATCTTCTATTGATGTATTAGACTTAGGTTGCAAGGCAGTTAAGGAAGTTCCGAGACCATGCAATTGTCCACTTTTATTGGGCCCTCCAGAAGCTTGACACCATAAATCAATATCAATAACCGGTTGTGATGACACTTCCGGACCATGTTTTTCCTCTATGGAATGCACATAGGTTTCCTACAAAGAATAATTTTCCATAATGTGTCCATTTAACTTTCTAAAACATCAACTATATAAAACTTTAACAACCGAGTATAAAAGATTCTTCCTATTATTAGGCAATCATAATTCTCAATTTCTACATAGATAGGATTTTCAGCTATGGATGGAAGACAAGGGCCCAAATTCTTATTATTAAAGTAGTTCTTCTCACCAAAACAAAAGAAAAGAGAGAGACAGACAAGCAAAAGTATTTTTAAATTTAAAGAAATTCACAGATTTTTATGCAATTGACCACATAAAAATTTAATCGCAAGTCACATTTAAGTTATAAAAATAGCTATAAGAAGGAGAAGATATTATCCATTTAGAGAAGCCATAGAGAACACATTCAGTCACCTAAATAATTCTCAATTCCAACCCATTTAGAAGCCATAGAGAACACATGCATCAAACACAGATTTGTTTAGAAGATATTAATGTTTGTTGATAGAATCAGCTTTAATAATTTCTAATTTTCCATTTCTTTCTTAACGCGATGGTAATAAGATATTGCAATTTCTAGAATTCACATCCCGTCGGCAGCACCACTTTTTAATTGGCTATTCTTTAATTCATTATTAATACCAAACTACCAATTTAAAAAATAAAATAAAAATAGCATTGTCTGATTGTTGATGATATTTTCGATTCTCCAGTTTTTGCTGCTTTAACTTAAAGCGATTAAGAATTCTCTTCCATTAAATAACTATATTGGGGCTCGAAACTTAATGAAATCTGAAGCATTTATTGCTCACTTTTAAATGGAGCAACACACGTTTTTACATCTACATAGAAATAGAAATGAAATGTGAGTAAACACTAATAAGAAAATACATTACATATAGTATCATACTTGTATACATTGAGAGTTGTTTATAAATATTTTAAATTAAAATACTTTTGATCCAAATATTTCACAAAATTTACAATTGCTTTTTAATATTGATATGATTTAATTTTGATTTTATGTTATTTGAGATATTGCACCAATCTTATAGAACGATGATAAAATGATGGTGATATCTCACCCTACAGGATTTTGATACCTCGATACTTATTTGTACAATTGATATGACCTAACATGTTGATTAACATTTTACATTTTACAAGTGCTTAATTTACAAATATAACCTGCGCAGTGCCCAAGTACTCCTAAATATTAGTCTTAGAAGTTTTTTAGTTGTAGTTGTGAAGTGTCCTAAGCACATGATCTATCCAAATCTAAAGTATATGATTTGGATTAATCCCAAGAAAATCAAGTGTGAACCAAGATCAGGGACCAAGCTAGAAATTGTTGTAGTACCGAGCTGATTCAAGGGTCTGGGGGCAACACCCCCGAATTTTTCCCCATATAAAGCTTCTTTGCAAAACACATTATTTAATATCATGATCTCCTAGATTTATTTTACAAAATAGAAGCTATCTGATATGAAATAACAATATATATGATTCGATTGCTTGGGTATATGATACTTTCAATTGATTGCATGAAATTGGTTTTGTTTCCTAGTGTACTGATGCACTTATGAAAAATTATTATTTAAAATTTTTTTAGATGACCCAAAGCAATAATTTAACAAATTAAGTATGATATTTTATATCGACAATCTAATCCACATCAACACTGCACACATACTTATAGTTAAAGCAAATCATTCATGAATGGTCATTTTCAAGATATTGCATATTAATACACGAAAATAATAACATCATCTGCGATTTTTTAAGATGTAGAATTATATTAAAAAATTTTTTTATAACAATTAGATACCTAAAGTTTTTGAAAATATAAAATCAAATCTTATAAAAATAAAATTATTAAAAATAAATAAAAAATATCAAAATAAGAAAAAAATAAAAGGAAGGGAAATGATTTTATAAAAATAAAATTATTAAAAATAAATAAAAAATATCAAAAGAAGAAAAAAAATAAAAGGAAGGGAAAAGTGGAAGGAGTTTCGAACACATAACATTAAGTTGCAAGACACCATAATTCACCAACATCATCAATTACAACTTAGATGATATATAGCCTTCACAAATTATATAGCCTTCACAAATTAGCACTAAAGTCTTCCCCACACCAAACTAGAGCCCAGTCTAGCTCACCGCTGGATCCATCCCTGACCAAAATGTTGGGGAACTAGAACGCTACTAATTCCGCCCAGGATCAGTGGGACATAAAAAATATATGCGACTGAGAAAAATAATGGACACTAAAATAAGCACAAGTATGGAACACCGAGATTTAACGTGGTTCTACTAAGCGCCACGCCCACGGACCCACACCAATATTTCACTATCTCAAAAGGAGGAGTACAAAAATACCACACTGTATTTTCTCTGCCTACACAAAGGTTTTATCACTCTACTCACTTTTATCTCTCGTGTATAGCTTCTACACTGAAACTCTCTTTTCTCTCTACACAAGATAGCTCTCTCTTTCTCTCTACACAATGGCTATTGTGTTTTTTTGGTGGTGTTGATTGTGGTGTTTACAATGCAAATGAGAGCTCTATTTATAGGTAAGATTTCCAACAACTCCATTCAATTTGTCAACCATTTCATGCACCTAATCCATCCACCTAACCATTCACCTAATCCATCCACCTAATTTGACTCTATTATTCAACAATCGCCACTTAGAGGCAAATGAGGCTTTATCCTAAGACGTCTCATGTGCTTGTAGCTCCTGTGAAATGCGGTGTGGGCGGTTTCTTCTGTTTTCATTGCAGAAAGCCAACTGAAGCTGAGCATAGCTTCAGTTTTTCCTTGGTTACTGTCTTCGTCATCATGTCGGCTGGATTCTTGCTGCCTTGAATCTTTTCAAGTTTCAACACTCCATCTTCCAAAAGTGATCTGATAAAGTGATAACGGAGTCCAATATGTTTGGTCCTCGAATGAAATGCCGAATTCTTTGCCAGATGTATCGCAGTCTGACTGTCACTGTGCAAGACATTTTTCTCCTGTTCAAAACCCAATTCTGCCAACAAACCTTGTAACCATATCATCTCTTTGCTAGCCTCAGTTACTGCCACGTACTCTACTTCTGTAGTTGATAACGCAACAATCTTCTGTATCTGTAAAATCCAACTAACTGCAGTAGCACCAACTGTGAAGACATAACCTGTAGTATTTCTCCTGCGATCTACCTCGCCAGCAAAATCTGCATCTACGAAACCTCGTAGTGTCACCTCGCCTCGTTTAAAGTGTAAGCATTTATCAGTAGTTCCCCGTAGATATCTCAATATCCACTTTACTGCATCCCAATGCTGCTTTCCAGGATTTGCCATATATCTGCTCACAACTCCCACTGCATGAGCAATATCTGGTCTGGTACAAACCATGGCATACATCAAACTTCCAATGGCTGAGGCATATGGAATTTTAGCCATGAAGTTTCTCTCCTCTTCTGTCTTAGGAGACTGGTCGTTGGATAGACGGAAATGATTCGCTAATGGCGTGATGATTGGCTTTGCACTGCTCATGTTGAACCTTTGCAGGATTTGATCAACATACTTGACCTGTGACAATTGCAAAACACCATTTTGCTTGCCTCTACAAATTCTCATCCCTAGAATTTGCTTTGCTTCACCCAAGTCTTTCATTTCGAATTCCGCCGATAGTTGCTTCTTCAACTTCTTGATCTCGTCCATGTCCGAGCCGGCTCTTAACATGTCATCGACATAAAGTAGCAAAATGATATAGCTGGACTCGAACCGCCTGAAGTAGAAACAATGGTCAGCATTACACTTCATGTAGTCATTTTTCTGCATAAATCCGTCAAACTTCTTGTACCACTGTCTAGGCGCTTGCTTTAAGCCGTATAGGCTCTTCTTCAATTTGCATACCAGCTTCTCCTTTCCTTTCACTGAGAAGCCTTCCGATTGCTGCATATAGATTTCCTCCTCTAAGTCACCATGAAGGAAAGTAGTTTTCACGTCTAACTGCTCCAAGTGCAAGCCCTCCGCTGCAACAATGCTCAACACTGATCGAATTGTTGTCAACTTCACAACTGGCTAAAATATCTCTGTATAGTCAATTCCTTCTTTCTGCTGGAAACCTTTCACTACCAATCTCGCCTTGTATCTTTTCGAACCATCATGTTCTTCTTTGATTCTGTACACCCATTTATTGTTGAGAGCTTTCTTCCCTCTAGGCAACTCAGCTAGTTCCCACGTCTGGTTGGAGATGAGAGACTTTATCTCATCTTTCATTGCAAGCTCCCACTTAACATAATCTCCCACCTAACATGCCTCGTCATAGCATTCAGGTTCACCGGCGTCAGTGAGCAACATGTAGTTCATGTACTTCCGATTCGGAACATGAGGTCGACTTGACCTCCTCACAATGGGAATTGGAGCTGGAGACTGTGGTGAATCAGCCTTCGAGACGGGCTCCTCTGTCTGCAGACCCTCATCTGTCTGCTTTGACGTACTTCCTTCTGGAGTGTCGTCCGGAACAACATATGTTCGATCATCGTAGATTGTGTCATTGGACTGCATTGCATTTCTGTCCTTGTACATCACCTTTTCATTGAATATGACATCCCGGCTTCTGATGAGCTTTTTGTTCTGGTCATCCCAAAAGCGGTACCTGAACTCGTCTCCACCATATCAAAGAAAAGTACACTTTAGTGATTTTGAGCCCAACTTACTCCTGGCATTATCACTAATGTGCACATACGCGACACAACCGAATACTTTCAAATGAGAAAGTTTCACTTCTTTCCCGCTCCAAACTTCTTCCGGTATCCTGTACTCCAATGGTACCGACGGTACACGATTAACTAGGTATGCCGCCGTATTGACAGCCTTCCGCCTAAAATCTGCTTTTGGCATGTGCCCGCATGTATTCTCATGCTTCTGGCTCTTTCTGTCAACGTTCGATTCATGCGTTCTACAACTCCATTCTGTTGCGGTGTTCCTGGCAATGTTCGCTCCAATTTGATACCATTTTGGTAACAAAATTTCTTGAACGCCATGTCTTCGTATTCTCCACCATTGTCGGATCTCAACTTCTTTACTCGCAAACCAGTTCCATTTTCCACCATGGCCTTCCACTTCTTGAATGCCTCGAACACATCGGATTTGTATCTCAAGAAGTAAACCCACACCTTTCTCGAGTGGTCATCAATGAAAGTCACGAAGTATGACTTTCCGCCAATCGATGAAACTGCTGTTGGACCCCACACATCTGTGTGGACAAGTTCAAGCTTCTCTTTCTTCAGAGTTCTGCCACTTGTATTGAAACTCACCCGTTTCTGCTTCCAGAAAATACAACTTTCACAAAAGTCTAAATCAATAGACTGAAGCCCTGGTAGTTTCCCTTTTGCATGCATGTACTTGAGCCCTTTCTGGCTCATATGCCCAAGTCTTTGGTGTCACAGGTTCGCATCCTTGCTATCAGCAACTGCAATTGTCATACACGCATTCGCCGTTGTGTATAGGGTGCCACTATCCTTGCCACGTGCAATTATCATGGCCCCCTTGGTGATTTTCCAATTATCACCAAAGAAGTTTGTGTCACATCCTTCTCTCAACAATTGTTTGACGGAGATCAAATTTTTCCTCAATTCTGGAATATGTCTCACATCCTTCACTTTCCATACAGATCCATTGACATTGATCTGTACTTCTCCTATGCCAACCACGCTGCAAGGATGATCGTCTCCGAGATATACTTCTCCGAAGTTTCTCGACACATAATTTGCAAAAAAGTGTTGATTTGCGGTGGCATGGAACGATGCTCCAGAGTCTATTACCCAATAGTCGGCCTTCTTCTCCATGGAACATATCAATGCATCACGCGTTTCTTCGGTCACGACATTGACCTCGGTCTTGTTCTCCATTTCCTTTGGAGCTGCCCTACACTGATTTTTGTAGTGCCCAAGCTGACCGCAATTCCAACATTCAACAGACTTTGTCTTGTTGGAATTTCTGTGATTTTTGGATCTCGGTCTACCATTCCTTGACTTGCTCCGTCCACGCCCATGCTCTCTATTTGAATTTCTGCCTCTGCTATCTATGTTGAAAGCAGCCCCGGAAGTTGAAGCTGCATCTGACTGTCTCCGAATCTCCTCAGTCAAGATCATACTTACAACGTCATCGAACTTCAATTTCGACTTGCCGACCGAGCTGCTGATGGCTGTGACTGTGCCATTCCAACTCTCAGGCAACTGCCCAAGAATTAATAGGGCTCGAACTTCATCACTAAAAGTGATTTCCACCGTGGTCAATTGGTCTACTACCTCATTGAATTCGTTGAGGTGTTCTCCAAATCTCCCGCTTTCTGTCATTTTCATATTGAACAATTTCTTAATCAAATGAACTTTGTTTGCTGCAGACGGCTGTTCATACATGCTGGATAGAGCTGCCATGAGAGACGCCGTTGTCTTCTCATTTTTAATGTTGAAAGCGACCGACTTTGATAGGGTCAATCTAATTGTGCCGAGAGCTTTTCGATCAAGCACCTCCCACTCGTCGTCTTTCTCGCCTTCTGGCTTTTCTTTCAACGGCTTATATAGGTCATTCTGATACAAATAGTCCCCCATTTGCATTTTCCAATATCCAAAATTTTTGCCATCAAACTTATCAATTTTGGAAATTCTCTTGTCTGTCGCCATTACTCCCACTCGAACAAAATGTGATTTTTCAAGAAATCGTTTCTGATGTGGAAGATCAGTCTATGCTGCAACCACAGAGCATACTAAGAATTTCAAGAGATATCACAAACAAAGCTCCGATAACAGTTGTTGGGGAACTAGGATGCTACTAATTCCGCCCAAGATCAGTGGGACACAAAAAAGATATGCGACTGAGAAAAATAATGGACACTAAAATACGCACAAGTATGGAACACCGAGATTTAACGTGGTTTGGCCAAACTGCCTACGTCCACGAACCCACACCAATATTTCACTATCTCAAAAGGAGGAGTACAAAAATACCACACTGTATTTTCTCTGCCTACACAATGGTTTTATCACTCTGGCTCCTAACAAAACAAAATATTTAGAAAGAAATCAAGAAATTGATTGAAAAATTGGAATCTGGGTGTTTAGTGCCCTGGCGATGGAATTTTCCCCAAAACAACCTTGGGTTAGTTGTTATACCACTCATCTTGTTTATTGGGTTGTTTTTATTCAAAATTCACTACTAGCTCGTTGAAAACAGACACCGAACCTGTCTAGCCAGATTTGGCAAACGGTAATTTTTTTCATTTTTTAGTGGAATTCAAGAACGAAAAAGATAAATCAATGAAAAGGATAGTGCTGATAATTAGAGCCGAGCTCTGATACCAACTGATGAAAACCTCCTCGAATTGATGCTAACGAAACCCACAAAAAATTGGAAATCGGCCCTAGAAAAGATAATTATCCAATTGAGATTGAAGAAACCCAACAACCCAAGAACTCACGACCCAAGAACTGCAGATATATTAAATCTACAATCCAAGAAGATTCGGAATCCCGAATTGTAATGGTATGAACACCACAAAGGGGTCAATCTATTCCCTTTGATAAGTTCAATGTAGCGCCCCGAGTTCGAAGAACTCGAAACGTTAGTTCTTTTCTAAAACTATATATTTTTTTCTAATATTAAATGCGGAAGTATTGACAAATAATTAAAAGCGAAAATTCATTTGATATAACAACCATTTAAAGTGTTCTAAAACTATTTGATCATCAAACGTTCAAAACATCTAACACAAGTTACTAAATAGTTCAAAAGTTTGAAAACGACATAATCTCAGACATCGGTTTACTAAAATAATAACGGAAGTGGACTCTCTTATTTAATAAGCCTAAATAGAACTCCCATGTCTCGTCACGCCTCCGAACTCCTCAATCTATAAAAGAATGAAAGGCGTGAGTATTTAAACAATACTCAGTAGGCTCAGCGCAAGCTAATCATCTATACAAATATATAAGGCAAATAATTATGTAAACTCAGTAATATAATACAGAAGGTAACTCCGGGCAGAAAGGCGACTCTAAGCCCAAAGGCAAGTAATTTGCAGAAGGCAAGTCTGGGCCGAAGGCAAGTCTGGCTCAAGGCAAGTCTATTACACACTAAAGGCAATCATGTAGTACATATCATTAACTAATAATGTGCGATAAGTAAAAGTGAGTCTTTTGAGCCTACCTAAAATATCTCTCAAGTTTTGAGCCTACTAAGCGGTGAAAATCAGTGCTCTAGCTGTTCGTACGCCTCGTCTAGTTAATAATGAGTTTAATTCATGTTAATACCCTTAAATATTAAGTATCTATAAGTAATATAGAAGTTTGTGGACCAAAATAGAAAGAATATTAAACTTTGGGGGTCAATTTGAAAGAATTTAATAGTTTGAGGACCTATTATGCAATAAAAGTGAACTAAAAATATTTTGGGCTCAATTATAATATTTTTAAAACATGAGGGACTAATATGAAATTAAATTTTGGGGGTTAAATTAAATAGGAAAAAGAAATTGAAGGATTAAAAGTGAAATAAAAGTTTAGGGGTCAAATTGAAACAATTGAAAGTTAGGGACTTGAATTTAAATAAAATTTGAGGGCTCATTTAAATAAAATAAATAAAATGGGGGATTAAATCTGTAAATAATATTGAGGGACTAAATTGTAAAAATTGAAAGTTGGGGATTTGCAAATTAAATAAATCTCAAGGACTAACTTAAATAGAATCCAATAGCTCGGGGACTAACTTGCAATTTCTGGATTTCAAATGGATTTGGGCCAGTTCTCTTTCTTCCTTATCCGATTCCCTCTCTCTCTCGGTTCTCTCACGCTCTCTCTCTCTCTCGGCTTTCTCTCATTCGCATTCGACTTTCGGCGGTAGTACAATATGGACATTAGGTGTCGCCCATTAGGTGACATTTTTATAGAAAAACGCCACCCAAAGACAACGGGTGACGGTTGTTATGAAAAACGCCACCCAAAATGTATTTAAAAAAATAAAAATAATTTCTAACAAGAGGTGGTGGTTCTTGGCCCCAACCGCCACCTTTTCCTCATAAACGGGTGACGGTTCTTGCCAAGAACCGCTACCTATTACTAAAAATAAATTTTTTTTATAAAGGAAAATGGGTGGCGGTTGTTATTGCACAACCGCCACCCAAGAACAAATGGCCAATAGAAGATTTTGCCTGCAATATTCAGAAGACACAATTCTCTCCTTCTCTCTCAGAAGATACAACTCTCTCTTTCTCTCTCTAAGTTTCTCTCGGCCACAATTATTGAAAAGAAAGACAACTCCCTCCCTCTCTCTCTCTCTCTCTCTCAAACTCTTTCTCTCTCCTAGTTTTTCTTATTACATCTGCAATTCGATTTTACAGTCATGGTTGTTTAATTTCCCTTTGCGTGCTGTATTTGCATATCTGAGGCACACAAAGGCAGCTGCTGGTTATGGTGTGCAATCGTCCATATCCCAATCGGCAACGGCGGACCTCCAATTTCACCGATAATGAAGAAGGCCAAGTCACAAGCTCTAGTTTATTCACTTGACAACAAGAAAGGTTGAGGGGTTAACAAGCACAAAGAATTATTTACAGATCTGTGATTTTAAAGTTTTTTTTTTCATTTTTTGATCTGTATTTATTGTTATTTGTAGTAATAAACTTGTATAGATTTGTATTTTTTAATTAAGTTTATGTGTTGAAGGTGTATAAATCTACAAGGTTCTATGGATCTACAAATTTTGTATTGCATTTTTTAAAATTTGATTTTTTGGTTTCTGATCTGCAAGCTTAACAAACGATTCTGTCTTTCTAAAAAAATAAAAAAATAAAAAAAGGACATAAGGTGGCGGTTCTTAATATTAGAACCGCCACCCAAAGTTTTTAAATATATATATATATATATATATATATATATATATATATATATATATAGAACGGGTGGCGGTTGTTAATCAAAGAACCGCCACCTGTTGTTTTATAAAATAAAAAAATATATAAATTAAATATTTTGGGTGGCGTTTATGGAACCGCCACCCGTTCTAAAAATAATGGGTGTCGCCTGTTTGGGTGTCGTTTTTTTACCGCCACCTATTATCCAAAACAACCGCCACCCATTATAAAATCTATACTAGTGGGTTTTCGGCCAGCGAAAATGGCGGCGAAGGTGGAGTTGAAGGTGGTGAAGCTAGTGGTGGTTTTTGATTGGAGAGATATTGAGTATTTGGGAAGAAATTGAAGCTAGAATACTAAAGGAAAATTTTGGGTATTTTCAAAATTCGATCAAATCTTAAAACATTTTCGAAATTAAATGATTCTATGGTGTTCTATAGAGGTAGAGGAAGGTGTATGTATGATTTTTGTGTTTTGAAGTTGAGTTTTGGGAGTGGTTGAAGTTTTGGCCAAGCTTGGTGCGATGGTGTATATCTATATGCGTGTATATGTATGTGTGCGTGTGTGTTGACGGTAAAATGAAGGTGATGGTGACTTCGTGGTGGTGTCGCCGGTGGTGGGTGACGGTGGTGCGGCGGTGATGGATATATACGTGTATTTATCGTGTTTTTGTGTAGAAAATCAAGTGAAAAATACAAGTAAATGATTAAGAACTTGTGTGTGATTAAAAACTTAGAACAACAAAATAAAAATAAAAATGGAGATATAATTGAAAATATCAAGAAATCTTACCACTTAAAGTTTGATTTGTTAGATGAGAATGAGTGGGATGAACTTGAAGATACCAATTGTGGAAAAAAGGGAAAATAGTGATGCTAGGGTTTCTAAAATCAACCTTAACTTATATAAATGGGGTAAAAACTAGGTTACTCTTCCAAATGGGATTTCTTATAGCATAAGAAGTGAAATTGGACCTTAAACGGGCCTATAATTGGATTTAATATATATATATATATAAAGTTATGATTGAATAAGAAGTTAAACTTTTGGGGTTCAAACGAATAATTTCTAAAGTTTGGTCCTCAAATGTAAATTGAAAATAAATAAATATTTTATAAATTATTATTATTATTATTTTAAATAATTTAATATAGTAGTAAATAACATAAAATTTAACTAGACGAGCATACACTGTTTAACTCTATAGGTGAAGTTGTAGCGACACGTTTGAGATTTTAGTTTAATTAAATATTTTAATTTAAGGAAATTTGCGGTCACTACATTCGACTTTCTCAAAATAGAACAAGAAGATGAGAATAATTTTTTTTCACCATTTGATAAACTCACGATGGCACCAATCTGATTGTTTACAATGAAAGAAATCATTTATAGTAGAAGCTAACCTTAAAAATAATAAAGTAACAAAAAGACCCAGCCCATAAGCAAGATGGCCTAATATGAGTTAAGCTATGGCTACGCCTTATCAGATGATATCTTTTAGTATTTTCATGGGCCATACTAGAGAAACTTCTTTAATCCTTTTAGTCGTGGCCTTTGCATTTGGACCTGCCGGTATGTGGATTGGATCTTGATTATGACTTCCACCACGAATTGTATCATAAGACTCCTGAGGCACCTCTCCACTTGAGCCATCCAGCATTAATCCTGTGATTTACATCATCCTTTATGTCAGCATTGGTTTGAACCATTGATCCTAGATAACGGAAACCATCACTCTTTGGCACCACCTAACTCAACCACAAGAGGATCCATCCTACTCCTACCACTAAATAAACACTCCATGTATTCTATTTTTTATCCATTTACCCTGAAACTGAGGGCCTCTAAAGTATGCTTCCATAGATCTAACTTTTCATTTATACCTGCCCTTGTTTTGCCAACTAAAACTATATCATCTGCAAAAAGCAAGCATCATGGTACCTTGTTTTGAATATGTCTTGTAAGCTCATCCATTATTATATAGCAAACAAAAAAGGACTGACTCCAGAGCTCTGGTGAAACAGTATCGTAATCGGGAAACCATCTGTCATTCCACTGCATGTCCTAACATTTGTAGCACCCCTCATACATATCCTTTACTATATTTATGTACTTAAGAGGGACATTTGTCTTCGACAGAACCCACCAGAGCACATCTCTAGGTACTTTGTCATAGGCTTTGTCGTGGTCGATAAAAACTATATGTAAATCTTTTTTCCCAGCCCTATACTTCTCCATTAATTGTCTAAGTAGATGAATTACTTTTACAATCGATCGGCCTAGCATAAACCCAAATTGATTTTCTGAAATTGGGACAATGCGTCTCAACCTACGCTCAATTAATCTCTTCCATAATTTCGTAGTATGACTCATAAGCTTTATTCCTCTATAATGGGTACGGTTTTGTATATAGCCCTTTTTCTTATGTAACAATATGAAGGTACTATTTCTCCATTCATCGGGCATTTTTCTACTACGCCAAATCTTGTTAAAGAGTTTAGTTATCGACTATATGCCTATCTCCCTCAAAATAATGTCATACTATCAAAAAACTAGAAAAAAATGGAAGAAAATGGGAAAATGAAACACGAGACTCGTTTGCAAAAGAAGGGAAGATATTGCTCAAAACCACATAATATGATTTTCTTAATCTAATCTAATTCATTAAAAACAAAAAAAAAGGATGATCGGACTAACTTTTGGAGTATAGTGATATGTGGTGATAGTAAATTTAAAGAAGTAATAATAAAATATTGATTTTATTAAGGACACAAATTATCTAAGTTACAAAGGTTAGGTTGTCAGTGAAGGAAAAGGGACAATGGAAATTTTCATACGCTTATGGTTAAGTTTATCTTGTTACACCGTATTAAAGTTCAGATATTGAGATATTCAATTTAAGGTCCATGTTGCATATTTTTCAACTTTGAAATAGTTCCAACATTTGTAAGAAACGGAATGAAAAAGACAAAAATGAAACCATTGACCTATTTTGCAAATACGCCAAAAACCTCAGAAAAAAAGGGTTAATTGTTCGATGCCATCATATATAGCGTTGTTCATGAAAGAAAGGGTGAGTGCAATAGTAGTCCTCATAAATTTCTTCTCAACATTTTGTATTGTTTTAATTATTTTTTTTTCCGCTGCATTTATAGCTTGAGAGTTAACGACTTGACGGTTTGTTTTGAGAGAGAGAGAGAGAGAGAGAGAGAGAGAGAGTTGTTAAAGAAAAGGTAAGTAGAATAGTGTTCCTCTATAAATTTTCTCAACATTTTGTATCATTTAAGTTTTTCTTTGAATTTAACTTGAGAGTCGAGAGTTAATTGTTTGTTTTGAGAGAGGAAAATGCTATTAACTTTTAATTCCTTAAAATTAAATACATACATTGTTGCTTTATTTATTATTTTTTTTTGTATGAAAAATATTTTTCATTATTATCCAGCCAAAATATTAGGCCAAAAAATAAATTTGACACACAAAATCTCTATATACACAAGACAACACACACACACACAACACATATATAGTGCTTGATTGAAGTCGAGAATGTAACTATTTGGAATCATGAGTACTGTTGGCCAATAATTGATTGTGTAGCACGTTAAGATTAACGTAAAATCTAGCAGCACCATCGCTCATATCCAATAGCTGTTGATTTAAAAGTTATGAGTTTTAAACTATTACGTATATATATATATATATACGTAACAATATAATATAAAGCCACTACATTCGAAACTCTAAGAAGAAGATGAGGCAAATTAACTAAGCATTATCAATTATTTTATGTAACTTTTATTGAAAATAGCTTCACATGACATAAAAACACACAGAGTACATAACAAAGGTGGAGTTCAAGCCTCCACAATGTAGTCTCCTCCTGAAGAGATCTACAATTTATTTTTGAAACACACATACATAATAATACATAGCAATTGTAGTCTCCATATGTATACGGAGATCGACAACTTATTTTTTACTTTTATTGATGGATGATCAAGTAATTTTTGGCTCCTCACTTGCAGATCCCTTTTTTGACAGCAATCCTTCTCTAGGGAGCACAAATGTTTCAAATTTTCCGTCATCAAGTTCCTTCGTGACTGCGAAATTAACTGCAACAAAATCAAATATATCTATATATAAATGAAACCAAAAGAATTTATAAAAATATTTTTAGATAATTTAGAAAGTGAAAACCTAATTAAACCCTAGTCTAAGATTATTTAATTACCTGGGCAAAACTCTCCATAGACACATTGGCAATAACTGATACTTTCAATTACCGCACAACATCCCGTCGTATAACCCAGATATTGGCACCCGAATTGACAACGTTTGTATTCACAACATTCCGCGGGGTAATATGGAATCGGGCACTCATCATCCTTACACTGAGAGCCACCAACCCCTACATTTGATTAATACATGCATGAAATCAAACTCAAATTGATCAATAAATTAACTAGTAATTGTTGTTAGTCCAACAGAACATCGATGGAGTTTTATTCTGTAGTAATCGCTTCCTTGTTTGGTTCTCTTAGTTTGCTCACCCTATATATATATATATATATATATATATATATATATATATATATATATATATATATATATTGGCGTCATATTTGATGAGTGCCATATATGTATTTCCTGGAAATGTAGAGCACTTAAATTATGCAAGATAGATTTCCCCAAATTAATTAAGTTAACCCTAAATTAAATAATAAAAAGTAAAAAAATCATGGTAACCAAACTAGCTTATGCATGCATGGATCGGAAGTTTGGGTAGAGTTCAAACCAATGGCACTACTGGCATCGTCTGAACTGACCACCGAAACCAATAGTAAGAGACATGTCACTGCAAGAAACTTCATGGCAAACTCCATGATATAATTCACAAGCGATATGACTACAGAAAGAGAGAGATTAAACAAAAGCTTTGATGGAAGAAACCCTCCTTGTGTGATCACTATATATGGGGTTCAAAATTGTCTTGATGATCTCATGGATGACTTAATTCAAGGCATGTCTCAATCTTCTCGAGCATAGTAGGTCACGGTTTCACATTTTGCGTCGAAAACATGATATGAAAATTTGACAAACCACATATAGTACTGGATCATATTTATATCAAACAAAACACGGTTTCCCAATATATATAAACACTTCAAACTACGTACATACAGCAACAGACTAGCTAGGAAGAGAAACATTAAAATTGATATTGAATGAACTTATGAACACAATAACCATGTCACGATACTCTTGCACTTATTGAAACATTATGGCTTTATTATAAATTCCTAACAAATTTCGTAGTAATTACATGCCACACTCAAGTAGACTAGGACTAGCTAGCGGTCTCTCATAATCTGATTTCAATTTTATATATTAATAGGCTACTAATTAATTTATTATTCATTTTGAAGCTATTTAAAAATTAAATAATTTCGACAACTAGCACAAATAATATAATAGCATCTTCGGCCTCTAAAATCACTAACAATCTGAACATGTCAAGCGTCAAATAATTACCCAAGTGAATATTTAAACATTCTTTCCAACAATGAAGGTTGGAACTGCAAAAAGGGCGGGCTTTGTTGGAATTTATAATTTTTCGAATGTCCATGACGCTTATTACATGAAACATCTGACACTGTCCGGTCCGGATTTTATTCAGTTTCGGTTGGTATACATTTTTCCATCTTTTTTTTTTTGGGGTTATTTTTTTTTTTTTTTGACTTGTAGTCTATGATTAACGAAAGACTCTAATTAACTAAACATGTGGTACACATTGTTAGAAAGATGTGATAAGGAAACCTGCTGACTTGTCTCAATTGAGATATAAATACACAGTAATTGCAACGGTAAGATGTGAAACTCAGCCATAATATGTAAATATATAATAGGATCTTCTAATATAGGTAATTTGTTGGGAAAAATACACTATAAAAGTTATTTTCTCAGGAAACCCAAAAGTATAAGTATAAGTACTCTAATTTTAACTCATACAATTTTAATTATTAAGGTCGCAAAACATACTTAAAATAATTAATAATACAATTTAGTCATTTCTGATGATCAGATTATCACATAAAACAGATTGAGTTTATCACATAAAACCAAACGAGATTATGAACTCTTACGACGTGTTGCAATTTCGCGCTGGTGTGATGGTTATTGTAGGAAATCTCAAGCCATGGCTGACTAAATTAGTTCTCCTTTTATGTATAGACGCTAATAGGCATAGCTAATTAAGTATGTTCTCGTTTTGTATGGTACAAAAGTTGAGTTAGTTGTGTGTACTTATATATGTACGTAGTCACCCATGTGTTTTGAAGGTTTGATGCAGTCTTAGCACTTTGTTATATAAATTGGTGTTATCAGATTTAGTTATTCTCTATTTTCCTCTTTTTAATTATATAGCAAATTAGCTTACTGATTAAAAGCAAAAGTACCATTCAATTTCTGATGTATATAGGCAGGTTCACAATCAACTATCTACTAGGGAATTTGGGTGAAGTATATCCATCCACCAGTGGAGTGGTTGATCTGTAAAAATGGCATATGCCATATCTGATGTTGGTTCTGTCGTTAAAGGCACCTAAGTCACCAGATGGAGAGAATACTTAAGTGCTTGGAATGTATCTCAAGGGTAGAAAATATAACCTATGTCTAGAAAATATAACCTATGTCCAGAGGTTTATCTCTCTCTCTCTCTCTCTCTAGTAATTTAGAAGGTGTTAGCGGATGAGTTTTAATGTATTTTTATGAGTAGAAAGAGAGAGAATAAATGGAGTCGGATGGTGGAGATTTAATGAGTGGTGAGATATATAGATGTGATTTGTTTGACCAAATTTAAAATTTGAAAAAAATACATTAAAATGCATTTTTGAATTCATGCTAACACCCTGTACTTTGTAAAGGATGGCTTCCTGGAGTAGCCTTCCATAAAATTTATGTTCCTTCTATGTAGGTATGTCAAAAAACCTTGCGAGCCGGAAAAGCTCGCGAGCTTGGCTCGGGATCGCCGAGCCGCTCAGCTCGAGCGAGCTCGAGCCCGAGCACCATTGGCGAGCTGCTGGGCTCGAGCTCTCCCGGCTCGCAAGCTCAAGCCGAGCCCGAACAAGCTTTAGGCGAGCCAAGCTTGTTTGACATATCTACTTCTATGTGACTTCTTCATGTATTTAGATATGGTGCGAAGAAAATGCTACAAGCATGTAATATGTTAAAGATATTATTATTATTATTATTATTATTATTATTATTATTATTATTATTATTATTATGAGAGTGTTTGTGTTCCTTTAATTATATCGAGGAAAGACGAATAACATATGTGGATTATTTTTATTTTTTTATGCTTAAGTTTTAGGGTTAAATTCGTAAATGAATTGTGGTGTATAATTAAAATTATATCGCGATTGTGGTGTGTATATAACATGGTGTGATCAATATAAATTAATTATAATGATAATATAAATGTGCCTTCTCAAATTCTTTCATGTTAATTTATTTTTAGTTATTTTTCCCATGCAACGTATGGGTCAGTATTTACAAAATTACATATGGATTTGTCCGAAATATAGGGAAAACTCTATCAAAATTTATATAAGTTTTTTTCATTACTTAAATTAATTAGGTTTAGTGTGTTGGCCAATATTATTTTTATTTTTGTTGTTATTGTCGTTCTTATACAAATAATAATATTTATTAAAATCACCCCATGCAACGATTGTTGATGTAAATGCAAGTTTGAAAAACCTTTGGAGTTAAACAGTAGGTTATTATGACTTAAGAAACAATAAATCAACGACAAATTTGAAGTACAAGTGGCATTGGTGCAAGGAGGAACAACCAAACCTTTTTCGATTGGCTATGTTTAGCCGTGCGCGAAAATTGTTGTTTTTCATAATGATTTTGATAAGAATTTCTAAAATTATTTTTTGACACAAATAATTTTAACTTTTGAGAGAGAGATTTTTCAACCTTTTGAGTTTCGAAAAAAATTAAAAAATAAAATAAAATAAAAGAAGAAAACCTTGAGCAGGGAATCCATTACCTATTTACCATAAAATAAATATCCAACGCACTTCTATTGACTCAAACATAGAAAATTAAACATTTTTATGTACATTTTCATTGAGGGTAAATTTCAGTTAACGTTCCAGAACTTTGATACAATTTTGTCTCCATTTTTTTTTCACATTTTTGTGTGCTCAAGCTTTCATATATTCACACACTACGTCACTTCTATCAAAATTTCCAATATATTGCACATTAATGAGGGGTAAAATTGGAATAAAATTTTTTTAATTTCACATGTCGCCAAACTTTCAATTTTGATACAATTTTATCCTCATTCTTCTTTTTTCCCTCTTGTTCTGCCCCAAAATTTCATATATTCACACTAGCTTTACGTCCAGTAGTCCACAATTTCAAATTCTATCAATTTTGTATTCACAGTATAATTTTTTTTTTTAGTGCACCACATCATTATTACTTGAAAGTCTTTAATGTGTACGTATTATTACAATTATATCATTAACCTTTGTTTAAATGATCGTTATCATTTCCCGTTCATTAATAGCAACATTTTTTTATATTGATAATTATTGAGCAAAATGTGATATATTATCATAGTATTCATCACAAATTATCGTCTCGTACAACGCACGTGTGTATATGCTCGCTACAAAAAATTGGGGGAGAAACATGTTGTCTATATATATATAGGCTTGTGCCTATAAAGCATTAGGGATGACATTTGGTAATACTCTATTTTAAATATAAATTATATGAAAATATTTTGTTGTATGGATGCTAAGATATATCACATAACAAATGCAAATCAAACTTTTTAAAAAATTAAATATGTATTAGTCTTCTATTAAAAAAATATATGTATTAGTCTGTTAAAACAATTAATGGAACCGTTATGAATATTAGAAATTCGTATGGAAACCCCGTAAACAGCAAGCGAAGGCTCCCAAGAAAATTCCATTCGAATCACGAATGGCTCCACCCATTCCAATCCGGACCGCGGTATCGATCTGTGCTTAATTAAGATAAGACCTGTATTTGCACCAAGGGGATTCCACCATCGAAGCTGCTCCTTTGAGATAGCTCTGGTTATTGAATTTCGGCTCACCACTTTTGCGTCTCCCAATCCCGCCATCGTTTGCAACACCATAATTTTCCTCTTTAGTAAATTGCCAAACGAATGAATAGCATGTCGAGACAATAGCCAAAAAAAGTGACGGACCCGAGGAACGTCACACTGATATGATGCCAATAGCAAATGATATCCGCTTCGCACCGAATGGATACCATCCTTGGAAAAATTCCATATAATTCGATCTTAAAGGAACGGATAATATTCGTTGTTGATCAATCGGCCGGAAATGAGACTCAAGAATATCCGTCCGCCCATTCACCATTATGCATCAGCTCCCTCACCGTATTGACTATTGAGGCTATTTGTACGATGGAGATGACCTTTTGCAAAGGTTCACATGGCAACCAGAAATCATCGAAACCATGTAGAGACGTGCCATTCCCAACCCGCCACCGGGACGTACCCCATGACTTTCTCCCGTCCCACTAGAATAGGCATGGTTTGAATTTTGCACCAATTAAGAAATAGCAATAAATTTTATTGGAAAAATAATTTTTGTTTCTGTATTTTTGAATTAATTTGCCCCTATATTAACGGGTAATAATTTACTTTTATTAATAACCATACACATTAATACATAGGGATAAAATAAAAATTGAATGCATTAAATATGGAAAGTAGTCTATAATTTGGAACAAACTAAAAATGAAAACAAACCTATCATAGTGAGACGGGGGAAGTAATAAGAGTAATAAATAAATCAATAAAATAAAATAAAAAATTCATTTCAATATAAAAAATTAATTCAACACACGTCTCAATTTTGTCGAGCATGCGTAAGTCATGGTTTCATATTTTGTGTCCAAAAGATAGTATGAAAATTTGACAAACCACGCATAATATTGGGCTATATCGAATGTTAGTACGTCCCACAATATAAACACTCCAGACTAAAAGGGTAAATTAATCCTTGAAGATAAATAGTGATATTTATCTAAAGAATAATTATATTTAACAATACTTAATATACTATTTGCACGACATTATAAATGCACTACAAACAAAAACTATACTTAATAAACACACCAATTTATTTTTACAAATATAAGCTTAAACATTAATTAAAAATAAAAAAAGACCCATATATCTCCTTCTCATTTTGCCTAGTTTAATTCATTCCTCTTTACCAGTACAACAAATGGGACAAACTGATAATAACACGAATTTGATATTCTATGTGATAATTACGGACGAGACTTATATTTGAGTGGATTATCCTTTTTGTCAAAACATAGAGATATTTTTATTATTTATCTTGTGTGTTGTTGGTTACTATCATTACTGATATTATATTTGGATTGCTTTTATTGTTGATGGCCATTAGGGGTATTGTAAATTAAGTTCTGCACTCTTTAGTCGCTTTTCCTTGAATGTTTGTAGGATAAATTAGTATGAAATACAAGGAAAACTCTATCGAAATTTGTGTAGAGTTATTTCATTAGTTATATTAATTAAGTTTTATTATCGTGACTCGTTATTTACTATATTTTTTTTCGAGATCTTATGCTTATATGAATAACATCTATTATTTTTTTAGAGGTCACATGTTAATACGACTAATATCTATTAATACTTTTATCACCTAAAAATTCCCCCCCCTGTGCAACTGATGGGTGAAACAGCTAGTCTTAGTGAGACAGAGAAGTAATAATAGTAATAAATAAATAAATAAATAAAATAAAATGGAAAATTGATTTCAATATCTCAAATTAATTTGACACGCGTCTCAATTTTCCCAAGCATACGTAAGTCATGGTTTCATATTTTGTGCCCAAAAGATAGTATGAAAATGTGACAAATCACGTATAGTATTGGACCATATCTAATGTTAACACGTCCCGCTAAACACTCCAAACTAAAAGGATAAATTAATCCTTGAAGATAAATAGTAATATTTATATGAAGGATAATTATATTTACCATTACTTAATTTACTATTGGCACTACATTATAAATACACTACAAACAAAAACTATACTTAATAACCACACCACATTTATTTTTACAAATATAACCTTAACCATTAATTATAAAAAAAAAAAGGAAAAAAAAAGACCCATATATCTCCTCGTTTTACCTGGTTTAATTCATTCCTCTTTACCAGTACTACAAATGGGACAAACGGATCTCCTTTGCCTTTTTCTGATTTTATTCATCACTGTCATCAATGTGTTGGATCAAACTCAAGATATATTATGGATTTTCCAAATTTAAACCCTTGAACTGATATATGTCACCGATATCGAATACCACTTCTCCAATTCATAGTTTCCAAAAATATTTGTAATGTCGATCATCTCGCTCTTTATTCCTTTTTCAAATAAAAAGTAAGTCAATTTCTCTCATCAAAGAATCAATTATATCCATCCAATTACCACAAGAATCAAAATTCTCATCTGCTTTTGTGACTCATGTAGCCATAGGGGTGTCAAAAGAGTTGAGCCGAAAGGCTTAGCTCATAAAATTTCACCTCGAGTTTGACTTGTTGACAAGCCTGGCCCTGCTCATTTTTGAAGCCAACAGAGTTGCCTTAGTTCGTGTTCCACCACACAGCTGGTTCGGTTCGCCTGCCTCGCTCACGAGCCAAAGCCGAGCATTCCAAGAGCAAAGCTCGTGGATCTTTTGAATTTTTTTTTTTAACACACAGCTTTGCAATGGATATGTAGGTGTCCATGTTTGCAACTATGGCAGATTTATTTTGTTTACTTAGCATTATAAAATTAACCATCCCTTAAATCAAGTTTCAATCACGAGCTAACGAGCCGGTCCACGAACTTTATTAGCTAAACACAAACTGTCTATTTTCCAATTTCTCGGCTTGATCCACGTGCAAGTCCGTATTTTCACGAGTCAAATCCAAAATTTTGAGGAACCAAACCGAGCCGAATACACGAGCTCACGAACTGTTCAATTTGATTGTCACCACCATCGGGACTTTTGGGGGGGTGGGGGTGGTAAAGTGTGATAAATTTTACTTACATGATACAATATGTATTGCCAAAATCGACCCCACTGGATTGTTGGGTCACATAATCATCTATAAAAGAACATATTGCATATTCTCGTTTTACAAATCCGTCGTTACATTTGTCGAGGAAAAAACATTAACGACAACTACTAAAGTAAAAAGAAATAGTACTAATATATATATATATATATATATATATATATATATATATATAGAAAAATAATAAAAATACAATAATTTTTCACATTTCAACAGGCTGCAAATTAATTTTTTTAATTCCACTTTAAATTAATTGATTTAAAAATTTAAATAGTTCCAAACAATTAACCTTGTTGAAGTGCTGGAACCATACATATTAAGAAAAGCGTTTCTTTGTTGGAATCTCTAATTTTTAAAATGTAAATAATAATAATAATAATAATTGTCCGGTCCGTACTAATAAATCCAGTCTCTATATTGTTATGCGCCATTTTTTTTATTTTTCTTTCTTTGATACTCAATGGTATGATTAACAAAAGACTCGAATAAAACATGTGATACATCACTAGAAGGACGAGGTTAATAAAGATTTGCATTTGTCTCATTACTATATATTGAAACACATTGTAATGGCAAAATGTGAAACTTTATGATTGGTGTTACCACAAGGCTAAATAGGACACATGTGTTGACATTTCATTAAAAACATTTCATCTTTAGTAAAATTCCGAAATCTTTTGTTTCAAAAAAAAATTCCCAAATCTTTCGTTGCTGGGTCCGTCTTGAAAAGAAAAGTGACTTTTTTAGATAACATGTAGTGGAAGGTGCGTGGATTGTACATTCTGTGTTTGTCTTTTTGTACTATTTAGCATCGATATTCTATAATTTCGTTTTTTGTTGTTGTTGAACTCTAGTGAATAAAATAAATATTCAAGGGAACCAAGAAAATGATTCCATGTATATAATGTTGAACTAAATTATGAACTAAGTAATATCAAAGTATAAAGTTCACCAGAATCCAAATTCAACTGGAAGATTTCAGCAATTATAGATAAATGAAAATAAAAAAAGTTAATTTAAAATTATAGAAATTTGAAGTAGTAAAAATAAATTGGAGTTAATTGTGTTTATTTAAATAGTAGAGATAAATTATTATTTAATTCTCATTTAGTGGAAGTTAGATTTAAATTCATTATTAAGGACCAAATTATATTCGATGAAGGCTTTGTCCGGCAGAGAAAGTTGATAAACTGGCTGATAACTGATAAGCTACTAAGTTAGCTGATAGCTTATAATCTAATTAGGATCTAATAACTTATGAGTTATAGTTGATAACTAAAAGGCCAGCTAATATATATAGATGTGTTGGATAAAATTAGTTGAAAAGCTAGTTTAGAAATAAAAAATTACACAAAAGTGCATGTTGAATATATATATATATATATATATATATATATATATATATATATATATTAAAGAAAGAAGTTAAAAATGAAATAAAAATTGAAAAGCTCATTGAGCTTATTTGAAAAGCTTATGAAAACGCTTTTGAGATAAGATCCTACCTTTTGAAATAAGCTCTTTAACAACTACAAGAAACTGAGCCTTTATATAGTGTCACGCCTATATATTCGTGCTTGTAGACTTTTAGGTAGCGACATAATAGTATGTCGCCCTTAAAGGTTTATAGACACGAATCTATAAGGATAATAGGTCGCCCCTAAATGACTTATTTTTTATAGTGAACCAAACGAAGTTGATTTGAGTAAAAAGAGCTTATTAGCTTTCCAAATAACCTATAAAGTAGTTTATTTGCCTTACCAAACATATTCGAAATGAAAAAGTTATAGCTTCTATTATGGACTTATGGTATATTTGGCAGACGAAGCTGACAAGCTAATTGATAGCTTAAAAGTTAACTGATAGTTGAAAAGTTGGTTCAGAGCTTATAACTGATGGCTGATAGTCGATAATTAAAATGGTAATCGATATAAATAGAATTTTTTGACAAACTAGCTGGCAAACAAGCTCAAAAATACTGTATTATACACAAGGACATATTCAAAATAATTTTTAAAAATGAAAGAGGTTAAACATGGAATTAAAATGGAATAAAAAACGAAAAGCTCATGTAGTTTATTTGAAATTCTTGTAAAAAAAGTTTTTGAAATAAACTTTAATTTCTCAAATAAGCTTCTCCAATCAAATAGAACTTATTTGAATATAGGGAGCTTATCACCTTTCTAAATAAGTTATAAGCTAACTTATTATTCTTGCTAGACATACACTCAATTGACCAGAGATAGGGGTTGTGTTATTAGTGCAAAGCCAAAAGCCAAAAGCCAAAAGTGAAATTTTAATCTTTAATATTTGTGACACTTACGAATTGTATGTTTATCTGGTAAGCTCATATTAAAGTTTGAATTAAGATCTTCAATTTAAGACCCACATTGCATATTTTCTCAACTCAAAATATTGTCAATATTATAAAAATTAAAAAAAAAATGGAAGGAAAAAATAGAAGATGACCACCAAAAGATAAATAAATAAATAAAATGTAGACGAAGAAGCTTGTTTTTTAATAGTAGTAGGATTACATTTTAAATCCATATATTTTGTATAGTATGAATGTTGAGTTTTTAATATTGAAAATTGATAAATAAAAAATAAAATGTGTAAATTGTAAGATTGAATCATTTGAAATTCAAAGTTGTAAAATAAATAGAATTTAGTAAGATTTATTTAAAAATTAAAGTAGAGACTAATAAAAAGATTTAACTTGGATTTGAATCTATTATTGATGACCAAATCAGATTAAAGAAAAACGGTTATTAGAGTTTATTAAGGATTTCGTTGATCTAATTTACAGTTCTTAGGCTATTGGTGAAAACTCAAAAAATTAAAAGCAAAAGTTGGATTTATGTTTTTAACCCGTTTGTGTCGAGATATTTTGTTTAAAACCCACATTGCATATTTTCCAGTCTCAAAATAATGTCATACTATCAAAAAGTAGAAGGAAAAAAAAAAAAAAAAAGAGGAAGAAAAGGGGAAAATGAAACACGAGGCTCATTTGCAATAGAAGCAAAAATATTTCCAAAACCACCAAATGCAATTTTCTTAATCTAATCTAATTCATTAAAAAACAAAAAAAGAAAAAGATTGTCGGACTAACTTTTGGAGTATAGTGACATAGGGTGATAATAAATTTCAAAAAGTAATAATAAAATATTGTGGAACTTCGATTTGAATTTACTATTGAGAACAAAATTCGATTAATAAAAAAAGTAATTGATTTTATTAAGGACACAAATTATCTAATTTACGAAGGTTAGGTTGTCGTTGAAGGAAAAAAGCAAAATTCAAATTTTCATACGCTTATGGTTAAGATCATCTTATCAGCTCGTGTTAAAGTTCAGACTGAGATATTCAATTTAAGATCCATATTGTATATTTTTTGACTTTGAAATAATTCCAACATTTGTAAGAAACAGAAGAAAAAAGGCAAAAATGAAACCAGTGACTTATTTTGCAAATATGCGGAAGACCTCAGAAAAGAGCGTTAATTATTTGACTGCAACATATATAGCATCGTTCATGAACGAAAGTGTGAGTACAATCGTAGTCGTCAATTTTTTCTCAACATTTTGTATTGTTTTAAATTTTTTTTGTTGCATTTATAGATTGAGAGAGAGAGAGAGAATTGTTAAAGAAAATATAAGTAGAATCGTGTTCCTCTCTACACATTTGTCCAGTGTTTGAGGACCCAGTCTGGCTAGTCGATCGGATTGGAAAACCTGTGACCCAATTAAAAAACAGGGTCGGGTGACTTTTGAGACCCACATTGGTCAAATCCGGTGAAAAACCCAGTTTACTCGGAAAACCCAATGGACCTGTGTGACCTGGGATCAGGTTTGATCTAGATTTTTGTATTTTCTTTTATTTTCTGATATTTTTATATTTTATTTATTTATTTAATATTATTTTAATAGCAGGGTCGACCATGAGTCTACTCTCGATCAACCCTCTGATCCTTGACCTAGTCCCTTGTCCCGATTGATGACCTGATTGGGTTTAAAAGCATTGAATTTTTCTAAACATTTTGTATTGTTTAAGTTTCTCTTGTCTTTGAATTCAGCTTGAGAGTTTGTTTGTTTTGAGAAAAGAAAATGCTATTAACTTTTAATTCCTTAAAATTAAATACATGCATCATACTTTATTTATTATTGTTGTTATTTTGCATGAAAAATATTTTTGGTTATTGTCCAGCCAATACATTAGGTTAAAAAATAAACTTCACACACAAAATCTCTATACGTACAAGACAACATATATATATATATATATATATATATATATAGACACACACACACATTGCTTGATTGAAGTCGATTATGTTAACTATTTAGAATCATGAGTATTGTTGGCAGATAATTGATTATTTAGCATGTTAAAATTAACTTAAAATCTAGCAATATTACTGCTCATATCCAATAAGTATTGATTTAAAAGTTGTGAGTTTTAAACTGTTATAAATATATATGACAATATAAAGCCATTACATTCGAAACTCTAACAAGGAGACAAGAGGCAAATTAACTAAGCATTATCAATTATTTCATGTAAATTTTATTGAAAATAGTTTCACACACATAAAAGCATATAGAGTACATAACAAAGGTGGAGTTTAACCTTTCACAATGTAGTCTCTTCCCGAAGAGATGTACAATTATTTTTGAAAGACACATACGTAATAATACATAGCAATTGTAGTCTCCTTATATATATATGGAGATTGACAACTTATTTTTGACTTTGATTGACGAATCAAGTACTTTCTGGCTCCTTGTGTGGGGATTCCTTTTTTGACAATTCTATCTTTGCCATGACTACAAATATTTCATAGTCTCCGCTAACAAGTTCTGTGTCAACTGCGACATTAATTGCAACAAAATCAAATATATATATACACACATACATATATATATATATGTATATATGATACCAAAAGAATTTATAAAAATATTTTTAGATAATATATAGAGAAACTGAAAACTAATTAAAACCTAGTCCAAGATTATTTAATTAATTACCTGGGCAAATGTCTCCATGGAAACATTGGCAATAACTGCAACTTCGAAGCACCTCACAACATCCCGTATCATAGCCGAGATATTTGCAGCCAGTTTGACAATGTTGGGTTTCACAAACTTCCACTGGGTAATGTGGAATCGGGCACCGATCATCGTCCTTGCACCGAGAGCCACCAACCCCTGCATTTGATTAATATATATATAGAGGAAATCCAACTCAAATTGATCAATAAACTAGTAATTGTTGTCAGTCTGACAGAACATCGAGGAGTTTTTCTCTATAGTAATCTCTTTCTTGTTCGATTGTATTAGTTTGCTCTTCCTAAATATATATATTGGCGTCATATTTGCTGCAAAATCAATATATATATGGCGTCATATTTGATGCAAAATCACGGTAACTGAACTAGCATATGTGTTAACTTTTATATTTTAATAAAAGTTTATTTTGTTGGCATTTTTATTTTTCCACATTTATAATTAAATAAATTGAATATTTTATTTGGTTGATTTAATTATAATTGTACTTCTTATGGACTTATTATCACATAGAACTTTAGTGTTATCATGATTTTAATTAATTATGTGATAATTCCCTTGTTATTTTTAATTGATCAACAAGTCAGAGTCCATGGGCACTCAAATCCTAGTAGCGTGTACTACAAGGAAAGCGTGTCCAAGTTCGTTGTATCAAGTTGTATGATAAATTGTTTATTCCATATAAAATTGATACAAGATAAGGTAAAATATTTTTCCATATTTTATTATTACCTAATTTGATTTATCCTACAACTAATAAGTTATTTTATTCCTTGTAGAAGTTGGAGTTTTATGGCAACTTGAATTCTTGGCCAACAAGCAAGACAAGTGGTATAAAACACCAACACATGAGGAGGCTAGGCAGACACGTTTTTGAGCCAAAAAATCATCCCTTAACATTCTTGGAAAATGTGCCCCCCCTCCTCCATGTTCTTGACTTCTTCAAATTAATTTCTTGATTAAGTTTAAGAACGCCAACCCTTGATCAACATAGATCGTGAGTCAAATCTCCGGGAGGAGTCCGACCACTAATAGAAGAGCCCACAACGCAAGGAGATCAACACGAGGGGTGCAGATCTGTTCCGGGATCGCGGTTACAACAAACTACTGAAGAGCAACGGGAGGTTGGCTCGCATTACATGCTTGGAGAGAGTAACAGGGAGTGCTTCTCGCTATTATCCTTGATGTTGGTTAATTTATGAGTAAATTACCATTTAGCTTTGTTGTAAAGATTTAAACGCTTCGGAAGTTAGTGGATTGGTTTTGCTCGTAGGCGACGAGTACGTGATTTTTTCCCAATTGGGTTTCCACGTTAAAAATCCTGTGTTTTTACTGGTTTCTGCATTCTCTTAATTTCCGTAATCACGATCCAGACGCATCTAGCATACGTAGACGCATCTAGGCTACGACGATTTCCAAACGCATCTTGTATTAAACAGTAAACTGTCACCTGTTAAATCTGAGTAACAGAACATAACACAAACGCATCTGATCACTAAAATCAGATTACTTAGACAACAATAAACTTTCAATATGCACGCATGGAAGTTTTGCTTCAAGCATGTGAGGACAGATCCTAAATCTAGCTGGGTAGAGTTCGAACCAATGGTCGTCTGAACTGGCCACCGAAAGCAATAGTAAGAGAGACGACACCGCAGAAACTTAATGGAAAACTCCATGATATAATTGACCAGCAATATGACTTCAGAAAGAGAGAGGTTAAACAAAAGCTTTGATTGAAGAATCCCTCCTTGTATGATCAGTTGATCGCTTGATGATCTCAGGGATGACTTAATTCAAGGCGTGTCTCAATCTTCTCGAACATAGTAGGTCATGGTTTCACATTTTGCTAGAAACCATCATATGAAAATTTGACAAATCACGTACAATGCTAAATTATATTTATATCTAACAACAACATACCTCACAATATAGATAAATACTCCAAACGTAACTATGTACACCAACAGATAAGGACAAGAAACATTAATATTGATATTGAATGAACTTATGAACACGATAAGAATATTAGAGTACTCTTACGCTTATCGAAACATTAAGACATTATTATAAAGTCCTAACAAATTTCATAGTAATTACGTGTCACACTCGAGTAGACTAGGACTAGCAATCCATCGTAAATCGATTTCAATTTTATATATTAATACGCTACTAACTAATTTCTTATTCATTTTGAAGTGATTTAAAAATTAAATAATTTCGGCAACTAACGATGACAACAGTATCTTCGGTGTCAAGCGTAAAATATTAATGACCCAACTGAATATTTAAAAATTCTTTCCTACAATGAAGGTTGGAACAACAAAAAGGGCGCGCTTTGTTGGAATTTCTGACTTTTCCAATGTCCATGAAGGTTATTACATGAAACATATGGCATTGTCCAGTCTGCATTTTTTTTCCCTTATTTTTCGTTTCTCCTTGTAGTCTATGATTAGCGAAAGACCCTAATTGACTAAACATGTGATACACATTGTTAGAATGATGTGATAAGAAGACTAATTGACTTGTCTCAATTGTGATTTCTAATATCAAGGGTCCCGCACTCTAATATATAAGTTGTTGATTTCTAAGGCTAGTTGTGTTAAAATATTAAACTTGAAGGTTTTTAGCAACATATTAATTTATCACAACAACAAAAATGTTATTACAATTATTTTCCGATTGGTCAAATGACTATATTGTAATAATTATTATAAATATTTTTTGTTAGCTAAATGATTAATTAAATTTTATTTGAGTTAAAATTATATTTATACTTTTGGTTTCATAACAAATAATTATTATAGTGCATTTTTCACAACCTATTAACTATTACGAAGTCACATTACTGTTATATATACATATTATTGGAAAAATACTATGTTGAATAACAAGTATATGACGTTATTAATGATCGATGGTCTATGTGATGATTGTTAATTTAAATGTGATTTGATTAATACAATATTCTGTCACGTGTATAGTATATTAATCTTATTTGTCATTCATATGTTCATTTAGCATTGTCCATATTATTATTGATTGAAATGAAAAAGATCAATACTAGCTAGGCAATAATATTAATTATGACAAGTCTGATCTATGACACGAATAATTAAGATTTATTAAATTAAAATCATACTACTAATTTTTTCACGATAAATATGATACTAATGTTTTAAAAGATTATATTGTATTAATTAAATTTTTTTAAAAATATTAGCGAATTAGTTTTCGACAAAGTTGTTAAAAATAATTATGGTATTAATATAAATCAATTACTATAATAAATATAGATATAAAATTTACTTAAGTTTTATTTGCATTTAGTTTTTTTACAAAACTAAACTTACTCCGACCAATTTTATACAAATTGATACAAATTAATTACAATATTGGTATAAACTGCGCACGATCACTGGACTTCCTAGTCTCTAAACTCGAAGAAGCTGGTGATTGTCGCATCTAACGAGTTGTCCTAGTCTGCATGTACTAGGTGGCGGAACACAAGGGCGTGGGAGTAACTGCAGGCTATATTTTCAGCGTTCAACATCAAAATAGTGATCAATATTAATCAAAGAAATTAAACTCATTTTAATTAGGAAAAAACCGTTTGTACAAACAATGTTACAAGCATTGATGTTAGCATTTTCCAGCGATTGATTTTTTAACCAATGTGATGTGTGACAAGTACATCTTTACCAACTATTTGTAAATTTGTTTGTGCATATACATGTAGCAAAACCAATTTATTTATATGGAAAACTCTACAACAAGGAGAAAATCCGTACTACTCATATATCTCAGCTACCTAGGTCTAGGAAAATTATACCAATACCAAAGATGATTGCAATTTGAGTTTGTAGATCTCACCTATCTAAGGCAAACCCAAAGATAGAAGACAGAATTTAAGTTTCAGCTTTTATGTCACGTTATGAATTTTTCAAACTGCCTACACAAAATTCAAATGATCACCAAACTCTAACAACGCGTTATAGTGAAGACTACACTCGATGCAAAGCATCAAACACAGATTTGTTTAGAAGATATTAATGTTTGTTGATAGAATCAGCTTTAATAATTTCTAATTTTCCATTTCTTTCTTAACGCAATGGTAATAAGATATTGCAATTTCTAGAGTTCACATCCCGTAAGCAGCACCGCTTTTTAATTGGCTATTTTCGAATTCATTATTAGTACCAAACTACCAACTTAAAAAATAAAAATAGAATTGTCTAATTGTTGATGATATTTTGGATTCTCCCAGTTTCTGTTTTAACTTAAAGCGATTAAGAATTCTCTTCCATTAAATATCGGGGCTTGAAACTTAATGAAATTTGAAGCATTTATTGCTCATTTTTAAATGGAGCAATACACTTTTTTACATCTACATAGAAATAGAAATGAAATGTCAGTAAACACTAATAAGAAAATACATTACATATAGTATCATACTTGTGTACATTGAGAGTTGTTTATGAATATTTTAAATTAAAATACTTTTGATCCAGATATTTCACGAAATTTACAATTGCTTTTAATATTCATATGATTTAATTTTCATTTTACGCTATGTAAGATATTGTCACAATCTTATAGAACGATAATAAAATGATAGTGATATCTCATATCTCACCCTACAGGAATTTGATACCTCGATACTTATTTGTACAATTGATATGACCTAACATGTTGATTAACATTTTACATTTTACAAGTGCTTAATTTACAAATATAACCTGTGCAGTGCCCAACTACTCCTAAGTATCAGTCTTACAAGTTTTTTAGTTGCAGTTGTGAAGTGTCCTAAGCACATGATCTGTCCAAATCTAAAGTATATGATTTGAATTAATCCCAAGAAAATCAAGTGTGAACCAAGATCAGGGACCAAGCTAGGAATTGTTGTAGTACCGAGTTGATTAAGGGGTTTGGGCGCTGCATCCCCGAATTGTTTTCCCCATATAAAGCTTCTTTGCAAAACGCATTATTTAAAATCATGATCCCTTAGATTTATTTTACAAAATAGAAGCTATATAATATGAAATAATAATACGATTCGATTGCTTGGGTATATGATACTTTCAATTGATTGCATGAAATTGGTTTTGTTTCCTAGTGTACTATTGCACTTATGAAAAATTATTATTTAAAATTTTTTGAGATCACCCGAGGCAATAATTTAACAAATTAAGTATGATATTTTATATCGACAATCTAATCCACTTAAACACTGCACACATACTTATAGTTAAAGCAAATCATTCATAAATTCTCATTTTCTAAGATATTACATATTAATACATGACAATAATAATATCACCTGCGATTTTTTAAGATGTAGAATTATATAAGAATATTTTTTTATATAACAATTAGATACCTAAAGTTTTTGAAAATATAAGATCAAATATTATAAAAATAAAATTATTAAAAATAAATAAAAAATATCAAAAGAAGAAAAAATAAATAAAAGTGATAGGGAAAAGTGGAAGGAGTTTCCAACACATAACATTAAGTTCCAAGACACCATAATTAGCCAACTTTATCATTACAACTTAGCAGATATATAGCCTTCACAAATTAGCACTAAAGTCTTCCTCGCATCCAACTAGAGCCGAGTCTAGCTCATCGCCTGATCCCTCCCTGACCAAAATCGTCGTAAGTAAAGTTTTAGTCATCGCTACTCGCCTAACAGAACATCGATGGAGTTTTTGTTTAACAGACCCCAACCTTACAGTAATCTCCTTCTTGCTTGATTCCATTAGTTTGCTCGCCATATATATATGTGTGTGTGTCGTTAAATTATTTGCTACTAGCTGGGTAGATATACTCAGATTAAGTTAACCATAAACTAGAAATAAAAATTTTAAAAAAAATAAAAGGAAAATCGTGGTAACAAAACTATCACATTCATGCATGTAAGTTTCGCTTCAAGCACATGAGGAAAGATAACTAAATCTAGTAGGGTAGAGTTCGAACCAGCATTGGCATCATCATTGGCATCTGAACAAGATACCGAAACCAATAGTAAGAGAGATGTCAGTGCAAGAAACTTTATGGCGAACTCCATGATTTAATTCACAACCGATATCAGTACAAAGAGAGAGATTATACGAAAGCTTTGATGGAATGAAGAATCCCTGTTTGTATGAACACTATATATGGTGTTGAAAACTATCTCGATGATGATCTCATGGATGACTTAATCACTACTAGAAAACGCAGCTTCAGCAACGGAAATTTCCGTTGGTGAATCAAAAATTTCCGTTGGTAAAAGGTTACACCGACAAAAACAAATCGTATGCAACATTCCTCGCTGTAGGTGGCGTAGGCAAAAATTCCAGATGGAAGTGAATCATTGGTGATTACCAACGGAAGTAGCGACGAGCCGTAGTCCATTGGGGATACCGACGAAATCGAATGAGAGACATCACCTACGGCATCACCAACGAAAGTGTTCGGCAGAAACTAGAAACTACTCTTGTCGTCGCTGATGTTCGTTGGTAATGTAGTTCAATTATACCAACTGAATTACCAATGGGATTTGTAAATGCTTGACACCAAAGGGATTTTCATTTCTAATTCCATTGGTATATGAAATGTTAATTTAGATACTAATTTTTTTAAAAAAAAATTGCCAATAAAATTTGTCGATAATAAAATTGAACACAACTTTGTTAAAGATTTAAATGATAATAATACAGTAAAATTGAATAAGAAATTAATCTAAATTGTTTAATTAATTAAAAGTCAAAAGAAATAATTGTAATGCACAAGATTATAATCTAACTTTCTCATTTCAAAAGTTCAACTTACAAAGACTTGCAACATTGGCATAAATTCAATCCACCCAATTAACATTAATTAACCATGTCCTTAAACATCATAGATACATCGAAAGCCAACTTGAAAATACATCAAAAACATGGTACAATCAACCAAGTTTGTGGCCCTAGAACATCTAACAAAATAACAAAAGATTTAGATGTTAGCCAAATTAGTTTGGAAATCCAACCACTAAAGGTTACTAACAAAAAAAATAGTTAATATGGCAACTAGCATGGACAAAATATATGTGGTAACCAACCCAAGAACACGATAGTTTCATTAAGTTGTGACTAGAAATAAACCCAATTGCCATTGCTCTTTTTCATGATCAGTTCTTTAAATGCAATGCGTTTCCTTTCTTCGTCAACCCTTCTCTCTTCCATTTGTTGTTCAAAGTCTTTACGCTTCCGTTCTTCTTCCCTCTTCATCTCTTCAAGTTCTTGTCGCGTAACCTCTTTTTCCTTTGTTAGATTTTCAATCTGCTCACATGCTTCTTTCAAAGTAAGTTGAGAACCAGTATCTTCTATTGATGTATTAGACTTAGGTTGCAAGGCAGCGAGACCATGCAATTGTCCACTTTTATTGGGCCCTCCAGAAGCTTGACACCATAAATCAATATCAATAACCGGTTGTGATGACACTTCCGGACCATGTTTTTCCTCTATGGAATGCTCATAGGTTTCCTACAAAGAATAATTTTCCATAATGTGTCCATTTAACTTTCTAAAACATCAACTATATAAAACTTTAACAACCGAGTATAAAAGATTCTTCCTATTATTAGGCAATCATAATTCTCAATTTCTACATAGATAGGATTTTCAGCTATGGATGGAAGACAAGGGCCCAAATTCTTATTATTAAAGTAGTTCTTCTCACCAAAACAAAAGAAAGGAGAGAGACAGACAAGCAAAAGTATTTTTAAATTTAAAGAAATTCACAGATTTTTATGCAATTGACCACATAAAAATTTAATCGCAAGTCACATTTAAGTTATAAAAATAGCTATAAGAAGGAGAAGATATTATCCATTTAGAGAAGCCATAGAGAACACAGTCAGTCACCTAAATAATTCTCAATTCCAACCCATTTAGAAGCCATAGAGAACACATGCATCAAACACAGATTTGTTTAGAAGATATTAATGTTTGTTGATAGAATCAGCTTTAATAATTTCTAATTTTCCATTTCTTTCTTAACGCGATGGTAATAAGATATTGCAATTTCTAGAATTCACATCCCGTCGGCAGCACCACTTTTTAATTGGCTATTGTTTAATTCATTATTAATACCAAACTACCAATTTAAAAAATAAAATAAAAATAGAATTGTCTGATTGTTGATGATATTTTCGATTCTTCAGTTTTTGCTGCTTTAACTTAAAGCGATTAAGAATTCTCTTCCATTAAATAACTATATTGGGGCTCGAAACTTAATGAAATCTGAAGCATTTATTGCTCACTTTTAAATGGAGCAACACACGTTTTTACATCTACATAGAAATAGAAATGAAATGTGAGTAAACACTAATAAGAAAATACATTACATATAGTATCATACTTGTATACATTGAGAGTTGTTTATAAATATTTTAAATTAAAATACTTTTGATCCAAATATTTCACAAAATTTACAATTGCTTTTAATATTGATATGATTTAATTTTGATTTTATGTTATTTGAGATATTGCACCAATCTTATAAAACGATGATAAAATGATGGTGATATCTCACCCTACAGGATTTTGATACCTCGATACTTATTTGTATAATTGATATGACCTAACATGTTGATTAACATTTTACATTTTACAAGTGCTTAATTTACAAATATAACCTGCGCAGTGCCCAAGTACTCCTAAATATTAGTCTTAGAAGTTTTTTAGTTGTAGTTGTGAAGTGTCCTAAGCACATGATCTATCCAAATCTAAAGTATATGATTTGGATTAATCCCAAGAAAATCAAGTGTGAACCAAGATCAGGGACCAAGCTAGGAATTGTTGTAGTACCGAGCTGATTCAAGGGTCTGGGGGTAGCACCCCCGAATTTTTCCCCATATAAAGCTTCTTTGCAAAACACATTATTTAATATCATGATCCCCTAGATTTATTTTACAAAATAGAAGCTATCTGATATGAAATAACAATATATATGATTCGATTGCTTGGGTATATGATACTTTCAATTGATTGCATGAAATTGGTTTTGTTTCCTAGTGTACTGTTGCACTTATGAAAAATTATTATTTAAAATTTTTTGAGATGACCCAAAGCAATAATTTAACAAATTAAGTATGATATTTTATATCGACAATCTAATCCACATCAACACTGCACACATACTTATAGTTAAAGCAAATCATTCATGAATGGTCATTTTCAATATATTGCATATTAATACACGAAAATAATAACATCATCTGCGATTTTTTAAGATGTAGAATTATATTAAAAATTTTTTTTATAACAATTAGATACCTAAAGTTTTTGAAAATATAAAATCAAATCTTATAAAAATAAAATTATTAAAAATAAATAAAAAATATCAAAATAAGAAAAAAAATAAAAGGAAGGGAAATGATTTTATAAAAATAAAATTATTAAAAATAAATAAAAAATATCAAAAGAAGAAAAAAAATAAAAGGAAGGGAAAAGTGGAAGGAGTTTCGAACACATAACATTAAGTTGCAAGACACCATAATTCACCAACTTCATCAATTACAACTTAGATGATATATAGCCTTCACAAATTATATAGCCTTCACAAATTAGCACTAAAGTCTTCCCCACACCAAACTAGAGCCCAGTCTAGCTCACCGCTAGATCCATCCCTGACCAAAATGTTGGGGAACTAGAACGCTACTAATTCCGCCCAGGATCAGTGGGACACAAAAAATATATGCGACTGAGAAAAATAATGGACACTAAAATAAGCACAAGTATGGAACACCGAGATTTAACGTGGTTCGGCCAAACTGCCTACGTCCACGGACCCACACCAATATTTCACTATCTCAAAAGGAAGAGTACAAAAATACCACACTGTATTTTCTCTGCCTACACAAAGGTTTTATCACTCTACTCACTTTTATCTTTCGTGTATAGCTTCTACACTGAAACTCTCTCTTTCTCTCTACACAAGATAGCTCTCTCTTTCTCTCTACACAATGGCTATTGTGTTTTTTTGGTGGTGTTGATTATGGTGTTTACAATGCAAATGAGAGCTCTATTTATAGGTAAGATTTCCAACAACTCCATTCAATTTGTCAACCATTTCATGCACCTAATCCATCCACCTAACCATTCACCTAATCCATCCACCTAATTTGACTCTATTACTCAACAATCTCCCACTTAGAGGCAAATGAGGCTTTACCCTGAGACGTCTCATGTGCTTGTAGCTCATGTGAAATGTGGTGTGGGTGGTTTCTTCTGTTTTCATTGCAGAAGGCCAACTGAAGCTGAGCATAGCTTCAGTTTTTCCTTGGTTACTGCCTTCGTCATCATGTCGGCTGGATTCTTGCTGCCTTGAATCTTTTCAAGTTTCAACACTCCATCTTCCAAAAGTGATCTGATGAAGTGATAACGGAGTCCAATATGTTTGGTCCTCGAATGAAATGCCGAATTCTTTGCCAGATGTATCGCACTCTGACTGTCACTATGCAAGACATTCTTCTCCTGTTCAAAACCCAATTCTGCCAACAAACCTTGTAATCGTATCATCTCTTTGCTAGCCTCAGTTACTGCCACGTACTTTACTTCTGTAGTTGATAACGCAACAATCTTCTGTATCTGTAAAATCCAACTAACTGCAGTAGCACCAACTGTGAAGACATAACCTGTAGTATTTCTCCTGCGATCTACCTCGCCAGCAAAATCTGCATCTACGAAACCTCGTAGTGTCACCTCACCTCGTCTAAAGCGTAAGCATTTATCAGTAGTTCCCCGTAGATATCTCAATATCTACTTTACTGCATCCCAATGCTGCTTCCCAGGATTTGCCATATATCTGCTCACAACTCCCACTGCATGAGCAATATCGGGTCTGGTACAAACCATGGCATACATCAAACTTCCAATGGCTGAGGCATATGGAATTTTAACCATGAAGTTTCTCTCCTCTTCTGTCTTAGGAGACTGGTCGTTGGATAGACGGAAATGATTCGCTAATGGCGTGATGACTGGCTTTGCACTGCTCATGTTGAACGTTTGCAGGATTTGATCAACATACTTGGCCTGTGACAACTGCAAAACACCATTTTGCTTGTCTCTACAAATTCTCATCCCTAGAATTTGCTTTGCTTCACCCAAGTCTTTCATTTCGAATTCCGCCGATAGTTGCTTCTTCAACTTCTTGATCTCGTCCATGTCCGAGCCGGCTCTTAACATGTCATCGACATAAAGTAGCAAAATGATATAGCTGGACTCGAACCGCCTGAAGTAGAAACAATGGTCAGCATTACACTTCATGTAGTCATTTTTCTGCATAAATCCGTCAAACTTCTTGTACCACTGTCTAGGCGCTTCCTTTAAGCCGTATAGGCTCTTCTTCAATTTGCATACCAGCTTCTCCTTTCCTTTTACTGAGAAGCCTTCCGGTTGCTGCATATAGATTTCCTCCTCTAAGTCACCATGAAGGAAAGTAGTTTTCACGTCTAACTGCTCCAAGTGCAAGCCCTCCGCTGCAACAATGCTCAACACTGATCGAATTGTTGTCAACTTCACAATCAAGTAAAATATCTCTCAGATAGTCAATTCCTTCTTTCAGCTGGAAACCTTTCACTACCAATCTCGCCTTGTATCTTTTCGAACCATCATGTTCTTCTTTGATTCTGTACACCCATTTATTGTTGAGAGCTTTCTTCCCTCTAGGCAACTCAGCTAGTTCCCACGTCTGGTTGGAGATGAGAGACTTTATCTCATCTTTCATTGCAAGCTCCCACTTAACATAATCTCCCACCTAACATGCCTCGTCATAGCATTCAGGTTCACCGGCGTCAGTGAGCAACATGTAGTTCATGTACTTCCGATTCGGAACATGAGGTCGACTTGACCTCCTCACAATGGGAATTGAGCTGGAGACTGTGGTGAATCAGCCTTCGAGACGGCTCCTCTGTCTGCAGACCCTCATCCGCCTGGCTGGACGCATTTCCTTCCTGGAGTGTCGTCCGGAACAACATATGTTGGATCATCGTAGATTGTGTCATTGGACTGCATCGCATTGCTGTCCTTGTACATCACCTTTTCATTGAATATGACATCCCGGCTTCTGATGAGCTTTTTGTTCTGGTCATCCCAAAAGCGGTACCCGAACTCGTCTCCACCATATCAAAGAAAAGTACACTTTAGTGATTTTGAGCCCAACTTACTCCTGGCATTATCACTAATGTGCACATACGCGACACAACCGAATACTTTCAAATGAGAAAGTTTCACTTCTTTCCCGCTCCAAACTTCTTCCCAGATCTCAGACTCCAATGGTACCGACGGTACACGATTAACTAGGTATGTCGCCAGTATTGAGCCTTCCGCCTAAAATGCGTTTTGGCAGCCTGCATGTATTCTCATGCTTTTGGCTCTTTACGTCAACGCTCGATTCATGCTCGCAACTCCATACATTGCGGTGTTCCTGGCAATGTTCGCCCAATTTGATACCATTTTGGTAACAAAATTTCTTGAACGCCATGTCTTCGTATTCTCCACCATTGTCGGATCTCAACTTCTTTACTCGCAAACCGCCCATTTTCCACCATGGCCTTCCACTTCTTGAATGCCTCGAACACATCGGATTTGTATCTCAAGAAGTAAACCCACACCTTTCTCGAGTGGTCATCAATGAAAGTCACAGTATGACTTTTCGCCAATCGATGAAATCGCTGTTGGACCCCACACATCCGTGGACAAGTTCAAGCTTCTCTTTCTTCGTAGTTCGCCACTTGTATTGAAACTCACCCGTTCGCTTCCCGAAAATACAACTTTCACAAAAGTCTAAATCAATAGACTGAAGCCCTGGTAGTTTCCCTTTTGCATGCATGTACTTGAGCCCTTTCTGGCTCATATACCCAAGTCTTTGGTGTCACAGGTTCACATCCTTGCTATCAGCAACTGCAATTGTCATACACGCATTCGCCGTTGTGTATAGGGTGCCACTATCCTTGCCACGTGCAATTATCATGGCCCCCTTGGTGATTTTCCAATTATCACCAAAGAAGTTTGTGTCACATCCTTCTCTCGACAATTGTTTGACGGAGATCAAATTTTTCCTCAATTCTGGAATATGTCTCACGCCCTTCAATTTCCATACAGCATCCATTGACATTGATCTGCATTTCTCCTATGCCAACCACGCCGCAAGGATGATCGCCTCCGAGATATACTTCTCAAGTTTCCGACACATAATTTGCAAAAAAGTGTTGATTTGCGGTGGCATGGAACGGTGCTCCAGAGTCTATTACCCAATAGTCGGCCTTCTTCTCCATGGAACATATCAATGCATCACGCCGCTTTCTTCGGTCACGACATTGACCTCGGTCTTGTTCTCCATTTCCTTTGAGCCGCCTCTACACCGATTTTTGTAGTGCCCAAGCCGACCGCAATTCCAACATTCAATGAGACTTTGTCTTGTTGGAATTTCGTGATTTTTGATCTCGGTCACGATTCCTTGACTTGCTCCGCCCACGCCCATGCTCTCTATTTGAATTTCGCCTCGCTATCTATGTTGAAAGCGACCGGAAGTTGAAGCCGCATCCGACGTCTCCGAATCTCCTCAGTCAAGATCATACTTACAACGTCATCGAACTTCAATTTCGACTTGCCGACCGAGCTGCTGATGGCTGTGACTGTGCCATTCCAACTCTCAGGCAACTGCCCAAGAATTAATAGGGCTCGAACTTCATCACTAAAAGTGATTTCCACCGTGGTCAATTGGTCTACTACCTCATTGAATTCGCTTGAGGTGTTCTCCAAATCTCCGCTTCTGTCATTTTCATATTGAACAATTTCTTGATCAAATGAACTTTGTTTGCTGCAGACGGCTGTTCATACATGCTGGATAGAGCTGCCATGAGAGACGCCGTTGTCTTCTCATTTTTAATGTTGAAAGCGATCGACTTTGATAGGGTCAATCTAATTGCGTCGAGAGCTTTTCGATCAAGCACCTCCCACTCGCCGCCTTTTCTCGCCTTTCCGGCTTTTCTTTCAACGGCTTATATAGGTCCTTCGATACAAATAGTCCCCATTTGCATTTTCCAATATCCAAAATTTTTGCCATCAAACTTATCAATTTTGAAATTCTCTCGTCTGTCGCCATTACTCCCACTCGAACAAAATGTGATTTTTCAAGAAATCGCTTACGATGTGGAAGATCACCATACCGCAACCACAGAGCATACTAAGAATTTCAAGAGATATCACAAACAAAGCTCCGATAACAGTTGTTGGGGAACTAGGACGCTACTAATTCCGCCCAAGATCAGTGGGACACAAAAAAGATATGCGACTGAGAAAAATAATGGACACTAAAATAAGCACAAGTATGGAACACCGAGATTTAACGTGGTTTGGCCAAACTGCCTACGTCCACGGACCCACACCAATATTTCACTATCTCAAAAGGAGGAGTACAAAAATACCACACTGTATTTTCTCTGCCTACACAATGGTTTTATCACTCTACTCACTTTTATCTCTCGTGTATAGCTTCTACACTGAAGCTCTCTCTTTCTCTCTACACAAGATAGCTCTCTCTTTCTCTCTACACAATGGCTATTGTGTTTTTTTGGTGGTGTTGATTGTGGTGTTTACAATGCAAATGTGTGGTGTTTACAATGCAAATGAGAGCTCTATTTATAGGTAAAATTTCCGACAACTCCATTCAATTTGTCAACCATTTCATGCACCTAATCCATCCACCTAACCATTCACCTAATCCATCCACCTAATTTGACTCTATTATTCAACACAAAATCGTCATAAGTAAAGTTTTACCAATCGTTACTAGTCTAACAGAACATCTATGGAGTTTTAGTCTAACAGAACCCAACCTTACAGTAATCTCCTTCTTGCTTGATTCTATTAGTTTGCTCACCCTATATATATATATATAGTTAAACTAGTATTACTCCCGTGCGTTGCATGGGACAACTAATATATATTTACATAAAACAATCTTATAAAATAAGATAACAAATTATTATTATTATGAATATATAAAAAAAATAAAGAAACATATGTAATGTAATATTATAGATTTCAACAATGGTTTATAAATTTTGGTGCGAAATATTATCTTATAAGAAAATTTTCATGTTCATTATCGTAGTTGATGATTTTAGATAAGAACATAATATTTGGGAATAAAATTTAGATAATATATTTTTTTAACAAAAAAAACTAATTTTGTAGCACATTTTGTTCGAATTGAATTTTGAATATTGAATTGATTTTGTGCCTTAAGTAAATAAAAAAATATTTTTATTAATTAATTTTTCTAAATAAAAAAATGTACTTTTTAAAATAGAAAACTGCCGCCAACCTAGCACTGTACCAAGTTAACACTGTAATTCAAACACTAAAACATTTATAAAAAATTAAAATATATATATAAAAAAGTTTAAGTCTCATTTTTAAAAATAATTCAATTGCCATCATACATTATATAACATTTTTATTAATACTTAAACATATATAAATAAATTAAAATATAATATTTAAAAAATAAAAAATATATATAAAAAGTTTAAGTCTCGTTTTTAAAAATAATTCAATTGCCATCATACTTCATATAACATTTTTATTAATACTTGCATGTGGTTCATTTTCAATTATATACATAATTCAAAAATTAAAATAAGAAAAAAATACTAAATAAAGAAAATGAAATAAAAAGAAATAAGAAAAATAAAATAATAAAGTGTGTATTTAATATTTGTTTCCAAAATAAAATTTTCCTTTTTAAATTGTAAATATATGAGTGCCAACATGGCATAGTGCCTAGTTGGCACTTCTCTTATTATTATATTAGGATTGTGTGCTACTAGCTCATAGATATACTCAGATTAAGTTAACCGTAAGCTAGAAATAAAATTTTTTTTTAAAAAAAGAAAAGGAAAATCATGGTAACAAAACTAGAATATTCGTGCATGTAAGTTTCGCTTCAAGCTCACGAGGAAAGATAACTAAATCTAGTAGGCTAGAGTTCGAACCAGCATTGGCATCATCATTGGCATCTGAACGGGATACCGAAACCAATAGTAAGAGAGATGTCAGTGCAAGAAACTTTATGGCAAACTCCATGATCTAATTCACAAGCGATATCAGTACAGAAAGAGAGAGATTAAACGAAAGCTTTGATGAACTGAAGAATCCCTCCTTGTATGAACACTATATATGGCGTTGAAACTGTCTTGATGGTGATCTCATTGATGACTTAATTCAAGGCATGTCTCAATCTTCTCAAGCATAGTAAGTCATGGTTTCATATTTTGTATCGAAAATATGATATGAAAATTTGACAAACCACATAGAGTACTAGATTATATTTATATCTAACAACAAGATGTCTCATAATATATATAAACACTCCAAACTGCGTACACCGACAGGCCAAGAAGAGAAACATTGATATTGATATTGAATAAACTTATGAACACAATAATCACTTAATAAGAATATTACAATACCCTGGCGTTTATAGAAACATTAAAATACACTATCAGAAATAAGATCTTTACGGGTGGCCTGTTGCCCCTGTAAAGCAATAGTAGCGACTTCAGAGCAATAGCAGTGACAACATACTCTACATGCACGAGGTTATAGGGGCACCAAGCCACTTCTAAATGTCTAATTTCTTGTAGTGACATTACTATAAAGTCCTAACAAATTTTATGGTAATTATGTGTCACAATTGATTAGACTAGGACTAGCAATCTATCATCATTCGGTTTCAATTTCATATATTAATAGGCTACTAATTAATTTCTTATCCATTTTGAAGTGATTTAAAAATTAAATAATTTCGACAACTAGCGAAAAACAATAGTATCTTCCGCCTCTAAAATCATTTCATGCGTAAAATAATTACCCAAGTGAATATTTGAAAAATACCTTCCTACAATGAAGGTGGGAACTGCAAAAAAGGACACGCTTTGTTGGAATTTCTTATTTTTCCGATGTCCATGAAGCTTATAACATGAAACATATGGCACTGTCCGGCCGATCCGCGTTATATTCGGTTTCACTTGCTATACAATTTTCCTTTTTTTTGTGTGTGATTTTTCTTTTTTACTTGTTGTCTATGGACTACGATTAACAAATTAAAAAGACTCGAATTGACCAAACATGCGATACACATTGCTAGAAAGATGTGATAAGAAAACCTATTGACCTGTCTCAGTTGTGATATATACACAATAATTGCAACGGTAAGATGTAAAACTCAGCTAGTGATAACACAATGCTTTTTTTTTTTTTTTTGCTCTTTTCCGTTTTTTTTCCTTTTTTATTTTTTATTTCCTATTTTTAGGGGAAATTTAATATATATTCTTAGAATGCAATAGATTCCATAGAATTCCAATGTCCTTAATAACTTATGGATTTCATTAATTGATGGATTTTTGTGGATTTTCAGAAAAAAAAAATACATTTATATATTTTTCACCAAAATTCGACCCCTTAATGTCCAAAGTATAAATATAATTTATAGAGATGTTTTATTTTTAATATAAAGCATCAAAAAATGATCAAATGTATTTTGACAAGTGCGTCTGCACAAATCATTTGTAGAACTAAATTGTTTTTCCTTGTTTTTCTCTTAACTTAAACACGAGAATCGAAAACTAAATAAATGAAGAGAAATTTCAAAATTTTAGGGGACTAAATTATCAGTGACATGGCATCAAATTTTAATTCACGTGAAAAGAATTACTTGTAAAAATGTTCAATATATATATATATATATATATATATATATATATATATACACCCTCAAAAAAGTTGAAAATATATAGATAATTTGAGAGATGTTTTATTTTTAATATAAACCATCACAAAACCGAATTTATTATGACAAGTGGTCCTCCACAATTCATTTGTATGTACAACTAAATCCTAGTCCTCGCTTTTCTCTAAACTTAAACAGGACAATGGCGAACGAAATAAATGGACAAGAGAAATTTCAATTTTTCACCGGCCTAAATTATGAATGACATACCATCAAAATTTAAGTCACTGTCTTTAAATAATTAACCATGTTAAGAGACTGAGTACTATAAAAAATACTAGTTTTTTTAACAATTACATATGCAACTAACAAAAATACTATGTTTATTTGATAAGATACAATGGACAAGAGAGGATGATTAAGAAAAACAAGGATTCATTACCATAACCAAACGTTTCAAGAAACGAGACTCCACAAGTCATCGGATCTACCGGACGACAATATAGAAACCAGACAATTTGAAATGCAAGTAACAAACATTAGTAAATATATGCATGTTACCAAAAAATGTACTTGTTACGAAATATATGCACGTTAAAGGATGCAGCCATGTTACTAAGAAAGTATGTTGCTAAACATAATAATCTTACTATAAAATAGGCATGATATTAAAAATACATGTTAGATTTATTTTCGTGTAGGAAAATTAAGTTAAGAATTGGCATTTTTATTTTTTCACGTGAATAATTAAATTAGTTAAATTTTATGTTTAATTAATTTAATTATGAATTTTTATGGACTTTTTATCACATTATAATTTTAGTTTATCTTGGTTTAAATTAGTACATGTGATAATTCCTTTTTTTAAGTGAGAGTCCAAGTAGGACACAAATCCTAGCACATGCCTAGGATAGCCTCCGTGTCCACGTTCGATGTATCATATGATTTGGTAAGATCCTTTCCATATTATATTGATACAAGATAAGGTAAAATAATTTTTCCATATTTTATTATTACCTTATTTGATTTATCCTACAACTAATAGAATTCTTATTCCTTGTAGGATTTGGCGTTTTATGGCAACTTGGAAACTTGGCCAACAAGTAAGACAAGTAGTATTAAAACACCATCAATTGAGGAGAAGCATGAGACGTTTGGAGCATTAATTTCGTCCCCCATCAACCTAGAGAAACGTGTCCTTCTCCCTATCCCGTGTATGAATTTCTCAATCTCCAATTGATCAAATTCATGCACACCAACCTTGATTGTTGAAGATCTTGGTTCAAATCTCCGGGAGGGAGTCCTCCAACCAATAGATCCGCCCACAACTGGAAGGAATCAACACGGGAGGTGGAGATTCGTTGTGGGAATGCGGTTATAAGGAATCACTGAAGAGAGAAGGGATGTCTGCTCGCATTACATGCTAAGGAAGATCAAAAAGGGAGTTCTTTCATTTATTTCTTAGATGTTGCAATCAATTATGTGTAATTGTTGCCTTTGATCTCCTTTCTAAAGTTATAAACTGATTGGATTTGGTTGGTAGATTTTGCTCGTAGGCGACGAGCACGTGGTTTATTTCCGATTGGGTTTCCAAGTTAAAAATCCCGTGTTCTTACTGTTTTTATTGTTTACTGCTTACTGTTAATTTCCGCATTTGCGATCTAGACGCATCTAGGTCACAGTAATTTGCAGACGCACTTCACACTAAACAGTAAACTGTTATTATTTGAATCTGAGTAACAGAACACAGCACAGACTCATCTGATCACAAAAATCAGATCATTTAGACAACTATAAACTTTCAATTGGTATCAGAGCCGGTTCATTTTTACAAAGTGAGATCTAGTTGTCTAAATGGAGTCGTCTAGTACTCTTAGACCCCCTATTCTCAATGGATCTAACTATCCTTATTGGAAAATTAGGATGGAAATTTTTATTCAATCCATTGATGAGCGTTGTTGGGCTACCACCCTTGATGGATACACTGCACCCACTGTCACTGTTGGTGATGTGACCACTACTAAACTTAGGAGCACTTATACTGATACAGAACGCACCGCTGCTTCTTTTAATTCTAAAGCTCTTGATGTTATTGTTTCGCAGGTGGATGCAGATCAATTCAAGCTGATTTCCTCGTTCAGGACAGCCAAGGAAGCATGGGATGCCCTGAAGATTGCAAATGAAGGCACCTCTATAGTTAAATCATCTAGATTGCATATGATTACGCATGAATTTGAAGTTCTCATCATGGATGAGAATGAGGACTTTAGAAGCTTTTATGAAAGGCTAATTGACCTCACAAATTCAGCCGATTCCCTTGGTCAAGGATTCACCGAGGTACAGATCGTGAAGAAAATACTCCGATCTCTACCTGATCGCTTTGAAGCAAAGGTAACCGCAATTGAAAAAAGCAAGGATCTCTCATCTATGAAAGTTTATGAACTTGTTGGTAACCTTATGGCCTTCGAGATGCATCTGGGCCGACACAAAAATTATAAGAAATCTGGAATTGCTTTTAAGGCTTACAACGAAGAGCCAGATGCATCTAGAGATTCTGATGAGGAAGAAAATACTGCTCTCCTCACAAAACAATTCAAGAGATTTCTCAAAGGTCAGCAACAGGGTAAGAACCCAAAATCTTAAGGGAAAAATCAGCGCCAACAACAATCTAAGAGAAAAAGCGCCTTCAATGCAAAGAAGAATTCAAATTCTTCAAATTCCTTTGAAGGGAAAGGCAAAAACCGCATTCAATGCAGAGAATGCGAAGGTTATAGGCATATTGCCTCTGAGTGTGTTAACACACTGAAAAAGAAAGGCAAGAAGGTTATGAACATCACGTGGAGTGATGCTGAGTCAGACGCATCCGAACCCGATTCTGACGAAAACTCGTCTGATAATCAGGTAACTACCCTCACTGTTTTACATTCATCTGACACTGATTCTATGACCTTGTCTCCTGCAGGAACCACCCCAGATGAATCTGGAACAACAGTCGAAGATTTGAAAAGACAGCTCGAGATAGCAGAAGAGAGGATCCATCTGTTGCAGATAGCAATCGAATCTAATAGAGAGGATGGGCCAGATGCAACTGCACCCGAAAATCCTGAAAAAAGCTGAAATAAGCAGATTGAGTGATGAACTTGCTAAAGCTCATGACAAAATCAAGGATTTGGTACTCGGAACAGCCCGCCTCGATGAAATTCTGAGTTATGGAAGGCCCGTCGGCAATAAAAATGGTCTAGGCTACGAAGGAAAAGGTAAAGGTCCAGCTGCAGTCCCTACGTTTGTGAAGGAAACGGGAACAAAACCTGAAATTCGAAGTGGACCTCATCCAGACGCATCTACGACCTCCAGCCGCCCACAAGATGCATCTGGCGTACGTTATGTTCGTATTGTAGAAACTGCTCCAGTTCAGAATGTCAGGCCTCCAGTTCAGAATATTATCACGCCCGTCCAGAATCAGGTAAATAGACGCAACAAGTCTCATCTGGACAGGAAGGATGCATCTGCAGCACAGGTAACGTGCAATTTTTGTTCCAAACTTGGACATGATGTTTTTATCTGCCATGAGTATTTAAACCTTATTAATACTCATAAGAGACGGCCTGTAGCTAATCAAGGCCCTTCCGGGCATTATCGTCCTAAGAAGACGAGGGCAAATGCATATGTGGTGCAATTGTCTTTTAGTGCCTTGATTCCTAACACTTGGTACTTTGATAAGGGTTGTTCTAGGCACATGACTGGTGACCTCTCACTACTATCAAGTTTTGGGAAAGGCGAAACAGGTGTTGTTACTTTTGGTGATGGCCAAAAGGGTAAAATTGCTGGATCGGGTATTATCAATATCGAAGGTTTACCTACATTAACTAATGTACAATTTGTGACTGGTCTTAAAGAACATTTGATTAGTGTAGGTCAGTTATGTGATGAAAACCTTCTTGTTATGTTTTCTAAAGACTATTGCAAGGTGTTGAGTTGTAACAGGAATTCTAACCCATTGGAAAGCGTCATTTTCAAGGGAATCCGATCAAAGGATAAGTGTTATACACTAGACAATCCTGTTGTCTGTAATTCGGCTACTGTCAAAGCTGAAGAATTGTGGCATCATCGGTTAGGCCACTTGAACTATCATGATCTCGTGAAGTTGGCAAAAACCCAAGCGGTCAAAGGACTACCCAATCTGAAGACTATTCCAGAGGGAGTCTGTGGCGATTGTCTAAAGGGTAAGCAAATTCGAAACCAACACAAACCAGGTAAGTCACTTATCTCTTCTCATATACTCGAACTCATCCATATGATTTGATGGGTCCCATTCAAAAAGAAAGTACAGGAGGTAAGAGATACATCTATGTATGTGTCGATGACTTTTCTAGATACACCTAGGTCATGTTTATTCGCAAAAAATCTGATGCCTTTGATAGTTTCTCTATTTTGTTTCAGCAATTGAGAAACGAAAAGTATGATGAATAGGTAAGAATCAAGAGGATCGAAGCCGATCATGGAAGAGAATTTGAAAACTCTGACTTCGCTGACTTTTGTGCCCAATATGGGATAAGTCAAGAGTTTTCTGCACCAAAAACTCCACAACAAAATGGAGTTGTGGAAAGAAGAAACAGGACCTTGCAAGAGATGGCCCGCGTTATGCTAAACAGCAAACAAATGCCCACTCATTTTTGGGCTGAAGCCATTAACACTGCTTGCTATATCATCAATCGAGTCGTCCTTAGAACTGGCACTAAACAAACCCCCTATGAAATTTGGAGGGGTAGAAAACCTAGGATTGACTACTTTCATGTATTTGGGAGTAAATGTCACATCCTGAAGGATAGGGAACATTTAGGAAAATTTGACTCAAAATCTGATGATGGTATGTTTTTGGGCTATTCAGAGAATAGTAGGGCATATCGAGTCTTTAATCTTAGAACTCAAACTGTCATTGAGTCTATTAATGTGAAGGTTGATGATACTAACGATGGAAATTCTCATTTGCAGGTCGATGAATCTAACCCACTGAAATTTCCACAAGATCAGACAGAACAACTGGTTGAATCTGACAAAGCAGCAGAAAATCAGTATCCAGCAGAAATGCAAAACAACACGGAAGGACCGCAGGTAGATGAATCGACAATCATCATCACCAGATACATCTAGCATCGCAAAACTGCAATGAAATTTAGAATCGCTAAGAAACCATCTTCGAGGGTCCAAAAGGCACATCCTTTGGACAATATCCTCACAGACCCTTCTGAAAGGATGGTAACTCGAAGAAAGTTCGCTGCCGAATTTGGCAACATGTGTTTGTACTTGGGAAACATGTGCTCTCTCTCTCAAATAGAGCCGAAAAATGTGAAAGAAGCGCTGAAAGATGAGAATTGGGTTCAAGCCATGCAAAAGGAGTTGAACCAATTCGAGAGAAATGACGTTTGGGAGTTGGTCCCACGTCCGAAAGAAGGAAATGTGATTGGCACAAAATGGATCTTTAGAAACAAGTCAGATGAATCTGGCATTATTGTGCGAAACAAAGCCAGGCTAGTCGCACAAGGTTACACATAAATTGAAGGCTTAGACTTCGAGGAGACATTTGCTCCGTGAGCTCGCCTTTGAATCCATCAAAGTTGTTGTTAGTCGCCTCGCTACGCCAACTTCAGATTATATCAGATGGATGTCAAAAGCGCCTTCCTGAATGGTGTGTTGAACGAAGAAGCCTATGTGGAACAGCCACAAGGGTTTAAGGATCCATTCCATCCAAATTATGTGTATAGGCTTAAAAAGGCTCTATACGGTCTGAAGCAAGCTCCACGAGCTTGGTATGAGAGGCTCACGTCCTTTTTGCTCAGCAAAGGATATAAAAGGGGAGGAACTGATAAAACTCTTTTTATTAAGCATTTAAATTCTGGATTAATTTTAGCTCAAATATATGTTGATGATATCGTATTTGGACTGACTTTCTTTCTTGGTTTGCAAGTGAAGCAGGATGCATCTGGCATCTTCGTCTCACAAGCAAAATACGCCAAGAACCTGGTGAAGAAGTTCGGGCTTCAAGACTCAAAGCCCATAAGAACTCCCATGGAAACCACGCTGAAACTATCAAAGGATGACACTGGCAAAGAGGTCGATGCTTCTCTCTATAGAAGCATGATTGGCAGTCTGCTATATCTCACTTCCAGCAGGCCAGACATATCCTTCAGCGTAGGTGTATGCGCAGATAACAAACGAACCCGAAGGAGTTGCATCTGGCAGCAGTCAAAAGGATCATCGGGTATGTAAGTGGTACGTATAACTATGGTATTTGTTATACTCGAGACACCACTGCCCATCTTGCAGGTTACTCGGACGCCGATTGGGGCGGGTAATGTTGATGACCGGAAAAGCACATCCGGTAGCTGTTTCTACATTGGAAACAATCTAGTGGCGTGGTTAAGTAGAAAGCAAAATTCCGTATCCCTATCCACATCTGAAGCAGAGTATATAGCTGCTGGGAGTTGCTGCACTCAACTCCTTTGGATGAAACAGATGTTAGATGACTATCGGATCTCGGTCGATCAAGCCACTATGTTTTGTGATAACACCAGTGCTATCAATATTTCGAAAAACCCAGTCCAACACTCCAGAACAAAGCACATCGATATCAGACACCACTTCATCAGGGAATTGATGGAACAAAAGATTATCAATCTGGAGCACATACAGACTGATCTACAACTTGCAGATTTGTTTACTAAAGCCCTCGATACTGTTAAATTTGAAAACCTTAGGAAACAAATCGGGGTTTTCCCACCACCTGAATAGGTCATGCATTTTGTTTATTTAAAAAAAAAAAAGAAAAACAATAAAAAGATTTACATTAGTTGTTTGATTTTCCTTTTCGCATTTGTCTCAAGTTTTATGCATGCATTTGGATAGTTTTTCCTATTCATGTGAGTATTACTAATTGTAGACTGTCTGCATACTGCAGGATGAATTTGAGTGCTGGAAGCTGACATTGAGGCAGATGTATCTGGCATACGATAGTTAATATGGCCTCAGCTTAATCTGACAGCACTTCAGTCGGACAATCCAATGGAATAAGTCACAACCATCAATGCTATAAGGTTTTGTTTCTGATTGAGGCTCTATATCTAAGTGTAGACCTACGTTCAAAATCTTCCTTTTAGCATTGCACGCGGTTCGATTGTCCAAGGGCAGGGTCAGTAGAAAAGAAAGATGTCAATCCAAGCCAAGTCCATACCCCTCTTTAAAAAAAAAGATATATGAAAAAACATTTGAGTTAAAATTGAAAGAAAAAAGGGGGAGAAGTGAGAAAGATGACTTCTGGGGATTGAGCGTAGCTATTTCCACCTCCAAAAGACAATGCCATGTTATTTAAAAAGTCGACAAAGCCGGACTTGAGAATTTGCACTTTTACAGATTTTGAACGGTCTGCTAGTGCGCTACAGTGAAAAGTCAATAAGTCAGTGCAACCATAAGGTATTTGACGGTGATGTATGATTGACCAGCGGTTGTTTGGTTCACACACGCTGTAATTGACTTGTATTTATGCGTGGTGGACTGTACATTACCCAGATGCATCTGTCGAGTTGGAAGCCGACAGTACCCAGAAGAATCTGGAGGTACTAGATGCATCTAGATCTAAATTTCGGAATTATTTCTCAATTTTCTTGAATTTATATTTAAAGGCAGTATACAATGGGCTTATGTGCGCGTGTCTTGCAGGAAAAGTCAGTTCGTTGTGGGCCCAATTTTGGTAACTTTTTGTTTCCTTAATTCTTTAATTTTTCCCCAACTAACGAACTACAATTCAAATAGAAACAAAATTTGGCGCGTACATAGATTCCTTATTTGAGCAGATCTGAAATTTTCGGCTACACGGAATTCCAAAAGGTGAGTGATTCTTGGTAATTGAGTGAAATTGGTCAACACCTACTCCTTTTCCATCCTACAAGCATAAAATACACAAACACACACAGACACACACTAATACACGCATAACTCTCTTTATCACTATTCATCATCTTCAACCTCTCAAATCTCCATAACCATCTTCTCTCAACACCCATATTACATACACCCACTTGAAATTAATATGGGAAAGAAGAAATCCATAGCCAAGAGACCAAATCTAGGGAAGAATTTGAGAACTTCACCAAGGAAATTGAAAGATCAAAGTTCTTTTTCTCCACCACTTTCACCACCAAGTTTGACCACCTCCACCGGCGCTCCACCACCACCGGTCGAACCCACCATAGCCGAGCCACCCGCTACGGCCGCCCGAGCCGCGGCCCACAAAGCCTCGAGCCACGCGGCCATTTTGGCCGAGCCACCGGCGGCCACCGCCACCGCCGCCGTCTCCACCATCGGCTCCCGCCTCTTCTCGTCTCTTCCGGTTGATGCTATCACCCCATTCCACTTGGTGCTCCAATTTCTTCTAGTGGTAATGGCTCCAAAACTCTCCTTATTTCTAAAGATTTTGGAAGAAACTTGCTTGAGACTTTGGGAAATCATGAAGATATTGTTGAGCTTGCATCTAGATTGTTTGGTGTGGATGAAATATCTAATATACTTGTTAACTTGGGAAAAACTAGTGTTGGTAATATTTCCACTAGAGTTGATGATGTTGGTACTTCCTCCAATGTTAATGTATAAAGTTGTTTGACACCTTCTAAGGTGATTATTGAGGAGATTGATGATGATGTTGTTGAGGTGGAGAATATGAATTCTTCTAGTTTAGAGAAGAATGTGGAGTTTAATAGTGTGATTGATAATGTCATTAAAGATTGTGGCATTGACTTACCTGTTGTTGAGAATGTTGTTTTGGACATTCCAGTTGACAAAGATGCAGGTAATGATGTTGAGATAGACGCACAAACTAATGAAGATGACTCAGATGAATCTGAACCGGTTGATGATCAACCAGATGCATCTGCACAGCAGAAATCTGGATCAGACTTTGAAGATGAAAAGAATGTGAATGATGAAAGTGAATCTGAAGAAACTAGTGGTGGTGAGCTTGTCGTTGAACACGCAACTACTCGAAAGGGAAAGAGAAAGATTGGGGATTTTCTCAAAACCACGAAGTCCCTACATGATGTTGATATATCTGCTCTTCCTGATCCCACTACTGGAGATCCACCCACCTTCATGAGGGATAGCCTACAGGCTGCTCGAGGTGATTTCGTTCCTCTTTGTCATCGTTTTTGGTCATCGGGTGCTTATAGTGATTTTTGTAAATTCATGGTTGCAAGATCATTTCATTCTGAGCATCGTATTCCTATTCATCAGTTTAGACACTGTGATGATATTGCAGTTGGTCCTCTTGTTGCTCACTTTGGGTTAGAGCGTTTGTTTGCATGTGAGGGGAAGGTTAATGAAACTTTGGTTAGGGAATTTTATGCTAACATTCCTACTGACTACCAAAGTAAGACATGCATATTTTCTGTGAAATTGTATGTGAGAGGCACTTTAGTTCGCTTCTCAGCCGATGACTTGAGGAGTTGGTTGGGTTTGAAACCCAATTGTGTTGATGATGTTGATTCCTCTGAGGCCACAGAGAACACCATTGCACAAGAATTGACAAATGGTGCTGGTAAGTTCGTGAAAGGCAAAATTGCAGCTTCTCTTTTCACACCAAAATATAAAGTTTGGGTTCGGTTTGTGAAGAAAAATGTTGATCAGCTGGTTCATGCTACTAGTTTGACTAGATTGTATGCTTTAGTACCTTACTTGCTTGGGACTAGACAGAACATTGATGTAGCTGGTCATATTTGGGCCAACATTATCAAGCAAGTGACGGGTAGTGGATCCCGCAAGAGTACTAGAGGTCATCTTTGCCATCCATGGGTTATTTCGTCTTATCTTCTTCAAAAGGGATTTGTGACTCGTCCCGAAGATATTTGGACTACACCCGAGACTTATGGATATGTCAAGGCCGAGAAGTTGATCCTTGAGAAGCATGTACCCTCAGCTGCATCCGGTCCTCCGCCACCTCCAGATACATCTGATGAAAGGATTGCTTGCCTTGAGGCTTGAGTTACGGAGTTGACTGAGATTGTGAGATCACAAGATAAGAAGATTGCTTTGTTGATGGCTCGGTATACCCCGAGTGAGATTCACGAGACTTTGAAGAAAAGGAAGTCATCTGCAGGTACATCTGGAGCCCCCAAGAAGACACAGAAGACCCGAGACACATCTAGGCCGTGACTTCTCATCCAGAAACATCTCGGCCGTGACCTTCAGTTCACTTTGGCTAGTTGTTATGACTCTTTTCTTACTTTTGTCTGTAACTGAATATTGCCTATTTCCCATGATCTTTTGATATTAGGTTGTGGTTGATGACTTTATATGGCAGGTTACAAGACGACTTTTGTAGTTAGTTCCATTGGCTCCTCTATTTGTTCCAAAAATGGGGAGTAGGATCTTTCTTTTTGAGGGAGTCAAGCTAACTCTTTCTCTCTTTTGCTTGTTGAAGTTTATGACATCTAGGTGGATCCGTCTTAATTATGTGATCTTTCGTGCATACTTTTTGCATGATTCCATTTGTCATTTAATTGGTTTTTCCTCATTGCTTGAGGGGGAGCTTTTATGGGTAAACGTTTGTTTCTATTAAAACTTCAACCATTTCTTGTTTTGCAAAAGAGTTAGACTTGTGTTTTGTAAAAATAGAAAAAGCCAAAGGGGGAGATTGTTAGCTTTATTTTCGTGTAGGAAAATTAAGTTAATAATTGGCATTTTTATTTTTCCACATGAATAATTAAATTAGTTAAATTTTATGTTTAATTAATTTAATTATTATGAATTTTTATGAACTTTTTATCACATTATAATTTTAGTTTATCTTGGTTTAAATTAGTACATGTGATAATTCCTTTTTTTAAGTGAGAGTCCAAGTAGGACACAAATCCTAGCACATGCCTAGGATAGCCTCCGTGTCCACGTTCGATGTATCATATGATTTGGTAAGATCCTTTCCATATTATATTGATACAAGATAAGGTAAAATAATTTTTTCATATTTTATTATTACCTTATTTGATTTATCCTACAACTAATAGAATTCTTATTCCTTGTAGGATTCGGCGTTTTATGGCAACTTGGAAACTTGGTCAACAAGTAAGACAAGTAGTATTAAAACACCATCAATTGAGGAGAAGCATGAGAAGTTTGGAGCATTAATTTCGTCCCCGATCAACCTAGAGAAACGTGTCATTCTCCCTACCCCGTGTATGAATTTCTCAATCTCCAATTGATCAAATTCATGCACACCAACCTTGATTGTTGAAGATCTTGGTTCAAATCTCCGGGAGGGAGTCCTCCAACCAATAGATCTGCCCACAACTGGAAGGAATCAACACGGGAGGTGGAGATTCGTTGCGGGAATGCGGTTATAAGGAATCACTGAAGAGAGACGGGATGTCTGCTTGCATTACATGCTAAGGAAGATCGAACAGGGAGCTCTTTCATTTATTTCTTAGATGTTGCAATCAATTATGTGTAATTGTTGCCTTTTATCTCCTTTCTAAAGTTATAAACTGATTGGATTTGGTTGGTAGGTTTTGCTTGTAGGCGACGAGCACGTGGTTTTTTTTCCGATTGGGTTTCCAAGTTAAAAATCCCGTGTTCTTACTGTTTTTATTGTTTACTGCTTACTGTTAATTTCCGCATTCGCGATCCGGACGCATCTAGGTCATAGTAATTTGCAGACGCACTTCACACTAAACAGTAAACTATTACTAGTTGAATCTGAGTAACAGAACATAGCACAGACTCATCTGATCACAAAAATCAGATCATTTAGACAACTATAAACTTTCAATACATGTTACTAAAATATTGTCATGTGACTTCACGTGGACACGTTACTAACTGTAAGTATGAATGTTACTACAAATAGTCATGTTACTAACTGTAAGCATGTTGCTACATACAAACATGTTACTAAATGTAGGCACGGTCGTACATGTCACTAATAGCCCTAATATCAAATATATTTATGTTACTATCCGTACTGATAAATTAAAAAACATGTACAACTAATCCCATCAATCTAACTATAATCATTCTGCCTGTGAATCACAGACAAAAGAACCTTGGCAAAAGTGCACTAATAGAGTTACATCTATGTATCCATGGAACCATCATGTTATCACTTCAAAACAAAAACTAATAAACATCATCATTCATACCAACACCACAAAAACAAAATAAGCATTGGATCAAATTTATAAAAAAAACCATTTAAAGCCATGGATGGTAAATTACCAAAGACTGGAAATAAACAATCCAAATTACTAGCTAGTTATCAATAATCCTCCTGAAGTTCGCATTGGGCATCTCGTGCGAAAACTTGTAGAGTTAGATTGCAATGTTTCAAGGAGCAACTTTTGTATCAAATGGATTTGGCATTGATGCAATCTTGTTCTCAAATAAAATATCGGCATACTCGAAAATGAAAATGCCACAATCCCTACTGCAATGGGACAAGTTATTGGAATGAGTTAACTAGTCCAGGATTTCGTATTTCTCCCTTTAATTTCTTTGACCCTTGTGCTTCGCCTTCGAATGACTCTTAGATGCGCTCCTCAATGAATTAAACCATTGCCGCGAGCTACCACCAAAACGAATGATATACAGTTGGAAAATTGCCATTGTAAACAACACCCAAAAAAAATAAAAACAAAAAAAAGGGAAACTGTACACTACAACAACTCAAAGTGGTAGTCCACAAATCTCCAAAAGCATGCAATTGTTATAATTTGTGAATGAACTCCGGAGCTTTGACCATTTCCATGCCCTTGTTCATTACTTTTAAGATACTAATTTCTTTCTTTCTTCAAACTTTGGTGCTAAGGTTGGTGTTTCACACATTAAGGTACAAATAATTAAATGCTGAAGAACGACAAATTTTACCCAATGTAGAAACATTAAAAATAAATAAAATAAAAATACAAAAACACCATGCAACGGTACAATAGCTCTAGCAAATTCAAATCAAATAATGTTAACTATCATAATGCCGCTAGCACGCCAACCAAAACCATTCAACAAACATGCATGATTAAGGAAGGATAAATAAACGAGCACATGATAATGTTAGAGATGAAGTGATAAACAAGAATATTCTCAAATTAGTTAGTATTATCTTGTATATTATTTTGTAAACCTATTTGTATAGTATAATCTAGAAGTTTGTAATCCTTATCACTAGAAGATTTGGTAGTTAGGCCGAATATATGAGCCCCTTGTGTGTGTGTATATATATATATTCCATTTTCCAGCTCCAATATACATTGCCAATTTATTCTCCCTTCACCAGTGTTAATTCCTTTTCCCTTTGCACTCTTTACCCATTTCATGGTGTCAGAGCTCCTTTCGCCCGAGACATCATGAATGACATCAACAGCCTAGTCAATCCCGCAGCTCTACAAAGCTCAGCCACATTTCCCTCCCTTATCTTAATCAAATGATCAATGTAACCGCCCAAGTTCCTTTAAAAATAGACACAACAAACTATCCATCGTGGAGAGCTCAACTCCACACCATTCTTCTTGGGTATGATCTTATGGGATATATAGATGGTACCTCTCCTTGCCCATCTCCTACTATAGTAAAGATTTAAGAATTTCGTGTATTTTGCATTGATGACCAAATTATCAATGAAAAATTGCACGAAGCCTGCTCAATCTGAGCTCAGTATAAATACACCAAGAAATGAATCATTCTATATCTAACCTATACTCGTGGCTCAATAATAAATAGACATTTGGTAATGAAATGCTAACAAATTGTATGCTGAGAGCGTGCGTGAGGATTGTGAGAGAGATATTCTTTGTTGCCTGAATCGTTGATGAAATCAGTTGGGGATTTGCCAGAGCTTCTAGAGGATGAAGATGACACTAACTATGGGCACCTTACTGGATCAATCATCATAGGGTTGCTAATTATTCTTGTTGGACTTGGGCTTTTAATTTGGGTGTCCAATTTGTCAATAATCTTAACACACCCTCACAAAGTGGAACACCCCTCTGTTAGTCCAAGTTGATCTCTCGAGTAGTCAAATCTTGTTACTGGTAAGGGCTTAGTAAGCGATCAACAGGTTTGATCCGCAGTAAACTTGCCCTCTAGCTTCCTATCCAATACTTTATTTCTCACGAAGTGTAGATCAAGTTCAATGTGTTTAGTTCGAGCATGGAATATTGGATTAGAGGCTACTGCAATAGCACTCAAGCTGTCACACAATGTCAATGGAGTGCAGCTCGGCTTGAGTTTAATCTCTTCAAGACATGATCTAATCCAAGTTATTCGAGCTGCTGCATTTGCTAAGGCTCTATATTCAGATGCTGCACTTGATCTAGACACTATAATTTGCTTCTTTGAGGACCAAGCTACTGGATTTTCACCAAGATAAACACAGTAACCTGAATTCGACTTCCAGTCACCTACACAAAAGGCCCAATCGGAATTTGCAAAGCTAGTTATTCTCAAAACATCAGTTCTTTGGAATAGTAGACCAAGTTCAGGAGTGCCCTTGAGTTATCGAAATAGTCTTTTGACTACCTTCCTATGTGGTTCTCTTGGACACTTGATAAATTGACTAAATTTGTTCACTGTATACTAACTATCTGGTCTAGTGTGTGACAGGTACTGAAGAGCACCTATTGCACTCATGTAGAGCTTAGGATCTATTGTAGTCCTCTAGATTATCAGCAGTTAATCTAGAAACAGTTAACAAATCCTTTTTAATATCAAGTACACAGAGTACTTGTTTAAGATTAAGGGCATGTTGTGATGTGTATCAAGGTAAGCTACGCATGCATGAGTAATCTTTGCTTTGTGACCATTACCAACAATAAGAGTTTCCTTACCAAAATATTCGTGAGACTCTGAGAGTTGATCAGGTGAAGCAATAATATGAGTGTTGGCTCCTAAATCAGCAAACCACTCTGGTGCAGCTTGTGAAACAATCATGGCTGAGGGTGAACCAACTGATTCTCCATCAAACTCTGGTCTTTTCCCATATAACGTTTATAAATCTGTTGTAACTGTACGTAGGTGTGTGATTTGCCAAACTACAAATCTGACAAAGGGTTTTTGAGGAGTCGTTTCTACCTCTGCCTCTTCATCTAGAGTTCCTTCCTCTACCATTTGATATTCCTCTGTTACTAGAGCTTCCTGACCTTTGAGTGAAGTTTGCTGAAGCTTCATTAAGATTTGCACTTGACATACCACTATTGATTTCATTAATATAATTTAGTTGGCTTTCATATGTCACAAGTGTGGACTGCAAATCATTCATCGAGATATGTTTCATGTTACTGATAGGGACAAAGATGGGATGGGCATATAATCTTTATCGAGCCCAGAGAGCACAACTCTAACTAGATCCTCATGCTCAACCTTTTTCCCAGCAATTTCTAAACTCTCGAAGATCCTCTTGACCTCACTCATATATTGCTCTATTGTTTTGTTACTTTTCCTTGCCCTTTGGAGCTCTCGACTGAGAAACATGATCCTTGATCTGCTTTGGATTCCAAACCTCTCGAGGACAACTTTCCAGAGGCCCGAAGAGGTCATCACTCCCATGACTTTGACAGCAATTTTAGGTGTCATGGAGGGTAGAGCAACCGCATCAAGAGCTGATCAGTGGAGATTCACTTCTTGTACTCAGCACTAGTAATCGTACCCGTGCGTTGCACGGGAATCAATTACTTGAAAGGCGACAACTTTCTTTTCATAAATAACAATAAAATTTACATCACATTATTAAAATGAAAAAAAGAAACAAAAATTCATTAATATTTCATTACAAAAAGTTCACAAATTTTGAAACATTTCTCTATACACAACATTTGTGGTTTTATTCGTTAGATTTCCATTTGAGGAAGTCTAACTTTACCCTTATTGCAACATAAAGAAAATTTGGGATTATTAGTATTCCCACGACGCTTTTCTAATCGCTCATCGTACAAAAAAATAGCCCCACATGCTACACACTTCCAAGAAGGATCTCCAAGATCAATATATTCTGCACGTTTGAGATGAATGAATTCAGTTTATAATTCATTACACTTTCTTTGTTTGAAAAATAATTGCTTGAATAAAAATTTAACATTAATCACCTAATTTTTAACCCGTTAGGCTAACCATTAAAAGTGTTTTAAACACTTTTTCAACTTTTTTCTCTCTCCTAAATCAATCACATCCACATATCTCATCACATCCATAAATCTCAACAACTCAACTCCACTCATTTTCTCTCCTCTTTTACATTAAAAACCTTTAAAAATCATTATAATGTATTCCCTATCACCCTATTTATGTCGTTAGCAATTATAATTTCGTAGATGTTACAAAACACTATTTTTAGTCCATAAATATACTATTTTTAATCCATCCAAGTACAAAAATTTGGATCAATCTGGAATACCCAAAAATCCAACCAAATCATTCCACTGCCAACATTATCAGTTAAATTGAGAAAATGGGACCATTTATTCCAACCCACAATAGTTGATCATTTTAAAAACCTTACAGTATGACTCAGCTTCACCTTTACAGCAAAAGAAATCAGTTCTCTCTCAGTCAAAAAAAAAGAAGTTTATTCTCTATCTGCTTCACAAAAAAAAAATGTCTGGCCTCTTCTCTCTCTCTCTCTCCCAACAAAAATAAACACCTTGTCTCGGTCTCTCTCTCTCTCTCTCAATCAACAATTATAACGCTGGTCCTACAAATTCGTCTCCCTTCTTCGTATATTCAACAAATCCTCTAGCTGGATTTGTTATGAATCATGCATTCTTTGTTTGTTGAATCATTTTTCTACACAAAGATATTGAGTGATGACCATTCGAAGAAAGAAGGCCCCAATTAAAGTAAAGTTTCGACCGTGTTTTCAATCAACTCCAGAGTCGACAAATAATCAACGATTATTAACAGATAAGCATGGTTTTATCATCCGTTTTATACTTCAAATCTTCAGATCTTAATGGCTATGTAGCTCTTCTTTATTATTATTATTTTTTTGCCAGATCCATGGTCGATGAAGCTGGATCTGCGTCTAAAAATCACAGATCCATGGATAGAAGAGAAGGCGTTTGAGTCAAAGTTAGCTTTGTTCGAAATTAAAACTAATTTTTAGAGGTTTTCTGAGTTAGATTACATATAACGTTTCTATAATAATTTGAAGTAGCTTTAATGGTCTATTGTTAATGTTCCTCTCAAAATGATTTTACGCAGGGAAATGAAGAAAAAAATCGCACAAATCAGAGACAATTGTACACTGCTTGTTCCATTCAGTCAAAAATGAAGAAATAATCATAAAAAAATGACAGATAAGTATATTTTTATCACGTATACACTTTAAATTTTGAGATCTAAACTATTTAAGAGTTGTTGTTTACTTCTTTTTACAGGTTCTTAATTGATTAGAGCATATGTGTATCTACAAACCATAGATTTGCCTCAATAGGAACCGACAATGTAGCAGGTAAATTTTTCTCATCGGTCAACTGCAATTAGTCATACATTCTTTCATTTACATATCAAATTTCCACTTTGATAATGGTAAGTTATATCATCTATTGTTAATGTTTCTTTTACCTGTGATTTTTCATAGGTAAATGATGAAGAAAGTAGCAAATGGTAATCCAAAACACATATTTTGAACATAAAGGAAAAAGATATCATATTGCTAATAGTAAGTATATATTGCTTAATCTCGGTCTTTGTATATTGCTAATAGGAAGTTATTTAATCGCTGTATTTTCTAAAAGAAAATACAAAATTAATGAATAACGCTCACCATTGGTGAGATTATTTAAAGGTGTACTTGATGTATTCTTTGGATTGCCAACATCGTTCATGTAAGAACTAACATTTGCCTGTGTTTGTGTTGAACAGTGTAATGTACTGACTACCATGTTATCTGGACTCAAGAAAGTTCAAATATTTGTTTAAAGGTGAGTTCACAAACATAGAGAAAAATAAGCATTTCTTTTTTACTAAAACTCACCATTAACCATATCACTGAAGGATCTTCCTAACGTACTGCTTGGATCACTTCTAAGCTTAGCGTGATAAGAAACATTAGTTGCACTGTGATTATTACATGCCCGACATGAATTACCCATTATAGTATAACGACCCGACTTTAGTCTCTTATTTTTTGCCCCATTCACTATAAAAAATGATTAATAATCAGTTTTAGATAATTAAAAAAAAGGAAAGAGAACTTCTTTTCCATCAATCAATACAAAATGAATGGCTAATACTCACCATTTTTCACAATACTAAAGGGTGTCTTTGATCGTGCTACATGCAGTATCAACATTGTTAACAGGGTACTAAGATTTGTTTGTGCTTTTGTTGTGCAGGGTGATTGACACAGAGTCAAGTTACCTGGATTCAAGAAAAGAGTATTCATTTTAAAGGTCAGCTTATCATAAACAATGAGTTAGAATTTACAAAAAAAAAATGTTTAATTAATATATCATTCTGACCATTAGTCACATGACCCAAAGATGTCATCCCTTGTCGAGCAATTGCATTATCATTGGATGCATTAACATCAGAAAATGCTATACTTGAAGTCCCAGAAATAGTTACATGACCTAGGCAAAGACTTTTTACTCTTTTTGTGCTCATCATTCCACGCTCAATAAATCCATTTATCTGTTGCGATGGTTGACCTTGAAATGGCAGAAGAGAACTTACTGTAGAAACCGATGAATCATTGTTAGACTGTTATAGTATAAATACCATCTATCTTATATAAAAAAATACATAATTAATATACAAAATTAAAATGCAGGAGACAAACAGGAATTCAAGGGTTGCAGGAGACTTCTTATGAGCTGGAACACGCCATTTGCGACAGCATCGTACACGAATACGCCACTCCATCCTGTTCTTATTCAACTCCTTAATCAACGAAAAAGGAGAAGCCATTTTCAGATTGTTCGAACAGCTCAAGGTAGCAATAAGGAAGCAATTGCAAGTGACAAACCAGAGAATGATGATTGTTAAATGTCTAGTATTTATAGACTATTGGGTCCATCGAATTATAAAGACGTCTGGAATATTGAAGTGACAATACAGGTATTGTCAAAGGAAGAATATGGCTATTGATTTTCTCCATACATTGAGTCCAGGGAATTATAATGTATCTACCTTGAAAATGTTCATTCTGTAATGACCAAGGACTGCCGATTATTAAATGCTGGAAATGCCTTCTTTTATCTAAAAGTCTCCAATCTTTTCATTCTCCAATATGTTGATAATTAGTATGTAGTAATATTTTATTTTGCAAAAGCAATTAATATCTTATGTTGGAGAATGGAATACGCGTGTTATGATACTAAATGAACAAAAAAAAAACACATTGCAAGATCAATAACGCGTTTTCTTATGATACTAAATCAACAACGCGTTTTCTTATACCAATAATTACAGAAATAAATAAATAAATAAATACACAATAGGGGTTTAGGCGGGAAAAGAAGAATCTTGCTCAGCAAGAATACCTCTCTTTTAATATAGTATATATGATTTGGTGTTTTGACAGCCACACCTTCATCATCGCTGGTAGTGATGATGAACTCAGATGGGAAATAGAGGTTCCAAGCAGAAACTCCTAGAGGTTGTGACCACTGATGGTTGGCAAAACCATGTTCTTCTAGAAGAGAAAGTTCACTTTCTCAAGCTTCACAGAGGGAGCTTGGGTCAAGCTCACTGTGAATTGATTTGAGCTTGCTGACGCCATTAGCAGGCTCTGATACCAAGTAAAGAATGAAAAATTTCGTGTATTTTGTATTGATGAACAAATTATCAGTCAAAAATTACAAGAAGGCAGCTCAATGTGAGCTCAGTATAAGTACACCAAGAAAGGAATCATTCTATATCTAACCTATACACGGGGCATAATAACAAATAGACATTTGATAACAAAATGCTAATAAAATATATGCTGAGAGTGTGCGTGAGGAATGTGCGAGAGATATTCTTTGTAGCCTGAATCGTTGATGAAATCAGTTGGGGATTTGCTAGAGCTTCTAGAGGATAAAGATGACACTAACTATGGGCTCCTTACTAGATCAATCTTCATGGGCTTGCTAATTATTCTTATGGGACTTGGGCTTTTAATTTGGTCGCCCAATTTGTCAATAATCTTAACAACTATTATTGAAACCCCACAGCTATACCAACCTCTTCTGATTCGGCACCTCAAGTAGAACCAACCAACACCATAACAGAGCACCAAATTTTTCCCAACCCTTATTGTGGCTATTGTCAACTATGCTCCCATCAGGGCCACCCAGCAAAACAATGCTCATATTACTCTTGCACTCAGATATCACCACTACCGCCATCTCCTCCCCGTCCCCAGACACCAAACTTCACCACCTTTAACCACTGCTACAAAAATTGGATATGGAGACGTTTAAAAATGGCTTAAGAGGCGGTTTTCATGCGCCTCTTATTAGAGTGCTGCAAGATGTGAGGGGCTTTTAGGAGGCAGTTTTTCACCTCCTCATAAGATTGTTTAAGCGTCAGTTGTATCAAATGCGGCATAAAGGAACAATAGGCAGTGGTCAAAAAGTGACGCCTATTGTCTTTTTCCATTTTTTTATTTTTGGTTCTTTGGGCAGCGGTATCTTAACTGCCGTTGAAAGTTTTTTTTTTCCTTCTTTTTTAAGTTTGGTGGCTGACCCACACTATTCACCAACAATTACATACGTCAATTTGCTATATAAACCTATTGTCTACTCAACGGCATCTAATTTGTAACAACTACCTTGAAAAATAAATTTTTATGATCATAAGAAAACCGACTCAATTCCATAGATATTAACAACAAAGTCACAAAAAAAATAACAAGCACTAATACATACCCTAGCACTACAACATATAAAAAAATCACCATTAAATAGTCTGAAACGATATGTTCAAGGTTAACTTAACTCATAAACACAACGGATCGATTCATTGATACTAACAAATCTCTACACCTAACAAATACATTATATAAGCCTACGAATACATAGCATAAGCATCCAACAAGGATTATGCCCATAAGCTTCTAACCTCATCTAACTTATCTTGTGAGAGCTCCATCCAACCAAAAGTAACCTGCAAGAACAATACAACAATGTATTAAATATTTATCTAGGCAAGGTAAAGCAAAAAAGCACCAAAAAAAGATCTCTCTAGAATCTATATACCTCTATTAGTGAATTTGCATGTTCATAGTATCGCACAATGTGAAGCATGAATTTCATGAAAAATATCCCACATCAGGGGTGCCTACACGCTCGTAGTACATGTTAAAGACCATAGTACATGAACGATAAAGAATACGTTATTAATTAGACCTAGTAAACATGAGAATTAGTGATACAATATTCAAGATATAGCAAGTTTTCAATAAATACTTGCGCTTTCATCGCCAACTTAAGATCATTGTCGGTCTTCCCCTCATTGTCAATACCATTGCTTCCATCGATACTTCTGCATTATACTTGGAAGTGTGTAACTTACAAACCTATCTTCAAACATGTACTCTAAGCTTGGTGAAAAGTGAAATAACATGTAGCATAACACATATATATAATCATGAAATAGATGGAAGAGATAAAAACTACTTACAGCAGTATATGTCACCTCGAAGCTACTGAAGTATGAAGAATATGTCTCTATAAAATGGAAACGACGTGAATTATAACGTATTCCATTTAATTTCCAATTTTTTACTAATTTATCCATTTAATTTCTAAATTTTTACAATATGTCTTTTTAATTTTTTAATTTCCATCTAATGAAATATGAAGAGTATATCTCTTTACTAAATTTTCCTTTTCCTTTTTATTTTTTCACACGCAACGAAATCTAAATCTATCATTTTCAAAATATTAAGTACGTCAAATGTAATTATCATCTAGTTCTTTTTCTTTTTTCCTTACCTTTGGTTTTTATTTTCCTTTTTTTTAATGCTTGCTTGCCTCTACTAATATCTATTTTCAATACAAATTAAAGTTCTTTCCTTAATTATAATATGCTAAATTTTAGCAACTATTTACTAATATCACGTTTTCTAGCCACCAAATAACAATTCATAACTAGTTTTGGCGTTTAAAAATATAGTTTTATATTCATATAATAATAAAAAAATATATTCATATCACATACTAATAAAAAATTACGTTTACTAGTTTCAATTTTTTTTTTTTTTTGGCTATATGTTTTTACTAATAAAAAACATAACTTTTTTTTTAAATATATGTTTTCATGTAAGTGGAAGTTGACCATTTAAAAAAATCCAAAACAAAAGAAGAAAAGAGATCGAGCAAATAATGAAGGAGCAAAAATATGAAAAAAGGCGATTAAAAAGGGAAAGTGCAATATAACGATTTCTCCAACCAAATCAAGCACTAAAATCACACAAATTGCAATACCCATGCTTTAGAGTGTATATTTATACACATACATCAACAATACATCCATGAATTTACAAGATCCACACACTACAACCCTAAAATCAACAAAATAAGAAAGTGTGAAGGTAATGAAAACCATAAATTGCTTTGAAGTCGACAATGGTAGCCAAATAACTTTTTCACCTTAAATTGAAGCTGGTTCAAGGAAAACCAAAATCACACCAAAAGTCGCCCGAAAATCGCCAAAGGATGAAGACAGGTTGTTGGTTCGCAAAATGGGCTTGCTAGGGAACATAAAGAAATACATTACGTAGCGATTAAGACAACAGCCGTATAAAGGGATTTAAGATAAAGAAAAACATCACACAGCGATTAAGACAACCGCCGCGTAATGTAGGTTTAGGCGGCGGTTCATGTAACCACCGCCTAATGTATGCTTAAAACACCGCCTTTACCGCCTCATAAAGTGTGTTTTCTAAAGCCGATTTTAATTTGTAGTAGTGAACCAATTTCAGTCACCTCCAGCAACACATTTCACGCATCACCGTACCCGCAGTTCAAATCCATGGGTACTAGAAGGGGGTAACTCACAATGTGACATCTGATCTCGAAAACTTGTCTCTTCACTCAAACTATGATGGTTCAGATGGCCTTCAAATTGGCGATGGCTTGACCTTGCCAATCACTCATAAGGGTTCAACCGTTCAACCACCCTCTACTCCCACTCACAATTTTTATCTTCATAATATTTTGTGATTTTAAGGCCTCATTCTATCCGACACAAAACTTATCAACATGTTCTCTATTTTCATGTCCAACCGCTATCAATTATTTAATACATTTTTTTCAAATTTTAACCATACAATCAACACATAAAAAAAAAAAAAAAAAAAACTTATCACACAAAGAACAAGACCTGATAATATGTGTCAGTTGATTTTTTTCCTAAATCTTTTCAGGTGAAGGATATTAGCACAGGATCACCAGTTTTGAAAGGGCGGAATAACAATGACGTATAAGAGTTTCAGGCAAGCATCTCCAAATCCGCCAGTGTTTGTGTGTCAGAATTTATCATTATTATGTAATTCATGTCACTGTCAAAAGTCACAGAAGTTACCTTTTGGTGAATCGTCTCTCTCTAGTAAATTTCCATCACAAGTTGTTTATTATTTCACAGCAAAAGCCCCGTTAGTTAGACATTTTACTTTTATCACTTTCACTTTTCCCACAATATCACACTATTTTTTAATTATTTCATTTAAGTCCTATAACGACATTTTAATTATTTCATTTTTTATTTTATCAAATAAAATAAATTTTCTCAAAAAAATCAAAACAAAAAGAAATAAAAAAACTCAAAAATCAAATCAAATAAATTTTCAATTTTTTTGTGTTTTTGCGATTTGATTTGATTAATTCTTTGTATTCGATATCTTTTGCAGTAATTTATTATATTCCTAATAAAATTTTATATAGGTACAATAATTATATTTATTATTAATTGTTGGTTAAAATCAAAATGTACGCGTTTCTAAAGCTAAAAAAATTTTTCAAAAGCTGTGATATTATATTAATATGAACAAATACTACTGTATAGAAATTTTTTGATAAAGACTATTTAATCGATATCAAATTAATTACGGACCAAATAACCACCCATATAAAAAATAAAATATAAAATTATACGATTTAACTAAATTTGGGACTAAAGTATATATTTTTCAAATTTTGGGACTTGATTGTAATAATATCTAAAGTTAGGATCTTTTGTGCAATTTATTTCAAGTGAAATGGACCAAATGCGCACCCAATTTTTCAGCAGTTGACTTTGACTAATGGTTAAACGGACGGATTCTATCCAAATGAACCATTTACGCACAAAAAAAATTTTTTGGGACCATGTGCGCACCAAAGGATTGTTTTTCGACCATTTGCGCTACTTTTATTATTTGGGACTAAATCTGTAATATGGCTAGTTTTTTGGGATCATTTGTGCCAAAATCCCTTTAAAAAAATACTTTTTTGGGTTTTATGCATACATATTGTAATACAATTCTGTGAAAATTTCACACGCTCTTGATTAATGTGTTGATTATATCTACAAAAAATATAATCTTTAGGGACGACAGTCGTCCCTACACCTTCGTGCATGTAGAATAATAACAGCGACATATTAGTGTCTATAGAGTAATAGTAGCAATATCGCTCTTATTGCTTTACGGGTACGAGGCCATAAGGACTACGTACTGGATAGTCCCTAAAGGTCGAGTTTCTCATATTATGAGTAGTTTAGATTCGATTATTTAAATTTTAAATACATCAGTGTTGTGCATCAATGACTATTATTTTTATGAGTTATAATTTTGTAAATTAATTGAATTTCGATCAATTTAATTAGTATGTCAATTAATTTATATAATTATAGTCAGTGTAATTAACAACAATTAATTAATATCAGAAATAATATATAGTCAATATGAAATAATATATTCCCTCAGAAAAAGTAAAGAAATAATATGTACGTAATTCTGATTTTTATAAATATAAATTTATAATAATTACCAGAATTATTGAAGATATTGATTTGTAATAAAGATTACAGTTAAAAAAAATTCTATTTTTGGGTTTTATACGTACATATTGTAATGCAATTCCATTAAAATTCCACACGCTCTTGGTTAATGTGTTGATTACATCTACAAAAAATATGATCTTTAGGAGCGATAATCGTCCATATAACTTCGTTCATATACAGCAATAACAGTGACATATTGGTGCCTATAGAGTAATAGTAGCAACGTGACCCTTATTACTTTACAGGCACGAAACTAGAAGAACTACTGAACAGCCACTAAAGGTCCAGTTTCTTATAGTATGAGTAGTTTTGATTCTATCATTTAAATTTTAAATACATCAGTGTTGTGCATCAATGACTATTATTTTTATGAGTTATAATTTTGTAAATTAATTGAATTGCGATCAATTTAATGAGTATGTCAATTAATTTATATAATTATAGTCATTGTAATGAACAACAACTAATTAATAGCAATATCAGAAATAATATATAGTCAATATGAAATAATATATTCCCTCAAAAAAAAAGAAAAGAAATAATATGCAATTGTAATTTTTATAATTATAAATTTATAATAATTACCATAATTATCATTGTAAACTGCCAATTAGAGTTTCCGTATTCAGCAAGTAATTGCACATACATTATTAAAAGTTATAAATTATAAATTTATAATAATAATAATTATAGCGATGAAAGAATTATTGAAAACCAACTAATTAACACTCAATGACCAAATTTATGATTATAATTATAATTAAACAAAGACTATATTGTAATTGTAATTGCATAAATTATTAATTAAAACAAAACTGAACAGCAATGTTCCAGTGCACCCAGGTGTGCCATAGCTTATGGCACACCCGGAGTGATTTTCTCCCCGTCCGGATTCCATTTTGAAATCCGAAAATTTTGTTGGATTCATCACGACGAGATGGAGCTCCAGCAATTTGAAAAAAAATATTTTGAACACCGTGGCGGCCCGTGGTGACCGGTCAAAGATCAGTCAAAGATCAGCACCGGAACATTATCACAAAACCGAAACTGTAATTATATATAATTGCATGAATTAATTATTAAGATTTGTTAAATCATCGAAAAAAATTTAACTAACTTAAACAATTTATCATATTTTTTTCAAAGAATTTATATAATTTAGGTTATAAAACATTGTTCAGTGAAAACATTTTTCAATAAAATATTAATTAATTTTTTTTATTTTTACACTGTTTTTCAAAATCATATTGCCCAACCGATATCATGTATTTTTAAAATTTTTGAGATTTTAATAATATTTTAAATTTGCATTATATTATACGGCGATGTAATTTAATTTAATTATGCCTCCAAAAAAAAGAAAAAAATGATTTGTGGAACCTTAATAAATTTGGTCAAGAAGATTTTTTTATTTTTTGAAGGGGAAGTTGCTTACCGAGCAGGTCCCCCGAAAAATGTCTCAACTCCCGTTTCGAGTTTCCGTAGAAACCAGTGAACATCCACGCCGAGCCACCGGGGGGATAGACCAAGACATCAATGTGACCGCCAGAGTAAGAGCAAAGCTTAACTGTCACTCTGTCAGGCTATCATCCCACAAGAGCATCAATCCCCCGCCCTTCCCATGACTAACAACCGAAAAGCCACAAGAAAAGCCCAATTTATGCTTAAGAGAACTAGCCGCGTTGCGCGCCAGATAGCCTCGTCTCCATAATTCACTGAATGTCGCAGGGCTCCCCAATCCCTGGACATTCCAAAACAAGCAATTCATGGCATCCGGCGGCCCTACACATCAGGGCTGGCCGGCCAGTTCATATTGAGGGATAAAACCACCATCATGATCATTAGGTTTTTGCTTCTTCTGGTTAGCATCACAATCCCACTCCATATTGAGATGGAGCCCTCTCTTAAGGAGGGTGAATGCCCGCCCCACCGTCGGCAAGAAGATTATTTTATGGGTGTTTGGATCATAATTAATTAAGTTTAACTGTTTAAGTATTTAAGTTTGGGTTTTGAATTGTTCTAGTATTTAAGTTCGGGTTTTGAATTGTTCTAGACAATTTTTCCTTCTTTTATATATTCCGAAAATTTCAGGCATAAATGTTGGTCTTAATTGCATGAATTTAAAGTTAATCAAAAATTTACTGATCATAATGCATTATTTAATTTTAAGTTCGTTAAAGTGATTTTGAACATAAAATTACAAATTGCAATATCAAAATTAATGCACGTATATTTAACTCTTGCACATCATACAAGATCGGAGGTTATACTAGTATTTTCTCCCGTGCGTTACACGGGGAGATATATGTCCAAGATATAATCATCTTGGACATATATACCCACCATGGAAAAAGTGCAATTGTAAGGTCATTCAAACAACTTATAAGGGTTTCACAAACATTTATCTTAGGATGAATATCCAGAGAGCAAAATACTTCACAAATCTAAATTATGTTTTGCCCGAATTTAAGAAAATAACTTGCAATAGAGAAATTAAAAAAAAAAAATCGAAGGGGGATTGCTTCAGAACAGTGAGAATATACATGCAATAGAGAAATATTCACCCAAAAAAAAATCGAAATGCAAACTACAGTTTACACGAGTTTCGCATAACACTTGCAATACATGAATTTCGCGGGAGAACTCTGAAGAACAATGATACTATAGCAAGGAAGAGTATTGACTAATAGAGAGGTCTTCGTACCTTCGATTTCTATGTGATATGTGTGCAAAAACTCTGCAGCGCAAATAAAAAATGATAATAATAAAATTAGTTCCAAAGGCAGACAGATATGGACACGAATTTGCACTACACCATAACAGGCAATTCGTCACGCCTAGGATCCCAAGGGGGTCACGGTTTAAAACCGTGACCCCTAGACACGCGGGTGGTCACAGTTAAAAACCGTGACCACCAAAATTTAAAAAAAAAAATTAAGATGGTCACGGTTTAAAAGCGTGACCATCAGCGAGCTTGGGGTCACGGTTTTGAACCGTGACCCCAATTGAATATTGAAAAAAATAAAAATAAAAATTGACCAATGGTCACGGTTTGAAAACCGTGACCATAAGCGAGTTTTGGGGTCACGGTTTTGAACCGTCACCCCAGTTTAAAAAATAAAAAAAATAAAATAAAACCAATAGCTTCTTCTTCAGAATGGATTTTGGTTCCATTCTTCACCCCCAAATGCCCAAACTTGCGAAACCCTAAAAAAAACCCCCAAATTCGAAAATCCATCCATTCATTTCCACCAAAAAGCTTCTCTTCTTGAAGTGTAGTGTAACTATTGAATTAAAGCTCCACAAGAAGGTATTATTATTGTTCCAAGTATATTAAATGGCGATTGGCACCTAAAGGCCGTTTTCTCCGCCCCAAAACTCGTGTTCTCCGATAGTTTGGAAGCTAAAAGTTGTCTTATCCAGCAATAGGTTGCTTGATTGGAACACCACTTGGTAATTTTATTTTTTTCAGCTTTATTTTCGTTTTTTTTTTCCATCATTTTTTTCTTTTTTTTCAGCTTTTTTCATTTTTTTTCATCATTTTTTATGTGCATCAAAGATATATAAATGTTTGTGGGGATTTTTTTCAGCTTTTTTTTTCATTTTTTTGATTTAGTTTTTCATAATTACCATCTCTTCACTTGAAATTTTAGGATTTCTTAGAATGAGCTTGGTATTTTAAGTGAATTTGGTACTCAATATATAAATTACCACGATTAATCAGTATATTTAGTTGATAGATAACTGAGGCATATATTTGGAATGTGACTTTGCCACTATTTTCATTTTTTAGTGAAAATTATTCACGAGTTAGAAATGATAAATTTGCCACTATTGTCAATGTAACGAAACGTCAAGTTGGATCCGAAATGTTAACTCCATATAAACAAGAACAAGGGTCATATAAACAGTGACTATGATCCATATAAACAAGAACAACTCACACTAACACCGTAGAGAATCACAGAAAAGTAACAAGAAACCAAGAGAACACCATAATAGTTGAATTGTATTCTTTATTTATTTAGCTTTGGAAACATTGCATGATTTGAAATGCCTACTTAATGAATTCATGATGCGTTATTAACCGACAATGATGGGTTAGCAGTTGATTTGTTATATTAAATTTTATATATGACCCAATACTGAAGATGCAAATCAATTCCCACCCACTCATTGTTACGTAACCGTTAAGAGCGCCATAAGATGTCAAATTATAAAATAATAGTCCGTATCCCCCATAGGTGCATTCATACTTGTTAAATCTAAATTATGTTCTACAAAGTATTCTTTAATTTCCACAAATGTTTAGTTATGATAATCAATTTACAATTAATATGTTTGCTTCACTAATGATCCCATATTTATATGTGGGCCGATAATTGATACGTTACCAATACCCCTGATGGTGGGGGCAGCAATTAAAAAAGAAAGATGTACGATTTTGGAAATAATTGAACAATTTGTCCTATTGTCTCCACCTATTAGTAGGAGGGAACTATACCATGAGTATATGCTTCGAATAGGTTGTTCTATCTCATTAAACTTTGTTTTTGTAACATCAAGTAGTTTACTTTTACATGGCCTTGGGTACTCATTTTGGAATGGGTAAGAGCATTTCCAACAAACTCTCTAAAATTGAAATGCTCCCTCCTTTAAAGAGTCAAATCATAAAATTCGACTCCAATAGATTCTTTAACTTAATATTTTAATTTAGAGAGATGAATTGGCTCTTTAATTTGGAAGCCAAATTTACTCTATAATCTGATGACTATAACTTCCAATGCCTCATTCTTGGACTATGCAAATTATGTTTGAGTTCATTGGGTATTCATATTTGAAAACATTGATATTAAATAGAAATGAGACAAAACATTAATTTCTATTTGAAAAAAAAAACAAAATAAAGAGTCGAGATTAGATATTTTGTTGGAATGAATAAAAAATTTCACTTTTTAAATTTAAGAATACACTTTATTTTACAAAATATACTCTTTAAAAGTAAAGAGAGTCTCGGAGATGCTCTAAGTTGTTATTCTTGCCCTTCATGCTTCTTGGGATGAGGAATCAACTTTTATAAACGTGTTAGTTATATTGCAATAACTTTTTAATATGTCATGATTGCAAGTTCACTGATTCACATAGCGGCAACAACAGAATTCACTTGACTAGATAGTGCCGATATTCTCTCATTTGTTCCCTTTGTATTGTCCTGTCATTATGTTTTTTATTCTTTCTCTTGGCCAAGATAGTCTTTGCCTGATTACAAAGACAACTCATGGGGGAGTGAAGAAAGAAAGGGTTGAGTAATTTTTAATTGTATGATAAGTCAAATCAATGATCAAATTAAGAATTGTGAATTGTATAATCATGACTTCCATATTCCATTTAAACATTTTATATGTTTGAAAGATAGGATGAATATCCATGTAGTACTAGTTAGTGTTGTAGTTGAAATGTTTGAAGAAGTTTGCTTGTTAAACTTTTTCTGTTAAAGTTCAAGTTAAAACTCTTTGGTGTTTGAGATAGTTCTTCTGGTTCCTTAACTAGTTCTTCTGGTTCCTCTAGAAGCATAAACTCAGCTTGTTGGATGAGACCTTATACTTAATTTCCTTTTTTTTTTTAACAGAATTGGATAGAAGTTGATCCACTTGAGCACGCACCATGACATTCCCCATCATGAAATAAAGAGGGTCAGTATTAAATTTCATTTATATCATTTGTGTTAAAGATAATCTTGATCCAAATGTGTGTTTGGTTTTGTGTAATTCTTTTAACATAATCATGAAACTGCTTGCTGTTTATCATCCTATCTTCTACCTATTCGAAAACTGAACTTGCACTCCAGTTGCTAATATAAAACCTTACAGCTCAAAGTGGGATCAGCCTGACTTTTTGTATCTGTCCAGCAGGTGGGCAACTTGGCAGCTCCAGTTGAAGGAATGGACTGTCGGCGGAATAGCATTTACTTCTTTGATGTATGTTAAAAGGAGACATTGTATACTGATAGTCTTGTCATATAGCTTAAAAATCAACCCACATCTTGTATTTTTGCTTTTTGTTCACAGAAGGCTAGAGGTGTGGGGATTTCAGTCCTCTCTTCGACATTTATTTCCCTTTAAGATAATATTTACAGCAACTAACATTTCATTTTCATATACTATAACATCCTCAGATCAAGAACTACTTTGTTACTTCGTGTCTCTGGTATTGGTGGCATTTTCTTCTTTTACTATGTGTATAATGTCAATGTTATGATTATTGTGAATTACAAAGATATAGAGATTCAAACAATTAGCATTTTCTTCTTTTACAATGTCTAATGTCAATGTTATCAGGTTAGAATTTTGAATTTTTTTTTTTTAATTTTTCTCCACAAAATGGTCAAGGTTTAAAACCGTGACCATTTGTCAATTGGTCACGGTTTAAAACCGTGACCAATTGGTCACGGTTTTAAACCGTGACAACCAGTTTGGTCACGGTGGTTTTGTCACGGTTTTAAACCGTGACAAATTCAAATTGTCACGGTTTAAAACCGTGACAATCCGCGTCATATGGTGTAGTGTTGACAGAACACACGCAATTAAAAAAAAAAGGTTTGAAAGGGATCTGCTTCAGAACGGCGATACTATGGCGATGAAGCGTACCAATATAGGGGTGATAGTATCTTCGATTTCTATGTGATCTCTGTGCAAAAATTCTGTAGCAAACGTTTGTATATATATGCATTCGGACCTAGAGAGGCATAACCGAGAAGAATTGTAGACGGCCCATGACTTCTTGCTTCTAAACCGAGCTGAACAATGGAAAGTAGAGGATTTGCTTGATTTCGAAGTCTTCAATTAAGAGATTTACCTGATTTTCCTTTGTTTTGATTGGAGCATTAGAGGATGTTGGAGATCTGGATTGTACCCGAAGGCGGAAAGGAGGATATGGATGAACGGTTTTGGGTTTGTGATAAGGGAATGATGGGATCTGTAGAAATCCTAAAAGCGCGGGAAGGGGACGTGGGAATATGATTTTTTTATTAATTATTTAATTCAGAAAATAGATAGAATGAGCGGGAAAATGTCCTAATTTTATATATATATATATATATATATATATATATATATATATATATATATATATATATATTACTAGTAGTTACTAGTAAGAAAAGACATTTACTTAATTGGAATTAGTGTGATTATAAAATAAAATGATGTAAACCTAGGTTGAAGAAGCCAATACATTTTTATATAAGATTAAATTTGTTAAAATTCGTTTAAATTTTTGTAGTACTGTAGTAATTAAAGCTTTTACCAATTACAATAATCGGAAAACATTGGGCTCAAACCTTACAAGACACTATAATTTTCAAATGCACATCTGAAGCTATCCACACTCCCATAATTTGAATTCCACTCAAAGGAAAAATAAATAAACAAATAAAAGCTAATCTCTACAAATCGTAAAACCTTATAGGATTTCCATTCGCGTAATTCAGTAAATGAATTGTAGATCTTAAACAAAACAATTGTTATTACTTAATTCAATGAATCAAAATCAAGGAAATTTATTTCAACTCTTATTTAATTTCATGAGGTAATGTTTGAAATAATTTTCAGCAATCAATTTCACAACTACAAAATCTAGGTCCTCTGGGAAATAAGTCACAGAATCCCCGTGCATTCACAGATGGAAAAGTTGATCTGCATCTCCGGTCACAACAGCCATCGTCACAATCTTCATCGCATATACCAAGACCCTTCGGGCACCTATCAGCCGCCACCATTCGTTGCGTTGACACGTTCAGCACTGCAAGACATATAAAACAAAATTATGGGGTTATTTGATTGGTGATAAAAGTTATCCGTACAATATTCCGTGTAAAATGTGTGGTTAATATTATATTGAAAAGTGTATATGTGGTTGAAAAGAGGAGAGAGAAGAGTGTGGGATAAAATTATGTTGGATAGAACAAGACATCTATAAGATATTTATTCATTGCCGTGTCAAATTCTTACTAAGGAAAGCATAAAATTTACAAGTATAATACCAGAAAGAACTCTTACACGATGCAAAAACGAGGAGAGAGAGAATGCAAAGGAATCGAGCAAGCGTGGTCATGTCTCAGTATACCTTTTTATTATTTCTTTATAACAAATCTGTGTGAGTAGAAGCGACAATCTATATTATATATAGATGCAAATCGAGCAGGGGTAGAAATTGTGGTGCGTAAAATCTTCTTCAGGTTATGCAAATTATATTATCTATAATCTACATCTACAATTAATCTACAATATATAAAAATTATGGATCCATTGGAAATTTTTAATTTCTATTTTTTTTTACCCAATTTTAGTTTTCTTTAATCTAAAATACCCTTGATTATTTATTATATATGTAGTTTAAGTGTTATAGATTGAGATTCTATCCCAAAATATTAACCTATTGAGCGGAATAGCTCAATCAGTTATTAACTAATCACTTGACCCATATTTAGTCAATATAAGACTTTGTTCGCATATCACCAACAATTCCTCCAACTCCCCTCCAGGCGCCGGATGCTCTCAGTACCATGTCAACTTGCTCCGCTTTAATCAATAGCCCACATATCCAATTTTCTCCTCAAATCCCAACTCTTCCATTAGGGTTAGGTCATCGACTTACGTGGCACAACCACTTTAAAAGCCAATCCACATGCTCTATCAAGGCCCAACACTTTCATTGTGTCTTGACTATTGCCTTACATGGATACAATCACCAAAAGAACCAACCATGGACATTTTTCTTGGCCTCATGATCCACCTCGAAGCCCACAAAATTCGTAATGGAACTGTCTCTCGCATGTACACGTAGCTAAATATAAGTCCTGGCTTTGATACCATTGTTAGGGATTAAGGTTCCATCATGGAGTAGCTCAATTTCTTATTAATCAATTACTTAACTCATATTTAACCGATGTGGCTAAATATAACGAATTCCCTCCCCTCCCCCCCAAGCGAAACTTGCGTAGCAAAAAAAACAAACACAAACGAGAGAAAAATAAAGAATACATAATAATTAACGTGGCTTAACTGGCCGTTGACAATCACAAGAAAAAAACACTTTTATTGATTAGAGAAACTCTCATATGATTTTTCTTCACCCCCTCAACTTTTCCACATAAAATTAGACGATAAAAAGAAGAACATACTTTTCTTTTATATCTCTAATTTTCTCTCTATTTTCCCTGTTTTTTTCCTATCACAACTCTCGCTTCAAACACGTCTACACAAAACGCTGGAAGGATAATATTAGATGAACAACAAAAAATATACAACGAGGTGTACAATCCTCTAATAGAGGGATATGAAAAATACCATTTTTACCCCTTGTATTGGTGGGGTTGGACCCCCCTCTATTAAAGGATTGTACACCTCGTTGTACATTTTTTATTATCCCTCTATCATTGCTCAATGCTGGAACTACTTTGCCTCGCGTCACTCACCAAAAGGTGTCCTTTCTTACCTAGCCTCAGTCGTGTACCCATGAAACATTGAGGCTTGTATCTTAATTTGCACATTATGTTAATTTGGTATTTTCGAATTAAAATTAATTTAACTAATTTATAATTAAATTAAAGTTAATTATTGGTATTTTCGCAACAGGACCCCAAACTATCAGTCAATTGTTGGTATTTTCACAATGGGACCTCAAACTATCGGTTAATTATTGATATTTTCACAACAGGATCCCAAATTATCGGTTTCACAGGACCCCCCAATCTTTCGGTGAGAATTGAGGACAATTTTGCCCCTGCACTAGAAGACAAAAAATGGTCATTTAACGGTGGAAATTGAAGGTTTCCGTCAGAGGGGGGTGCAGCGAAACAAATTTAAAGTTTGGGGTCCTGTGTGGACAAAAAAAAAGAATGGCGTTGAATTTGTTACAAAACTGATAGTTTGGGATCCTTTTGCGTAAATAACCCTACTTCAATTCTAATGCCATGTTCGGCTAGTTCAATCAAGATTTTAAACACTATTAAGGTAAAACAGCAACACTTTCATCAAATTAAATTTTTTTTCCTATCTAATCATTTTCAACTATTCATACATCGATTTAATAATTACATTACATTTTTTAATACCTTATCTTTAATTCTTATCCACACATTTAAAAAAATTAATAATAATAACTTCATGAAATTGTGAACCAAACAAGCCCTTATAATTGTAAATGTTGCATTATAAGTAGTACTTAAAGATACTGCCTTCTTGTTTTTTTAGTGTATATATATGTAGTGTTTTCGTTTGCTGTCCTTCAATTTTTGTCTTATTCAAAGTTATGCGGTTTACTTTAGAAAGGCAACAACGCTATATACTCAGGCAACAATTCTATTATTTACGTAAGTGGTTACTCCATTGGCTCCTTCCTTGAAATTCGTTAGCTAATTAAATAAGAGCCAATTATTAGCTTAATTATCAAAATTTGTAGGTCTCAATGTCGCTTTATAGATCATGTAAGTGTCTTCTTTCTATTGCGTGTTTAGTTACGTTTGCTTCTAAGCTAATGTTGTACACTCAGATTAATTAATTGTATTTGTAAGCTGATAGTGGTTAATAGGAATTACAATTCCCATTTTACTAGCCAGACAAACATTTTCACTTCTTTTTTATTCTATGCTTTTCCAGCAGCAAGGGATATCACTGTTCACTAAAACTTGAGGACAAGTATTGGTGATTTCATTGTATAAGGCCTTGTTCGTTTGAGGATAACTTCAATTTTTTATCACTGTCTATGCGGGCCCCACCGGTAGACAAGTCAAACATATCATACGCCAAAGAAACGAAATCTTCAATTTTTACCACTGTTCATAGGGGCCCCACCGGTTGACGAGTCAAATATATCATGCAGAATTTCAGAAATCCTTCATCGAACAAGGCCTAAATCATGATTCTTGACTGAAATACTATTTTTGGTTTATGCATGCTTCATTTAAAGAATTTGTTCTTTTAGCACAGGGTCAATTTCTTTTTAACTAGTTGTTTCACCCGTGCGTTGCACGGGGAATAAATTTTTCAACTAATAATGATATTAATAGATGTTAATACCATTGATATAAAACCTAAAAAATAATTCAAATAAAGAATGAGTTACAACAATAAACCTAATTAATTTAACTCGAAACAATTCTATAAAAATTTTGACAAAATTACTCATATATTTCATAAGCATCCATGCATCCTGCAAATATGTAAAAAAAATAATTCACGAAAATCTACAAAACTTAATTTACTATTTTCGATAGAATTGTAACTTCATTAGCATTTGTGGCAGAGATTGTAATAATATATTATATTTTGCTCATTGTAAGATTAATCCACCAATGTAAACCCAAAATAAAATATCATTTAATATTATAGTTGTCAAAATAACTCTACTAACATTCATAGAGCTCATTATTTTTCTTAAAATTATTTTACATTCTATTATATATAATTATAAATTTTAAAAGATATTAATTATACATCAGTGTGATGTACGTCATTAACAAATTATATGTAAATAATGATTTTTAAATTTTAATTATGAAATATAATCAATATAAAGATATATTATAAAAATAACAGTATTGTGAATACAGTCCGACAGACTCTAACACCATGTTCCTGCCAAGTTGGGAAACGCTTGTCCTCTTTTCAACCCATCCTCATTTACTATAGGCCGAGTGACGATGATATAAGAATATAAGATGGGAACTTCCATTCCCCGTCCTCGCTTCGCTAAAAAATTCCCATCCACGTCCATGCCCCATCGTGATAGTTTAATCAAAAACTTTTATTTATACTTTTTAATATACTAGTTTTGAATACGTGCTTCGCACGTAGTATAAAATAATGATTTAAAGTTTTAATTTTAATTTTTTTCAAAAACTATAAAATTAAATCAACATAGTATTAGAAACTCATGCATGCAAACTAAATAACACTTTTGACCATTTTATACACTAATCTACACACTTTTGACCATTTCTACCAAGTTAGTCGAAATAGCTAATCTACACAAACTTCTTTTCCAATAAGATTAGTCACATACATTAAACTTGATTAAATATGATACCAATCTAATTTTAAAACTATGCAAGCATGATATCCTAATTAGAAAATTGTGAAAGATGTTATAGAAAAAAATGATCAATATATATTTTTAAATTATACGTATTGAATAAAAATACATTATCTATTGAAATATTTGTAGTGTGATCAAATCAAAGTAATTTTAAAAATCACTTAAAAATTAGTTATGTAATTTTTTTTCAATTATTGAACTACAAAAATATTTGTGACATATTTTTAAATTAAACGATTATCATACGACTACATGACTTTGTAAAAGATTTCTAGTTATTAATCATCATTTTTATATTGAATAAAATCAAAATGTATTAGAATATTTGTATGTAGTTTAATTTCTTTAATGTAATTATAATATGAAGAGTCACTCATTAATTATTATCTGTATAATTAAATATATTTCTTTAATAAGGGTATTTTAGACCAAATAAAATATTAGTGGGGACATTATTGGAAATCAAAAGATTTCCACACATCCACACTTTTTAATATAGTATGATGATGTGTTACTGAAATTTTATTTTTTTCAATAAATGCCTTCTAAATATACTAAACACGTATATTTACATGCATGTTATCTATAAACTCACTAATTTAATATATTTGATATATTAAATGTTGGATGATTCGATATAAAATTTAAATTAATTTGGATAAGATAAATAAATTGAAATATATATGTAATACTTAAAATATACAACCTAATTGATGATACTTAGAAGTTAAATAAAATCTCAACTGCAAAATTCAAGTATAAAATAAATAATTCAAAGTAGATATGATATGTAATATTTATTTAGGAGATAGAAACTTAAATAAATGTTTAATATAGTTGAAAGCCAGTCAAAATATTCTAATTAAGTTGTATAATTCCAACAATTGATTGGGTCGATAGCCGACTATTTAGTAAGAATTCTTGGACTTATTCCCTAACGAAAGCGATAGATTGAACCAAAGAATTATTATATAATTGTTGGTTCGAGTAGTGTAAAAAAAATCATTACTATTTGAAGACCTATTTTCAGAGCTTGTTACTTTAAAAAAATGAGCAAATCCTTTGAAATGCTCTTAATTTTACAAAAAGAAATATTAATGTGTTGTCACTAACTGTAACTCAAAAGAACTATTATAGAAAATAAAAATATATATAAGAATCAAAAGAAAAGTATATTTTCAAAAAAGAATGATACTAAAAAACTAAATGAAGTTAATTAGGGACTAATAATTAGTTGCCTTACTCTATAATAAAATGTAACACCGAATTGCTAAGAATCCAAAATCTTATAGGTGTTAGCTTAGCTTTATTTTAAAATACGTAAAAGATAAATTAATTTTGGAAGCACAGTTTTTCTCCCGTAGCAATCCAATTAATTTTAAATATTTTTTTATTTTTTTAAATAATTATGTTTCCCCTTTTAGAAATTTAATTAATTTTGATTAATTTTCATCTAATAAAACTATATCAATTTTTGTCCACTGAAAATATATCCAATTAAATCTAAGAAATATAATTAATCGTAATTAATTGTAATATAATCAATTCTAAGAAATATAATTAATTTAAATTAATTTTAATATAATTGGTTTTAATTAATTTTAATTTTTAGCTAATTATTTATTAAAAGAATTAACTACTTTTGAAATAATTATTTTTATAACTGCACTTTTAAGAATTGTATGAATCTAATTTTAAAGAAATCTTATAAATTAAAAGATATATTACAATTTAATTTTTTTTTCCAATTTTTTTCCCTTTCTTTAAGGAAAACCCATAGCAATCTAATCATTTTTTAAAATTAATTGCATTTGCCATTTTAATAGTGTAATTAATTTTGATTAATCTTTGTCCACTAAAATCAGGTCGAAGTAAATATTGGCAATAGAATTTAATATTTTAATTAATTATTGCATGAAAAATTTTAGTTAATTTTTGTGTTTCAGCTAATTATTTCTAAAAAAAATTAATTATTTCTAAAATAATTTGCTTAATAGCCATAATTTTAAGAATTATATGAATATAATTTTAAAAATATCTTATAAGTGAAAAAATATCTTGGAATTTAAAAGATATCGGTAAAGATTGAATTAATTAAAAATTGATTAATGTTACAATTGAATGATTAATTCAAAAAAATTGATGTTACACTTTTATTTTAATTTTTATGTAAAAATTAAATGAATCGTAATTTTTTATCATGCCAAAATTAAATCTTAGTGAAATTGGTAATTTTAATTAATTTTCATTTATTAGCTAACTATTATTTTTAGAAATAATGAATTCTTTCTAAAATTAATTAATGGTCCAAGCTAAGTTTTAAATTTTCATGGTACACATTTGTTTTAATTTGTGTAAAGATTTAATGAATTGTAATTTTCCATCACACAAAAATTAAATTTTAGAGAAATTACTAATTTTAATTAATTTTTACTTCTTAGCTAATAATTTGTAAAAATGATTGATTGTTTCTAAAATTAATTAATGGGTCCAAAGTAATTTTTAGATTTTATGGTACAAAATGGAGATCGTAGTGATGGGATTTTGTCTCGAAATGGGGCTAACTCCTAGTAAGTTTGTTTTTATTTTTGTATAAAACCTTAATGAATAGTAATTTTGTATCACACAAAAATTGAATCTTAGCAAGATTATTAATTTTAATTAATTTTTGTTTCTTGACTATTGATTTATAAAAATAATTAATTATTCTAAAATTAAGTAACAGGCCTAATTTTTTTAATGTTACACCTTTATTTGAATTTTTATGTAAAAATTTAATCAATAGTAATTTTGTATGGCATAAAAATTAAATCTTAGCGAAAATTATTGATTTTCAATAATTTTATTTTTTTAAAATACTAAAATTATAAAAAATGATCAGTTAAAAATTCATTCTAATTCTTGGAATATCGTTATATTGTTCAATACAATAACCTATAAGTTGAAGATTTGGAAGCAAAATAAATAAGTAAATAAATAAATAAATTGAAATTTGCTGTTTCAAAATAAAATTGAAATTTATTGCAAATATATAATATTTGTCCTTGTTAACTAAATTAAAACTGATGATAACATAAGCTAATGAGGTTAAAAATAAATTTTATAATTTTCTATTGATATTTGTATGTAAAAGTACAAATGTAATGAGATTTATTTTGTGTATAAATTGTTTAAGCTTAATTGGTTTTATTACGTATTTGATTTACCCTAAGAATAAATGAAATGAAAATTTGTTCTTTACAAACTTATTTCTATATAAATTAAGTCTATTTTTTGTAATTAAGGGAGAGTTTTGATTTAAGTACCATATTAATATATCTCAACTTCTTTCTTATTCTTTATATTATTCATAAAAAGTTTGAAAGAATTTGAGTCCATTTTGTGTAATTACATGAGGACTTGTACTTAAGTACCATATCAATATATAAATTATTATTTTGGTAAATTAAATATTTATTAGGAAAAAATTATTCAATTTTAAACATAAAATAAAGTTAGCTTTAGCATATATTTGCGGGATAAAAAAATTTAAGCATTATTTTTCATTTAATTTATTCTTAAGGTAAATCAAACACCCAATAGAATTAAAAGCTAAAATAATTTATACATGTCATTATATTTGAATTTTACATGCAAATATCAATTAAGTGTCGTAAAAAATTATAAATTTTTTTTAATCTCCTTACGTCAGTCGTCATTAATCTATATTAATATTAATTTAGTTATATTTAAGTTGGACACTAATTTATATATTTGCGGTAAATTTTAATTTCTTCAAATAAAAATTTATATATTGATAGTCTACTTATTAAAGCTATCATCAAGTCGAATAAAATAAAATCACGATTTATTTTTTTCGATTTATAGGTATAGGGAGAGAGAGAGAGAAGTATTTAGATATTATGAGATTAGATGAAATAAGGTACAAATAATCAAATAAAATCTATATACATTAATATTAATATATTGTGAAAGAACAAAAATAAAAGAGAGTTGGATATGGATTATTATGAAAGAAAAAAAATAAAAAATGAAAAAAATTTATTTTAAATGAGAAAATGGATTTAAGGCAATAAAAAATATAATGAAAAAAAAGCTTTATTTTCTATATATAGATAGAAGATTATATTAGGTAAATTCAGGAGGCGGGAAAATTTGATAATGTGTTTAGGTGGGAAAAAATGCTCTTTTTATATATATATAGATTTTACAAAGTGACAATAATATCGAAATTAAGTCATAGTCATATCTCGGTGCATCATATCTTAAGGGAAACGGTATTTCTTTACACCACATTATTCGTAGACTGATAGTCTCTAAGATATTATTCTATTCTCCTAAAGGATGCTTCTAGATGAGAACTATTGAGTTCATTATTAATATTAGTTAATTTGATTTTCGTTATTGAAAAATAATTAGGAAGCAAATCCCCGTGTATACACGAAGTCGCGTTTCGATTTCCTTTTTGTTATGATTATTTCGTAACACTAGCACCGTTGATACATGCATTCCACGATAATTACTACATAAGATTGAACACAACACGTGCAAAATGTCCCCTAGTAAAAGTATGAAATGTCTACAAATTTATTTTTTATTTTATCACTATTTTTTATCCGTGAGAAATTTCTACTTTCACCCTTATATGCTTGTTTTTTCCCCTAAAATATCCTTGGTAATTTATTGCATCTATCTATCGACAATATATAAAAAGAGAAAAGACTGATTATATTCACACCACATTTACATATCACTAAAGATCCTAAACTTTACTTATTTTACCAATTTTTGTCTCAATTCATTTTTAGTCAAATTAAAATTTTAATCTACTTTTATTATATAATTGCATGTATTATCTTTATTAATGAATTTCCATTAAAATTTTCGCCATGAAGACTTCAAAAATCTTATTTGTATTACATACATAAAAATAATAATTAAGAGATAAATTCAAAAAAGTCTTTTATCTTAATTTCAAGCGCATAAATTGAATAAAAATTATTATTATGGATTCAGTATATTTTTTAAATAAAAAGTAAAATATGAAAATTTGACCAAAAAAATATTGGATTTGGATTTTACAATAAATAAAGATAGATGGCCTCTAAAATAATTAAAATGTGGTGCTAATATAAAAAATTATAGTGTTAATATAATTACCCAAGAAGACGTCATGGAAAATCTTTTAATTTCCTATCTTTCTTATGTATTTTCCTTAAATCTTTATTTGCTCTTTATTCATTAATTTGCCAACTAATGCACATCATTGAGATAGCATTATAACTTTATAATCTTGCAGCTAAGTTAGAAAATATCGGAAATGTTCAAGCACCATCGATATGGAAAACTAATTAATATAATGAATATGTAGTTCAATGTAGGCCTCAAAGAGTTAAGGATGAAACTTTTTTATAATTGCATTTTTCATTTTTTACAACTCCAACTCTAACACTTCATCCCATTCAGTCTAAATTATATTTATGATTTTTCAATTTTGTCTATGATAATTTGATTTTCTTCTCTTTTCCTTTTTATAATAATTAATATTTATACTTTAAAAAGTTAAATTAAATGTAATTGACAAATATGCCATCATATCATTTTTTGCTTTGCCATAAATATCCTCACTTAATGATGTTAGAATTTATATCATAATATATTAATATTAATAATATAATAAAACTTGAAGTGCCACCTAGGCAAAATGCCTAGGTGGCAATGCCATGTTTGGCATTTTTTTGGGTAATTAAGTGTTTTCATTATTTAATTTATTCTACTTTCCTTATTTAGTTTTGTTTTCTCATTTTATTTTTTATATGTATTCTAATTTTTTATTAATTTATATAATTCTTTAACGTTTAGTGTTGCATTCATTAATGAAAAAGTGATTAGAAATCAAATATACACCTTTCAATACCTATTAAATAAATTTTGAAAATGAGAATTTACATTATATATATATACATATATATATATATATATAAAATTTTTGGGCATTACATTTTAATTATTTTATATATTTTTTCATTTTTGAATTAATTAAAAAGTCGAAGTGCTAACTTTTCACAGTCCAACGGTTGGTAGCGGTTATTTTGTTTTGAAAAAATAATTTTTAAAAATTATCATTTAATCATCTTTTCATTTTTTTGTCAAAAATTACAATTATCAAAAATTAATTTTCTTATTTTTTTTATATTTAGTCTTATATGCATTAATGAAAATTTGATAAGAGGTCAACGTCACAACTTACAACCAATTAAATTAATTCTTAAAATGAGAATTAACTTCTTTACAAATATTTTAATTTTTTGATTAATTAATTAATTAATTATATATAAAATCTAACTATAATAGTTAAAGAGTCACGTTGGACATTGCCAATGTGGCACACGTATACTATAGAAAATAAAAAAAAATAATTTTTGGAAAATGCATTAATTATAATTTCCGTTTAAGAGTGTATAACTTAGGAAAATCATAATAATTAATTCATTTATTGAAAATAATGTTGTAATAAATATTCCCGCATGTGAAATATACGAAAAAGGAAAATCAAACTGTTATTATTATATAATTATGGAAAAAAATTGAATAGATGTAATTTTTACAAATTGGGCATGAATTCATGTGTTTACAGTAGCTAAAATTCACGGGTTTTTTTAAAAAAATAATTAAATTCTTTAATTTTAGTTTCCGCAATTGCTCAAATATAAAATATACTGACAAGAGCCAATTACTAAAATATTTATTAAATAGACACATATATTTAATTAAAGGAAATTTGGACAAGAGCAAATTTCTCAATCATTCTGCAAAACTTCTAAAGATGCTTTTAGTGGTTGAGTTGAGTCAACAGTACCATCCCAAAACGCTTAGGCTGAGCCCACTTGTTGACGTTGTTAGCTAATTCAAAGGTTGGAGTGATCCTAATAAAGGGATAGTTTAACTTTTACAAGAATTCAAGATTGACTATGCAAAAACTTATTTGACCAAAAACTAGGTACGCACATTTAAATTAAGTTTAAAATTACAGAAAAGAAAAACAAAGTTTAGGAAAATTGAGCAGGTGCGGTTTGCCTGAATGCAGTGTGGCTCAATTTATTCATTCTAATCCAAATCGAATATAATCTTATTTGTGTTGAATCAATTAAAGTATATATTATTTTGCATTTCCAGTATCATTAATTTTATCCAAAACAAGTTGCGATGAAATCTATTGGATGACACCAGTTTTGTTGCCAAAATAATTTTATTTCATTAAAATGTCTTATAGATAAAATATTATCAATTTAAATAAATCTCTACATCTCCATAGTAATGTGTTATTTGATCGACTTTTGATGTCCAATTATTAGTCTAACAATTAGTTAATTTGTGAATTTGTAAGTAGAGAACCACCACTCAGTCCACTCTATAGTATCATTATAAACTATTTCCTGATTAATGGTACATCCAACAATTATTACTTTAGTATATTTATTTATGCCATTAAATTGTATATTAAAAGTTAAAACTAGAGAAGAGTGAAAAATATATATTAATATTGTTCAAGCATCGATTAAGTTTTATTTGAAAATAAATCACATTTAAATTCTTTATATTTCTCCATCAATTATCAATTGCATTGCGTGTATTCTTCAACTCTGGATAAATCCAATAAAGAATATTACTATTATTCATGTAGACTCGAATATGATACGGGATAAATGGAAGCCATTAATTAAAATTATAAATTCTGCTTATTGACCAAAAAAGAAAAAATATATATAAATGGAATTCATTAATTAAAAATATAAAAGCAATGCTTCAATTCCACCTGGCTAATGCAACCGTAGGGTTTCAAATAATCTAAAATATGGAACAATAGTGAAGAGACCTATCAAACATATGAGACAAAGGACGGCTAGTGCTAAATAAGACACTATGACCTGATCCGTTGCGCAAACCAACTCTTCTCCCAATGAGAAAAGTCTAAATCTTCTGTCAAACACCTTCTCTAGACGTTGGATGAGACCGCGCAGTATGAGAAGCATGCAAATAGCATGGAAGGAAGATAGAGAAAAATTCACGAAACAAGTTTTATATACAAGTAAATTATCTTCATTTAATGTGGGATCCATCTTCGAACATATTCCACGTACCACATACTCTGAAAATACTTCATACCAAGGAAAGAAGAGTTGGACCATCGGGGACACCAAAAAGAGTAACAACGTGCACATGGGAAGAAAGTCCCCAATTCTCACGATTCTATGCATATCAATAAACTGTAATCTCCACAATCTATTTTTGAATGCAGATACTAAATCAATAGCCAACCCTGAAGTTGTCATAATTTTGAATGAGTGATTCTACATAGACATTTAAATTTGATATTTTTCATTGACATTGCTAATGTGGTATATTTTCTTTGGATGGTATAAATTTGCATTAAATGATAATCATATGGACATATATTCATCATCCAATAAAAAAGTGACACATTAGAATGTCACTTAACAATGTCAATTTGGAATGTCTATATAAAGTTATTCATTTTGAATACGGTAGAATCACCATCTTTATCTAACAATAGAAAGACGCTGCTTATGAAAAGCATTCAAATAACCTAAAAGATTACTCGATTTTCAAGTAATTTGGGATATAATTTTTTGCACAAGAGGAAGAATGAAGGCACGATCATGGACACACATATAACTGGAAGGATGGAACTTGGAACAATACTTGCTGCCGTCGACATTGTATTGTATTGCTGTCAAACTTGATTTATTGTAAACACATATATATGCCTCTTAAAACACGAAAGGAAGTAACGAAACAGGGACCAGAACAAATATTTATAGTGGTTGGGAGTCCAATAACCTAAGCACACATGACTCTCTCTCCTTGTTTCCATCGGATATGTTCAATTTGAATTGTGGATATACATCAGAGTTAATTGACCAATAGAACCTAATTTGACTTGGAGGCTTATTATAATATTTTGAAATTCATATTGCATCTTGTCACAAGTTTTAGGCTTATTCTATTCATATAAAATTTCACTAAATGTCCCCAACATGCAATTTAATAGATTTTAGAAATTTATATAATTTCATATGTTCTTAATTTAGAATTTTTTTATAAAAATTCAATGTGTCGTTTGGAAACCTAAGGATCGGATTCTATAGAATTTCAACATTCCCAATTACACATGGGTTCTGGAAGATTTTATTACATGGTGAAATTCTATAGATTTCTGTGGAATTTTATGCTCAAAATACAATTGACTCTTTCTTGCCGAAATCCGCTCTCTTACCCTCACAATTTAGATTATCATGGATTTTTTTTTTTTTCCCACTTCGTGAGTTTTTTAGAAAATTAAATAATTCAGTGAAATTTAATCATATATTGAGGCGGTCGGTTGACCCTGATATCACAATTTAGATTATCATGGATTGATCACTCTAGTTTTTAGACAATTATATCACATTCAGTTTGTGCAAAATTAAGGGTCAATATCCAAAATAATATATCATTACGGTAACATTTTGTTTGTTTTTTTGCCTAGTTTTTTTTAAAATCATATTATATTAAGTTTATGCAGAAGAAATTGTACATAGACGAGATGAGAAATTATTTTACTATGATATTAGTATGTTTAAAATAAATTCATCATTTTTTAATAAAAAATTACAAAAACTTATGATTTTTTCTTCATCGTTCAATTTTTTTGAATATAACATTATATTCAATTTGTACAAAATAATGTCAGAAATAAGGTACTATATTAACAAGTTGTAAGGTAATTTCACAAATTATGAAGCATTTCTTTTAAAACCTACTAGTGTTTCCACCCGTGCGTTGCACGAGGAGGCGTATACCCACGATACGATTTAGAACCCGTGTTAAAAAAATATATAAAAGATTATTTGAAATTTTTGACAGAGTTCCCTTCATATTTCATATAAATTCATCAAAAAAAAACACTCATAGCAGAAGTAAAAAAAATTAAGCAACTAATATAACGGAATTAATTATTTAGTTAGATATATATGTACTCCAAATTACCCATGCGATGCATTGGTTTTTATTTTCAATTTGTAATCTTAAAATTTAAAATTAAAGAAGACGCGAAATACCCGGCTGATTAGGAGATGACGAAAAATTAATTACAAATTAGGAGATTTGAGAAAATTAGGATAGGAGATTTGGGATCAACTAAAAGATTAAGCAGATTGAGGATTGGTGACTACCCATAAGAATTGATTTTCAAAAAATAAATTAAAAATTTGGCAATAAGATTCGTGTAGATTGCGGGTTGATTTGTATAGATCTATTTTATCTGAATTTATAGTGATGGTAATACTAAAACTACTAAAAAGGGGAAACAAACAACATGATAAAAAAGAAAATGAGAAAGGGGGAAATGAGAATAAATAATAAATTATTTAATTTTGAAAACTTAAAATTTGAGCTAGAAAATGACTTCATTGTAGTCTCTATAATCTTGAAAACTGAAAATTTTAGAGGGAAAATGACTTCATTTTAGTTATATAGATATAGATTATTATATATTATGCAAATCCAATAGTTTTTAATAATTAGATCATCATTATTTCATCGCACGATGAATTCCTTGCCCAAACATTTTTGTATGAGACAATGACTTATTTAAATACTAAATATCTTAATCTTAATATACTTAAACTGAAATGAGATAATTTTTTGTAAAGCCAAATGAGATAATTGATAATTAAAATAATTATCAATTTGCGTGAGAAATAAGGAAACCTGATTTTTATATTAATTATTTAATTCTGAAAAATATTGATTTGAGCGGGAAAACGACCGAGTTTTATATATATATATATATATATATATATATATATATATATATATATATATATATGAAACTGATTGGAAAGTCTTGGTACAAGACTTGTTCATTTTACATTATAAATTTCATCAAATTAATTAAGGAGTGTCCCTAATACAGAACTTGATGGATTTTAGACATCCATGCAATTTCAGATATGATCAATTTTGAATTTTATGGAATCTATAAAAATCCAGTGTTCTCGATTTGGAATCTGTAGATTCTATAGAATTTCAATATCCCCAATTGCACATAGATTCTGAAGTATTTCATTTTATTAAATTAAATTGTGGAATTTAATGGAATTCTATACTTAAAATACAATCGTAACTTTCTTACCAAAATCCGAGATTTTATTCTCCTATTGTCATGGATTTCTTGAATTTATTTATTATTATTAATATTTTTATTATCATCATTGACTTCATGAGTTTTTTTAAAAAATTAAATAATTCATGAAAATTAACACCTTGTTAGTGTATGTGTATTTATGAGTATTTATGCGTTTTGATGTGAAATAGGAGAGAGAATGAGTGAGATTGAGTGGTGGAGATTTATGTAGTACAGTGGGTCCCAGAAAATATGTGGATGTAATTGGTTTGACTTTTGATGTAAATGTGTTAAAATGTGTAAAAAATTATTAAAAATTGTAGAAGAACAGGGGCTAATGTTTGCCCTTATGATCACTCTAGTTTATGTTATATTAAGAACCTTAACTCTCACGTTGTATTTTTTTATAACAATTGAATTTTGTATTATTTTTATATCAATCTTGTTATTTGTTAATCATTATATCCGTACTAATAAAGGCGTAAAATGCAAGAAAAATAATCATATTTAGTGCCCCTCATTTGATATAAGTCATGAAGGCAAACCAAATGTAGAAAAAAATATTATGTATAAAGCATTGTTATTATATATTGTCATAATATTTCAACTGATTTATTATTTTCACTCTTTGATTCACAATTAATTACTACTAGAAAATAGGATAATGCTAGACCTCCATGATTTTTGCTATAAAAAGTGACATAACAGAGGCAAAAGTCTTGTTTTGCCATTAATGAAAGTTAATCCTTGAAACAAGAGTAAGGGTAAGCAAAGTCATTTTATCTTATTATGTTATTCTTTATGTAATTTCTAATGACAGTGTAGCATGATCGAGAAAAATATATTATGAATACCATTCATTACATAAGCTAGATGTGCAACGCACGTCTTGCAAACTAGCTAGATATAGAAAGTATATATTATCAAATATAATTGTTGTCAAGATTTAGTAGATAGATTGCAATAATGCATCGCCATTCCGCATATTTGTGGTTTAAATAATTTCATTTCATATTCATAATGAAAAGAAAAGGTGGTAAAATTATATTAAATTATTTTCCTTTTAAAAAAAAATTATCTCACCTCAAAAATCCAAACCTGAAATAAAATTTTATTGATGTCAATTAAAAAATTATTTCCCTTATATGTACATGTATATATATCAATGAAGACCAAAAGGGAAAAAAAATTATTATCGAAATTAATCTTGGTGGATCATGGTAACCGTTGGACTAGTTGGCACGGGTAATAGTGAGAAAACCCAAACCCGACCGTTGAACCTTTTCAAATCAACTAGCCCCGGACGATTGGATAGGTTTTTGAGCTGTTCTAATTTGGGGTTGTTTTTATTCATTAGGAAAACTTACGTTGCAGTTAGACCCGACCACGGTTCCAGTTTCGAACCAGTCACGGAACCGTTGGAAACTGGTTTCGGTTTGGTTCTTTTTTTTTCTTTTAAACTAGAACCAGCTATAAAAAAAATTTTAAAAAGTCAAAAAATTTTAAAATATACACTTAAGAATAGATTTTTTTAACAAAATACCATGAACCGGGTTCTGGAACTGCAGCCCAATAACCGGCAAAGCATGGTTTCTTGTCTATTTATGTTTTTCGGATAACCGTGGCCGAGTCTAATTGCAATACAAGTATTTCGTGTTCATATTTCAAAAACAAGACATATAAAGTTAATTACAAAAATCAAACAAATTCTAACACAAAGTTACAAGATTTTTTTAAAATTATTTTTGTTGGAGTTGGAATCATTTTTATAATTAACTCCATTTCGCCATTTTTTTAATATATCAAAGTAAAATGTTTTCAGTGACATAACTTTTTCTAACGAAGAAAAAAAACTTCAAACCAAAATGCCCCAAGAACTGATCCGAACCGGCGTAGTCTGGTTAATTTATTCGAGTTCAATGGGTTGGGTTGAGTTTTGCCCACTACTGCCCGTGCCATCTAAAACTCAAGTCACCGTGAACCACCAACATAAATTCCGATTATGTAGGCTTCATTGATATATACATATATAAGAGAAGTAATTTAATATAATTTTACCACCTTTCTTTTCATTATGTATCTTAAATTGTTTAGACCGCAAATATTGGGGGATGCAAAGAAAATATTATAATCTATCTACTAAATCTTGATTATATAATTACTATATCTGCAATTTCTACCTTTCCCTATTTCCATAGATATATATCTAAAATACAGAACTACAACTTTTACTCACATGCTAAATCTTGACTATAGTGCGTGTTCTCCTACAAGTTTTAACACATTTTTATATATTTTTATACACAAATCTTATGGGACCTACCTGTACTACACAAATCTTCACCATTCAATTTCACTCACTCTCTCTCTTATATCACATCAAATCACATAAAAACACACATCCCAACACCGGCTATATAATTACGATATTTGCAATTTCTACCCCGCTCTATATATTTGCATTTATATATATAATATAATACATTACTGTAACTTTTACTCGCACTAATTTGTTGTAAAGACATTATTAAAAGTTACACATACATGGCCACTTTTGCTCGATTCCTTTGCATTCTACCTATTCTCATTTTTGCATCGTGTAAGAGTTCTTTCTTCCACTACCTGTGTAACTATTATGTTTTCTTAGTAAGAATTAGACACAACAATGAATAAATATCTTACACAGTTTTATTTTATATGTCTTGCAGTGATGAACGAGTCGACACGACTACTAGTGGCGGCTGATGTATGCACAAGGCGTCTCGGTGAATGCACTGAAAGTTGTGGCGATGACTGTTGTGATAAAAATTGCAGATCAGTTTTCGAACCTCTACAATATCCAAGCGGATACTGTATATCACTACCTAGAGCATCTAGACTTTGTCAATGTGAATATGAGTGTAATTTTAAACAATAATGCAAGAAATTAAATGGTACTAGAAATAAATTTATTTCATTTCGATTCATCGAATAAAGTGATAATAACTGTTTTGTTTAGCATCTATAATTCATTTATGGAACTGTGTGAATCGAAATCCTATAAGGGTGTGTTTGATTACAAAACTCGAATTTGGTTGGAAAAAAAATAAATTCCAAGTAATTGAATTCCAAGGAATTCATTTTCTAGGAATTGGCAATTGGTAATTGTAAGTGTTTGATTGTATTCGTTTTCAACCTGAAAAATAATGTTATTTTTCTTTTTTTGTGCTTAATTGGTAATATTTTCCATAAAGTTTGGTAAGTAATGTGTACTTCAATTGGTTGGAAATCTATACTAATATATAATGTCGATCCACCAGGTGTGTGAAAATACACACAGTTTCCCGCCTAGAAAATATTTTTTATTTTTTTTTTCAGTTTTCTATGTTTTTAATTATGGAAAGTTTATACACGTTTTAATAAATTTAGTAACACTAAAATATGGATTGATTTGGAATATGGAATGCTTTTTCCTATGGAACCTGCATACAATATTGTTCCCAATTTGGTAACACAATTTGTGGATGATTGTGGCATGTAAATCTCTGCAAGGTAAACGAGAAAAAGGATGCATAAATGATTTCTAGCTGTACAAATTGTATATAAATAGGGAATAGACAAGCTGTACATGTCATAATTCTTCCAACAAATCATATGGCTTTACAAATTTGATATAATTAGGGAATTACATAGACAAAAAGCTGAATATGCTATAATTTTTAAAAGAAATCGCGTGGCTTTATATGTTATACATCCTATCACAATCCTAATCCCTGCAAGAAATCAAATTTGTCTAAAATTCTTGGCATATTTAGGGCGCAATCAAGGCTAAAATTGCAGCCCTAAAATGAAAGAGTGGATGATAATACAATCCACGAGATTGCATCCCCAAAACGTAGCCCCAATCCAGCCCTACAACGCAGCTTTATATGCACTACTTTACCATAAACAATCTGTCTGAAATTGCAGCCCTAAACTGAATCAAAGGTTTATCCGCGGCCCTAAAATTACAGTCGTAAAATGCACCCCCAATCCAGCCCTAAAATTCAGCTTTGACATGCAACCCTACTTACCATAATCAGCCCTATACTAGACCCAACCAGTATTATATAAATGACTGTTGGTGAGTTAAGAGGGCACGCATTTCAGAGTTTAGAGAGTATCCTTTCTTCCTTAGTGTGAACTTTTCTGCTGGAATGGCTGGAATTGCATGTGATATTCTTTCTGCTGTCAACCCAAGCCGAATGGATTAGGGGTTTCGAGTTCGCGTTGTTAGGAAGTATGAGCTGCCAAATTATAAAAACAAAAGTGAAGTTCATTCGGTGGAGTTGGTATTTCAAGACCGTGAGGTGAGGCTAATAATTAGAAACATTTTATTGAACAAACAAAAATGTGTTTATTGTAAAGATCACTAACTGTGAATTTGAATTTGAAAATATTGTAGGGCACACGCATACATGCCAGTATGAGGAAGACTCTAATTCAAGAGAAGGGAGTCAAGTTACGTGAGCACGAGGTATATATCATGAAGAATTTTGCGGTTGTAAAAAACAATAGCAAATATAAAACAACGTCACATCCATACAAGTTATTGTTCATGAAAACCACACATATAGCACAAGTCGATGATGGAGGTTTTCCATTAGATATCTTCAAATTCAAGCCATTTAATGATATCATCGGCAATCACACTATGGATGAAGATGAATTGTTTGGTAAATTTAAGTAGTTTATTGTTACATTAAATTTAAAGTTTATATTAAAATTGTTGTGAAATTTTATTTCAATATGCCTATGGGTTTTTTCAGATGTAATTGGAGAGATAACAGGAAGTGATATTGTGAAACATCAAGGGGCTGGAGAAAAGTTGAAAAAACTCATTGATCTAGAAATGCGGGATTTTGAGTAAGTATTTTAGTTTCATCGATAATAAAGTCTTCTTTATATTGAATCTGAAATTATTCATTTTTTTAATAATTTTATATGTTATGTAGAGATAAACGATTGCTAATGACTTTGTGGGGCGATGAGGCTGATATGGTCAATGATATAATAAAAAAGGCTGGTAAAGACAATGTTATTCTAATGTTGCAGATGGGTCGTGCAAAGAATTTTATGGGTATAGGTTTTTTCCCAATTATACGATAAAAGTATTTTGTTCTTTAATAAGGATTTATTTTGCATTCAATTGGAAAATTGAATGTTTTTGTTTAATGACAGATGATATGAAAGTTTGTAACTTTCTATATCTCCAAAGTGTTTGTGAACCCTCTATTCCCTCAAGCTCAAGAATTTCGTGACAGGTTTGTTGTTTGTCTATATGTTCTTTTTATATGAATTTAAAGCTTACTTTTAATTTTATGGCGTATTTATTTATTCAATAAATTGTAGGTTGTTCAATGGAACTGTTGCACCATCACAAGGAATCGGCCTAATTTCTGGTCCGAATATCTACTCAATTGTCGATGATTGGGACAGCGGCACACATGAGTTTATAACTATTGAACAGCTAATCGAAGTGGATGAGGTATGTGTCAAATGTGCTTAAAAGGAAGTATTTTATCCATTTTTTAATCTTATAAATCTGATTTTTTGCTCATCTTTTTAAATCTGATTTTTTTTCTCCATCTATCTTTATTTTTATTATCACAATATAAGACGTGCTTGTTTTGGTTAAAAAATGAAGGTTACAAAATATTGGCTTATTGTAACTATTCAAGAAGTGGAATCGGAGGAGGATTGGTGGTATTTGGGATGCAAAAAATGTTCGAAAAAATTGGTTGCCCAAGATAGAAATTTCTTTTGTGGGAAATGTGGAGTGGCAAGTTCATCTGGAGTTCCTAAGTAAGTTATGAATTGAACTTCTAACTGTTTTTTTTCATTAATTTTAAAACATGATTTAATTTTATTTCTGAAAGGTGAATTACTATTTTCAAAGGGCATGATTCTTTAATTATTAAAAATAACTAAATTCAGATTTAAACTTCAAGTTCGGGTGGGTGATGGCACTTAAGTGTTGTTCTACTAATGTGGGACAAGGAGTGTGTGCAATTGATTGGCAAGACGGCTAAAGAGCTAAGAGAGTGTATTGCTAAGGTAATCTACATCCAGTATAATTAAGTTTGGTTTTTTCCCCTTTTATTTGCTTTATTTTTAGATGAGAGTGTCATTGCTATGTATATTAATTAGGATGTGGAAGCAAGAACATACCCAGTTGATATTGATTCTCTGGTGGAACGCAAAATATTATGTAAGGTTGAAGTTAGACCACAAAATATAATTGGGAACGATGAAGTTTATAATGTTCTCAATTTCACAAGTGATCCTGAGTTGATTACAAAGTACGAGGTCATAATTCGTGAGAAAGCAAAGGTATAGTCTTAATCAATGTTAGTTATTTATTTCATATTCTTTAATTGAAAGATTCATTGATATTTTGATTAAGTTTTTTCAGCAGAATGCAAAGCTACCAGTTCATAATGGGTATATTGGTTTGGATTCAAAGGTATTAAACTATAAACGGTAATTGTTTTATTATACTAAAGTCATTTGACAAATGCATTTTCAGACATATTCTAGATACCAATTGTGTTTCTCTAGGGTTCTATGTCCGAAAATGATTCTCACACCCCGGGTAACAGTCAACGAGAACATGTAGAAGTAAATGGAATGGATGATGAAGTGGTTGTAACTAGCAGTGTTGAGGCTGGACCGTCAAGTTCAATGTCAACAAATAAGATACGTAGCATTGTGAAGATTGAGAAATAAGAAGCTTGAAGATTATTGTTCGCCAATAGCTTTGCAGATTGAGAATAAGAGATTTTAAAGATTATTGTGGAAACTGTTAATGATTTTTTTATTTTTAGTTTTGTTTGAACTGGTCCATTCTATGATTTTGCCTTTTTTTCCAGTTTGATTATAAATAAAGTTCTATTCGTCGTTTTTTTTAATAATTTTTCGTTGTTCTGTTTACGTTTACATAGTTGTATGCTGAAAATAGATTAAGTAAATGATAGCTTAGATGAGACATTCTCAAGAAAAAGGGATCCACGTCTCAATAATTAAATGTATGACAAGCACATATATGCTTTTCAAAAACAATTCATGAAGGGACGGAAAATTAAGGAGATAGAGTTAAAATATGTTAAATTTGTCTTCTTACATTAATTTTCCATACATTAATTCTCAAAACAGGTTGAGAAGTACTTTATAAATCAAAATTTCATAACAATCATCAGGGGGCAGAAAATAAGAAAATTAAAATATACTAACAATCATGTTGAGAAAAAGAGTGTATGTCTGACCTTCTATTGTATTTTAAATTTTTGGAAGCATATATTGATACCAAGCACAGTTTTCTGCAAAGACAATGTACACAAAATAATGGATCATAGTCTGATATTATTTGGAGATATCAAATGCACAAAAAACCATTCATGAGATGTCAATTGTAGCAAAATCAGCTAGCAAAACCAGTCACTTTTTTTATTTGCTAATGAAAATAAAGGATTAATCCCATGTTTTTTAATATTCAAATGGGCCAACTATCCATTTTAATCAAGTGAATCTATATCTATAAGATGAATGGATATAAAAATATTTCCTAAATTAAATATTAAGGGGCTGATTAAAATGAATGATATATTTGTCCATCTCATTAGTAAAAAGACGGACATTACATTCTTCTAAAGTGTAGTAAATTGCAGCATTGTTTATTAAAGTAAGTGCTTATTGAAATATCGTGGAGAAGCTTACAAGATCATCCATCATTCATAGTAAGAAGCGTATACAGGATGCCCAATCAGACAAAGGTACGTCTCTATGAAAACACTAATTCTAGAAAGTATACTTTAATTTGAAAATCATTACTTGATATGATCATAGAACTTGCAAATGTTTAAAGGAAAATATACATTACAGTAATTGAAAGACAACAAAAACTTCCCTTCGGACTTGATTTGCACCCCATCAACTGTACAAATCATGTTGAACAAATTCTGCATCATTTTAGTATTAAACATTAACAAAGAATAAAATAGAGAAAAAGTTTTACATTAGATGCATAAAAAGTTATAACTGAATACCTGTAATTGAAAAACTGTGATTATGAATTAATATCTGGTCATGGATGGATTGTTGAAGCCTCAGATACTGCGTAAACGTCTGAAATGAATCAGAGTCCATCAATAATAGTTTGGGTGAAGCGTGGAAATGATAAAAATCTAAATAGAAAAGATACACATCGTAATTTCTAATAATCTGAAAACATTCATTTATAGTGAAATCTGGAAAAAAAACGCAGCATCATTCGAAGGCAATAGAAACCCCAGATTAAAAATTGAACCAAGCTATTAATTGGCTATTCATAGTGCCGAGTGTGGGAAATACCTTTTTTTGGGGAGTAATTTCGCCTCTGGTGACCTTTGCACGGTCTAAAATACCATTGTTTAATTGGCTCTTGAGTTCTTGGAAGCACAAAGCGGAAACCTCACAGGAGATATGGCGAGTAATTTCGATGAAATTGTAGAAAACCCCTATGGATTAAGACCGCATGGCCCACGTGTTCGAAATCCACAGCTTGAACCATCTATGGGCGTGTTGTCGTAGTACGCCAAAATTTATTTTATTTCCTTACTCGGTTTCAAAACTACAAATTAATGTAGAAGTGGTAAGTAAGGGTCGAACCCAAGAGGAACGGTGTTTAATCTAGTTGTTCTTATCAATTAATCTAGAAATGGGGGTTTTGTGAAGTTGGATGAAATTCGAAAATAAAATGACAAAATAAAAGAGATGAAAATAAAACAATTGAAGATATATCTAGTTCTCGGGTTCGGTTGTGTCAACATCTCGTGTTTATCTTTCCCATGCAACGTATTACTATTCCTTCTTCAATTTATCAACTCTCAATTAACCAAGAAGCTCTGATTAACGAATTCTTCCTTAAGTGTATTAAATTAAAGTAAGTTCTTTAACTTAACATCTAGCTATTGGATAACCCTAAACAAGTTCTTAGGATTTAATGCAATGCTAGTGTGAAATGAACAAGAAGAATGAGTTGAATTAGATGATCAATTTCACAAACTTGAATTAATACATCTAAGTTGATTTATTAACAAATATGCACGACATTTGTTTGCTACTGTGGATTGGAATCTAGTGATAATTACGAATCAAAAGTCTCAATCCTAGCACTTAACTTGAACTTAAAGATTAATTGATTCAATTGGCCAAAGTGAATGCAATAATCACATAAATTCAAAATGGGTTTAAAAGCATAACAAATCAACAAATTGAAGTAGAGGAATAGATAAAACGTTAGCAAAGAGTTAGAAAAGATAACAACATGATAATTGAACACAACGTCCCCCTCGAACTAGATAGAGAAGTCTAACTACTCATATTAGCGGGTATCACCACTGCTATATGATAGATTATACTTCACTATCTCAAGTAATATATACAAACTATAGAAATCACGTAAATAATGCTAAGAATTAAATAGAGAAGTCTAACTACTCATATATGCGGGTTAAATACTTATAACGGCGTAGCAGGTGTATCACCTCTGCAATATATGAGAAATTATCTTTCTCAAACATGAAAAATAAAAGAAGAAGAGAAATTAGTGAAGAAATGCTCCGCTAATCATATTCACGGCCGAAGTATCGTCGATTGATTAATCGAACCTAAATTTAGGTTTTTACTTCCGCCGGAATATGAAAAACTAAGAGATTTCGAGTTAGAACTAAGAACAAATGAAGAAGAGAATTTTATTGAGGAGAAAATTGGAGAGAATCACAAGCTAATTCTCTCTACAAGTTGTGTGATTCAAGCTTGGAAATGCCTCTATTTATAGGCAAAATATTACACCAAAAAATATTAAAAAATCATAAAAGTCTTCCTTCATGAGTCTATTGTGGTGTGTTCAGGTTGTTTTATCTCTAAGAAGTCAAGAAAATACCAAAAAACATGTTTTATGGTAGGTGGAGTCCGCTGGTCAAAATCTGCGGCGGTAGCTTCTATCGAAGCGCGACTTCGAGTCAATGGCCGACTTCAGTCGAAGCGTGAACAGGACGCCCTCGGACGCTGCGTCTTGGCGGATGCGGGACATGGCCGAGGGTGACTCGGACGGTTGCGGCAGTGACTCGAGTCACTCGAGTCACCCGAAAATTGCACACCAAGTCCCTCAACTGTTGAATGGAATTCATTTTGGTCCCTGAAAAATTGCATTTTGGTCCTTCAACTCTTTGAAAAGTTTCCCTTTGGTCCCTGAACTTTTGAAAAGTTGCACTTTGGTCCCCAACAGTTTGGGCTTTGACGCTTTTAATCCTTTTCTTCAAACGGCCATAACTTTCACTAGGAAACTCCGATTTGAAATCCGGAAACAGTTTGGGAATCCTCTTTTGATGTTCTTCAACATTAGCACAAGAAAAATTGTAAAAACAACTTTTCATAAAATTGCATCGGAGGCCCTCCATCTTTGATTTGCTTGCGTTTTGGTCCCGAGTTTCCATTTTCACTTTATTTTCATCCATTTTGACTCCTTTTTATTCTTTGTGACCCTAAACACCACAATAAAGGAAAAACACATAAAACGGAACATATAACACTAATAAAACACACAAATACATAAAATAAAAGAGTTATTTAAGTGCTTATTTAGCACTTATCAATCTACTTCAGTTTTGCTTCAGTAACGGCTAGAGAAAAACCATCGCCGGTATTGGGATCCGTCGATCTGGGGTCGAATGGCTCGAGAACCTCTCTAGGCAATGTAGATTGGTCGATAGATTGATTTTTTCGTTTTGAAGATTTGGATCTGAACGTATTATCAAAAGGTTGATCCTCAACTTCGTTTACGGCGGTGGTTGGCGGTGGTTGGTGGTGGCGTACGGCGGCAAAGACGTGAAGTAGTCGGGTTTTCTCTCCAGATACAATAAGGTTCTATGAAAGGAAAGTTAGGGTTAGTGAATGGATATTAGGCCGATGGGTAAGGGATAGAAGGATTGGGTCGGATTACAGGTCAGGTAATTGATCAGGTCAAATATTGGGTTGGGCTTATAGGATGGATAAGTTTATTGGGACTTTAAATATAAATAGGTTAGTTTGGTGGGTGTGTTTCAAATTGGACCGTGTAAGGAAATTGAGATTGATTAATGGGCCTCCAATTATATTCTTTTATTTTGACATACAACCCATCATCCAATAATCACAAATTTCATTTACCTTTCGGGGGCGTTGCCCCCGATCCCCCACGGGGAGCGCTGCCCCTTCGACCCTCGCGACCTGACCGGGCAGGTCGAACCCCGCGAAGGGGCGCTGCCCCTTCGACCCCCGTCGCGAAGTGGCAAACATTAATTAAGGCAGCAAGTCAATTGCAAAAAATCTAAATAAAAATAAATTTGAAAAAATATATAATAGCACATACATAGTTAACTTGGGATTTGCATATTTTTAATCTAATGCATTTTTGGCTTTATTTTTCAAAACATAATTTCCAATTGTTATAAAATTGGACAAGTATGGATTTGTTTTCTTTCTTTTTCTCAAAAGCTAATTTTAAATGGTTTTAGTTGTTAACAAAAAATAGGTTTCATTTTTCTCCTTTATCTATTTTTCAAAATATTTGATATTTAAAGATGGTTATATAGAAATATTTTATGGATGTATATTGTAACGGTATATAACTAAATAAATTGTTTGTTTTAACTTAAAATTAACTATTTTTTTGATTTATTCGTTTTGGTACAGAGAACGTTGGATCTCAACGAATATGTCATTCAAATTCTCCAATGGAGATAGAAGAAAATTTGTCTTTCCAAAGTCAAGCTATACTCCAAAATCAAAATCTCTCTTTTAGAACTCCATTGAGTACACTAACTAATGGTATTGCACTCTCCTCTTAAATAAAATATGATTTATTTTTATACATTCATCTCTTAGTAACAAATATGATGTTTTATTCTTACAGGACTTCATTCAAACAACGGTTCAACAACCTTCATTTTTGGTGGATATGGCAGTGATCATTCTGCATCGCAAAGTGGCAGCAATCTAAGATTTGGATCTATAAACACACTTATACCTTTGATAGATTTGACGAACAGTGGTATCCCTATATGAACTAAAAACACGAATTCTACTCATCAATTGTAAAATCGATTTCATGTCAACTTCTTTATAATATTACATCATCTTTATCATTGTATTATTTTGAAAACGGAGAATGTTGAATCTTCGCAATCCTGTCTACCAAAGAATTCAAGATAAACTTTGCAGAGTGCATCCACACGAAGGAAGCAACCTGTTTGCAAATCTCCTAATACGTCATCAAGGAATCCATTAAGTCGAATCACAAATGGTATTATCCAATGGTGTAGATTAAAGTTCATTTATTTTGTAGTGTTAATTATTAATCAATGGCTTATAATTTCGATTGCACAGGTGTTCAGTCACATGGAAAATCAAAAACGTTTGTATTGCAATCGAATGTGTGCGATGGTGCTTCAACGAGAAATAGAATGAAACAACGACGTATATCGATGGACAATATAGCTTCTGGTGTTGGTTCATCGAGTAGTGCTTTAACCAGTAGAGATTTCAATTTGGGATATACGTCATGTATTGATAAAAATGGTTCAATGAACGTCGGTCAACATACTATGATCATAGACAATGGTATGTACTTTGTATTATCGTCCATTTTTTTCCTTTATTTAATAATAACGCAATCTAACTACGAATATATGTGATTACACAATCTCATGTAATTTTTTTTTCAAGGGAATGATCTTACGGAAGGAGAAACTGAGGATGATAGCGGTAAAATACATTTTTCTGTTTGACGTACATAAGATCTTAAATATATTGTGGTCCTAAAGTTATTTTTGAAAAAAAATATTAAACCCTATTTTGATTTTAGGTGAAGAATTAGAAATTAATGCGGCATTAAATTCAGGTACGTTTAGTTTTAATGTTTTCGATAAAAGTTTTGCAAATTTATGCAACTAATATTGTCTAAAAATAATATGCATCTTAATTGGCATCGTATTAACTCAATCCATTGTTGTTGTTTGCCATGTTATAAATTATTATTTCACTGTGTATTTGGATATCGGGGATGCATCATATAGTTGTGAATACTGTGGAGCTTTGTTTTGGTATAAGGAGAGGACAAAAAAGGATGAAAAAGCAAGGAATCCCAAGTTCTTTATGTGTTGTGGGAAAGGGAAAATTCAGCTTCCAATGATGCAGCACCCTCCTGCAGTGCTTAGAAATCTGCTGTACGGATCAGATAATAGAAGCAAACATTTTCGTGATAATATTCGGTGCTATAATACAATGTATTCATTTATATCTATGGGAGGGACGATTGACAAGAGCGTAAATAAAGGGAGAGGACCTCCAATATTTAGAATCAACGGACAAAATTATCATCGGATCGGGAGTTTACTACCGGTGAGAGGGTCGGAAGCAAAATTCTCACAGTTATACATATATGACACTGCTAACGAGGTTCATAATAGAATAAATGCTGTGAGGTACTTTCTTTTTTTGCCTATATTTTGATACAAGTTGCATTTGATCGTATTTAATGTAAGCAAAAATTTTATTTTCTTACATTCGAGGTAGTGATTCAAATAAGATCCGTGAAGATATCGTTGAAGATTTAAAGGCAATGTTGGATGAACATAATGTATTGGTGAAATCGTTTCGAATGGTGAAGGAAACAATTAATGAAGATGGATGTTCGAATGTGAAATTAAAGCTGATTGGGAAAAGAAATAAAGATGGAAGGACGTATAATCTCCCATCCGTTTCTGAAGTTGCTGCCTTGATAGTGGATGATTTTGAGAATGAACCACTTGATAGAGATATTGTAGTGGAAACCCAAACAGGACAGTTGAAGCGGATAAATGAATTGCATCAATCGTATCTTGCCCTACAGTATCCATTGTTTTTCCCATATGGTCAAGACATGTTTATAGATGGCACTTTAATGAAAGATGCCGATGAGAATGTGTCTGGTGGTAGAAAAACTGTCAGCATGAGGGAGTTTTTTGCATTTCGATTGCAAGAGAGAGGATGTGAATCACAAAATATTTTATTTTCAAAAGATTATTCCAACAGGTTTTTGGTTGATGCATATACGATGATTGAGACAAGACGTCTAACTTATATACGTACCCACCAAACGGAATTGGGATGTGATATGTATAGTGGTTTGTCAGATGCACTCTGTAGAGGTGACACGGATCCTTCATCGCAAGGTAAACGTGTTATTTTACCTGCCAGCTTTACGGGAGGAGCGAGGTATATGATTAATAACTACCAAGATGCTATGGCAATATGTAAGTGGGTTGGATATCCGGATCTATTTATTATATTTACATGCAAACCTAAATGGCCAGAGATACAACGCCATTTGGTGGGAAAAGGCTTGACACCAGAGGATCGTCCAGACATTGTTTGTAGAATTTTCAAGATGAAATTAGATGGTCTTATGAATGATCTGAAGAAGAACAAAGTTTTTGGAAAAGTAAAGGCAGGTAATATTTTCAAGTGGTTATGTTGTATGTATAAAAATGGTGTTTTGATATTTTTAAGAATCAATGGAATTGTCGCATTGAGATCATTTTATGTATAATAATATTATTTTTTTCTATTGCAGCTATGTATACGATCGAGTTTCAAAAGCGTGGATTGCCTCATGCACATATATTGTTGTTTTTGGCTCGAGAAGACAAATATCCTAATCCTAATGACATTGATCGTATTATATCGGCTGAAATTCTAGATGAAAAATCAGATTTCGCGTATTATGCTACAGTAAAAGATTTAATTTAATGATACATGGTCCGTGTGGCAATGCAATGAAGACGTCTCCGTGCATGGTTAATGGGAAGTGTACAAAATATTTTCCTAAGAGGTTCACTGAACGCACAACCATTGATGAAGATGGCTATGTTGTTTATAGGCGGAGAGATGATGGAAGGACAGTAAAGAAAAATGATGTTGAGTTGGACAATAGATATGTGGTTCTTCACAATAGAGATTTTTTGATGAGATACAATGCTCACATCAATGTTGAATGGTGCAATCAATCGAGGTCGATAAAATATCTGTTTAAGTATGTCAACAAGGGTCATGATCGTGTCACTGCTGTATTTTATCAGAGTGTGAAAGATGGTGGAGATAACATTGTTGATGAGATCAGTATGTATTATGATTGTAGATATATTTCTTCGTGCGAAGCTGCTTGGAGATTGTTTGCCTTTGATATTCACTACAGAGAACCATCTGTGGAGAGATTAGCTATCCATCTCCCAAACGAGCAAACTGTATTCTTCAAAGATTCTGATACGATTGAGGCTATGATGGAGCGTTCAACTGTGAAATAAAGTAAGTTTTTAGCTTGGTTTGAAACGAATAAGAAATATGAGGTTGCCATGCGGCTTACTTACGCAGAGCTTCTGACGGAGTTTGTTTGGGACAAGAAAGAGAAGGAATGGCGTCCACGACAGCGTGGGGATAAAATTGGTCGTGTTGACCATGTTGCACCGGGTTCCGGAGAGAGGTATTATTTGAAAATGTTGGTAAACATAGTTCGTGGACCGCTGTGTTATGAGGATTTGAGAACAGTTGAGGGAAACGAGTACCAGTCTTTCAGAGATGCTTGCTATTCCCACGGTTTGTTGGATGATGACAGGGAATATGTGGATGGTATAGTTGAAGCGAGTCATTGGGACACAGGGCACTCATTAAGGACATTATTTGCCATTTTATTGTCTTCCAATTGCTTGGCCAGACCTGAGTTTGTATGGCAAAGGTGTTGGGGAATTCTATCAGAAGATTTACTACGTAGACAGCAAAGGATTATGGATCACCCAGGTACTGTATGCTCATCATATTTATGTTTAGATACTAGATATGTTTTTTTATAAAATCCTACAGTTCCAATGTACTTTATGCATTTTCTTAATTTCATACACAGGTTTGCGCTTGAGCGTTGATGAATTGAAAAATTATGCTCTTGTGGAAATTGAGAAAATATTGCGAAGGTGCGGGCGAAGTCTCCGGGAGTTCGACACGATGCCTTTTCCCGATGCATCATTTTTTTCTGTGGAGAGTAATAAGTTAATTCAAGATGAATTGAATTACAACAAGGCATTGATGGCTGAAGAGCATAAATTGTTGGTATCCAAGTTGAATGAAGAGCAGAAAAATGCATACGAGACGGTAATTCGAGCAGTTGAGTCAAATGAAGGGGGTGTGTTCTTTTTGTATAGGTACGGTGGTACTGGAAAGACCTTTATTTGGAGAAATCTTTCAGCAGCTTTGAGATCAAAAGGTGAGATTGTCCTTAATGTTGCATCCAGTGGTATAGCTTCGTTGCTTCTGCCCGGTGGAAGAACGACTCATTCTAGGTTTGCTATTCCTTTGAGTCCCATAGAAGGTTCTACGTGCAACATAAAACAGGGTAGTCCACTAGCGGAGTTGATTGTTAGGTGTAAGCTTATCATTTGGGATGAAGCTCCTATGATGAACAAATATTGTTTTGAAGCATTGGACAAAAGTATTCAAGACATTATGAGGTTCGCTAACCCATTGAGCACAGAACTGCCATTCGGAGGGAAAACTATTGTTTTTGGAGGTGATTGTAGATAGATTTTGCCTGTAATCCCGAAAGGAACTAGGCAAGATATTGTGCTCTCATGTATTAATTCGTCGTACATTTAGAGATTCTGTAAAGTGTTGAGGTTGACGAAGAACATGAGGCTTTAGAATGTGGATTCAAAAATTGAACATGCTCAGTTGAAAGAATTCTCTGATTGGATATCGAGTATTGGGGATGGCACAATTGGAGGTCCAAATGATGGGACAGTGTCGATTGAAATTCCAGATGATTTATTAATTAAGGCTTCGAATGATCCGGTGGCCTCAATTGTCGATAGTGTGTATCCGCATTTAAGAGATAATAGTAGTAATGATATGAGTAATTTGCAAGGCAGAGCGATACTCGCATCGACGCTTGATATGGTTGAGTTGATTAATGACTATATTGTGTCTCGCATTCAAGGAGAGACGAAGGTATTTTATAGTGCTGACAGTACATGCAAGTCGGATTACAATAATGATTTTTTTCAAGATCTACATTCCCAGGACTTTTTAAATGCTATTCGGTGTTCTGGTGTTCCAAATCATGAATTGAAGTTGAAGGTCGGCATTCCTGTAATGTTATTGAGAAATATTGATCATTCGATGGGTTTGTGTAATGGAACCCGATTGATAATCACAAAACTAGGGAAACACGTGATTGAGGAAGAAATTATTTTCGGAGACAATGCAGGACACAGGGTATTCATTCCTAGAATGATGTTGACTCCATCAGATCCGAGATTGCCGTTTAAATTCCAACGGCGTCGGTTTCCTTTGATTGTTTCCTATGCGATGACGATCAACAAAAGTCAGGGGCAATCCCTTTCTAATGTTGGCATTTATTTGAGAAGACCAGTGTTCAGTCATGGGCAATTATATGTAGCTGTGTCAAGAGTTACTAATAGAAGCGGATTGAAATTTTTAATTTGTGACAAAGATGGTCAACCAGAAAAGACAACGACGAATGTGGTGTTTAAGGAAGTGTTCCGAAATTTAGATTTATTTTTGTGATTTTTAATATTTATTTGGTTTATATGAGAATGTTGCTCTACGTATTTATTTGTACTTTCATTTAATGCGTGTTACCTTATAACTATTTTAGCTTGATTATTGTGCAATTTTATTCAATAATATTTTTATTTCTAATGTGAGGTGGGTTTTAAATATTTTACATTAATTGTTGTCTAATATTTCTTCACATTTCAATTATATTTTGTAGTTAATGCGTTTTACTTAAAAATATTTTTCTTTTTCTATCTATAGGACATGTTATTTAGAGTGTTTTCATCCCGTGCAACGCACATGTTGGATACTAGTTAAATAAAATCTGCACATCAGGTAGGAACTAGTTTTCCGTACTTACCTGGAAAGTAGGAAAACATATTCTTGGAAAAAGAAGTGTATCAAACAACCTATTAACGGGAAAATATGATAGAATTATCCATTGTCCTTGGAAAAAAAAAGACAAGAAAAAGAGGTAATCAAACACGCCTTAAGGTTTTACTATTGTCGTAATGAGTAATTTTTTTTTTTAATTTAGTGGAATTTAAATTATGAGATATCGGTTAACTTCAAATGTGCATTTGAAAATGTGATAGTGTCTCTCAAGGTTTTATGCAAATGTTTTCCCATTATTGTAATTGTGAAGAGCTTTAACTATAGTACTACAAAATTAATTGATTTTAGCAAATTTAATCTTATGTAAAAAGGTATTGGCGTTCAATTCAAAAAAAAAAAGTGTATTGGCATTGCGTTTTAAACCTAACTCTACATTAGGATATGCCATGATTTCATTTTATTTTTTTTTATAATCGTATTGAGTAAATGTCTTAAATTTTTTACTAGTATAACCTCTTGTTTGACGCAGAAGAGTTATCATATGTATATACTAGTATTAATTGTCTCCGAGCGATGTACGGAACGATTAATAATAGTTTACTTATATAAAATAATATTAATATAAAAAAAATAATGAAGCATTTATAATATTATAGATTTTAATAATTGTTTATAAATTTTGATCCGAACAATGATTTTGTACGAAAAATGTCATACCAATTATCGTAATTGATGATTTTAGGTAATAACAAAATATTTATTATTGATTTTTTCCTATTCAATTGTGTTCTTTTTTTCTGAGAAAAGATTTGTAATTGTGCCGTGAAATAAGATCTCTATACTAATTGGGACAATATATTAACGTTGCATGTTAGTATAATATTAAATTGTTCACGTTTTCCTATTCACGTGTCCTATATCAATCATTCATTCAATAATTCTATACCCATTCAACCAGTAGTACAATAGTCTAATAACATTAATCCTTGTTAGGGATGTGATTTAAAATATTTAAGTAGCAAGAAGGAAAATGAGTTCAATTCAAATTAGGATTGGGAATTTTCTCATATAAGGAAAATGGAATTTTCTCATATAAGGAAAATGGACTCTAATTCCAACTATTTGAAAATTTTTCATGTATAAATATGGGTATGAGCCCCAATTAAAAAGCGCGCCAAAGATTTGAGTAAGAGGAAGAATCAAAAAGAGAAAGAAAGAGTGCTAATTTTTTCTTATCTAATTTGGTGTGCCAAAAGTCAAGCGAGAGAGAAATGGAGCCACGTGGCATGTCTCTTGTTTTATTGTGTATTTTGTCAAGATGAATTGCATATTGACAACAATTGAGGATTAGACTATCATGGTGAATTGCATCATCGATATGTTGGTTGAAAAAAATTAAAGAGATCGAAAGAAGACGGTGCAACTAGGGGTACTGTTGCGTACATTATTCTTTGTCTACTCTAATTTTGTAAGGGGGAGAAAGAGTTTGTTTGGAGAAGTTGAGACGGTAAGGAAAAATTGTACTGAGAGTTTTTCTCATCAATAAAAGTATTTTTTTCCCTTGGTTGTCGACGATCAATCGAGCAACATTAATCATTGTATTTTTCCTATGTTCATGTTTTTTTTTTTTGTTATGCTGTTTGAAGTGGGAAAAGGTGAATTTTTCCCAATAAATGGTATTAGAGCTTTAAGTCGGGAAATCTGTTATATTTCCCAACAATTTGTATCAGAGCTATTAGTTCAAGTCTAAGATTACGGTAAAGTTTGACATAGAGCTATGGTAATGAAGCGACACTGAGGTGGAGTTGCAATGATCGAGTCACATGTTGATAGAGTCCGTGTGGTCGAGTCACACCTAGCTAGTTGTAGTGGTGATCGAGTCACGCAGAACTAAGGTTGCGGTGATCAAGTCATGTAGGAAAAGGCTTCCGCTGTATTAGATTTTACGAAGAGTTGCGAAGATGGATTATGCGGTTGATGACGAGGCATATGGAGATTATATAAGGTAAGCTTTGATTTTATGTTGTCTACTATAATTGAATTGGCACTTGTGGCATCTACCAGTAAAGGGGTACGTGTTGGTCAGTGAATGTGGCCATGATTTAAATATTTTAAATTAAGGTAGAGATTCTTAGGAATATGATTTAAAATATATTTAAATAGTGAGAAGGAAAAGGAGCCCAATTAAATTATGATTAGGAATTTCTCATATGAGGAAAATTGACTTCAATTCCAATTAGGATTGGCAATTTTTCATATATACATATGAGTATGAGCCCCAGTTGTAAAGTCTGCCAAAGATTTGAGTAAGAGGGAGAATTGGAAGAAAGAGTGTCATTCTTTTCATATCCAATTTTATGTGCCAAATGTGGGTGCCAAAGTTGAGCAAGGGAGAAAAGGTGGTCAGTGCCTTCAGGTACACGCGTGGCGTATGTGCCTTTTTGTATTGTATATTTTTTTAGACGAATTGCATATGAACAGCAATTGAGGATTAGACTCCATGGTGAATTGCGTTGTCGATCCGTTGGTTGAAGGAAATTAGAAAGATCAAAAGAACACTATACGACTGAGGATATTGCATACATTGTTCTGTTTCTGCTCTAGCTTTGTTGGGGAGAGAAAAAGTTTGTCTAAAGAAGTTGAGAGGATGGGGGAAAATTGCACAAGAGTTTTTCTGATCAATAAAAGTGTTCTTTTCCCATGGTTATCAATGACTAATCGAGCCACATTAGTCATTATGTTTTTCCTACGTTCATGTTTGTTTTTCACTGCCTTGGTTTGAAGTGGAAAAAGGTAAATTTTTCCCAACAAGTGGTATCAAAGCTTTACGCAAGGAAACCTATTATATTTCCTAACAAACCTAAATCTTGATCCATGCGCATTCATCTTTTTACCCTTTATACTAACAATTGTAATTTGTAAGTAACATGTGCTATCTGCTAAAGACTTTCCTTTTACAATATACGCGCTTTCCAAAAATCTCTTCCAAAGACTTTCCGTTTATAGTGTACATAGTTTTGAAACATCTCTCTTTTTCATTTTTAAAAATCCTTTTTCACATCATAAATGTGCCACGTTGGCACTGGCCAACGTGTCTAATCTTTTATTAATAGTACGATTAGCTTTGAGATTAGAATTTTTAACATTACTTTATTTTCTAAATAATTTTTATGTGCTTAAAAAGAATGCATTATAATCAATGATTTAAAAAAGAAAAAAAACCTTCATTTAAACATGAATTTTTTTGGACATTTAACCACTGATTTATAAGATCTATCAATTGCTAAAGGCGCATAATTTATGTCGATTGATTGGTCTCCTAATAAGATGTATATAATTGGACTCCTAATAATTAAATCTGGTCTGGCCAATAGAATCATCCGATTTAAATATTAGTTACTAATTTATGCACTCAAATATACGTGAATTATTGCACTCGCAATTAAATATTATTTATGGAAGCTAATTAAGCTATTATGGTATTGTAGCATGGTCCATCCTTACTTTGTAATTACTTTCATAATTAGTGCGTAATTATGGAATCGGAATGAACAACCTTGAGCGAGGCTGATATTCAGGTCGGTTTTAATTTTCATTGTAAGATTAAGATTTTGAACACAACTTCTTAAAATTAGGGGATGGGAACGATTGAAGCAATTCAACATGGAGATTGAATGGTTTCGACTGAGCTAAGACTTCCATTTTAACGGCTTTGTGAAATTGAGGGATGCATAGATCGATTGATTTCAGTGATACAACATAGGTGAATTTGTCGGTGTAAACGAATGTGGAATTTGAGCTTAATCCATTTCAGAAGCATTGTGAATTTGTTGGTGCCTGGGAGGTGAATTTGAGGGAAATAAACAGTTTCTTTCTTTTTCTTTTTCTTTTCATTTTTTTTTTTTTTTTTGATTGGGCAATTTAATTTTATGAAAATATTTTATTGAACCTCGAAAATGATGGTAAAAGGCATTATTATCCATGGACCACTTGGGTTAGTAGTGAATAATATGAATTTATCATGACAATAAATGAAGACTCTAGTCTTTATCCAGAGCAAAAATGATAGTACCATCAGTATTATTGTTATTATAAAAAATGCATACGATTTTATTTATTATTATCGCGAATAAGTATGATTTCATGCAATTGTTAATAGGCCTTTTTATGATAGATTAATTTACAATCATAGAAGGCTTGTAGTAAAAAGGAGTTTTTATTGTGGTTTGGGAACTAAGGTTCGAACTTTGAGTAAATTTAATAGCTGTTTGGCACTGCTAAGCATCGGTTTTGATCTCCTCCCTATGTGGGGGGGAAACCCACACCATATGTTCCAACACCCCTCTCTCCCGCTCTCCCTCCGATTGGAGAAGCGCGAGCACTTTTTTAAAAGCAGCACACATTGGCCTTGGCGTGAGGGTCTCCACATGGGGAAGAGATCACTACTCTGCTAAGCATTGCTAAATTCTTTTATACCATCCTTTATTAGCTTTTGTTTTTGCAAATATTTTTAGCTTTGCTGAAACAAGGATAAAGGCTAAAATTCCACACTCAAATATCGAAGTCAAGGTGCCTTGTTTATCTATCCGAGAGAGACGCGTTTTAGAGACACGACTTTAAAATCAGGCTTTTGAGGTTGATGATCACCGTACAAGTGGCAAACATCTAACGGAACATAGGGCTATCTCTTATAAAGGCAACCAGCAATCACAACCCATTATTCTGTTTCTTCTTCGTCTTTGTGTTAGGGTTTCCTTCGAGAGCATTCTAATTCCTTCTCTTCTTCTGAGATCTATTCCAATCTTGTGTTTTCATGTAATCTTCTGGATTTCTCATGTGTGAGAACAAAGTGTTTTGTAGAGAGAATAAGGGCTTGTTCTATACACTATCTTTTTCTACTAACTTCCATTAACGTTTTCTCTCTCATCATTTTCAAGTACTCATACAATTACTTTACATTTTTAATATATTTTCCCTAATTTGCAACTACATATCTAATACGTCGTTCGAATAAATCAACATAAATCAACAGCATCTTTTATAGAACAAGCCCTAAAGTTAGACGTTCTGTGTAGTTTTCATGAGAATCCTCTACGATATGTAACCTTAACTTTTTAATATTTGAGTTTTAGTGGAATCATGCCTGAATCCACCATTGTGGATGCTCAACGGTGGAGGTAAGAGTTTGATAACAGTCTGAACCATTGGAACCCGAAAAGTGTTGGAAAATCATGTTGGGCTTGTTTTCTTTTGTTCTTTCAATCTGTTATTGTTGTGCGATCTATTATTTGGGACACAACAGGTGAGGTACTTTATCATTGACCCATTCATCTCCTCATCAATCTCCCTTGAATCCTACTTCTCAATTTGGACATACCTAAATTCTCATCATCTGTAAGCTGTATGATAGGCCTGATCACAATGCCAAATATTGTCGCACTCGAAACTCATCAGAGCAAACACATTTTTTATTTTTTCTTTCCAAAAATAGTTTTTCAAAATAACAAATCAAATGCTTTTTCAATTTTTTCAGAACAACTAATCAAAATAGAAAATGCCAAAATCTTTTTGAACTTTCGAAATAGAAAACAGAAAATAAACAGAATGCACATTAATTCAGCTTATCGTTTTATGTATAAATAGTAGCAAATATATGGATGGTATCCATAAGTGGCGCAAAGTATGTGATTCAAAAAGAATTTGATCACTTAAAAATAATTTACAAAATTGGAAGGTATCAAAACTAGAAAATTATCCAAATAAATTAACAAAATCAATACAAAACTAAACACCCTTTTAGCACGAGTGTGAAAAGTTTCAATATGTCCTCTTCGCATTTTAATCTTACATATTATATGTGATAGAGTTGGAGAGAGATACATGTTTTTCACAAGTTTCCTTCACAAATTGTTTTCTTATTATTTTCAAAAATGCGTATTCAAAAATATGAAAGTCAATAAATTCTGAGTACTTTTAAAAATTGAAAATAGCAAAGTGAAAGTATTCTTATCTATTCATGCATGCCTAGTTTCTTTTGGTTCAGGAAAGTATTTTATCACATACTCCACTTAATTACTAGTTATGACATGTATTGATGAATAATGATATATACCAACTAAATTCAAAGTTCGAGTAAATTTTCAGTAGTGTAATTGCATGGTCTTGTAGGATACTATCTTACAAGGAAAGTTCGTTTACCCACCCCTTCCTATAAGGATACTCACTTTCTAACAACCTCAGATTTTAAAGGTCTCTCAATTTAATTTCTACTTAGACCATCGCATGTCAAAGGTTTACTCTTAAAATACATTTGGATTTCCAATAATTACTTGTGTGAATTTCTTCTTCTTCTTCATTTTTTTTAAAGACTTGTGTGAATTTCAATGAAAGAAACTGAAAATAGTTTCTTTACTTAGATCTTATAAATCTAGAAGTTGTAAATCGAACGATTGAAGAATTTATGAATTTGTTTGAAATTGATAGCCGTTGTCTAGAAGCGAGAGGCTACTGACGAAGCTATTAGGCAATAGTACAGGAAAAATTAGGATAAGACGATCTTTTCTCTGATTATCCAGAATCGTAAATCAAAGATTTATACCCTTTTTATGCTTCTAAAATTTAATTCAAGTTTCAACTAAAAATCAACTAATTTGTCAAATTATAATTCGAACTAAAAGATGAATTCAACATATAGCTTATCGAACAAAACCTAACCATGCAGTGTGCATGTGATGCAGGTTTTCAAAGCCTGATCGTGAAGAGTTTTTATTTTTTATTTTTTATTTTTTATTTTCTAGACATCTAAAAGGTTATAATCAAATCCGAGAAAATCTATGATTGTAATTAATAGTCATTTCCCAGATGTAACATATTAATGATGAAAGTACTATGTATAATAATAAGAAAACACAAAATGTACAAGACAGTATTTCAAAAATTTCGACTGATCTCAAGTTACAGAAAAACAAACCTCTAATGTAAGATTCAAATTTGGTATCAAGTTAATACATACATACATATTATAAGTTGAATTGAAAGTATAAATTCAAAATATAATTATATAGAATTAAATTAAATCAAATAAAATAAATCCAAACCAAACCAAACCATTAGAGACAGAGGCCCCAGGCCAAGGTTTCTAAACCCAAGCCCGCATGACTACCATTGGGTTGCCTGTTGCCTCAATACCGTCCAGACTCCGCCAAGCCTCATATATACAGCCTTCCAACGACAAATGCTAATTTTTCACACCCTTCTTCACTGACTCACCTTTCACCCCCAAAACCAAAATCTCTCCGTTACTCATTTGATCGAAAAATCAGACTCAGGTTCATCATTCGATCTGTAAGTCTTCTTTATACAGGCGTATGTGCTTGCATGTATATGAATTTGTAGCTTTATTTGTTGATGATTCGTGTGTTTATATTTTGTTTTTCCCGATTTTAGGGTGGCTGTTCTTGTTATTTGGTAAGCAAATTGTAAAGATTCATAAATGGGTTGTACAACAAGGGAAAAGCACATCAGGACTACCAGGAAAACTCGATCGGTAAAACCTAAATCTGATCATTCCACATCCACCGCCACAATGAGTAATAATGGGGAAAATTTAGGAAATCCAAAATCTGTAGTCCAACCTAAGGGTCATCAAATGGCGCTCAATTCTTTAACCCAGAATTCTGTTCAGGGGTCAAACACCAACCCCAATTCGGTTTTTGATGACAGTGGATGGGGCTACTGCACGGAAGAACAATTAGAGGAAATTCTGCTAAAACATTTGGAGGGTTTGTATAATGAGGCGATAAATAAGCTTGTGGCGTTAGGCTATGATGAAGATGTAGCTTTAAAGGCAATTTTGAGGAATGGGCATTGTTATGGTGGGAATGATGTGCTGACTAATATATTACACAACTCTTTGGCATATTTAAGCAGTGGTTGTAGCAGCAACAACCCTGAGGAGCCTGAGCCGATATTCACAGACTTGAGGCAGCTCGAGGAGTATTCACTTGCAGGAATGGTGTGTTTGTTGCAACAAGTCAAACCCCATTTGAGCAAGGGTGATGCTATGTGGTGTTTGCTAATGAGTGATCTTCATGTTGGTCGTGCTAGCGTGATGGATATGCCTGTTTTACCCTCCCAGGGTGGGAATGGAAATGGAAATGGATGCGAGAGTGGTGCAGCTAGTGGCAGTGCGAGTCCAGAGGATGCTGTTAGTCATGGGACAACTGGCGTGGTTGCTCCAGCATTGTGTCGGTTTCATGGTGGTTGGGGTTTTGGTAACAATGGGACAGGTGAGTTCCCGATGAGTGGAGTGAATGGGTTCTTGTCTTACACAGCAGAAGTAGCTCCGCAGAGAGAGATAGAGTGCCCGAAGAGGTTTAATCTCAGTCCATCAATGAAGAGCTTGTTGAAGAGGAACGTTGCCATGTTTGCTGCAGGGTTTAGGGCAAACTCGAAACAGTTTCAAAATCAAGTGCATCCTTGCACGGGTTCTTTGTCTGGTGAGGATTCATCAGGTGGAAGTGGAGCAGGAACAGGAACAGGAGTTGAGGTTCAAGCTGCACAGACTGAGGATTCTCAGTATGCAAAAAACCAAGATGTTGTAAACTCAGTGATGAGCAAGTTTCGGGAGTTGAACCTTAATGAGAACTCAGAAAATGTCTCTTTGGATCAGAAAGATGAAATGATTGTGAGTTTGGTAAATCAGATCAAGGAGTTAGAGAAACAAGTGAAAGAACGAAAAGATTGGGCTCACCAGAAGGCAATGCAAGCTGCAAGAAAGCTCAGTCATGATTTGACTGAACTGAAGATGCTAAGGATGGAGAGGGAGGAGACACAACGGCTGAAAAAGGGGAAACAGACACTTGAAGACTCTACCATGAAGAGGCTCTCTGAAATGGAGAATGCCTTGAGAAAGGCAAGTGGTCAAGTGGACCGTGCAAATGCTGCAGTGAGGAAGCTTGAGACTGAAAATGCTGAAATTAGAGCTGAGATGGAAGCCTCTAAGTTAAGCGCATCTGAATCAGTTATTACCTGTCTGGAAGTTGCAAAGAGGGAGAAAAAATGTCTGAAGAGGCTTGTGGCTTGGGAGAAACAGAAAGCTAAACTTCAGGATGATATTGCTGCGGAGAAACAGAAGATCGCAGAGTTGCAGCAGGAATTGGCTCGGTGTGAAGCAGACACAAAAGATGCTGAGGTATGTGCAAGATCCTTATATGTCTGTCCTTTAGCATACTTCTTTGAAGTTTAGGAGCCTATACATATATCTTGGACATACTAATATACGCATGAGAATGTTTGCCATGTGGCCATATGTCTATTTTGTGCATTGAAAGTTCAGTTTTCTTTGTAGGATGTCCAAGTCCAACCCACTATCTGGAACAAGCTCCGCACATTTGATCCTTCATTTGTGTGCTTTTGTGCATTGCAAGTGCTTGCTTCTCTCCCGATTGTAGCATGCTATGAAATTACTGTTTTTGCATATAACCATTGATTTGCTTTTGCTGATTCTGTAGGAAATTTATCAACTGGCATGTTATGTACGCATTTGAAACTGATCAAACTTGCTTCACTAGGTGTTCTTCAACAATTTCATGCTATTAATTATGACTTCCATTGGAATTGTGATTGTGAATTGAAATGTTCGTTTGATAGAGATTATTGAGTCTGTAGTTGAGAAGTAAGGACAAAGTCTTAAAGAATATAAAAAGTTGTCGAATCAGAGTAATGGGCTGTTGGAAATGATAACGAAGAAAAATGATTTTTCAATATTGTGCATCAGACAATCTCTTAAAACTCCTATGGCAGGCAAAGTGGAGACAGGAGCAGAAAACAAAAGAACAAGCTTTAACACAGCTGGAGGAGGAGCGACGCCTCAAAGAAGCAGCTGAGGCCAACAACAAAAGGAGGCTGGAGGCTCTGCGCTTAAAGATAGAGATAGACTTCCAACGCCACAAGGATGACCTCCAAAGGCTGGAGCAAGAATATGCTCGTCTCAAAGAGTCTGCACAATCTGCAGAGGCACAAAACCCATCTGCTCGTGTATCTGCTGCAAACTCTGAAGGTATCAAGTCTGAAGGAGAAACCATTGCTAGGCTTCTGCACGAGCTAGATTTGGAAGATTCTTCAGAAGCAGCAGCTAGCTATGACAGGGAATGCATGCTTTGCATGAAAGACGAAGTTTCTGTCGTCTTTCTTCCCTGTGCCCATCAAGTGATTTGCGCAAATTGCAACGACAATTATGGGAAGAAAGGGAAAGCAACATGTCCCTTTTGCCGGGTCCCAATTGAGCAGAGAATCCGAGTCTTTGGTTCAAGCTCCTAGATGCAGGGAGCTTTGTTGCGGAAAAATACTTTTCAGTACTTTTTTTAAGTATGCTCTGCAGACTACAGTTCTTTTGTCTTGGCTGTTTTACCCGTTTGCAATATGCTGTGTTGCATTGGCTGTTGGCATAATGTAAGTTATACTTTACAGTACTCTTGTCTCGACTGTTTTGCCTGTTTGCATTGGCAAATTGGCATAATGCAAGTGAATAAATAGGAAAATCCTTCATATTGATGCATAATGGTTTGTGTGCTAATGCTTGTGTGATTGAATTGTTGGAGTTTGATTCTGATACCTATTGTTTCTTCGTTTCGTCAATAGCAAAGGCCTTTCATATGTAGTTAGGTTTTGGTTAATGTTATTCAAAACTTCTCACTGTTTTGGCCTTTGGGTGAAATGGCCAATCTTGAGTGGGCCCCATCATTTTTATCCATGGCCCAACGAACCTCACCCTCACCCGCGGGCCTCACAATGTTAAAAGACTCACAACTGAATCAAGACGCGCATATTCGTTTGAGAGGCCTACAATTGAACTCTTCGACCATCTTTAATGATGAACTACTCATACGTAGGGCGACTATTGTTCTTGGTAACTGGTAAGGTAACTTGGCCATGTTGTACTTTCAACCCCGTTAGCGAGCCCCTCCCACGGCCATGCGAGGCCTCGCTAGTTTGCTCCGTGACCAATATTGAGATTCTCCCATCAAGGAATGATTTCCAAGATCTGAAGAGCAAGCTATTGGTTACATGACGATTAAAAAGAAAAAATTGCATTTAATTACAAGTAAATTAGTGTAACTAATTGAAAATCAGAAATTAAGGAGGCAAATAAGATAATCTTATTTGTAACAATCACAATCAAGGAATTGATTACTTTTGATATAACATCACCAGGTGAATAATCACCTACCAACTTGTTGGCAACTTATGTTGCCAACAAGGGTGACGTGACGCCCTCACAGGGTGCCACATCACCGATTTAATTTTTTTTTTTTTACTTTTTTTTTTGAATCTACGTCAAGTGAGATAATAATACATAACTGCCCCCTGATGGTGGGGGGTCTTACCCAACCCCTATCTTTTTTTTCCTCCCGAAAAAGGAGGTGTTTCATCTTACAATGCCAACACGTTGGCATCGGAACGGGACTAAAGATCACCCTCCCTCAACTATAAATAAGAAGCTATATAGCAATGGTTAAGGTAATTACACTTTTATACACGCACTCCATACTTTACAAACTCTCACACCTCTATTGTTATTTCATCTCTACCATCAATTACATTTGCTTTGCCATATTCTCGAAGTGACTTGGCCATCAGACTCAGAGTACCATCCAAGGGCGGATCTAGGGGGGGCCGGCACGGGTGGTAGCCCCCCCGACCCAAAAAAAATTCTGAAAGTTTATATAGAAAAAAAAAAATTTTATACATAATTTTAGTCGAATTAAATTTTTTTCTGTATTGCAGCCCCCCCGGCTAAAAATCCTGGATCCGCCATTAGACTACCATCCAAGGGCGGATCTAGGGGGGCCGGCACGGGTGGTAGCCCCCCCGACCCAAAAAAATTCCGAAAGTTTATATAGAAAAAAAAAATTTTATACATAATTTTAGTCGAATTAAATTTTTTTCTGTATTGCAGCCCCCCGACTAAAAATCCTGGATCCGCCATTAGTACCATCAGTCATATATTTCTGTTTTCTCCAAGGATCTTTGGTGCCCCATCATTTGTCGTAGTCTACATGTAACAAATAGGGTAACAGAGACTTTGTAGGAGATTCATTGGTACGTGGTGTGCGATCATATCCAATTGTCAACAATTGTAATTATAAATATGTTCTTTGAATTTGTGGTTTGAAATTGTGAACTCTCGGATCCGTCAGTGTTTATTATTATTATTATTATTATTATTATTATTATTATTATTATTATTATTATTATTATTATTATTATTATTATTTTGTTTTTGAATAGATGAACACACATTGAGTTCAATACCATTTGGTGTTTCTGTTGATAAGTAATTGTTTTGTTTGAAAAGCAACAATCTATTTCACTAAGCACTATCAGTGAAGGATGAAAGAAAATGTAAGACACATCTAGCCACTTGCGACTAAAATTATTGTAACGTGCACACGCTGCTAAGAGGTGAGAAATAACTGTTCATATCTTTCTTAACGTACGAACAGTATCATATCCACAATTTGCAGGATCAAATAAAGAGATAATATCCCCGAAAATGGAAGCATTGGGACTGAACAGCTCCGAATTCTTAAGCATAGACACCAATTGGAGAGCATCAATTTTCGATAAACTTTCACGCTGTAAGCCTGTAACCTGAGCCAATGTTCGATAACAGGTTGCTCAATGTAACGCAGGCACGTGGAGGTGGGATAGCATGAATTATCGACATCCGAAAGAGAAACATTTCGCTGTAATTCATATATACTGTAGAATTTGCACAAAACTTAATGGGTGACAATGGTGAAATCAAAGACTAGAAGCTATCATAAGCTTTTCTACTCCACCGGTTTTTTGGTTTTTTTTTTTTTAAATAAACTATTTTCTTCTTCTAATGCATCGCTTGGAGGTCCATCTCTGTGTGGCAAGCAAGAGATGTTTCGGCATTGTTAATGTGATCTGAAATGACAGGCTCGAGATTGTGCTGTGGAAAAACTTGCAAACTGACGGGGAGTCTCTTCAGAAACATGGAGCTGAAGACTAGGAAGGCATTTATTTTTGCCTTCGGAGGGCTTACCATGCGACGTAACCTGTCCCCTATGTGATCAGTTTTTGTGGCCCAATAATCCTTAAGTCAACATACAGATTTGATCAAGAACACCCGGGTGTTCCTTAATTACGGAACTCCTGAAGTGTTTTACGGGCCCAAATTATGGCAAAAAACTTTGACTAGCGGTCACGGTATCCCCGGAAAATTTTACAAATTGCTGAGACTTCCCATTGCCGTGCTGATTCTAAATCTGGTTTCAGGTTTCAAAACAAAGGTCGTATGGCTATAAAACACCCTGAGAGTTTCGTAACTACACAACACTTGGGTGTTCTTGATCAAATCTTAGCAACCAACTTGTTAGACGGTGTTTATTTGCCACCAGAGAGAAATTAATGGTTCCAGACACCTATTGTGATGACAACTTGTCATCGCAACATAGCGACATCTAGTGTCGTTGCTATAGGGATTGTTACAGTGACATCTTGTAGCGGTAGTAGGTCTATAGTGACAAGTTGCCAACCTACACCTTCTATTGTAACGACCATATTGCCGTCCATTGTAATAATCTATAGAGACGACTAAAATTATCATCTTTATAGTTTAGGCACCCAATTGCACCGACTCTTGTAGTCATCTTAGAGACGACACCTATAACAGTAACTCTTTATGGCGTTGCTATAGTTTAGGTCACAACAACAACTGAAGGCCTCACAATAGGAGTTGATACTGACAATTGTCATTGCTAATTTTGGTCGTAAACACATCACTTTCAAACAATCTCCAAAAAACGGTTGTTTACCGTCAGCCTTTCCAAAAAATTTGCTATATTCATGACATTGTGACATATCGCAACGAGTCATACCATTTTTTTTTCCTCTCAAGGATGTTCATACCATATTTACAAAACGGGGTCACCAATAAATAAATAAATTTTAAAAAAAGGAGAAAAATAAAATGAAATAAAAATGTTTTGATACTTTTTTCTTTTCTTTAAATGTTTTGATACGTAATTTTGTATTAATTACCACAACAAGAGTATATAACAAGCATTAAAAGGCCAGTTTTGCCAACCACCCAAAAAAAAAAAAAAATGGAAAGGCTAGTCTTGATGGAAAATGACATGCAAGATAATTCAACATAATCAGCCCTGATTTCCCCTCTTTAATTTGTACTCACATCTTAGAGTGCATCGCAGTTTTCAGCTCGTCTTTTGCTCCTCCCAACCGAGCCCTCTTCAGTTTCTCCTTGACTTTGAATAGGACAGAGTGCACATCATCAAAATGAGGTCTAGTAGCATTCTTTGTATCATCTATCCATTTCAAAACTCTTTTGTGGGGTCCAAGAATTCGTTCACGGTCCTTCTCATTCACAACCTAAATCCAGCAAACCAAGGCCATAAAAAGTAGAACAGAAATGAAAGTCTATGAATCCAAAGTTCTAATTTACACTAAGTATTTTTATCTTTGAATTTGCATCAATGAACTAAAGGGATGCCTAACATAGCAAACTATGGTCCAAGAACACGGCACTCATACTAAATAGGGTCTTCTGGTAAATTTTTTTAGCTAAAAGAATTGACTTTTTAGATTGAATAGTGGTGGGGACCAAACGATATGTCATTGATATTAATTTTTGAATTTAACTAGTAGTAGCATTTAATTTTGAGGTAGGAAAAAGTTTAAACAAAAAAAGGCAAATATTTTCCAACAACCCTACTATTTCGATCATAATAGTAATGGCAAAAGTAATATAAATGTTTACCTCGAGTTGCATGATTTCACACACTAAACTGAGATCTGCTATGGATGGTTGTGAGCTTCCGAGCAGAAAACGTCCATTTCCCTTGAGCCAAACAGATTCGATGTTTGCAAGAGATGCTGATAATATTTTCTCAGCTTCGGCTGCAGCTTGTGGGTTCAATGGCCGCCCAAGTACAGGTCCAAGAGTAGTGTTGAGAACATATCCAGCTGGAAACAAACAATAGCATCTTTAAGAAAACTAACGTACGCTAGATAAACAAACTCAAAATTTATCATACTCTTTCCTTCCTTTTCAAAAGTGGCACCAAAAACATTCAGTATCATTAATAAGACAAACGAATCAAATCATTCATGTGTAGAACTAAATGCACGATGATGTAAAGTAGCTAAATATGAGCTTCATCTAAATTGTTGCTTTGATATTTAAGTCCAAACTTTAATCCTTGTTAGCAAGAAAAAATATTTCTAGGTATAGGCGTCAATCCAGATCAAAAGAATCTGCTAAATACAAATATAAATCACCTGCACCAAAGCGTAAATTTGAGTGATGCCAATCCAATACCGAGTGGATCTTTGCTCTTTTGGAAACATCAGCAGGATACCTACAACGCAGCAAACGAAAGTTCATACTAAGTAGATTGCTTTTTCACAGTGATATTACCCTAATGCCCTTCATTTTAGGTTGTAGGTTGTGAATGGGGGTGTTTCACAAGGCAAGCAATGGTGGTATTCATGGAGGAATTTGGGACATGTATGACTTTATTTTCTTTCATACATTGGCACAATGAGGCAAGATTCCATCCCCTTTAATTATGTGAGGAAGTAATACTAAATAGTAAATTAAACTCATTATTTGTTATACTTGGATCACATTTTCATCAATATATTTAGAAATCACAAGGGCTTCTAACAATATGATGCAGAAACACCGAAAGAAACATCTATGAAACAGAGGCGTGTTTTTTGTAAGTACCAAATCTGAAATTGATCAATCTTAGAGTAAACTTCTGTATTTAGGAAAACTGATCACCCTGTAGATTATTATTCGTGCTTCTGTGTGTAATTCTATTGCCATTCACAGCAGTATATTTAGCATTTTCTTGGCACAACTTGTAAGAATCATTTTTTCTTCGAACTAATTTTCAACCACACATTCTTCAAAATAATCATTCTTCACGTCAACTAATCAATCCCAAGCAAAAAGTTCAGATACGAAATGATCACCCCAAACAATTAACAAACAGTCAAACACTTAAGTTCTAATGAGGATAAGGGCAAAAGTAAATCAACCAAACTCACCAATGATCTGCAACCCCAGGAAATACGCAAGATAGATAGATCATAATTGCATGACTGCAAAGCACTTCAAAAATGTCAATAAAGTTGAAATTTTTGGAGTTAATTCTCAATCCGGCAGCTAAATGTAACAGTTCGATTGTGCAGTATATTTATGCTTGGTATACGCACTAGTAAAAGTTCAAAACTGCAGTAATGAAATGTGCTATAATCCTTCAGAAATTCATTTTTAAGCTGAAATTTAATTTCACGTTCAAAGATTTGAAACAGTATCATGTTCCGTTCGACAGCATCGAGGTGGATATTTTTCCACTTCCAGACTTCCAGTCAAGGCTCCACATTTATTCTCCAATCTCAATCACAGGGCTTTATCCCTCTTTTCTAGACAACTAATAAAATTTGTAAAACATTTATGCAGAGTAGATACAAACCAACCACAATCAAAAGGAAAGAAAGAAAGAAAGAAGAAAAGAGTATTTTCGGGTCGACCAAAAACAACTAATAAAATTCGTACTAGATATGAGATATTGCTCATGCCTATCATAACCAAACCATTGTCACTTTGTAAAAATACTATTAAGCTCGAATAATCGACGAACTGATAATTAACAATGAACACTTCTGAGTTTCTCAGCTAGGGCAACAAGAAATGGCTGATAATTCAGTTATTACAGGGAAAAAGTAAAAGAAATTGTTAATTTTCTAATCTCTTATCAGCTATTAAACAAAAGGGAGTGAAGATTATCTTGAATGGAATCAGATTATCACTTCCATGTACAGAATTTAAGGGTACCTCTCAAAAAGCTTGAACCTTCCATCCACTATTGCTGGAACTTTCTTCATGGGATTTATTTCTGCCCAAAAAGAAAAAAAGGAATTTAAAATCAGAATCACTTGCAATTATTAGTATTGTTGGTATCTGCAATAATCTGGCAACTATAGTATGTAAAAAATTGGAAATACCTTGAAATTCAGGAGTTAACTGCTGGCGTTTTGCGATGTCGATTCTCACTTCTTCAAAGTCAATCCCATTTACTCTTGACACAACCAAATGAAATCAAACCATATTAGTTCACTGTAGAAAGGAAAAAAACAAAAAAAAAACAAAAAAAAAAGGAAAAACCCAAAAACGAGATTCATTTCAAGGAAGGGCTTATTAAGAGAAATTTACTTGCAGAAGATGATTACTGCACGAGAAGGTTGAGACATCCGATCGGCATACACTTTTAGCGCCATTTTTCTCTCCCGTTTTACACAGAGACTCACGAACCGTGGGCTTCGAGGCTTGAGCCTTCGGCAATATTTTCTTCACTCGCACCTCAGGTAATTACATAGTTAGAGCTTGTTCTTCCATCCAAGATTTTACAACAAAAAAATTTTCTTCCCCTCTTTTCAACACCACACATTCTCTAATACAATATTATCTCCCGCTAAGAAATAGATTATAATGGGTTTTACAGTTGTATTATGTAAAAAAGAAGAGAGAATGAGTGGAGTTGAGTAGTTGAGATATCTGAATGTGATTAGATATATGGATGTGATTGATTTATGATAATGAATGAATGGATAAAAAAATTATAAAAAGTTATAAAAATGGTTGGTGAACGGGGGCTTAATCATACATTTTCTATGAAATATCGTACCCAACAACTTACCAACCAATTGAACAAGGCCTTATGGTATGTCTCTTTATTTTTAAAGAGTATATTTCATTAAATAAAGAGGATCTTTAAATTTAAAGGATGAAAATTTTTAAATGGTTAAACAAGCTCTTTAATTTTAACTCTTTATTTTACTCTTTTAAAAAAATATTATTTTATCTCAACTTTAATCTTTATATTATAAAAACTGGAGTGCCACGTTGGCAGGAGTGCCAACATGGCACTCATTAATATTAAAAAAAAACATAAAAATCAATATTATAGTTAAAAAAAAGAAAATTCTATTTTTGGAAATAAATCAATATTAATTGGTAGATTTAAATAGGGAAAATTCTTTAAATATAATTATTTTTTAATGAAACATAAATTTATCATTAAATGTGATACATAAAATTTAATAAGAAAAAAATAGTTTTCGAAAAACTTTAAATGTAATTTCATTTTTCAAATTTCTATTTAAAAACATTAAATAATAAGTATTTTATTTTCACCGCATTAAAAAATATTATAGTTTTAGATAGTTTTGATTTGTAATGTGCAGTGGATTATTCTTAAATAAAATAGGGCGTGTTAAAATTATAATTGAATTTGCATTGAATAATTTATTATTTTTAAATAAAGAGTAATTTATTAATCTTTATCTTTATATTTTGAATTGTTATATAATCATACCATTAATCTTTATATTATAATTTGTGAAGTGTCCCGTAAGCAAAGATGCAAATGTGACATACATTAAATATTTTAAGAAAATTATAAAATTAGTTTTGGGAATAAACAAATATTAATTAGTAGTAATTAAAAATATAACTAGAAATAACCAATATCTAAAACAAACATCTAATAAGAAAAAATTTATTTTGGAAAGACTTTATATATAATTTCATTTTTTAAAGTTATAATTCAAAATATTAAATAATAATTTTTTTATTTAATTTTATCGTGATAAAATTGTAGGTTTTGATAGTTTTGTATGGTTACGTGAATTGGTCTATCAAAAAATAGTGAGAATTTTTTACTTTTTTCTTTTTGAAAATCAAATAGTGAGTAGTTAAAATTATAACTAGATGTATGTAGAATAATTTATTTATTTTTAAGTAAAATAGTAATTTATTAATCTTTATATTATTATAATTGAAGTGTCACGTTTGGTGAACACCCTATTGGCAGTGCCAACATAACATATTATTTCTAATTAAAAATTAAATGATATTTTTGTTTTTAATGCTTACGATGTGATATGCTCACTAACTGAATTTTGCATTGCATATTTTTTTACCTTTTCTAAGTATATAAAATTACAAATAAAAAGGTTTTCATTCTACAATTAACATACAATTTATGTAAATGAAAAGAAATCAAATGAATTATATAGACAAGGAAAATTGTCGGTGTTACTACAAATTTAAGTTACATAAAATTAAGCATAATACTTCTTATACAATAGAGCTAAAATTAAGTAGCAATTATAGCTAATCACTAAAAGAATGCATAAAATCATAAAATTTAGAGTGTGTAATGTGCATTTCAGAAGGAAAAAGGTATTCCATATAAATTTGATATATACCAATGAGAAAGACACGTTTTGATAATCAAAGAATTTTTATATATTCATTCCCAATGGTTCATTTACAATTAATTAATCTTCACGAGCATTGCTGTGCAATGCTAGGCATGGTAATTAGAAATAAAGTTACACGTTTTGATAAACTTCTTAATTATGCGATACAATTATGCGATACACGTGAATTTTTATAATTTACAATTGTAAATTTACTCTGCAATTTTTTGTATTGACTATAATATACAATATTGTAGATTTTAATAATTTTTTTACAATTATGCAATCTCCTATGCACAAATTACATAAATTATATAATTCAACTTTTATATTTATAATTTTATATCAATTATTTATCATACATAAATTTAATTGTTCCCGTGCATCGCACGGGCGTGATACTAGTTAGTAATAATATGTTTAAATATTAATGACCAATAAAATTAATTGTGGATTACATTATTCAAGAAGTAGAACCTTAAAACTTGTAATCATTTAATTATAAAGAATGAGTTTGGCTCTCCAAAATTGGAGAGTCAAACTCACTCTCTAAATTAAATTGTTAATTTAAAGAGCTTGTTGGAGTAAAATTTTAGGACTTAACTCTTTAAATTATAAAGAAACTTATGTTTAAAGAGTTTGTTGGAGATGCTCTTAGTATATCGTTCTATCATAATGAATTCGACTGTAGGATTTAGAGAGGATGAGAAAATAAAAAAGATTGGAAGAATTTTGATAGATTCTAATATAGAAATTGAAAAGATTTTGCTGATTTTAAAGATATTTTTTAGTTCTGACTTTTAATAAAAACAAACATTCATACTATAATTTGATTTTGTAGATAAACTCTATACGATCATAACTAGCATACCGTTTTCACCGGTGGAAATGAGTGGAGTGGCGGTGGTGGAGGAGGAGGAACGTTGAAGGGGAGGGGAAGAAGGAGAAGGAGGAGAGCGAAGGAGGGAGATGAAGACGAAATAATGGATTGGGATGGATATTTTCATTGTTACGTCAGTGGAGGAGAAAATACTAGCTCTTTGATAAATGGATAATTCATTAATTTTAAATTTTAATACAAGTATGTCAAAATTCTATTAATGATTAAATATCAATATATTTGTAATTTATATCGTCAATATATTGACATTTGATTTTTTGTGGTCAAAATTTTGCGGGGATAATTGATTGACACTAATATCAATATGTGACACTTTGCTTTTGTTGCACCATGGACCTTTTTAAATTATATTTTTATTGTGATGAAAATCCAATTGCAAGATTTAGTATTGTTTGGAAAATATTTTTTAATGAATAATTGAAAGACGAAAGAAATTTCTAAAGAATATTAATTAAAATTAAAAATGTATAAAATCAATAAAATAAGTGATTGTAAACATTTTCAAAAGAATCATTTTGGAGTGTCCAATGAGCTCTTAATTGCAAATCGTAAACCAAGTAAGAACACTTCCAATGTAGATGTGTGAAAAAGAAAATTTTAACCCATAAATTTATTTGCCTATGTCGGAGAGAGACGTAAAAATATAAATTTGGGTTTTGAACCCCTAACACTGGAATGGCTTTAAATGGAGTCCATAGTTTTACAAAAAAATAAAAATAAAAAATAAAAAAATAATGGAGTCCATAGATAATAATGGGTGCATACAGTTGGTGTTAGGCAAGAATCTGTCCGACTGACTCAGCCCGTCCATTCCAACCCAGGGGACGGGTTTTTCCATTACATATGAATTAATTAATATGAGTATATGAATTTTTCTTTTTAAAAAAATTACTATATGAATTTTTAATGTATACTTAGAGTTCATCTACTTAAACATTTCAGATCTACAGAAGCTACGCATACACAGTGACCACTTTATTTATTAAATTACGCTCTATACAGATGAAATAGCCTATCGACTGAAAGATCGAAATGCAGATTTCAGAAAGATCTTAAATTTTTTCTTTAAAAAACACTCACAATCACCCTTATAGTCGACTTCTATCCCATCACTTTCAAAACTAAAGCCAATTTTTGCACGTACACAAGTCCATCGAGCAAAGCTAAAGATGTGGGGTGGGGACCCAATTAAGGGAACTGCAGCATGGACCGACCAAAGATTTTCGCTTATCAATGTAGTAATAAACTTTAAAGGATATTGAATTGTGTGCATTTTGCCTTCTCTTTTTTCCCCCCGTGAACTGAAAAAAAAAAAAAAAAAAAAAAAAAAAAGAAATACACGTATCTATATTCTATCCACAATTACATCATATTCATTGAGCATTTCATCTTCGACGGTTTCGTTGCTTGATATTCGATAGACACTGCCAGCTTGTCATCTTTTGTTATTACACGTAAATTTTACTAAATCTATAAATGTAATTGGTTTGACTAAATCTATAAATAAATAAATAAACCAAGGATATTTTTCCCTCAAATTTATATTTTTCAATATTAACAAATTATTATTTTATTCACATTTTCTACTCACTATTTTATTCACAATAATTATTATTTTATTTCTTTCAAAATTGATTCACCATCCCTAAAATTACTCTCATCTTCATCTCCCAAAATCAATCTACATTCGCGTCTCTCTAACTCTCTACGAGGAAAAATACATGTCAAATAATTTGTGATTTTCTAAACTCGAAAATTTAATTGGCATTTCCATAGAAATTTACCTATTGAGAATTCGGATATATATAGATATATATTTTTTTCAAATTATATATATATATATATATGTATATGTATATATTCAAATTTTCAAAAAAAAATGTATTAATTGACTTACTTAAAATATTTGCCCTTCTTCATCAATTTCCTGGTTTTTAGATGAAAGTTTGTTATGAAATTTCAATAGAGCCTAATTTAGATACAACTCCTAGATATTTATCATTTGAGGTATATCCATCAAAGTGATAAGCATTATATATGCCAGCCAATTTTGGCAATGTGATCGGGCAACCCAATCGTATTTTTCAAAAATTAACTTATAAAATTGGAAAAGAATTGCAAAAATGCCATATTTTTAATTTTTCCTATGCTATTGCACAGCTCATTTTCTTTTTATTCATCTATAATCATCGTTCACTTTTCTGAGTTAATTTGTTAGTTTTCTTATATACTCACATATATTATCAATATATATATAAGATCTATCTATCAAAGTGAATAATAAATATATATAAAAAGATATATATGGTGTAAAGTGGTCTTAAATATTACTTTTGTAACAATATATTAATTAATTGAACCTTTTATCTTTATGAAAAGGATTATTTTCACTTTTTAATCTATACCACTATTAAAAGTCTCTAAGAGGTGAGAAACATTTTAGGACGAATTTGCCCTCTCAATTTTGATAGAATTTATTATTCGTCCTTGTATAAAGTTTAATTAATTAAATACAATAAAGCATATTAAAGCTGTCCTTAGTTAATTAATTAATTAATTGAACATTCATGAATTTTGCACCCCTTCACTTGTCCGAGCTTTAATTTAATAATTTCAAGAATTGAAAATAAATATACATAATATGAAATATTTTATGCCCTTTCAAATTTTATAGAATTATTATTCATATTCGCCCTTTTATAAAGTTTTTCCTTACTTAATTAATTAATTGAACATTCATGAATTTTGCACCTCTTCATTTGTCTGAGTTATAATTTCAAGAATTGAAAATGAAAATACATAATATGAAATCTTTTAAATACATTACTCCTAAATTTATAACAATTCTTTTCAAATTCTGTTCACTTACAAATTACTTGCATATTTTTCTTATGTATGTTCGAGAGATCACGTCGACCAATAAAAACCATTTATTTAATTAGTGACTAAAAAATATGATTATTTTTGTTAAACATTTACGATAACCAAAGATTTCAAATGATTTGAAAAAAATTACGTTATTGACACAGTTTTCTTATCACGTGCAAAGCACGTGTTGTTTACTAGTCTTTATAAAAATATGGATATCTTACACGGAGGGGGTAATAAATATCATTATTTTTTTTAAAAAAATAATACTCCCTCCGTCCCATTTTGATAGGCATGGTTTGACTTTCACACGGATTAAGAATTTGAAATTAATATTTATTGGAAAAGTAAATTTTACTTGTATATTTCTCAATATACCCATATATTAAATATGACAACTTACTTTTATTAATAACCATGCATAATAAATAAGGGTAGATTAGGAAATGAAGAAATTAAATTTATACCAATAAGAAAAGTAGCTTATATTTTGGGACGGATGAAAATGGAAAACAAGCCTATCAAAATGGGACGGAGGGAGTAATAATTCACATTATTATTATTCAATGAAAAAAGACCGCTTTAAATGTCATTATTAAATGAAAAAATGTTACACTTTGTTCAAAATCTTGGTTGGCTAGTTTCGGCCTCTGAACCGGATGACAAAGCCATAAATGACTGTGATCAGACTCGCAGTTGATACCTCCAAAGAGAATATAGCCCCCACACCCACGCCAACCAGCTCCCACTGCACTCCCATTCCCATTTAACACATAAACATACATTGCACTTACACTATAACGCCCAATACATGGAGGAAGAAGCCGCAAATAAAACACAGCAATTTTAGCACATTACTATGGCTGGTAAGTGGTAAGTGATGAATTCAGAAAAATGGGGCTATTGACTTTGTCGCTGTAGATTTCTGAAGATTTGAGCTGGTATTTTCCCTTTTTTTTTGTCAGGTAAATTTCAAAAACCATCTGCACTGTTTTTATTTTTCATATTTTTATTTTTTTTTAACTGCCCATTTGCCTAAAAACCAAATTGAGCTCAAGAAATCCAAAAACAAAAAAAAAGAGTTGTGGGGGTTTCATTTCAGATCTTGTATTTTGACGTTTGCAAGCACAAAATTAAAAATTTTTCTGTGTGTTTGTTAATTCCTAATGATGTTATTTTGTAAAGGGTTGGGGCTTTTCTTTTTGTAATTATGTTTTCATAATTCTTTTTACTTTTTGAGAAAATCGAAAAAATGTTTTGCGCTTTTTTGCTTTGTGGTGTATTTTCAGTAGCAATAAAAAGTGAATGAAGCACATTTCCTTTAAGCTTCAGCAACTAGTAATTTATTCATTTAATGTTTATCGCAATTTTTATTTTTTATTTTTTATTTTTAATTTCAAGAAGTCTGTGTTTACTTCCATAGATCTCTCCACGAGGCACATGGTTATGAAAAAAATTATTGACCAAAATTTATATTTCATTCTTAAAACACATTTATTTAACTTGTTGCCGCCCCTTTATTTCATTTTCCCTGATTGAGACACATACAATATAAGTCAACTTCAAGAACTGCCAATTGATCTGATTATTTGTATCCAATAAATGTATTATTGCTAATTCTGGTAGGTGATTTCATTTTCTTGTCTCAGTGGGAGAAATATAATTATTTACTTGAAATCATTCTTAAAGACAAAACTGAGATTTGATTGATTAATATATTGCATTTTGGCCCTGCCAGATCTGTCTTTATGATGCACTAATCAATTGTTTCACTCATTTTAAAGATTTGCTCTCCTCTGTTCTCTGTTCTTCAGGTAACACTTAGCATTTAACATGATCTCCATGCATGTTGAAATCATTAACATTGATGTGTAACCTCAGTTAATCACTATTGTGGTGCTTTCAACTGGTTTAAATTTCATTCTGCATATGATCTTGTTTAAGTGTCATATAATCATGTTCTTGAATTACAGATTTATCTCCTCACTATAGCAAAATATTCTTCAATTACAGATTCTTGAATTACAGATCCACCAAAATGATTGTGGGAAACTTGAAGCTAGGTGTAGACGTCGTGAGCGCTCATAACCTCTTGCCTAAAGATGGGCAGGGCTCGTCCAACGCTTTCGTGGAGCTTTACTTTGATGGTCAACGATATCGCACGACGATTAAGGAAAAGGATCTAAATCCCGTGTGGAACGAGAGCTTCTACTTCAACATTTCTGATCCTTCAACCCTTCATGCTCTCATTCTTGATGCTTATATCTACAATAACATCAAAGGGAGTCAAACAAGATCCTTCCTTGGAAAGGTTAGCATCAATGGGACGTCATTTGTACCCTATCCTGATGCTGTTGTGCTACACTATCCTCTAGAGAAGCGTGGTATCTTCTCACGCGTTCGGGGCGAGCTTGGTCTCAAGGTTTACATCACTGATGACCCATCAATCAAGTCATCTATCCCGGTCGAGGAAAGTCAAGTAAATCCGGAGTTGGGTCACGGTCGGGAGTCGAATAATGTTTCTCATGTCAGAGCAGAGACGAGGCACACGTTCCACCATCTCCCGAACCCCAATAGTTCCCAACAACAGCATCGCTCTTCTGCTGCGCCGGTGACTTATCATGAGATTAAATATGAGGTTAATGAAATGAAGGCTGCGGAGCCACAGCCTTCGAAGCTCGTCCGGATGTACTCAGCCTCGTCAGCACAACCAGTCGACTATGCCCTTAAAGAAACAAGCCCGTTTCTAGGAGGGGGACGAGTTGTTGGGGGACGTGTTGTTCGTGCAGATAAGATTGGTGGAGGTACTTATGATCTTGTTGAAAAGATGCACTTCCTTTTTGTTAGAGTCGTTAAGGCTCGTGAGCTTCCTGCGATGGATTTAACTGGGAGTCTAGATCCTTACGTGGAAGTCAAAATCGGGAATTACAAAGGTGTTACAAAACATATGGAGAAGCAGCAAAATCCCGTTTGGAATGTGGTATTTGCCTTTTCAAAGGAGCGAATGCAAGCGTCTGTACTTGAAGTTGTTGTTAAAGACAAAGACCTCGTCAAAGATGATTATGTTGGTTTTGTCAGATTTGACCTCAACGAGATACCAATTCGGGTCCCACCCGACAGTCCCCTGGCTCCCGAATGGTACCGGCTTGAAGACAAAAAGGGAGAGAAGATAAAGGGTGAGTTAATGCTTGCAGTATGGATTGGCACTCAAGCAGACGAGGCTTTTCCCGATGCATGGCACTCTGATGCTGCTACGCCTATTGACAGCACATCAGCTGCATCTACTCTAATACGCTCAAAAGTGTATCATGCACCTCGTTTGTGGTATGTACGTGTTAATGTTGTTGAAGCTCAAGACTTAGTACCCACAGAGAAAACTCGTTTTCCCGATGCTTATGTGAAGGCGCAGATAGGAAACCAAGTCTTGAGAACCAAGCCGGTCCAAACTCGTAATTTCAACCCCTTATGGAATGAGGATCTATACTTTGTAGCTGCAGAGCCTTTTGAAGATCATCTCATTCTGACGGTCGAGGATCGTGTGGCCCCCGGGAAAGACGAGATAATTGGGAGGGTCATCGTACCATTGAACATGATAGACAGGCGTGCGGACGATCGCATGATTCATTCTCGTTGGTTCAACTTAGAGAAACCAGTTGTTGTGGATGTCGATCAGCTAAAGAAAGATAAATTCTCTAGCAAGCTTCATCTCCGACTCTGTTTAGAAGGAGGGTACCATGTTCTTGATGAGTCGACTCATTATAGCAGTGATCTTCGTCCAACGGCAAAACAACTGTGGAAGCCACCTATTGGGATTTTGGAACTCGGGATTTTAAATGCTGTGGGGCTTCATCCTATGAAAACACGAGATAGCAAGGGCACGTCAGATACGTATTGTGTAGCTAAGTATGGTCACAAGTGGGTCCGCACACGCACAATTGTTGACAACTTGTTCCCCAAATACAACGAGCAATACACTTGGGAGGTTTTTGATCCAGCGACAGTGCTCACAGTCGGCGTTTTTGATAACAGCCAGCTTGGTGATAAAGGTCAAAATGGTAATAAGGACCTCAAGATTGGCAAGGTTCGAATTCGAATTTCAACCCTCGAAACAGGTCGTATTTACACACATTCGTATCCATTGCTTGTTCTTCACCCCACCGGTGTTAAGAAGATGGGAGAGCTACACTTGGCAATACGTTTCTCTTGCATATCTTTCATTAACATGCTGTATATGTACTCGCGGCCTCTGTTGCCAAAGATGCACTACGTGAGGCCGTTTAGCGTGATGCAGTTAGACATGCTACGTCACCAAGCTGTCAACATAGTGGCAACTAGGCTGGGACGGGCTGAGCCGCCACTGAGAAAGGAGGTGGTTGAATACATGTCTGATGTCGATTCCCACCTCTGGAGCATGCGTCGAAGCAAGGCCAACTTTTTCCGGCTAATGTCGGTCTTCTCCGTCTTCTTCGCCGTCGGGAAATGGTTTGGCGATGTTTGTATGTGGAAAAACCCCATTACAACCGTGCTCGTCCATGTCCTATTTCTCATGCTTGCCTTCTTCCCAGAACTGATTCTACCCACAATTTTCCTCTGCATGTTTCTTATCGGGGTATGGAATTTCCGATACCGCCCTCGATACCCGCCCCACATGAACACAAAGATCTCACAGGCTGAGGCGGTGCACCCGGACGAGCTAGACGAAGAGTTTGACACATTTCCGACTAGTCGGAATCCGGATCTCGTCCGGATGAGGTATGATCGACTGAGAAGCGTGGCGGGACGAATTCAGACAGTTGTGGGTGACATTGCGACTCAGGGTGAGCGTGTTCAGTCACTGTTGAGCTGGCGGGACCCACGAGCTACGGCCCTCTTCATCACTTTCTGTCTTATAGCTGCTGTGGTGTTGTATGTGACACCTTTCCAGGTTATTATGGCCTTGGCAGGGATATATGTTATGAGACATCCAAGATTTCGCTATCGACTGCCATCGGTGCCTGCTAACTTCTTCCGCCGGCTTCCTGCTAGGACTGACAGTATGTTGTAGGTTACAATGTGTTTAACGCTTTCTCTCTGAGTTCTCTCCTGGATTTGCTAGAGTAACTTGTTTTATGACAGTTCTTAGAGTAACTTGTTTTATGACAGCTTTAACTTGTTTACTGCTTTCTTCTAATGGATTCTACTTATTAGGTGCTCATCTGAGAAACTTGTAATGAGGCTATATGTATAACTTTAAATAATACCGGTGGCGATGTAACATCTTGCCTTGTGATTTCAACAAATATATTTCACCAGTTAGCCCGATCATTAGATTTTAGGGATTTTAGGCGAAATGTAACATTCGGGCCATTTGTCATGAGTTTGATGTTTGGAGGATATTTTTTATTTTAATATTAATTAAAAAAAAAAGAAAAATTTAAATTGGAGACTCTAGGCAGTGACTTTAGGTCGCCTAAAATTAGGGCCATCAGACACTAGTTGAAGATTCTGAGCATGTTCTTGAAATTCTTGGATAAGAGCAATTCTAATGCAACGGGGAAAATTGTAGGGGAAAAGGCGAGAGGCGAAACGGGGGTGGGGAAAATGTAAAAGAAGGGCCAAATTCGTACCATCCTTTGGCTTTTTCCCCCTTCAAATCCGTTAAAAATGGGTTTTTACTCACTTATGTTATTTTACTTATTTGGCTTAGTTACGAAGGGGGAAAAAACCTATATTTGAGTTTTTTGCCCCCACCATTAGAAATGTTCTTAGTGTAGGGATTGATTCATTGTTTATGTCTATAGATATGGCATGTTTGTGTAAACTTTTATTTTTGCGAAAAGTTGCTCCGTAGTTTGTGCGGATCGTCGAGGAAGCTGAACAATCTGTACTGCCTTTCGCCCAGTACTCAACCGAGTTTTCATACCCCCGTTTCTCTTGTTAATGAAAGTCACATTTCTACAAGCAACGGTGAAGAAGAGTATGTGAAAAAAGATGTGGAGTTTGAGTTAGCGAATCCAATTCCACCTCGACCGAGTTTTGAGAATGTGCAAAAAGATGGTGATGAAGCATTGGCATATGCTTACGAGGCCGTCGAGGAACAAATACAACTTCGTCGATCGTTGGTTTCAAATTCATCCCACAAGTTGTGTGATGGAAGAGTACGATAAATTTTCGGTGTTTATCGAATATCGATAAAGACAAGGAGAGAAACAAGACAGTTAATGTTGTTGAAAGGCTGATGAAAATCCCATTAAGCGAAAGGGTAAACATGAGAAGATACATTGTTTATGAATTGCTGCCTGGATTGGTTTATGGAGATTCAAATTCAAAGTTTGATAAGTTTCAATTTGCTCTTTGCTTTTTCTATAACAATACATAATCTTCTTGAGAGGTTGAAAAGATTGAATGAATTATAAGATCAGTGTGGGTAGAAAGTGTTGTTCCATTTACATTACTACATATTTGATCATTTGTCATTGTAAATATATATTTACATTATGGGTTTGAAATTATTAATTTAGCTTACGGATTGAGGAAATTGTCAATTATTTTTAAACAATGTTTTAAAAAGTGCGAAACATAAAAAAAGTGTTAAGATTATACCTGGAGCTTGGGCTCACTTAAACAGAACGATAGATGGTAAAAACGTGGTTACTGTACGATAAAGTGCAAGACATGACGAAGAATAGAATATATAAGATTCAAGTTTATGTGGGCCGAAGCGAACACTTTAGCGTACTTTTTAAAATAGAATTGTTAATTTAAAGCCAGTACGTTTGGATCAAACAAGTTCTAGAATCGTTTATGCTGATTAATCTTGAAAACTAAATTATCGGGGAACCAACTTAAATGACGTAAAGACCTTTCGGGGACTTATTTGAAATTTATAAGAATTTAACTAAACCCCCACCCCTCTCAGTGCTCCGACCCCCAAATCGGAATCGGCACGAAGGAACCCAGCGTCGGCAAACCTAGAGAAAATTCAGAAAACAAAAGGAAAAGAAAAAGGGAAGAAGAAAAGAAAAAATTTGGTAACGCAGCGAATCGAGTGGGGGACGTGATTTTTCTATCTTCTTATCATAATTTCGAGGTAAGTAATTCTTGGATTCTGCTCTAAATTATAATGGGTTTGAAATTGATTCGCGGTTTGGGTTAAATGCTGTTGTTAAGATGTAATAATGATATAATTGAGCTATATTGTACTAGAATTGTTACAAATGGAATTAGTAAGGAAAATGGTAACTTGGAAACCCCATTGTTAGGGGCCGAAAAGCTTGGGAGTCCTACTATTTTTGATATTGGGCTGATTACATTGGGGTAGATTGTGGTAAAATTAATAGAAGAAGTGGAAGTAGGAAGATATAGAAATCATTGCATTTAGAGATTGATATGTAGTTATGCTAATTGGTTTGCATTTGAATTGTTGTATTTTAACTAGGTATGCTATCATTATTTCAGGTGGTGACGAGGTCATTGGATAGACCTATCACTCGAACTAATTGCAGTCCATAATTCAGTGAGTGAAAAATCCTATTTTTCTAAAAGCTTTAATATATGTTAGTATGATAGTAGCATGTAAATATTTCATAAAAAGTCTTGGGACGTTAAATATTTTGGAAATACATTTTGATAAATAAAGTCATCTTTGTCGATTATGAAGTCATTTATGAAGTCATTATGAACTACAGTTGTTTTAATAAGTTATTTCCAGTACGGATTATTCTATAGCAGTCAAAGATTATGTTAGTAGATTTAAACACCACTAGAAAGTACCATGTGATTTTACCCAGTTGCACTCGTGTGAGTGTGGTTCCATGGTGCATTATCAGAGACAGTGCTTTTGCCCTCTCTGCATTGATATGAATGCATTTCCATAGTGTATGACCAGATTATCAAAGGTCTTTGAGACCCACTTTCTGACACAAGGTCTTTGGGACCCACTTTCGGACACATATAGGCTTTGGATTGTGTTCGAGGGTGTTTAGCCTTTGGGGCAGATCTGGGAGTGTATGATTAGTTATTTAGACTTGCAGATTATTAGCTTGACGTGTGCATCGAGTTTTCATGTATGTGTGCATATTTGTTTGGATAGTTTTTGGTGTGGCTTTGAATATATTATTACTTATTTAGATTACAGTTTTACATTTAGTTGGTAGTTTCGTTTGAAATTCTATTATCGAGATTTCATATAAAACTATAAATTATCTCAAAATTTCCAGGTTGTATCATATACATTTTTCATTTGGCATTGGCTCCAAATTTATACTTAATTCCTAAATATTTATGTGGTTTTAAAAAACAAATAAATTTCTATAACTATGTGAATTGTGATATACATGCACAAAACATACATATACATATCTATTGCGAATTATCCAGTGGCTCAATTACAATCTCATATATTTCCTAATGTTTTCCCTATTAGGAAGCAGTTGAACTTCAATAACTGTTGGATTACAGGTTGAATTCTGAGTATTTCCACACCTTACGTAGTGGTATGATACACTCTTGTGTTAAAACATAGAACTATACATTCATCAAACATAGTTCTTTGGAATTTTGTTTTGTAGATTCAGTCAAGTTAGTTAATTCTTTTAAAGTTTTGTGCTACTTCAGAGTTTTGAGTTAGACATGGACGTTAACTATGGTAGTTGCAACTAGTTTCATTTGTTTGACATTGAATTATCGGGAATATGTTTTCATTTAGTATATGTGGATGCTGGGTGACTTTCCTTTTTTTTTTTTTTTTTTTTGGGAGTGTGTTTTCTAGGTTGGATAAGTCCAATTTACCTGTCAAAACTTTTATGAAAATATCCTTCATTATCTGATAAGAAAAGTCATGCAGTTACTAACCAAGTCATAGTTACCGTAGGCGGTGCAATAATATTCTTCATTATTTGATTAAAAAAATCATGCAATTACAAACCAAGTCATAGTTAGCCTAGGTGGTGGACCCAGTGTTTAGTTAACATCAATCGTCGATGCATGCCCGTGTCGGGCTATTAGTAACGACTTGGGATGATGCATTCCAATTTGTATCAGTGTGTGATTCTAGATTCCATAAGGTTGAATCAAGTATATCCTAATTTTCTACATGCATTCATTTTGTAGTCATGCGTCGTGGCGGTGGTACTCAGAGGCAACAAAATCCAAAGTCCCAAGCTCAGCAGACTTCTGAAGGAGAAAATGTTAGAATAGATGATAAGGCTGAAGCGTCGGCCCATCAGTCTCGTGATGGATCAGAGCAGAAAAATGCCACTCAGAATGATAATTTAGCTGAGAGACTCGCTACGGCTATTGCTTCTCTACTACCAAATCTACATGAAGATAATAGTATTGAGAGGGCCATCAAATTAGGAGCAAAACCCTTTTTTGGCACAGATGATCCGGCTGATGCTAAGGCTTGGATAAGGAATATGGAGAGCATTTTCAAGGTCATGGCATGTGCTGATGATAAGAAAGTCCTTTTTGCTACTTTTCTGTTGAGGGATTTTGCTGCTGATTGGTGGATTTATTTTCGTGATAGGTATACTGACCACCCTAGTACAATCACCTGGACAATATTTAAGGATGGATTCCTCGATACCTTCTATCCTCAGTCATTCCAAGATGCTAACAAGTTTGGATTTTTTAGGGGAGCTCAGGGGTCGATGTCTGTAGCTCAGTATGAGCGGAAGTTTGTAAATTTGTGGAAGGATGCCGGTGATTTTGTGACTGAGGAAAGAGAGAAGTGCAGATGGTTCGAGTATGGACTGAGAGCAGATATTGGAGCTTTGGTGACAGCAGCTGGGCACGACAATTTTGAAACACTTGTGCAGGCGGCCTTGAGGGTTGAGAAAGCTATTATCAGGGGAAGAACTCGAGGGGAACCAATCAATTTTTTTAGCGGTAGTAGTCAGTCAACGGCCGTTAATGGGGAGCTTGAGAGGAAGAGACATATTTTTTGGCCAGGTGTTACTCACACGACCAATTTCAAGTCTAGGTCTCAGAGTTTTGGACCTAGTCAAAGCTCAAGGCGTAGTCATGATTCTATGCAACAACCTATGGGTGGCCGATCACATTATAAGAGTTCTTTTCAGGGTGCACATTCAGGATAAATAACAGACCCTGTGGTAATAGATATCCTTAGTGCCAGACTTGTGGGAAGTACCACTTGGGAGAATGCCTTAAGGGGGCCGGCGTTTGTTATTAGTGTGGATAGGCAAGGCACATGCGAAATGACTGTCCAAATTTGTAGGAAAGTGGTGGGGAAAAGCTTTTACCGTAGCTCAATAGGAGGCCGATGAGTCTCCTTGAGTCTCCGGATTTTATTTAGGGCACTTATCTATCTTTTGTAGCAACACTTGCACTTTGCTTGATTCTAGTGCTACCATTCCTGTATCTCACATGCTTTTGTTTGTGTCGATCATATGTTACATCCTTAGGGTACTGATTTGGTGATGAAAACTCCAGTGGGTGCGTCACTAATAGCTAACAACTTGTATAGAGATTGTTTGATTTGGGTGAATGATCATGAACTTAAAGCAAAGTTAGTACCTGTTGACATATACAACTTTGACATTATTCTTGAGATTGATTTCTTAGTCGAAAATCATGCTATATTTAAGCTTCCACAAAAACATGGTATTCAATAGCCCAGAGGAATGTAAAATTATCCTTGACAGTGAACACAAAATTCCACTATCTTGTGTTATATAGACACTTGATGCTCAAAGATTGACTTGGCAAGGTTCCCAGTTATATTTGCTGTTGTAATATATGTAAATATTATGTATCATTTCATTTAGGAAAGCTGAATCTGTTATTTCCTTTCTTTCAGGATTGATTAGTTAGTTTCCTTTTTGTACATGAGTTGACCTAGTGTAGCTGGCTTATTGTAGAGCTAATTACAGCTGTATTCTTCTGTATATTGCCTATAAGAAGGCATTTTCTACATTAATGAAATTATCAGAGATTCATTATTCAATATCTCTTTTCAACATGGTATCAGAGCTAGTCGTGTGACCTCTCTTTTTTTTCTCTTCAGCCATTGATATTCGACCATGGCAACTCCTACAGATCTGAATTCTGTCGAAGATAATTGCATTATCTCTTCTTCCAAACCTGCTTCCGATTCCGTTTCCTTCAACTTTGAACAGCCTAACCTTCCAATTGCCATTCATAAACTAAATGGCCATAACCTTCTACAATGGTCACGCTCTGTGACATTGTGTCTTCGTGGACGAGGCCGTCTAGGTTACCTGACTGGTGAGGTCAAGGTTCCGAATGCTCAAGACCCTTCTTATGCTAAATGGGATTCTGAAAATTCCCTTATCATCGCCTGGCTCATAAACTCGATGGAGGTTGAAATCGGTCGGACCTATTTGTTTCTGTCCACTGCCAAAGAAGTATAGGATGCTGTGAAGGAGACTTTCTGATTCGCAGAATTCAGTTCAAGTTTTCGAACTCAAATCCAAACTTAAGGACCAAAGGCAAGAAGCACTAACAGTGACTCAATATTATAGCATTTTGTACAATCTGTGGCAAGAGATTGATGTGTTTTATGTCCCCGAATGGACGTGCTCTGAAGATGCCTCCATTTACCAAAAGATGCGTGATCGAGAACGGCTATTTGACTTCCTTCATGGCCTTAATCGGGAATTGGATGAAGTTCGTGGTCGCATTCTAGGCAAAACTCCTTTACCATCCATTCGAGAAGCATTTGCTGAGGTCAGGCGTGAAGAGAGCAGAAAAAGGGTCATGATGGGTTCTATAGCAACTCCAGATGTTGATCACTCAGCCCTTGCAACGCGGCGGCAGGAAAATTCTGGAGGCACAAGGGGTGCACGCCGCGAACGTCCTTGGTGTGATCACTATAATAAACGTGGCCACACGAAAGAGACCTGTTGGAAGCTTCACGGCAAACCAGCCAATTGGAAGCCTCAAAATCAGCAGGATGGCCGTGGAGTGACTGTTGCTAAAGCCGAGAGCTTTCCTTTTGATCCAGATCAGATCGCACAGCTCAATCAGTTCTTTGGGTCTATTTCAACTCAAGGCCAAAACACTTCCGGCCGTGGAGTGACTGCTGCTAAAGTTGAGAGCTTTGCTTTCAGTCCATACCAGATTGCCCAGTTGCATCAGTTCCTCAGTTCTGTTCCAACCCAAGGAAAAAACACTTTTGACCCAGGTACCTCCACTGCTTTCTCAGTCCATAAAACTCCCTGGATTGTCGATTCTGGTGCCTCAGACCATATGACCAGTCAAGCACATCAGTATTCTACCTATACTCCATGTCCAGGTAATCTAAAAATAAAGATTGCAGATGTTACTTTATCTACCGTGGCTGGTAAAGGATCAGTTTATTTATCCACTCCTTAGACTCTAAAAAATGTACTCCATGTCCCTAACCTGTCTTGCAATCTGCTTTCCATTAGCAAACTCACTCTTGACCACAATTGTGTTGCTAAATTCTTACCACTGCGCTGTGATTTTCAGGAAATGTCCTTGGGGAAGACGATTGGGAGTGCGAGGGAATGTAGTGGGCTATACTATCTTGATGTCAACCCACCTCCAGCTCAAGTTAATAAATGTTTAGGCTTTGGTTGTAATGTTTCTCATTATGATGATATTATGCGATGGCACTATAGGCTAGGCCATCCTAGTTTTCCCTATCTAAAGTCTCTATTTCCTAGTTTGTTTCGTAATAAAAACTTGAGCTTATTTCACTGTGAGGTGTGTCAATTTGCTAAGCATACTCGTACTGTTTTTCGTTCTCGCCCATACAAAGCCTCCTATCCCTTCACTTTAATTCATAGTGACATATGGGGCTCTTCTAGGGTTCCCAATATCACTAATACTCGTTGGTTCATTACTTTCATTGATGATCATACGCGTTTAAGTTGGGTGTTCCTCCTTAAAGAAAAATCTGATGCAGCCACTACCTTTAAAACTTTTCACTCCATGATAAAAAATCAATTCAATGCTAATATCCAAGTCTTGCACACGGATAATGGTACTGAGTATTTTAACTCCATATTAGGGGATTACCGAAACTCTAATGGTATTGTTCATAAAAGCTCTTGTGTAGGCACACCCCAACAAAATGGGATTGCCGAAAGAAAGAATCGGCATTTGTTAGAAGTTGCCCGAGCCCTTATGTTCACAACCTCCGTCCCCAAGCACTTCTGGGGTGAAGCCATTTTAACCGCAGCCTATCTCATTAATCGCTTGCCATCCAAGGTACTTCAATATCAAACCCCTTTGTCACTTCTGCTTAAACTATATCCTCAGACTCACCTAATCTCTAATCTTCCACTTAAGACATTTGGTTGTACCTCATATGTTCATGCCTCAGGACCCCATCGCACCAAATTCGATTCTCGTTCTCATAAATGTGTATTTCTAAGTTATTCATCCACAAAAAAGGGTTATAAGTGTTACAATCCTCTTACTAAACAACTTTATGTCTCCTTAGATGTTACCTTCAATGAAACACAGCCGTTCTACTCAAATTCTTCGCTTAAAATGGGGGATTCGAGTGATGATTGCTTTTGGGAACCTTGTTTACAAACAAATCCTTAAATTGCTCTGCCTATTGTGCCCGATAGTGTCACTAATTCAAAAAACATTCAAGCAGTCAGACCTGAAATTGTTCAGCCTATTGTCCCCACTGATGTCACCAACTCAGAAAACATTCAAGAAATGAGAAACATAGAACCAGAACAAAGAAATGCAAGAAATGAGCTGTTGGTTTATACTAGGAGACGGGAAAAAGGTCAAGTGGCACAGCCAACCACAGACCTCATCTCTCATGAGTCCGAACCTGTGACAAATTCCAAGGTTAGTGAATCCCCAACCCTTGATTTGTCTGAACATTTTTCTAACCCTAAGGATCCTAGTGTGGTAGAACCAGATTTACCTATTGCTAAAAGAAAAGGAGTGAGGATTGCATCCAATATCCAAGTATTTATGCTACAGCAAGCTGACACCAAAGTTCAAAACCTTTGTAACCAAAATGGAGGACATAGCCATTCCAAGGAACATCGATGAAGCTCTCTTGAATATTGAATGGAAGAAGGCAGTTGATGAGGAAATAGGAGCATTGGAAAAAAATGGAACATGGAGAATAGTTGATCAGCCGAGGGACAAACATGTAGTTGGATGTAAGTGGATATTCACGGTGAAGCACAAAGCCGATGGTACTATAGACTGATATAAGGCGAGACTTGTCGCAAAAGGGTTCACTCAAACCTATGGGGTGGATAACTTAGAAACATTTGCACCTGTCGCGAAGTTGAACACCATCAGAATTTTATTGTCAATAGCTGCTAACCTTGATTGGCCTCTACAGCAATTGGATATCAAAAATGCGTTTCTTAATGGAAATTTGGAGGAAGAATTGTACATGAAAATTCCTCCTGGTTTTGAAGGAAAATATGGAAAAAGAACTGTATGCCACTTGAAAGAAGTCTCTCTATGGCTTGAAGCAATCTCCGCGTGCATGGTTTGAGAGGTTTAATCATGTGATCAAGAGATACGGATATAAACAAGGTCAGTCAGATCATACGTTATTCTTCAAACAATCAAAAAATGGTAAGATTTCTATTCTTATAGTCTACGTTGATGATATGATTTTGACTGGAGATGACATTGATGAGTTAACAAGGCTTAAAAGCCTACTAGCTTAGGAATTTGAAGTCAAAGATCTCGGTACGCTGAAATATTTTCTAGGCATGGAGTTTGCAAGGACAAAGCACGGAATTTCAGTTTGCCAGCACAAGTATGTCATTGACTTGCTTAAAGAAACTGGTATGCTTTGATGTAAGCCTGTTGCAACTCCTGTTGAACCAAGAGTGAAGTATAAACAGGTGGTTAAAGAAAAACAGGTTGACAAAGGAATGTATCAATGGCTAGTGGGAAAATTAATATATTTGTCACACACAAGACCAGACATTGCTTTTGCTGTTAGTTTGGTTAGCCAATACATGCACAGCCCATTGGAAGAACACTTGCAAGCAGTATACAGGATATTAAGGTATCTCAAGAAGACACCAGGAAATGGATTATTGTTCAAAAAGAATAAGGATAGAGGTGTGGAAGCTTTCACAGATGCAGATTGGGCAGGCTCTATTGAAGACAGGAGATCAACGTCCGGATATTGTACTAAGGTATGGGGAAACCTTGTTACTTGGAGGAGTAAAAAGCAAGAAAATGTTGCCTGTAGCAGTACAGAAGCTGAACTTAGGGCCTTTGCTCAAGGGGTATGTGAACTTATTTGGGTCAAGCGTGTCCTTGAAGAGTTGAAGCTTCACAGAACCAGTCCCTTGAAACTATACAGTGACAATAAATCAGCAATAAACATAGCACATAATCCAGTCCATCATGATAGGACTAAACATGTGGAGGTGGATCGTCACTTTATCAAAGAAAAGATCGAAGAAAAGGAACTATGTGAGATGTATGTGCCAAGCGAGCAACAAGTTGCTGATGTGTTAACTAAAGGTCTATCCAAAGAGTGCTTTGAAGAACTAGTTTGCAAGGTGGGCATGTGGAATCTCTATGCTCCAGCTTGAGGGGGGTGTTGTAATATATGTAAATATTATGTATCATTTCATTTAGGAAAGCTGAATCTGTTATTTCCTTTCTTTCAGGATTGATTAGTTAGTTTCCTTTTTGTACATAAGTTGACCTAGTGTAGCTGGTTTATTGTATAGCTAATTACAGATGTATTCTTCTGTATATTGCCTATAAGAAGGCATTTTCTACATCAATGAAATTATCAGAGATTCATTATTCAATATCTCTTTTCAACATTTGCTCATGGGGTAAGATCCCCAGATAACTAAGCAAAAACTTGAAGATATCCAAGTTGTAGGGGATTTTCCTTGTGTATTTCAGAGGTCTCCTAGGCTTACCACAAGTTTACCACCACCTAGCGAAATTGAATTCACCATTGATGTAGTTCCGGAGTCACTACCTATTTCATAGGCACCAAATGGGAATTGGGATGGCTCCTACAGAGTTGGAGGAGCTGAAAGCTCAATTGTAGGACCTAGTAGATAAGTATTTACACTGAGCGTATCTCCTTGAGGAACACCAGTCATGTTTTTGAAGAAGATGACGTAATAACGTTATGTATCGACCATAGGCAATTGAATAGGGTGAAAATCCTTCATTAAAAAAAAAGGAGGGGCCTCAGGTTGATGATTTGTTTGATCAGCTTAAAGATGCAATGGTATTCTCAAAAGTCGATTTGCATCTAGGTTGGCTACTATTAGTTTAAAGTTAGAGAGGCTAATGTGTTCAAACCAGCTTTTAGGTTTCGGTATGACTATTAGAAGTTCTTGGTGATGCTTTTTGGGTTAACCATCAAAACGAGCATAATCGAGCCATCGGACTTTGAGGCATAGGCTTAGTTTGTTTTGGACGGGCCTTTTGATTAGCTCGACAAGTGTCTACATTTATAGGCTAATCGATGACATTCAATGTTAAATTTTGAACGTGGACGACTATTTTACCTTAACAAAAGAAAGCAATGAAATTTCTACTTAATTAAACATAATGATGGGCAAAAATTAAAAATTTAGTATACCTATTGTTGAAAGTAACCAACCAAATGCGAATTTTTACAAGTCGAGCCGTTCAATTTGCCAAAGCCACCCGAGCTTGCGAGCCTAGCCTAAGCTTGTTCAGTTACTACTTTTAAGCCTAGGTTGGCTTGTAGCCTGCTTAAAGTGAGCCACGGGTCCGGTCGAATCAAGCCTGAGCTTTTTTCTGAGTCGAATCTGAGCTCATCAAACTAGCTCAACTCATTGACATCCCTATTTTGGGCTAGCTAATATTTCAACAGTATTCTTGGCAATTATGTCAATTATGAACATTATGAACTATGGTTGTTTTAATAATTTATTTTCAGTTTTGATTATTTCAGAGATATAAAGAAATATGTTAATAGATTTCAAATATAGAAGTAGATTACCAAGTCTAATATAAATTTTAAGATGAAAATGTTTTGTGTAACATATATTAGTGAATAATAATTCTAGATAGATATTATAATTTGATATTTTTAACTGATACGGTGATGTATCAGTTTTTGATTAAGTCATAAATATGAGCCGATGTGATTTATCATTTTAATTCACTTATCTATATCCAAATCCAATGAATGTATAACAAGTAATCGTGTCAATTAAAAATATAAAATTAAAATATCCATGTAGAATTACTCTTTTTTTTTTTTTTGAAGTATAATTAATAAATTATTAGATTTGAATTTTATAGAACTTTATCGAACTCGAACTCGACCAATTTGGCAACATTAGATGTGCATGGTCCGTTTTAACACGACTACCGGTTCGATTTCTTGAAAATACGGATCTCGACCAGAACTAAACCGCCCAATGTCCGAGCGTCAAATGCATGGCCACCGCATCTACACGTGGCTTTTGTAGGACCTGCCACGGTGCACATCCCTTACGTTTATAATTCATTTCGCTGTCGTGGCGGACAAAGAATCTTATATAAATCGAGTAAAGCCCTATGCTTCGTTTTTCAACTCGATCTCTGATCAATACTAAATTGATCAAACCCAAGCAATTTTCTCCAAGTCTGAATCGAACCCAGTTCAGTTCACCCGTAGTTCGTTCAATTTCCTTTTTTGCTCATACAATCGGAACGAAAACTTTGAATTCTTCGGCATTTTTGGGTATTAATTCAAGCAAATCTCTGTTTTCGGGTCTGAGATCAGATCACGCAATGGCCAGCCAATCTACCGAGCCACAATCAGTTCATGACTTCACCGTCAAGGTTCTGCTACTTCTCCTCTCTACTCGTTAAGATGAATCGTGTGTGGATCGTCAATTGGTTCGATAATTTATTCATTTTCAAATTTATTTTCCTTCAGTGATTTTGATACTTTGAGTACGTAAGGTTTCTTTCATTCTTTGGGATCTTCCATGGACTACTTTTATTTTGCATTGTATTTCGTAGTTCTGGATTACCGGTGTAGATATCTAATTTAGGGGGAGGCGATTTTTTGTTAATTATTTTTTTTGTATTGTTTTTTCCCCCTACGGTTTAAATACTAAACAGTAGTAGAATGGTAAAATTTACACACTGTTAAAACTTGATTTAATGAATGATCATTGTAATAGTAAAGTTTTACAATGCATGCCATTAAAACTTGATGTAATCAGTTATCATTGTACTTTTACTGCATGGAATTGTGGTCAAGCCAAAGGCCGCCCAGATTTACTCTCTACTCTGCGATGAATAGTAATCATATGCTATACATTATCACCTCTAATTTGCCTTAATGCAAATTTGATGGAACAAGGGTTCTCTTCTAAGATAGAGTTCAGTTTTAGGATAATGATAATCATATGTAAGTTCTACTGAATGGTAATCATATGTAAATTCTAGTACTGTACAACTAGACAATATCTCACACAGGCACATGATAGAATGATAGTGATGTGTCACTCTACACGCTTGTGACACCTTACTTTGGATAGATAGCATGGTCCTTAGTTTGTAGTGTAGAGCTGAAAGGTTGGGTTTTTTGACACAGTAGCTTGACCTTCCTTGGGTGCTTTCCTCAGCTGCACATGTGCGTAAATTGTTCCCACGGTGTCACTCTTGCAAAATTCAATAGGAAATGTGTGTGATATAGCATTCTAAAACTGTGTGGTTGCAGGATGCTAAAGGCAATGATGTTAACTTGGGCATCTACAAGGGAAAGGTGTTGCTGATAGTCAATGTTGCATCACAGTGGTATGTCTTGGTCTTGGCTTCTCTGAATAATTTGTTCTGCTGCGACGAAAACATCAACCTGCGAATCCAATTATGTTGCCTTGGAATTTCTTGTGCCAATTAATGCTAACCCAAAGAATGATTCACCTTATAGCTATTTATTGTACTTTTCTGTGTTAGGTTGGTAGTTTTGGAAACGTGGCTTTTGAAGTGTACTTGAACATGATTACATGTGTCGGATGGTAACAAAAAACTGAATTTTAATGTAGCATCTTCATCATGTCAATGGGAATGTCTGCGCATGTTTATGTTTGAGATTACAAGTGCATGTGTAGATGTCTATGTACATTGTTATCATATGCAGATGACTCAATCAATAGCTTGACCAATGCTTATTTCATAGTACCTTGTATGAGAATTTCCACATTTTGATAGTTCCCCTAAATTCGTATATTTTGATTGTTCTTCAAGTAATGTTGCTTTATTGTGGTCGTTTTTGCATTAGCCTAGTGTGTTTCTCAATCACGGGATATGTTGGCTACAACATAAACGTAAAATCTTTTTCCCAATCTACCACTCATTTGCATGGTTTGACAGTTATTTATTTTCTTATACCATTTCGTTTCACTGTCAACCAGACACATAAAACTGTTTTAATCTATAATCTCTATCAAACATAACCTTACTTTTGCATCCTGCAGTGGTCTTACCAATTCAAACTACACTGAGCTGACAGATCTATATCAGAAGTACAAGGATCAAGGTTTGATTTAGTCACTATTACTTGCTTTCCATATTTACGCTTATTGGGGCTTAGTAAAACTTCCTTACTCTCCTGCTGCCAAACTTGAGATTTTCTATCCGTCTATTTTGCCCCTGTTTAACAAGTGAAGTGCTTGTTTAGTATAGATTCTTTGAAGTGAAAATTCATATTTTGGCAGAATTTGTGGTTGAGAAGCAAAAAAGTTGAAGTCATGTGATCGAAAATGAATTTGCCGAAAAATGACGCTTGATAAAATCTCGACGAAGGCTGTAAATATCAAGTTTGAAAACCTTCATTTTGAGGGATATCACTTCTTTCAGTAACTTTCAAAGATCAAACAGTTAAATATAAATGGTTTTTCTGGAATTCGTATTCTGCCATCAATTGTTGCCTATCGCACAGGTTTGGAGATATTAGCATTTCCTTGCAACCAGTTTGGCTCACAGGAGCCCGGCACCAATGAAGAAATTCAACAGTTTGCTTGCACCCGCTTCAAGGCCGAGTATCCCATATTTGACAAGGTAGGCAACATATGAAGTTCCTTTCAGGTTATTCTTAATGAGTCAAAAGTAGTCATATGAGGTCATTGCAGAAATATGTCTTAATATATATTCAGTTTTAAGAAAACTTCTGAAAAGCAAAGTGATTGGAATTGTCATAACAACTCTAAGCGCATTCCATTTTATTGATTCAGGTTGATGTAAATGGTTCGAATTCTGCTCCAATATACAAATTTCTGAAGTCGAGCAAGGGTAGTCTATTCGGAGATAATATTAAGTGGAACTTCGCTAAATTCCTTGTTGACAAAGAGGGGCGTGTTGTTGATCGTTATGCTCCCACCACATCTCCTCTTAGCATCGAGGTAATCATGGTGTAATACTACATTGTAGTCTCTTGAGAGTGTAAGATCTTATATTGTAATATGGTTCTGTTATTATGCCTTAAGAGATTTTATCTTTGCAGAAGCATATAAAGAAGCTGGTGGCGCAAGCTTGAGAGATTTAGTGGGCTAGTTCTGTTTGGCTGCCAAACAATTGTCCTTGTAATAAAGTAAGCTTAGTGTGCATCATCAACAGAAAACTAAGCTGTAGTTTCAATAAATTTGGGGCAACTACATAATCGTCTCTTTACTTCATCAAGTTCAATGTTTTCAAATACCGTCTTGTGCCTTTCTCCGGTTTTACTTCTCTGTTGTTATGTGATGCATGTTTGTCTGTAATCATCAAAGAAGTCGATATTGTACCGTCAACATCTTCCCAAAATCTTGTGGTTGTAAGTGGGATTTTCGCAGTAAACGTCTATATAGTGGCTCTGGCTCTGTTTACGGGTACATCGCTTGTCTTGTGGCTAAGGTCTTTCATCATCCTGTCATGACACTTTTCCAGTGACAGAACTCAATACTTTTGGGCGTGTTCTTAGTTTCACAGCTAGTCAGGACTCGTCTCGTCGTGTAGCGCAAGAAATAATCACAAAATATGTATGAATGATAATGAGCTGTCATAAATTATGCAATAAAATTCATTCTTAATTTTCTGACTTCTTAAATCAGAAAACGCTGAAAAAATTGGAAGCACTGCAAAAAACTGAAAGCTCCTAAAGGGCCGTAGTTAGGAGTTTACAGTTCATTGTGCTGACAATTAATTTTATTAAATTGCATTATAAAAATTTTTATTTTTTCTAGCTACGCCATCAAAGTTCAATTTCAAGGTTGTTGGTGGTTACAATAGCAATCAACGGAAAAAATTCTAGTACTCTTGGAGTACCGAACACCGGGTACTCCAAGCCAATGAGAACCATCCATTTACATATAGTGGGCCACATTATTTATTAAATTATGACCCTCTAAGTGCATGTAGACAATTCTGATTGGCCTGGAGTACTGAATTTAGTACTCCAAGAGTACTAGAATTTTTTCCGCAATGAACATCCAGAAACTAAAGAAATCCCACATACCCACTCTCTATTTCACTTCAAGAAAAACACTAGACTTACAACCAAATTGCCTAGAAATGCTAGTCGAGAGAGCTCTGTACATATACGTCGTTAGCGCTACCCACCTTCCAACAAACAAGGTCACCATTACTTGTTGAAATTTCTGGCTGCATTTCATTTCATTTACAACAACACGTATATATACAACCGCATTGTGACATCAACCGAAGCAACTGGTATCACCCGCGCATCAAGCCAATATCATATTTAGGATGTTTGACATCCGATCGTGACCCTGATGGCCAACTGCCGATTGCTGCAGAACTTGAAGCAAAGTTTAGAACAGGAGCAGCACGAACTGGTGTTGTCGACTTTTGGTTGGCCGGATTTTTTTCACTTTTTGATTCTAACTCTGTTTGGATCTTTCCGTTTGAACCACTATACACAAAACTGCATACAAGCACCTCAAAACCATTTCATCAACAGACGACATTGGAAGTAGAAGCCAGTAACGGTCCGTTTGACATAGCTGCTATTAGTAGGAACAGCAATGTTCCGGTGCACCCGGATGTGTCATAGCTTATGGCACACCCGGGTGATTTTCTCCCTCGTTTGGATTCCGTTTTGAAATCTGAAAATTTTGTTGGATTCATCACGACGAGACGGAGCTCCAGCAATTTGGAAAAAAAATTTTGAACACCGTGGCGGCCCGTGGTGACCGGTCAAAGATCAGTCAAAGTTTTTGGTTAATTTTGGCCAAAAACTTTGATCAATCTTTGATCGGTCACCACGGGCCGCCACGGTATCCAAAATTTTTTTTCCAAATTGCTGGAGCTCCGTCTCGTCGTGATGAATCCAACAAAATTTTCGGATTTCAAAACGGAATCCGGACGAGGGAGAAAATCACCCGAGTGTGCCATAAACTATGGCACACCCGGGTGCACCGGAACATTATCATTGGCCGGACTCTGTGTAATAGAGCTTTCGTAGCAAAACTTTTGTTTGAAAAAGTTAGTTGATTGTTCAGATGGAAATCAAGAAAGTGATTTTGTTACATTAATGATAGTCACTTTTTGAAGTTTAATTAAATGTGAATTACAACTTCCAACAAAAACGAGCTAGCTTGTCCAAAACAACTTTTTAAAGCCGATTTTTAGTCAACAAGTATTTGTTTAAATCTAGTCGAACATGTAGTAAAAAGTTTAACTAACAGTATTTTCGCCTTTAAGAAGTGCTTTTAGACTCAGAAAAAGCCATATAAACTACAATTATGTTTTGGTACCCACACCGAAAGCGAAACAAAAAAAAAATTGTGAGCCCCCCACGGGGCTGCCCACCATCAGGAGAGGTATGTATCATTTATCCGACCCGATGTAGATATTAAAAAAAAAATTCATATTGACATGGCCACACCACAGGGCCCAATGTAAGTATGTACTCATGTGGGTACCTGAACAAAAGCATTATAAACCATTTGTAAGTTTGTCAACTGGAGGCGCTTATTTGTCAATCGATCATTATATACAGGGCCGGACCTTCCATGAGGCCCGAGAGGCATCAGCGTCAGGGCCCAAAATTTCGAGGTTTTTTGGGGCCCAAAAGTTGACAAAATTTGGTATATATATGGTCTGTGTATAATAAGCAAATAAGTGGTTTGGAGGTGCAGTGGCTAGTATGTAGTGTTGCGTTGTTTCCTTACGAGGTTCGAATCACCAATTGCAAATGATATTATCTTTTTTTTTTTTCCAACTAAAGCCATAAGCCATAAATCGGCCGGTGGCACACTGCACAAGTCCAATTAGTAAGATAACAATTGGCCAATTGCACTTTATAATCATTATCCAATTCTAATTAAAACACGCAGAAATCCAATTGCAATTTTGATTAGTATTCTACTCATCCCAAACGAAAAGAATGTAGATGGCATCATTCCTTTTGTCTTTCTTCTTCAATTCATGTGAAAAAGGATAAAAATTTGTGCGCTATAACCTTTGATCTTCGTTATCCTTCCAATTTTTGACGATTATTAAGGTTCGTTGGTATTTTTATTTGGTATTACAATTTATATATATTTGAAGAATAAAAAGTTATAGTAACTTTTTTACTCCATAAAAAATAATATTGTTTTATTTAAAATTTTAGTATTTTATTTGTAATCTAATTTAATTGAAGTTTTTCACTTCGAGTTTAAATTTTTAACTCTCGGAGCTTTTGACTTCTTAAATTTAAGTTGCATTTTGCCTCCAAAATAGCGAGGCGTGTGACTTTTAAATAATCATTTAATATAAAATTCACTATAATATTTGATATTTAATATTTTACATATATTTTATAATCTATCTATATAATATATAAAATAAGGTTTGATTGACCGTTATTCAATTGCAAAACAGTTATTAGGACAAGATTTTAGTTAAAAATTTATTGGACCAATTATTTTCTGCCAAGTGTCATAAATTATGGACAACAATTTTGTTCACCCTAAAAAATGGTGAACATCACCCTTTTTTTTGTGGGTCGATTTGAGGGATAAAAAATTGAAAATTTTTAATTTTTTTGTTCCGTATTATTCTATTCGTCGAGAGCTTTAATATGAGTACAATTTTGATATATAGTTTTTATTGATTTAAAAATTACTTATTTTTAGTGACAAGTTACTTATTTATTAGTAAAATAAGTAACTTTTAAAATAATGAAAATTATATATCAATATTATACTCATATTAAAGCTCTCGATAAATAAAATAATATGGAACAAAAAAATTTAAAATTTTTAATTTTTTAACTCTCAAATCGACCCACAAAAAGATGTTGATATTCACACTCTTTTAAGAGTGTGAACAATTTGTTCTCTAAAAGAAGGGTGAAAATTAACCTCATTTTGGAGGATCAATTTGAGGGGTAAATAATTGAAATTTTTGAATTTTTTTGTTCCATATTATTCTATTTATCGAAAGTTTAACATGAGTATAGTTTTAATGTATAAATTTTACTATTTTAAAAGTTACTTATTTTTAGTAATAAATTACTTATTTACTTGTAAAATAAGTAACTTTTAAAATAACAAAAATTATATATAAAAACTACTTTTTAAAGCTCTCGATGAATAGAATAATATGAAACAAAAAAATTTTAATTTTAAATTTTTTATCGATTTATATCGATCCTCCAAAATGAGAATAATAGTCATCCTCCTTTTTAGCATGGTGAATAAATTTGCTAACTAATAACAATTTATTTTTTTTAAAAATGTATTTATTTAATCCCCCAATGTGTGTACTTTCTTTAAAAAAGTACTATTTAAATCCGCATTATTAAATTATGTTTAAATAAATTGAGAATATTTGTTTACTCTTTAAATATAAGTTTCAAATTTTTTCACTAATAAATGTTTAAATTAATTTTTTATTTGTTAATAATTTATCTCTTATTGTCAACTTATGTTTATGCTTTTAGAATATTTGTATAATCTGAAATCAAAAAATTTAATATTTTTTCCACTAATATTTTCAGTACAGTAAAGTTATACCTTTAAGTTTTAATTTAAATATTCTCAATTATATCTTGAATTTGTACTTATCAAAGAAAGGAAATATTTTTTATTATATCTTTAATTTTTATTTAGAGTAGAAAAATTTTCATGACATAAGAAGATATACCTTAAATTTTTTACTTTAAATTTTTTTATTATATCTTTAATTTATACTTTAATTATTTTTAATTATATCTTTAAACTTTTAGTGCAGAGTAGGAAAATTTCCTAGCGGCAGCAAAATTTTATTCGTTTGCTAATTTTCTATAACCCAAAAGGGACATCAATATTTTGTAATCATTTTCTAAAAGTAGTAGAGAAATTTCTTAGCAATTAGCATACATTGTATTCTACCTATAAATTAAAAATTACAAAGAATCACAATGATTTGACAAATATGTAAAGGGGACTTACTTATTAAATGAAACTATTACATAATAATTTTGATTTCTATGTTTCTTTTTGGTAGGATTAAAAAATATATAGACTTTTTTCTTGGTGAATCATATACATATTTAGGAGATCCCACCTACATGTATCAACTTCATAACGCGATATATTGATATGATAAAAAAAAATATAAGCGTTATGAAAGACGTTGAGTTCCAAAATTTCCATTGTGTTGTATGTACGAGCAAGTGGCCAAGCTTCCACGAATGAGGGATGTCTCCGCTGTTTTAATTGATTTGCTGTGTCGTATGAATGAAAAAATAGTCACTTTGTGCAAACTGTTCGAGTCTATAACATGATGTTTTTATTTACGTCAACCATATGACAGATGGATTCTATTATTAATTACGGAAGGCTACAAATGAGTCCTCTAGATGAAGAGTATATCATTAGTTATTCACTAAATTTATTTTATTGGGTAATATATATTCCGATTATGTTATGTTATTTTTATTTGTTTCTACGTTGGTTATTTTTTTTATTATTCTCATTTGTGCAATTACAATTTGTTTTAGCGATGAAGAGCTACATCGCACTTTTACTGATGTCGTGCTACTTAGATGAATAATTATTATGAATCAGTTTGAAATTAGTCTATTGTGGTTATATTATTCCTTTGCCGAGTTCAAAGTTTGAATAATATTGAATTGAAATTTTTTATAGACATATTTATAATTATTATTTTTCTATTGGCACAAAAAAGTAAGTTTAATACATTGTATATTATCGATGTATAAAAAAAGCACAGCTAATAGATGGTAATCGTGAGAGAGGACTTTTGTTAATGCTAATATCCTTGAATTGTATACATGTTGAGTAAAGTAATTGTTATTTCAACAGTATTTAATTGATTATATATTTTATATTTTATGGATTTTTACTTTAAAATATTTTTATAATTTAATCTAGGATAACAGCCGACCATAGATGAATTTTGTGAATTATGAGTACAGTATAAAATGAAAAATTTAAATTTTCTTTTCTATAACACTATTTACATTTTATATTACATTATGGTGTTATCGATTAAACACAATTGTCATTTGTTAAAAAAATTATTTTGTATTATTCTTTACCACAAAAATCAATCTAAATAATTTTTTTTTAGATTTCATGTAAATTTATATAGCCTTACTCCCGTGAAACGCACGGGGGGTGAAAACTCTTTTTGTTAATTTTATTGTTATGACTTCATAAATTTAAGTTATAATTTACGGGCCCATGTTTTATAATTAGACTCAGGGCCTTGAAATCTCACGTACGACATTAGTTATATGCCATGGTACATCACATCGGATACCCAATTGAACTGCACAAATCGGCAATGATTAAAATCATAAAATGTCAAACTTTTTGCAGCGAGTTGTCACGACTCGCGCGTTTTGGGAAGATTCTAGAGACGAACTCCTTCAAGACACCGGTGGAACTCTCTAAAAACCTTCTACACAATTCATGGAGTATTCTAGGTTGTTATCTAGAATCTTCTAGCATGTAAATAACTTGGATATTTAGGTAGACAGTTATGGAGAATTCTAGAAGACGAATGTAGGCCGTTAGATCAAAACGATCTCCACCGTCCATTGAGGAGGTGGATTAGTATAAATAGGGGATGTAGGAGCTCATTTGTAACCAACCAAGTTCTTGTAAAGCTTTCTAGCAATACAAAGTTCTCTCAAGTTTTTAAGTATTCTCTTTGCCTTTTTCCTCTAAGTTCTCTTAACCTAGCAATCTTTGTTCGGGGAAGGCTGACTTAGTGTGAAGTCTTGCACGGGGCGGACATTCAAAGCACTAAGGCCGCGCGTAACTTGTGCTAAAACAACAAGTGCGTGACACGTGGTATCAGAGCTAAGGTCGAGACGTCGGGATGGGGAGAAAAAGCAATAAGAGTAGGGAAATCCTTGAATCCCACACCACTCTCGAGGAGAAAACCCAAAGTCTTAGTCCTAGCCAAGCCCATGAAGAGGAGGAGGCTTGGGACGAGACGGCGGAGGCGTTCGTTAACTCGGTGTGGGCTCACGTCAACTCCATCGAGAAGTCCCTCACGAGTCATGAGAAGGATTGTGGGGAGAAATTCTTGGTGTTCAAACAAGACCTTGATAAGGTCTTGAGAGACCAAGAGGTGTTGGAGGATAAGGTCGTCAGTGAGCACCGTATCTTGGAGAGCAAGGTTATGGATACGGTGTCCGCAATACAAGCACAACTTGATCGCTTTTGCGAAGAGATGCGCAAAGAGGTTGCGGCTTGTAAGCGGGTTGCGGCGACTAGCTCGGGGACTAGTCCGGTGGTAGGTCCTAAGGTTGATTGCCCTAAACCAAAGGAGTACGATGGCAAGCGGGATGCCAAAGCTATTGAAGACTTCCTATGGCGGATGGAAGTATACTTTGAGGGGTTGAATATCCTTGATGATGGGACTAAGGTACGTACGGCTACCATGTATCTAGTAGACATCGCTTCTCTATGGTGGCGTCGTAAGCATGTCGACATAGAGAAGGGGACTTGTAGAATAGATACGTGGGATGATTTTAAGAAAGAGTTGAAGAGGCAGTTCTACCCGGATAATGTGGTCTATGAGGCAAGGAGAAAGCTTAGGGAATTGAAGCATAAAAACAACATTCGTGAATACGTGAAGGAATTCACTACTCTTATGCTTCAAATCCCAAGTATGTCGGATGAAGATCTTGTCTTCTACTTCATCGATGGGTTGCAACATTGGGCGAAACAAGAATTGCAACGTCGTGGAGTAAAGTCGGTCGATGAGGCGATTCCAGTTGCCGAGTCCTTGACCGAGTACCAAAAGAGTGGTGATCCATCAAAGAACAATAAAAACTCTAAGGGTAGCTCGGTCAAGGGCGGGGGAGAGAAGAAAGATAAAGGGCCACAGAAGGGTGAAAACAAACCCTACGATGACAAGAAGAAATGATCGTACGTACCCCGCAACGGATGCTTTGTATGCAAAGGACCGCACGCGATGCGGGATTGTCCCAAGTTAGGGTCGTTGGCGGCTATGGCGGAGAAACGGTTTTCATCCTCTAGCCATGACAACTCGGAGGAGCACATGGGCTCGTTGCAACTCCTCAATGCTCTCAATGTTAAGCCCGTTGCTATTAATGACAAAGGGCTTATGTATGTGGATGTCTCCATCAATGGTCGACCGAGTCGGGCGATGGTCGACACCGGAGCAACCAATAATTTCATCACCGCGGACGAGGCTAGGAGATTGGGCCTCCGTATTGAACGGGGCGGTGGACTTCTTAAGACGGTGAATACCACAGCAAAACCCTTAGTGGGGTAGTTCGCGGCGTAGAACTTCGCCTCGGCTCATGGCGAGGACAAGCGGAATTCTCGGTTGCGCCTATGGACGATTTCCGGTTGGTCCTCGGGTTGGATTTCTTCCGGAAGGCTAATGTCGTCCCTATGCCTTCCTTTGGGTCGGTTTGCATCCTAGAGAAAGGTAACTCGTGTATGGTCCCTACGGTGTCGTCGACCGCCAAGGAGGTCAAGCAACTTTCGGCTATGCAAGTTGCCAAAGGCTTGAAGAAGGGTGAGCCGACATACCTAGCGGCGATCAAAGTGGACGGCCCGGAAGGCGAGACTAAGATAGAGTCGCATGATGATGAGTTGCCCAAACTTATCGAGGATGTCCTCAAGGAGAACGAAGATGTCATGCCACCAGAGCTACCTAAGAATCTACCACCTAGGAGGGACGTGGATCACAAGATCGAGTTGGAACCGGGTGCGAAACCGCCGTCCATGGCACCCTACCGGATGGCACCCCCGGAGTTGGAGGAGTTAAGAAAGCAACTGACAGAGCTGCTTGACACGGGGAGGATTCGACCATCGAAAGCACCTTATGGCGCACCGGTACTATTCCAAAAGAAGCACGATGGTTCGTTGAGGATGTGTTTTGACTATCGGGCGCTTAATAAGGTAACTATCAAGAACCGCTATCCTATTCCTTTGATTGCCGATCTATTCGATAGACTTGGTACTGTCAAGTATTATACGAAGATGGATCTTCAAAAAAAGCTACTATCAAGTAAGGATTGCCGAAGGTGACGAGGCCAAGACCGCATGTATAACTCGGTATGGATCCTTCGAATGGTTGGTGATGCCTTTTGGCCTAACCAACGCCCCGGCCACATTTTGCACTCTTATGAACAAGATCTTCCAACCATACTTGGATCGTTTCGTGGTGGTCTATCTTGATGACATTGTCATCTATAGTAACACTTTGGAGGAACATGCCGAGCACTTACGAACTATCTTTGGAGTGTTGCGGGAGAATGAGCTTTATGTCAAGAAATCAAAGTGCACCTTCGCTAAGGAAGAGGTGCCATTCCTTGGTCACATCATAGGGCATGGAAAGCTAAGGATGGATGAAGCAAAGATCAAAGTAATCTTGGAATGGGAGCCACCAACCAAGGTAACGGAGCTTCGATCCTTCCTCGGTTTGGTGAATTATTATAGACGGTTCATTTGTAGGTACTCTACCCGAGCGGCTCCTTTGACGGACCTCTTGAAGAAGAACAAGATGTGGGAATGGTCTGAAGAATGTCAAAGGGCCTTCGAGGACTTGAAGGCGGCAGTAAGCCAAGAGCCAGTCTTAGCATTGCCAGATTTCACCAAGACATTTGAAGTTCATACGGATGCCTCCGACTTTGCTATTGGAGGAGTTATTATGCAAGAGGGGCATCCTATTGCCTTTGAGAGCCGCAAGCTCAATGACACCGAGCGGCGTTACACGGTTCAGGAGAAGGAGATGACGGCGATCATCCATTGCTTGCGGGTATGGCGTCATTATTTGCTTGGTGCAAAGTTTGTGATCAAGACGGATAATGTTGCCACGAGTTACTTCAAAACTCAAAAGAAGCTTAGTCCGAAGCAAGCTCGTTGGCAAGACTTCTTGGCGGAATTCGACTATGATTTAGAGTACAAACCCGAGAAGGTGAATGTGGTGGCCGATGCTCTGAGTCGTAAGGCCGAACTTGCCGCCATCACTCAAGCCAAGGGTTCCCTACTTGACTTGATCAAGGAAGGGATGGAGCACAACCCATTGGTTAGGGAGCTTCTCAAAGCCACACAAGAAGGTCGAACAAGAAAATTTTGGGAGGAGGATGGCCTAATCTACACGACGGGGCATCGAGTCTATGTCCCAAAGTGGAGCAATCTACGACGTGACATAGTGAGGGAGTGTCACGATACTAAGTGGGCAGGTCATCCGGGCCAAAAGAGAACCTTAGCATTGGTGGAGCAAGCTTATTTTTGGCCCCAGATGCAAGATCAGGTGGAGCAATACGTAAAGACTTGTCTCGTGTGCCAACAAGACAAGGTGGAAGCGAGGAAGGCCGCAGGATTATTGGAGCCACTACCCGTGCCCGAGAAACCTTGGGACTCGATCACCATGGACTTCATATCGGCATTGCCCAAGTCAGAAGGTTTTGGGTCTATCTTAGTTGTGGTGGATCGATTCTCCAAGTATGCTACATTCATACCGGCCACTAAGGATTGCACAGCTGAGAAAGCGGCACGACTATTCTTCAAGAATGTTGTGAAATATTGGGGATTGCCTAGGAGCATCATTAGTGATCGCGACCCCCGTTTCACCGGTCGAATGTGGTCGGAGTTGTTCAAAATGCTCGGGGCGGAGTTACACTTTTCCACAAGCTTTCACCCTCAGACCGATGGGCAGACCGAGCGGGTGAATAGCTTGCTGGAGGGATACCTAAGGCACTTTGTGAGTGCCAACCAACGGGATTGGGCAAAACTACTTGGTGTGGCCCAATTCTCATACAACCTGCAAAGGAGTGAGGCCACGGGGCATAGTCCGTTCGAGTTGGCTACCGAACAACAACCCCTCACTCCGCATACTTTAGCCACTTCCAGTGATGGAAGAAGCCCGGGCGCCGTCAAGATGGCGAAGTCATGGGAAGAGCACGCCGATGTAGCTCGAGCGTGCTTAGAGAAGGCATGATGGCGCATGAAGAAATGGGCGGACGAGAAGAGAAGGCCCTTGGAGTATAACGTTGGAGATCAAGTCCTTGTGAAAATAAGACCCGAGCAATTCAAGGCGTATCGAAGTGTTCACAAGGGCTTAGTGCGCAAGTACGAGGGACCTTTTCCGGTTGTTGCTAAGATTGGCAAGGTATCATATCGCCTTGACTTACCTAGCACCCTAAAGATTCACCCGGTCTTCCATGTAAGCATGTTAAAGCCTTATCACTTGGATAAGGGAGATCCGGTGCGAGGCGAGTCACAACGGGCACCCCCGATTGTGACCAAATCTTATGACAATGAGGTTGAGGAGGTTTTGGCGGATTGAATCGTGCGCAAGCGAGGCGTACATCCTAACACTCAATTTTTGATCAAGTAGAAAGGCCTGCCCGAGTCTGAGGCAACATGGGAGTCACAAGGCGATTTGTGGCAGTTCGAAGACGAGCTCAAGAAGTACACGGCGTCGAGGGCGTCGCCGAATTAGGCGGGGGAGAGTGTCACGACCCGCGCGTTTTGGGAAGATTCTAGAGACGAACTCCTTCAAGACACCGGTGGAACTCTCTAGAAACCTTCTACACAATTCATGGAGTATTCTAGGTTGTTATCTAGAATCTTCTAGCATGTAAATAACTTGGATATTTAGGTAGAAAGTTATGGAGAATTCTAGAAGACGAATGTAGGCCGTTAGATCAAAACGATCTCCACCGTCCATTAAGGAGGTGGACTAGTATAAATAGGGGATGTAGGAGCTCATTTGTAACCAACCAAGTTCTTGTAAAGCTTTCTAGCAATACAAAGTTCTCTCAAGTTTTTAAGTATTCTCTTTGCCTTTTTCGTCTAAGTTCTCTTAACCTAGCAATCTTTGTTCGGGAAAGGCTGACTTAGTGTGAAGTCTTGCACGGGGCGGACATTCAAAGCACTAAGGCCGCACGTAACTTGTGCTAAAACAACAAGTGCGTGACAGAGTGCAACCCTTTTTTCCAAGGGCCAATTAAAATCTTAGTACTTGCTTGGTGGTCCGTTTTAACACGACTATCGGTTCGATCATCTTCAAGATCTCAACCTGAACAGCTTAAAAAACTAATGGCCACCGCATCGACACGTGGCATTTGTAGGACCTACCACGCGCTCGTCCGTTACCTTTATATAATAACTAGTATCACGCCCGTGTGCGATACAGGACTATTAAATTTATATACAATAAATAATTGATATACTATTATAAATATATTGAATATAAATATAGAATTACATAATTAATGTAATTTATGTATATGAGATTGCATAATTGCAAACAATTATTAAAATCTATAATATTGTATATTTATATAGGCAATGCAAAATATACGGAGTAAATTCACAATTGTAAGTTAAAAAAATTCACGTGCATCGCATAATTAAGAAGTTTATTAAAACGTATAACTTTAATTCTAATGATCGTATATTGTATTGCACAACAATGTTCTTGGAGATTTTTTAATTGTAAACGAATCATTGGAATGAATATATAAAAATTCTTTGATTATTAAAACGTGTCTTTGTCGTTGGTATACATCAAATTTATATTCAACACATTTTTTCTTTCTGAAATGGACATTACGCAATCTAAACTCTAGCTGTAATTGTTACTTAATTTTAGCTCTATTGTATAAGAAATATTATGCTTAATTTTATATAACTTAAATCTGTAGTAATACCGATAATTTTCTGTATTTACATAATTCATTCGATTTTTTTCTATTTACGTAAATTATATTTTAATTTTAGAAAGAAAACTTTTTATTTTTAATTTTATACACTTAGAAAAGGAAAAATTGGTGCAATGCAAAATTCAATTAGTGAGCATATTGCATCAGCCATATTAAAAACGAAAAACATCAAGTAACCTTTTTAATTAGAAACCGCGTGTCATGTTGGCACTGCCAATAGAGAATCTGCCAAACATAGCATTTCAATTATAATAATACAAATATTGATAAATTACTATTTACTTAAAAATAAATAAAATATTCAACATAAATCCAGTTATAATTATAACCACTAACTATTTGATTTTAAAAAATAAAAAAAGTAAGAAATACCCACTATTTTTTAATAGTCTAATTCACATAACCAAACAAAATTATCAAAACCAACAATTTTAACACGATGAAAATAAATAAAAAATATTTATTATTTAATATTTTGAATTAGAACTTTAAAAAATGAAGTTATATTTAAATAAATGCGTGCCAACTTGACACAGTTTCCGGTTGACACTTCAGTTTTTATTAATAGTATGACATGATATGATATAATTTTCAGTAATTCATGCATTTAGTTCATTTCAACTATATACACAGTTCAAAAATTAATTAATATATATATATATATATATATATACACACACACACACACATGCACACACACTAAATAAGAAAAACAAAATAAATTAAATAAGAAAAATAAAATTATTAAATGTACATTTAATATTTGTTTGCGAATCAGTTTTTTTTTATATATTTATAATAAATAAGTGTCAACTTGGAAATAAATAAAAATAGTAAATATGGAAATAAAAATAAATTAAATAAGAAAATGAAATTATTAAATGTCATTTAATGTTTGTTTCTAAATAAGATTTTTTTTACAAAAACAATTAACTAAAGGAGTACCAACATGGCAATATGCCTAGGTGGCACTCCTCTTTTTATAATATAAAAATAATATAGTAATCCGAAGATTGTTACTATATAAATTGATGAGGAATTATATCAAATGGACTTCCCACACAAAACTTTTGTACAAATAACCTTTGACCAATATTATCTACTAAAAATTAAAAACAAATAAATTAAAAAATTGAAAGACCACCTTACCCTTCATCATTTAACTCATATTTCACCTCTCTTCACCCTCCGTTTTCACTTTACCCGTAGAGACAAAGAGACCCAAGCATACAAATCAAAAGATTCCATCAAATTAGGGCAAAAGGGATTCGAAATTAGGGCCAAACGATCCCAAATTAGGGCAAAATAATTCCACCCCAATTCCTTCATTCTTCGCCTCGAGTTTTTCCTCGCGCGTGCGGCTTCTGCTCGAGTTCAATCTCGCACGCCTCCTCCTCGAGTTCTTCCTCCCACAGTGGCTTCGATCTCTTCATTGTATTTCACGAGTTAAGCTTCAAGTCAAGGTAAAAACCGGCCTTTAACTTTATCTTCCTTTTATTAATTAAAATGATAAAGCTCCAGTTATATGCAAATGAAGAAGAATATGGAATTTGGCATAGAAGAATATGGAATTTGGCATAAAGGTTTGTGGGAGTTGGGACACTTGTTTTGCTGATTTATGGACTTGTTTGATGAGCTTATTTTAATATTAGAGTGTCTTTGATTAGTCAAAATTTGTTTATCTTTCTGTGCAATGTTTTCATCATTCTATGATTTTGCTCTCTAGAAAATGTGTATACGCAATCTAGTGTAAATGCAGATATTATTTTATCCTAAATTAAGTAGTTTTGAAGGGATATGGTTCATTGTGAGGAAGAAAAATTAACATGAAGGTGAATGTAGAGACAATTGTTAGTTTTTAAATGATTCTACACAAAAATTGGGCAAGAAAAGAACACAACACTTTTGTTTTCTCTTCCTAATTTCTCCTCACTTTCTCTGCATTTTTTTTCCTCACACACGAGCTCTCTTATCTCACAAAAAGCTTGAGACACACACTCTCTGTTTTTTTTTGGGCGTCTACACTCTTGCTATGTCACCAACCCACGGTTACATATATATGCTCCAATTCATTAATAACCTCCTGCCTCTAGTTTCCTCGCATTGCACGAGTTCCCTTCTTGGATTTGAAAGAAGTAGAATTCAGTATAGGTTTCGCTTTCTGATCCCGGTTGATTAGTTCGATCAGCTTTCCCCAATCAATCAAAGCATCTTTACCCAGCTTTATCGCATAGTCCTAATGTTGGCGTATTTATTTGAGTTTATGTGGCTTGTTCATTGATATTATATAGTTACGAGCTCTCCGATTTTTGGTAGAGAATGAATTATCTCTTTGTTCAATCTGTCTTTTCTTTAACAAGACTTATAGCATGATTATATTGATTCCAGTTCAAGAATATATAATTTGTGAAGTATATATTATACAATATTTTCTTGCACTCCGACTCTCTATATCCTTGATACCAATGGAAGTCCCTAAAATTAGTTATGTTATCCATTAATAACTTCCAACATTTGTGCTTATTCAAGTGATACGAGCCAATCATAATTTGACTTTCTAGGGATGTTTGCCTAGTATTCTTACAGCAAGTTATTAAAATGATTGTTTCGTCTTTGATTTTGTATTGTTTGGAGAGGTTTCCCCTTGGGAAATTACCGGTATTCTATTTATCACCATTCTTTCACAAGGACATTATCTTATTTTAGCAATATGAGGTATGGCTATTAAACACCGGTAATATATGTATATGTACTTTTAAGAGTTGATTATACTTGTAGGTAATATGCTTGTATGGCTATTAAACACGAGTAATATTTGTCTATGTACTTCTATTTGGTCTAAAGTTTATAGCAGTCTTAAAATTGTCCGTAAGCAAATAGTCATATGTCCATTGAGCAATATTTCAATAATGAAATGAATACAATCATAACAAGGTATCTGTTATGGAAGAGAGACAAATCCTCTTAATTCTACACATTTTGAATCTTATCCATCGATCATTATCCTTATTTTTGCCACTCTACGTAGTAGTTGTTATAATTAATTATTTTGTATATTGTAGTAATATGGAGAGGCGATATGGTACCGACGCTGAAAGTAAAGGCGATGCTATCACTATTAGTAATCGATGCAATATCAAAATGGTGAAAACGGTGTACGAGCAGTTGAACAAAACCTATAAAACCAAATTAGCAAAAGGTTGTTTCGGGAAACTGCTAAAACTTAAAAAAATTAAATTGGCATCACAGATTGTGCATCAATTGATAGTGCGTTCGGCGAAGAACAACCAAAAGGAAGAAGCTTGGTTTATTGTTGGAAATAAACCTATAAGATTTGGCATCCAAGAATTTGTTCTAGTCACGGGCTTAAATGGAGGTGGTGTTGAAGACGTCGACAAGACATCAGGAATAGAATCTAGACTTGTGGAGACATATTTTAGTACGGAGGGAGAAACTATAACGAAGGCAGATGTATATAATGTCTTTAAAAATTGTAAAGACAAGAGAGATATGTACAAGTTGGGGCTTATTGTTATTTTGGCCTATGTCGTGTTGGCTACAGAGGACAAGACCAGATTGAGTTTGTGGTGGTTTGACTTAGTGGAGGATGAAGACAAGTTTGATAAGTATCCTTGGGGAAAATTGTCATTTGAGTACACGCTTAAAGTACTCAAACTTGACATGACTGACATAGTGGAAGGTCCAAAATCTAAATATTCACTACATGGTTTTCCTCTTGCGATAATGGTATGTACCAATAAGTAACTTGTATTTTATACATATGTAGTATATGAAATTATGGAAGATGAAATTACAACACTTGCTTTACTGTAGGTCTGGGCTTTTGAAGCAATTCCAGCAGTAGGAGACAAATTTTCTAAAAGACATGACGATCTAATTCCTAGAATGCTTGCTTGGGAGATTGATAAGAGGGTGGCATCTGCTAAAATTAACTTGGTTCTAGAATCGAAAGAGGTATATTGCATTTCATATTTATGTTTAGTTAGTAGAAATTCCATAGTATTTTGCATAGCTTTGTAGAAGGTTAATTTATTTGATACACTTAAATCTCTACAGTTAGAGGTCAAGTCGACATTGCTTCCCAGTGAAGCTGAGCTACAAATGACATATTGGAAAGAGTTACCATGTTTTGAGGAAGAAAATAACGTTGCCTCCCAACATCACGAAGGAGACGAGCATGGAACTAGTGCTAATCCATCTAATTCTCTTCACGGACAATCTCCACCGGCGCCTCAGCATCCATCACCCGCCCTGATCGTAACATAAGAGATTTGGTGAGAGATGTGGTGAGAGATGTGGTTGGAGATGTGGTGAAGATGGAGATGGAAAAAATTGTGATGAGACTTGATCGTATAGAGCACAAGATCGATAGGTTATCTCAGAGAGGAGACAATAATCGTTAGTCATTTGCTGCTCGTTTTGCCACCACTACATGTATTAACAATGTATCGGAGACTCCACCGGAGATGGGAAATAAGGAGGATGATGGAGTTCATAATGTAATTAAGAAGCTTCAAGACGAGGGGCTATTAGAAGAGACGGAGGAGACAGGTAATGAGAAAACAATTGGAGGAGAAGATAAAAATGAAAATAAATGGCACACAAAGGATGATGTGATACCCGTTATAGTATACAAGCGGAGAAAATGTACATTCTATGCAAGCCAAAAATATAACGTGTATTTTTTATAACTTCCGTTTGAATTAAACTAACTCTAATTTTATCAATCTCCAGGTGGTCATCTGCAGCATGAGAAAATAGTCCAACCTAATTATGTATCTCCCGTGATAGTTGAGGACAGTGGGTACAAATCAGGTGATATAACAACAAACCAATACAATGTTCATTATCTTATGTACTTCCATGTGAATTGAGCTAACTCTATTTCTCATAATCTCTAGGTGACATTGTACAACATAGGGAAGTAGTAATGTCGGATACTTATGTGAGTCCAATGAGAGCTAAGGATAATGAGAATGAAAATTGTGATGGTATGTACACCGACAATATAATGACCATCTTATTTGAATTTCCATTTGGATTGAACTAACTATAATTTTTGCTTTTGGTAGGGGATGGCATACAACATGGGGAGATTAAAATGCCGGTTGATTATGTGACTCCTTCTAAAGTTGGGAAGGAAGAGAACAAATTGGACAACGGTATGCAAATATTGTATCGTGTTGTGAATCTGTTAGTGCACCTGTGTTAAGTTTGATAGTTTGTGTAAACTAGTTCAACCTCCAGGTGATGGTGTACAATATGAGGAGAAAAGAATGCCAACTTGTATTGATCATGTAACTCCCGTGATAGTTGAGGATGCTGGAGACGAATTGGGTGACGGTATGCAAACGTATATGCTATGTGCATCTTTGTATGTTTATTTATTAAATTTGAACTGAGTGTAGTTTTTGCAACCTTCAGGCGATAGGGTACATGATCCAACTATTATGTGTCAATCACCAAAAGGGCGTGGATATCGTTTAAAAAGAAAACCACCCTTATTGGAGTCTCCGTACATAGACCCGACAAAGAGGAGAAAGTTGTGTGATGTTAGAGTATATGACCCATATCGAGAAGTAGATCCTGCGATACTCGAGGCCCTCGATGAGTGGGAGAAAAGCTGCATAAACAACGATATCTGAACATAATATATATAGATGTGCATGTATGTGATTATTAATTTCAAATGATCTGATTTATATTGGTATGGTTTCGTGCACAGGGATATGGTAAAATTTCAGTACCATGATGTCCAGGGTAAGTGGATGAAGCAGTTGTTGGACACTGATGGTTGGCTTGGAGACGATGTGAGTATAACAACCTCAGTTGCTTTATGGTCCATTAGATTATTTTCATTAACTACATACTTGGTTCCTGTAGATTGTGGACGAGGCGTTATATCAAATTCGTGTTCGGGCTTCGAAATACCCAAATATGTTTCGGCAAGACTGTTGCATCATGGATTCGTGGTTTTGCTACTTTGTGAAAAAGGCTTATGATGAAATACAAAAGAATCCAAAGTCTAGGGAGCCCACATTTGACACATCAGCACTGTTGAACTACGTCAATGGGAAAACACCGGAGCGGTCAAGACCATGGAAAGAGTGCAAGTACTTGTATTTTCCATGTTGCATGGACAACCATTGGGTCACATTTGAAATTGACTTGGAGAAGCGTACAATATCTAGGTTTGACGGTTTGCAAGGTCATGTGTACAAGGCGTTGACTCAAGAGTGGGCTAAACCTCTCCAAAAGATTATCCCTTTACTCATGAAATTGCATGTAATGTGTGATGAGCAATACAGTGCAAGAGAGTTCAAATCTGTGGATGTAAAAAAGATTCCTCAACAAAGCAATGGGTAAGGTCTATTAGTAAAGTCACTTAGATATCTATCCAATTGTATTTTTCGTTGGAGATCTCACTTACCAAATTATGATCAATTTGTAGGGCCGACTGTGGGATATTGGCTTTGAAATACATAGAATTTCTGTTGGCGAAGCTGGATATTCATGGAATTCGAATTGAGTGCGTACCAACTTAGAGGAGGAAACTCGCCGCAGAGTTACTAGCATGGGACTTTGACCCATAGACCATACATTGTTTGTTGAAGTAGTTGTTGGGGTGTAACATTTAGCCTTTCAAAAATTATTTTGGCCTCATTGATGCACATGTAATGTCACTATATACTATATATTTTTGTGGATGAATACTTGGTGATTGTTGTTATGTGGATGATATATTGTAATTCCCGTTGGAAATGCTTCAGGTACTAGAACGATTTCCGTGTCGTTATAACGACTTCTATATCGTTATATCACACTTGTATATTCTGTAATTGTTTCAGGTACTAGAACGAGTTCAATGTCGGTATAACGACTTAGATGTCGTTATATCACACTTGTACATTCTGTAAATGCTTCACATGTATACTGTAAATGCTTAAGTACTAAAACGATATTCATGTCGTTATAACGACTTCGATATCGTTATATCACACTTGTACATTCTGTAATTGCTTCAGGTACTAGAACGATTTCAATGTCGTTATAGCGACTTCGATATCGTTAGATCACACTTGTCCTTTTTGTAATTGCTTCAGGTACTATAACGATTTCGATGTCGTTATAACGACTTAGATATCGTTATATCACACTTGTACATTCTGTAAATGCTTCACATGTACACTGTAAATGTTTAAGTACTAAAACGACATTCATGTCGTTATAACGACTTCGATATCGTTATATCACACTTGTACTTTCTGTAATTGCTTCACACCATCATTGTAAATACTTAAGTACTAGAACAATTTAAATGTCGTTATAACGACTTGGATATCGTTATACCACATTTTTACTTTCTGTAAGTGCTTCATGCACTAGAAAGATTTGCATGTCGTTATAACGACTTCGATATCGTTAACACACATATACGTCCGTAGAAGCTATAGTTACAGGAAATGGTTTCGTTATCGATGATACGGACATAAATACCACTTTATTTTTTTTTGTATAATTACAACGTTTACAGATTTATATCAAACGATAAACATGTACGGTAATCATTTGAAAATGCAAACATTCTTAAATGATCTTAAAATGATATTAAATGATCAATAATTTTAAAATGCAAAAAAATGTGATCGTGACGATATGATTACCAAAATAATTATTTTTAAATGATCACATTCTTAAATGGGTTTTACTACATTGACTTAAATATTGGACACATTCACTTTTTTTTTACATTTAGAAATGATCATTTAATCATTTACAAATTATTGATCATTTAAGCCAGTGATCATTTAAAAAATAATTATTTTGGTAATCATATCAAAACAATCACATTTTTAATCATTTAAAAATTATTGATAGCTAGTCATTATTGCATTATCACTCAATCAACTCTTGTTATTGCTAAAATGTGATCATTTAAAAATGTGATCATTTAAAAATGAGATCATTTAAAAATGAGATCATTTAAGAATGTTTGCATTTTCAAATGATTACTAAAATGATTATTTATAAATGATTATATGTATTGCTCATAGATAGTTCAACTCATTAAGTATTACGTCGGGATATGGTCAACAAAGCATGTTATAACGCACATGTTTATCGTTTGATATAAATCAATAAAGCGTTGTAATTATAATAACAATAATAAAGTGGTTCTTCTATACCGTAACATCGATAATGAAACCGTTTCCTATAAGTATATCTTCTACGGACGTATGTGTGTGATAACGATGTTGAAATTGTTGTGGCTTTCAAAATGCGTTGGAAATCGTTGTAAACATCGTTATAGCCAATGAGCTATAGTTATATCAAAGTCGTTATAACGACATTTAAATCGTTTTAGTTGAGTTCGCATTTACAGAATGTACAAGTGTCATATAACGATATATAAGTTTTTATAACGACATTTAAATCGTTCTAATACTTAACTCTATTACAGAATGTATATTTGAAGCATTTACAGAATGTACAACTGTTCTATAACGATATAGAAGTCGTTATAACGACATGAAAATCGTTCTAATACTTACGAATTTACAGAATGTACAAATGTTCTATAACGATATCGAAGTCGGTATAATGACATTTAAATCATTCTAGTTGAGTTTGCATTTACAGAATGTACAAGTGTGATATAACAATATAGAAGTCGATATACCGACATGAAAATCGTTCTAGTACTTTAGCATTTACAGAATGCACATTTGAAGCATTCTGAGAATGTGCAAATGTGATATAACTATATAGAAGTCGTTATAACGACATGGAAATAGTTCTAGCACTTACGCATTTACAGAATGTACATTTGAAGCATTTACAGAATGTACAAATGTGCTATAACGATATATAAGTCGTTCTAACGATATGGAAATCGTTCTAGTACTTAGGCATTTACAGAATGTACATTTGAAGCATTTACAGTGTGCAGATGTGCTATAACGATATAGAAGCCGTTATAACGACATGGAAATCGTTCTTGTGCCCGAAGCAATTGCAGAATGTACAACTGTGATATAACGATATAGAAGCCGTTATAATGACATGGAAATCGTTCTAGTGCCCGCAGCAATTACATAAAGTACAAGTGTGATATAACAATATAGAAGTCGATCCAACTACCTGTGCGATAATGACGACATATATGCAGTTGCAGCACATATCACTTACGTAGTACATGCATACAAATAGGAAGCCCATTCCAACTAAAAAGATCTCTAAATTATTACACATAAGCATGACATCCCAACACAAGGAATTTAGTAGCATAAGTTCTTACAAAGTGAGAGAATAACATCGAAGATAGGGAACTTAAACATCATTCATCTTCTGGAACTACTAGGCTTGTACAAGTGGCACGGTTATGACCTGTTTTCTGGCATTTACTACACTTGCGAGGCTTACGAGACTCTCCAGCTGATCTTTTTCTATTTTACGACGGTCGTCCACTTTGTCTTTTCACCAATGGTGGGAGGACCTTCCTTGCCAGCACATGCTCGGGAATGTTCCACTCATCTTCTTTCGGCAGAGGATACACAAAATCGGAATACGATTGCCTCCAACAAGTAGTACTGTAATATAGACTACAGAAATTGTAACTGTTATCCCCATTAAACCTTATCACGGCAATGGCATGTGCACATGGGAACTTGTCCAAATCAAATTTCTTACATGTACATCTACGTGCTTCTAAGTCCACAATGTGACGTTCCAAATTATCACCAACATCAAAAATGTCGGGGGAAATCGGCTTCACCTCCAATCCCTCTGCCTCATTATATGTCTTGCACATTTTCTTTTCTAAAGATGGAGTGAGAATGCTCGTACATTTTTCATATGACGTGTCTTTCATAGAACCACCTACATTTGTGTTTCAGTATATAATCAATCAATCCAATTATAGGAAATTCTCTCGCACTTTTTAACAAGCTGTTTAGCGATTCGGCATTGTTTGTAGTCATAATATTATATCGTACTCCACTAAAGTGTGCTCTAACCCAATAACAATAATCTTCTTCCAACAAGTAATCATTAATTCCTTCCGCTTTACTAAACAGTGCCACCAAATTGTTCTCAAATTCTGGTTTTGTATAAGCCTCTGCTGTTGCCTTGAACAAATGTGCAAGATCACAACGTGGAAAACGAGTCTTCAGATTCCTTTGCAAGTGGTACATACAGTTTCCTTGATGAGCAAACTCAAAAACCTTTTGAAATCCATTTTTAATGCATCGTGCACCATCATAAATTATCGCAAGCTCCTCCGTATCACCTGTGATTGACTTCAACTTTTCGAAGAACCAACCCCAAGACTTATTATTTTCAGAATCAACTATCGCCCAAGCAAGGGGATATATCTGGTAATTTGCATCCTGACAAGTTGCTATAAGTAAAGTACCTTTACAACTCGAAGTCAAATGAGTCCCATCCACAGAAATAACTCGTCGCATCGAGTTAAGAAATCCACGTATACTTGGTCCCAAAGCCATAAAAAAATATTTGAAACGTTCTTTTTTAGTAGTGTGAATGAATGTCACTGGTACTGGATTTTGTAACTCCAAAACATGAGAATACGATGGCAATTTTGCATAGCTTTCACTTGGTTTCCCACGGATCAATCCCATAGCATAATATTTCGCCATGTAAGCCTTTGTATAACTTATCGTGATGCCAAACTCCCGACGAATGTCTCTAATAATGTCTCTCGGTCTATACAGTCGATTAGCATCTTGAAACTTAGGGGCGATGTGGTTTCCAATAACTGTATATGACGCATGCTTGTGGTCTTTGCGGCGCACACTCATTGAGCAAGTGTGATTACTTTGGTATTTTCGAACTTCAAAGATATCAGAATTGTTAAACTTTGTAGCCCGCAAACGCCACGTGCATTTATTCTCTATACACACAACTTCATATACGCTCTTATTTGACTTCTTAACTTTAAATTCGAAGTGACACTCCATAGCTATAGATAACATTTTTTGTACCAAAGCCTTCTTCGTTGGAAACAATTGTCTAACTTTCACATTTAGACTTTCTGGAATTCTCACCGATGAACCACAATGGACCGAAGAAAAGCTTGAAACTACAACCCGACTACCGCTTTCATTTGTATGGATTGCGACATTTCCATCTCCAAGAGTTTGACTTTGGGGTTCATGTGCATTCAAACCATCATTGTTGTCATCTATCATATTTTGATTATGATTTTCAGTTGCAATCAAGTTCGCACCATCCATGGCTTCTAATGGATTGTTCCTAACAATATCTCTCTCGGGATAATCTTGAATAACATCAAAATTGTTCCAATGTAGTAACCTCCCACCACCATTATCATCGATCGCGACATTCTCAATTTGCACAAAGTCTTCATCCCCATTCATATGGAGTTCTTCTTCACCATCAACCCGTGATAAACATGCATCAACATTTACCAATTCCCGATGTTCAACAGTTTTTTCTACAAGTGTAATGCACAAAAAAGTTTCTCTACAAACTGAAATAAACCACTGCACATTATTGTCACAGTCAATGATGGTCGGTGCTGCTGGAGCTTTACACACTATAGGGACAATGCATGCCATCTGCATTTCGTATAGCCTTGAATCAAAATTCAATACCTCCTTCACTTTGTCATATAGTTCAACATATGAAATTGTTCTCGAAACAAAAATAGGCGTTGTCTTTCCTTTTTCATTTTCCACATATTTCCATATCCATACACCTTCGGTATTCTTCTCGAATTCAACTGGATGACAAATAGATATCCATACCATGTCCTCATTGTCCATAACTGCTATTAAACAAAACATTCTTGAGAAATACAGATAACAATATTAACGTCGTTCTGTAAAACAAATAACGACATTTATGTCGTTACATTTGCATTTCAAATATATCACATGGTACTATCAAAACAGATTATTATACTTTACCTCAACAAGTAGAAATAATAAAAGTAGATTGAAAATAAGCAAGGAGCGACTTTAACACACCATAGCGGCTTCTAACTTGTATGATTTGACAACCTCATTTTGTTTATTTTCATTTCATAGTTTTAACTTACCTTCGTATATACATTTTGGTGGTTTAACCATATGTACAATTCCAGGCACACATCAAGCATATTACAAAACAATATTGAAATTGTTATTTCAACGCGAAAGGTAAAAATCTAGTTATGGTGAAATAACGATGTTATACTCGTTATGGAGATATGTAAAAACGATATTGAAGTTTTTATTACACCACAATGATGAAAAATCCACTTACGTAATACATAACGATATTAGACTAGTTATAAGTGTAGGTATAATGATATTGAATTCGTTATTTCAACGCGAAAGGAGAAAATCTAGCTACGGAGGAGTAACCATTTTATACTCATTATAGACATATGGAAAAAGGATATTGAAGTTGTTATTTCACCTCAACGGCAAAAATTTTACTTAATGAACAAGTAATACATAACGATATTAGACTCGTTATCAGCTTCCATATAACGATATTAACGTCGTTGTTTCAACACGAAAGGAAAAATCTAGCTACGGAGAAGTAACAATGTTATACTCCTTATAGAAATATATAAAAACAATATTGAAGTTGTTATTTCACCAGAATGGGAAAAAATCCACTTAAATGATTCATAACGATATTAGACTCGTTATAATTATAACTGTAATGATATTAAATTCGTTATTTCAACACGAAAGGGAAAAGTCTACCTAAGGAGAAGTAACGACATTATACTTCTTATATGCATATGTAAAAAAGATATTGAGAAAGATACGTAAATAGCGACATTAATGCACCATAACGACTTCTAACTTGCTATGCCCAAATGAGCAACATAAAACCCTAATTAAAGTAAGAAATGATTGTGAAGATGTAGAAAGAAAATGAAATAGTTGATTATACCATACCTTATCTTCTTCTTCAAATGCCCAATATCGATCTTCTTCAAGAATTTGGTTATTTGGGAGAATGAGAATATATATTCATCTACATTGTATAATAAATGAGAAATTCAATTCTGAGAAACAAAGAGAGATGAAAAGAAAACACAAGATGATGTTGGATTGGAATTACTTACCTTAGAGGAGCCGATCAATAGAAGAGACCAAGCGTAGAAGCCGCATATTCTGGTATGTTCATTCACGGGAGAAATTTGGACGGAAATGAGGGATTCAAGACAAGGACAAGATGGTCATTATATATATTTTTTTTCTATTTATTTTACCTAATGGCTATTTAGACAAAAATTTATAATGCGAGTCTTTTTTTAAGTGAGAGTTTTTTGTTTGACCAACCCTTTTAAATGATTGATTCGAACACTATGCTTCGTTTTTCAACTCGATCTCTGATCACTACAAAATTGATCGTTTCTTCAATTCTGAATCGAACCTATTTTAGTTCAATTCTTTGCTTCCTCATACAATCAGAACTCGAAATTTGAAGGCTTTGGGACACAAGTCTCTGTTTTCGGGTCTGAGATTTGATCGCTCAATGGCTACACAGAGCCAATCTGCCGAGCCACAATCAGTTCACGACTTCAATGTCAAGGTTTTACACTTTTACTACTTCTCCTCTCTACGAATCATGTGTGGATTGTTAATTGCTTCTCTAATTTATGTATTTACTGATTTATTTTTCTTTTTTGATTTTGGTACTATGATTACGTACTTCTTTTTTTTTTTGGGCTTCTATAGACTACTTCTATTATGCATTTTATTTCATAGTCCTGGATTATCTATATACATGATTGATTTAAGGGGAGGCAATTGATTTTTTTTTTTTAATATTTTTCTGGTTTTATTGTTCTCTCCGTATGGTTGAAAATGCTATAAGAGTCAACAAGAAATGTGTGTGATATAGCACATAAAACTGTGTGGTTGCAGGATGCTAACGGCAATGATATTGACTTGGGCATCTTCAAGGGAAAGGTGTTGCTGATAGTCAATGTTGCATCTCGGTGGTATGTCTTTGGTCTTCCCTTCCCTGAATAATTTGTTCTGCTCCGATGAAAACATCAACCTGGGATCTAATTATGTTGTCTTAGAATATTTTTTACCAATTAATGCTAACACGAAGAATCGTTCACCATATAGTCATTTTATTGTACTTTTTCTGTCGAGAGGTAAATTATTTTGGCATACCTTCATTGAATTTTTATGTTGCATCTTTCTCTATTAGTATTGCACTTTATCCTTGTTAAATTGATTTCTAAGATGACCCAATTGGTAGCTTGGTCAAGGCTTATTTCATAGTACCTTGTAGGAAAATTTTCACATTTTGATAGTTCCCCTAAATTTATCTATTTGATTGTTTCTTGAAGTAATATTGCTTTATTGCTGTCATTTTTGCATTATCCTAGTGTGTTTCAATCACATGATATGTTTGTTACAACTTAAACCTAAAACCAATTTTCCAATTTGCCACTCATTTGAATGGTTTGATAATTATTTCATTTCTTATACCATTTCATTGCACTTTCAACCGTACATGATACTCTTAAACACTGAAAATTGTTTTAATCTATAATCTCTATCAAACATACCCTTACTTTGGCATCCTGCAGTGGTCTTACCAATTCAAACCACACTGAGTTGATAGATATATTTCAGAGGAACAAGGATCAAGGTTTGATTTAGTCACTATTACTTTGCTTTCCATATCTACACTTATTTGAGCATAGTATAGCTTCTATTGTCTTTTGTTGCTTCGGGTAGATTTCATTCTCGTCCAGCTAAACTTGAGATTTTCTATCCTTCTATTCTTCCCCGTGAGGAGGAAGAGACGATCCCATTAGAGTTACCAATTTCTCCTCTGACTGATTCATCTCCGGAGAGTGATTTTTTCATGAGTTTTGACATTTGTTTTGAGTGTTCTCGTCAGCGGTCTTTAAAACCCTCTTTTCACCCCACTCATCTAAACTAACCATCACTGACCAGCTTTTCTCAAATTCTATGGAGCTCAATATGCGTCGTATGAAAACTGTGTGAGTCTCATATCAAACTCCACAAGAGGGTGAGCTCGTGTATCACACAAACGGGCACCAAGTGTCAATCCATATTGACTCTCTGAAGGCTGGCTTTTGATTTCATCTCTACCCATTCCTTGTCACATTCTTGTCTTATATGGGCTTAAGTCCATCTCAGTTTGTGCCAAATTCCTCCCATATACTCATGTATTTCGTGATGTTATGGGAGGAATGTAATGCTACGCCTACCATTAACTTATTTTGCACAATATTTGAGATGAAGCCACATGACGATTATAATAGTATGGCCATGTTCGACTCGAAGGGTATTGTCCCTGTTCCACCAGGTCCTTCATCCCAACAGGTTGGAAAATGAGCTATATTTTCTTAGAGCCCAAAGAAGACAGTCTCCCACTCCAAATTTCGACCATTTGGAATTCGATTGAGCATAACACTTTCAACAAAGAGATAAGATTATCCGAGTCCAAACTCGAAGATTTGGAGAAGTTAAAAGCCCACAATCTACAAGGAAAAAGTATGAAAGATATCATTTCCAATGGAGCATTGGTCAAATTTAGCCTTAATTTCCCTTTTGGTGAAGAGCACTCTATTCTTTTCTTTTATCTCTCGATCATATTTCTTCTAACTTTATTTTTATGCAACTGAATTTTTATGCAGATTCCAAGGGTTTTGAAGTTCATTTCTAATATTATTTTTAAGTTCATTTCTATATCTCTCCTCTTTTTTACTTTTTCCTCTTTTTTCTCTAACTTTCTATCTCACTCTAATTAAAATAATTATCTTCTCTCTATTTATTTCCTATACATTATCTCCCCAATTCACATTAGCAATGGAGATGCTCTGAGGTCATCTCCAATGCATATAAGCAATTGGAGTTGATGTGGCAATTAAAATTTGGCTATTCCAAAAGTTTATGCATAGTTTTACCAAATGCATGGGCCAATTGAAGGAAGCAGCGGAAATGCTCATGTCCCTTGTCACCGGTCCCAACATAAAATGAAGACACAGAAAGAAAGGCAGCAATTGGTTTTTCCTTGGGAGAAGTGCTATTTGCTGAGTCACGCGGTGGGATGGCCTGTCTAGATTGGGACTCTCCCTGAAATATTTTTGGCCAACCTAGCTATAGACATGCTTTGTGAACTCGCATTGGGGAGCTGTTTTTGTGTAAATATCAATTGCTTCTTATCTGATATAAAAAATTTCTCAATTCATTGTGCCATTGGAGATGGCCTATGAGTATCTCCAATGCTAAAATGGATGTCCAAGGCATCTCCATTGCTAAAATAATAATGTGAATTGGGAAGATGATATGGAGGAGAGAGATAGAGCTTAAATGATTATTTTAATTGGAAAGAAAGAGAAAGAAGTATAGGGGAAAAAGGGAAAAGTGGAAAAATTGGAAAGATATAAATTCAAATTTAAAAATAATAAAAAAATAATAATAGAGGATGTGAAGTTGAATGTAGGAATATAGAAGTGGCACGAGAAGTTATAATGAAAAAGTGGAGAAAAATCGAGAAAAGCGAGGAAAATGAGAAAAAAAAAAAGAAGAAAATATTGGACCCACAAAAATTTTTTTTTTTCACTATTTCTCCACCACATAGGATCTCCAACTGACATTTGCAATGGAGATACTAGGCTCTCAATGATCGTAAATGCAATGGTCTTCGAATTTTGTGTATGCACAAATTAAAAACAAAAATTACGAACTTTCTTTTTTTTTTTTCTGGTTTTCGGAATCTGTTGTTAAAGTTCTTTTTAATTCATTAATAGAATAAATTTCATTTTAATATTGTCATGTTCCTTTTAACTTTAATTTCTAACTTTAAGAAACATTGAGTAATGTTTATCCGGTATCGTTCAGGTACTATCGACCATTACGGCACTATCGATGTCATTTTCGAGGTCGATCCGATCGCCGTTTTGAAATCCGGGACCAGATCTAAAATCAGCACAGTGAGGGGGAGCTCCAACAATTTTGAAAATTTTTCGGCGATACCACAGCAGGCTGTGTCGGCCGGTTAAAATTTTGGCAACAATTTTAGGCTAAAATGATTACCAAAACTTTGATTAGCGGCCATGTCCTGCAACGGTGTCACAAGAAAATTTTCGAAATTGTTGGGGCTCCCCCTTACCGTGTTGATTCTAAATCTGATTCCGAATTTCAAAATAAAGGTCGGATCGACCCCTAAAATGACCTGATGGTTCCTTAACATTCCTCAATGTTTGTCTTAGTAAACTTTAATTTAAGCAGTCTGTGTTTCAAAATTTATATATTACCAAATAATAATAATAATAATAATAATAATAATAATAATAATAATAATAATAACTCTCGCAAAACACATAATCAAACCGATAAAATTAACTACCCAAAAATAAAAAATAAATAAGAAAGTAATAGAAAATATGAACCATACGACGATTGCAATTTACAAGAATTCACCATCAAATTAAAAAGAAATTTATGGGAAACAAAAGCATGACAGAAAGGGTAATGAAAAAAATGAAGGGTGACTGTTGATACAAGAAATTTTACTAGCAACACCACATTTTACTTATGCTTGATGTCCTTTGTTTTTAAAGATTTTTAATTCGACGGTCTTTATAATTTTTCCAACATATTTTTGTCATTCTATTAATTAACTCATAGGTTCTTTATGAAAACTGTTTCAAAGGAACTCTCTAAATATTTTAAATGCTTAAAAAAGCAAGGGAAATAAAGTTACAACTACATATTATTCATGCACTTGACATTGATAAAATTTTAATCGGGAGGAACTCATTATTTAAGAACAAGACTTGCTAACTATACAAGTTTTTCAAGTTTAATTTTCGGACAATAAATCAGAAGACTTTTGAAAAATTGTAAACACTGCAAAGAACTAAAAGCTCAAGTTAAATTCAAGGTAGTAAGTAGCTACAACAGGAATCAACATCCAGAGACTAAGAAATCCCACATTCCCACCAATCTGCCAACCAAACTCTATTTTACTTCCGAAAAAGACTAAACTTACAACCAAATTGCCTACAAAAGCTAGTCGAGGACGCTTTGTTACACATACGTTAGCACGACCCTCCAACAAACAAGGGCTCGATTACTGGTCGAACTTTCTGGCTTCATTTCATTTCATTTACAACAACACATATGTACACAACTGTCATGTGTCGTCTCTGTAGTAGCTGATATCACCCGCGCATCAAGTCAATATCATATTGAGGATTTTTGACATCCGGTCGTGACCCTGATGGCCAACTTCCGGCTACTGCAGAATTTGAAGCGAAGTTCAGAACAGGAGCAGCACTAACTGGTGTTGACGACTTTTGCTCGGCCAGATTTTTTTCACTCTTTGATTCTAACTCTGTTTGGCTCTTTCCCTTTGAACTACCATACACAAAACTGCACACAACTACCTGAAAAGCATTTCATCAGCAAAGCAATTCAAAGACCGTAAAGAGTAAGAGCTCTGGTAGTAGAACTTTCGTTTAAACAGCTGATTGTTTAGATGTAGATCGAAAAGTTTTTCTTTTTCTTTTTTTTTTCCTTTCTTCCTGGAGAGTACAACCTATAATCAGCATCATAGCTGTACAAAGACAAAAGCTCATGTATCATGTCCTATTGCATCACAGCATAAATTACTCTACATTGTGCAGATTGTGCACTTTTTATATGATTCGGATCCTTCAAGTAATTCTTTTGAAATCAAATAGATACCTGAACTGGGCTTGCCGCTATGAGCCCACCACCTATGGCACCGCCAAAAATATGGCCATCGGGACTGCAAACTGAAATACTTATACCGCCTGTGCGATTGCTAGAACCACCACCTTCAGCAACCAAGTAAGAACCTGACAAGCATAGTATCTCAAAACGGCCCTGAAAGCAAATGATCAATCGTGTAAGTTCACTTCACTGAAGACAAATGCGCTGCAATATAAAAGGCCTAAATCAATTATCTATATGATCCAGTGCAAGGTACAGCTCAGAAGAAAGGCGTCAATTACATTTAGCACTCCCGCATTCTAGCAATTTTTTGCGGAGGAATTTATAAACAATAATTTTAGTCGAAGTCAAACATCAATTTCACCAATAGATTGTTGACAACTATTCTTATCCACACACTCATTCTAGTTACCATCGCTGTTCCTAATTATAAACCATTTGTAAGTTTGTCAAATGGAGGCCCGTTTGTCAATCAAGAGAAACATACAAATACTGACATAAAACGAAGCCACAGTACATTCATATAATAACATTGTCGACGTAATCAACACTGATAATCATGTCAAACTTTTGCCAGCGAGTGCACAACTCCAACAGCCAATCAAATCTTAGTACTTGTTTGGCAATCCATATTCGAGACACCCATATTTTCCAAACAATCATTTTCAACCGCACTTGAATTTTTTTTTTTAATTAAAGAAACTGATTATTTTATTGCCAAGAAAAATCAAATGGTTACAAAACACTAGTGGACAAGCCATCCACCAGAAAAAAAGCTAGAAGAGCAGCATTGGAAGTCCATTTTCAACAGCACATTACGTGGAACCTACAACCTACACCTCTTTCAACTTCTCAACTACTCTTCCAGGAAAACTATAACAAACAAGTAATTATTTTGAACCGAATGGCCCATCAAAGTATTTAGTTCTTAGTGCTTGTTTGGCAAAACTATTTTCTCAATCACTTTTTCGTCCACTTATATTTTCAATAACACACATAATAAAAAATAAAATAAAACGCATGTCTCTCTAAAAAGTTTCTTATTTTTTAGTAACACATTGTCTAGAAAGTCACTTTTGTCCCTACAAAACAGCTTTGTTATGCAAGCTCTAATCTGGAGTCGATTGTCCTATTTTTAAGAATGTGGAATCAAACAGAACAGACCAAGTTTTAACTATCAGATCAGACAGGACTTGCACGATTTTACCATCTGATGAATTCAAGAATGGTCCATGCAAAGAAGGATTAAATGATTTTCCACACAGCATCCATAAATCACGGGGAGATAAAGAAATAATAGCAAACATGGAGAAACAAAACGAGAAAAATGAATGGTCAAAACATCTAATATATCAGTATGCCTCAACTCTCAAGGTCATATATAGTCAACTATATTTAAAGCATTTAATAGAGAGCACCATGTAGGGTCACTTTGTTCTTTCTAAATGAAACCCTTTCTGCAAAATGGCATAAAATAGAACACAACAAAATCAAATTACCAAAATCTTCTAGAGTGCAGATTCATGATTGTCGAATGCGAAAAGAAGGTCAATGGTGAGATTCACTTTGAATCAAACATTTAGCAGTAAACACATGCCTCAAGTCTCTACTGACTTTCCTCAACGTTGATAATCTGAATATCAGTTTTGTTCAACATTTGAGTTCCTAAGAAGGTCATGATACAGATTGAGAACAAAATCGAGCAGCTACAGAGTAATGAAACCTGCTTTTAAATACTAAGACAAATGAGATTGATTAGAAATGATTGTGTGGTCAATTTTCCATTGAAGAAACACTGCTAGCTTGCTTGCATCATACCATGATTGGAACATGAAGAAGTAATTTGAACAAACAAGTTATAGGATACTCTAGACTTGCAACTGTCTAATACACGAAAAGAGCTCATCAGGAAAGAAAAATATACATCTAATTATAGTAAGAATTCTTAATCACATCCAGTGATAGTCAAAATTCTTTTTCTAAAAGCTTTGAAACTAAAATAATTAAAAAATTCATAAACAAATGACAGACTCGTGTTGACTAAACAACTCTTTCATCCACATATATCTATTCTACTTAGCAGATTCATAAGCCCAGCTCAGCAGCCATACGGAACCAGGTAATGTTAAAGAGTAAATGCTCCCTTGACAAAGCAGAGAAAACAATATTTCTTTTCAAGTTAACTATATAAATTCCCAGCTCTAGTTAATATTTTTTTCACTTTTCAGGTTAAAAAATAATTTTCAAGATCCCCTGGGGACTTCCTTCGATTTCCAAAATCTTGGCATTAATTATCAATATTTTGGAAATATAATAGTATAACCACAGCAAGTTGCGCATTGATCCACTGAATGTACTTTCAAAATTATGGATTAAGTGACAAATACAAATAGTAAATTCACCTATCAGTTAGACAGGTGTTGTGAAAATAGTTGACGTGCATCAATTAGCAGGCTATACAACATCATGTTCAAACAGACAGGTTTATTGGCGGTCCTAACTCCTAACATTTAAAACGATACCATGTTATAAAACTGAAGGGTAAATAAGCTTCACCTTATTCTGAATTTAAATGCATGCAAACAATAAAAGGACAGGAAGTGCTTCAACCTCATATGTGACGGTGTCACCAGAAGCTGTAGGTTGGCGTAGCGTTACTCTTGAAACCGATCCACTAGCTGATAAGATGCATAAAGCTCTTGGTCTCTGTTGTGCAAATGCCAATACTTTGTCTGCAATATCCTGAACAAGAAAACCGTGATTAATGCACAAACGATGTAGTTTGTTGATTGCAAAAAATTATTGGTGCATTCACATTAGTTAAGTGCTGTTGTGGGAAAACGTGAAAGATTTTGAAGGGTGTTGCTGAAAATGAATGTCAACAAAGTAGTACTAATAATAACAATAATAATAAATCAATCAATCAATCAATCAATCCAAAGCTCTGTCAAACTGGCTCATACTCACAAACTTGAGCTTTTTGTGAGTTGAGCACATTAGGTGTTCAATATATCGACAATAAAGCAGAAAATGACCACCTACGTCGAAGAATAATATAACACTTATGGACCATGTCATACATTCAATATTATAAAAATAGAAATGACTATATCAGATCGAAGTGCACTATCTTCATCATATTTTTGTCAACTGTGATATGTGGCTGATTCAAATACTTTTGTGGGTCAAACAAAAAGATCATAAGCATCAACTATGTCAACGCTCCAAAAAAGGAAAAGGGTTGCAACTTACCTCTTGTATCCCTATCTGTAAGACATGAGGTGTAAACGCTAATCCGGCTGAGCTGTTCATCCATTCGCCTGGCAAAAGAAATAAATGTACGACAAACATTTCCTTAGACCATAAAAACTTATGTGGATTCAAAGCAAAAAAAATGATGAGGAACGAAAAAAGCAGTAAAGCAGGCTGGTTAACTTTTACTACTTTTTCTTTTTTCCATACGGCTTTCTATGTTTGAATTTTATTTTATTCCTTTTCAGTAGAATTAACTCAACCTACCATCCAATTCGCTCTTTTGTAAACAAGAAAAGAAACAATCCTGAATTGGAATAAATCTCTAATAAGAACTAATCCAGATCCGAATTCCCAAGAAAATCCTAATGCCTCAGTGCATCCCGCAAATAGATTCCACCTCAAGGCAAGTTGGAACAAAGTGAAGTTTCATTTGAAACTGAGAACTAAATAAACTAAATAGAAGATACACCCATCAAAACGCTTTGTCCTCATTTTAAAAATCGAGAAATAAAAATCCATCCCTATTTTCGTTCATATCTGTCGATTGGCGGTGTTTTTACCTTGCAGAGAGAGAACATACAACATAGCACTACACAGAAACTCTTAATTGATTATAAAGAAAAACAAGAATTTAACTTCAAGCACACACACTACCAAATTTAACAACATAATAAACAATACTTGTTTCGAAAATTTACCAAGAGGGGCAAGTTTCTGTTTCCATCCGGTCCCTTTTGGTCTACCTCTAGGGCGTTTTTCTCCCGTAGTGATCTCCCCAGAGGAAGGCCTGGAAGTAGACAAAGTGGACAATGCTAAAGACATATTAGCCCCATCAGGCCCATATTTCCTGGGCCTACCCCTCTTCTTCTTCCCTGACTCAGTACCCGGCGGCACACTTGAGGATGCAGCCATGCTTATAGAATGAGGAAAATTCGGGGATGGTTTCTCAACATTGATTGTTGAACCACTCACAGAACCTCTACTGACCACTGCATTAGGCTGCAGTGAGAAGTTGGCAATTGAAGAGGTTTTAAAGCCAGTAGGGGTATGAAACCCACCACCGGCAGGGTGTGGCATCCCTGACCCGCCACCACCGGCTGGGCCATAAGAACCGGTGGCTGAACCACCGGACCCACCAATGCCTCCTCTAGTGAGAAAATATGGAGATGAGCCCTGTAATGTCATCCCTTCCCTTCCATCCATTCATTTACAGCGGTAAAATTCAACACTAAAGATCCAATTCTTTTGAACTATATCAAAGTAAAATCACTGCCTCTTCATGCGATTAGCCTAAATCTGCAAATGAAACAGACCCGCTAAAGAATTATACGTTTACAATTAGAACAAGAAAACAAATAAATATTTTAACAAGGGTTTAACACGGGTTTTCGTCAATTACGGAAATGAAAGAAATTCAAGCTTTAAACTAACGGGAAAAAAGAACGATGAAGGGGAAAATCCATTAAAGTACAATATTGAACCTGATAAATTGCAGGGTCGGAGACCCACATTAAAGCTAATTCTGAAAATGCAGAAAATTCAGAGCTGTAGATTCACTTACATCCAATTGCACGGACTTCTACACTTCTTGAACCATGTGAAAGCAAATGAAGGGGAAAAAAAGTTAGATGAAACGAAACCCTAGATTTGAAACGAGTGAGAGCAACTAGGTAAAAGACAAAAGTGCGATGAAATAGAAAAATTGAGCTTTTGAATTGAGAAGACGTGCTTTTTGATTTTTTTATACAAATTGTTGGGGTTTGAAGGGGGTTTAGTCGGGGGAGTGTTGCAACTTGCTAGGAAATTGAAAACAGCTAAGTACCAACACGTCCTCTGTGTCCTTATCACCAGAAGTTGTTCAGTTGAATTCTTTGAATATGTTCAATTTGGTTATCAGCCTTCTTCGTAGCGGTTTCATAATGAATTGGTATCAATAATTTTTCTCAAGATCAGTTCCACATTGTAATTTGTAAGATGTTGACAAGTTGTGATTTCAAAATTAGTGAAGTTGCATTTTGCAATGAAAGCCTAATAGCCTATGGCTTTCTTTAGAGAGATTTTGAGTTTAATCGACAATCATTATTTTTAAAATTTTATTTTTTCCCCCATTATCAATATCGACTGTTAATTTTATTTGATTTGATAAATTTTCATATTTTTTAATGCATTCTATTTTTTAATTGCACGTTCAAAAGCTATTTTTTTCAAAAATATTTAACAAATTTACTTTTGTGTAATATTGAATATAATCTTTGAGAATTTTTTCACGATATCTGTATGATCTTGGTTGTATACTTGTATAAATGAAATGCAGCACGATTTTCTTCATTTTTAGTGTTAGACTTAATCTATTAATTAATAGCATCTTCAAGAGCTTTCTATTTTAAAAAGAGAATATTCCATTATTTAGAGAACGTCTTTTAATTTATAGTATAAAAATTTTTACTTTCTCCGATAAGTTCTTGATTTGTGATTCTTTATTTTACTTTTTATGAGAAATATTTATTATAATTCTTACTTTCAATTAATATTGAATGGTTTTATATATTAACAACTAATCAAATCAATTGTGGTTTTATTAAATCAAGATGCAAGTATTTAAACTTGTATTGAATTAATTATAATGAATAGGGTTTTGACTCTCCAAATTTGCATAACCAAATCCCACCCTCTATTTAAAACGTTAATTTGAAGAATCTCTTGGAAGAGCTTCTTGGAAATGCTCGAATGTAGTTGAGAGTTATGGTTTGTACAAGAAATCTAGAAAAGAGTCATAAGACGAAAAAGAGACTAATTATATTCTCTGACTTATGTGGGAAAATTTTATCCTCCACATTACTAATTTACTTGTTATTTCATATTCGAATATTGACTTAAAGAAAGGAATGTCTTCGTATACACAAAGACCTTATTGGTCTATATTAATAACAAGGAAAATATGAAGTCCTTAGCTCACACGGAGAGAACGATAGTGGGCTGTATTATTGATGAATGAATAATAAAGACATGAAGTGGTATTTACATTTTTCCTAATATGACTAACACGTTTTTTGACTGTTCAACACACTTTTACCATAAATGTACAAACTATACAACACAAGGTACAACTCAATACAAATACAAATACAAACTATTACTTAACATCTCCCGAACAAAGCTTAAGTATTTGGTGTTTGGGTTCACAGGTTGAAATTGTATCAAACTCATCGCGATTTAATGCAATTTGAATTTTTACTTTCAATTATCAAGATTGCTCTTAAAATGTTTACTTCTCAATTTCTTATTTAGCTGTGTTAAATGCATGGATTGCTTCATTACTTCATTGATTTATAAATTATAATAAACTAAGATTTCAAATGTTATTGTTGTGATCATCATGCAAACCACATTCGAACGGTGCGTAAGCCACCCAAAAAAGATTGATTTAACTCCCAGAAAAGTTAATAATTGGGTGAATTCAATCAGTAAATTATCGACCATCAATTCTCGGCTTGACAACAATGGGTATATTAAGTCAATCACTTCCAAAGATGAAGAATTGATAACCGATAGGGATAAATGCCACGAGCGTACATTACGCTTTTGATATGTTTAAATTGTTCGTAAAGAACGAAATAATTGAGAGAAAATAATCTCACAAAAATTTAATTGAATCAATAATCAAAAGTTGTATTACATTGAATTGAATGGGGTATTTATAATACTAGTTTTCACCCCGTGCGTTGCACGGGAGTAAAGTTGTATAGGTTTACGTGAAATCTAAAAAAATAAAAATGAAAATAAAAATTGTGTAGATTGATTTTTGCGGTAAAGAATAGTGAAAAATAAATTTTTTTAACAAATGATAGCTGTGCTAAATTGATAACACCATAACATAATATAAAATGTAAATATTTTGTAGCATACGATGCTATAAATCTATTTAAATTAAATTGATTTAGTTGAGATTTTACTTTAAATAAATTAGTTATGGTTAAAATGAACACTTTTCCTGAATATATATATATATATATATATATATATTCTAATAGGCATTAGGTATACAACAATTTGATTATTTTAAATCTTTATGCGAAATGTAAATATGATTTTAGAAAAAAATAATATAGAAGATGATAAAAACTATTTAAAAAATCATATTAATTAAAATCCAGATCATAGTTAAAATCCAATTTATTAAAACACGAAAATAAGTGTAAGCAAAATAAAAATTACTTTATGATACACTAATAGAAAAATTATATTAATTAGAAAAGAAATCAAGACAATTTTCAACAAAAAGTTAAATATAATTTAAAATAATCAAATAAAGTGTCAATAAATACGAAATACTATGAAAAGAAAATTCTTTTTTTTTCATTTTATGATGTGCTGATAATTCAAAAAATTCATCTGTGGTTGATTGTCATCCTGGATTAAATTATAAAAAGATTTTACACTAAAAAATTTTTAAACACAAAACATATAATCAATTAAATACTATTGAAATACTAATTACTTTACTTGAAATGTATGAACTTCAAGCATATCAACATGGTTCTGTGTAAGAGTGTAGTGCATTTCTTCATTGCTGAAACAAATTGTAACTTAGCAAATGATAATTTTAAAAAAAAGAGAACTCAGTCAACGTAGAAACAAAGCAAAATAACATAACATTTTCAAACTATATATTACACAATAAGATAAAATTAGTGAAGGACTAATGAAATACTCTACTATATATTAAACAACAAAATAAATTTAGTGAATGACTAATGAGATGCTCTTCATCTAGAAGACCCATTTTTGTGACTTTTCATGATTAATAGTAGAATCAATCCGCTCGCTCATTGTTAATAAAAACATAATGTTATACGCTCGAATGGCTTGTACAAAGTGACTATTTTGTTTCATTGCATGCTATATAGTAAATCACCTAATTATAGTGGGGGATCTCTCATTCATGGAAGCTTGATCACTTGCCCTTATATACAACACAATGGAAATTTCGGAACCTGACATTTTTCATAATGCTTATGTGTTCTTTCATCAAACCAATATATCGTGTTACGAAGTTGATACATATAGGAGGAATCCCATAAATTTGTATATGATTCACCTAAAAAAAGTCTACATATTTTCTCGATCCCAATTTAAAAGAACACAGAAATTAAAATTATTATGTTAATAGTTTTATTTCAGTAAGTCCTCTTTACATATTTGTCAAAGAATTGTTATTCTTTGTAATTTTTAATTTATATGTAGAATACAATGAATGCTATGAAATTTCTGTATTGGTTTTAGAAAATAATTACGAAATGTTGATGTTGCTTTTGGGTTGTAGAAAATTAGAAAATGAAGAAAATCTTGTTGTGTTAGGAAATTTTTTTACTCCTAAATAAAAATTAAAGATATAATTAAAAATATTTAAAGTACAAATTAAAGATTTAATTAAAAAAATTAAAGAAAAAAAGATAAGATATGCGTTAGGAAATTTTTCTACTCCTTAGTAAAAATTGAAGATATAATTAAAAATATTTAAAGTACAAATTCATGATATAATTGAAAATATTTAAATTAAAAATTAAAGATATAATTTTGATGTGTTAGGGTATTTTTCTACTCCTAAAAATATTAGTGGAAGAAACATTAAATTTGTCATTTAATAATACACAAATATTTTGAAAGCATAAACATAAGTTGACAATAAGAGATTAAACAAATAAAAAATTAATATAAACATTTACTAATCAAAAAATTTGAAACTTATACTTAAAGATTAAACAAATATTCTTAATTATTTAACGTAATTTAATAATGGGGATTTACATGGTACTTTAAAAAATGCACACACATATTGGGGGATTAAATAAGTATTTTTTTAAAAAAAAAACTTATTGTTAATCAGTAATGATAAATTATATATTTATCATTTGAAAATAGTAAATGAATGAATTATTTTCAACTCATATTGTATCTTTAGAATTAATACATTCAGAAACTTTGTAAACAAATAAAAAAATTATATAAAATAGAACAAAATTAGAGATTATAAGATATTAGTATTGTAAAATTATTATTGTAGAATATATTAAATTAATTAGAATTCGTTATAATAATTTATTCCAAATTAGAATTAAAATACTTATTAGAATTAGCTAACGTTGAACTAATATAAAATTGAAGTAAAACTATTACCGTAGTAGTTGTAAAATCATTATATACTTTGCATAAATTGATTTTATTAATCGCAAACAATGATATTAGGCATCAAGGGATTAACCGAGTGGTTAAATGCTCAATCACTTACCATGAAGATCTTGGCTTCAATTTTATCTCTACCCATTGTCCCCTGATAGAAAAAAAGAAAAGAAAAACAATGATATTAATAAAAAAGTAATGAAATATATACAAAGTATATACGTTAAAAAAATAATAATAATAATCCAAAAAATATAGTTCAATACCTTTGATACTGAAAAGGAACGTAATCATTTCAAATTGAAATTGATTTAATAGTCAATTAGAACTCACTACTTACAAAAATAATTATAAAATTTTAAATTAATTTAGTTTCATATGAAATATATGTATAATTTTTTTGCAATCAAAACACATACAACATAAAACCATAAACTAACCTGATTGTGCTATTCGTGGCAATCGTTTCCGCTTGCTTGATCGATTGCTTTCTCCTTTTATAATTGTCCATCTAGATTCTAAGTAATGGCTGAATTTGAGTCGACTTGCTCGGGTAGAAATAAAGAAAGTTTGGTTGGATAAAAAATAAATGGGCTCATTAACAGAATTATTAAAGGTTTTGTTTTCTATCATCTATATGATGTATTTGTTAAACTCATCTTAAATAGAATAAAGAATTTATACTAAATAAATAATTATAGATTATTAATTTTGTATCATTTATCATTAAAATTACATGAACCTATGATTTAGAAGCAATTTTGTTTGCCCTCCTAAAAATATGGTCAATATTGCATTCCTTTTGGAGGATCAATTTAAGGGGTAAAAAAATTAAAATTTTAATTTTTTTTGTTTTATATTATTTTATTCATCATGAACTTCAATATGAGTATAGTTTTGGCATATAATTTTTACTATTTTAAAAGTTTTTTTAGTGATAAGTGAGTTATCACAAAAATAAGTAACTTTTAAAATAGTAAAAATTATATATCGAAACTATACTCATATTAAAGCTCCCGGCCAATAGAATAATATGAAACAAAAAAATTCAAAAATATCAATTCTTTATCCCTCAAATTGCCCCTCCAAAAGGAGGGTAGTAAACAAAATTATTCTCCATGATTTATGGAGGTTATATAAAAGAAGATAATTGGGAAGTTACAAATAATAATTATTATCTTAAAACAAGTAACAATAAAGGTGACACTTAGTAGAAAATAAGTGGTACAATACATGTTTAACTAAAACTTTGTCTTAATAACCGTTTTTAGATTAACAACTTCCAAATCACGTCTTCTTTATATAATATATAGATTTGATACCCTAAAACAACTTGAACAATAAAGAAAATAATTAACTAATTCAATTATTGCTGAAGTTCGGCAAGAAAAACAAAAAGAATAACAAAAAAAGGTGCAAAATTGGCCTAGGACATTACTGGGCTGCGTTTGGCATGCGTGCGAGCGCACTAGTCACACTTCAGCCCTCTTTCAAAGTTTCAACATGTACAATCTTTAGTATTTTGGGCATAACTTTTGATCTTGATGCCCAATTGAGCTGATTCAAAGTGTGTTGGAAACTAGATCGAACGACCTACAACTCTTTAAGAAATAGTGACTTCCAAATTCAATTTATATCTAAGTCAAAAATACATTCATTTGAATCAAATGGACCCTCAATCTTTGATTTGTTTGTAAAACAACTCCGAATATGAGCCAAATTGATTGCTTTCAATTCCTTTGATCTCAAATAATGCTCCGAACTTGAAATTTATTTTTGAGGGAGTCGCTAATCATATAAGATCAATTTCTTAGGATATTGAAAATGAGCACATAAAAGATGTAATCATTGTCTTGAGTAAATAAAATAAATTTGAACTCCATACCAAAATTTGCTTCACACACATTACTCCATAAAGTAATTTTCTTTAGTGTTATTTTTATTCACTCATTCATTTGTGTGACATTTTTTTTTTAAGTAATTTTCCTTTACTTCTTAGTAGCATTCAAAAATTATTTTTTTAATAATCTCTAACAAACATACTCTAAATTAAAGTCGTGAATTCACTCACAATAAAAGTAAAATTATGAAGCTCAAAACATAATTCTTGGTTAATTGACTCAATCATGATCCATCCTTTAGGTTCGCTGCACTATGAGGATTTATTTTGAAAATTACCGCATTTTAGTCCCTAGAATCACGCTTTCTTGGTATAGTTAGAATTTTTGAGACAAATATGACAAAATTACCCCCTTTTCTAATAAGTAACAATTGCAATTTAATGCAAAAACTTTTAAACATATGCAAATCACTCCTAGGTTTTTCTTAAATTGTATGATTTCAACTTCAACTTCTTACATATTTTTATTTTTTCTCATAATTAAATTTATCGAACAAAATTGATCCTAATTAAATAGTTTTCGTCAAATTTTTAAATAAATTACCACGTTTTGATGTTATAATTTTTTTTAAAAAAATTGTTCTGGTATTAGATATACATACATTTTAATTTTAGTCAACTATTAAAAAGTATGTTATTATTATATTTCAATAACTTTGTAGTTGAATTCTATTTGTTAAAATAGGGAAACAATTTTGGAGGAAAAAATACAAAATGAAACAAATTAACCAAAACACGTCAATGTTCAAAATGAATCGTGAAATGCAGTGATCTTAAAGAATAAGTCTTGATTGCTCTTTGTTCTTGGTTGGCTAGTTGAGAACTTACATTCTAAATTCTTTAATAACCAATTTATTGATATTATTTACTTAAACAAATTCAATTGATTGCACACTGTTAAAATAGCTAAGAATTAAGGTTGACATAATACTTAAATAAATAGTTGCTGTTGAACAATAATCCAGACTCATTAGCTCCACCTCACACTTCATACACTTGCCATATTTACATACACTACACAACCAAGAGCCCACATATGGTGTCTTGAATTCTGTCTGGTTGCAAGCTGTCTCATCCAATAAAAACGAACCACATACAACAAATGGAACGAGATTTATGACAGCAGATCTTGACGCCACACCGCCAACTCTATATAAACCGAGGCATCTCCTCGAGAAGCTGAACTTTAGATGTTTGAGTTCTTATACTTTCCTCTAAAGCTTCTAGTTTCACAACATCTTGTTTCACTTCACCTTCCATTTCTTCAATTTCCGAATTAATCCTCTTTAATTCGCGCTTGCGTAATAGTATATCTTTCTTCTTACTCTTGATGCTCTCCGTTAGCCTCTTCTTCTCATCCAAGAGCTTCGAGTCTTCACCAACCGATTCCATGGCACATTTGATTTCATCAAGCCGATCGAGTAGCCATTTCACATTTATCTTCATTTTCTCCGCGTCTTTAACGGCCGAATAACACGATGCCAAAGTAGTAACATCAAGATCTTTCAACCGTTTCGTCTCTAGTTCTTGCACCACTTCACATACACCAAACAACAAAACCGTCTTCATACGATCAGACTCTAATAGACAATCTTTCGCGATATCTCCGTACTTTTCATTTATGGCATTCAGCGTCAGGGAGAGACTCGTTTTGATGTTCGCGTCACTCGTTTGGTTTTTGTCGACCGTACTACCACTTGAGTTTCCAATAATTTTGGGAGCTTTTGATGAAGCACACGTAATCTGCTCTAGCCACCTCGCCAACGTCTTCGAAGGATAATCGTCATTTTCTGTTACTTTTTCTTGACAAGCTGTAAGAGGTAAATGTGTCATTAGTACTAAAAGGAGGTAACAATCAAACAAGATAGTCCTTTGAACTTCAATTTCAACACTGGGTGAACTCTACTATTCATTCAAAATAAAAAGTGCTTGAGACTAACGGCCGAATAAGGCCATTGCGGTTGTAATAAATGATTTAATGTAGATCAACATAGAGACGCGACATGTATATGAGGATTGATATGTTGTTATGTGGCTGCTCTCCCGCACACTAGTGTAAGAGTGCCACATCATCAAAATTTCTTTTTTTCTTTTTAATTTTTAAGTTTTTTTGGTATCTATGTTACATCAGTTGAATAATATATAATTGTCTTCTAATGGTAGGAGGCTAATGTGGCTCCCACGAATTTTTTCCTCCGAAGTGTGCACGCTTCTCTTGCCCACTAGAGTGCAGGAAAGCAAAACTATATGTTGTTATAAGTGCGGGGTAACTTTTATTGACCCAACGCTGATATGGCGTGCTGAGATCGTGCTTGCAGCAAGCCCGATCCCAGCACGCCACATCAGTGCAGCAAACCCCAGACCGCCACACTGGGATAATAAAAATTATTCCATCGCTGATAATATATCAATTTCAACATATTTATATGTATATACAAATGTCCCTACACTGATAAAATGGTGTAGCCTTTAATACCAGGGATAAAATGGTAATCCACTATTTCTATTTCACTACCCCACAAATATCACCTTCCATTCATAAATTGGGTGTGTTGGATCCACAACAAATTTCAAAAAAAATCTCTTATTTACTTTTCAACCTTACACAATTACTTTATATTTTTTAATACAATATCTTTCATTTTCAATCACACACTATGCAAATCGAGTAAATAAAACTTACTCAAAATTTGTTGCGAATCAAACATACCGTTAACTATGTAAGCTAAAGTCACACCGGTACATGTCACATGCGGAATCTAAAAAACCAAAATCATCAACTGGAAAATCATGAAGTTATAAGTGCTTGTTGACCCCCTTTTTTTTTAAATGACAAAATGTATAATTAAAAACTAGTGATCTAAACTTAATTTGACTAAAAATGCTCTACATTTCCACAAGAAAAATGGAAATTAAAGAAGAAAATTGAATAAAATACTTACAAAGTTGGGCCAAGGATCTAGCTTTTGAAGGACGGCCTCTGCGGCGGCGACACCGTTGTGTTGGTGTTGAAGGGCTGTAAAGCTGTGGTGGTTCAACTCTTCTTCTAGAGGTACGCCTACTATTCATATCTGCAATTGGCTGCTCCCTTGAACCTGCTTCTGGTGGAGGAGGCGAAAGGGGCTCTGAGCCACCGTCGGCGGTGGCGCGTTTAAGTGAGAACCCAGGTGGCGGAACGGGCAAATTAGGCGTTGGTAAAGTTACTCTTTCGACCTTTACCATCTTAATTAGAAACCGTTGGAAACGAAAATGTAGTGTTGAAGGAGAATTGAGGTCACTGTGCTTGCAGGAGAGAGGAAAGAAAATGGACAGCCTATTAATTACTCTTTAATTAAACTGGTCACTGTATCGATGACTCTGGTCAATTTTTGTTATTGAGAAATGGGTAACTTTTAGAATTCAGACAAAGGGGCACTATGATATGTTTGGCATAGAAAGCATCTCCATTCCTGTGGGACAGTGGGACCGTAAAAAATGTAATTTCCATGGTAAAACTAGACGCAGTATGTTAAACACTGTTAATTTTATTTTTTTAATTAACTTTAATCAATAGGTAGATCTTCCCTTATTCACGCTTAGATAGAAGAATAAGCTCACAATGACCTATTTAAATAAGGAATAAAGTGAAGTCTCCACACACAAAAATATGTGGAGACATCTACACCCTAATAGAAAGTATTGATAAATGAACATAATATCTCCTGAAAGTGGGGGCACATACCCATATTAGGGTATAGATGGTATTAGCATTATTCTTAAACAAGATCAAAATTTGATCAAAGTATACTTGTATAGGATCAAACTTTGATCTTGTTCAAATAAACCCTTATAAGCACATGCTCCTATCTACCTGTGGATAGAGGAACATTACCATAATTTGCAATACAAATATAATTAGCATAATAATTTACACAAACCAAGAAGACAATTCATTAAACATTGTGATTCCTTGTACTCCACCGTTCCGCAAAGATAGTCCTTCCTTATTTTCAGAATGTTTAAAAAATATTGTAATGTTGTCACAAAAGTAACATTTAAAAATAATCTCCTTGATATAAGTCTTTTTGTATATTCCACTTTAAGTCTTTTTGTTGGCTGATATTAATGCATAGTACATATATGAGTATATAATAAAATTTTCACAACGAAAGTAAATTATATTTGAGAAGTATAAAGAAAGAATAGTGAGTTATCTTTGTTGAGCAGTATGTAAATGTTATGTGTAAATGATGGAAATCATCTGGTTTCAGTGTTGGAATTAACCTTGTTACGGTTTACACACGAGTGTCGAAACCAAAATAGGGCTAGTATAAATGAGTACAATTTTTTGACATTGAATTCGTAGATCATGTACACAAAAAATTAAATGCCGACATGTGGCACATTAAGATGGCCACACGTGGGCCGATGATTAACACATATTCCCTTACATGTCATTCATCGACCAACATGTTGGCATCTTAAAATGTCCATATGTGAATATTTGATCATTAGTGAGGTAGTGTAACACTAATTAATAAATGTAACGAGACATTAATAAGAATTCCTTTTTTTATTTTGAAAGTGAATAAGTAATTCTTAACGAATTGGAAATGCTTTCATCCATTATAAGATGTTGGGTTGGTGCGGGTGGGGCAGGTCAACTTTTGGCACCTGTTGATGTGAAGAAGTTTGTTTTAGGACATGTTGGTCCGGCAATGATCAAGCACCATCGGTGGTGCCATAAGGTACCATCGAATGTTTTCTGGTCACGTATGACTTCCCTTGGAAAAATCGAGACCAGATCACGTATGACTTCCCTTGGAAAAATCGAGACCAGTGTGAACAAAAGTTGTGAACAAAAAATTTCTCCTCGTATTAATAAGAAATAATACAATGAAATTTTGTTACAAACTAAATTTGGGAAATTAACAGTGGACTGGATCTCTTGACTGCGACGAATGCTGAATCCTCTGATTAACGATCTGCTGGTGAGTATTGGGGCCACGTGGCTTGATTCCAAACGTCAAAGATTTTATTTGACTTGATTTTAATCTTTGTGAAGATCGCGTATTCTACAAAGTCTTGAATTTGACTTTAAATTGGAGAAGATCGTGTTCTCCAAAACTTTGTTCTCGATCTTGGATTTGATTTGAAATTAGAGAAGACTGTGTTCTCTAATCTCTTGCTTTGATTTTGACTTTCGTTTTGAATTAGAGAAGACTGTGTTCTCTAATCCACTTTACTTTGATTTGATTTCGATTTGGAAAAGACTGTGTTTTCCAAATCGTTGATTTGAGTTTGAGGCTCAAGAAGATTTTGTTCTTCTTGATTGGTTTTGATTTGAGAGAGTTTGTTCTCTCGGATTTTTTAGAGAATTTCTAAGCTTTGCACTTAGGGTTCTCTTTCTTCCTTTTTCCTCCTCCTCTTTCAACTGAACCCAAGGGTTCTATTTATAGAGAAGTTTGGATAGGGTTATCATCAATAACCCATTTAATTTGAATTTGAATAATAAATCCTTAATTATCCAAATTAAATTAAATAGTTGAATTAAATATAATATTATTCTAATTATATTTAATAAAAGTAGGATGGGCTTTTGTTGGGCCTTTGCCAATTAAATTTAATTGGGCTTAGTGGACCTTTGTGATTTAGGATTTAATGGATCAATTAATTACAAACCCGATCCATTAATTTAAAAGGTCAGTTAATTGAAATCGACCCGGTCCAAACACTTTAAAAAATTTAGTGTCTACACATGCCCCCTCAAGATTTATTTATTTATTTTTGAGATAAATAAATAGATAAATCTTGAATAAAATTTTTTTTTTTAATCTCAAATTTCGCTCGAGATAAAAAGATTTTTTTTTTTCAAAATTTTGAATTTTGCTCCAAATCGAAAACATTTTCCATTCTATCTTGAGTTTTGCTTGAGCAATTTTTTTTTTTCCTTAAATCTTGAGTTTTGCTCAAGATAAAAGGATTTTTTTTAATCTTGAATTTTGCTCAAGATAAAATGATTTTTTTTTATCTTGAATTTTGCTCAAGATAAAATGATTTTTTTTTAATCTTGAATTTTGCTCAAGATAAAATGATTTTTTCTTCATCTTGAAGTTTGCTCAGGACATAAAGTGACTTCTGATTTTTTTTTTTTGAGTCAAGGTAAAAGGTTTTTTTTTCCGAAAACTTGATTGAATCTAACATCCGGACTTGGTCAATCTTGTAAAATCCAATCATAATTCGAGATCTTGCCAAAGTAATAAAACTCAACCTATGCTTGAATTTCACCACTTAAAATTCAATCATTTTTTTTTTAACTTGGAGTTTTTTGAAGTGTATCTCATGGCTAAAGGATAGTGACCAAATAGGTTTAAAAGAAATTCCGTTGACCAACACCCAAATTGAGTTTATCGGAAGTGAACTTGATATGGATTAATTGGAATTATTGTCTTTAGCCAAATCATATCATTTGAGAATTGGAATTTGTATACACGTGCATATCTCTACCTCCAACTCAATTTGTATGAGAATCCAACATCCTTTAGGATTGTCATTCACACGTGTAGGGCAGACATCAATACATCATGATCATTCCCTTGCATAATAGAAACGCCATGCACTGGTTTTCATGGGAGAATTAAACTCCTTTTTTCAATGGATTCATTTGAGGATAATGACGAATCTTCTTTTTGTTTGACCTAGCAGAACCTACTGTGAGGTTGAGGGTGGTGACATTATTTTGTATGCAATTCTCTATAAATGCACCTTCTTGATGCTTATGACACCAGCTAGGATTTAGGATAATGACAAAATCTCGCATGCCAAGAATCCATCTACAATTGAAACTCTAGAGATCATGAACCAAAGTCATCCACAGCTCAATATAAATTTCAAACTTAACCTTTGGACATTGAGTTTAAATGGACTTCAACATGGAATAAACCTCTATCTTCATCCACATCTTCGGCACTTTTCTTCTTGAAAGTCTTTCAGGATTCTTTTTGAACAATCAAGTGAACAGACTCATGTGTTTTGCTGTCAAACCAAGTTGGGAATACGACGAGTAGTTGTCCATTTGAACACCTACATCCTCGACGCCCGCTTTGAAGACTGCGTTCAGCGTCATCGACTTGTCGGATTTCCAACACGATGACCTGGTTGACACTTTGGATTGGAGATCATCAAAATCGCCTCTGTGCTTGCCTCACTGTCTGAGTTTGTTGAGAACTTGAGACGGCGTTTTGTTCTTGTTTCCATCAAGCCACTCTTCCAGACTTCCACTATCGAGCTTTAAGATCTGGTTGACTCGCAAGTGAAGCCATCGACTTTATTTTTTTATGAGTCAACTATTTTGTAAGGATAAGGCTCCAAAGCTTGATTTCAATTGGATTAACAGACCCCAGCATCATCGCTTGAATTCCGTGAACTTTGGAAAGAACCTTGGATTTGGATTGCCATATTAGAGTCAACGTGCTATCTGCTTGGATCAGCCGGGTTATTATCGAAGCAAATCGCCAAGGTCGAGGTATTCCTATGGTTGGATTTCAACATCGACGGCCCTGTTAATGCTTCAAGTCAGCCTTTATATAGCTCGGGTTTGTGATTCACCTCACACTCCAAACTTGTCGAGACCTCGAAGCCATAGGTATTTTGCTCTCTTTTCTTGCAACTGATTTTTTTCCTGCCCTTTTCGTAAGAGTTTAAAGAAACCCCATTCTCTATTGATTTATACTCTCTACTTATCTTTGTGGTATAGGTAAGATTCGAAGCAACACAAACGAGACGGAAGCTTGTTAGTTTGACACTTTTTTGAGGTTATCGGGTTCTCCGGTTTCTCGTGAAAACATTGTCGTCGGTAATATATATGCTCCACTTTTGTCTTGGTAATTGATATGTATCATGTATGTACTTCTTCCCTCTATTTTCGAAATTGACACACACATATATGGGTATATATATACATCCGCATGTTAGCATTGACGAGAATTCAACCTTGCCGACGTTGCTTGCTTCCTCTCCATGTTTGAATTTGATATATGCATATACACATATATAGGTATACATATATACACGCATATGTTCCTTGAGCAAGTTTCATTCTCGTTCTCTTGATGTATATGCATATATAGATGCATAATACGTACATGCTTACACGTCCTTCCCCCAATTTTCTGTGTGTATATTAAAGGAAAAGCCTCCATCTTTGACCATTTCCTCTAATCTCCCTTTTCTTCTTTTTCCCTTTTTTTTTGAACAAATGAGGAGCTTTCACCGGGACTCCTACTATTATCAGCATACCATGTTTTGTTTAATGGAGTATGCGACATCAAATATCATGAAAATGAAAGTAGAGTTTTAAAAAAAAGAAAGAAAGAAAAAAAAATGTGTACATGCGATAACTGCTTGACTTTCCAAACAAATTTGTTTTGCTTTTTTCAAGAGAGACTAAAACATAAGAGTTGTCAAACTTTTTTTTTAGGTTTTCTTCTTCTCTTTTTTTTTTCTGTGAAAGTATATATACACACGCATGCACATATACGGCATGAAAATAGGAATTTTAGAAACCATTCGAAAATGATGGTCTCGTGTCAATTGGGAATTATGCATGTCATGCTATCTCCTTTTTTTTTCTTGAAATCATAGGACCAATAGGAGCATACTATATTTTGAAAACAAAGTCTCACTATCACCTGCCAACTTTTGGCTTTCCAAGCTCTCTCTCTCTCTCTTTTTCCTAGCCTTCTTTTCGTTTGGTTTTTTTTTATCGTTGTTGTTTTTTTTTTTTTTTTAATTTTCAATTGTTGATTTGACGTGAGCTTCCGTTTTGTTTTTGGCTTGTAGGATTGGAAGCGGATAAGAGACCGAGAGATTTTTATTCCAACCTAACTGCCTAAAGATTTGAAAAGGTCGGGATGCTTTAACGTTTAAGATCCATCGCAAAATAAGGGCTAAATCCTTTTAAAGTCCAATACTTTTAGAGTAAGGGACTAAGGTTTAGTTCCTTTTCATCTTTTTTGTATGGAGAAACTTTAAAGTGATTCTTCCTGACAACCAAGGATTAGCTCTTCAAATGATCCGAAACATTTAGTGTTGAGGATTAAGGGCTAATTCTTTGACTCCCTTCTTTTTTTAAAAAAAATTCGAAACGTCTTTTTTTTTTTTTTTGACGATCATATACCAATCCTTTTATAGGTTCTAGGCATTTGGTGCCGAGTACCATGGTTTGTTTTTTTTTTTCCAAAAGGGAAGATTTTGAGATCCTTTATTTTCCCAAGGACTAGCCCTTTCAAAAGTCCGAGGCGATCAGTGTCGAGGACTAAGGACTCGGTTCCTTTATTTTAAAAGGAAAATTTTGAGATCTCTTTATTTCCCTAAGGACCAGCCCTTTTAAAGGTCCGAGGCGGTTAGTGTCGAGGATCAAGGACTTGGTTCTTTCATTTCATTCTTTTAAAAGGAAAATTTTGAAATTCTTTATTTTCCTAAGGACTAGTCCTTTCAAAGGTCCGAGGCGATCAGTGTCGAGGACTAAGGACTCGGTTCCTTTATTTTAAAAGGAAAATTTTGAGATCTCTTTATTTCCCTAAGGACCAGCCATTTCAAAGGTCCGAGGCGGTTAGTGTCGAGGACCAAGGACTTGGTTCTTTCATTTCGTTCGTTTAAAAGGAAAATTTTGAGATTCTTTATTTTCCTAAGGACCAGCCCTTTCAAAAGTTCAAGGCGAGTAGTGTCGAGAATTAAGGTCTGGCCCTTTTACTAGAAAGTATTCTCCCTTTTTTTCCTTTTCTTTATTTTATTTATTATATATATGTATTTTTTTTTTGCATTTGGCTAAGGATCATTTCTTTAAGGGCCCTGAGACGTTTAGTGTCGAGGGTTAAGATCTGATCCTTTTTGAAATTTTCATATTTTGATTTTCTCCATTTTTTTTATAGTATAAAATCAAAGCCGTTTGATACCTTGTATTTGGAATTTTGACAATTTTTTGTCTTCATAGTAAATTCTTTTAAAAAAAAATTTACCCGTTCCTTTTTTTTTCTTTTTAGGAATGGCTAAATCAGGCAAGATGTATTGTGAGCCACCGGAAATAAGGGAGACCAAATACCGCAATAAAGTCTGCCTCACTTTCATTGGTACTAATGTGAAATATTATGGGTCGCAAGTACGGGGTGAACTTAGATTCTACATCCAGAAGGCAGTGACCCACACTCTTCCTTCTGCCGTTTCTGAGCATTTGGAAGGGTTTGACATGCATTCTCTTAGAGAAATGCCTGAGAGCTCAACCAATGATGCCCCTGAGCATCCAAAGAAGCTGTGCCCAGTTTTATGCGTCCCTCCAACCCATAACCGCAACGTGGATTTCATCCCACACGCTAACATTGCCGAGAGAATAGCTAAAAGGGAAATACGATGGGGCGGCACATTAGCGAACCGTGGCGAAATTTCTTACCTTTCGAAATTTTGGGAATGGTCTTTATGGACTGAATGGCTCCTTTCCCAAAAGGGAAGGCGTGACCTATCACTCGCCGTTGGAGCCGCCGCCAAAGACTACCATCGTCCAAACTCGGCTTACAGAGCTCTCTGCGAGGCTTGGTGCCCGGAAACCAATACCTTCGTGATGACTAAAGGCGAGATTGGCATTTCCTTTGGGATATTGCGGAGATCACTGGTCTTTCGTCTTTGGGAGAGTACTATGAGGAGGTGATCCCCAGTCATGTGGAGTTGACTGATTTATTACCAAGGTCTCGTGAGTATCTCTTCATCGTTTTCTCGATGATTGCCGACGAGAAATCTTCTGACCGTGTTACTCACACTAACTGGGTTGAGTTTTGGTTTCGAGAGGATGGCTGCGCGCTGAATCCTAGGCAAGCACGATCATTTAAAGACGCTATAAGTCTAAACCCATATCGCAAGAAATATAAAGTGGCCACGAAGCCAATTTTGAGGCCTCTTATCTTAGACAGACCGAGGTTGATCTCTTCCCGAAATCGCGAGCATTGGGATGATATACCCTTTACCTTATCTCGAGAGGAGAGCGATGAGTTAGAGATAGCAGCATACATTTCCCTCTGGCTATGTCGCTTTATCTTTCCTTCAGGAGATGAGGCCATGAGGCCAAGTACTTTCAAAGTTGCCGCTATGATGGCTGCGGGCTCAACTTACAGTCTCGTCCCTCCTATTTTGGCTAACATTTACAGAGGCTTAACTGCAACTTGCCAAGCCAATTCGGACCTTGGACAACTTACTCATGGATTTCCGAGGCACTTTCTTTACCCCTGGGTCGCTACCTATTTTACTCATGGTGTTTATTCTCTCATTGAGAGGAATTATGATCGTCTGACCATCAAAAGGTATGGTGGACCTCTAAATGCCATCCAAACATGGGAGATGGGAGCAGTCGGCTGCCGAAATTTTATTCGCGGGCAGATGGACCCTGAAGACTTTTGTTGGGATCCAGTGCCGCGATCCCCTTTTCATAGGGAACGCAAAGATGATAACTCAAGGTCGAGGGACACATTAGAATTCATGATCAGTCTACGTCCCGGCTTTCTTTCTTATCGTCGTGGATCTTCCCCCTCCACTTTTTGAGGCCTACAACCCACACAGATTTGCTAGACAACAAGGCTTTAGGCAGAGGTTGCCGGGTTCCCCTGAAATGAGTCTTCGGACTACGAACACCAACCTTTGCCGATCTTGGTTATCTTTGACTCGAATAAATACTGGATCCATTTTTCATGTTCCAGAGCAGGATCATGGCATAAAATATCAAGTCGACAAAGAGTATCAAGAGTGGTGGGATAGCAAAGTGCTTCCCATTTTTATGGAAGCTCCTGTACACATGTTGTCTTCCAGTGAGAGTATAGACTTTTCCATCGTCAATCCCGCCCTTGAGCAGTCGAGTAAACATAGGCCTCGGAAATCGATCGACCCCAACCTTGCCTCCGAAGAAACTCCCACAAAGAGGAAATTAACCTCTTCGAGCACTGAAAGGGTAAAGAAGATCAAACTCAGGCTTCATTCCAAGGGCTCTGAAAGGAATCCACAACAGGCGGGTGAATTGCCAGCAGCTACGCCTGAGGCAAATGCCCCAACAAGTGGAGGGACCCACAGAGATCAGGTTTGTAGTATTCATTTTATTTTATTTTATTTTATTTTGCTTTTCGAAGGTTTTAACTTGGTTACACCTTCAGGTTACCCTTTCCGAGATGTGCAAGAAAAAGACGGCGACTGATTGTGGTGAACCTTCAATTGTGGAGAATCACAAAGGTACTGATCCTGAAAGCTTGAAGAAGGATTTAGGCCTTCATGATACATTTTCAGAAGACGAAGGTTCACCCGTACCACCTTTAGTGCGAACAAGAGGCATACTGACAGGTATACCATCCCATTTGGTGTGAGCAAATTTCGTTCTTTTGCTTTTTCGGTTTGTCTTGATCTCCTTAACTTAACACATTGTGTGCCCTTTTTTGATGTTACGAAAGCCTGGTGGACCTAAGTGTTTTTGATGATCCTGAAGGTCCTTTGGAGGATGCTAATGGTAACAGGGTAATTGATGCCTTAAAAGGTATCCAAGAACCTGACGAGCTGCCTGATGTTACTTGTGCGACTTCATGGCCAAGTACTATTGGTGGGGGGATTCTGAATGATCTCAATATCGAAGGAGACTCTGATGGTGAAGATGAGGTCGACTCTGGAGTTTTGACAACCCCTGTTCCTAAGGCGACCCTAGAAAAATCCATTGTTCCATGTGGAAAGAAAGTCGTTGTTTCCTCTAACAAGAATACTCGGAAGGCGAGCCCGACATATTCTTCTATTTCTGGAACTCTACCCCAGATAATTGGGGACTCTCTCCATGTGAAGTCTGCTCTCCAGAGAGCAGCTATTCTGTATGTTCAGGATCTGTTTAAGAATGCTTTGGAGTATGGCTTTTCCAATCTCCGAAAGTGGTGGAACGAGAACGTCTCCGCTTTCCGTGCAGTGATTGTTGGTTCCTTCCGAGCTGACCCCGAACCTTTCGTGACTAAGATGGAGTCGTTCATTGGAAAGGTTGATATTTACCTTTCTGAGCGGGAACAACAGAGGGATCGTCTAACAAAAGAAGAGAAGGAAGAACAAAAGAAGAGAATGAAGAACAGCTTATAGTTCTAAAGCATCAACTTCTTTCAAGTAAGGCTGCATCATCTTCTTTTGAGGAAAAGATCGCGGAGCTAAACAATGAGATAGATAGACTCCGGGACCAACTTCAGACTAGTCAGGAGGAAGTGGCTAAAGTTGAAGATTCAATAGCCACACTGGAACAACTGCCAACTCAGGATGCTAATACAGTGGAATCCATTGATCAGCAACGAGAGACCCTTGAGGGTGAACTTCGACAGTTGGTCAATGACGTTGCATTTTGATGTATCTGCGAACACCATTTCTATTTTGTTTATTTTCTATTTTTTTTTTCGTTTGTAATGACTTAAAGTCAAATTTTCATTCTTTCATGTGAATAAAAGACTTATATTTTCCTACTTTCAATGGTGTTTAACATTGTAATGCCAAACAAAATAGAAATGATTGGACAATCTCTTTTTTTTTTTAAATTTCATGACTAAACTTAGATTTATATTTTTCATCCAAGCTACCTACGTACCCTTAAAAGGGATCAAGCCGAACGTAGTTCATTACAAAGATTTTGTTTTTTTGAATTTGTTTTGAGTTTGTTGTGCCGTTCACAGTTTATCCTCTTGCGGGTCAGGAGTGGTACAAAGAATTTTATGGAGAACAGAAAAAGAAACTTGGATTCCTTAAGCATAGAACCACTTTAAAAATTTACCGTTGATTGGTCCAATCTCTAATCCATCTTTGTCCACGATTTTGTATGCTCCATTACTGAAAACTTGAGCCACAACATATGGACCATCCCACTTAGGTTAGAACTTGCCCCCAGGATTCTTTGAAATTATTATTGGGCGGCATACTGCATGTACTAGATCTCCTTCTTGGAAAGATCTCAGTCATACCCTTTTATTGAAAGATTTTGCCATTCGGGCTTGGTAGCACTCTAGCTGCATTTGCGCCTCCAATCTTTTTTCATCCAAAGCTTCCAATTCTTCCAATCTGAGACGGGTATTTTCTTCAGTGGTCAACCCCTCTTGAATAGCCATTCGAAGAGATGGAATTTGATATTCGAGTGGAAGTACTGCTTCAACACCATAGACCAAGGCATAATGTGTAGCTTGTGTTGGGGTTCGATAAGTAGTGCGATAAGCCCATAATGCTTCTCCAATCCTTTCTTGCCAGTCTCTTTTTGATTTGGACACAACCCTTTTTAGAATATTGCACAAAGTTTTGTTAAAAGCCTCTGCCAACCCATTGGCTGGTGCATGATACATGGAGGAGTTGTACTGCTCGAAGCCGAACTTAGCACACAAATTATTTATGTGGCTATTACAGAAGGACTTTCCATTATCGGTGATGATATGTCGAGGGACTCCATACCGATAGATGATTTGAACGCGGATGAAATCCGCCACATTTTCTTTTTTCACTTCTCTTAGCGGTACAGCTTCGGCCCACTTAGAGAAATAATCTGTTGCAGCGAGGATATATGAATGCCCAGCTGAAGATTTAGGGGGTTATAGGCCCTATGACGTCGAGGCCCCATGCATCAAATGGCCATGAGGCTATCGTTGGATGCAATGGCTCCGGTGGTTGATGGATGAAATTTGCATGGATTTGACAAGCTTCACATTTCCTTGCATAGCCCATAGAATCCTGCACCATGGTCGGCCAGCAATACCCCATTCTTTTGATTCGAAAATGGAGCTTTGGCCCAGACTGATGAGCTCCACATATCCCACAATGAGCTTCTTCCCAGACATGCATGGCTTCTTCATTATTTAAACATCGGAGGAAAACTCCATTAAAAGAACGCCTATAGAGCGTGTCTTTGTAGAACATGAAACGTGATGGTCTCCTTCGAATATCAGTCCTTCGCTTGGGGTCGTCAGGTAATTTCTGATGTTGAAGGTAGTCAATAATAGGTTGTCTCCAATCCCTTTTTTCTTTATGAGCAACTTCAACGATATTGTTTTCTTCGAAATCCTCGGGTTGTAGTGGTGGAATCACCCATCTTTGAACAACCGATATTGGATGGGTGAAGTCTTCACCTGACCTGACTAGCACAGCAGCCAGGTTTGCTAAAGCATCGGCTCTTCTGTTTTCACTTCTTGGGACAAACTTGATTTTGATGGAATCAAACCGTCTCAAGAGAGCCGATGTATATTTGTGGTAGGGCAGTAGCTCTACTTTTCGAACTTCATATTCTGACAAAAGTTGATTAATTATCAACATTGAGTCCCCGTAGACGTCAAGCTGTTTAATCCCCATGTCTAGTGCTGTCTCGAGGCCGATAATGAGTGCTTGATATTCTGCCATGTTATTTGAGCAACTTTCTGTCAAAGAGAATGAATATGGCATAACTTGATCGTGAGGAGTTACAAACACAACCCCTGCCCCCGCACCATACTTTCGAGCAGCACCATCAAAGAACAATCTCCATGAAGGCACATGATAAGTGCTAGAAAAGCACTTAAATAACTCTTCTATTTTACGTATTTGTGTGTTTTATTAATGTTATATGTTCCGTTTTATGTGTTTTTCCTTTATTGTGGTGTTTAGGGTCACAAAGAATCGAAAGGAGTCAAAAAGGATGAAAATCGAATGAAAATGGAAACTCGGGACCAAAAAGGCAAGCGAATCAAAGATGGAGGACCTCCGATGCAATTTTATGAAAAGTTGTTTTTACAATTTTTCTTGTGCTAAAGTCGAAGAATATCAAAAGAGAATTCCCAAACTTTTTCCGGATCTCAAATCGGACTTTCCTAGTGAAAGTTATGGCCATTTGAAGAAAAAGGACTAAAAGCGTCAAAGCCAAAACTGTTGGGGACCCAACTGCAACTTTTCAAAAGTCTGGGGACCAAAGTGAAACTTTTCAAAAAGTTGGATGACCAAAATGCAATTTCTCAAGGACCAAAATGAACAACATTCAAAAGTTGAGGGACTTGGTGTGCAATTTCTGGGTGACTCGGGTGACTCGAGTCACCGCCAAGACGTGATCAGTCGCCGCAAGTGACTCGAGTCACGCCCGAGCATCCTCGATCAGCGCAAACCGTCCGAAGTCATGCCCGCAACCGTCCCCTGGCCTCCCGTTCTGCGGCGGTGACTAAGCGAATCGCGGTGACTCGAGTCACGCCCGACACCGCAGATTTTGACCAATGGACTCCACCTACCATAAAACGTGTTTTTGGTATTTTCTTGACTTCTTAGAGATAAAACAATCTGAGCACACCACAATAGACTCATGAAGGAAGACTTTTATGATTTTTTAATATTTTTTGGTGTAATATTTTGCCTATAAATAGAGGCATTTCCAAGCTTGAATCACACAACTTGTAGAGAGAATTAGCTTGTGATTCTCTCCAACTTTCTCCTCAATAAATTTCTCTTCATCATTTGTTTTTAGTTGTAGCTTGAAAGCTCTTAGTTTTTCATATTCGGGCGGAAGAAACAACCTAAATATAGGTTCGAAAAATCAATCGACGATACTTCGGCCGTGAATATGATTAACGGAGCATTTCTTCACTAATTTCTCTTCTTCTTTTATTTTTCATGTTTGAGAAAGATAATTTCTCATATATTGCAGAGGTGATACACGGCGTTACGCCGTTATAAGTATTTAACCCGCATATATGAGTAGTTAGACTTCTCTATTTAATTCTTAGCATTATTTACGTGATTTCTATAGTTTGTATATATTACTTGAGATAGTGAAGTATAATCTATCATATAGCAGTGGTGATACCCGCTAATATGAGTAGTTAGACTTCTCTATCTAGTTCGAGGGGGAAGTTGTGTTCAATTATCATGTTGTTATCTTTTCTAACTCTTTGCTAACGTTTTATCTATTCCTCTACTTCAATTTGTTGATTTGTTATGCTTTTAAACCCGTTTTGAATTTATGTGATTATTGCATTCACTTTGGCCAATTGAATCAATTAATCTTTAAGTTCAAGTTATGTGCTAGGATTGGAACTTTTGATCCGTAATTGTCACTAGATTCCAATCCACAGTAGCAAACAAATGTCGTGCATATTTGTTAATAAATCAACTTAGATGTATTAATTCAAGTTTGTGAAATTGATCATCTAATTCAACTCATTCTTCTTGTTCATTTCACACTAGCATTGCATTAAATCCTAAGAACTTGTTTAGGATTATCCAATAGCTAGATGTTAAGTTAAAGAACTCACTTTAATTTAATACACTTAAGGAAGAATTCGTTAATCAGAGCTTCTTGGTTAATTGAGAGTTGATAAATTGAAGAAGGGATAGTACACGTTGCATGGGAAAGATAAACACAAGATGTTGACACAACCGAACCCGAGAACTAGATATATCTTCAATTGTTTCATTTTCATCTCTTTTATTTTGTCATTTTATTTTCGAATTGCATTCAACTTCACAAAACCCCCATTTTCTATATTAATTGATAAAAAGAACTAGATCAAACACCGTTCCTCTTGGGTTCGACCCTTACTTACCACTTCTACATTAATTTGTAATTTTGAAACCGAGTAAGGAAATAAAATAAATTTTGGCGTACTGCGACAACACGCCCAGCACAACTTTAGCGTAAAAGACTTCTTCGTCTGGCAGATCTTCTGGAAATTCCCAATCGGTAGGTATCGGATGATCTGCAAGAAAGTCCGCCAGAGCCTGTCCTTTGATTGCCTTTTGCGAGACAAACCTAATGTCGAATTCAGACAAAAGGAGTGCCCATTTTCCTATTCTTCCGGAGAGAATAGGTCTTGACATTATGTATTTAAGCGGGTCCACTTTTGAGACCAAATTGATTGTGTGTGATAGCATATAATGCCTCAATTTCTTAGCAGCAAAGATTAGTGCTAAACACATCTTTTCAATTGGGGAATAGTTTAATTCAGCACCTACAAGAGTTTGACTTAGATAGTAAAGTGCGTTTTCTTTTCCTTCGTCGTTTACTTGTGCAAGGAGCGCACCCAAAGAATTTTCCTGCGCTGACACATAAAGTGTCAATGGTTTTCTTGGAGTTGGGGCTGTTAACACTGGAGGATGAGACAAATATTGTTTTATACTCTGAAAAGCGTTTTTACATGCATCGTCCTATTGAAACGGCACATCCTTTTTCAATAACCTATTGAAAGGATGAAAACGTCCAGCAAGATTGGAGATAAATCTCCGAATGTATGCGAGCTTTCCCTGCAAACTTTTCAATTCGTGCAGGTCTTTTGGTTCTGGCATATCAATTATGGCTTGAATTTTGGATTGGTCAATCTCAATGCCTCGATGCCGAACACTAAAGCCGAGGAATTTTCCTGAAGTGACCCCGAATGCACATTTGAGTGGATTCATCTTCAGTTGGTAGCGCCGAAGTCTTTCAAAAACTTCTCGCAAATCCTGTAGGTGATTTGGTCTCTGTTGTGTTTTGACAACTAGATCGTCTACGTAGCATTCGACCTTCTTATGTATCATGTCGTCAAAAACCTTTTGCATCGCACGTTGATATGTTGCTCCTGCATTTTTTAGGCCAAATGACATCACTTTGTAACAAAACACGCCTTTTGGAGTTCGAAATGCAGTAAGCTCTTCATCTTTTGGGTTCATGCGAATTTGATTGTACCCGGAAAATCCATCCATGAAGGACAAGGCTTCGTAGCCAGTTGTTGGACCATTAACTCCGCGATTGGTAGTGGGAAGTCATCTTTGGGACAAGCCTTATTTAAATCCCTGAAATCGACACAGATTCGCAGTTGGCCATTTTTCTTCCTAACGGGGACTATATTAGCGATCCACGTAGGATACTTGACTTCCCGTATGAATTCCGCTTCAATTAACTTATTGATTTCAACCTCTATCTGAGGGACTAATTCAGGACGGAATTTTCTTTGAGGCTGTTTGATTGGGCGAACACCATACCTTACTGCAAGATGATGTACTGCGACTTTGGGATCCAACCCAGGCATTTCCTTGTATGACCACGCGAAGACATCTTTGTACTCTTGTAGCAATTTGAGGTATTCAGACTCCTCTTTTTGGCTAAGGAGAGCACTAACAAATATTGGTCTTGGATCTTCTTCGGTCCCCAAGTCCAATTATTTGAGTTCGTCCACAGTAGCCGGCCCCCCATCCACGAATGTTGGAGGGGCTGGCTCAGGTTCGTCGACAGTAGCAGAACTTTGAGAATCAGATTCTGGGTCTGATCCTTCTTCAAACGCAATATGATTCACTAGAGGCAACATCTTCATCATCTTTATCTTCTTGAGTTGAAGTATTCTTTCCATTTTTACGTCTTCGTCGTGATCGTTTAAGCTTCTGGCTTTGAGTGAGAGTTTTAACTCCTAGCCGAGAAAACACAGATTGTCTTTGGGAGGACCCTGCCCGAGTGGACACGCCTTGGTCTACCTGAGAAGGTAAAGCGGTGCCACCACCTAGCCTTTGAAAAACGGATGTTTTACTTTGAGGCTCGACTGGAGTGGAAGATTCAACCTTTAGTCTTTCAAATGCTGAGACCCTTGTATTTTCACTTTGGATTTGGTCAAATACTGAGGTCTTTGATTCTTCTTCTTTCTGGTCATCGACCTCAAATATCTGAATCATGATCGGATTCGAAGAGATTTTTTTGACTTTGATGACCCGTTTTGGCGGATTGGGGGCATATGCCAATCCATACTTCCCATCGGAGACGGGGCGTCCACTGGAGAGAATAGGGTCAAGATCTCCCATTTTGCGGGGTTCTCCCTTTCCATATCAAGCATTTTCCAAAAGCTTTTGGGCTTTCGCATTATAATGTCCTCTAAAGATTTGCTTCGATTTTTCGGTAGTCTTGGAGTTCGAAGCTTCTTGAGGTGTTGAGATGGAAAGCTTCGGCATACTCGAGATGAGTGTTGAAGGATCAGCTTCTGAACTTTTGAAATGTTCGTGTGGTACCAGAATTCTTGAAATATTTCGTATTGGAAAAATCAATTCGTCATTCGATCCATTTACATATACTTCTGGCGACTTAGCAAGAGGTTCCTTTTGAATTGATTTTCCCATTTGTACAATAGAACTATCATCCTTGATCTTGTTGTGCTTAATCTCGAACCCAGATGCAGATAATCCTGCTAGTCGAGAATCGACTCCTTCCATGTAAAACTTTGCATCTGCAAAGTAAGATTCTTCCTTACGGAATGAGTTCGTTTCCGCCACAACGCATTTGACTTCTCCATCCCGGCAATATTTGAAACATTGGTGCCAGGTGGAGGGAACTACCCCCGTTTCGTGCAACCAAACTCGTCCAAGTAGTAGTTCATACGATGTTTTCGCATCAATAACATGAAAGAGCGAAGATACGGCTCTCCCATGCGGATCTTTAAACGGATCATGCCAATGGCTTCTTGACCCTTTTGATTGAACCCTTGTATCATGATCTTACTTTTAGACAAGTCACGTAGGTTAATGCCAATCTTCTTCATTATGTGGATTGGCATAATATTTATGGCTGACCCACAATCAATCATTATACGATTGATCTTACAGTCACGGACATAACCACTGACATACAATGGCCTATTGTGTAGACGAGAACCAAGTTGTAAGTCATCGTCTGTAAAGGTAATGGTAGCCATGCAATCTTGGTGATTTGTAGACTTGTCGGACATGAAGATCTTGTCTTCATATTCTTCGGGGTCAATTAGTGCTCCAATCAAGGCCATACAGTCATCGAACGGAAGATGCAGGATTTCTGCTAGCCTTGTATTGGAGGGAATGCTGTTAAGGATTGAAACTGTTTTCTCTATCTTTGAGTCACCTTTTGGGGCGCTTGATGATCCACCGTTTCCCTTTACGTTGATCATATGTGTAGCAACACATTCATTTTCCAGAAAACCCCTGGGGAAAAATTCTCCTAGGGTAACTGGTTTTGGAGAGGGTCTTGCCGCAGCCTCTATTTTTCTTGAACTTCCAAGGATTTTTGCCTGGATCTTTGACTTTCTTTTTTGATTGCTTCTTGGTGGCTTTCTTTGTGTTGATAACTGATTTTGAACATCGTGATGTGGAGGTCGTTGAATTTTCCGACGTCTTCTTTGTACAAGGGTCCATGCCCCCTTATCATCGTTTGATATTGTCTTCTTGACAGGCTGAATTTCTCCACTCAATGCGTCCAGTGCTTGTGCTGCTAAAGGGGCAGGAGATGATATTTTACCTGTATTTCTTGACTTTCTATACTTCTTTGTATGCTTCTTTTTCTTGTTAGTGAAGGCTGACCACCCATCGTCGGCCTCGTCCTCAATTTCAAATTCAGACTCCCAAAGATCTACGTCATCGGTCATGACTTCATAAAAAGAGGGACGATTAGGAGCGCGGGGTCTATCCATCTCAGGGTAGATGTATTCAGTAGTGACTTCTCCATTTACCCAAAATTCCACTAGCCTCGCTCCTTCTGGAAGTTGAGGCCCAAACTCAATTGGGGTTGGTGTTGACTTCCTCACACCATAAGTCAAAGGGAGACTCGTTGTATTTTCAGCAATTGAAATTGGATCAAATGATCCAAATGTAACCATTGAACAATTTGCAGCTTGATTGTCGTCAGTCTCGAATGTGATTTTGTTTTCCTTACCTAGACGGACGATAATGTCTTTTAAAACAAAACATTTCTCCACCGGATGACTAATAATCCGATGGAATCTGCAGTATTTGGGATTATCAACCTGCCCAACCTCTTCTGGTCTCTTTGGTGTGGGCAACTCGATTATCTTTTGTTCAAGAAGTTGGTCGAGAATTCCGGACACTTCAGAGTCTGAGAAAGGATATTCTTTCTCTGCCAATTCCTTCAATGAAGGGAAGTTGCTCTTTTGGACTTTATTTTTATCCGCTTTGTATTCAGGCTTATATGCTGGCTTGGCATTGGCAGCTTTGCTTGATTTCTGGAATGTGATTTTCGCAGGAGCCGTAGAGATCGTCATGACATCTTTTGATTTGCCCGACTTAACGTCTTTCTTTATGTCTTTCTTTGGCTCCTTTTTATCGCGTGGATCGCTCGGTAAGTAACTTCCATGCCTTACAATCTGAACTTCCAGATCATGAGCACGTGTAGCCAACTCTTCAAATGAGGTGGGCATATTTGCTTGAAAATTATAGAGTAATCCCCAATGCATGCTCTGGACGCACATGTCGATTGAGGATGATTCGCTGATTTTCTCCTTGCAACTTAGGACAAGGTTCCTCCAGCGTTCGATATAGTCTACCACATGCTCCTCTTTGCCTTGCTTTGTTCTGGCAAGCTCTGGCAGGCTAACCGTTCGCCGAGTGCTATAAAAGCGAGTGAGAAACTCGTGTTCAAGTTGATCCCAACTGTCAATTGACCCAGCCGGGAGATCGGTGTACCATTCGAATGCTGCACCTTTAAGAGAGCGTACGAATTGCTTCACCATCATATCGTTGTAAGTACCTGCATTATTGCAGGTCTCAATGAAATAGGCAATATGTTGCTTTGGGTTGCCCTTTCCATCAAAGCACAAAAACTTGAGAGGTTGATAGCCGATGGGCATCCTCAGTTCGTCAATCCGTCGACTATAAGGTTTTGCATAGACGAGGGAGGATTGTGACGAACCACCATACTGAGTATGTATGATATCAGCAATCATATGTTGAAGCTGTTGGACTGATAAGGAACCAACAGAGACATGCGCGGCATCACGGAACATATTTTTTAGTACCGTTCGATCATGTATGTCGTGCTTTTGCTCATCCTCATGAGTTTTGGGACCCTTGCCCCTAGAAGAGTCTTCGCTTTTGTGGCTATCTTCCTTTTCTGACTCCTTCATTTCTAATTTGTTCATGAGAGCAGCTATTTGGGCGTCCTTTTTTTCCAGAGACTTTGACAATTTTTCGATTGCCAAAGCCATCTGTTGGATCCTTTCATCCGAGTTAGGACCCGCTTCAGTGACTAGCACATCTTCGAGCGACTCATCAGAAGATGTGTAATCTCCCCACTTTCGCGGAGAGATAGCTTTGATCGATCTGGCTTCAAACCCCTCACTTGAGGCAGAGCTTGATCGAGGATTCTCCTGAAAGAGATGATTTTCTTGAAGGAGCTTGGCTTTTCTTGGAGAACTAGCTTTGCTGAGGGTAAGGATTTTCTTCTTACCTCTCTTGGAGAATTTTCTCAATGGTGATACCAGTCGAGAACTCCCAACTTTGGTTTTTGCTCTGGTAGCATGGAGGAGTTCAGCAAGTGTCTCCTCAATATTGGAAACAGTGTCTTTCACTATTCCACTTGACATCTTAGTGATGTGTTTTGGTTTTGAGATTTCTTGAGTAGATCGAAAGATGAGAGGCAAGAGGGTCCCACTGGGCGTGCCAAAAATTTGTGAACAAAAAATTTCTCCTCGTATTAATAAGAAATAATACAATGAAATTTTGTTACAAACTGAATTTGGGAAATTAACAGTGGACTGGATCTCTTGACTGCGACGAATGCTGAATCCTCTGATTAACGATCTGCTGGTGAGTATTGGGGCCACGTGGCTTGATTCCAAACGTCAAAGATTTTATTTGACTTGATTTTAATCTTTGTAGAAGACTGTGTTCTACAAAGTCTTGAATTTGACTTTGAATTGGAGAAGACTGTGTTCTCCAAAACTTTGTTCTGATCTTGGATTTGATTTCGAAATTAGAGAAGACTGTGTTCTCTAATCTCTTACTTTGATTTTGACTTTCGTTTTGAATTAGAGAAGACTGTGTTCTCTAATCCACTTTACTTTGATTTGATTTCGATTTGGAAAAGACTGTGTTTTCCAAATCGTTGATTTGAGTTTGAGGTTCAAGAAGATTTTGTTCTTCTTGATTGGTTTTGATTTGAGAGAGTTTGTTCTCTCGGATTTTTTAGAGAATTTCTAAGCTTTGCACTTAGGGTTCTATTTCTTCCTTTTTCCTCCTCCTCTTTCAACTGAACCCAAGGGTTCTATTTATAGAGAAGTTTGGATAGGGTTATCATCAATAACCTATTTAATTTGAATTTGAATAATAAATCCTTAATTATCCAAATTAAATTAAATAGTTGAATTAAATATAATATTATTCTAATTATATTTAATAAAAATAGGATGGGCTTTTGTTGGGCCTTTGCCAATTAAATTTAATTGGGCTTAGTGGACCTTTGTGATTTAGGATTTAATGGGTCAATTAATTACAATCAACCCGATCCATTAATTTAAAAGGTCAGTTAATTGAAATCGACCTGGTCCAAACACTTTAAAAAATTTAGTGTCTACAACCAGATCCATAACCATTATGGTGTGGCGAAGCTCTAGTAGTTTGAAAAATTTTTCGGTGACACTGTTTTCTCAAATTCAAAGTGTTTGGGAAAAACCTTTGATTTTGAGCAAATTGCGCCGCAGAAAAATTTTTCAAACTGCTAGAGCTTCACTTCGCATTGCTGGTTTTGGATATAATCTCAATTTTCTTAACGAAGGTCATGCATAATCAAAAGCACATCCAGTGGTACCATAACTATGGCACCATCGATAGTACTTAATCATTATTATTGTTTGGTAAGTGTGAAATTGAAAAAGATTAAACCTAGATAAATTCGAATAGACTTAATAAACAATAAGAGTTCACCGTCGACGGTGAGTTAGAGCATGAAGAATTAGTTTTGTTGATTTTGACTGGACAACATATAACCAATCACCAATGTATGTAAAAAATGGTGTAAATTAAACGAAAAGAAACACAGTGAATTTGAAATCTATAGGAAGTTTCAAGCACCATCGATAACATCGTAGTTACATACTATTGATAGCATTTTCGAGTCTGATTTGTTATCAAAACTTTGACCGACAGCCACAGCCCGCTATCGTATCGCCGGAAAATTTACAAAATTGCTAAACCTCCCCATCGCCGTGTTGATTCCAGATCTCGAATTTCAAAACGGGGGTCGGATTGGTTTTGAAAATGCCATCGATGGCACCATAACTACGACGCCATCGCTGGTGCTTGAAACTTCTTGCTGAAATCTAACTCATGGAATAAACTATATATATGGATGCCAAATAAAACTTGGTAAACCCTGTAATGGAAATATCCATGGTCCACCTCCACGGTCCCTTGCCAAGGACCAAACAATCCACTAATAACTTAATTAAAAATACAAATGTCGCTTGTTTTCAAAATTTTGTAAAATATCAAATAACAATACAAAGAACCAACAGTGATGTAGAACCATTGGTGGTGTCATAGTTATGGCACCATCGGCCGTTTCCTTGTCACATATGATTTCTATTGGAGAAATCGAGATAAGATCTAGAACCAATACGGTAAGGCAAAGTTTCAGCAGTTTAGAAAAGTTTTTTGACGACACCGTTTGCTCAAAATCAAAGTTTTTGGTCAAAATCAAAATTTTTGGGCGAAAACTTTGACTTTGAGCAAATAGCATCACTGAAATTTTTTTCGAATTATTGGAATTTTGCCCCACTATGTTAGTTCTAGATCTGATTTCGATTTTTCCAATGGAAATCTTATGTGATCAGAAAACACCCAATACCACCGATGGTTTTGGATCATTAATAAGACAAAGAAACTTGAACAAGCACTCAATTTGTTGTTTATTGAACTTAAATTTATCACCACTTTGGCAGTTTATCATCGTACTTGGCCACAACCACTTACTTGAATTAAAGACCCCCTCCAGATCAAAATGCTCGATCAATTATAGGATTGTAAACTTGAGAGCGTCCGAAACAGTTAATTACTTGAAGAACGCATATTTATAGTTTTTAAAATCTTTTACAAAATTTTAACTTGAGCTGACATAGGAAACTCAAATTCATAAAAAAAGAAATATACAAGTGAACGAGTAATTTTCATATAAATTATCAAAGCTATAATTAATAATTTAATTGCCACAAATGAAAATAGAATATTCAACACATTGTATGAATTATAGGAGTATAACTTATAGATGATGTTGTATTTGAAAAATATATTCTCATGTTAGGACAATTCATGTTATCACTAAAATTGCGTAAAAAGAGAAAAAAAAAATAAATTGTATTCGAGGCATTACCTTTCAATTCCTTTTGAAAAAATACTATCTTTAATTCCTTTCACTATTTTTGGTTTGGTTGACATGTAAATTTATATATTCTTTCTTCCTTGTTAGCATTCAGTGGTTTATTCATGTATGTAATGATTAATGTGTATTTGAAAAATTGTCAAGTGGCCCAAAGAACGGAAAGAATCAGTTGCATTTTTTTTTTGTAGAAATATATATATATGGTACGTAGATTCTGTAGATTGTGTAGTTCAAAAGAATAGATTGGATAAGAATTTGGTCTAAACGACCATTTAGTTAAAACTTTGATCCAGTGTTTTTTTTCTCTTAATATTGTGTACTATATTTTCGGGAAAATAGTAGTTCGCGCAACTAAATTGATGTGCAATAAGATGTTAGTTAGTTCATACATTAGTGTTTAGTTCGCTTTTCATTATGTGCTCACAGATTTGGACAAAAAATTTCACAATTCATGGTTATAATAAATAAATGGAAATCTTTTGGTCTAATGGTGATAGATTTTCATGTAACGTACATTCAAACTCAAGAATTGCAGTGAAAATTCAAATCTGGACAAATTGAATTCAAAACTACGAAGTATATATATATATATATATATATATATATATATATATATATATATATATGCGCTATGAACACCCACTTATTGTTTATCATCATAACAATTTTATTTTTATTTTTATTTTTTGAAAGAACACACAACACGCAAAAGGTACATCATAATAACATTGCAAAAAAAAGCCATAGCACACATTTCACATTGGATGTTTGTTCGTAGAATTAAGAAACTTGGAACTTCTGTTACGTGACCTATTTGGCCATTTCTAAGTTAATATAAATAGAACACATATTGCAACACATCTAGTCTTATGAAATTAAATGAATAATAATGATTTAATATAGAAGCTGATCACATATAATGATGTGAAAGTGTGGTGGTTATTGATGTTGAACATAATGTGATGCAAGGGAAAAAATAAAAATAAAAAATCTTGCTGCATATTATAGGTATCATGTCAACTTATATGTCAATCGTTATCTAGGATAGCATTGCTATAAGATATTGATAATTATATTCTATTTAAGTAAATTCGAATTTTTACTCGATCGATCCTAATGCATTGCCCAGCCTAACTTTTGCAACAAACCAAGTGTATTGCTTCTTTAGTTTAAGATTTTATTGCATATAAATCATGGATATATGTCTAATAGAGATTATAGAAAGAGGAAAAAGCAAGAAATTAAAAATTGAATGTGTGGTTGAAAAGTGATAATTTTTTTTTGTTTTTAATTCTAAAAAATTATCCAATCAATGTAAAAAGTAATTGAAAATAATGATTGGAAAAAATGTTTTTTCGAATAAATTATATCAAACCAGCATTAAATAGATTTGTAAGGCATATCATTAAGTGGGACAATCAAGGAGACAACATATGAGCTAACTGGTCTAAATTGATGATAAACGAAGATACGCTAATTAAATAAATTATATTACTGGAGGCGGTCACACGTGATCCACTATTCCTAAGTAAATATTAGCATGGTAGTGTCGTTAAATATGAGATCTGTATAAAGTTTATTAATGTAGTTTGATGTGCTAGTCTAAGGCCACCTCCAATGCCGCATCCATCGGCAATTTTCATCCGAGGGGGAGAGAGAGAGATGCCATGTAGTGGGTCCGAATTTTTTGCATATGTGGCATTTATTTTTCTACTTTTTCATCACTTTTCTATCAATTATCCCATTTTTTCTCTATAAATTCTCGTATCATGCCTATTTCTAAATGTCACATCTAAAATTCTTCTACTATGCCTTATCGAAAGCGGGTTAAGTGACGTTGCCTGCGTCACCTTGTGCAATCTAGATCGAGACGACTGAGGTGGCTTAAGTAGGTGATGTAATAGAATAAATAATAAGTGATGTAATAATAATGATGTTACATAATAAATAGAAGCACTTAACTTTACTAGTATTATGATGCATGGGGAGATCTCAAGAACACTTATCTTTACTAATCTTATGATGCAAGTGTTTGGTAGAATGCAGGGGGAGGAACCGTTCATGGGAAACAGGCGAAGAAGGTCCACATATTATATAATCTGGTAATTTCATGTTGTGATGTTGAAAGTGCTGCTCACTTAAATTCCATAGAATATCAAATTTCGTCTACACTACGGGAATTTTAATTCTATGGAAAATTAAAAAATACATGTTTAACTCGTAGACAATTCGCATGAAAAATAACATTATATTAAGTTATTAACCATGAAAAAATAACTTTAATCACACACACTACATAAATAAAGTTAAGCTCATTCTAACTTTTTATCTAGAAGTCAATTACTTGTTATTGTTTCGTTAAAATTACACTTACGGTGTGTTTGATTGGCAAAATTTTTCTAAGAAAATATCAAATCAAAGAAAAAATTTTCCGACTTTGTTGTTTGATAGAAGAACTTTTCATGAAAAACATTTTCCATATACAACCGTTTCATGCACAATTGAGCTTTTTTTTTTATTTTTATTTTTAAAGGAAAATCCAATCCAAGTGGGAGGTAGGAAAATTAGAAAATATTTTCTAGGAATGTAATCAAACACACCCTCAGAATTTCAATCCCATCCGGAAACTTCTACCGTTCGATTGCTTTAAGACGAAACAGAGGGTGTTCTTAAAAAGCTTACTTCGACCTTACTTACACTAGGTAAACTCAAATATAGCGTACGGAAATGACCAATATGTCAACATATTTACACGATCTTCCTCGGGTGAGGTTTGAAATACATCTCCACATCTACATTTACATTTACAAAAAATGATCTCCTCCCCATATGGGGAGATATTATTCTCTCCACATAGGGATGTGGCAATTTTTTTATTGGTTTTGAAATGATACGACGGCCCCACATGTAAAATCTGATTGGTCTATATAAGCGACGAGCAGATATTATTCTCCCCATATGGGTGGGGAGGGGATCAAGACTCTTACATTCACTTCTATGCTAAGGCATGAGTTTAGCCAACCAATCTGATTTTCTCACCTCACCCCAGTGTACAGAACAACCAAAACAAATGAGTAAAGAAAGCCTACATATGACATCATTGAGACAGAGACAAAATATATTTTAAATAGAAATAATAGTTTAGTTTAACGTAGAATTGATTTGGTACAGCTAGGGAAAATGAAGAGCCAGGGAAAGGATAAGCAGCTGAAGATAATCGAAGTGATCCCGTACAGTTTAGTTTAATGTAGAATGCAATTCCATCTCCTCGCAAAACGTCCACGTTGTCCACTAAAACAAGGAATTTGAATTCCTATGAGGAAATCAAACTACCATTTAATGACTGCGGAACTGCAACACCTGTCTGAGTGAGAATCGTAGAACAAAACTTGGGACTGAAAGACAAAATCTGTTTGCCACAAACGACACCATAACTTTAGTCACGTTGGAACTGCAATACCTGAATGAGAATCAACCGCAGCCTCCTCCAGTTCTTGCTTGCTTAGCAACCTACTGGTTGGTTTGAATTTTTTGTCCACAGGATCTTTAAGCGCTTCTACCTCCATTGGTTTCACTGAAAAATGGCTGCTGAGTGCATCAATTGTCCGGTCGATAAAAGTTGGCCTTAGAATATAATCCTTCATGCGGCATATGAACTCCAAGTGTCCCCTTGCCTGAGACAACAGGAACATGGCAACCTTCAAAAACTAGCCACAGTGCGCTGACCACCTTACATAAACGAAATCATTTTACCATCTACAGCGGCTTTAAAATCAACATGAGACCCACGACCATATGTTTGACTCTTAAAGAGCCAAACATGCTTACAGGTAGGGGTAAATCAAAAGTGGAGAATAAAATAAATAAATAATTGAAACGACGCGTGTAGTGAAATGTGCAGCTTACTCTAAGAAACCAAAGTAGCCAAACATAAGCTAATTGTTAATAATCTTTTATGAAATCAAGAATAGAAATCAAACCCCATACAACAACATGATATAATGTGTAAATCATGGGAAATGTGTTTGGAGTGGGCATTTAAATTAAATTGGACCCTTCGGGGAACTTAATACAACAAGCAAAACACAGCAACCCAAAGAGGCCTTTTTTCATGCTGCTGCTGCTGCTTCTTCTTCTTCTTCTTCCTTTTTTTTTTTTTTTTTTTTTTGGAAACCAAGAGCTAAAGGTCGGTTATACGATTTTTTTTATAAACTACTGACAGTTATAAATGCAACATTTAATTTTTTTTTTTTTTTAAAGAAGCAACTAAGGGACAAACCAGAAATATCCATGGGAATTACACACACACACACACACACCTGTCGATATTCAGGTGCACGTTTTGGATGTTTGAGATAACCCATGTTACTGATCTCATAGTCCCATAAAAAAGATGTATGGTGGATCCACCTATTTTTAGTAATGGATTGAGCATTCCCGCCAAATTTGTAGTTGCCGAGGACATAATCTGAGAAGTGAGAAAGATGTAAGGCAATAAACTGTTAAGCACCGAAGAACTATAAAATAAATTGAGAAGGAAACTGTTGTGAATATTTTGAAACATAATTAGGTAATAGCGAAGCATGTATGATGATATTAAAAATTCAAAAATATTCTTGAACAAATTAGAGTTCTTCCACTGGCTATTAACTTATGTAGCATGACAAATCACTTTTTCAAATCTAATAATAAGTTTTGCAAGATATCCCTGGTGAGAAAAACCATTATTGACAAAAAATGGAGAAAGTAAAGATCATTTCATTATAAGATTTGGGGGTTTGTAAATTAAAGTGCCGTAAATATTTGCTAGATGCCATCCATACTTTGTATCAATAATAAATAAGTAAAATTTTCTTTTAATAGGAAAAAAATAAAAAAAGAAAACTACCTTCTTGGAACAATATTTCAAGAAATATAACTCCAAGACAGAGTCAGAAGTATCTATTGCTACAAATATGTTCGTGAAGCAGAAAATCCATTAAAAGGTCAAGGGTTGCTACACACACCATTCTCACGAAGGCCAAAATCTCCAATTCCTTGAAATACTTTTCTATAGACTAGGCTGCTCCATGACATAATGGGTCGAGGATATGCTTGTAAACCTGGAACTGCATCCTTGTTGCATATAAATGTGACAAATATCGTCCCAGGGTCAACAATAACGGTACCGCCTCCAGTAAATCTTCGGATAACCGGAATCTCATCGCGTAATACGGAATCAATTTCAACTAGTTCCATTGGTTTCCTATTGTAATACATTTAACACATATAAACTTCTTTCGGTTACTATATATTGATGGATCCATGATTTCCAAGAGATGGCATACTTGCGTAATCAGATCCCCTAGGCTCTACTAGGCCCAAGTGCTGAATCGATTATCTCAAAGCCCAAATGCTAAGTACTCAATAATAATAATAATAAAAGAAACATCCTGATACCAAGCTGTAAAGGTAGGTATGTGAAGCTCCACAATTGTTGAACTCCCCATCCAAATCTTTCAAAGCTATTGATGTAGATCTTAGGATCCGACTGTTGGATATATACAATCCTAACAACTGGAAAATCCTACCCATCCTCAAGTTTTTTATGAATATAGAACTTTTCAACTTCATTTTTAATAATTGGAATGATTTTCATTCTCAACTACAACCCAAAATGATAAAAATAATGATTAACAAACCACCACAATTTTTCCATATGTGACAACTCTATGGAAAAATATTAATTTCAGTGTCCATAAGTCTGAAACACAAATATTTGTTTCAGTTAAGAGCTTGTTTTCCACACCTTTCCAAATACTGATTCTTCTCAAACATCATTTTCATCTACTCATTTAATCGATATGACAACTTTTTCATATTTTTCAAAACTTCTTCTTTTTCAATCACACATTCAAAAAATCATTTTCTCCAAGGCCTCTGCCAAGCATACACTAAAATTTGGTCTAAAACTATACATATATAAAAGTACGTATACCTTGATTTTTGGATTTGGTTCAACATTCATATGAAGGTTTTTTTTTTTTTTTTTTATTTTATTTGGCCTTCTTTGCATTTTAGAATTCATATGAGACCCTAGTTACTCCTTCTGTCCCAATTATTTGATCCACTTTGCTTTTTTCACAAGGATTAAGAATGGTATTGAGAAAGACAATTATGCATACAAACTTCCTAGAATACCCTTATTTAATTAATTGTGTGTACTAATACTAGTATCGAAAAAAATATATATTTTACATTATCAAGATTACAGAGGAGTATAATTGTACATGAATGTAAAGGTGGACCAAATAAATGGAACAAAGGGAGTATAGTTCAATGTTAATTAGTTATTAAGGCTTTGTTTGATAGAGGTTATATAAATAGTTTTAAATTCGTAGTTGAAAGTGAAAGAAAGGGATATTTAAAGAATGTCAAATTCATTTGATAAGTGGTTGAAAATGAAAGTTGAAAAAATGGTTTTAGCTTTAAGTTGTAGCAAACATAACATAAGAAAACTTTATATTAAATACTTCAATATCCTAAACAACCTTGTCACACTTGTTGAGCCATGAAGGAGCAAAGAGAATAAATTAACATCTGCCAACGTGTTGAGGATAGTCATTAGTGGAAAACATTGCATTTGAAACAATACTTAGAGAATAATTATACAAATGGTTTCCACCTTTGAAATATTTATCCTATTCATAAGGTGAAGGATTTAGTAACAGCATTCACCATAAACAAACGGACCTTGAAGTGTAAAAACTTTTATATTAGCTACCAATTAAACTGATTTTTTATCCCTATTTTTGCTAGTTCCTACTTCAAGTGAAATCGGTAGCTAGTTTTAGCGCTCATATGGCCAAAGCAGCAAGAGGATAGCATGGGGTAGAATCATTTAAATATAACTTACCCTGAGATGCCCATAACAATGGTAGGGTCATCCGTACCATCATTGATGATACACCAGTTATCAGATGAGGTCCGAAGCAGTCTCTCCTCTAGATGTAATTGCTGTAGAATGGGCATTCTTTTCAATCTTACAAGATTCATCAGCGGTAGCCCTATGTTTCTTGCTCCAGGTGTAGGCATTGATAGAAACGAACCAAATCCCCTACTCCTTTGCCTGAACACAAGTAAATAGCATCTAACTAACTTGTCTTCAATATTTCTTCAACATGTACAAACTAGTAAAAAAAGGATAAATGCCACTTCCAAAATTTTATTACAATCAAGTCCTCCTTCTGTCATACGCATGCAACAGCAGAATACAAGTAATAACAATTTATTTCCATGAGCTTCTTACTTTCTCATTTTCATTTTGGATAATTAGCGCTAAAGGTCCCTACAGATAGGCGGCGTTCTGCAATTCGTCCCTACCTTTTTTCTTGACGAAGACACCCCTATGTTCAATATTTTGTGCTTAAATCATCCTTTCCGTCTGTTTCCGTCCCTAAATCCGTTAAATGCATGTGTGGTACTAATATATACATTTTAATGGAGAGTAAAATATGCAATTCATCTATCATATTTTTCTAATAAAAAATACCCTTCGTCAACATTAGAAATCTGAATGTAGTTGTTCTTTCCAGATTAAAGTTCCCCTTAAAGGTTGAAACTAGGATTCTAAACCAGATCCTGCGTAGGATAATACAAGTCATTCAATATGCCTTCTATATCATCCAAGATTTCTGCATACCACTACACTTCTTCCTTCGCTCTGTCCATTCCATGACAGAAATTGCTTTGACATGATGAAACCCGGTTGGAAGTGGAAACACGGAAGCTTCAAAGTAGCTATCTTAGTGTTAAATCATGAGACATTTTTTGTGGAGGAATCAGAATCCCTTTTCCTGTATCGCCCACTCTCCACTGATGAATCTTAAAAAGATCACAATTTTTTTCAAAATCAAGAAAATCCTATAAATTTAGTAATTATCTACTAATAAAAAATAAAATCCACTTCAGTCAATAGAAATCAAGTAAAATCATCATTAAGATCTGAAACCACAAAATACAAAAATGGTATAGATAAATAAACATGGAAAACCCGAAAACATTGACATAAAGATCTCAGATTAGTCGAAATTTGTCTTTCTCATTAAATTTATTGATATTCCGCCAAGTAAAAGGTAGCAGGTAAAAGAAGCAGAGACAATTAGTACAAAAGCAACCTTAAAAGCAGGAAGATGGAAACTCCAATGAGGAAAACATTGGAAAAACCTTAATTCTGAATCAGAAGGAGCTTTAGGACGTGGGTTCCTGCTACCTTCAATATTTTCGAACAATCAGTGGAACCAGATTTACTCAGTTCTTCACGGTGGCTTGATTGAGAATATCAACTCTCAAGGTAGAAGAAGGGTATGGTCAACTGAGAAAAATACAAGGGATGAAATACCTGTTTTATCCATTAGTCAAATGTACATATGACCACCACGTAGGCATTTGACGGATCTAACTCCTGAGTGACGGAAATAGGCGGAAAAGATGTGTTTGGCACGAAATATTGAAGGTGAATATGTTGTTGCCAACAAATAAAAGGTGGGGACAAATTGCAATATACAAGTTCAAGAAGGATCTTTTGCACCAATTATCCTTTCCTTTTTTAAAATTGAAAATATTATTTACTTTGGTAAATTTTCCATTCATTGAGACACTAGAGTGACCAAAATCAAGTTGTAAAATAGCCGTATAACTATAATACAACAAAAAAGTGGGAGTAACAAGTAATAACCAATTCCATCGACATGCTTGAGATAAGCCAATAGTATGACAGTTCATGGACTCTGTAAAAATGAAATCCTAATATGTCATAATTTTTTCCTGCTAGCATGAAAATTAACTTCCAGATTGTAGTTTGATTGAATCAGAAATCCAATAATTAACAATAACTCAGAACGAAATAAGTATCATATTGCATGCTACTTCATTAAAAAGCAAACATTCTGAAATATGAAAACTTAGCAAGTAAAAAAGATACATTACTATTTAACAGCAAAACATTAGATAAAGTGGATGATGGCACATGCTCTACTACTCTTCCACAACATGTGACAACCAATCTAGAAAGAACAGAAATATGGAGACAGAAACTAATCAAATTAAGTTTAAAAAACAGACCATACAAAGGTTTATAGAATCATTCTACAGATTTAATAACGTGAATGAAGTTGTTATATGAATGTGATAAACATCAATTACACAGAAAGCTAAAGCTAAGCTCCAAATAGGACGATGCCCTGCTTTAAACTATGACAAGAGTTGGAAAGAACTGCAGGAAGAGGGTCAAATCATGGAATAACAATTAAATGGCCTGTCAATAAGAGCCGGGACCACACCAAAATAAATAAATAAAATAAGAAATGAAAAATTACTTAGCTCCAACTTTTCACTACTGTCTTTCCGTGAGGGCGTTGTTCCGCAAATGCAATATCAAAAGAACGACAAATGATTTCCTTGACATTTTCTTCTGTCTCTCATCCCAATACTTTCAGACAGAGTTAATGAAGTCTAGTACTGGAAACACAGGCATTACCCAGAGCTTACACCAAATCTCTATAGTCCATAATGTTCATTTAATTCCTCTGCATTTCCACTAATGAATTTTTCTTTCCACGCCCTTTCTCATTCAATTCAGATTAAAAACACTATCAAGAACATAAATAACACAAAACTCAAAACCTGTACAAATTACAATCAGCATAATTAGTATGGCGTAGCCAGGAATTTCAATCAATGTGGTCCAAATTCTTGGAAACAAAAAATGAAATGTACTTTAATAATAAAAACAAATACAAATATCATACCATACAATAGCTCTTTAAAATTGTGGTCTGAATTGGAATCCTAAATCCAGGATCAAAGGGAAGTTGTGTAACATCCAATTGCTCAACCATACTTGAGCTCATCCCAACAATATTTGAGCTTTCCTCAACTCTATTCGTACTCTCTGAAACTGTGTTTGTGCCCAATTCAACTCTATTTGATCTTTTTGAAACTCTATTTGTGCTCTCCCCGACAGCAGTTTCTTCTACTTCTTTTTTTTTTTAAATATCTTTCCATAATAAAAAAATCTCCAACAATAATAATATATCAAATTGCATATCTAATTTCAAACCATTAACCACCTTTTTTTTCCAATAAGCAGACCACAATTCCACATAAAACCAAACGAAACTACAGTCAGCAGAAACACGAGAATATTCAAATTGAGATATCATTGACCACAAAATTGAAAACCATTAACCAGCTAATTAGTTAATTAAACCCTTTTCTTCAACCCTTTTTTACAAACCATTGATAAACCATTAAATATATAAAACATAAAAAAATAGGGCTTCCAATAATTATTAATTCAATTGACCATGCACCCTAAATCCTAATTACTAAATTACAGATTCAAAAAAATTAGGGCTTTTCCTATCTAGTGAAAATGCGTGGAAAAAGGAATAGTCAAATAGAGTTTAGAGGCCTCAACTCACTTGAAATTTCAAATTGAAAAGGCTGCAACAGTTAAATTGGAAAAGAGAGACGAGAGTAGCGACTAGCGGGCTGCGCTGCAACCGCGGGTGGAGGAGGAGGAGGCAAGCCGCGAGGAGCACAGTGCGTCTGGTCGGAGCCCGAGGACCGCAACAATCTCAGATGATGAGATGAAGAGCAGATTCGAGAGAGACAGAGGGGTGACTGCGGAGATCGTAAAGTGTAACACCCGATTCACTGATTCAGGACTTCCTTTTTGGGCCAAAAAACTCCTTTTTCTTTTTATTGGACCAAATGTTTGGGCTTTTCAATGCGGTCCAAAAAATCCTTTTAATGGACCTGTCCAAAGTTCAGCGCGATCCATTGCGCACTGGGCTAATACTGGAAACACAAAAAGAAGGTGCATTTAGGCCCACCCGGAATTGGGGAAGACAATGAGAAGACAAGAAACTCGATCTTGATGTAACTGGGGATGAACTCAATGCGTCAGAAGTGAAGAGACGCATCTCATTGTTCTCAATGGGCCTTAAACAGTGAATAGGCCTCTACTTGGGCCATGTTATTTATGATCTTGCAAATAATTTGTTGGAAAATTAGGCGACCCCCTCCATGTACCTTGTTTTTGCGTCGAGCAGCAAGGCTTTGCTCACGTACTATACCGGCACTGTTAGATACCAAGAATTGTAGAAATAAAGGGATCGGCAATTGATTGTATTGAGATAGACAAGTCACTACTGATGTAATGAGAGCAATGACAGAGTGTAAGTATGTAAGAATTCGACATCTTTCTTTACCTTTGAATCACCGACTTATCGGGGAGAAGAGTTGATCACAAAAGGCAAGGCGAAGCAATTAATGCCTAGCTGTGGTGATTGCCTTCTTAATTATGGCGATCACCTTAATATCATGCAACCATTGATTTCCTCGATAAATGGTTCTCTCTAATTTCAACGTCCATAAACTGGGTTTCTACACATTTTGTGAGGTCGAGGGTGTTCTCAAATCAATGACCGTGCCTTGCAGGCGTATGAGCTATTAGCGACCCTTTCAATCCTGCAAACGAATTAGTTTCCCTAGCAAATCATGCAATGCCATGCGCATGGTAAGGTTGTCACGTGGCAGTATGGGAAGAACATAAATAGCAATTGTTGTTATTGTGTTGTAATGACGTTATAAAGAAAGACGATTATTTTATTTGATTCTGGTAGATGTACGTATTGATGACAATTATCAAAAATTGAAGCAAGCTTCAAGGATAAAATGCAAAGATATATAAATGGTGGTTAAAAAGGGAGAACGGTTAATGGAGTAGGAAAACTATGAGCAGGCCGGGGAGAATATATTGACACACAAGATTGGAAAACATGTTTCAAAATCCAATATATAGTACGTAACTATATATAATAGGCTGCAATACAATACAATCGAGTAATACAATATATCTACACAGGACAAGATGACATCAAGCAGAAAAACAACTAAAAACCACATCGCTTTCCTCAAAAACCGACGACTTTGTTGGCCTAATCATATATTTCTCTTGATTCTTTGGCTTCACCATTTTCTCCTTCTCAGACCTCCTCTCTCCATCTGGCCTTTTGCTACTATTTCCAGCTTTCTTTTTCTCAATTCTTCTCTGCATAATATACTCTTCAGAGATATACACGTCCATGGACCATGCACGTACGTACGTATTTTTATACTAATTAGTAAGCTCGATCAATATATGACATACCCACAAGACAAAAATTGCACAAAAGCGAGTGCAATTTATAGGGGAACGTAACTACATGGGGCGGTCTGTGGGCGTTAAGGACCATGTTTTTAATTAAACAAGCAAACATTGCACCGTTTCTTGGTTGATACCAAGGAGCTTGCACTTGTTTTGCACTTGACACATGGATGTCATGGTACACCTTTCTTTTTCAATTAATACAAATTTACTTATGATTTATGTCTCTTATATATGTATAGTACTACGTACGCCAACTTCAATGGGTCGTACAATATAAGACGACCGAAAGAAATAAAAATAAAAATAGATGCAAGCGTTGTCAATCCAAATATTAATATTAAGAACTAGTTTCTGAAATTGCAGCCGAAAGTTGATGCTAAAACATGGTGAAGGGTAACTCTATAAATCATGGGATCAGAATATACTCACATCCAGTCACGTGTTGCTATGGAAATTATGTATTGTCACTGAGAGAAAGTGAAACAATGTCAAACTACTTTCTCCTTTTGAATTTTTAATAATGTTCCTATTTCAAATTGTTGGCACATACCGTTCGCTTTGGGAAACTAGTGTCTCGAAGTTTGCATTGGACGTTGTATGTAAAAGTGGGAGACATGATTTATCACAAAATAAATAGGTATTTTCCTCAAATTTATGAAAAAGTATACAAATTAGAGACATAGAAAGAAATTGATTGGATAAGTACTTGTTTGCTAACCATGTGGACGTAAACATATTGCATGTGGTGATAACGAATGTGATTATGCGGTTATAATAAAAAAATGTGTATGATATTTTCTGTTAATTTTTCATACAATTTTTTGCTTTCGCTTTATGCTTGTTAATATACATTTGTTGTTTCCATTGGAACACCTCGGTACAGAATCACATAAAATTAGTCATGAGAAAATACATCATTATTACATGTAAAATTATCATTCAATATGTTTTGGCAAAAAAAGTCGTCTGTTTGATAGTGTTGGAAATCTCATCTTGGTCTATAATTTCTTTATTCTCTATGCACAAAAACAATGCAAAAAAATAAAAAAATAAAAAATAACACATCACAAATGTAACAAACAGTGAGAATTACATCAAAGACTATGGCAAAGAATATGATATAACTAAATATGAGAAATAACATACATATTTTAATTGTCATCTCAAATTGAAATGTGTATGCAAGATTTTTGTGTTGAAAGAAAATATTGAATTACTTATTTAATAACTATGAGTTACTTATTTGAAAGGCCAGCAAAATGAAGAGGAATACATTAATTTAAAAAAATAAAAATTTAAGAAAAAGGGGGATGACTTTAATAAATTATATATGGGAATTCTTGGAAATCAAAAGATTTTGTAAGATTCACACTTTTTGATATAATAAAGATTAAGTGACGGGGACATTATAAGATTTGAAGTGTTCCACATTTCTTTGATCAATTCAATTGTTGTTAGATTGAGAGTACTTTTGTTATCTATATTTGTCAAGTAATTAGTTTTGTCCGAGTAATATTTTTACATGTCTTTTCAAAAAAAGTAATATTTTTACATGTATATTTGAAAGCTAGCTACATTTTAAATGACACGACTATATTGAGACAACACATCTTTATTGGATAATGAAGAGATATATTAACTGATAAGTATATTGCCTATAAAAATTTTCAAGTTACAATATCACCTAAAAGTATCAATTTAAAATGTCTATCTACAATTACTTATTTCGTTTTGTTTACTGAGTACTAAGTAGTCTTGCTAATCCGTCGAGGTTACGGTTGGGTGCTTGTCCAAATACCCTAGTGAACAAACTTGCCCTTCCTTATATATAAAGGATAAGAGAAAATTAGGAATAATATAAGTTTATTTTTTTGAATTTCATAAATTAGGTCAAATCAAACAATTCACTTAAATCAGGAACACTTCATCTTCATTTATATTTTAATTAGCATACAAAATAAACAAACCCAAGAATCAAATGGACAACCTTCCCTTCTCCTTTCAAACAAGCAGCACATCAACCAATTAAGACAGACCGGTAACTTGGTAAAAATGCCACACAACGTGATAGATAACACGAAATCAGAACTGACCATAGAAATGTTCAAAACCTTTCCAAAAGTAATATTAATTCCTGATATTAAAAGTGGAAATGTTACAACAACATTAATTAGCAGAAGTAATATTTTTTTCCTTAGCCATTTCCATCATCTAATGCGGCTACCATTGCCTCAAGTGAATAGAATGCATTGGATCGTGGTGCTACCTTGTCCATTTCGATATTCATATGTTTCAGATGTACAACAAGAAACATTCATGTCTCAATATATATAACATCACTTTGGATGGGTCAAATGGCCTTGCTTCACTTTGGGTCAGTGTAAATTAAGCAAGTGTTTGCATACTTATTTTAGTTCATACTTTCAAATACTTTTTAAAATTCAAATTTGGTCAATAAATCACATCCACGTATCTCGCAAGGTCCACCTGTATTATAAAAGTTCCACCATTCAACTCCATCTATTCTTTCTCTTCCTACTCATAAAAATTTTTAAAATAAGTATGCAAAATGACTTAAAAATAGGACTAGTAATTAGAAATATAACGGATTACGTATAATCGATATTCGTAGTGAATTACAACAAACCTATAATAAATTACAAGGTATCTATAATGCATTACAAGTAAGTGTAATGAACTTGTAGTGGACTACGAGTCCATTTAGAGAATTTGTAATAAATTACATAGTATTTATAATGGAGTACGGAGAATCTCTAATGAATTACAGAGTATTTGTAATGAATTCTATTACAAGTGTAATAACTTATAGCGAGTTTGTAACGAATTAAAAATATCTCTATTACATTAAATGGTTTAGGGTGGCAGTTGTTTTGGGTTAAGGGTGGCTGTTTAACGAATGCCACCAAAAATGGCGACACCCAATGTTTTGATTTAGGGTGGTGGTTCAAAAAACGCCACCCTTTCTCTTTTTTATTTTTAAATTCGTGGATTTAGGGTGGCGGTTGTTGTTAACAACAACCACCTAAAATCAACTTAGGGTGGCAGTTGTTAGCAACAACCGCCACCCTAACTATTTTTTTTTTTTTTTTTTAAACTTAGGGTGACGGTTGTTAGCAACAACCGCCACCCTAACTAATATATATTTTTTTGGGATAATTGCATGAATGGCCAAAAAATGGCTTGTCAAGTCAAATAAGGCTAATTTTAAATATTAATGCAAGAGTGGCCAAATTTAATAACAAAATGTCTAATATGTCCTTGAAATATATAAAATAGAATTAAGTTGTTTAGTGGCCCAAGAAATGGTTATTGACCAATGTGTAAAAGTAATTGTACTTTATTTTGGATAAAAAAACCCATTTGAAAAGACATTTACTTGGGAAAAGGGAAATGAAATATGAAATATGCATTTTCTTACTTGTTCATACGATTTGGGATGATTTAAGTTAAAAAAAAAAAAAGAAAAAAAGAAAAAAAGTTTCCTTCATTGTTGTGTAGAAACCATGCTTTAGTGGTTCAAAAATTTAAACAAAATTGAAGGTTGAAGGTAATGATTTTACATCTTGTTTATTCACACGTGATGTATTTAAAAAGTTATAGATATTCTTGTGAAAATAAATTTGTGGAGTTAAGACTTAATGTAATTATAGATAGAATTAATTGGATGTTACATTGACACTGCTAATTTATATTTAATTTTCCAACTATGCTATAGTATGAAATGTACTAGATAATCATTGAAATCCTTTGTAAGAGATAGATGGTGTGGTTGTTATGGTTTATTAATATTATTGATGGTGAATTTTAAGGTTGTAAACATGATGGTTGTTGAAGATAATAATAAATGTATGACAACCAATTGTAATCACAAAATGTCTTTTTGGTCAAATGGTTCATAAATATGTTTGTTAAAATCCCTTTTAGATATTCTATTCATAAAGTTTCAAAGAAGACATTTATCTGATGACACTTCGACATTTTAGTAAGTAACTGCCTTGAAAGGCATATGAGCATCCGACATTTTTTGACACTTTAAATGTCTAGAAGGTCATTTTGTACCTGCAAATTTAGACACTTTACTAAGTAAATGTATTGAAAGACACATGACCGTTTGACATTTTTTTACAGTTCAATTGTCAAGAAGGACATTAAAAGATATCTAGACATTTTCAGAAAGTAAGTGTCCTGAAAGATATATGACACTCTGACATTTTTTGACACTTTAAATATCCAGAAAGTCATTTTGTACCTGCGAATCTAGACACTTTACTAATCAATTGTCATGAATGAAGTTCTGGACAATTCAACTGTCATTTTTTTAACACTTTAAATGTCCAGAAGGTCATTGTGTACGTACAAATCTAGACAATTTACTAAGCAATTGTCGAGAATGACGAAGTTCTCAGCAATTGGTGAGTAATTTTGATGAATCAAATAAATAACTACAACAAAGAGTTAATGAGTTAATCTTGAACGTTACATGAGCGACCCACAAATCACAAACAAAATAATGACTTCTGTCGAAGTCATTGTCTAATTTATAAACGCGTTCCATCAATCACTATATATGCCAATGCCACAAATCCCTAAACAGTGACATTACATTCACAAAATGCATGTCCTCGTGAAATGATCAAAATAAGTTGAGCAAAAGAGAAGGCGACGGGACAACCATATTAAGAGAAACGTAACAATTCAACGCATTCACCAAGCCTCATTAACTACACCGTCTCGAACGTCGAATAGAGGCTTCATGCTTGTCCAATACTGCTTCTGCTGTTCTTTTTTAGTTGGACGAAGTGTAACCCAGACATGAACTTGCAAGAGAACGATTTCATTAATTACCATTACAAAAAATAAAAAAATAAAATAGCCCCCTTTACGTGAAAAGAGAATACTTACAGTGTTACTTTCAATGTAGTCATCGTACATGGCCAATTGTGTTTGAACCTTCCCACCGCATAATTTGAGACAGACTATCATCAATTGGCAAACGTAGATCAAAGCTTCGGAATTGCCTCGTACACCCAAGCCTAATCAGTTACAAAAACAAAAAATCAGATTGTCATTCTATTTACATGCAATAATCACGAGACAACAACAGTAATCACATTGCTCTCAGAGAATATATATAATTTATGAAAAATGATTATATATGCTAATTATATATTGACATTCTTGTATATATATTTCAAGTAGATTTTTGTATTTACATTGAAGTGGTAATTAATTTCCTTTAAAAATTAGGACTCGTGATCCTGGAACCTGATAGCAATGAACTCCATGGTTAGGTTAATTTATTGGCTTTAACATATGATCAAGAATGTAATTAATTACGTGGACATCTAATTAATTCCTCCAGAAATTACAGTGTATCATATATTCACATTGAAAATATTTGTGTATGTTAACAGTGAAGGCGAAATTTACAACGACTGAAGTTAAGCTTATCTTGTTATTGTTGCTGTACTGCTAGGCATTTGATCATCAAGTCCTTACCAGTGGTTCTCTATCTTCAACTTTACCTATTGTCCATCCAAATTCTATCTTCCTTACACATTTTGAAGAGACTAGAGTCAATATTAAATTACCGATTAATTGTTATTGATATTAAAAGGTAAGACGAATTAGGTAAATTTGAAAATTAACAATTATAGAGTTTCTAAATTTTTAAAACAACATAGAATCATTCTCGTTATATTTAATACGAAATTCCATATAATCAACAATAGGGGAAAAAAAGAAGAGTTACACAAATTTTGGGGAGAGGGGGAAGGGAAGCAAATATATCATATTCAAGAGCAAGTTATGCAAAAATTGATATTAATTGATTATGTAGAGCTAATTAGGTAAAATTTTCCATGATTAGGCACATTTTTAAACACAAAAAAAAAATGATGTGCTCAACATCAGACTAAATTCTTGAAGTTGTCAATTTGCTCGAGTTTCAGAGAATATATTAATTTGCAAAGTAAATTTCACTTTTGAAGTTATAGAAAATAAACTCCAAAACCAAAAAAAAAAAGAAAAAAAAAAGAAAGAAAGAAAAGAAACTCAATATCGAATCAGTATTTCGACAAAGATGAAACTTCTCATCCACCAAACCCATTGCTAGATTGAACTTGTGACAAAGAATACTTCTCAAATCAAGCACCATATTAACTTATAGAAAACAAAATTTCATTTTGTCACCACAAATTTTTAACTATGGACGGGGAGAGAGAGACGACACAGCCAAGGGCAATTTTTAGAGCGGGAAAATGCAAAATTTATCAAAAAAATTAAAATAGATAAATCATAAATACATGTGCTATTAGTATCTGCATATAAACATACCTTTACTGGATCTGGAATTGATATGGATGATGGATCTCGAATGGCTTCCAGACAACGAGAAGAAGAAACAATGGATCTCGAATGGCTTCTAGGAGAATGGAAAAATGGCATCTAAGATTTGGAGAAATGGATCTGAAATTTAGGGTCTTAAATGACTAGAGAAAGTGATGGAGTTTCTCTTTCAATCTTGGGGAAGAATATGATTTGATGTACTAGAAGAAATTTGAGAGTTGGTACAATTTTAATTTTTTATTTATTACCTAGGCCATAAGGGCAAATTGCGAACTAAAAAAGAAAATGGACAAGAATGAAAACATGTTAATATTTAGCTTCTTTTGAAGAACCCATTAAAAAATTAGCCATTTTGTGCAATTTCCACTATTTTTTTTAACACTTAGGGTGGCGGTTCTTTACAAAGAACCGCCACCCAATGTCCTTTTTTTTTTAGAGAGGTATGCATAGCATTAAGATATTAGGATTGCAACTAATTAACAAATTAAGAACGAAATAATTTTTATTCAAATGCAATCACCTCCAATTACAACCAACAATGTCCTTAAATAACAAAAGAAATAAAATCCTAACATACTATGAAATGAAATGACGAAATAAACAATTGAACACTAACAACGAAAATACGAAAATGAAACACTAAAATGAAAAACGGCATTTTGAGGGCTGAAACGACCTCAGATTGGCCTGAAATATGGGGTCACAGCATTAGTAGTGAGTGTCGTAGATCTCGTCGCGACGATTCCGGAATGTACTCGTGGGCTGAAAACGGACATCGTATGCAAAAGTTATGGCCATTTAAAGTTTGCATCCTTAAAACCTCGAAAAAAAAGATTAATTTTTTAATTACACGAAATACACGATTAGCATTAAAAAAATACACGAATTTGAAAGTAATAGATAGAGGAAGCTTACCTTTTGTAAATTTCACACTTGAGAGAAAGAAGAATGAGGAAGAAAACAGAAATAATGATGTAGATCTGGTAATTTAATTACTGCTCGAATAACGGGTGGCGGTTGTATAGTACAACCGCTACCCAAAGTGAATTTTAAAATTCGAAATTTGAAATTTCAAAATTTTTCTCAATTTGGGTGGCGGTTGTACTCTACAACCGCCACCCTAAATGTTTTATTATTATTATTTTTTTAAATTCTTTGACTTAGGGTGGCGGTTGTGTGTACAACCGCCACCCTAAGTGTTTTATTTATTTATTTTTTTAAATTCTTTGACTTAGGGTGGCGGTTGTGTGTACAACCGCCACCCTAAGTGTTTTATTTATTTATTTTTTTCAAATTCTTTGACTTAGGGTGGCGGTTGTGTGTACAACCGCCACCCTAAGTGTTTTATTATTATTTTTTAAAATTCTTTGATTTAGGGTGGCGGTTTTGTGTACAATCGCCACCCTAACCATACCATATGGTGGCGGATTTTAACACAACCGTCATCCTTTCTTCAGTACAAGCGGCAATGGTGGCGTTTTCATTAAAAAAAGGCCACCTAATGAGCTTCCCCTAAAATCAATTATGTACTAGTGATATATATATATATATATATATATATATATATATATATATATATATATATAAAAGAAAATAAGCAAAGGTAATGACATATATAGCGGCAATCAAACTTTAAATTCCAAAAAAAAATCACATTATTTTAGTCATTCCCACAATAGCAACATTTGTTTTCAACAAGGCAAAAACACCCCCATTAAAAATTGCAGATTGATCCTCTATCATATTCAACCCATGAAAACTTACACACTGATCCTCAACTTTTAACATTTCTCATTTTTGCTCTCATCTTCAACACAAACCCTAGGCCCCAACTCCAACCTCCTTACCTCCATCACTAGCCACCCTACCCCCTTCCTCCCATCCTTGTGATGCCGAAGAGTTATTGTTCCCTGACGAACGATCTTTTGGTTTACCAGCGAACCTCCCGTCTAGTTCGCAAAGGACGAATTAGATGCTGGTTTGCTATCTGTGAACCAGTTGAGTAGCATCGCCACCACTGGGAATGGTGTTAATACAATTTTTTTTAAAAAAAATTAGGTGTTTTAGTCCAATTACTTGAAAATGTTGCCATATGTGTCCTCCTATAACATGTGTGACTTTCTAGTAATTACCAAGTTAAAAGTTTCTATTGGAGTAATTTAAAAAAAAAAATGTTGAAAATGAAGAATTATTAATTATAGACACTAATTTACTAAACATAAAATCCATGAAAATATCTTTATCTTTACTATATTAAAAAGTGGAAATATTGTGAAATCTTTTGATTTCCAACAATACCCCTATACAATTATCAAATTCCTATTATGGCCTTGGTCTTTTTTTTTTCTTTTTTTTTAATGTATGCATTTTCATCATTCTAACATTTGAAATAATTATAACTCATAATTATTAAATGAAGAATTGATTGTTTTCTTTGAATAGAAAAAACTTACATGCACATTTCAATTTGAGGTGACAATTGAAATGTGTATGTTATTTCTCATCTTTGCTTATATTGTTCGTCTTGGTCTAAGATATATATTTATGATATACATTTCTCATTACATTTATGATATTTTTTTTTCCATTGGCTTCGTGCATAATGTTGGAGAAATTATAGACTAAGTTGACAAGGTTTTAAAAAGTATCGAGGTAACGACTAGCTACTATTTCTTGGCAAAACATATTCAAAACCGAAATTTTACATGCAATAATAATGTATTTTCTCATTGTCAATTCTATGTATACTTATCTTGACGGGTTTAAATGGAAATAATAAAAGTATTAATATAAGCAAAAAAGGGAACAAAAAATTGTACGGAAAATTATCAGATATTTACATTTATTTTTGCCACAATACTTTTACATATGTACCATTAGCAAATAATTCTTCCTATTATATCCCTACATTATTTTCCCTTTTAATAATATTTGAACAATATACCTATTTATTTTGTATCTATCATATATTCCACCTTTATATACAACGTGTAACGCACGTTTCAAGACACTACTATTATATATATATGGTCCTGGTAGGATTGCCACAATGCATTATACAGAGAAGTGCTTTACATGACAAATTACATAGCCATCCCAACACCTGGACTATGCCTGATATTTGGCAGTTATGTTTTGGGTTTTCTTTAATTTTATAACCGTTGGAAAATGACTAAGAAGGTGAATGAGAAATTGAACTTCAACAAGTGGACTTGCATTCCACGTTGAAGGATCAAGTGAACTAGTGAAGTGCCATTTGAATTTCGTATTGTGTAATTAATATTATACTTAACTAGATCACGCCTTAGGATCTAATGATAACGATATTGTCTTCAGATTGTGTAGATAATTATCAGGTATTTATATGGACATGGAATAGGGTTAATCGAAATCCAAACAGTTTAATACGATCCTGAAACCACGAATCAAATCCATACTTTGTATAGCATAGCACACTCTTGTAAGTAAGATGCTTAAGCGCCTCAAAACAAGTAGTCTTAAGCATTTACTAAAAGCCTTCAAATCCTATTTGTACAAGCACAGTTGAAAATCAGGAAAAGAAAGTTGAGGAGCTTTTGAACAAAATATGTAAGTCTTGTATGTGATTTCAACATTTCATACTCAAAAAAGTTTTTTATGTTAATTGTAAAGGCCCATTCTGGCCCCCGCGTGGGGGATTGGTTTATCACTGCACCACCCCCCCGGCCTCATGGCATTCGGGGGGCTGTGAGTGGTGCGGGGGGAAAAAAATCACCCTGCCCGAGTGCTTGAACCTTTTCGGTTAATTGTCTATAAATTCCATCAACCAAACATCTAGTTATAGACTTTGGTGGATCAATTCCGAGCGAACATACATTTTGTGAGAAGAGGTTATAGTGTTTAAAATAAAAACCTAACGACTAATTTCAGCTGCAGTCATATAGTTGGTTGAGCTTGAGTCGAACATATAAAATTCGAGTTGTTACCGTTGCAAGGTATTTTTTCGACGCATGTTGATTTATTTTCACGAACTTTTTGTCCATCTTCTATTGAATTCCATTCTTCTCATGTTTAACAAACACAATCCACCACACTAAGACGAGAAAATTTGATATGAACATAGACTTGCCAATGTATTTTTACATATATATGCACTCGGGGAAAAATCGTACAATATTTGATAAATCCAAAAAAACCTATCTTGATTATGACAACAATCCCCAAAAATAAAAAATAAAAAATAAAAAAAATTAATAACAATGATGATGACGACAGTAAAGAAAAGAAATAGTCCATAAACAACTCAAAAACTTCACGTTTTTTTTTTTTAGCAAAACTAAGTCCGGTTTGACAGAACCGGTTTGATATGAGAAGGCGTATGCATATATCTGCGGATGAGAGTTCTATGTCTCGTGTGCAGCCTCGGTTTCGGGCTCCTGGCCCGGTTCATCGGGCTTTGTTTCCTCAGCCGGTTCAGATGAAGGTGACTGATCTCCACCATTTTTTCTGAGAGAAGTAGTCTTGGTGAGATGACTGTAGCTGCCCTTCTCCTTGAAGAGTTGGGCAAAGTGGGGTTTGCAGTATAGAATCCCATCCAATGCGGCATAGTTTGAGGTTGTCAAATTGCACCCTCCATGAGCACATCTGAAGCACGTTTTGTGATAAAATTCACCCTCCACGGTCACCTGTATATTAACCAACACAATCCAATTTGAAATAAATTTTGGTGCCTAATAACATCTACATATTTCATAGGTAGGACCCACATGCATTATACAGATCTCCACGACTCATTTTAAAAATTCAAATTCTATTTCAAATTTGAATTTCGTCCTCTCAATCCTCGATTCAGAACTCTAACTACAAAACATGCTTCTAAAAGTTTAAGCGGGTGTTAAGATGTGTGTTTTTATGTGATTTGATGTGATATAGGAGAGAGAATGAGTGGAATTGAACGGTGGAGATTTGTGTATTACAGGTAGGTCCCACGAGATTTGTGTGTAAAAATGTGTTAAAACTTATAGAAGAACACGCTCTAAACTGTTAGATTGATAGTTTTTACGGGACAGGATTGCTGAGTCTTTGGTACTCAATGTCACACGGGTCTTAAGAGTTCCGATTCGTAAGGGGTAAAAGAAACAAACCTTCTCGAGTGGATACACAGTTTTCTTGCAAACTGCACATTTCTCTTGAGTCCCAGAGAAGAAGGTTGAGACTTTACTAGGAGTCCTATTCTGTAATTACATCAAAACATGCATAAAATATACCAACATACAAAATATTTCTCAGATAAACAAAAAGAATTATTATGAAACAGAAAATATATATGACGAAATAAAGGTAGTACCAATTCTGGTTGCTTCCCCACTGATCAAGGAAAATAAAAAAATTAAAAAAAAAAATTCTAATGAGAATGTATAAATTGTTATTTATGAATTTTCATAGATATAAAAATAGTGAAAAAAAAGGTGAGTCACCTGACATGTACTTTTTAGTGCTGAAGCTTCCAGTTTCCTTAAAGAGTTGTTCGAAGTGTGGCTTACAGTAGAGGACCCCATTCAAGGCCGAGTAGCTGCTCAGCTGCAACATATATAATAATAATAATAATAATAATAATAATAATAATAATAATAATAATAATTCTTAATTAAAACTCTATAAATAAATGTATGTCGAGTAATTTGTGTGCATATATATATATATATATGAAAATGAGATTTGATCCTTCTTTTGATCTAGCAAATATGTAATGTTTGGTACATTTGATGTGCTAATTAGGTGGACAAAATCTCAAATTTTGATTTGGATTATTGAGATTGTATAATATCCAATACGCATATCATATATATTACCCAGCAATGAGCAATATTATAACCATAAGTTTTTTTTTTTTTTTTTTTTTTTTTACGATCTGATATAAATTTCTTTCATATTAAGAAATTGGTCGTTTATTGAACAAATTTTTTTACTGCGTATTGACATTGATATCCAAAAAATTAAATTTTTTCAACAAAAAATTAAATTCAACTCGAAAAAATACTGCAGTAAGTTTAGAGAGCTTACTGCGAGGCGACCATTGCAATGGCTGCATTTGAAGCAATTTTTGTGATAAGGAACTCCATCTGCAGACATCGTCTCGGCGTAATGAACAGTTTGATCACAAGCCTTGCATTTTTGGACGGTGCCATAGAAGGACATTTTTTCTTTTTTTTTTTAATTTTTTATTATTTGATTTTAGGAAATAAAAAATAAGTTTTAGAGTCGTTTCTTATGAACTATCATATAGAGTTTTTGATCTCTTCGGATGGGGCTTTCATAAAAAGAGGTTAGTTTAGGTCGAAAATGAAGCGCTAGAACAAGCGGAGCACATAACTTCTGCCTAATATTAAGGGGATGCAATGGATGGCCTAATTTTATTGAAACAAATGGTAATGTGGAGATGCCCTAATAAATAGAGTGGATTAAAATTTAAAATAATAATAATAATAATAATAATAATTATTATTATTATTATTATTATTATTATTATTATTATTATTTTATAAATTTTGGGAAGGGGGACATTCAAAAAGTTTTAATGGAATGTAATTAGAAAATTTCAAGAACCTTATTTATCGGGAAAATAGTATAATCTACGTTGCAACTCGCAAAGCACCTCGCTATCAAAATAAATAAATAAAATAAAATAACAATTTATCACTTCAACTCCAACTGGGTGATGATAAGTTATTATTAATGATGCAATACATTATTGTTAAGAAAATGCTATTTGTATATACAAAATTTACGAACTGTAATACAAATGATGATCTGATGATTTTTCGAGGTTAATTTTTCAAGTGATGTGATGTGTGAAATAATACATTTTTGCCACATATACTACTTTGTAAGTCTGTCTGTATATACTTTTGATGTGTCAAAATCAATATTCTTTAGCTACGAGAACTTGGAGTTAATTTTCTCGAATTTGAGCATCGTACATACGAATTAAGAAAGTGAATTAATTATCCACGGTGACTGATTCTTATGGTAATCAACCTCCTGGTCTCTTTCCTTCTCTCTCAGTAATTCATTGTGACGATTGGTGGTTGAGATCGAGTATATATATGATCATGATTCATGGGCTTAGAGTGATTGAGGTTTAAATAGACATGCATATATACTATCCCAACTCTTCTTGTTTTTTTCTCACTAAAAAGGGGAAAATGAAAAAATCTTATTCCATAGACTAGTTGGTATCGAATTTTGTTCGTTGCTCCTTTACCTTTCATGTGAATGTGAACAACAAAATAATTTATAATGTGTAAATTGTAAGTGATTCTAGGGGGATATTTTTTATAGACATTTTTAAGTGACATGGTGATGTGGTGTTTTATACATCACCTGGATATTATCATTATCATCCAATGAGAAAATGATACTGTAGACACTAAAAATTTTTAAGTGCTCTGGACCGGGTCAATTTTAATTGGCCTTTTAATTTACTGGACCGGGTTGATTGTAGTTAACTGGCCCATTAAGTCCTAAATCACAAATGTCCATGACCCAATTAAATTTAATTAGAAAAGGCCCAACAAAAGCCCATCATACTTTTATTAAATGTAATTGGAATATATTATATTTAATTATTTTGGATAATTAAGGATTTGTTATTCAAATTATTCAAATTCAAATTAAATGGGTTGATGGTGATAGGCCTATCGAAACTTCTCTATAAATAGAACCCTTAGGCTCATTTGGAGGAGGAGGAAAAAGGAAGAAAGAGAACCCTAAGTGCAAAGCTTAGAAATTCTCTAAAAAATTCGAGAGAACAAACTCTCTCAAATCAAAACCAATCAAGAAGAACAAGATCTTCTTGAGCCTCAAACTCAGATCAACGATTTGGAAAACACAGTCTTTTCCAAATCAAAATCAAATCAAAGTAAAGTGGATTAGAGAACACAGTCTTCTCTAATTCAAAACGAAAGTCAAAATCAAAGCAAGAGATTAGAGAACACAGTCTTCTCTAATTTCGAAATCAAATCCAAGATCAGAACAAAGTTTTGGAGAACACAGTCTTCTCCAATTCAAAGTCAAATTCAAGACTTTGTAGAACACAGTCTTCTACAAAGATTAAAATCAAGTCAAATAAAATCTTTGACGTTCGGAATCAAGCCGCATGGCCCCTCATCTCCAGTCCGTAGATCGTTAATCAGAGGATCGCAATTCAAGGGATGTAGTCCACTTTAAATTTCCAAATTCCAATTTGTAACAATTTTACTTTGTTTTATTCTTTTATTAATACAAAAAACAAAATTTGTCGTTACAAATTTCTGGCACGCCCAGTGGGACTCTCTTGCCTCTCATCTTTCGATCTACAAAAATTTCAGGCCTCAAAGACAGAGCCAGAAGGTCTCGACTGGGGTCATCGTTGAGGAGATTTCTCTAAGAAAGTTAAAGGGAAAATCCTTAATCTCAAGAAAAATAGCTCTTGTTCACTAGGCAAAGTAAGACTCTTCCAATAAGTCTCTCTCTTTCAAGAGACCCCGCAACCCAATTTTGCCTCAAGCAAAGGCTCCCAGAGTTGGATCAACTAAAGTTGTCTCTCCGCAAAAATGGGGAGATTACACAAATTTTGAAAAGTCACCCAAAAACGTGCTGGTCACTAGAGTGGGTCATGAATCGAATGACAAACTCTAACAAATGACTTCGGCGGGAAAAAATTGACAGTCTCTATAAGAGAAGGTCGTCCATATTGCTGCTCTCGTACATTAGTTGTAGAAGAAATAGTCGGTGAAGGAATATGATCCCAAAGGTCAAGGCTTTTCTAAAAGTGAAGATCCCGAAGCTCATGAAGACGAGCAAAAATGGGATATACATGACCAAAAAGGTAGTGCAAAAGGAGTTGAAGAAGAAAGTCAAAAAAGGACAGCAGACCAAGCAAGTCAAACAAAACAGTGGTCATTTCTCAGACTCCAGCAAAAAAAAAAATCGCCTTCAAACAAAACTAAGTCGGAATCAAGGCTCAAAGCAAGAATGTTGGCCTAAGAAGGTTCAAGTCCAAAGAAAGGGCTTCCCAAGTTTGAAGATATTTGAAGAAAATAGGTACCCAATCAGATGCTGGAATCTGTGAAATTTTGGCTGATCGAGGTGATCATCCAAAGTACTGCAGAGACCATCGGATAATCAGCCAGCTAGTAAAAAAGCTCTTCATGCTGAAAGACTACTGGAGGTTGGGTAAGAAAATGGTAAAGAACCATTTCCCACATCTGCTGCAAATCAAACATTGGGGGCACGACATGAAGAAGTCCGAGTCATTGAAGAAGCAAATCCAAATGATAAACAGGGAGTATAGACCCTTTTGGAAACAAGACACAACAAAAGAATCAAAGATCCCATGCTATAACAATCGTGATGAAAAAAAAAAACAAAAGCAAAATAAATGACCAAGAAACAACCAAAGGGAAAGGTCCACTGCAGAGGAAATGACGTCAAAGAAGGCGGTAGCAGAAGAAGCAGTTGTACCAACTCTACCAAAACAAGTAACCTTGGGAGATTATTCTTTCGGGGGTTATTTCAAGGATGAACCCATGGCTTCATACGCCACAAATGTAAAAGAAACTGACAAGCCTAAGGAGACTCAAGGTAGACTGATAAGAAGAGGAAGAGTAAAAGGTCTTCAAATCCATCAAGCCAGTCACACGCCAAGATTGTATGCTATCATCACTCTCAGTAATGATGATTTTCAACTGCGTTCTCAACTGAGCGTTATGCGTCGGTAATTATATTTGGGAGTATAGAATTCGACGTATCAATCATGACTGCAGTCCTGCCATCAAGCTTGGTCATCCACAAAATGAAAAAGATTGGGATATGCAGATTTGACCTTGCTAAGAACAACACCATGATCCAAGGGTCAACAAGAGAGGTCAACGAGCTATTGACACAATCCAAGTTGAGTTGAGAATATATTGGAGAGCTGACTTCCTCGGCTCTCTTCCATCTCATTGACACCAAAATGCCTTACAAACTACTCCTTGGATGTGTCTTACTGCACGAGATCGGATTCGTTCCTTCAACTTGGCACCAAGGCTTCAAGTATAGTTAAGATGCCGAAGTTAAATGTATTGTAGCTGAAACAAAATATTCTCTCAGCAAAGAAGCATACTTTGTAGGTACAAAGTTCTTCTTGGAAAATGGTCATCCAATTGGATTGCCAAAAGCTGACAATATAAGTAGAGGTAGAGTCAAAGTCACAATCTCGCTTCATCGATTTGAGATAGGTAGGCCAAAGCATGATCCTGGGAATCCTTTTGAGGAAGACAATCCCAACATATGCCAACAAATGCTAAAAGATTGCAAACAAGCTGACTTTCTTAATTCCCAGCATTCCTTAGCTGTTGCCACCACCAAGGGCTTGTGAGTGAACTTGCAAGAAGTTTTAAGACTTCCAAGGCCACAACAAGTGCATCGAGCAACTCAAAATTCCACAGCCTAAGTTCGTCAATGCCAACCTCGCAGTTTGCCGAAAATGGTGATAAACCAAAGAAAATCTTCAAATGATGTAATAAGCCACAAGTAAGGAAGCTGTTGGAGAACGACGCATTTTGAAAAAGGAAAACCCCAAAAGTTGGGCGGCCTTGACTCTATTTTCTCAAGTGGACACGCAGCTTTTGGCGGCAACTATAGATTGGGATACAATTCAAGTTCCCCAAAGCTCACAAAAAAAAGGGTTTCCTCAAACCCAATCATGGTTCGAATTTGCGAGATTTGAAAAGAAAAGTAGGAAGAGCTAATTGAAAGAATTCAAAATAAGAATGTGAGTGTCTTAATCCTCCAAATGCTACATGGCATTTATCCATGATAGTCGAGTCCAAAGGAAAAAAAATCCCAAAAGTCTAAAGAAGACCCACAAAAAAAAAAAAATACTCAGCTTCAAAAGAGTAATGAAGATAAAGATGTGGTGTCAATTGATCACATTGCTTCTGAAGAAGCCTCCAGAACAGAGTCCAAATCCGAAAACCCGGGGTACAGTAGGAGAGCCTCAACATGCCCTGCCAACATAAAAGGCCAGGAAAAAACCTTTAATAAAGAGAATAAATTCTCTCAAATTTTAATTATTCAAGAAGAGAAAAACCTTCTTGAAGCCAAATTCAAGTCAACACTTTGGCGAACAAAATATTTTCCAGATTGAAGTCCAAATCAAAGTTTTGGAGAATAAATCCAATCCAAAGTCAAATCGAAACATTGGGGAATAAAGTCTTCTCCAATTCCAAACTCAAATCAAAGTTTTAGAGGATGAATTTTCTCCAATCCAAAGTCAAATCGAAGCTTTGGGAATAAAGTCTTCTCCAGTTCAAAACTCAAATCAAATTTTTGGAGGATGAATTTTCTCCAATCCAAAGTCAAATCGAAGCTGTGGGGAATAAAGTCTTCTCCAATTCAAAACTCAAATCAAAGTTTTGGAGGATGAATTTTCTCCAATCCAAAGTCAAATCGAAGCTTTGGGGAATAAAGTCTTCTCCAATTCAAAACTCAAATCAAAGTTTTGGAGGATAAATTTTCTCCAATTCCAAACTCAAATCAAAGTTTTGGGGGATGAATTTTCTCTAATCCAAAGTCAAATCGAAACTTTGGGGAATAAAGTCTTCTCCAATTCAAAACTCAAATCAAAGTTTTGGATGATGAATTTTCTCCAATCCAAAGTCAAATCGAAGTTTTGGGGAATAAAGTCTTCTCCAATTCAAAACTCAAATCAAAGTTTTAGAGGATGAATTTTCTCCAATCCAAAGTGAAATCGAAGCTTTGGGGAATAAAGTCTTCTCCAATTCAAAACTCAAATCAAAGTTTTGGAGGATGGATTTTCTCCAATCCAAAGTCAAATCGAAGCTTTGGGGAATAAAATCTTCTCCAATTCAAAACTCAAATCAAAGTTTTGGAGGATGAATTTTCTCCAATCCAAAGTCAAATCGAAATTTTGGAGAATAAAATCTTCTCCAATTCAAAACTCAAATCAAAGTTTTGGAGGATGAATTTTCTCCAATCCAAAGTCAAATCGAAGCTTTGGGGAATAAAGTCTTCTCCAATTCAAAACTCAAATCAAAGTTTTGGAGGATGGATTTTCTCCAATCCAAAGTCAAATCGAAGCTTCTCCAATTCAAAACTCAAATCAAAGTTTTGGAGGATGGATTTTCTCCAATCCAAAGTCAAATCGAAGCTTTGGGGAATAAAGTCTTCTCCAATTCAAAACTCAAATCAAAGTTTTGGATGATGAATTTTCTCCAATCCAAAGTCAAATCGAAGCTTTGGGGAATAAAGTCTTCTCCAATTCAAAACTCAAATCAAAGTTTTGGAGAGTAAATTTTCTTTAATCCAAAGTCAAATCAACGCTTTGGATGCTTTTTTTCTCCAATTCAAAGTTAAATTAAAGCTGTGGAGATCAAAGTTTCTCCGAAATCCAAGAAGTCAAGTTTGAATCTCAAGATTCCTAGCCAAGCTAAATCTTAAGGGCAAAGTTTTTCAAAACAACGCCAAAGTAAGGCAAGCTCGACTGAGATTTCCTGGAGTCAAAGTCTCCAACAAATCAAATCAAATTCAATTTCTAAAGCCATGTCATAAATACACATTTGCACTCCTAGAACAATTTGAGTCGACAGAAGTCAAATTCGTCCTAATGAGTGAAAATCGAAAAGCCAATGCCCTAGCAAATCTGGGTGTTGCTCTCGCCAGGTAAGCTAAAAATTTAATCCACCCGGTGTCAACTATTCGAAGGAGGGTGATTCCATTGATTATCACCTAAAAAATATGGAAGAAAATATCACTATATAAGCCAACAGTGAAGAAGAAGATTTGACACGATCCATCATTGATTCTCTTCAATACCAGAAATTCCCAACAATGAAGAAGCTCACTCCAAGAGTGTGTGGAGCTCGCCAATTTTTGTCAAAACTTCATTTCCAAGTGAAAATCATGGGGTACTATTGGTGGACCACGGTATAGAACTTTGTGGACTTTGCAAAGAAATGTGAAACCCTCCAAGTTCACACAAATTTCATCTAATATTCGCCAAAGCCATTGCATCCCACAGTAGTGTCTTGATCACTTGATAGGTGGAGATCGGATGGGACTGGACCCATAACTCAAGAATCTTCGGCTAGACACTCTCATATCCTTGTCAGGACTTAATACTTCTCCTAGTGGGTTGAGTTGGACTCACTTTGGAGTGCTAGATTCCGTCATTACGGATTACCATCCAAAAAGGGCTCGTCTCCATCCACAAGAGCTGGAAGCTTTGGGCGAGAAGAGGTTGGAGGCTCAAGCTCGGCCAGAATGCTACAAAGCACGAATGGCAAAATCCTTCAACAGCAAAGTAAGGCTAAGATCCTTCCAAGGAGATGATCTGGTGTATTCAGTGCAAAGGCCAATTATAATCACAAGGAAGTCAGGGGGCAAGTTCTACCAAAAATGGGACGGCCCATATGTTGTTGTCCAGCAATGAAGTGTACAGTATCATGGATAAAAATGGACTACATATTGAACCGATCAATAGCAAATTTTTGGAGCGCTTCTACGCTGAAAGTCTCTTGGTTCTTTTGTTAGGTTTCCCAAGAAAGAAATTCTTTATTCCACTCCTGACCCGCAAGAGGATAAACTGTGAACGGCAAAACAAAACAAAACAAAAAAAAACAAATGCAAAGAAATTCATTTGTAATGAACTACGTTTGACTTGATCCCTTTTAAGGGTACGTAGGCAGTTTGGATGAAAATATAAATCCAAGTTCAGTCACGAAATAAAAAAGAAGGGGTAAATTCTTTTGAGATTTACTATCAAAATAAAAAAATGTCAAGGATTTCAAATATAAGGCATTTGACTGTTTTGACTTTATACTCCAAAAGTGGAGAAATCAAAATCTGGGGTTTCAAGAACTCCGAAAAGAATCAAACCTTAACCCTCGACACTAAACGTCCCGGGCCTACAAAGAAATGATCCTTGGTCGCTAAATGCCTTCTTTAACAAAAAAAAAAGAAAAAAAATGTGCTCCATTAAAAGGGTCAGACCTTGATATTTGGCACTAAAACCCGTTCGACCTGTAAAAGTATTGATCCTTAATTCAAAGTTTGAAGCCTTCGAAATTTTCTTTAAAAAGAAAGAACCAAGTCCTCTGCCCTCGACACTAATCGCCTCGGACTTTTGAAAGGACCGGTTCTTAAGAAAATAAAGAGGCTCAAAATTTTCTTTAAAAAGAAAGAACCAAGTCCTCGGTCCTCGATACTAATCGCCTCGGACTTTTGAAAGGGCTGGTCCTTAAGAAAATAAAGAGGTTCAAAATTTTCTTTAAAAAGAAAGAACCAAGTCCTCGGTCCTCGACACTAATCGCCTCGGACTTTTGAAAGGGCTGGTCCTTAAGAAAATAAAGAGGCTCAAAATTTTCTTTAAAAAAAAAGAAAGAAAAGAATTAGCCCTAATCCTCGACACTAAACATCTCGGATCGTTTAAAGAGCTAATCCTTGATTGTTGGGGAAAATCACTTTAAAGTTTCTTCGCAAAAAAAAAAAAAGAAAAGAACTAAACCTTAGTTCTTTACTCTAAAAGTATTGGACTTTAAAAGGATTTAGTCCTTATTTTGCGATGGATCTTAAACGTTAAAGTACCCCGATCTCCTCAAATTTTGGACAAAATCCAAATCCTGCAAATGTCCAACCGGATTACACTCACAAATTTTGTAGTGTCGATTCTCAACCCTAACGTTAAATGTTTTGGGTTTTAAGAATCTCAACACTTAGTCTCACACGTGACGGCTGGTCAAATCTTCAAAACAGGAGCTCATGCAAACGGGCAAACAAGTCCACCACTGCTCTTCAAATTTTTGGCGAAGTGTCAAATCTTCAAATGTCTTACCGAGCTATACTCTCAAATTCTACAAAGTATCAGTTCTCAACACTCATATTAAATACTTTGGGTTTTAAGAATCCCGACTTGGTTTGACATGAGACGACTTATCGAATCTTCAATACAAGTGTTCATACAAATCGAAGTATGCTAGCCAAACAAGTTTCCAACGCTCTTTAAATTTTTCGGCAATATCTAAAACTTCCAAGCATCCAATTGGGATTGACTTCAAATTCTGCAAAGTATCCATCCTCAACCCTCAACATAAAGGTTTTGGGCCTTTGAGAGTCCAGACACTTGGTCTCACATGAGATGTGCGGTGAAACCTTCAAATCATACAAATGTTTCCAAGCAAATTGACAAACAAATCCTCCAATGCTCTTCAAATCTTGAGTAAAAGTTCAAATCTTCAAATACCTGGACAAGCCACACTTTCAATTTGGCAAGTAATGGCTCTCAACCCTTACACTAAATGTTTCGGGTCTCAAGAGTCCCAATACTTGGTCTCACACGAGACAACTGTCAAATCTTCAACACAGGAGCTTATGCAAATGGAAACAAAAATCCCTCGACGCTCTCCAAAATTTTGGGCAAAATCTAAAATCTTCAAATGTGCGGGTGGGCTCCACTTTGAGCTTCTACAAAGTACCAGTTCTCAGTCCTTAACGAGAAATGTTTTGGACATTAAGAGTCCCGGTACTTGGTGTCAATGAGACAAATTGATTTCAGCCCCACCGATCTTCTATTTGCGACAAATGTTTTGGCGAAATTGAAATGCTCCACAAAAGCTAAATCTTCAAATTCGCCTAAAAAAAAATCTGCAAAAAAAAAAAAGGAGTTTAGTGTCCATAGAAACAAGATTCTCGAAAGGGGAAGGGACAAGCAAACACGTAAACATATGGCCAAAACATTTAATTTCAAGGCATGCCATGATATCTTTTGACCACCAATCCTTTTTTTTGGCCTTTTATGTTTCATATATATGTAATATATGCATGCATACAGAGGCGTGTATGTCCTGGCAGTCAAAAGGAAAAGCAATAAATAGTCAAAAAGGAAAAGCAATAAATAAATGATAGGAAGAATTGAAAGGTCCAAAGGAATTTCAGAGACTCCGCCACCGCTTCATCTTTACTCCCTCTACACTATTATTATGGAAAATGATGGAAGAACAAAGGACAACAAACAAGACACAAGCTTCCATCATCGTCCATTACCTACGGTGTATATAGTTATGACAAATTGGGATTGAAGTTTTTATACCTTTCTCCGCTTCCGGTAAAGACGTGAAGATTAACTCTAGTGGCGAAGGAAGGTCGAGAAGTCGAACGTGACGAGATTGTTGCAAGATGCAATCGGGACCCTCAAACACCGATGGGGAGATGAACTCTAAGAAAGAAGAAAATTATAACACCAAGTTGTTGCCCGATGATTCGAAGCCAATGAACGTCGACCGGAGAACGGATTCCGATGGCATATGGTCTAAGCAAAGAGGACAAGAACGAAAGCCAAATTTCAAGTCTTCGGTAAATTCATGGGGTGAGACAAACATGTGGCTCGAGAATCCGGTTTAACCTCCCCTTTGTGCTTTGATTTGCCGACCTTGGCTGTACGTACAATGGCTAAACCACGGAAGGGGTATTGTAGAAGCCTGCTAACGGCGATGAAGAACGAGTAATGGGTTCTCTTAAAGAAGTTCTTTCTATGGATTCCTCATGAAGGGGAATTACGTTTGGGGTCAAATTTTCCTCACCCAATTTTAATAGCAAATCGTGTTCAATGGTGGCTGTGTTCTTTCGGCTTTGGGTGGCAGCATACTAGTTTTAATACAATGGAAACTTTCGACTCTAATAAAGAGTGAGTGGATGTTGGTCGTGGATAGGACTTGGATGCGAAGATTTTCCAATCGTTATCCATGCATATTAATCTTGGGGTCAAAATGCATGTCTAGCCAAATTAAATGGTGGGGGTGCTCAGTTTAGTCTTGTTGAGAAGATAAGTTCAAAGGATTTTTGTCTTTATCTCATAAACCTACTGCCAAGCCTAATCCCTATTTAGTTCAATTTAGGTAAAGACAAAGATGATGAAGCCATGTTAGAGTTTTAGTTGGATATGAACAAATCAAACGCCAAAGTGTAAGCGGTGGAGACTTTGTTTTGACCAAATTGACAAGCTTTGACAATTTCTATGGGATCTTGAGATTAATTGGGTTGATCAAGTTTGATTGTAGTAGAAGAGATTTGCCATTATCCTTAAAAGAGTTGTCATTATCCCAACGAAATTCCACAATTTCAAATTTTTAGTGAGGTTGACCTATATGGATTCACGTGTACATGCGCATCACAAGAAGCCTAAAAGGATTCAAGTCTTGTGCAAATTGAATTCAGGTGAAGATATGCACAGCAAGGTCAAAAAATACTTTTGCTCCAATCCATTGATCGTGTGTTCGACTTCCGATCAAGTATTCTACCTTGAGCAAAATTCAAGGTTAAAACCATAAAAGGCAAAATACAAAAAAAAAAATCTTTTGATCTTGAGCAAAATTCAAGATTAAAAAAAAAAAAATCTCTTGATCTTGAGCAAAATTCAAGATTAAAAAAAAAAAATCTTTTTATCTTGAGAAAAATTCAAGATTAAAAATAAATCTTTTTTGAGTAAAATTAGAGATTTAAAAAAAATGTCTTTTTATCTTGAGTAAAACTCAAAATTAAAAAAAAAAATCTTTTTAGCCTGGGAAAGATTCGAGGTTAAAATTTTCAATCAAATTTTAAATTTAAGTTCAAGATTTATCCATTTATTTGTCAAATAAATAAATAAATCTTGAGGGGGCATTTGTAGACACTAAAAATTTTTAAGTGCTCTGGACCGGGTCAATTTTAATTGGCCTTTTAATTTACTGGACCGGGTTGATTGTAGTTAACTGGCCCATTAAGTCCTAAATCACAAATGTCCATGACCCAATTAAATTTAATTAGAAAAGGCCCAACAAAAGCCCATCATACTTTTATTAAATGTAATTGGAATATATTATATTTAATTATTTTGGATAATTAAGGATTTGTTATTCAAATTATTCAAATTCAAATTAAATGGGTTGATGGTGATAGGCCTATCGAAACTTCTCTATAAATAGAACCCTTAGGCTCATTTGGAGGAGGAGGAAAAAGGAAGAAAGAGAACCCTAAGTGCAAAGCTTAGAAATTCTCTAAAAAATTCGAGAGAACAAACTCTCTCAAATCAAAACCAATCAAGAAGAACAAGATCTTCTTGAGCCTCAAACTCAGATCAACGATTTGGAAAACACAGTCTTTTCCAAATCAAAATCAAATCAAAGTAAAGTGGATTAGAGAACACAGTCTTCTCTAATTCAAAACGAAAGTCAAAATCAAAGCAAGAGATTAGAGAACACAGTCTTCTCTAATTTCGAAATCAAATCCAAGATCAGAACAAAGTTTTGGAGAACACAGTCTTCTCCAATTCAAAGTCAAATTCAAGACTTTGTAGAACACAGTCTTCTACAAAGATTAAAATCAAGTCAAATAAAATCTTTGACGTTCGGAATCAAGCCGCATGGCCCCTCATCTCCAGTCCGTAGATCGTTAATCAGAGGATCGCAATTCAAGGGATGTAGTCCACTTTAAATTTCCAAATTCCAATTTGTAACAATTTTACTTTGTTTTATTCTTTTATTAATACAAAAAACAAAATTTGTCGTTACAGATACATCATAATGTCAATTAAAAATGTCTATAAACAATATTCCCCTATAATTACTCAAATTGATTTTAAGAGAAATTAAGTTGGAATCTGATATAAATTCGTTCGTTAATTAATGACGTGACATAAAGGAACTTACATGTGTTAAACTTCAATGTTAGTATGTTACCAACTAATTGGTGCAAACACACCCATCGTTCATTTAAAAAAATAAAAATTATTGTTTGCGGTCGCTACACCTTGAGAATTTATTTTCAAAATTGTGACATTTTGATCCTTATCTTAGCGTTTTATTGACAAAATATGGACTCTTAATGAAAAAAAAAATCCTTCAAATATATATATATATATAAAAACATTGAAATTACCCTTCGTTCTAATGAAATAAAATAAGTTAAATTGCAACTGAGCACGCTCAAATTGGCTAATTTTTACAGTTTTAACTTTAACATAATAAATATTTTTATTTTAAGTCATAATCAAATAAGCTAGTGCATTTTGTCCCAACTAAATAATTTTCATTTGAACTTTTTAGAATGTTAACAATATTTGCCATTGATACTACAATTTTTAAATATTTTCGCACTATTCGATTTAATGGGTAGAATTTTAGTTTTAAACAACCATTTTTTATGCTATTATTATCTATATCCATAAACTAGTGAACTGCATGTGCCAAGCACGTGCATTCATAGATCGATCTTACTAATTAGCGTAATAGCGTCACTAGTCGTAATTTACATTATCTATAATATCGTGATACTTCATTCCCACTCGTATTTGATATGAGCTTCCTTCATTTATAGGTGCTTGTTGTGAATAAATCCTACCGCAAATGTACAAGTCGAACAAATAATAAATTGAATCTTAAGAATACGGATATCACACCGACAAAGACTATATTATTCTCACATTCAATTAAACTAACCTTTACCGAAACAAACAAGTTGGGATTGATTATTTTCTAAAAACTAAGTAGTAAATTAAAACATGAAAAGGATGATTTTTGTTTTAAAATCAAATATACGAAAAGATAACATTAAGGTTTCGAATCTACTTTTCAATTAGTTTTCACCCGGATGATCAATTTGACAACTAAAGTTGGTTTCGACAATAAAAATTCACAAAATTATTGAATGATCTTTCTCAAATAGAATTCAATATATCCCTACGACGTGTTAACTGTAACTTTATTCCAACAACAATGTAAAAACACATTTAATCACAAGAATTTTCATGAAGCATCACACAAAGCATAGAAGTATTCTCTAATCCCCTATCGAACTTTATAATTTTCAATAACAATCTAACCTACTTATGATTTCTCAATTCAATGAATAGATCACCAATCAACTTTGGCCATAAGGTGCATAAGAAAGAACAATAATATTGAAAACTCAAAATCGAAACAATCGTCTTAGCATTACAATTGTCAAAACATCAAATTAACAATTCGGACTAAAACTAACATTCAAGTTTCATCTCAACCCTAATGCTAAAAGAGTCTTAGACTAACATGTTGTAAAGAAAATAACAGAAGGAAAAAGGGAGAAAGTCATAACCGAATTAACGTTGTAGTCTTGAACTTAAATCTTCAACTCTACTTTTTTCTCCAATTTCTCCAAGAATTTCGCCCAATTTTTGCTTTGAATTTTGTGGTTTTTCGACCCCCAAAAATGACGTCTAAATAATGTCTCTTTTATAACCCCTTGAAGAGTTTTACTCAAAGAAAGAAAAAAAATATTACTAAAAATATGCAGTTTCTTGTGTAGAATGCCTATCTGGCTCCATAGTTATAGACCATGCGGGGCGCATAGGCATAATTTCGTTTCCCAATAGCCAATCAACCTTGGCATGCGGCCGTATAGTACAAGGGATGCTGGCGCATGGTATCAACTTCTATGCAATTCCACTTTAGCCCTCAAAATTTATTTGCAGCGTTGGTCCTCGACTTCTAACCTTGATCAATTGAGTCCATCAAGTTTGGAACTTCTTCATTTTAGTCCAATTTGATTTCTCTTCACTTTCAAAGCCTTTCAATTGAGTCCTTCAAATTCCAATTCCACATCTTTTATTCCAACTTTGCTATCTTTTCTCCAAAATCTGTCTTCAACCTAAAATAACAACAAATTGACCCAAATTAAATACAAAATTAATTAAAAATTAGATAAACACATAGTTTAAGAAACTTAAATAAGTGCATAAATTCTATTTATCAGCACTCTCATTTTGTTGAATTTGTTGGCAGTTGATTAACAAAAGTTACATTCCAACAAACACAATTCTAATAAAGTCAAGAAAATGGGTTCGACATGTGTACAAAGTAATGTTTTCATTAATCAGAAATCATTCCGAGTAAAATGCCTAAAACTAGCAGAGTTGATTACTGGAATTTAATTTATTCAACCCATAAACAATAAAGCTTAGTGGATATCTAATATACACTTGCATTGCATATGACAAATACATTATCAGGGGATCTATTTAAAATTGGGAAGAAATTAAAGTACATCATTAGCATATTTTCTGTGGTCAACTGCAGTAATTGAAATATGGAAAAGAATAAAAATTTCAAAGTTAGGTAACAAATTGGCTTAATGAAAATCTCACAGAACGTATGTGATGCGATAAATATCAATGCTATAAATGGTATATTTATAGGCACTCTTGCAAAGTTTTAGCATGAAGGTAGTTGACCTTTCTAGCATGGAGGTGGATGATAATTTTAGTATGAAGGTGGAATTGATCTTGGTTCTTTCAGCCTCTTCAAAACCGGTGGTGGTGAATTTAGTTGAGTTATAATTTTTTGGCAAAAAGTTAGTTTTTCATTCCACCAAAGTAGTATATACCAAATATATTTGTACTAATTTACACTTTAGTCCCTAACTACATAAAACTATCATTTCTATACAAGTAAAGATACTAACAATGCAGTCTAACACTCCCCCTCAAGTTGGTGCATAGATATCACACATGCCCAACTTGGATATCATTGTATAGAATGGGCCACTAGCAATTCCATGTGTCATTACATCTGCTAATTGATCTGCACTCTTGATGTGTAGGATTTCAACATTTTTGGAGTCAAGATTGTTTTTGATATAATTTCTATCAACTTCGATATGCTTTGTTCGATCATGTTGCACAGGATTATTGGCTATCTCAATGGCAGAGGTATTATCACAGAAAAGTAACATAGGCTTGCTAGGACCGAAACCAAGTTCGGTGAGAAAAAGTTTCAGCCATGTTAACTTCGTAATTCCATGATGCAATGCACGATATTCCGCCTCTGCACTTGATAGCGAGACCACATTTTGTTTCTTACTCCTCCAGGTCACCAAATTCCCTCCAACAAAAGATACATATCCAGATATGGACTTTCTATCGAATCGTGATCCAACAAAATCAGAGTCTGTATACCCTGCAATATCTAGATGATCATGTTTCTTGTACAAAATGCCTTTTCCTGGAAAAGATTTCAAATATGACAAAATACGATTCACTGTACTCATGTGTTGCTCACTTGGATTATGCATGAACTGGCTAACAACACTCACTGCATATGATAAATCGAGTCTTGTATGAGTCAGATAAATCAACTTCCCTAGCAATCTCTGGTACCTCTCTTTGTTTGTGGGAATTTGATCAGGATAGATAGAAAGACCGTGATTTACCTCAATAGGAGTGTTTGCCGGGGTACAAGTCGACATACCAGTTTCTGCTAGGAGGTCAAGCACATACTTGCGTTGCGAAAGAACAAGTCCTTGCTTAGATCTCAATACCTCAATACCCAAAAAGTCAGAGCGCCGAGATCTTTCATCTCAAATTCAACAGATAAATAGCTTTGAAGTTTCTCGATCTCAACACTGTTACTACCAGTAACAATCATGTCATCAACATAGACGATGAGCATCGTGATTTCATGACCATCTCGCTTATAAAGCAAGGTGTGGTCAGCTAAAGCTTGCTTGAACCCATATTTCTTCATTGAACAGGTTAGTCTACCAAACCAAGCCCTTGGAGACTAGTTCAATCAGTAAAATGCTTTCTTCAACTTACACACTTTAGCCCCTGGTGGAATAAATCCTGGAGGAGGATCCATATACACTTCTTCTATCAAATCACCATGAAGAAATGCATTCTTAACATCAAATTGCCTCAAAGGCCAATCAAGATTAATTGCAAGAGATAGTATGACTCTAACAATATTCATTTTGGCCACCGGAGCAAAGGTCTCTTAGTAATCAATCCCATAAGTCTGAGTATAGCCTTTTGCTACTAATCTAGCCTTATACCTGTCTACTGTCCCATCTGATCTGTACTTCAAAGAGAACACCCACTTACAACCGACAGTCTTCTTATCACGTGGTAAGGAAATAATCTCCCAAGCAGAATTCATTTGAAGAGCATCCATTTCTTCTACCATAGCAGATTTCCACTTAGGATCGTCAAGAGCTTCCTGAAATGTATTAGGGATAGATACAGACGACAACTGACGGGTAAATGTTAGGTGAGATTGAGATAAACGGTGGTAGGAAATAATGTTAGAAATAGGAAAGATAGCATTAGAAGAGGATTGTGAAAAGCCAAATCTATCAGGCACTTTACGATCACGAAGAGGATACCTCCTTTTGTGGCCATCCACAATATCTGGAGCTATAGAATTAGGATCAAGAGTATGGATCGATCCTAGAGAGATAGGTAGAGTATGTACCTTATTATTATTAATAGAAGAGTCCGGTGGCACGGTAGCATCAACAAGAGGAGTATCACCAGAGCTGGTGTCAGATCATCAGTAGTCCTCACATCGCTTCTTGTGTACTTTTTTTGAAATAGGCTAGGTGATCTTTCACCACAAGGTTCTAACTCAAGTAAGGGTACCTTTATCGAAAGACTCCTCAGGTCCATCACTAGGCTATCCCTGACCTGAAATCCACCTTTTTTTCTCATCTAACCACACTCGTTCCTCATCCCTACTATGAGTATCCCCTTGAAGAGGAACCATAGGCACTTCCCAAAAAAAAATGACCCAGACTCGCAAAAAAAAACATCCATTGAAACATAATATTTCCCTGAAGGAGGATGGAAGTATTTATAACCTTTTTGGGAGGTAGAATATCCAAGGAAGACACATTTAAGGGCACGGGAATCAAACTTGTCTCTAATATGTGAGTGTACATAAACATAACACACACAAACCCAAAAACTTTAGGACAAAGATTGAGGGCAAATGGAATAAACTGAAAACGTGACAACAGTCTTAGAGGGATTTCATAGTCAATGATACTGCAGGCATCCGATTGATAAGGTAAACAGCAGTCATGACTGCTTCAGCCCAAAAACGCTTAGGAACACACATAGTGAAGCATAAAGCACTGGCCACCTCAAGGATGTGTCTATTCTTACGCTCCGCTGTGCCATTTTGTTGTGGTGTGTAAGCACACGACATTTGATGAAGAATGCCATGGGTTGTAAAGAAATCAGAGAGGGTTTAATTGACAAATTCTAGACCGTTATCAGAATGAAATACACGAACCAAGGCATTAAATTGAGTAGCAATCATTTTGGTAAACTGAGGAATAACCTGTATGACATCTTGTTTGGATTTTAACAAATATATCCAAGTAACTTGTGTACAGTCATCGATAAAGGACACAAAGTATTTATGACCCAATGCAGATGGAGTAGCAAAAGGACCCCAAACATCAGTGTGAACACAAGCAAATGGAATTGGAGTTTTATGATGACTGATTTTAAAAGAACGTGATGTCTTTTGGTATAAATGCATTTTTCACACTTTAAACTTGAAGCAGAAATATTACTAAACAAATGAGGAAACCTGTGTTCCAAGTTAGTAAAAGATGGATGCCCTAAACGGCAGTGCCATAACATGATTTTTTTCCCTAATAGATGTGTCTCCTACCACTCCAAAACCCTTAACAAGATCATGGTTCAATTTACTCACCCCTTTCAAGTATTAAAGACTTCCTCGTTGAGTACCAGTGCTAATAGTCCTCTTTGTTATAATATCTTGAAACACACAATGGGTAGAGAAAAAAGTTACAGAACAATTAAGACGTTTGGTTATCTGACTAATAGAGAGGAGATTATTAGATAGAGTGGGTGAAAATAAAACTAAATTCATAGAGAGAGTGGGAGAGAAAGAGACATTCCGGGATCCAGAAATGGGCATACAAGACCCGTTAGCAACTTGAACGGATTTAATCTGTGATCGGGTAAATGTATCATATAAAAGGGAATTGTTGGTGGGGTGATGAGTAGCTCCTGAATTAATAATCCAAGTTTCATCCTTAGTAGAAGTAAGAAATGCTCCCAAATGAACTTCACTAGGCGATGCTTGGTTTTTCATTAATACCATCGTGACTGAAAATACACAAACTGTCTTCTTCACAGCTTACACATACTAAGAGACAGCAATCTCAGCAACAACAAACCCGGTAAAATCTCAAGTGCACAAAATAAAGAAACATCGATAAGACCCAAGAAGCAGCCCACAAACAGTCTCGACGAAAAGAAACATCTCAATTAATGATGTATAAACCCAAAAACAAGGGAATCGGTCCCTGCCCAACAATAAACAAGAAGAATAGCCAGATCTTCGCAAGAAAAAAGAGAAAAAAATAGCCAAACCACAGTCACCGGAGCTAGTTGCAGTTCGCCGGAAATGGCAACAGGTTCGCCGGAAGTGGCAGCAGGTTTGCCGGAGCTTGTGAGGCAAGTAGCAGCAACTAAATAGCGAAACAGAGCAACAGCAGTAAGAAGGAAGGCAGAAACGCACAACTCCCGATGCAACGAAGGACTGTGGAGCCATTGGTAGAGTCGCCTAGGGTTTCCGCCGCTACTGGTAAGGTCGCCAGAGGTGCAGAGGCGTCGGCGTGAGGTAGCTGGAGGCTGGGCAGGCCGGAGATGTCGGCTGGAGGACGAGCTAGGACAGTAATGCTACAGTAGCTAGGTCATCGTGTTTGGCTCTGATACCAAGTTATAATTTTTGGGCAAAAAGTTAATTTTTCATTCCACCAAAGTAGTATATACAAAATACATTTGTACTAATTTACACTTTAGTCCCTAACTACATAAAACTATCATTTCTCTACAAGTAAAGATACTAACAATGCATTCTAACAAGTTGTCTTTCTAGATTTTTCTCCTTGCTGAACTACACAAAGCCTAGCAATTTCTAGAATTCCTCCTAAGTCCGTAATGATTCTCAACTCAATTTATAGAGATACATCTAAGCAACTGTTCCACAATAGAATGAAATCCTTATTGGTTAATTTACATTTGCATTCTTTGAACTACTATGCAAGGTTTCATCGTACAAGGAAATTATAAAGAATCAATACGAACAAATTAAATTTCAATTTTGAAGGACCAACTTTATTGTTTCTAGCTATAAATAATAACCAAAAATTTTTCTCATATAGAAACAAAATCCAATGAAAAATGGTGCTACATAAGTCTCTTCTCAATTCAAAAATTGAACTATCTTTAGCAATAATCAAAAGGTTCTTTTAGCCTCGACTTTAATTGTTTCTCAATGCCTAAATAGGTCTTTCAGTATCACTTGCCAATTGATTTACATTTAACTTTGTATGGGCACACTTACATGAATGGTAATACTCAATCCATCCATCAAGAAATATCCAGTACAAAAGCTTAGCTAGCCATAGACAAGCAAAAACAAGAAGCACCCTTTGCTCATGGTAGACAATATTCTTAGGGCATTCCTCATTTATGAATAGGGACGGTTTTGTTTAGAGGCAGGTGAGTCAACCGCCTTAGGCCCGACCCTTCGAAGGGCCCATTTTGGTTCGTTATATCTGATATCCCAATTTTTTAAATTAAAAAGCCCAAATTTAAATTCATTACAGATTTGTAGGCCTATTTTAAAGTAAAATAATTGATAAATGTAAGTACTGAACTCAAATTTATGGGCCTTTTTTTAACTTAAAAAGGAATTTCACCCCTTTTTTGTGAATGTTTATTTATTTCTTTTAGGCCCTTTTTGCTTGAACTAGACATTACTCATTTTGCTTGAATTAGAGTTGACTAATTGAAGAAAAAGTGAGTTATTGAGACTTTCAAAAAAAAAAAAAAAAAAGAGAACTAAGCTTCCATCTGGCATAAAATAAAAAGGGAAAAAGAGAGTCATAGAGAACAAAGAGAAAGAGAAGCTAGCCAGCGACCATACTCCCTCAGTCCCTGGCGTAGCCTACCGCCAAACCGCCACCGTTTGGCCTCCTCGCTCACCGGCCACCGGCCCACCACCACCTGCGAGGCTGCGACCACCAGGGTCCAAAGCCTCATGACACCAAAGCTAGTTGTGGCCTGTGTAAAGCATCAAAGGGTTAAGGGTTAGTTTCAAATTTCAATTTCAAAGTTTAAAAGTCTTATCTTATGACTTATGAGTTATGATTGTATATTTGTAAGAGAAAGTTCACCCAAATTTTTCCCCTAAAAATTGAGCTTGTGCATAATTTGATAGTGATGAGTAACATGAGTTTGTGCTTATTGCTCAATTTGATGAGTTTTTTTTTTTTTTTTTACTTTGTACCCAATTTTTATGCCCTAAAAATTGAGTTTTTGAATTTGTGCTTAATGCCGTGCGTTTGACCAAAAAAAAATATTTCGGGGACGTTGGCCCCAAACCCCCAAAAACCCCATCATTTTGCAATATAGGGACCCGTTTTTATAAATTCAACTCAGACCTCATGAACCATAGAATCGTCCCTATTTATGAATCTACGATCTTGCAAAGGAAATCAGTCAACACTTTATCCTATTCCTTTTGCTCAATTGTGGCAGCCCAACTATACCTTTCTTTTCCTCTTTCAATCTTCTTATGTTGACGACAAACGTGGAGATGGAGGCATGCGATGGTAACTGCCCCGATGACATTTTGAAATTTTCTTTGATTTATATATAATTTTTGAAATTTCATTTGATATGTGTAGATATATATAGGATTCACTTCCGCATTGTCTTTTTCTCCCCTCAAAATGAAGTTAATTTTTGGCTCCTCCACTGGTTTAGAAGTTAGCACTTTTATTCCTCTCTTGCTCTAAAGCTTTAATATTCTAAAACATAATGAGATATGAGCTCATCAAGAGCTCACTTACCATTTTGGACATTGTCACTCACTTTAATTGATGATATTGTGCATGGCGCGTGACAAATGTACAAGCAAGCCGTAAGACAACTTGAGCTTAGTTTAGAAGCGATGAACATCTCTATAAGTATTCCCTTGTGCATTATGTTATACTTTATTGAAACAATGTTATCCATCGTATTTTTGATTTTGAGTTTAAGCAAAATGTTATGCAATATCTTTACACAGTCCTTTGATTTTTAACATAGTATTCTAGGGTTCTTTTTGGTTCTTAAGATTTGTGCTATTAAGCACATAAATAATATTTATATTTGGTATATATGATGGAATTAAAATGAAGAACACAAAGGAAAATCATGATAGAACTTAAACATTACAGATTATAATGATTATTCGATCACAAAATACAAAGCACAACATTGATATTCAGTGTATGAACAGATATAACTACCAATTGCTAATCATAAAGTCCTAAATTCATCAGAAAATATGAAATAAGAACTAGAAAAAATTTCCTAAAATAACCAACTAGAAAATAGTAATTCTTTAAAGAAAATGTTTACTTTACCTAAATTCCAAGTTTCATAGCATTTTCACAATGATTGGTGAAAATTAGCCCCTCCAAAGCATACCTACCCCACTTCACCTTCTCTCTGTGTCTCACCCGCACATTTTCCTCTTGATAGCCCATTTCTTCATCATTGATATGTTCGACAATGATTTAAGTCTTATAATCAATGGGTAATAATAATAAAATCCACAAAACTTTCCAAAGATTCAAACTCATGGAGAAAAAATTGGAGGGGAAAAAATCAGAGTTGAAATAATGGTGAGAACAAATTTTAAGATTTGAGAATTTGAGTTCTAATTTGAGGATTTTCTTGAAGTGGATGGTTTTAACCTACAAGGCTACCGGAAAAGACGAAGTGCTGTCACCAGAAAAGACAAACTAGTTGCCTGAGAAGATAAAGTGTAATTGTCGAATTTCTTGACAGAAGTTTTTATCTGCAAAAAAATGTTTATAACCTATATTATATGATATAGAATCGACGATTGTTCATCTTCTCCGATGGTTAGTTATTCTTCTTTAGCCGGTCAGTTCTTCGATAGCTTGTTCATTTCGTCAGAAAACTCACCAAAGTAAGTGTCAGTTTTAGCCCATGTTAGGATTGATTTTTTTCTTTAAAAAATAGGTTTTTAATGAATTTTATATGAATATGAAAAAGAATGAGAGGAATCGAATGGTAGAGATTTGTTTAAGGAATTGAATAGTGGAGATTTATTTAATGCATATAGATCCCATGAGATTAGAGATGACAAAATAACCTGACCCACCGATGACCTGCCTAGAATGGGTTGGAATTTTGCTAATCTACGGGTCGGCGGAGTGGGTTCGGGTCAGATCCTGTGACCCAGGGTAGGTCTCAGGTCAAGTTCAAGTCGGTGGTGACCTGACCCGACCAACTCGATGTTTTTTTTTTTGGTAAGTTATGTTTGGTTGACCCAGTGACCCAATATCCTCTAAAGTCTAAGCCCAATAGTCCTAATTATGTTTGTTTGTGTATTTTTAACGCTGTTGTTTTTTGCCTTATTTTATCACTCTTTACACTTTGTGATGTTTGGTCTGTAATGACTATTGACTAATGTGATTGGCAAGAAGTATGTATTTTGTAGATTGTGGTCAGTTGTGGATGAATTTCGTATTCCATCATATTATATTTAAGTAGTTAAGTTAGTATTGAAAGTTATTACTTATTATTCTATAGTCAATATTTTCACTTTTGGAGAGTTTCTAACTCTATCAAGCATGTACGAACCAGCATTTTAAAACCTGAAGATTACACTTTTTTTCGGCAAGTCATCTATGACCCGACCCGAACCCGATTATTGGGGGGTGATGGGCGGATCGGGTCGGAATTTGACCCACGGGTCGTTTAGTGAAACGGGCCGACCGTTGCCATCCCTACATGAAATATGTGGATGTGATTGGTTTGACCAAATTCAAATTTAGAAAGAATGGATAAAAATATATAAAAATATTGAAAATTTTCGATCCTAACATGGGCTTAGAGATCTGCTGTCTCTCTTCTCTTTTCTCTTCTTGCAAACTATGGTTCTCTCTCTACATTTTTTCATTCGAGATTTTTGCAGATCTTGATTGAAGAATGATATGGAGAATTATGGTGTGTAGATCTTAATGTGTAAAATGTAACGTTCTCCTGGTAAGGTAATCGGAGATGATGATCGGAAAAAGTGATCGGAGAGAAAGTTGGTGCAGAAGATGAAGTTGATGAAGTTAGCAGTGAAAGAGGTGGTCAGAGAACTATGGGTGCAAAGGCAAATTTAGAGGAGCATCAGAAATATTGGTGAATTGTAGAGTTTAGTAAAATAAATTTAAGAATATGTATTTACATATTTTTGACCGATAATTTTAGTCATTTGCCTTAAGTACTACACTGAGGAAGTTAAAACAGAGTGTCCTCAATCCTCAACGGGTTACGGGTTCAAATGGGAGATTTTTTTTTATTTTATTTTTTGGGCAGTAAATGATTCTCCAAAGGGTAAATAGCGCCAGAAAGACCCGACCTTTGAACTCGCTGCGCACTAAAGACCTATCCTTTTTTTCTTGGCAATTCAGTACCCCAACTTGATATTTGTTGCGCCGTTAGGACTTCCGTTAGCTTCCCACCGTTAAACTATCCCATGTGCGCCTCACATGCCATTTTTCAACTCCAAGATGGTTCGAAACTTTGGATTTTGTTACAATCAAGTCCCAAATATTGAAAAATGTATATTTTAACTCCAAATTTAATTAAATTGTACAATTTTATATTTTATTTTTTTGTGAGTGATTATTTGGCCAGTAATTAATTTTATTGAATTAATTTGATACTGATTAAATAGTTTTTATCAAAAAATTTCAACACAATAATATTTGTTCGTAAATATATATAAAAAATATCACAAGTTTCCAAAATCTGGTTTAGTATTAGAGAAGCCCACATTTTGATTTTAACATGCAGTATGTTTAAAATATAATATAAAATTTTATTAAGGATATAATAATATATTACTGTAAAAAAATATATCGAATACAAAGAATTGATCAAATCAAATAAAAAAATACAAAAAAGGAAAAATAATTCAAAATATTTCTTTAGCATTATAGACGTGCACATTTTGATTTTAAACAACAATTATTATGCCTACATAAAATTTTATTAGTAATATATTACAGTAAAAAAATATTTCGAACACGAAGAATTAACCAAATCGAATAAATTTTATCAAAAAATTTTAAAAAAAAGAAAGAAAAATCAAAACCCACCCACCCACCGACCCCACCCCAACCCAACCCCTCTCCCCTTCCCCAACACCACTACCACACTGGTGGTGGTGGTGGTGGTGGTGGTTCAAACCACCAAATAATTTTTATTTCTTTTTTTTTAATTTTTTCATAAAATTTATTCGATTTGATTAATTCTTCGTGTTCGAAATATTTTTTTACTGTAATATATTACTAATAAAATTTTTTGTAGGCATAATAATTGTTGTTTAAAATCAAAATGCGTGCGTCTATAATACTAAAGAAATATTTTGAATTATTTTTCCTTTTTTTTGTATTTTTTTTATTTAATTTGATTAATTCTTTGTATTCGATATATTTTTTTGCAGTAATATATTATTATATCCTTAATAAAATTTTATATTATATTTTAAACATACTGTATGTTAAAATCAAAATGTGGGCTTCTCTAATGCTAAAGCAGATTTTGAAAACTTGTGATATTATTTATATATATTTACGAACAAATATTATTGTGTTGAATTTTTTTGATAAAAATTATTTAATCAGTATCAAATTAATTCAATAAAATTAATTACTAGCAAATAAGCAACCACAAAAAAATAAAATATAAAATTGTATAATTTAATTAAATTTGGAGCTAAAATATATATTTTTCAATATTTGGGACTTGATTGTAACAAAATCCAAAGTTTCGAACCATCCTGGAGTTGAAAAATAGCATGTGAGGCGCACATAGGGTAGTTTAACTGGAAGTTAATCTAAGTTCTAACTACAAGCAAAGAAATACGTAAGTTTCGAAAGATCGAATCCGCAAGAAAAGCCGATAGATCTCACAAGCAAATGTAGCTCAAAGGCCACGCCCTTCCTAAGGCCAATAAGTTCTTTCTCCAAAGGAAAAATCAGATTTTTTTGTCACGTGCCAATCACGTACGGACTCATATCCCGCAAAGATAACCTGGGAATCAATAATAACCACCTTCAGCCCACAGCTCTCCTCTTCTTTCACAAATCCGCACCGAAACACAGAGGAATTACAGAAATCTGACTGTATTTAATCAACATTTTTCAATCAGCAAATGAATTTCGCTTAATTAATCGAAGAGATGGACTGTTTCAGTCTCAGTACAGCCACCTCTGCTAGAAATTTCTCCCCACTTCAATTCTTTTCACATTCATCAAGAATTCTATCTTTCAATGCCAGAAAACCCAGAAAGCTTATCTTTTTTGCATCAAAGGATGATTCGAAACTTGACAAATGGGAACAAATGGAGTTCAAGTTTGGTAGAATGATTGGTGAAGACCCTAAATTCACCTACGCCAAGGTACCTTCTTTTCCCTTCTTGAATTAAAATACACATACTGAATGTGTTTAAGCTTTTTATGTGTACTGTTATTTGTATGTTTTGTATTAGACGTGATAAGGAATTTAACATATAATTATGAAGTTGTTTGGCAAATCTTTTTTTTGTTTGAGAAATCTTTTTTAGGAAAAATTAATTGTTTGGAATACATGAAAGAAAGCTTTTCATATGTCAAAAATAATTTTATTATTTTTTAATTTATAGAATGTGGGTTGAAGATATATAGTTATTCTTCTTTGGGTTGGTGTACTAATTGGTATACTGATTTCTTTGGGTTTTTAACAAATAGTTTTGGGATAATTGCAATATTCATTAAACTTAATTCTAAATTTTTCAGATAATGGCTAAGAAGGCCAACCCTGAGTTAAATTACCTTGAAATTGAGAAGCTACTAGAGAAGAAGGGTGGTAAAGCAAGGAAATACGAAATAGAGGAGATCCCCTTTGATTTACCTGAGAAAAGAAGTTCAACAAATTCAGCAAATGGGTTGAATTTGGTTCGACCTGTCCCGAGAAAAGGGGTGGATTTTGAGGCTTATCGTAATGCAGTAGAAACAGATGATAAGAAATCTAGCCAAAATTCAGCGAATGGGTTGAATTTGGTTCGACCTGTCCCAAGAAAAGGGGTGGATTTTGAGGTTAATCGTAATGCAGTAGAAACAGATGATAAGAAATCTAGCCAATCAGTTAGAAAACCCGTGCAGAAAAGCAAGAGCATTGTTCCTAATGTTATCTTGCGAAAACCGAACTCATTTTATGAGAAAGATGCTGAAAGTGAAAAATCATCTATTTTTGGGATGAAACCAAACTTGTCACTGAAAATGCGTAAGAACCCTCAAAAGGAAAGTTTTAGTGATATTACACTGTTAAAGAAACCCGAACCAGTAACTTCTAAAGTTGAGGATGAAACTGAAGATAAGAGCCTCAAAAACAATTTTTCATCTGCTGGAAAAGCAGATGATATCACACTTTCTGAAAAGCCAAAGCTGATGAATCTCAACGTGAATAAAGAGCAAGAACGAGAATTACCTAGCGATCATGTGGAGTTTAGCTCTGATATCACACTTTCCGAGAAGCCAAAGCCAATGAATCTCAATGTGAATGATGAGCAAGAACGAGAATTATCTAGTGATCACACTGAATTTGGCTCTGGTGTCACACTTTCTGAGAAGCCAAAGCAGATGAATCTCAATGAAAATAATGGGCTAGAACAGGAATTATCCAGCGATCATACTGAGATTCGCTCTGTTACTGATGTGACCAAGAATAGTTCAAATGTTCCCAACGCATCTAGTGATTTGGTGAAGATGATGGATGGCAATTTCAATCAATCTTCAGAAACTAGAAAAGGAGATTCTGGAGACGATGATGCTTCTTCTACCGGTAATTATCAGTCTGCGATATGATTGTCATTTTTCTTCATTAGATAAATTACAGGTTATGTTAATTCTTCAAGTTAATCTTCAATTTTATTAAATGGAAATTGCTTCTTTTTTCAAGAATTGCAGGCTGTTGAACAGATCAGTGTGGAAACTTTTAATTCTAGTGGAGCTTCACGGACGAAGTCTGCTGAAAGTGCCCCTGCAATATCTATGGATACTTTGCTTACAGGGAAACCAAAAATGTATCTACTCTCTCTCTCTCTCATCATAATATCTGCCCCTGCTGTTACATAAGGGTTTTCTAATATCATCAAAATGTTGTGCAATAGATTAGATCGCTCTATTAAGGCAACAGAACAACAAAGTAGCAAGGACACGATTCCCGTTAATTTTGAAAACTCTGGCAATCAATCAGAGCTTGAGAATTTCCCCACGAAGTCACCCATTGAGGTCTGTAATCGACGTATAAGTAAATTAGCCAATTGAGAAGTTTTTAATTTGTGAAATCTGATTGCTACTTAATATCTAGGACCACGGAGACAAGGATTGGGAAAGGGCCGAAAAGCTACTCAACACAGAAGAAAGGGCAGAAGTGGAATTAATTAGCTCCAGCACAAAAGGATTTGTTGTGAGTTAACAGATGTTAATATTGTAATCTTTGCGAGGCTTTTTTTTTTTTGGGGCACCATTTAAGCTTCCTTCTCTGTGTATAGGTATCATTTGGTTCCTTGATAGGATTTCTACCATACCGTAATCTTCTTGCGAGGTGGAAGTTCATAAATTTTGAGTCATGGCTGAGAAACAAAGGCATAGATCCATCAATGTACAGGCAAAATTTGGGGATCATTGGAAAATATGAAGCTACTAGCAGTAAAGTTTCTGCCGAATCGATGCTCGACTCAAAAGCTGATTATAAGGCTGATAGGCAGATATCACCAGATATGAAATTCGAAGATCTTCTCATGATTTATGACCAAGAGAAACAAAAATTCTTATCATCATTTGTTGGTCAGGTTTGTAGAACTGTGTGTGGATTGAAAACCCTTTTCCTTAAACTTGAATATAATTTATCGATTGTTGAATATGCTTGCAGAAAACCAAAGTGGTTGTCACAATGGCCAACAGAAAAAATAGGAGATTGATAGTTTCTATTAAACCCAAAGAAACGGAAGACTTTGTTGAAAAGAGGCGACATCTCATGGAAAAATTGAGTGTTGGAGATATAGTGAAGTGCCAGATTACGAAGATGACTTACCTGGGCATATTTGTTGAGGTAAATTATTGACTAATTGCTGTCAAAGAGTCACATATTTACTTGTGTATATACAGTGGTTCATAATGGGGGAAAAAAATACTTTTGTAGGTAGAAGGCATACCTGCACTTATTCACCAGGCAGAAGTCTCGTGGGATACCACATTGGACCTTGAAGCACATTTTAAAGTTGGCCAGGTACGTCATATCTCAATTATTCATTCAGCAAACCTGGTGGTTTTGTAAATTTACCTGATGAAGTCTTTTTCCATTGCAGATTCTTGAGGCAAAAGTTCTTCAATTGGATTTCACAGTTGAGCGTATACATTTATCGCTAAAGAGCGTGACGGTAATCCTCATCCTTCTTCATGGACAATATTTTGTGCCAGTCAAGAAATATTATGTCAAAATTTGAGAATGTTCTTTTCTTTTTCTTGGCAGCCAGATCCACTGATGGAGGCCTTGGAGGTTGTAGTTGGTGATCACAGTTCCTCAGGTGTGCAACTCGAAGCAGCTGAAGCAGACATCGAGGTTTATACTCTTTCAAAATTGGAACTTCTTTAAGCTTCTATGACAAAGTTGAATCTAGAATTGGACACTCACACATTAGAGATATTTTTAAACATAACATCTTTATTTATGTTATATATTTGATAGTGGGCCGATGTGGAGATGCTTATTAAAGAATTACAACAAGTTGATGGCATCGAGTCTGTATCTAAAGGAAAATATTTATTGAGTCCCGGCTTGGCTCCAACATTTCAGGTATCTGTTATTATGTAATTAAATTGACCACTCTCATTCCTAGAGCACTTCTAGTGTTTTGGGGGTAAAAACTGAAATTCCGCCAAATAGTCTAAAGAGGTAAAAACACATTTTTTTGTTGATTTGGGGGAAAAAGGTTTGATTCCTCTTTTACCCTTTCCTCTTCACTTTTCACCTAACAGTAGAAATGCTATTAGGGTATGTATGGTTAAGTCGGTTTAACATGAACATGCTGCGTAATAATAGATAGATGGAACCAGAAAAGTTTTGCTGGCTGATTGAGCTGGAAATTTTAAAGGCTTATTCAATAATGTCCCTTTAGGGGAAAAAGGATTTTTTAGCAGAATATGTGGTGAAAAAGTAAGGAAATTTATATCGAAGCATGAAAAATAAATTTTGTACAAGAAATGGTTGAAAATGAGTATAGAAAGAGGTGATTGTTAGAATAGTTTTATCGAAGAATCACAATACGTGTTTCGGGATTTAGAGATTCTAAAGCTTGTTACTTTTTTAATCCGAACAAGCAGTAGATGTTACTTTCTTTTTGGGTTTTTGCAGGTTTATATGGCATCCATGTTCGAGAATCAGTACAAGTTGCTTGCGCGAGCAGGAAATAGAGTACAAGAGGTGATTGTGCAATCGTCTTTAAGCAAAGACGAGTTGAAATCTGCCATTCTCGCCTGTACCAACAGAGTCGAGTAAAAAACTTCAGGTTACTCAATATTTTACTTGTTTTCTCATACGCTAATTAACCCATTCGTAGCGTATTACCAAGACTCATGAAAATCACTTTTACTCCGACTAAACTTTAACAATTTATTTTTATTTTTCATTTTTAAATGTTGGGCAGGTTTTGTAGCTGTTGACGAGTACTTTGTCCGTGTCAAGAAACAATTCGAACTGCGTCGACTTTTTCAGAACAAATCCGAGTCAAAGAGCAATGATTGGAAGCACTTGATGTTACACTATTTGGAAACTCTGCGACTGGATGTGTAAATTACAAGATTTGCAATCTTCTCAGGAAATGGAGGGAACGGATACTCAATTTAAAGTGCGTAAACACAACTCTAAATGTTACAGTTTGAAAAGTTAGAAATCAAACTTGAGCTAAAATGCATGTTGAGGTGTGAAAATTCGTGATTAATATCAATACTGTTGACAAAATACATTGCTTTATATCGCTATAGCGATAAAGATGTATCAATTTGTGAATATTTGGTGAAGGCTTTATAATGAAGCTATAGCTTCTACAGATTGTACATATAGTCGTCGCTTCTGCGTTCGTTTTGCCCTTTTTCGCACCTATTTTTTTTCTCATTTTATTGGCAACCTTGGTAATATCTTGAATTCACTTATTGGTAATGTCATCCCTTTTGCTAGTCTATTTTGTGTAGTCTTTTTTATTGAATGTTATATAATTTGGAAATTGAAAATAACATCCCCTCGTAGGAATTTAGTTTCCATGGAATTAAACAAAAACAAGGTTACAGAGATTATGTCCCGTTCTGTTGCAAACACGTTGGCAACATAAGTTGCCAATACCCCTATTTTCGGGAGGAAAAAAAAGATAGAGGCCGGGTGAGACTCCCCACCATCAGGGGACAGTTACGTATTATTTATCTCACTTGACGTAGATTCCAAAAAAAATTAAAAAAAATATTTCAAAAAAAAAAAATTTTGGCCGGTGACGTGGCGCCCTGTGAGGGCGCCACATCACACATGTTGGCATTAGATCATTCACCTAGAGAGATTGCATCATGATATTAGAATTCCGTTTTCAACTGTGCATCAAATGAGGGGATCGTTCAAGTTAGACAAGAAAGGTCGAGCAGATTGGGAGCTACTGAAACGGCTGCTGATAGCTTGAGGAAATGGGAAAAAACCAGATGTAGACTGCATAAAGATTAATGTGGACGCCTCTCTGTTTCTTGAGCAGAATCGCATGGGACTGGAGCTGGTTATGCGTGATGCTAATGCAACGTTCTTGCGGGGTAAAGTAGTGAAGTTTGAAGGTACCTATGATCCAAAGATAGCGGAAGCACTTGGTGGTCGGGGAGGCGTTGAAATGGGCACTCGACAACTCATTAGCTCAGATTATGAGAGAGATGGGTGCAGGACGCCTCTCCGATTATGATGATTCAAGCTACTGTTTCTATCGTGAATTGTATGTTCTGGTCAATTCCTCTCGTCTCGAACTAAATTTAGGGACTGAATTTATGGTATTTACCTTTATTAGCAAATCGGAGTTTCACTTTCCGATTCCCTACCAGCTAATGTGGTAGTTTCCAAATGGTCCAAAATTTGGTCCACACGCTGGTCTGGACTACTTGCAGACTGTCACACATGCGTTAATACAAATTGAACTCTCTATTAATTAAATAGATTGAGAACAACTACAAAGCTAGAAGATAGAAAAATACCTCCAACAAACTAATCCTATCCACTAACCGTCTAACAAAACATGCGCTAATTAACAGTAGCTTTGGCCACGATGATAGATACATTAACTGGGAAAATTTTGAGTGTTTCGAATGAATATAATGATCATCCTTGTACTAATTGGGTGTGGTTATATTTAATTATTTATAGCTAGGCTGTAGATTTGGCCCTCCAGTGAAAAAATTAGTTGTCGGGGCGAAGCTCAATTAATAGGCCAATTAATTGTCGAGCGAAAACTTTTAACGACAGTCTAAGATTCTAATCGGCCGATATCTTAATTAATTTTCATGTGCTAATTGAAATCAATCGTGCAATAAATTATCGGGTGATACTCATGAACTCACGGTGATTGCAAAACCCATTAATGATCGTCGCAAGATTGTATTTGGGGTGATATCCCAGTTAATGTATCTATCATCGTGTAATAATTTTAAAAATAATAAAAAATCCATGAGATTATTTTATAAAAAACTTTTTGAAAAATAATTTTTAAATGTGTAATTTAAAATTAATAAAAAACTATATAAAATTTAAAAAATAATTAAATTAATTAAATGAAGAATTTAAAATTATACTAATTGAAAAATTACGGTCCTTCTTGAAGTTGTAACAAACAAACCAACCCTTTACAAACGCTGAGCACTCTGAAATTTCAGTTGTTACTTAATGCTGTTTTCACTCACACCAGTCACAACGTAGCAGAGCAGTTAAAGAAATTTCTCTAGTGTGCTTTCGATTTTTTCTCTCTGAACCTGCAATGACGCCCAAGAAGCGCACCACCAGGCCGGCCGCGGCAGCCACTGTCCCCGCCACCACCCGGGTCACTAGGAGCTCTGCTCGTGAAGGCAGAGGCATTGTCGTACCTGCTGTTGACAACCCAGAAAGGTGCAAGAAAAAGGCCAAAACCACCACCACCACCACCCAGAAGGAGGCTGAAGACCCGCCGGAGGCACCACCACAATCGGCTGAAAGAATGAGGACCATTATCATTGAATACTGGGAGCAGCACAAAACGTTCAGGAAGAGGGCTCTTGAGTTCCTGGAGGAGTTCGAGATGAGGCTGGTGGAGAAGCGGCTGCAGGATCGATTCCAGGTCGTCGTCAACCCTGTGGAGCCGAGGGAAGGTTGCTTCGAGGTTCGCGAGGAAGGAGGAATGATTTTCGAAAGTATGCAAGGACTCACAGGCGTGAAAGCACTCATCCCTGAAGAGCTCGTTGCCTTTGTTCTTGAAATGATTACACGATAGATCAAATAGGGTTTTCAGAATTTAACCCTCATTTTACTGCAGCTTGGTTGAAGCTACTGATTGCTGATTACTGATTGAGATTATGTTTCGTTTTGGAAACTGAAATTGAAATTTGACCCCATTACTGATTTACTGTGACTGTAAAAAATTGGGGATTCATTTGATGATATGTTTTGGGATATCCTTTTATTAGATGAATATATGAAGTACGTATTCAGTATGCTTACTTTCTTGCTGTTGAATATGAAGTATTACCATACTCGTCAAGATTTGTCTATAGTGTGTGAAATCTAGACTGATTTCAAGAAAAAGTTAATAACATACAATGATTCTGCAGAATTGACAAAATCACGTTTATATGTTTTCTAAGTAACACGTTTGATATATGTTTTCTTGGTTTTGAATATGGAATAGTACTATACTTATTAAGGACCATGTTGATTGTAGAACTGAATGGTGTTGAAGTGATTGATAATAATTTTCAGTTGATCATCGTTGAGCCAGCAAAGTCTAGACGTCTCAAGTCCCATTTGTCGCTCTTGATTTGTTTTGATTGTAGGATGGCCCTCTCGTTTAAGCTCTAGGTGAAACTTGATAATACAATTTTTTTTTTTTTTTTTTTTTGGTATGATATGAATTTAGTGGTTGAGGCTAGATGATCCTTTTTGTTTTTACAACTTAGGTTGATCATGGGCATCATTCGTTGATCGAGCAATTTAGGAATTTTTTCAGCTCTAGCGGTATGCTCTCTTTTTTGTTCGAGTAATTCTAGGTGGACATTCAATTTTGATATTTTTAAATGGTATAGTTGACGTGCCACATTTTTATTAATTAGTACGAGGAAGTGCATCAGATGATAAAACTCATTTTCTCGATAATCTCTATCATATAAATTGGGTTTTGTAAAATGAAATTGTTAAACACGTTAAGCACATATCGTTCCATCAGCACTGAATGACGTATATTTTAATGCATCTGACGAATTTGATGACATTTTGTGTCACGCACATCCGTTTATTTTCTCAAAATCAACATTTGATCAAGCATCAGATTAAAAAGAAACTAATATCAAAGTGAGCATGAGCCACTTAAAATAAGAAAATTATAAATTGCAAAAAAAAAAAAAAAAAAAAAAAAAAAAAAAAAGAAAAGGAGAAAGTCCATTATCCTACATCAGAAAACTAATTCCTAATACAAGATTTTTATTTTGGCCCCCAAAGCGACACTATATGTTAGTCTATAAATTATAACAATTTTTTACATATTTTAATCTATTATCATCTAAAGCCAAACAAATCACATCCATATATCTCATGAGATCTATTGTCCTACACAAATATCCACCATTCAACTTCACTCATTCTTTCTCATCTTACACATTAAAAATCTATAAAAATCTGTATCCTAACACAGGCATAAGTCTTTGGAGGGGAGATGACCTAAATGCTACCTAGGTTGGTGATGCGCTCTTGGACTCGTGCTTGTGCTGAAATTGTGGACTTGGACTTGAATTTATATGGAGCTCCAAAAGTTGGGTTCCATCGGGGATTGTTTGAAAACTTTAAAAGAATTTTTTTTTTTCTTTTTTATCATGTTCAATTACTAATTATATTGATTTGATGATTTTTTATATTTTAAAATTTTTTTATACTTTTCAAAAATGCGTCTAATTGAGAAAATGCATTATAATGATTATTTTCTTAGCAAACCAAAAGTATAAATATAATTTTAATTATTTAGGTAATAAATAATATTTATAATAATTAATACAATTTGGTCATTTAAACGGTTAGAAAATAATTATAAGATCGATGTCATGTAATATGTTGTTAAAATACACTATAATAATTTTTTTTAAGAAACCAATATAATAAATTTAATTTAAAGTTTGACCGATCTAATTGAGTTTTGTATCTAATTACCGAGTGGTGGAAAATAAGGGTTTCTTTTGATTCATTCACTACAAGAAAAATTACTTTTATGGTGAAAATTTTGTTATAAAATACTTTAAAAGTTAATGCCTAATCTTTCTTTGGAAGTCTGTTAGCGAATGAGTTTTAATGTATTTTTATGAGTATGAAAAGAGAGAATGGGTGGAGTTGAATGGTGGAGATTTAATGAGTTGAGAGATATATGGATGTTATTTGTTTGAGCAAATTTAAAATTTGAAAAAAAATGTATTAAAATGCATTTTTGAATTTATGCTAACACCTTATTTATCACAAATGCACCCCGTCAAAAAGTGCGGGAAAATGCAGATCAAGATCAAGATGTTCTATAAGGATAACTGCAAATGTGCCAAAAAAATCAAAAATTTAGTTTTTAAGGGTATGTTTGATTGGTGATAAAGTTGTCATGCGTGGTATTCCGTATAAAATGTATGGTTAAGATTATTTTGAAAAATATATGTGTGGTTGAAAATGTGTGTGAAGTTGTACGGAATTGCGTGCAAAAGAACAAGGCCTAAATGAACGCTCAAAAAATTATCAAATCAAATAATAAACGATTTAAAATTATAATTGAAAAAGTTACTGCTGTTTTTATAGTTGTAACAAACAAACTTCCAAAAATTTCAAAAAAAAAAAAAAAAAGGAAAAAGAAAAAAATGTTGTAACAAACAAACCCGTACACATGCTGAGCACTGAGAAATACACTGGCAAATCCTTTATATTTTCACTCACAACAGTCACAACGTAGCAGAGCAGTTAAAGAAATTTCTCTAGTGTGCTTTCGATTTTTCTCTCTGAATCTCCAATGGCGCCCAAGAAGCGCAAACACGATGAAGTTGGGTCCTCCTCCACCCCCCGCATCACCAGGGCGGCCGCGGCCGCAGCTGTCGCCGCCACCACCCGGGTCACTAGGAGCTCTGCCCGTGATGGCAAAGGCATTGTCGTACCTGCTGTTGACAACCCAGAACCGCGCAAGAAAAGGGCCAAAACCCTCACCACTGAAGACCCGCCGGAAGCACCACCGCAACCGCCGGAAGCTGCAGGACCTTCGTCTCCGGCTGCTGGAGGGACGAAGACCATTATCATTGAACACTGCAAACAGGACAAATTGTTCAAGACTCGGGCAACTCAAATCGAGAACGGGTTGAAGAAGGGGCTGAAGGAGCGAGTCAACGTCGTCATCAACCCTGAGGAACCGAGGAAAGGTTGCTTTGAGATCCGCGAGGAAGGTGGTCAGGCTTTTGTGAGTGTGCTTGATATGACGAAGCCCTTCAAAGACATGAAAGATCTCGACATTAAGAAGGTCATTTCTGACATTATTGAAAGCTTCAATGATTGATTTGGGTATTCAGAATTTAACCCTCATTTTACTGCTGATTGATTGAGGATAGTGATTACTGATTGAGATTGTGTTCTGTTTTGAAAACTGAAATTGAAATTTACCCCCATTACTGACTTTCTGTGACTGTAAAAAATGGGGTATTCATTTGATGATATGTTTTGGGATCCTTTTATTAGATGAATATATGAAGTATTAGGTATGCTTTCTTGTTGTTGAATGTGATGAATATATGAAGTATTCAGTGTGATTTCTTGGTGTTGAGTGTGAAGTAGTTTTGCTGGTATGAAATTTAGACTAATAAATTTCAAGAAACAGTTAGTAATATAGAATCATTCTGTTAAACAGTTAAAGGTTGATTGTAATGTAGCCTTGAATGGTGTTGAATTAATTGAAAGAATTTATTTCGTCGATATCATCATCTCTGCTTTAGGTAGATTTTGATATTTGATATTGGGATTTTTCTCCATGAATTTGATGGTTGAGGGCTTGAGGCCTGAGGGTCCTTTTTGTCTTACCAGCTTAGGGTATGTTTGATATGGATTAATTGAAAAATATAAAAAGTGAATTAATTTCATTTGTATTGGACAATCCCCTAGGTTGATCATGAGTTCCACTCCTTAGTTGAAACAATTTAGCAACTCTTTGGGCTCTTGTTGGGTGCTCTCTTTTTAGCAGAGTGGTTTTAGTGGACGTTTAGATTTGACATTTTTAAGAAATATGGTTGGCGTGTCACATTGTTAATGGATATCGAGGATATACAATGATTTTGTTAAAAGTGGATCGTATCCTTGAATGGTGTTGTATTAATTGATAGAATTTTTTGATTGATCATGGTCGAGCTAGCCAAGTTTAGAGGTTTCAAGTTCCATTCGTTGGCCAGTCCTAAGATGTCGACATTATAATCGATGCCTTAGGTGAAACTTGATATTTGATATTGGGCTTTTTCTAAGAATTTTATGGTTGTGAGCAGAGGGTGCTTTTTTTTTTTTTTTTTTTTTTTTTTTTTTTTTTTTAACAACTTAGGTTGATGGGGGCCTACGCCTGTACTTAATTGACAAAATTTAGAAACTTTTTCGGTGCATGCTTTGTGCTCTCTTTTTAGTTGGAGAAATTTCAGGTTGACGTTTTACATTTGATATTTTTAAGTGACACAAGCGTGTCACATTGTTAATGGATTTGATATACAATTATTTTGTTAAAGGTTGATTGTATCCCTAAGTGGTGTTGAATTAATTGGTTCAATTTTTTTGTTCACCATGGTCGAGCTAGCCAAATTTAGACGTCTCAAGTCCCATTAGTTAGCCATCTAAGATGTTGAAGTCATAATCTATGTTTTCTTTCTATGAATTTGATGATTGAGGCTAGAATGTCCTTTTATTTTAACAACTTAGTTCGATCATGGGCGCCACTCGTTGATGGTTGTGTGCTCTCTTTTTTCAGCTAGAGTAATTTCAAGTGGATATTCAATTTGATATTTTTAAGTGATATGGTTATCACATTTTTATTATGTATGAAAATGTGCATTAAATGATAAAGCAGGCGGATACCTCTTTTATCGAACAATGAAACACACACATTATCATGTTACTTGACAATGTTGATTAATGATGTTGATCTTCTAGTTCACTATTTCACTTACAGTTTGAAAGCATGAGATTTAAAATATGAGACTTGGTGTTGTTTAGGAATGTGATGTGTTCTCAAAATATGACGGGGAATTCTTGCTTCATTTGGATTCCGAGTCTCTTCATATCTATCTTCACAAGACACTGCTCAAATTTGCACGTTCTATTAATTGCTTGTTAAAATGTCATTTTTCCTTGTAACCACACTCCATCGCCAATTATATTGATTTAACAATTTGTTTCATAACTTTTATACTTCTCTTTTCAATAATCTCTATCAAACTTACCCCAAAATAGTTTTTGTAAAATGAAACTATTAAACACGTGAAGCACATGTCGTTCAAACGACAGCAGACGATGTGTATTTTAATACATTCTACCTACTGTACTGTGGTTATTGGAAGTTCAAATTTGATGGCATTTTGTCTCACACACAATTATTTATTTTCTGAAAATCAACGAGGAGAAACTAATATAAAAGTGAGCAACTTAAAATGAGAAAAAGTAGTATTTAAAAAAATATAATAATCAAAGCAGAAAGTCCATTTATCCTACACCAGGAAAGCTTCCTATCTGTACAACAGGCTTGGTTCAGGCCCACACACACTTGGCCCACTATAACTACCCACGAGCCGGGAGGGTCAGGGATGGGCCCATGGCCCTGGGCTCTTGGAATTCTGCTTGTAGCTTGGGTTGAGAGGCTGAGGACTTGGACTTAAATTTATATATAGAGCTACAATATATTTTCTTTACTCTTTAACCCTACATTTATAACTGATTTTTAATTAATGATATTTAGCGTTAATTTATTTAAAAGAACGGTCAGAATTATAATAGAATTATAAGTGACACTAAACAAAGTGCACTACGTGAGCTTTTAGAAAAGTCTATCGTAGATATGTAATTTGATATAAAATATTTTTAAAACAAGCATTTCTATTGACATCTATCATTAGCAACATGATCTTTTAAGACAACTTTTCAACATCTATCAATACGACCACATTTCAAGAGTCCATCAATGCAAAAATCCATATCTTCCTTCAAATTTCTTCTAGTGTACTCTACTATCCAACATTATTCAATTTCATCTAAAAATCAATTTATATACCTTGCAAAGTATATCATTCTTTGGGAGAGAAAAAAATTCCAATAGGTTCGCTAGACTTGTAAACCAAGCGCGACTGCTCTCCTCTGAGAAGCATGCACACATGATGATGTGGCGCCCTCACAAGGCGCCACATCATCCAATTGTTTTTTTAGTATCTATGTCAGGTCAAATTAATAATACATAACTACCATTTGATGGTGGGGAGCCGATGTGGCACCCATAATTTTTTTTAGCTGCGTGTGCACGGACCCCTGCACACATAGTGTGCACGAACCCCTGCACACATAGTGTGCACGGGAATAGATCTACACCTACAAGTTGTTGACATTGTAATTTGGGCTTTTTCCAGAAGCCATTAATACCAATGGATGGCAATTTCATTTTAAAGGGAACGAGTCTAACTTGTATCTTGAAATTAATAAGCTTTGCAATCATCGATACCTAGTTGCTTACTTAGTTCTCATTTACTTTATCACATTATTTTACATGGTGTTATAAAATATATGCAATAAAAAATAGCTTATCCAATAGGAAGATGATTGCTGCAATATGTTTACTTAATTAAAAATTAAAGATTAAAGCTTTTGAAAAGTTTAATCACCCGATTGAAGAGAGGGTTTTCTCCGCAGAGCCAAAAAACCAAATGTACGTTTGTCCCCCTAATTACAACCAAGAACTGTATCAAAATTTTCCAAAATATATCTCTCAAATTTCTCTATAAAATCAATGATTCAACTCCAATTCTCCACAATAATCAAATAAGCTTTCTCCTACAGTCAGATTCCACCACTCAAACCCGTATACCAGTAACGTGGAAGTTGAAACTTAACTTGATAGAAAAATAAGGCAATTAGATCAAACATAGGTGGTGAATTTGATTCTGACGCCTTCGCTGATTTTCATCAATCTACTCTGCCGTTTGTGGCTCGACAAAATGGTATTAGCTGAAATAAAAAATAGAGCATTTTGGCGAAAGGACGAATCTGTTTTAACGACAATTGGTCTAATGCAAACCTCAATTGTTATTTAAATTTACTTTGCCAGTTGGTCATTTCTGCATTGAAACATTCTATTTCCATATTCTGTTATATGTACTCACTTGATCACCGCTTGAAAGTTGAAACAAACAATAACATCACGTTATTATATCATTATTTTGAGATACAATTTCCTAATGGTAACTTCTTAAATGTAATTTTAAGCATCCTACAAATCGAAAATTCAAAGTACCCCCAAATGGAAATTATTCCGCACTAATTGATAGTCACGACGACAGTCAGGGCATCGCGAGTCCCTTGTAGTCATCCATCTTAGGATGCATTCGTGGTGATAAATATGGCCGCACTCCGGAAGGACTCGTACTTTCTCACCTTGTTCAAACACCTCCAAGCATATGTGACACTCGGTATAGCTACGTCCTCCTTCCAGTGGAAAACTTTTTATTGGAAAAGACAAGAAAACCCTTCTATCGAGTTTTCTTGACGCTATATCATCTTGCCCGGCTTCTTGGTCGTTTCTCGTATTATAGATAAGTCTCAAAAGGATGCAAAAAAGAAATGACGCGGCTATTACAAGACAACCTAGTACAATAATTAACAAACGAGAGTGTCTTAACTTCCTTGGTATGATAGATGAGTTGGTGTCTTCAGTTGCTCCAACTGGATGTAGACTAGAGAAAAATAAAAAGCTTACCAATAGATAAACCTGAAAGGAATCAAATTGGTTAATCTTTTAGACAAAGATAATAGCCACATATATACGTTTCATTAAATTAATTTCTGATTATATTTTAAGAAAACTAACTTGGATGATCATTGGCGAGATTTGTAGATGCACCGCGGAGGAAATATACATACTGGGTTTTTGCTTTCGATGAATTAGATGTGATATTCAAGCTTCGGTATTAAAGAACAAGAGCTAGTAACTTTAAGCAAAAAATTTGGGCAGGGAAGAAACAATTTGATCATGCTATGGTGGTATTTATATGTTGGAAGGTGTAACATTCCAAAATTAGGGTAATATTAATTTCGATTTCGTCGTGCTTTATTAGCATTGGCCTTGAAATTGTCGAAATTATATTTGTATCACTTGTGTGTTGGGCGATTTCATCCAGAAGGAGGTGATGGAAGGCAACATTAAAGAATAGTTTGTGGATTCTTGTTAAGGAATGTGTGATCGATTTTTTAATCACTAAAGTGATCAAGTTGCCACCATATTTGATGTTCTTTAGCTTTCATATATCTATATATATATAAAAACAGCATTTTTTCCCTCCAAAACACATTCCTAATTTTTTCCGTCTATTGAATTTGCCTAATATAAACTTCTATCTATATATAGAATAATTTATATTTATATATATAGAAAATGAGGCTTTTTTCATATTATATTTTTTATTGTCGTAAATCCGTTTTCCCGTTTAAAATAAACTCTCTTTTTATTTTTTCTTTCCTAATCCATATCCAACTCTCTTTCATTTTTTCCCTAATATATTAATATTAATGTATAGAGATTTTATTTAATTATTTCTACCATACTTTACCCCATCTCATAATATCTAAATATTCTCTCTATCATTTCCTCTCTTTTTTTCTACGTATAAAACATAATAATTTGTGATTCTATTTTGCTCAACTTGATGAGAGTTTTAAAACAAGTATACTATCAATATATAAATTTTTATTTTTTAAAAAAATAAAATTTACCCCAAATATATAAATTAGTACCCAACTTAAATATAAATTGATATTAATATAGATTAATGACTACTGATGTAATAAGATTAAAAAATTTTGATAATTTGTTACGACACTTAATAGATGTTTGTGCTTAAAATTCAAATATAATAAGATATTTCATTATTTTGCACTTTAACATCCAAACTTCAATAATAAATTAGAAATTTAATTTGTTACCTCATTAGCTTCTGTTATTATTAGTTATAATTTAGTTTATTGGGAAAAGTATTATATATTTTTCTTTCAAATATTACAAATTTTAATTTTTTTCTATTTTTTCTATCAAATCTTCAATTAATATATATTTATGTGTCGAACAATATAAGGGTGTTCCGAGAATTGGAATGAATTTTTAACTAATTGTTTTTTCATAATTTTGGTATTTAAAAAATAAAATTATTTAAAATTTACAGTTTTTACTAAGATTTAATTTTTATGCCATAAAAAATTACCATTGATTAAATTTTTGCGTAAAAATTCAAATAAAGGTTTAACATTAAAATTAAAAAATAAGATCAGAAATAATTAATTATTTTTGTAAATAATTAACTAAGAAACAAAAAATAATGAAAATTAACAATCCTACTAAGATTCAATTTTTTTTACACTACAAAACTATGATTCATTAAAGTTTTACACAAAAATAAAAAAAAAACTTACCAGCAGCTGGCTCAAGTTTGAGACAAAATTCACTACTATGATCCCCAATGGGTACTAAAAAATTTAAAAATTAGGTTGGACCCAATAATTAATTTTAGAAACAATCAATTATTTTTATAAATAATAAGCTAAAGAATAAAAGTTAATTAAAAGTAGCGATTTCTATAAAATTTAATTTTTTATGTGATGAAAAATTACAATTTATTAAATTTTTACATAAAAATTAAAATAAATATGTAACATGAAAATTAAAAACTTAGCTTGGACCTTTTATTAATTTTAGAAAGAATTTATTATTTTTAAAAATAATAATTAGCTAATGAATGAAAATTAATTAAAATTAGTTATTTCACTAAAATTTAATTTTGATGGGATAAAAAATTACAATTTATTTAATTTTTAAATAAAATATTAAAATAAATGTATAAGATCAATTTATTGAATATATATTTATATCTTTTAAATTCCAAGATATCTTTTCAATTGTAAGATATTTTTTAAATTGGATTCATATAATTCTTAAAATTATGGCTATCAAGCCAATTATTTTGGAACTAATTATTTCTTAGAAATAATTAAATTAAATACAAAAATTAACTATGATTATTAAAGTATTATTAATTAAAACAATAAATTCTATTGCCAATATTTAGCTAAACATGGGTTTAGTAGGCAAAAATTAATAAAAATTAATTACATTGTTAAAAGGAAAAATATAATTACTTTAAAAAATGCAAGAAATCATTAAATTGTTAGGGGTTTTCCTTAAAAAATGAAAAAAAACCTTTAAATTGTAATATATCTTTTAAATTACAAGATTTCTTCAAAATTAAATTCATTCAATTCTTAAAAGTGATGATATTAAAATAGTTATTTTATAAATAATTAATTCCTTTCATAAATAATTAGCTAAAAATAATAATTAGTTAAAACGAATTCTATTACAATTAATGAAAATTAATACTATTACAATTAATTAAAATTAATACTACTGTTAAGATTTAATTGGACTTCGTTTTAGTAGGTGAAAATTGACATGGTTTCGTTGGACGAAAATTAATAAAAATTAATTATATTTCCAAAATAGAAAAATGACATTAATTAAAAAATAAATAACGATTAAAATTAATTAGACTGCCATTGTAGACTAGATTTTTCCTAATTTTCCTAAACTAGAAACATAACTTTATTTCAAAAAATAAAAAATAATTAAAATTAATTACATTGCTACATGAAAGAAAAATATGCTGACGAAATTAATTTATCTTTTTATGTATTATAATATAAAGTTAAGTTAACGCCTATAAAATTTTTTATTCTTAGAATTGGGGTATTACATCTTATTGTAAAGTAAGTCGGCCGATATTAAAATGATTATCACAGAAATAATGAATTTTTTTCATAAATAATTAGCTAAAGATAAAAATTAATTAAAAATATTTATATTACGATTAATTAAAATTAATAATATTGTTACAATTTAATTGGATTTGGTTTCAATTGGCAAAAATTGACACAAATTCGTTGGAAAAAATTAATCAAAATTAATTATATTGCTAAAACAGAAATATAACATTAATGAAAAGATAAATAATAATTATAATTAGTTACATTTCCATAGTTGGCTAGATTTTCCCTAAAAAATGAAAGACATCTTTTTACATGCAATATATCTTTTTAATTGTAAAATATCTTTAAAATTATATTCATACAATTCTTAAAATTGCGGTTAAAATACTAATTATTTAGAAATAATAAATTATTTCTATAAAGAATTAGCTAAAAACAAGATTTTATTAGAATTAATTATACTACAATTAATTACAATTTAGTATATTTCTCAGATTTTATTGGATATATTTTCATTGGATAAAAATATAGATAGTTTTATTAGACGAAAATTAATCAAAATTAATTAAATTGCTAAAAATGGGGAAACATAATTATTTCAAAAAAATTAAAAATAATTAAAATTAATTAGATTGTTACCGAAAAGGAAAATGTGCTTACGAAATTAATTTACCTTTTTATGCATTTTAAAATAAAGCTAAGTTAACGCCTATAAGATTTTGAATTCTTACAACTGGGGTATTATATCTTATTGTAAAGTAATTCGAGTGATCATTAGTCCCTAATTAACTTTATTTACTTTTTCAGTATCATTTTTTTGAAAAGAAATATGCTTTTTTTAATTCTCATATGTTTTTGTATTTTATATGATATTTATTTTGAGTTACAGTTGACGATAAAATACTAATATTTTTTGTGTAATTACGGGTGTTTCAAAGGATCTGCTCCATTTGTTTTCTTTTTTAAGTAACAAGCTCCAAAAATAGGTATTCAAATAGTAATGATTTTTTATTTTGATACTACTCGAACCAACAATTATATAATAATTTTTGGTTCAATATATCGCTTTCGCTGGGGAATAAATCTAAGAATTCTTATTAAACAATTGGCTATCACCTCAATCAATTATTGAAATTATAAGACTCAATTATAATATTTTAATTGGCTTTCAACTATATTAAATATTTATCTAAATTTCTGTCTCCCAAATAAATATTAAGAATCATACTTACTTTAATTATTTATTTTATACTGAAATTTTCCTGTTGATGTTTTATTTTATTTTTAAGTATAATCAGTTAGATTGTATATTTTAAGTATTAATCACATATATTTCAATTTATTTGTCTTATCCAAATTAATTTAAATGTTATATCAAATCATTCAATATTTAATATGTCGAATATGTTAAATTAGTAAGTTTATACCTAATATGTTAATATATGTGTTTAATATATTTAGAATGTATTTATTAAAGAAATAAAATGTCAAAACAAAAGTTTTGGATTAAACTATCACGATGGCGCATTGATACGGATTAGAATTTTCTAGCGAGGCGGGGACGGGGCATGGAAGTTTGTAATTCTTATATCATCTGCGTTCAGCCAAGAGTAAATGAGGATGGGTCGGAACGAGGATAAGTGTTTCCCAGCGTGGCAAGAACAGTTTAGGGTATGTCGAACTGTATTGACTACATTGTTGTTTTTATAATATATCTTTATATTGATTATATTTCATAATTAAAATTTAAAAATCATTATTTACATATTAATTATTAATAACACACATCATACTGATATATAATAATTAATATCTCTCAAAATTTATAATTGTATATAATAAAATGTAAAATAATTTTAAAGAAAAAATTATGAGCTCTACGAATGTTAGTAGAGTTGTTTTAGTTGTTTTAGTATTGGTTATTTTAATAACTATAACATTTAATGCCATTTTATTTTGGGTTTACATAAGTAGATTAATCTTACAATGAGCAAAATGTAATCTATTATGACAATTGCGCCACCGAATTATCATCCTATGCAAAGCATGGGTGTAAATGCTAATTAAGTTACTATTCTATGGAGAATAGTAAATTAAGTTGTGTGGATTTTCGTGAGTTGCTCATTGCATATTTGTACGATGAATTAGTATGAAATATAGGGGAAATTCTATCGAAATTTTTATAGATTTGTTTCAAGTTAAATTTTTTAAATTTATTGTTGTAACTCATTCTTTATTTTAATTATTTTTAAGATTTTATGTTAAAATTATTAACATCTATCAATAACGTTATTAGTTGAAAATTTTATTCCCCGTGCAACGCACGGGTGAAACAACTAGTTTGATTAAAATATGGGCTAATTAGCATATTCAATATTTTGGCTTACATACTTTTAGCACTTACAAAAATAGTTGTTTTAGCGTGTTATATATTAAGCTGTCATGAGAACGAGCTCAATCATATAACAGTACAAAACAAAGGCAAAAGCCTACTTATTATCATCATATGTAACTAGCTCGTTTCATGAAAAATAAAGTAAAAACTTGCATAAATTTTCTTTAAAAATTAACTTTTTTCTCGAATTAACTTTATTAGACGAGCAATAAACTTTTTATAATGCACCAGTGAATAAAATGAGAGCACTTTCTATAGGGATATTGTCTCTGGAAAAAATAACGTGACGAGAGAGAGAGAAAAATTGAAGAGAGAATGGAAGGAAGGAAGAAAAATAAAATAGACGCATGATGTTCAATATGTATTGTAAATAGTATCGAAAATAACTTTCAACATCATATAAATAGTGAAAATAAAATTCTCAAGGGAGTGCACTAACCGTAGTGACTATTTCAGAATTACTCAATGAATAGAAGGACGAATTGCACATGAAGATGTTTGTGCAAAGAACGAAATCTTAGGTCCTGACTTCATACAGACGGTATAGTATGAGGACCGTTTACGAAAATTGGCCTAAAATCCCAAAAACCCTCTTCCATTTCCACCTCCATTTTTAACCCACACCATAAACCCTAGAGTAGCTCTTTCCTTCTCCGTTCCACCATGCATTTCTCCTCCATTCTCCTTCGAAATCGTTCAATTACCGCTCAGAAATGTCCAATTCACAGCCTGATTTTTCTCCGGTCCATGGGCGGCGGCCCTCGCACCTTCCCCGGTGGGCTAAACAAATGGCAATGGAAACGAATGCACGAGAAAAAAGCCCGAGAGAAGGAGAAACGACTGCTCGAACAAGAAAAACAAGTCTATCAGGCCCGAATACGGTCAGATATTCGGGCCAAACTTGCTGCTGCTGAGAAACCGGACTCTCAAATTTCCGATCAAAACCAGCGCAATTATGGACCAATGTCTCCCCATGAGCACATCAAGGCACTCGCTGATCGATTCATGATGGAGGGTGCGGAGGATTTGTGGAATGAATTCGATGGCTCTGTAAAGACTCCGGTGCCTAAGCCGCCGAAAAGCCAAAATTTTGGTGATCCGGTTAACTTGCAGAAGCTGATTTCACAGAGGTCGGGTGTAAATGGTAAGAAAGAAAATAGTGTCGACGAACTTAAAGGGAATATGAGTGGTATCCCAAAAGGTAGAAATTTTTCTACTCATAGTGGGTGTGGTAGTAATTTCATGGGAGTTTCTGGGAATATTTTGTTGGATAGTAATAGGAGAGGTGTGTTTATGGGTACAGATTATTTCTTAAATTTGAGGCGTTGTTATTCTGTGGATGTGGGGAGTACAACAAGGAGTAAGAGGTTGAATTTTGTTAGAAACGACAGTTTGACAAGCAAAGCTGGTTCTGTTTCAAAAGAAGGGTCCTCTCATGGAAGGAGAGCGAGATGGCCAAGATTCCGCGGTAATAAAATGGATTCGTCAGAAGATGATGACACCGATGATGATGAAGAGGATGAAATCGGAAGTAGTTCGAGAAGGATTGTGGGTAGTAGTGCCGCACTTGGAAAATATGATATGAAGACAAAAAAGCGAGTGCCTTTGAAATCTCTAGAAGAAGAAAATGATTTTTCACAGGAAGTTGAGGCAATCAAGAAGCAGTTTGGTGAGAGGAGATTAAAGGAGAACGAAGGAGAAAAGGGTGATGAGGAATCCATTCTTAGTTCAAAAAGGTATGTGGGATTTTCTATATGAACGTGATATATTTGTGTAACGGAGGTTATGACATCGTAATTTTCTTTGGCTTTTCTAATAACAATGTGGGATGGATAATGCTTATTCAGGTTTGATGAGTGTGATGTATCTCCATTGTCAGTCCAAGCACTTGCTGAGGCAGGGTATTTGCAGATGACCAGGGTACAGGATGCTACACTTTCTGCTTGCCTCGAGGGTGTGTAGTAAATTTTGCGGGCTTCTTTTTTGTATAAAATAGATTCAGTCAGTATATTTGTTGATATTCTTTAAATTATCTATATGAGCATACGACCAGTCCATTTTTATGTTTTACTTAAAGAAAATTCTGTAGCAAACACAAGTAGTTTTATCAATGATGAAAAGTTTTCCTGCATGTATTATCTATGAATTATAAATCTTGAATATGATTTTTATAGATGCTGGTTTGTTTTCATTGCTTGTGTTCGGTAACCTTTCCCCCCTTTTCTTGAGGTTAAAAAGTGTCCTTATAGTTTGAATAGTAGTGGAGACCGCAAGATTGTAGGATTATAATGAATAGTAGTTTTGAATGGATAAGATTAAAGTTTGACTTTGACTTATAATAGAAGTTAACTTTAGATGGTTTGGAAGTTCAAGTGAATGTAACCATTGACTGTCTACCAGGTTAATATGGTCACAGCCATTAAAAATTTTGAAGTATTAATATTGGTAGAAGTTAGTTCTATTCATTGTTGACACCTTTTGTCGGAATACGTACTGTTTGAGCCTTTTTTGGGTAAATATGAGCAAATATTTGTAGGTGTCTCAGGAAATGGATAAATATGCAAGTTAAGATCAGGTGTTAACTAATCAGGTCCCAAACACCCCCCCCCCCCTCCCCCCCGGTTATTTTTCTGAACTGAGATTTTATATTGTTCAAAGAGAAGTGGGAAACATAACACAAGTTGAGAAAAATCTGCACTGCCTCAAGTTTTAAGGAGAACATGGAGCTTTCTGTCCTGGGGGACTTGTACAGTTTTGTCAAGGTTTTCCCTCCTTGTGCAGAATTTCCCACACACTTCCTAAATTCAGTAGTTTAACTGAATAGCTCAATTTCGTTATTTCCCATGGTTTTCCGATCCAGCAGTCCTTGAAACTCAAAAGTGATCAGAACTTACCTTCAAAATTCTATTGTATAAGAATAGCATTTTTGCTTTACAGGATTTATCATACATTGCTAGCGTTGGAAAATGGAAACCAATTGACTGCTATTTAAGCAAGCCTTACGATAGTTTGCATGAATCTTTAGCTCGCTCTTGTTTTTTCATTCTTAGAATTCATTTCCCTCTTCCTTTTCTTATTTTTTGGTGCACTTACAATCTCTTGGTTTCAACAGGTAAGGATGCTTTAGTTAAAGCCAGAACTGGCACAGGCAAAAGTATCGCTTTTCTGGTAATCACAAGTCTTATGTTTCTTGTACTTCTATTATCAGTGTCTTGCTCCTCTTTGTCTTTTCAATTGTTACTGCTAAACATAAACAGCTTCCTGCTATTGAAACAGTTCTCAAGGAATCAAGTAGTGAAGCAGCTCGGCGGGCCCCACGACTCCCGAATGTATGCGTTCTAATTATCTGTCCCACAAGAGAACTTGCAAGCCAAATCGCAGCGGAAGCAAATGTACTCCTGAAATACCATGAAGGAATTCGTGTGCAAACACTAATTGGAGGAACACGATTTAGAGACGACCAGAAACAATTAGAGTCAGATCCATGCCAGGCACGCCTAAGTATTTAACATAATCATGGAATAACAAATTCTAAATTCAGACATGTTCCTGTCCTTTTGACCTTTGGGTGTTACATTTACAGATAATTGTTGCAACTCCTGGTAGATTGTTAGATCACGTTGAAAATAAGTCCAGCTTGTCTGTGCGTTTGATGGGACTGAAGATGCTTATACTGGATGAAGCAGACCACTTGTTAGATCTTGGATTTCGGAAGGATATGGAGAAAATCATTGATTGTTTGCCTCGTCAGAGGCAGTCTTTGCTCTTTTCAGCTACTATTCCAAAGGAGGTTCAAACTTTTTCCCTGATACTTGTTCTTCTGCTAGATGATGCTAATTGCTAATGATGACTGATCTGAATTCTAACCCTTTAATCTCTTCAGTTTGAAAGTTGATTTAACGAATTTTCAGGTCCGTCGAATATCTCAACTCGTTCTGAAAAGGGAACATGTCTACATTAACACCGTGGGCATGGGTAGCTTGGATACTCATGCTAAGGTGCGTTCTAATTATCTAAAGATTGTCAATTTTCCTTGCAAAATGAACTGTTAAAAAAGCTTGTTTCATTCAGATTTTTCAAGGGAAAAGGTTTTATCTGGAGATTTTGCAGTTAAAAAGTGGGAGAAAGTTGTGCATCCCCTAGAATGTGAGGAAAAAAACCGTCTTTGGAAACATGATTTGAAAAAATGTCTGATAACAATACTTTAATTCTTAGTCCCTATGTGGAAACCTACGTTTTCTGAGATTGAGAATTCATTTGAGCAGTTTGATCAATGATCTCAAAGGATGTAGTGTAATTCTCTTCATAATTCGTTGTGTCACTTTCTCCAAGTAATGTACTGATCAATTGCTGCTCATTTTACTTGTCAAGCAGGTTAAGCAATTTTATTATGTGGCACCACATGAACAGCATTTTCACGTAGTACACCATCTCATAAAGAGCCATATATCTCAAGTACCTGGTTACAAGGTAGATTATTGGGGGATATTTTCTTCTTCATTATGTGAGCTACTTAACAATTCTCAACTGGCTTTTTCCCCATACTATCGATTGCTTTATGGTTTCCTCTCAGGTTATTGTTTTCTGTACAACAGCAATGATGACATCACTCATGTTTTCTCTCCTACGGGAGATGAAATTAAATGTCAGAGAGATTCATTCAAAAAAGCCTCAATCTTATCGTACTCGAATATCTGATGAATTCAAGGAATCAAAAGAATTGATTCTGATAACATCTGATGTTTCCGCTCGAGGGATGAATTATCCTGATGTTACACTTGTTATTCAGGTAAAGGAGAGAAGTTGATAAATGATAGATTAGCTTTTGGAACTCTAATTCCCAACAATTGATTCTTGAGGTCTCATCTTATCAGGTGGGCATTCCCTCAGATCGGGAACAATATATTCATCGGCTTGGAAGAACAGGGCGGCAGGGGAAAGAAGGCGAAGGTATTCTATTGCTTTCACCTTGGGAAGAGTACTTCATGGAGGATATCAAGGACCTTCCTGTTGAAAAATGCACTGTGCCAAACTTGGATCCTGATGCAAAAGCAAAGGTCTGTGACCTCTTTCCAGTAGTAGATAAATCTTATTTAGTGTGTGTTCTGGTAAACTTTTATTGTGCTAAAAATTAACCTTTTAGTTCGAATAGTAGTAGATAAGAATGATAAGTGAGTTGATCACTCTCGATCACATGCAAGTGCTTGCACTGGATCGAGATTGCCATATATATGGTCAATATTGAAGTTTGCACCGAATAGTAGTAGATAAGAATGATAAGTGATTTGATATATATGGTTAATATTGAAGTTTGTCAAGATCAGTAGAAATTGATTTCTATGTAGAAAATTAGTTAAGCTTAAAACGAACTAAGGTTTTCTTTATATTTGGCGTTTGCAGTTGGAAGATTCAATGAGAAAGATTGATACGAGTGTTAAGGAAGCAGCCTATCATGCGTGGCTTGGTTATTATAACTCGATTAATGAAATTGGGCGAGACAAAACCTCTCTTGTTGAGTTAGCGAACCAGTTTTCTCAATCTATTTGTTTAGAAAAGCCTCCCGCACTCTTTCGTAAAACTGCGTTAAAGATGGGATTGAAAGGTATTCCTGGCATTCGAATACGCAAGTAGACCCATGTTGTTGGTTTTTGTAGGCTTAACATAATCATGTATATGCATGTACTAGAAAGATATGTTAATTTTTTTCCCATGAGATGATTATTATTTGAAAGATTTTGGCGCAGATTAAAACTATCACTGATGAAGATTTTGAAGGATTATGATTTATGAGAGTTAGTGATTGAAAATAAACATGGATTGTACCTATGATTCTGTGTGTGATGTAGCCCTTGGATGACTGCTGTTACTTTTCTAGCCAATGTCTTTTCTGCAATGAATTATGTCAAATATGGCTCGCCCAATAGAATCATGAAAAGACAGTGGCAGGTTTGTTGGTAAATTATTTCTAATGTTTTTGACTTTTGGATGGTTGCACTTTCATCCTCGATCTTTTATTTCTAAATGATGACGTCTCCAACCTTTGAGAAATAACTGTCAATAATTTACAAGAATAGACACACAATCAAACGGAAAAAGAATTCATTTTCCAAGGAAATTAAAATCAAACCGCTACTTGTTTTTATTTTGCATTTGAAAAGTGTGAATTTGTGCTCTGAGGAGTTATAACTTGGGAAAATTTTTCATAGAAAATGTTGACAATCAAACAATGAAAAAGTTGGGGTTGACTTGAAAATCTTTATTTTTCATGGAAATCATGTGCTCTAAAACACATCCTATCTTTTCAAGCGATAAAATTACCCTTTAAATTTAAGTATTTGTTCGACAAAGTCATATTGGAGGAAATTTTATTTTTTCAGACAATTTGTAAAAAGAAAGTAACAGAGTTTAGGGAGAAGTGTAATAATTAACTTTTAGTGAGGGTATGGTTGAATATAAATGTTAGAAACAAAAATTGCTCTTAAAGAAGTTTTGTCAAACAAACATCAATTTAAAGGGTAAAATTCAACAAATATTGAGTCATAAATTTGACGAAAATCATCAATTTGGATGGACTGAGCCTGTTTTTCAAAGTAGGGAATTTCACTGTCGAAAAAAAGGGTAATGAGTGAATGTATCTTTCATTTTTCACTTTTTATCTTTTGACTGGGAAATGTATCTTTTAATTACGCTAGTTAAAAACACACGTTTTGCATGTGATATTGCAGCCTGTGTTTTATATATGATATTGTAGTAATTCTTCTGTGAAAATAAAAATTAAACACAATAAATTAAATTAAGAATAAATATATAAAGAACAATAAAATACTAGATTCACCATGTTTATTTTCTGAGCCTAATATAATTTTAGAAAGTACTTGTATTACATCCTCAATGATTATAAGAGCATCTCCAAGGCAAGGTCGTTGATTGGGGATGATGTGGCGAGATATACTGATATAGAGATAAAATTATTATTTTATTTGTACAGAAAGATAAAGAAGTGTAACAAAAAAAGAGAGGGAAATGTGATAAAGATGGGAGAGATAGAAATAAATTCAAAAATAATGATAAAATAATATAATAATATTTGAGAGTCCAAGGGGGTTGGTTTAGTGGAAAAGGCACCCCCTTACCGGGTGATTGACCATGGTTCGAAACACCATCCCACCCCTACGATCCCCACCTTGCATTCAAAAAAATAATAATATTTGAGAATGTTTAGACAAATGTCTAGATGTAGAAAGAGAGAGGGAAATAATGATGAAAAAGTGATTAAAAAAAGTGAGATAAATGAGTGAAAATGAATTTTAAAAAATAGCAAATTCAAAAGAAAATTTAAATAGTATGGGACCCACATGTTTGGCCGGATATCTAGACATAAAAAGGGTGGAAAATAACGATGCAAAAGTAAGGGTGTGTTTGATTGGGAAAACTTTTGCAGGTAAATGTCAAATCATGCAATTTGTTTTACATCTTCGGTGTTTGATTGCAACATGTAAATGAAATTGATTTTCCAAGGTACAATCATTTAAAGCACGATTTGGGTCAATTGCAGGTAAATGTTTTCTTGAGTAATTGTTAGGTAAATGTTTACCATGCAAATGTTTACCAGGTAAATGATTTACACCTTGCAATCAAACACACCCTAAGATAAATGAGCGAAAATGGATTTTAAAAAATAGAAAATTTAAAGAAAGTTAAAATAGTATGGGACCCACATCATTTCTTGTGTCTATCTTTCTCTTAAATGGACAATATCTCAATTTTGTGCATCAGAGATGCTCTAAGAAGTTAACGTTAAAGAAGGAATCCTAATTTCGAAAACTTTGTTTTATCTCACTTTTTCATCAACTTACTACATCTACCACCAAAAACGTGTAGTGACATGCAGAGTAAATCATTTAAGATAATTTGTTGATTTACGGCCTCGGATAAAATGCATAATCTAATTGAATTAAAGATGAAAACACCAAATAAGGTAGAATCTTAATGTAAGAACAAAAAGATTATAATAAATTTTAGGGACTAAATTGATAAATCACAAATATAATTTGGATTTAGTTTAATGAAACATGATAGACTAAGTTTTTAATAAAAAAAAAAGAAGCAAAACATAAACATTAACTTTTACCTATAGCCATTAGTGCTTATGAAAAATTATATGTTCATAATTAACTTTTGAAAGTGATCTTGTATTAAATTTCAAATTGAAACATTTGATTTAACATCCATATTTTATTGCATACTTTTCACTTAATTGTGATGTTGATTTTTTTAAAATAAAAACATGAGAGCAAGAAATAAAGAAAAAATAAAGGAAGAAAAGGTAATCATAGGAAAATGAAGAGTTTTTTTATCAATTAAAATCAGAAATGATGAATTAGGAATTATAAAATATATATATATAAGGGTAAAATAGGAAAATCATAAGTTACCAATAATCTACCATTTTATATATTAGGATGTGTTTGATTGCAAGAGGTGGAAAAGAAAACTTTACTTGAAAAATAAATTCCATCAATACTACAGATTCAAATTTTCAGGAAAATTATTGAAATTGTGTTAAACACTTGTACATGAAAAATAATTTTCAGGCAAAATGTTCCAATCAAATAGCAAAGTTGGAGAAACTTTTCCATGATGTAACGTTTTCCAGGAAAAGTGAAGGCAATCAAACACACCCTTAGGGAATGTTTGATTGTAAAGCCGGAGCACCTTGAGGGAGTGTTTGATTGTAAAATCGAAAAATAGTTGGAAGGGAAATATTTTTCTGGTAAATAAATTTCGGGAAATGGTTTTTAAGGGAAAATGGTAGTTGTAGGTGTTTGATTGCATTAATTTGTAAGTTGGAAAATAGTGTTGTTTTTCTTATTTTTGTGTTTTTTTAATGAAATTGGATAATTTTTCTTATCTTTATAGTTAAAACAAATTATCCATAAAAAAAGAGCCAAACTTTTCCCGGAAAACAAAACCACCCCCCCCCCCAGAAAACGTTTTCCTCTAAGTTAAGGAATATAATGGATTTTCAGAAAAGCAAAAAAATATTTTCCTGGAAAAAAAAACCAATCAAATAGCCAAAAGTGGAAAAATGGCCAATCAAATGCACCCTTAGTGATTAATGATGATATAAGTTTGAGAAGATGAATTTGGTAATACTAAAATAACGTAATAAACCATTATCACAGAATCAAACGCCCAAGGAAAAATTGCGCTTAGTGAGTACAAAAATTGCGCGTAAAATGGTCACAAAACGCCACAAAATTGTCATCAACGTCGCCGTAATAATTTCACATTCAGTCTCAGGGTATGTTTAGAGATAATAATGATTTTGTATTTTTCTAATTTCTAATTAAGAAGTACAGAAAATATTTGAAAAAATGTAAGAACGTTGTCAAAAAAATGTGATGATTGGTTGAAGATAATAGACTAATAGTAGAGAAAAGTAGAAAACTAATACACATAAAATGTTATTTTTATCGTTGGTCAATCGTTTACTATTCTCTTACGAGGCAATCTCTTAAGGGGGAAAAACAAGAAAAAGAAAAAAAAAAAAAGAAAAAGAAAAAGAAAAAAGTGTTTTCAAACAAGTACTAAATAGCATACAATCATCTAATAGATTCAATTTTTCTATGTCGTGGTCGGTAGATTTTTACTTTTCTCGGGAGTCCTCTCTTTAAAAAAAAAAAAAACATAAAATGAGGGTATAATAATAAGTAGTTTTGGTTATGTAATTGCTATTGCAGTGCGACATCAAGTTTAATAAACAACATAAGTAAAATTTATTCTCAAAAAATTTAAAATAGATACTTATAAGTATGCTGGTGCTATACCATGAATCACACTTGACCTATGTCACAAACCCCCATGTGATCATGTTACATGTCATTGTCAACGACACAACATTATGTTGTCATGTGTTTCGCGAACATCGCACCAGTACTTCAAATTGTTAGAACCACTACTATCACCACGTCAAGGACATGTCGCACACCACAGCCATGTAGTCAAACACTCCAGCATTTGCCATCACCGGTCACAGAATGCCACCACTAGAAATGTGCCACCACCATGATGCCACCATTGCCACCACCAGAGGCGGAGCCACATGGGAGCCTGATGGGTCCTTGGATCCCACTGACCTTTTAGATTTTCATTTTTCAAATGCAATTACTCTTTTAAGGATTTTTAAAGATTTTATTCTGGATGTATTGTAGCAAATTCCAATCATTAGTTGTATTAGAAATAGTCAACCAGTTGTCATTAGTCTCCATAACAAATACAACTAGTTATTTTAATTTGTTAGACATACTTAATTTGAAAATATTTTTTCTATTTATGTTAATAATTAAGGTAATTGATTTGAAGTTATAAAAATATTTGTTGTAACAGTTTATTTTTTTTCTCTTCGTTTGATACTTAGATTTGTTTAATTAAATGGACATATTTGAAATTTATAATCGTATTAAAATTAAACTAGTGTAAATTTTTTATTTAAATGATATTGGTTAAAGAAATTTTCCAAACCCCGAGAAGTGGGGGCAATGCCCATTCCTGGCTCTGCCATTGGCCACCACAATCTTCACTGTCATTGCACACATGGTTTTATTCGTGATTGCGCTCCACTCTAACCTTCCGATGACATTTTTTATTAATCCTTCCTTAGAATGCAATTGTTGAATGAATCTACAAATATAATTTGCACTGAGATGAAGAAACTAACACTAAGGTTATAAAACTGGGAGTATTTGAATTTGATAGCAGAGTCATGCAATTGTTGAATGAATCTACAAATATAATTTGCACTGAGATGAAGAAACTAACACTAAGGTTATAAAACTAAGAGTAATTGAATTTGATAGCAGAGTCAGAAAACTCACATTTCCATGAATTTAAAGGGGAGGAATCATATCAATACAACAAAACATAAGAATATACTCTAAAACCTTAATAACTATATGAATTCTTTGGGTTCATATCGGGTTTTGTTCACGTGCCTGTAACGGGCACGCACCCGATAGAGAGGGGGTGTGTGGGCCCCACCCCGCCCCCAAAAAAATCAGGGGGAGAGGGGGTTGTCTCTATCGGGAAGGTGCCCGTTGCGGGCACCTGAACACAAGAGGGTTCATATCATCTCAATCTCATCTTATGTAGATGTACTAGGCTCTTCTCTCCCAGTCACTGTTGGAAGAATGACGGATAATAATTAAATTATAACCTCATATATAACGTACAATGTTTATAATACGCACCAGGTTGGGAATCAAATTCACACCATCAACAAGGAAATACTATAATAATGTCTTTATTCAGATACCTACGTGGGTACCAAACCCATGCCACGTGGTGCCTTCACAGGGCTCCACGTCATCCAAATTTTTTTAAAAAATTTTTTACGTTAGATTAGATGAATAATACATAACTGCTCCCTAATAGTGAGAGCCCCACCTACCCCCAGAAATTTTTTTCCCAGACTGTGGGTACCTAAACAAGGCTAACTATAATAAAACGTAACTACGGATTTTAAAAAAAAATCAAAACAAAGCAAACCAAACATAACCCTCACTCTCACTATGCTAGAGATCTCACAAAGATATCAATAGAGGAGCAACTCAAGAACAAAACAAGAATTCCAACAGTAAAACCTCTAGAGATGGACGACTCCTTCCCTCTCTTTTCATTTCAAGCTCCTCTAGCAAAGACAAGCCAAGCAACTTGTATATGTGAAGTGTATGACAAGCCAATAAGGGCACCAACAAATGGGCCACATGTTGGAAATTTGAACACAAAATTAGTTATGAGTTAATATGTGTAGATTGTTAGAAATAAATTGGAATATTCCAGAATATTTTCGGATAAAAAGTCGTGTCTCTGAGGATGAAAAATGATTGACTTTTAGTTTTAGTTATTTCCTAACGGCTGTGTTTCTTCAATAGAAAGTATTCTAACGGTTGCATCCTTTTATAATGGTCGTATCCTTTGATGACTTGCCTTTTCAACATCTATATATAAGAACCTCATTTGCTATATTCATAATTTTTTTTCCATTTCATGTATTTATCTGGATAATCGCTTCGTATATCATTTTCATATATATATATATATATATATATATATAAGTCTGCTTCATATCGAAGAGTTTGAAGCAGAAGTCGATTCATTGGTCTACGTAATTTAGCGTGCTATGATTACAAGACGTGGTTGTTATGTCTTAAGAGACGGATGTTGAAAAACCATTAGCACCTATGCTTAGAATAAGCTCATTGCAGAACAAGGAATGTTTCAGATTTTTTTGGCCAATAGGGACCCAATTTCATGTTTTCTCACAGAATAAGGACTTCCGTTAATGGACCATCCATTTTGATCATTATCTATCCATGTGCAAGACACATGTTAGATTTGAAAATTATAATATAGTTCAAAACTTTTAAACCTATTCATAATGGTCCAAATTCTTACTTAAATTGTATAATTTGAACTATAACTTATAAATACTTTTATTTTGACCCACAATTAAATTTCTAGAACTAATTGGTCCTAAAATTTTTTTTTCAAATTTTATCAATACATTAGTGCCTGTTTCGATTAATATTATAATTTTAATAAATATGCTATTATAATATGCCCAAAAAATTTAATTCTAATCAACCATAAAAATTAATATTATTATATGTCTAGAAATTTGTCATTTATAATAGTAATATTAAAATTAAAAAATAATTATTTTAGCCAAAAAATACATGACATGAAACACGAAAGACATGTAGGAAAAAAAATCAAAACCCGAACGGCCAAAACCTTGGTGCCCCACCCAAAACCCCCAACCATCTACCCCACTCCGATTTCCTCCTAAAGCTACTATCGTGATGTTGCTAGTACCATTCATGCTGGTTTTCCCACGTGAAGCTGCTGCTGCCAGCAATGTCGTTGGCAGCCAGAATATTCCCGTATGTTTATCAATGGCGGATTGGATTAGGTTAGGGCTAAGGGGTGGGTTGTGTCTTGTGATTTTCTTTCTTGTTTTATCTTTAATATATATATATATATATATATATATATTTATTTATTTCGAATATAGCTTTTGTCTCAAAATTATTTTTTTATTTTAATAATAGTATTGGTTTGCAAATTTATAGGCACATAATAATAATATTAATTTTTAGTTTTAGATTAAAATTAATTTGTTCGTACATCTTATACTAGAAGATTTTTTAAAATTATCATATTAATGCAAACAAGTACTACTATTATTGATAAAATTAGACGAAAATTGTTTAATTAGAACGAATTGGTTCGATAAATTTAATTGTGGGTCAAAATAAATATATTTATAAGTTAAAGTTCAAATTTTATAGTTTAAAAAAGAATGGGGACTAGTATGAACATATTTAAAGGTTTTGAATTAAATTGTAACTTTCATATCAAGCATGTGCCTTGCACATGAATAGATAATGGTAAAAATGGATGGTCCACTAACAAAAATCCTTATTTTGTAAGAAAACGCGAAAATGGGTCCTGAATTTCTAATATATATATATATATATATATATATATATATTAAATAGATCCTTGTTTTCCAATGACCCTAAAGTTCGGTTTCCTTATTGTGTCAGTTAGCCAAAAATTAATAGTTATAGCTGTTTTAAAAAAGGAAGTCTAAAACCATTTTTTTTTTTGTTTTCGAGCTATTTTCTATTTTATATTTTTTAGAACACGAAAATATATTTACTTTCATGTTTTCAAAAATAGTCCAAAACAATTAAACAAAATTTAAAATGGCAATCGTTTTCGACGTTTTCTATGTCAAAAAGTAAAAAACATCCAAAGTGCATCTTCAGGTTTTATATTTTACATTAATTAACATCAAGACTAGGATTTTATTTCAATATAGTGGTGTCACAATCTTCCATCACTATGGCTGTGGTTCAATGGTTGCTAACCTGCAGATCTGGTTCGCAATCAACGAATCAAAAGTTTGTTCTGTGTAATGGAACTGAAGATGTTCTATTTCCCCACTAATGGCAATCCAAAGAATCTGTTTGCTAATCGACTTGTGAACCAGGTGGTGGGCATCGCAGAGAGGGTGGAGCAGGGAGGCGTCGTGGGTTTGGTGCTTGTTGAAGATTAGAGCAAAATTGTATAATTTAAAAGTTTAGGACTTCTATACAATTTTTTTTTGTACAAATTTGTCATTTTTAAAATTTTCAAATCTAAAACTTTTCTACTATTCTCTTTTCAGAAATAATTTTTCGAAATCATAGATCAATCAAATTTTCAATTTTCTCAAAACAAGCACTCAAAAATACAAATTTGTCATTTCTTAAATTTTCAAATCTAAAACTTTTCTACTATTCTCTTTTCAGAAATAATTTTTCGAAATCACGGATCAATCAAATTTTCAATTTTCTCAAAACAAGCACTCAAAAATACAAATTTGTCATTTCTTAAATTTTCAAATCTAAAACTTTTCTACTATTCTCTTTTCAGAAATAATTTTTCGAAATCACGGATCAATCAAATTTTCAATTTTCTCAAAACAAGCACTCAAAACGCAAAATACGAAGCAAAATAAAAATTAAAAATTGAATCATAAAGACAACACCACCTAACTTTCTCTTTCAAAAATCATTCTCATTACCCAAAATATGATTAAATCAAGGTCTAAATCGCATCTCTTTGCTCTGCGCCTTTCGTTCCTCAGACTGACTCGACGGGTGACAGAGCAATCAATAAAAAAAAAAAAAAAATTATAGAAAAATGAGTGGGAAAAGGGCATAATTTAGTGCATCTTTAATTTCTCTAATTCATTGGGTCCAATTTTCGCAATCATAATGACAATAAATCACATCACTCTTTGTCAAATATTAAAACTACTGTTCATGTGGTAGCCATTCAATTACTATTCCTTTTTAATTCTCCACAACCGCTGATGTGAACGGTAATGTTGGGGAGGCAATGATTAATATGCAAGAAAATATTACTATCATATTAATATCCAAAAACTTTAAAAAGAATTTCAAACATTAATAGTTCTGGTCAAATGGAAATAATAGCCATTCTGTTCTGATGAAATTGATCCGGAGTACACCCACAAGAATAATAAGATAGACAATATTGCACCATATTTTGCTGAAATTTCGCGTTTACAAATATGCAAATTTTAGAAAGTAATTAAATTCTTTCCCCCGGGGACAACAAATATGCAACTTGTAATAATAGTGTGTTATTATTTTACCGGTAAAATTGAAATCAAAGCTGAATATCAGAGCCAATCTTGAGATTTGGAGGCTATTAAACGAAATTTCGCAGGAGACCCTTAATAAATAAAATTTTGTCCACAGAAAACCTATATATATACTTTTAAATAAAAAATTTTATTAAATAAAAACTTTTGTAATTGTAATAATAATAATATAATCCATTAAGAGATTAAAATTAAACTCTCTCTAACTGAACAAGTAACAACTTGATTTTTATTAAAACAAAAATTACCATATTCATATCGATTTGTAAATTTTGGGGCACTTACATTCTGGGGGCCCTAAGCGGTTGTTTAAATTGTTTAGACTCAGGACTATAGCTCTGCTGAATATTATATAAAAATAAAAAAATATTGTTTATTGAAAATAAAAAAACAAATGCATTAAGGCACCGTTTGGTATTACTGTTAATTGTACAACTTCAATTTATTTTATTTTATTTTATTTTTTTATTTTTATTTTTTTTGAGAAGCTTAAAGTGATTACCGGAGAAGCTAAGACATCCACAGCAATATTGAGAAGCCGCAAACAACTTCTGAATTTCTGCTTTTGAGTTCTCCAATAAGCGAGAATTAAAATGCCAAATTTAACTCCGAAAAGAGGGATTAATTTTTTAAATATATCACCGAATTTATTTTACGTTTTGCTGAATTTCTTTTTTATCATCATTATTATTATTGGTCATCTTGTTTTCATATATTGATACAACATTGTTTGTGTGAAGCATTAGATCATAATTAGTATTTTAAAAAGTGTAAAGCGTGATAAGGTGGCATGACCAAGTTTCAAGCTTTTGTGAGCTTAAATGAGTTTAAGCGGGTCTAAACGTAGAGTAAACGTAAAAAGTGCGGAACGTGACAAAACGATAAGGTTAAACTTCACACCTAAGAGCCGCTTAAGCAAGCTCGAAGCTGGCTTTTCTGATAATATATCATATTATTTTATAAAATAAAAAATATAGGATATCATATAAAAATAAATTTAAAAAATTACTAAAATTTATATAGTTTTCATAATTATAAACTAATGCAACAATAAAATAATTAAAAATTTACCAAACACTAAAAATAGCTTTTGGACTGTACAACAATTTTAATACAAAGTTTACTAATTTTTTATTTCCAAAATCCGCGCGTCTTTATCTCGAACGCACCTCTAAAATTATGCTTTAAGATTTTTATTTGTTATTTTTTATTTTCAGAATCCACTCATCTTTGTCTCCAACACGCCTTAAAATTACCCTTTTGTTTCTTTTATTGCATTTTCTTTCTTAAAACCAATCAGTCGGTCCCTTTCTTCTTTTTTTGTTTCTTTTATTCAATTCAAATTTAAATAATTCCTAGTATTCAATTTTTTATTTTCGATTTTTTATTTAGATGTTTACCTAAGATCATATCTAAGATTTCAGATTTTTATTATTAAGCCTAAGATCTTTTATTAAATTAAATTAAATTAAATTCACAATTCAAATCTTTAATTAATTTCTCGTGCTTTCACACTATATTTTTTTTTCATTTTCGAAATTCTTATTAAAGATTCATGTACTTTAGATAACTAGCTGTGAAAACGTGGGTTGCACATTATTTTGAAGTAATTTGTTTAAATACATTTTTACTCTCATAATTATGATGTAATAACATAAACATACATTCGACAATTATAAAATAAAATAATATATATACATCTTTACTTTATTTCACTAAGACTCACCTTATAGTTTTGAATGTCATGTGTGACATTTTAATATCTCTTCCTTGATTATATGAGTAATAAATATATTTAAAAATACTTTTAATTCACTAAATTATTTTATCACAAAATTATGATATGTGACCTATTTTGTTTACTTTGTAAAACATCATAAATAAACAAAAGTATAAGAAAAACTCAAAAATAACTTCAAACTTTCGAAAGCCCATATATATAATATAATCAAAACACTATCCAAGCCATTAACCCATTAGGGACTAAAATTAAAACACTCAAAAAGTTAAATTTCAAATAGTGAAATTTAATAAAAACTTGGGACAAATTTGTGCGCATTTTCAAGTTTTGGATTCAATTGCAATTGTTAATTATTGGAAAGATCAAGGGTAATTTTGCCATTTTCGCCTCAAAAGTACTAGTTGTGCTGCAAGACATTACGATGGGGACCAAAATGCATCGATTCTCAAAATAAGCCGTCAAAGTGCAGCTACCCCGAAGTACGAGTCCTAATTGCTCTTAATACTTGATAATTTCCTATGCACAATTCTAAACATAATTCTATTAAATATACCGCTACATTATAAATTTTAAAGTGTCACCTAAGTAAAGGTACCTAGGTGGCAATGCCACGTTTTGCACTATTTTTATGGGATTAATTATTTTTTATTTAATTTTTCTAGCTGCCATATTTAATATTGGTCTTCTTATTTTATTTTTTATATGTATTTTATTTTATTATATGTATTAAAATTTTTGAATTAATTTATATAAAACTTTTTTAGTCCATAATAATGCCCATACTGTAAATAATATATTTATATAAATGAAATTTTGAGTGACATTTTCAATTCATTTGATTTAATTAAACTATAAATAGTCCAATATCAAATGTCCTTTTATTCCGTGCCCATAACTTTAAACTATTGACAATTTCTTTTTTCAAAAAAATAAAAATTGTAAGCCTGTAATTAAAATACTATGTTTTATAGTTTTAAAATTGGGTTCGTGTCATATTTAGGGCTTGTTCGGTGGGTAAGAAAACAAAAAAAAAAAAAAATTCTCTCTCCTTTTTTCAACCACACACATTCTCCAATACAATATTAACCACACATTTTATGCGAAATATCGTGCATGGCAAATAACACACCAACCGAACAAGCTCTAATGAGCCCATTTGACATAATTGCCATGAGTAGAACTTTTAGTGGTAGTGCTTTTGGCAATAAAATTTTGACAGCAGTGTCACTCCTGTTCAGTTGTCAACTATGTTGGCAACATAAGGTGCCAATATAGTTCGGATGGTGCTACGTGCCCCTCCACCATCAGGGGGTGGGTGGGTTTTGGCCACGTGTCAGTAAGCCGGACTGTATTGGCACCTTATGTTGCCAACATAATTAACAACGGAACGCTAGGCATAATGTCTTTGTCTAAAAAGTTGTTCATTGTTGGGATGTAAATCTAAAAAATAATTTTGATGCATTAATAACCAGTTACTTTTTTTTGGAATGTAATAACAAGTTACTTACTTTTTAAGTTTTACTGTATGTCAATTACAACTTTCCACAAAAGCTAAATTGGATTTTTTTTTTTTAATAGAATCTCAAAACTTGGTCTTGTCTCCAAAACAGCTTACGAAGTTGTTTTACTAGTCAATAGGTGCTTATTGAATGAAGTCAACCACATGAAAATTTAATTAGAAGCACTTTTACTCTGTATTGGAAGTGCTTGTATCCACTTTCTCTATCCCATAAAGATAGTCCATTGGTTATTTTCACACATATTATAAAAATAGCAATTAATTAAATTGAAACATTAAACTTTATCTTATTTTTCTTGTACACCTTTATGCATCGTTAATTATTTAAAAACACTTTCGATGCATAGATAGTTGAAAGTATATTAATTAGAGGCATATATAGAAACAAAAAATTAAAGTTTAGTTGGGGAAACTAAGGGTGCGTTCTGTTTGCCGTTTTCAACCCGTTTTCTGTTTTCTATTTTCGAAAATATTGAAAACGCGTTCTGTTTATTATTTTCGAAAATATGTTTTCGAAATCGTTTTCAAGATTTGTATAGAAAACACGAAAATGTCTTTTTAACGTTTTCGGCATTTTCTGTGTTATATGTTGAAAACAAGGAAAACGCATTTTCGAATTTTAAACTTTACATTTATTACATTTTAAACAATTATAAACCAAACACATTTTCTATTTTCTCTTCTCAAAAATAATTTTTTCAAAATAACAAACCAAACGCATTTTCAATTTTCTGAAAACAGCAATTGAAAACAGAAAACACCAAAACATTTTCGAAAACGAAAACAGAAAATACAAAACAAACAGAACGCCCCCTAAACTTTGCCTTTTACAAATGCACCTGTTTGCTTGATTCATGTTCTTCTCCCAAGCCTGAACGCGGGTTTATGTTGCAATGCGGAAAATTTGGGAAAGAAAACAGTCAATTTCTATAATGGTCAGAGATTGGTCGGCAAATTCAATGATAAATAGAAGGGGAGGGAAGGAAGGGTAGTGTACTTATCGGTTGGTATAGTAAATAGGGTAAAAGGAGGAAGATGGTTATGGTGACTTGAAGATAATGAGGATCAATAATGTAACTTTATTGATATCTATATCTATTTGAGGAAATAAACAATTCATTAAAAATGTGATAGGTTAAGAGATTTTGGTTGTGTGAATATAATGAGTCTAGGCTTGCGTAAATGCAATTGCTTTAAAGCAGATTCACCGTCACTGCACTATCATGAGCGTGTGCTTCTCAGGATACAATGAAGAAGGGCTGAAGATTTCATGCGTTGTGGTGTCATGTGTCTTGTGTCAACTTGTGGGAGAAGGAGTTCAATACATAGGCGATGATGAACATATTTAATCGCTGCTGCCATTAAACCAAGACCGCTACAAAATTGATGAGCTATTACGGTCTCACTAATTCTGGGTGATTACACAAGTCCAATCACTGGTAGGGATTTATTTTAGAGATTCAAAAACTTCACGTGAAACACAAGGGAAATTTTCCAAAATGTGGCTTGCACTTTCTAGTCAATTTCAATGCCTCCATTTAAACTCCTCTCAAAATCTCACCCCACTTTTCGACGTGGGATCAAATTCTCATTCACAAATAAAAGTCCTATATATTTTCTAGCAGTACGTGATAATTAGTAGAAGGCATGTTGTCTCCTCCCATGCAAATTGCCAAATTGGCCCATCCAATTCCAGGTTAATTTTATGATGATATACTACGTATTATAGTTTAATTAATTTCTTCATTTTGTTACATTTTTTTTCATTGAAGTTCGCAATTTGAACCAAAATACTACGTATATATCCAACGTTATAATTTCTTTAGAGAGTGACAATGACGTGGATAGAAATTAATTTTTTAATCTGCAAAGAATTATTGAAGAATCTTTCCACGCATGAATTTAGTAATAGAAATTTAAACAGTTTTCATATCGTTTTATGTGGAGACTTAATTCGAATGAAAAAGCATATTGAAATATGTTGCAGTCTCGCAGATATCATGTAATTTTCTCTGCAGATAAACTTAATTTTAGTTGAAGATATTAACACACATTTTACTTTTTTAAGCCTTTAGAAGAAATGAGAACGATTTATTAGTATTAGAATATTTAATTCAAGTCTTTGAATATTTAAGATACTACTTTAATTTAATACCACGGAAATATTATTTCTTTAGAAACTTTAAAAATTGTACAAAAAAATGTGCATCACACGCTGGCATAGACTAGTACTTCAAAAAGATCATTCTAAACAAACACTAGCGCGTGCTCTTCCATGTGTTTTTACATATTTTTACACATTTTTTTCAATTCCACTCATTCTCTTTCCTATTTCACATCCACTTATCTCGTGGGACCTATCTCTACTACACAAATCTCCACCATTCAACTCAACTCATTCTCTCTCCTATATCATATAAAAATATGTAAAAACTCATTTTTACACATACATTAACACCCACTAATCAAGGCAAATATTTATGATTAATCTTATATAGAAAAAATAAATATATTTTGTGGATTAGATGTTTGAGCCAAATTGGTGGACATTTGAGGTATTATTTTACATAAAGTATAAAGTTGTCAAAAGTGTCACCTAACTTACATATATGAACCATTAATCTTATGTTTGTTATAAAAGTATAGAAATAATAGAGAGAATTAGAGAGAATGAATTATAAGGAATTCACAGGAATAGTTTTCATTAATAACTGAAGCCCTATTTATAGGAAAACTTTAAATGGCATAATCGTAATTACATAATTTTATCAGGGACATAATAGTCATTCACATTAATAAAATAATATATAATATTTCCCTCGATTCCCTCGGGTGAGTTTTATATTCATAACACTCCCCCTTGAATGACTATTTGATTGCCTTCTAGACTTGTTTGGAGAAAAACCCAATGAAACTTCCAAACTGATTGTAGGAAAGTTTAGAATGGTCATATACTGTTTCGTCGAAATATTTCTCCCCCTGATGTCGATCACCAATATAGGAGTACGTGCTGCCTCGTTAAAACCTTGTCAAGAAAACCTAGTGGAAAAAAACTTGATCGAAGGAAAAAGAGTACAGTTACTCCATCTGATTTCATATCTTGAGGACCGATATCCTTACTTATGGTAAAGGATTTCAATATCATCATTGTTTGGATCTAAAACATTGTCTCTATTATAACTTGATCCAATATATACATTGTGTCGATTGCTCTTGTCGTCCTCAATATACCATGAATATGCCTCGTTAAAACCTTATTAGGAAAAACCCAGTGGGAAAAATCCTAATGAAGGAAAAAGAGTACATTATTCATGTGAATACGCCTTTAATGTTGCCTCATTAAAAACCTTGTTAGGAAAACCCAAAGTGGGATAAAACCTCACCAAGGGAAAAAGAGTACAACGCAGATTTTATACAAGTATGTCGCAAAGCATTTCAAAATCTTTCATAGATTTGTATGAGTATCATATACATTGGTTCATACTCTTCATTTATCTCCACGTGAATGAAATTTTAGATGCTATACAATATCATGTTATATTCAGTGCATACATGCAATCAACAGTTTCGATCTCATTTTCTCACTATATCAAGATATATACCTAAATCTCTTCTGGAGATTTCATATTAGTTGAGATTGGGCTGCCTCATTAAAAACCTTGTTTGAGAAAAACCCTTTTGGGACAAAAACATCAATCAAGGAAAAGAGTACAGCATATGAATTTCTCAACAATATCAATGTAGATATTTTGAGCCGTTGTATGCACTGATACAATAATACATTTGAAACCTCTTCAAGAGTTTCATTCTTATTTCTCATTAAACCAGTGCATGAACACTTTAATCATAAGGGCATATATTTCAAAGATCGCATTTTCGATGGATTTTAATATCCTCACTATTATTGATAGTATGTAACACTATCTTTTCATAGTGTGTCGACACTTTCAATTTTATTTCTTTCCCCATATCGACATAACTTATCGAGATATCTCATTATCAATCCTCTTGTAGGATTACACAATATAGTTATGTCTATATACTCTTCAAGAGTATATGCCTCCGTTATTAAGACCATCTTTAATAATTTGCTTCGATATATATGATTGGGGAAATGTCATAATATCAACGCTTCTGGCGTGCTAACTTATCAAAGTATCTTAACTGATATATGTGATTGTTCATAGCATCTTTTATGCATCTTTGAACTTCAAGTTCATATTTTAATTGTGAGGATATAGTATGATGCATTTCACATATCATTTTCAACCTTTAATACTCCCCCTCAGGCTAAGAAAATTTAGAACACTAAAACTCATATATATTTTTATCATTCAAATTTTTAATATGAGAATTTATATAGTTTGCATTCTATTCTCGATATTGGCAATTTATTGGAGGATTTTAAATAATTTGCCACATAATATCCCACTTGTATGCGCATAGTCAATCCTTCAGGGATTTATTCAAGTATTGGGATATACATTTACTAGCTTTATCATTAAATCTGGAAATCATGCTTATACCGTGAGCAAATATTTCGTAAATTTCAAATTACGAATCATATACACATGTGACTATCTAGTGGATCCATATCATAATATCTAGTAGTCCACATGGAGGATGAGTGGGCCCATATTTCTCATCCTTTATATATTCCAGATATATTTGGGATTTATTCCCAATATTAGCTAGTAATGATTTCATTATTTATCGAGAACAATCATTGAAGAATTCTTTTAATTCTTCACTTGAAATATTGATTTCAATAATTCTTTAAACCGGGATGGTCAGTCCGGTTCTGCAAACGAGTATTATTGAACTTTTAGTTCAGTAAATTCTTATATCGATTTCACTAGTATCTGTATGGTGCTCAACATGATTTATTACTTTCATCATATGTGTAGCTCACCGACATATTCCATCATGTTTCGGTAGCATTATTACACATCACTGTTCAAGCGTGGAATCTTAGCAGATACGCTTCATGTTTCGATACTGTTCCAACGCGGAGCCTTACATCATACGCGTTTATAAATTATCCGGCACTTACTGATTCACCATAATAATGGTCCATATATAATAATGGATAATTTACTCTCAAATCTTCGAAAATACTATCCATCACTACCGATCAAAATCCTAAAAAGGATTTATCGAAGTAGGGTTGAAAGGTTGAGGATGCTAATGAATAAGGGTATCCCATAAGATATCCGATGGTTGATTGAAGCAAAGGTTCGATTATCTGGTGAGGTTTCGATTCCTTCTAAATACATGCCTGGTATGGGTAAAAGTAGTTTTTCAAAGAAACGGAGAGCAAAAAGATTAGGAGGATGCTACAAGTGTGCTCGGTGGACATGTGACACTCGATGTAAATCAGGGGTACTTGTCCGGAAACCGAGAAGATAAAATAGCATTCATTAAGGATGGATTGAGTAAGGAGCCTTTGGATGATATTCAACAGGCTCTTGAGACACATCCTAGTGGGCATGTACAAGGTGAACTGATGGCCTTATGGGCCAAATTCAAAGATGAACAATCACATTATAGTCTTGAAAAACTTACTTTAGAAGATCCTGTTTGTAAATTTAGCAGAAAAACTTAGTATAATAATTTTCTCATATTAGGAAGCTCGGTGTAATAACGAAGATCAATGTTTGTAATTGTAAATATTGTTTTTCAATTTTTTAAGATATATATATGTATATATATATTATTTTTCAATCACCGATGTGTATATGTCATGTCACTAAAATTTTTCTCGCTTTTTCTTTCATATTTGTCAAAAAGTAAATAGTGCAATCAATTATTAGTTTGAAATTTTTCTTTAAATAAAAGGATTCGTGTCTCTCATGTTCATACGTTGAAAGTATAGTGCAAAAAGAGAGATAGGAGTAGAGATGGATATAGAGATTTTAGAATTATCTCATACAAGTCAGCCTTTACCTCACCAGATTAAAACCATATGTGTTCTTGGTGGCTCCAGACTAGTAGGTCATATCCAATATGTGGATATGGCCGACCAACTTGTAAGGGAGTTAGGAAAACAAAATATCAATATACTATATGGAGGGACTAATAACAAACTATTAAGGAGTCTTATGATGGCCGACAATCATGGGGGATAAGAGTGTCAAGTGTAATACCTTTTCATCGAATTGGAGGCGAATCGAATTGGAGTTAGAAATGTCATTAGTCCAAATTTGGATTGATGCTAGAAACACAATCCATCCACGATCGTCGATGTACATGATGAGCAATAGTGATGCTTTTATTATTCTTCCAGCGCTATATAACATGGAAGAAATATTCAATATAGCGTCATTTGCACAATGGAACTTTCATAACAAACCCATAGGTTTGTTGAATATTAATTATTTCTTTGATAGTTTGCTAGCATTTCTAGATCAGGGTGTAGAACATAAATTTATTTCTCGTTCAGCGAGAAATATACTTGTTTCCGCTAATACAGTTGCTGATCTACTCATCAAGATTCAATCATATGTTCAAAAATCTGTGGAAGCTGAAACACGTCGGTCACAGACCATCGGTGTCAAGAGAAAAAGAGATCCTTTGGATCTTTCATTATGAACCCGAATGTTCGGGGTGGCAGAGTTACGGAGTATTTATACTCTCGAGACGCATCACTCATTTATGGGTTCAATATGTATTTTCTTTTCGCATGTTTATTGCCATCTTTGATATTCTCTATATGTTCCACTTCGACTGTTTTGTACTTCTTCTGGAGTAATAATAATAATATCATATTGGCTTTATTCAAATACATAAATCTTAGTGATTATGTTTCTTCAAGAGCATTTTATTCTCATATTAATACAATCTCATATCATCGATGAGATTACTTCATATAATCTCTCCATGCGATATATTTTCTTTGATTTATCAACATGGGATCTATTGAGCATTTTACTTTCATCTATTTATTCAATGGTAACTTCAGGTACCACTTACTCAATTTTCTCCATCAATATTCAATAGACGTGGAAAGTGAACATTCCTTTATTAAATGCTTCTTTAAGAGCATTTCTCATCATATCACAATATACTAATCTCATAATGAGATTTTTCACCACGGTATATTTTCTTTCTCTTTTATCGCAATGGGATTCTTTGAGCAATTTCATTTCATCAATACATACAACTGTAAATTCTCGCATCACTTGCTCAAATCCTTCTTTAATATCAATAGAATATTCATATCGAACATATATAAATCAGCTTATCCAATTGTGGGGTTTAATCCAACCACATTTGTAATAAGTATTCTAAACGTGTGGTATAACCCATCACATTGAAAATATGCATACCAATCGTGTGATATAACTCACCACATTGGAAATATATGCGAAATTTAAAGTGCGTAAATTTAAATTGCGTAAATTAAATTTCCTCCAATAGGTGGTCGAACCTACCTTATGGGAATTATTGCAATAAATATAAATTTACGGAATTTAAATTGCGAGAATTAAAATGCATAATGATTAACTACTTCTTCAGGAGTAGGATCTGCTTTAGTAGAAGGTATCACCCATCACTTAGCATATAAATTGCATAAATATATAAAACCTTCTGTTCAGTGATGGTTGAACCCATCGCCAGTAGGAGGTATTGCAAAGATTTAAATTGCAAGAAATAAAGTACGAGAATTAAATATTGAATCGCTTCTACGGAGCAGATTTGTTCTTCTAGAACATATTCTCATTACTTCTACAAGAGCCCACTTATCCTTTTAGAATAAGTATATTATGTATTTAAACTCTTCAGGAGTTAAAATAATATTCCGATCTTTTAACTCAAATGGACTTCAGGTCGTAATTAATGGATTTAGAATTTCTTCGGGAATATTCTATCCATTTTTGTTTATTGTCGTCAAAGTAAACGACCGGAGGTCGAACGATCGTCCGCCAATCGCTATTCTGTTTGCATGGCGTGTCGCCGGCAAAGCGTGGCGCTACACATATTTCTTTATAAAATATTAATACATACTACCGCCAATCAAGCTACGCTTCTGGGCGTAGCGTCGCTGGCAAGTGCGTTACACATATTTCGTTATAAAATTTTAATAGTATAAGGATTAATATGTAAATATTCACAAGTCCAATGACCCTTTTGTAAATTTTTTAAAAGTTGGGGTACTGATTTGTAAATTTTTGAAAGTTTACCTTATCAATATTGGTGTCAAATCGAAGATCTCGTTAAATCGAGTATAATGGAGTCGAGAAAATTTGATTTTGATAATGTATGCTCCTTATATCTCGAGAAAACGAATGTTATAGTTTAATATATTATTATATTATAAAATAATAATATATATACCTTTCCGCCCTTTTCTCGATTTTCCTTCCTGAATTCGTTTCTGCATATTTACGGATTAGGAATTAAAGACATGAAGTAACACGGTGTGATTTGTGAGTACTTTCTGGTTTCAATTACAATTGAAGAGAAGATGCGTGTAGGAGAAGTTTATTAAAAAAACAATTCGTTATTTGAGAAATGTTTAATCCGGTTTCTGATACAGAGGATCATCGTTAGATGCAACTGTAGAGCATACTCCCTTCTTATTACTCAAGGCTAGAGACTCGTGCTGATAACGTGTTATAAAAGTATAGAAATAATAGAGAGAATTAGAGAGAATGAATTATAAGGAAATTCACAGAATAGTTTTCATTAATAACTGAAGCCCTATTTATAGGAAAACTTCAAATGGCATAATCGTAATTAAATAATTTTATCAGGGACATAATAGTCATTCACATTAATAAAATAATATATAATATTTCCCTCGATTCCCTCGGGTGAGTTTTATATTCATAACAATGTTGGATTTTATCTTTTATTTTTAAAAATTTTTAATCCAAGGTTGCAACTTAAAAATTAATTCATTACTTAAAAGTTCATTATCCAAAAAAATCACTTTTTTTTTTGGTCCAAACAAAGCTCAGTGAAAGAAGCACTATATGAACTAGTAGCAACCTTAAGGCTGATCGACATAGCAACAACCTAGGTACATAAAAGGTGTAATTCCGGACACCCCAATCGGCCCTCACCGCCCTGGCCCCACTGGCATCGTGAAGGAGGTAAATCAGGTACTCCATGATCAGACATAGTGGATGCCCCGTGCATGGTGCCCACAAGGGACCACCCCCAAAGGAGTGAAAATCCCCACATTGCGACTGCCATGACTCGAACCTTGGCCTTGGTGCCAACTCTGCACTACCCTGACTGCTGGAACTTTGCCCTGGGGGCAGACATAGCAACAACCTAAAGCCTACTAGACCTAGTGACCGCCTAAGCCTAGAATTTAAACATATTTTTGTTAATATAAAAAAAGGCTTCCAAGCATCAAACTCATAAAAACGAAATCTCCTGCATATCAAATTATGGCCCCTCAACGTCTTGGGTTTGGTCCTGACTATATCTAATTTTATAAAAGGTTTATTCATGCAATGTTCTCAATTTCTGTCTTTTTTAATAATCTCAATTTTAGATTATTTTATTTTATAAAGAATATTAGTATTTTAAAATCTTTAAACGTTTCACTCATCTTTTTCATAAAATGTGTCAAGCAACGTAATTACTGCCGGTCCTAATTCAAAATCATGATTAAGCTTTTGTTCAACTTTTATTTTCCCAAATTTAAACCTTTTTCCTTCAACACAATAATTTCCACTAATTTCCATTAATTTTTTCTCTCTCATCATTTTCAATTACTCATACAATTATTTTATATTTTTTTAATTTTCAATCACACATGTAACACGTCGTTCGAATAAATCCAAAATATTTTATGCAGAACAAGGCCTTAATGTCAAAATGGCCCACCAAAGTATCAAACTCAGAGAAAATGCCGTTCAAATATATTAAGTTTTGCCTAAATTTGACGACATCTCTATTGTTTGGGCTAGTAGTATATGAATGTTAATAATAAATTATTGTTCGAAATGTGTCATGGATATTAAATTTTGACTTAATTTCACGTTTAGGGAAAAAAAAAGTAAAACAGAGACAGACAAAAAGGATCACTCAAGTTACAAAAAAATAACGAAAACGTCATTGAAGTTTCACATGTGGTCATTCAAGTTTAAATTACTTTCACTGATGGTCATTGAGAATCCAAACTTCTAAATATAAAACTTAAAAACCAAAAGCGAAATTTTATAACCAAAAACAAAATTACAAGAAAACTCTTGTCTTCGTCGATTAGACCACCGCTACTGCCACCTTCTTCGATCACTAAATCAGAAAAATTCGACCACCACAAGTCCATCATTACCGCTTCCTTTTCCCGTCAAATCCAATGCCTTTTTCATAGATGTTTTTAACCCTCAAACTTTCATGTGGTTTGTCTTTATCATATTGAACTACTTGTGATTTTGGTTATTTCTGCAAGTCTTGTTGTACTTAGTTTTTGTCTCATGAAGTCACTGATTAGTCGTTCGCATTTACACACAACTGACAACCCTCAAAGCCGCGCCAATAGAATCGTGCATGTTCATACATTTTAGAAATTGACAGGACTACTCAATTTATGAATCATAATATGTACGGATCTAGGGGAGGGCTCAACCGGGTCGTAGCCCCTGACCCAAAAAAAAAAAAAATCGAAGTTTTTTATAGAAAAATAATTTTATTCATAATTTTAGTCGAATTAAATTTTTTTATTTATTATAGTCCATTTCATTAAGAATTCTAGATGTGTCCAAAATTTCTATGCCCTTGGTATATTTTTTGAACAAGATTAGTATGTTCGCATCTGCAGGCAACCCTCAGTCCTTGACCATATGAGAATTATCTTCATGTTTATCTAAATAGTTGTCTCAGATAAAATCTTGGCTATTAATTTTTATTGATTAGATCTTTTTGTGGAGGAAAATGTCATAAAACATCCATAATTTCCAACACACAGGCTTAATTCCCAGAATCCCATGCCAGCACCACCTCTTGTGCGAAAAAACACTAGCGTTTGATGCGAAAAGGAAATGGTGAGGGTGACACTTTGGTGATCGAATTTTTCAAGATTTAGTGACCCTACAAGGTGGTTTCAGTGGTGGCCTGACCGATGAAGACAGGAACTTTCTTGCAATTTTATTTTCGATCCGAAATTTCGCTTTAATTTGGTCCTTTCAGTTTTATCTAGAATTGCTTGGCCTCTCAGTGACCATTGATGAAATTAATTAAAATTGAGTGACCACACATAAAATTTTTAAACTTTAATGCGCATTTTGTTATTTTTGTGTAACTTGAGTAACTATTAGCGAATTTTTTTTTGATAATATTTAGTGATTAATCTTAAGATTGAAATTTCTAAATATCATTGTCTAGCACCATTGTATATATTAAAAGCTTGTTTAGCATTGATTTCCCTCGGAAGAATTGATTTTTCAAAAAGAATGTATATGGTAAAAGTGAAAAAAGAAATAGAAAATTTTTCAAAAAGAGTGTATATGGTAAAAGTGAAAAAAGAAATAGAAAATAAAACTATGAGTCTTGTGTAGTCTCTATTTAAAATACATTATAAAAGAAAAAATAAAACTATGAGTCTTGTGTAGTCTCTATTTAAAATACATTAATTATAAAAGAGTTCTTGAAATATAGGTTAACACATTAACATGATTTCAGAAAAAAAATTAGCGTGACAAATATATAGTCAAGCGCCTAGAGATCGAATGAGTAACATTAAAAGTGGATGTGATAAATTGTATCAACCATTGACATTAGAATCACTCTTATGTATGTCGAACGGTGATAAGTGAAACCACCTGTGGTCAGGGACGGAGGGAGGGGTATTCTCAGAAATACCCCGTTTTTGTGGGATTTTATTTTTATTTATTTATTTATTTATTTATTATTTTTAATTTGTGATTAAATTGGTTTTAATTATGGGTGATTATATATATACTATATTTTTTTATATACACCACTTTTTTATTTTATTAACAGTCCTTAATTTTTATTTAGTTTTTTAATTATATTTTAACCTTGTTTCTTTACATTTCTAGTTTTAATGTCTTTGGAATCAACATATTTGATCGCTAAGATGATTCCTATTTAAATATTTAAGGGATTTACGTTTATTTTGAGAAAAATATTGATTTAAATTTACTCATTTATTATGTTTTTAAACCTATTTTTCAATACGAAGGAAAATAATTTTTTTCATTTGATAACAAAATTTTTAAACTAGTTATATTAATTAATTGATAGTTAATAAAAAGAATGAGATGAAAAAAGTTAAAAATAATTTTAGTAATAATGACGTAAAATTAAGGATTATGTTTACAAATAAAAAAAAGTGTGAATGTCAAAAGAGATGGTGCGAATGTCTTCGATTCTCGGCCCTTGTTTGAAAAATTTTCTCTGTACATACCCAACTTTGCTAGTCTATCTCTGCCACTGCCTATGGTAGTTTTAAATTATTGGCGTGTATGCTTTAATTTGTGGGACACAATATTTAATTGACCAACAAAAATTGTTATCTATTTAAAAATAAATTATAAAAGGGTTCTTGATATATATGTTAATGCATTAACGTGATTTCAAAAAAAATTAACGTGACGAATAATCAAGTGCCGAGAGAATGAGAAACGTTATTTATTTATTTATTTTGTGGGGTGTTTTTAGGGGACCAGGGAAGGGGTAAGAATCAAACTCCGGCCACACGGTCGAAACGTGAGCGTCTTATCATTGCGCCACACGTTCGTTCCTTAAGAAACATTGTTTAATACTGAATGTTCTATTCAATGGTTTTTAATGGTTTTTAATGTAAAGGAGGAGAGAGAATGAGTGGAATTTAATAGTGGAGATTTGTGGATGTGATTGATTTAGAGTAAAGAAAGAATGTATAAAAAAGTGAAAAAATTTTGAAAAATTAAGTGCCAATCATGCTTTTATGCTACATAATAGGATCTGCATTTAAGATGACATAGAGGAGAGAGATAGAAAAAAAATGATTATGTTAATTAAAAAGAAAATAAGGGATGTGTGGTGAAAAAGGGAGGGAAAAGTGAAAAAATATGAGATATATAAAAACAATGAAGCTGGATGTTGGAATATAGAAATGGCACAGGAATTTATGCAAAAAGAAAAAAAAAAAGAGAAAAGGTGGAGCAAAAATGAGGAAAATGAGAAAAATAAAAGAAAATATGGACCCGTAACTTTTTATGTATCAATATCTCTCCTCCATGATATCATAAATAGAGGATGTGTAGTAATATTGCAATAGAGATGCTCTAAGGCCATCTCACATGTCCATTCCTATTTTTTATTTAGGAGAGAGAAAGACACAAAAATTTAGGTAGGTCTCATATATTTCTTTTTTTTTTTCTAATTTTTGATTTCTTTTAAATCACTTTTTAGTCATTTGCCCCACTTTTTTCACGATTTTTCTACACAAATTCTCATACCATGTCTAAAAGTGGACACCCGTTGGAACATTTTCGAATTTCTAGAGCTCCATCTTGTCTTGCCAGACCTAAATCTGATTGTGGATTTCAAAGCGAATGTCGTATGTTGTCGGAAATCGCCTTAAGAACATCGTAATTATAGTGCTCCAGAGAACACTAGAAACTTGTTGTTCATTAGAGATGGCCCAAGAGCATCTTCAATGCAAATGTAGTGTGTAGGGTGATATAGAGGAGAAATAATGGGTGATAACCTGATAGGATACAACTTTTACCACTTTTTACGATTTTTTTATCCGTTCTTTCTTTATACTAAATCAATTACATCCACATATCTCATCTGACCTACATGTGCTACACAAATCTCAACCATTCAACTCTACTCATTCTCTCTCCTCCTTCACATTAAAATACATTAAAAAAACCATTAAAAATTATTCCCTGTCACTCCTATAGAAGGAAGATAATTATTTTATTTGAAGTGAAATGAAAAGAAATGTAATGGAAAAAATAAGGAAAAGTGAAAAAGATGAGAGAGAAATAAATTGAAAAATAATAGTAAAATAATAGTGGAAGATGTGTATATGTAGGGGTGGACAAACCTCGATTCGGCTCGGGTATCGAAATGAATGGAACCAAACCAAAAGTTTCGATTCGGTTCGATTCATTTAAACGAACCAAACGGATTCGGTTATGATTCGGTTTCAATTTTTGCTCTGTTCTTGTTTTGGTTCTTCATTGTTTAAAAGGAAAGGGAGAGTTTGGGAGTATATATCACATATTGGGACAACTACTCATAATTCTCTTGTTAATTAAATTCAATGTATTCTTTGTAATTATCTTCATTTAATTTTCCTTGTATGTACGTGTCTAGCAGCTTGTAATTAACAACAATGGAAATAAATAATGCGTAAACAAAAAACCCTACCAACCAAACAAATGTGTAGCCGTTAGCCGTTAACTGCAAATGTAGCAAAAAAAGTTACTTGTACAGATTAATGCCGTGTGGATGCTGAGTTTTTTTTGCTTGAATTTTCAAGCCTAGGACTTGGCATAGAAATTTTATAAGAATCAAAAGTGAATAGGGTGACTTGTGTGAGGAGTTATGGGAAAATGGAAATAAAAAGACACAAAATAATTGAGTTTCGGGTTTTACGGTTCCGACATAAAAACCGAGAATCGGACTAAACCATACGGTTCTCAAATTTTACGTCCAAAAGGTTAATTTTTTTGGCTGAAAACCGAACCAAATCCAACAGTTTGGTCCGGTTCGATCGGTTCAGATCCGATTATTTTGTCGACTCCTATGTACATGGATGTGTGGTTTAGATATGGCATAGGAAGTGAGGAAAAGGTAAGGTAAATAGGATAAAAGTGATTTTAAAAAATTAAAAATAAAATCAAAAAAGCATGGGACCCACCAAAAATATGTGTGTCTCTCTCTAATACTTGATATTGTGGAAACATGGAGTATTGGAAATGCTTAAATAACTAAATGTTTTAGTTATGCTACATCATTCATCGACGGTGGACTCAATTGATAAATTATCAATATAAAAAATTGGGTCTTTAGAAGTGGTCTATCATTTGTATATTCTCATACGTGTATAACATTAGGGGCAATATGTGATGTCATATCGGCCTAATGTTCTAGAGAACACATGGTTACAGGAATGATAGGCCGCTCTTAAAAATTTATACTGTGTATTCACTATTGACATTAGAATAGTTCTATTGACATTTACGTATGTCGGATGGTGATCGGTGAAGCCACTTGTGGTAGTTTTAAATTATTGGCATATATTCTTTAGTTTGTTGGACGACACAATAATTAATTGACCAGAAAAAATTACTATTATTAGGGAAATCACTAATCGTTTTTAAAATAGTATTAAATTAATTCAACATAGATATTTAATTTTTCTTTACCCTCCATAAATAGAAATGTTGACAATCAGGCAATTTAAAAGTCCGTGCACAAGAAATTATTAGACACGACAATTTGGATCCTATTCTGGTGAAAGTGTGGTTTAAATTTTAACACTAAATAATTACGTGCTTTGCATGGATTTCACTATCTTCAAGGACACGCAATATCAAATGAAAATGATATCATAATTCACAAGTCATGTTAGCATTTAACGAGTTGAAGTTGGAGAAGAGAAAAATTATTTGTATGATGACTATTTAACTTAAAACTCTATATATAAATCTCTTCTTGAAATAAATTTGTAAGAGAAATTAGTTTTATACTTGAAGTACCTATCCCCGTTCATTTCATATTGTCATCTATAGACTATAGTGACCACAAGGATGAGTACTCTAATATTGATTCATTTTAACCAGGGATGGATGTAGTTCATGGCTGCAGTAGGCTAGCCTACTGCATCCAAAAATTTTTTAAAAATAATCTTTTAAAATTTTTGTTGTTACATTATATTTTACAATTTTTTCGAAACAAAAGTTTTTGATAATGCGTGTTCATTATATTTTGTATTTAAAATTTCCTCTTTTACTCTAAAATTTTGATTGTGATGAGTCATAGTCCCCCTTGCTATATGTTCCTAGTTTCGTCCCTGATTTTAAGTAGGATCATACTTGATCGGATTACTTATTAATGAAATATCAATGTAAAATTGTAAATATAGAATATATAATACACAAGTAGTTGAAAAGTGTAATAAATTACTTATCATCCATTCTATAAAATTGTATGGTTGAAAAGAAAATAAATAAATAAAATTCACTAAACAGGCATCAAATGATCTCTCAAGAATATTGCAAAATTGAATTCCTCATAACACATAATAATTAATATTTTTCAATTCAATGCAAAAAATCTTTAATTGTTATTATAATTATCATATGGAAACTAAAACTTATAATATAGTCTATATATAGATATAGAGAAAAGATAGAGAAGAACGACAACTCTGTGCACAATTAATTCACTAAATCCATAAATTTCCCTATGACATCGGAAACAACAATTATAATAAATGAAACCTTGTAATCGTGTGAAACACTTTCTGGTCCTGCTCTGTCGGCACATGAGACTAAAGCCTTAACAAACAATTATTATAATTATAGTAATAAACATTAATTTTCAGATTCAAATGTGTGAAAAAATAGAAAATGAAAAAATTGAATGAATTTTATTTCTACAAGTCAAATTAACCGTACCAACATTAGCAATGGTTTTCAATTGTGTACTCATTACCAACTTGATACTTTCATATGAAACTAGTCATATATATCAACTCGCGTCGCTTTTATTCAACTCAAACTAACGCCGTGTTTATGAGAGTTTTCTTATTATCTGCCAATTTACTGTAATCTTCGTCATCAAATGTGATTCGTGTTTCAAGATGCGGGAAGAAGTTCATTTCTCGTCTGTAATCCTCATTTTCATTTCACACTTAAAACTGATACTCGAAAGTTGAAACCGACATCAAAGAAACATGTGAGAATTTAGTAATAATCAAAAATCCAATGAAGAAGGCAGATTATTGGTAAATATTGTAAGAAGCCAAACTAAGAATTTTTAATTTACACATTTCAATGGAAGCCAAAAAAGTCTTAGTGAATAATTAGGAGTTGAAAAATGCATAATAGTCAAAATGGATCTATAAAATGGGGCTTACACATTTCAGACAGGCAATACAAAAAGGGATTAATTTTAAGAATTTTGACTACTTTTAGTTAGAATTTTATGGGCAAACTTGTCATTTCACATGACAAACAAATGGTTTGGTGCCATATTAATACTCGCCATACCTGTCCTATATTATACAAATAACTCATTTCAACTATCATCCTCTCGGCCTCCTGATATATCATACTCATGAAAATCCATTATTCCTCCATCCCTTTTCTTCTGCTCATGGTGGTGCTACTCGCCCTCAGCCACCGGTCCACCGGCCGCCACCTTCACGTAGCCACCACGGAAGCCGCCACGACGAAGTTCCAATCCCAATTTTCATGGTATTCATCAGTTCAACCTCCCAAGAAATCAAGAACTCGAGACGATGATTCGAGCCTCAAAGCGTCGGCCCGTAAAACGCCCGGCGGGCCGAACCCGCTTCACAATTGAGTAGCTTCTTCATTGCTGGGATGATCACAGAAGAAGTTTTTGCAAATCAAATAGTGAGCAATTTAGATCAGGTTTCCCAGTTCTTTCTTGTTCATGTAGAGATGTATATCAGATGTTGATATGTTTTGGTTGTATACAAAAGTCAAAGATGCATACAAGATATAGTTGATTATTAGAAATTATTCTATCATTATCAGTTATCTCTTTCAATTATTAATTAATGAAATTCGACGTATTTCCATATATTTACAAATAAGTTACAGTCTTGCAGGTGCTAATACTGTCTACCAAACATGGCCTTATTAGGCCAGTTAGAGAATAGAAGCTGATTATGAAGAAGTCAAACAGATTAGTAAACTACCATTGAAGCCAAACTAAATATAATTTTCTGACGGGCCACATGGTTGGCATTTATGATCCTTACAAGAAATCATTTGTATAATAGACAATTATACAAATAAAAATGTATTTTCTGTAGATGTCAAAACCTTCTATTATGGGCATAACTTCCTAACACGGTAAATAATACTAGAGAGTCATAAAGATGTGCAGGGGCAAGGCACCAACCATCCAAGCAGTTTTGTCAATTGAACCGGGCCAAGTCGGTCCTGAGGTGGGCCGAACTGGTTTGGCCCAGTTCCATTAAGGCCCAAAATGGCATCGATTGATCCAATATCATGGCAGGCCCATTGGGCTGCCATGGTTCTCCGTGGCCCGCTCCAAGGAGGGCCAGTTCGAGACGAGTCCACAGATGAAATAGACGCGATACATAGTATACACTTTTTTTTTTCATTCATTCACGAATAATGGCATAGAGGAAATGTTCAAATGATCAAAAGTATGTGGTTTCACAAAGATCCCTTTGAGTACAACGATTTCGTATAGATACACAATAATGTGCACGGTGTAGTTCTTGATTCTACTCGTACCTTGACGTCATCTCATGGTTAACTCGATGAAAAAGATTCTTACAAACAATTGTCCAGTGACAAGAACTCTTCAAATGCATTCTGTTTGCCAACTCCATTGGATCAGCATAGAGATGTAGCCAAATAAGACTGCATTTTGTAATCAACTGATTTACAATTTCCTGAAATAGGTAAAGAAGCTAAAAGGATTTGAAACAACACAGAGGCACCATATAACGAGAGACAACCCAGATGGTGCCTCCTAGAGGTGTCAAAACGGGGGTGGGCCGAGCTAGCCCAGGCAGCCATCATGCCAGCCAGAAATGGCCTGCTATTGGGTGCCGGGGATGTGCCTGGGCAACCCCCGTGGCTCATCCAGAAAGCCAGTCGCCTACCAAGTCAAGTCAAACCCGCCCTTTAACAGCCAGTCACATGCACCTAGCCCGGGTTGGATTGTTGGCTCGTAAGATGCGGCCTGTTAACCACCACCTTTTATGGGCTCAGGCTGGTTTTTGGTTTGGGCTTTTAGTGGGCAGGCTTACATGTGTTGGATTGACCCCTCAGTTTTGACACCTCTAGTGCTCCCTTCTTGTTGTTGCAAAGGACATAGTTTCAACCCCATCCACCAACAGAGCATCATGTTGTAAAACATCAGTAAGTTTTTATGTTCTTCGAAATGAAACTCATTTAAAGGAAATACGTAGAATCAAACCTTGTTACATAAGCTCCTCGCCAATTGGATCTATGGAAAAATTGACGTAAAAAGCTTTCTGGATGATGGGCCGAAATTTAGATTTCCACATCTGCTTTTTTCCAATTCATTTAACCAATCAGAATCATATTAATACTATCTCAATCTAAATGTAACAAATTACAGTATTCATGTTTAACAATTACTAGATTGTCTTTCCAATGTAAACTTGTTAGTGTCATATGAGGTAATTCTTGTATCAAAACTTAAAACTTTAAAGAACAGGAATCTTGTGCAAGTTCAGCAAGCCAATAGAGCTCCTTACATCTTTATATTCTGTACTGTTCACAAATATCTCGTAGGCCTCGGCTGATAGTAAGAACCAATGGTTAGTAGCCATAACCCATAAGATGAAAATGCTCATAACTGAGTATCTAACAAAGAACAGAGAGCTCACATGACCGAAATCGTATTACTGCCGCATGAGTATATTCCATACTGCTAACATTTAAATTTTGGCCTATCAAAAGAAACAAACTGATAACGTATATATGTGTACAGTCAGAAAAACTACAAGCAAAATGAGTCTTTGAGATTTACATTTGAAGGCAAACCTTTAGTAGCTTGAACAATTAATGAAGGGAACTGAAGTGTGAGATTAGCCAAAGCATCGAGAACAGCTTGTGCAGGTCCCACTAATGAACTCTTAATAAACGATATAAGCAGAACAGACTCAAGGCCATAGTTAAATTCCTACAAACAGAAGAATTCAACAATCATAAGATCACAATGCTATTTAAGAATGAGGGATAAGTGAAAAGTGCAATCAAGAAATAGATGAACGAGCAAATTGCCACATGCATACTTCTTCACAACATATCAAGTATAAGATGGAACGAAAACTAATAATCTTGGAGTCTTATGAGTATAATTGTTGCTTCGAACCTCTCCTTTCCTAAATATAGGGAGGATATCGTCTTCTACCTCAGATTCATAGTCAACGTCCACAATCCCCTGTGTAGATGAAATATAATTGACCTCAATAATGACACGATCATGAAGATGGACTTTAAGCACTGCAATGAATGGAAGTCGGTGTTTACATGCTAGGGCATACATGGCAGTAAGGCATCACGTGGTCCTTAAGAACACCCATATAGAAAGGGTTCTTATAGAACTTGGCAATGTCCTCTTTCGACTGGAAGCGCATGAAGATGGCATGGGTGTAATTTTCAAAACTTTGGTTAGAAACACGTCCTACAAGAATCAAAACGTCATATTTAGACAAAATTGGTTCTCGTGATCATTCTTGATTTGAACCAAAGTTGAGTGAACATCGAGCAAGCAATCTCCGGAAGAGGTAAGTTCTACGAATTTCAAAGTTGCAAACTTGTATAGATCATATTAATTCCAAAAGATCACCTAATGATATGGCGATGATGCCACGCATCTGATATTGAGTCGTGTAAAGATAATCGAGCATATCTTTCTCTTCTTCTTCGGACAAATCTTCCTTTGCTCTGATCAGACTAATGTGCTCAACAACTCCCCTGCAAGAATTGGAACATAAGATCATGCATAGCACCAGTCATATATGCAAATCAAATCCCCAAGTATTTATACCAAGAATACATGGTAAACGTACACACATACACCAAAATACACTAATGGAACGTTTGCTAAAAGGAATTGTCTAATCCTGTGTACCAAACATGAAGCAAATGAAATGGGGAAATCAAAGCATGAAAGAACAGATAAAAGACCTTTTCCATTGTACATGAGCACCCAAGTTTCCTTCTTCGACTGCTGAAATTATGGGGCATTCATTCTTCTTTCCCCAGTGCCATAAATTTCTTCTCAACCCTCCATTCCAGAAGGAAACTGACAGTACATTTTCCAAAAGACAAAACAAATGGGTTCGATTTAATATACGTAAAATGCAAAATAGTGATAAAATCAATGCAATCTTACCACCGCAGGTCGTGTTTTTGTTTGTTATCGAGCCAATTGGGTTTCTCAAAAATGCCGACGTTCTCGATACAGAAGCGCAACAAGGAGTGGGAATTGGAGTCCGAATCTGCATTTTTTGTTTCTTTAATTTTTAATCGTTCTCCCTTTATGTCTGCGTGTTTGTGTAATTGTGTGGCGCTGGATTCTGGAATCCATTTCCGTTATAGAAGCCGTAAATGGATGCTGTTATTGTGTGGAGGAGAAAAACGGCCATTTAAATGAAGAATGCCCTATTTTATGAAAAAAAATTATCCAATGCCCACCGAGTCCACATTATGGTGAATCCCAGCTGATGTGGCACATGATGTGGTGCCATACATGATATGCCACATCACCTGAGGGTGCACTACAGTGTGCACCTTATTGGGCACCAGATAATCTTTGATTTTATGAATCCCATTAATTATTTAGAACCTTGAATAGGAGATCAATGAACAAAAATGAAAAGGCCATGTCTAAATGCACCCAGCAAATTGTTGGGTGCACCCACTTTTTTTTAAAAAAAAGAAGCAAGAGATGGATTTGCCCTTGCCCTTCTCTCATTTTTTTTTCTCACTATGTTTACAGCGAACTAGCTAAGGCTTGTCCGCTACATTCACAGCGAACATGCTTTTGCTTGTTCGCTGTGAATGCAGCGAACAAGAATAAAAAAAAAAAAAAAAAGAGAAACAAAAATGACCAATTTTAATTGATTTTTTATTTGTAGATGTACTTTTTATTATAATTTTTTATTCAAATTTTTTGCAACCACTCTGATGAGTAGTTTCGAAAATTTTTTAAAGTTTTTTTGCAATCCCTTTGATGATAAATTTTGAAATTTTTTTTAATAATAAAGTAATTGTCTTTTATCTAGTTAGTATTGAATACAATTATTAAAAAATTTAAAATTTTTTCTACCACTTTAACGACTAATTTCAAGATTTTTTTAATGATAAAGTAATTGGTTTTATCCAGTTAGTATTGAATATATTTATTAAAAAATTTAAATTTTTTACTATCACTTTGACGATTAATTTCATTGATGAATTTCGAATTTTTTTATGATACACTAATTGGCTTTAGGGTCAACTATAATTATTAAAAAATTCAAAATTTTTACAACTATTTTGATGAGTTTTTGCGTTTTTGCGTTTTTTGTAACTGCTCTATGATGTATTTTAATTTTTTTATTATATAGTAATTGGTTTTATCTGGTTCGTATTGAATATAATTATTAAAAAAAATTTTGAGTGGTTAAAAAAACTTAAAGAAATTACTCATGAAAATAGTTATAAAAACTTTGAACAAAAAATTTTTCATATATTATTTTTTCTATTTAAAAAGAAAAAAACATTCGCTCCAAGCTGAGCAAACGCCGTATTGGGAGTTCCCTCCTTGTGGAGCGAACGCCGTTGACAGCGTTGGCTCTGTTTCGGAGTGAACGAATTTTTTTTTTTTTAGCGAGGGCATGGTTGGAAATTTCAAAAAAATTGCGTGCACAAAGAAATTGACTTGGTGTATTTAGCCACGCCCAAATGAAAAATCACATTTGTAAAACTTTTAGGCAATCTCCATTGATTGTAAATGATGTGGAGGAGAGAGTATAGGAAAGAGATAGAGAGAAAATAATTATTTTATTTGAAAATAACTCTAAAAAAATATAGGAAAAAAGAAGGAAAAAGTAAAAAAGATGGGAGAGATAGAAACAATTCAAAAATAATAATAATAATATAATGGTGAAATAATTTTAGACATGCATCTATATCTGAACATGAAATCTATGAAGAAAAAATGGAATAATTGACAAAAAGGTGATAAAAAAGGAAAAAAGCCACATATGCAAAAATTGGGACTTACTAATTTTCCGTGTGTCACTCTCTCTCCTTGGACAAAATCTAGAATAGACGGCCGCATTGGAGATGGCCTTATGGAGACATAACGAGAAAGAAGAAAAGCCAAAGAATTTGGTAACATAATTGTATGTTAATGATGAGCAATTGAATTGTCCTTAAAAAGTCCCTGCCACATCTAATTAATAATTAGCATTTTGCCGTTTCAATAATTTTTTCTTTTCTAAATTTTCAATAAAATAGTTTTGAAGTATTAATACTATGAAAATAGAACTATCAAAAAATAACTAAATATTGGTTAGAGAACTAAACTTAATAAATATAAGCAATGAAAAATATTCTGTAAAAAATTCGACAAAATTTCCCCCATATTGCACGGGATGAAAATTTGTGATAAAGATTTTATGAATATAAATACAAAATAAAATAACATTAACTTAAATAATATAATTATCAAAATAACCACACCAAAAAACTCTAATAATTTTTGTAGAGCTTACATTTCTTTTCTTTTTTTTTTTTTGAAAAAAATTACTCCACATTCTATTATATTCAATTACAAATTTGAGAGATATTAATTATATGTCCATGGAATTTATGGTATTGACAATGAATATATAAATAATGATTTTTAAAATTTTATTATGAAATATAATCGATCTACAGATATATTATAGAAACGACAATATAGCGGGTACAGTTTAATAGATCCTGACACCCCATTTTTGCCCAGCTAAGAAACATTTATCCTTGTCCCCGCTACATATTCATTTAGTCGAGGTCGAGCGAAGATGATATAAGAATTACAATTCGATGGAGACTCTCATTCCTAGCTCGCCATTGCCACGCTAGAAAATTAAATTTTCATTATCGTCTATGCCCTATTGTGGTCGTTTAATCTGAAACATTTATTCGTACTTTCTAATGTATATTAATGATATGATATCTAATTTTTTTCAATAAACACTTTTTAAACATACTAAACACTTATATTAATATATTCAATATAAACTTAACATATGCAGTATATTAACCCTTTTTAACTAATCAATTTAGATGTTTATTTTAAATCATTTAAATTATATAGGATTATTAATGTGGTTAATAAAAAAAATCTCACAGATTGGATATTAAATGATTTGACATCAAATTTAAATTTATTTAGACAAAAATAAATAAATTGAAATATGTATTATTAATACTTAAAATGAACTACTTAATCGGTGGTTTTAAAAATTAAATAAAATCTAAACTGATAAAAATCTATATAAAACAAATAATTTAAAGTAGCATTCTTAATATTTATTTAAGAAATAAATATTTAACATAGTCGAAAGCGAATTAGAAAATTCTGATCGAGTCGTATGATTTCAACTGTTGACTAAATAGAGCGTCAATTGTTTATTAAATACGTAATTTACGAAATCCGTAAATTTAGGTATTTGTTTACTTGTTAGTTTATTTAACCTTTATTATATTGATTAAATATATAATTTAAATATTTATTAACTTATCACTAAAATTAGACCATTATTTTAATGTGAAAGTAAATAATATAGAAGATACGATGCAAGGGATTTGTGCATCTAAAAATCTATTTAAACTTTAATAAATAAAATTCTAATTCATATACATAATAAGAAAAATAACAAAATTATTTATGTACATAGAATATTTATTTTATATCAATAAGACAAAAAGAAATTTGAGCAAAAAATTTCTATTTTTAAAAATTAAATAAATACGCTAATCATTTATATATATAAAAAAATGTTAGATTAATAACCAAGATAAAAGCATGATCCTTGAAAAGCCTAAAGGCTTAGAGATGTTTCATAAATATTTTATAAACGTTTTGATAGAGTTTCCCTTAGAACTACCCCCATGCGATGTATGGAAAATTTATTCATAAAAGTGGTTTTGATAAGAATTTGTAAAAATTTGGATTGCAAGTTACCCTTGTGTGAGCGAGCATTGCATCCATGTGTTGCATAGGAAGCGATAACTTAGATCATCGAATTAATTTACTGATTAATTGACAAGCCACTAAATTGCGGATTTTCACCTTACCAAAAAAAATTGGAAGTTTATTTATAAAAAATAAAAATATATATTTTTTTAATAGAATTTGAGATTCTAGTTACAATGTCTTTACTTGGCATGGCTCGTTTTTAATGCAATATTATAAAATACACTCTTTCCTACATTTTAAATGAATCCTCCTCACTAAATTAGTCACCCGCCAAATTACCACTAATTTTTTTTTTAAAAAAAGAAAGTTTGTGTAATATATAATTTTCACTATATTTTTCACTATCTAATATAAATAAAAAAAATCAAACACTAAATTATGTACAACATATCTTTATATATATATAAGTTACGTTGGACCAAAAGTGTGTGAAAAAACACACACTTTCCCGCCCAAAGCATTGAATCATTATTAATCTTTTTTTTTTAAATTGCTTAATCAACAAGAGTGTACACATGTAATTACTTAGTCATGAGATTGGATATTCCTTATTACCAAAATGGAAAAAGTGTGCAGCTAAAAAAGCCAAGTAACAAGATTTGCATATGTTCAAGGTGTAAATATGGTATATATGTATAGAAAATACGTATATTTATTTATGGGAAAACTACCAGAAATGTATTTTTTTTGTTTGGCCAATATGCCACTTGAGTATTAAGAATGTCTCCGGCGACACTTAGGTCTATTTTATAATTTATTTGCGCACATAGGTCTTAAAAACTCGCCAGCGGTGAGATACGGAATAAAATATTAATTTCTTGAATTTTTAATCTTTTTTAATCTTTTTTTGTATTTTCTAAATCCATAATTCATTATTATTATTATTATTATTATTATTATTCTTCTTCTTCTTCTTCTTCTTCTTCTTCTTCTTCTTCTTCTTCTTAGAAAAATTGGCGAAAATGATCCAAAAAATATCGTAACTTTTCGAAAATTTCTTTGGCATCAAAGATACCCGAAGAGAAAAGTAGCATTAAAAATGTGCACATTTGGATTTTAACAACAACTAATAATAAATAAAATTATTGTACCTAAATTTTATTTCTTAAGTCCCAAATTTTAATAAATTGCACAATTTTAATTTTTATTTTTTCTATGAATATTTATTTGGTCCGTAATTAATTTTATTGAATTAATTTGATACGGATTAAATAGTTTTATCAAAAAATTTCAATACAATAGCATTTGTTCACATTAATATCATAACTTTCAAAAATTTTCTTTAACATTAGAGACCCACACATTTTGATTTTAAACAAAAGTTAAAAATAAATACAATTATTGTAGCTAAATAAAATTTTATGAGGAATATGTCACTGTAAAAAATATACCGAATATAAAGAATTAATCAAATCAAATATTTAAAAAAAAACCCTCCCTCCCCTCTCCATCCCACCTACCCGACCCCCGTCCCCAACCCACCACCACGGTGGTGGTGGCACCAGATCGCTGCTGGTGGTGGTCGAAGCCACCAACGACCACCAGCAACCACCAGATCGCGTGGTTGCTGGTGGTTTCGACCACCACCACTATCACCAGATGGTAGTCGTTTGGGGGTAGGTAGTCTGGGGAGGGAAGGTTGGTTTGTTTTTTTTTTATTTTTTATTTTAATATTTGAGTTGATTAATTCTTTGTATTCGATATATTTTTTACAATGACATATTTCTCATAAAATTTTATTTAACTACAACAATTGTGTTTATTATTAACTGTTGTTTAAAATAAAAATGTGTACGCCTCTAATGTTAAAGAAAATTTTCGAAAGTTACGACATTGATACAAACAAATGCTATTGTATTGAATTTTCATATAAAAATTATTTAATCGGTATCAAATTAATTCAATAAAATTAATTACGGACCAAAGAAGCATTCATAGAAAAAATAAAAGTTAAAATTTTGCAATTTATTAAAATTTGGATTGAAGAGATAAAATTTAGGTACAATAATTATATTTATTATTAATTTTCTGTTAAAATCAAAATGTGTGCATTTTTAATGCTACTTTTCTTTTCGGGTATCTTTAATGCTAAAGAAATTTTCGAACAGTTATGATATTTTTGGATTATTTTCGCCAATTTTTTAAATAATAATAATAATGATGAATTATGGATTTAGAAAATACAAAAAAAAGGGTTAAAAAAAAGATTAAAAATTCAAGAAATTAATATTGTATTCCGTATCTTACCGCCGGAGATATGGTTTTTAGGACCCATGTGAGCAAATAAATTACAAAATAGATCTAAATATCGCCGGAGACATTCTTAATACTCAAGTGGCATATCGGTCAAACAAAAAATACCTATCTGGTAGTTTTCCCATTTATTTATATATGGAAATACATAAAATGAAATATATATATATATATATATATCTTTAATCTTTAATATCATAAAAGTTGGACCTCCAGTGTGTGTTTTTACACATAGTTTCCCGCCTATAGAAATTTTTTTTATTTTTTATTTTTTAATTGCTGTACATAATTTCAAGAAACTGCATATGATTATGGTAATACGCGTTGTCACATTATATGGTAAGTGCATAGATGAGAGCACAAATGTTATTATATGGTAAGTTCACAGATGATGCCACAAATGATTATTTATTTGTTTATTCATTTTTGTCACTATATGCAAGTTCGCAAAATTAGATCAATCATCATATCTAAAGAAATGAAAATCGGTTTAACTCCTTGAAACAATAGCGCAAGGAAATTACACCAATAATATAATTTTAACAAATCACGAAGATAACACAGATTTTGTGATTGTCCGTTGCCCCCAACAATTATGTGCCTCTCTACACACGTGGAATTATAGAGGAAGATTTTGTGATTGTCCATTGGGTTGGTATAATTTTTTTTTTTTTAATCTCCAGCAAACAGCTAAGGTGTCAATGCATAAAACAGACTAAAACATGTTCAAGTAGCTATCTCCCAAGCTAATTAACATTACTATTTAAACTTAAATCTCAGGTTCATAAAAAGGAAGATCAATCACCAGATAAGGTCACGAACTGGAACGGGAATTATGACATAAGTTGGAAAAAAATATATATTAAAAACATGCAACCTTAAGACTTAAATGGAGAGGTCCAAGAATTGAAATGATGAATTCAAGGTGACCGAACTAGCAAAACAATTATATAAAATTATAATCACATTCTGGAAGAATGCGAATTTTTATATTCTATTAAAATAAACAATTGCATTGTGAGTAAATTACAGTAATTCGTAAAGGGAATTCATATTTTTAACAGTTGAACACACTTTAATTTAGCATATTTAAAAATTTTCAGTAATTAAAACAACTCGTGAAGACGATTGATTCATAAGATTGTGTTCAAGAAAGCTTCATCTTTTACCAAAAGTCAATTTTTTTTGATTTATTGTATTGTGAAAGTCAAATTTTTTTAATTATAGCAAATCTTATAGGCAATGAATTCATTGCATGCATTGCCTTGAAGAAAGCTTCATTTTTTACCAAATTAAGGACTCACCAAATCATGGAAAGGAGCACAAAATTAATCATTATAAACAACAAAAGCATAAGGAGCTAGCATTCAACCAAAAAAAGGTATGTATACATTACTATATTGAAGTATAAATTACTGTTTGGAATGAATAAAGTTTGTGATTAATGCATAACCTTCAACAATCTCAAATGAATACGAAGCACCTGATATGTCTTTGAAGACATCTATACTCCATCAACATTTGTGATTAATGATTTCAAATTCATCAATAGCTCGGTTGAATGGTGGATCTGGGAAAAAAATTAAAACTATATATATATATATATATATATACATATTTTAATTTTATAGGAATGTATTCGTTTGTAACCAGATCAAAAAAACTAAGCATGTTGAACGAAATAAGGAGCTGGGTTTACCGATGCATAGTATGAATGATAGGGATTATATTTTTTTTCCTCGAATCAAGTTGAATCCGCAAACCAATTGACCTAATCTATCAGCAAACCAGTGTAATTCATCAGCCCTACAATAAAATGACGACCAATTTGAATGGATTCTTTGATATCATCCTCCGAGTCATCAGAAGGATGTTTTCAGCAAAGAGATTAGGAGTTTTGTTCAAAATTTGTTTGAAAGAATGGATATTAGAGGCCATGAAATCAAAAAGTTGCAAAGTGATCAGCCAGCACCGTGGATGTTTGCCTGTGTTCGCGGTCATAGCGATTAAACGCCGCTGTGGACTAGATCAAGGTTTAACTTGTGGGCATAATTTGTGAAATCGAAAAAATGAAGTGCGCAGGTCGAATTGAAGCTGTAGATGTAGAGTAATCAACTAGCGTTAGTAAAATAAAATGTTGGTGTTGCTTGCCGCACTGAGGTTGCACTATCGTCAAGTAGAAGGAGGGATCGTTTATTTGTGGGTTGGGTTTTGTATGATGGTTGGGAGACATGGTCAAGTTGATGTGTTATGGATCGGTTACATTTTCCTTTTTTTTTTGGTAGGGTGGGAGGGGGCTGGACACAAATTGATAATAAATGGTGTTTCGGATTGGTCGGGATAGTGTAAATGGGCGGCTATTAGTCTTAGCAAATGTGTTTGATCATTAAACGGCCTCTATTGATTGTATTGGCCTGCTATTGGTCTTAGTAAATGGGGTGATGTGTTATGGATCACTAAGTGAGTTTTGCAAATTGAAGTGCCCTTTTGTACATTTTTATTCTTTCTTCTTTTTTTTTTCCTTTTTTTTTGAGAATTTGTTTTTTCCTTTATGTAGTTCTAAATGGTTTTAAAATTTTAAAATATTAGATGAATATTTTTATTTTTTCTTTTTCAAATAATTTTATTTTATTTGTAATTTTAAAGCAATATCGTCAATATGAAAATATAACGGATTGCATATAAAAATAAGTTAATAATGAAAACATTTTAAAAGTTAACAAAGAAAGCACTGTCGCAAAATTATAGTCATCCCAATACATACATATATATATATATATATATATATACACACACACACACACACACACCCCCATTTCAGTCATATTTTATTTTGAAAATTACAAATAAAAAAATCAAATACTAAACAGTTTGTTTTGAATAACTTTTTTTTCTATTCAAAACATCTGTTAAAAATATTATTTACTTATGTATTAATCATTATATTTGTGTATTTACGTACACATTAATATTTTGTGCATTGAATTTTAAAAAGATACTTTAAACAACACATTGTATTTAATTTTTGTCTATGGAAGTGTTTCATATTTAAATATAGGTATATTAGAAATATTGTGTAAATGGTTATTGTACTATATATATATCAATAAGTACATTATTTGTTTCAATCTTAAATTAACTATTTTTTCATTTAACTCTTTTGACGCAGAGAACATGGGATTTCAACAAAGAAAATTTCCTTTGATTGTTCCTATGCGATGACTATAAAAAAAAATCAAGGACAATAAATTTCTAATGTAGGCATTTATTTGAGGAGGCCCGTATTAAGCCATAGACAACTGTATGTTGTTGCCTCTACAGTCACAAACAGAAGCAAATTGAAGATTTTGATTTTTGACAATGATGGTTAATCGAAAAACTCAACAACAAATATGGTGCCCAAATCGGTGTTTCAAAATTTAGAGTGATCTTTATAGTTTATAATATTAATTTTGTTTAGGTACATACCGCCCCAATATTGTTCCCCTTATTCGACTACAATTCTATCTAATTCGCATTGCGTTATAACTCTTTTAGTTCAATTGTCGCACACTATGATTCAACAGTAGTTTTATATCTAATTTGAGACACGATAAATATTTTTCATTAATTGTCCAGCAATAATTTTTTGGCATTTCATTTATATTTACATCTGATGCGTATTATTTAAAAAGATTTTCTTTTTTATCTATAATATGTGCTCTTTAGAATATTTTTAATCCCGTGCGACGCACGGGTTGGATACTAGTATATATATATAAAGGTGTGAATCTAAATTATAGATGACAAAACACGTATATATGGAAATATGAATTTCTTCACATAATCATTTGACATTTACTATTAGACAAATTAATTTGCATGTGTATGTAAATACATATTATATGACATCCACGAATTCCTACGTAGTTTGTCATTTTTTTTTAAATATAATCATTTATAATTTTTTAAAATTCCTTACATCACAATCTTATAAAACACAATTTATATAGAATATTTTATAAGTTTAAATCTGTTATTAAATCATTTTCAATTTTATAAAACTATTTTACATAAAATGGGTTTTAAGGTTATAACCAATTTTATTCATAACTTTGGTTAAATTCATTATTCCCTGTTTAGTTAAAGATTAATTTCATGTGTTATCAATGTTTGAGATTGTATAATTGATTTTTCTCTCATGTATTGTTGTTTTCTTTCTTTGGTTTTACTAACCGATGGGATAGTTGAAATGCATTTAACCATCCTAATATTATAAAACTTGAAGTGCCACCTAAGCAAAGTGTTTAAGTGACAGTGCCATATTTTGCATTATTTGTAAATGTTAATTATTTTCTTATTTAATTTATTCTACTTTTCTTATTTTATTTTTTCCGTATTTTACTTTTTTACATGTATTTTATTTTTTTAGATTTATTCTAATTTTCAAATTAATTTATATAATTGTTTTCATTCTTTTATATTTAGTGTTGCACTAATTAATGAAAATGTGATAAAAGATCAAAATTACAACTTATAATACCTCTTAAATTAATTATGAAAATGAGACTTAACATTTTCTTTATACATTTTAATTTTTGGATATCACATTTTAATTATTTTATATTCATTTTAATTTTTTGATTATATATATATATATATATATATCTTCTTATTAACAAAAATTGAAGTAAAAAATATTTTTTACATTTTTAAAAAATTAAATAAAAAATCTTCTTTGTCATTTTTACCACGTTAAAAGGGTAGTTTTAAATAATTAAATTTATAATGATTAATTAATTAATTAGAAAAGAAAAAGAAAACGATAACTTCCATGTTCCATTTCATCATTTCCCAGGCTAATATTATAAAACTTGAAGTGCCACTTAAGCAAGGTGGTTAGGTGGCAGTGCCACATTGGACATTATTTGTAAAGGTTAATTGTTTCCTTATTTTGTATTTTTTCCTTATTTTACTTTTTTATGTGTATTTTATTTTTTTAGATTTATTCTAATTTCAAATTAATTTATATAATTTTTTAATTCTTTTATATTTAGTGTTGCATTAATTAATGAAAATGTGGTAAAAGATCAAAGTTACAACTTATGATAGCTATTAGATTAATTATTAAAATGAGGCTTAACATTTTTTTTACACATTTTAATTTTTGGGTTTCACATTTTAATTATTTTATATTCATTTTAATTTTTTGATAATATATATATATATATATATATATGTCTTCTTATTAACAAAAATTAAAGTAAAAAAACTTTTCTACATATTTAAAAAATTAAATAAAAAATCTTCTTTGTTATTTTTACCACGTTAAAAGGATAGTTTGAGATAGTTTTCATATGTAATGTGTATTGAGGGGTTCAAATAGTGAGTAATTTTTTTTAAAATCAAATAGTGAATAGTTAAATAATTAAATTTATAATGATTAATTAATTAATTAATTAGAAAAAAAGGGGAAAGGATAACTTCTATGTCCCATATCATCATTTCCCAGGCCAACTTAAAAATAATTATTGAAATTGTCATTTAATAATCTCTTCATTTTAAAAAAAATTACAAGTATCAATTTTTTAAAAAATTTTTGCCTTTAGTGGGGTATATATTAATGAAAATGTGATAAGAGATCAAAGTTATAACTTCCAATTAAATTACTTTCTAAAATGAGAATGAACCTTTTTTACCTACATTTTAATTTTTGAATTAATTTTATATATATTATAAAATTATTGTGCCGACTAGGGATAGCATCATGTTGGCAATGTCACGTTGGCACGCGTTTTCTTAAGAAAAAGCAAAATCAAATTTACAAAAAATTTAAATTTGGTTTCCTTTTTTAATTCGACCCTATTTAAAAAACATGGTTTTATACAAATAAAAAATAAAAAATTTTAACCTAGAAATAAATGTTAATTATTTGGTTTTTTTTTATTTGACTCCATATATAAAATGGGTTTAAATATATAATTTACTAATTAATGTTGTCTGTTACTAAACAAAAGAGGAGAACTCGATTTATGGCACGTGTTTATTTAAAAAAAGGAAAATTAAATTGAAAAGGAAAATTCAAATTGAATATGATAAATGGACTATGTTTTGCCTATTGGTATTGTTTGGTATTTGATTTTATTAATTTTGACTAATAGCGGTATAATTAAAAGAAAAAAAAGGAAAACTCAACTTGGGTATGCCCCGAAATCAATTTAATATTCAGTATCCGTATATTATAATAACAAAAAATGTTGACTGATAGTGGCAAAAATAAAGAAAGGAAAACTTGAATTGGATATGGTCAGATTCAATTCAATACCCAGCATCAATATATCATAATTTCATTCTATATAAAAATCATGTTTAAATATATGATTTATTGATTGATGCTATTTGTTACTAAACAAAATAGGAAAAGTCGAATTATGGCACACATTTATTTAAAAAAAAAAAGGAACCTGTAACCATCTTACCGACAAAAGAACCATAATCCTATTACTATTGCAATTCCAACTATAACTATAACTGCTACTAAGGTCGCCCTATGAGCGGCGACTAAAGCCACGCAACGCAACATGAAGTTGGTGGGACTTTAATCTGAGACCTTTACGTTTCAAAACCTCAGCCTTTGTCCTCCTAACCAATCAGACAAGGCTTCATTGGCAATTTGTTTCAATTTTTAATATATTTGTATTGTCTAATTCGTAGTTTTAATTTTATTGACAAGACAAGTTCTTGACGTAGTATAAATTTTTGTTTCAGAGGTAAAATGTGCAAAATATAGAGAAAATTGTGTAGAATTGTGGCGGTGATCATGGCAACTCTATTTTGCAGATCAAGAGTTCCAAATCGCATTAAAAAATAATAAATAAATAAATAAATAAAGATTTTGTGACGATAGTGTTTCACAAACCAATTGCACCACCAACACTGTACTCCAAAATTTAGAATGGTTTTGTTGTCTTATTTCGTTCAGTTTATTGATTTTAGTTATAACATCATATAATCATTTTTTTTTTTTTGGTGTTTTCAATATTTAAGTTCTTTTATAAACTATTAATTAATTAAGGATAAAGCTAGACAATCTATAATGATTGCCATAACATGTGACATATATATTCGAGATGAATATCTTATTTTATCTTTAATGATTATTTAATACTGCATAAAAAAATAAGGATAACATGATCATTTTACCTGATTATGTTACTCTTTATGTAACTCTCTATGTCCCTATAGTATCACCGATTAATTAATTAGTGATGGTATATATTTGAAAAAAAAAAAGAGTTTTTAGTTATATGTTGTTATTGTTGTCACTTCCGGGGTGACAAATCATAAAGGTTTGAAGATGGTGATTTGTGACAACGATAGTAAATATACAAATTCTACTTCAAATATTGTCTTTAAAGACATTTTCCAAATTCAAAATTATTTTTTGTAAAATATTGTTCGATACAATTATGTTATAGTTTTAATGTAAGTTTCTTTGTACATTTTATACATTTTTTATTTAATTATTTTAATTGCATAATGTTATTCTACCTTTTCAAATACTTCCATCTGATGCACATGATATTATACGTGCCATAGATCGATTGTTTTATAATATTGTTCAACTATATTTATATCTAACGTGTTTCACGTCACAAATCTTTTACTTTAATTATCCAATAATGTTTCTTTGTCATTTCAATTGTATTTGCATCTAATGTGTGTTACATTAAAAGATTTTATTTTTCCATCCATACGACGTACTCTTTAGAATGTTATAAGCCTTTGCAACGCACGGGTTTGATACTAATTTTAGAAATAATTCGCCGAAAAATTAATTAAAATTAATTATTTGCTTAAGATTTAATTTTCGTGTGATAAAAAAATACCAGTCATTAAATGTTTACACAAAAATTAAAAGAAATATGTAATGTTAAAATATAAAAATTAGATTGAACCCACTAATTAATTTTAGAAATAATTTATTATTTTTATAAATAGTTAGCTAATAAATGAAAATTCATAATTCATTGAATTTTTACATAAAAAAACTTGTAACATTAAAATTAAAAATCATATTGGACCCTTTACTTATTTTAGAAACAAAACTTTATAGGGTTCAACTCCATTCATTCTCTCTCCTATTTCACATCCATATATCTTGTGGGACCTATTTGTACTACACAAATCACCACCATTCAATTCCATTTATTCTCTCTCCTATATCATATAAAAATACATAAAAACTTATTTTTAGATATATCCTAACAAAAAATACATAAAAAATTATTTTTAGATATATCCTAACAGCCGCTTAAGAAATCTAAAATTTATTTTTTATTAAAATTTTTTCACAGTTTAATATATAGTAGAATCCATATATCGTAATAGGTATTTAGAATATGGGAATGCACGTTAATATCTATGGAGAATTACACATATGAAAACATGCGTCTACAACTAATATGGAAAAATTTATGATTTTTTTTATTTTGTTAGATAAAATATAATATTAATTATTAAGAATATAATAATTAAGGAATTAATATCGCACATAATTAATTTCATGTCAAGTTAATTGAATCTTTTTGGGTTGTAGAAATATTTATTTTGAACGTCCTTCAAAAAACAAATTCTCAATTTTGCCTTCAAAAATTTAGATAATATTGATAATTTCTATGCAATTAGAAAAAGAAAATTTCCCACATAGTGTAGTTATAAACACAACAGTGCGTGTACGACTTTATAAAATACTAATTATTAAGCAAGAAGAAGTTATAACTAATGATTACTTGAGAGAGTTGGTATCTGGTTTCCATTTAGTTTAATAATAATTTTTTAATTAATAATAATAGACGAAAATCACATAGTGGTCCCATAATGTGCGCTCCAAATTTGAAGTTAGCTTAAAGTACATTTTAGTGGCTCTAAATGATCAACGGGATTATTGATTGTATTTTTCCTACAAAAGTTTATGCAATATGAAAAACAAATTATATATTATTGAAAAATAAAAATACAAATAAAAATCAACAATCAATTCTGTAGGATAACTATTAATTTTTAATTTAAAATAGTACAAATGAAATAAAAAAAAGCAAAAACTAGAATTATTGGTTTTTATCATTAAGGAAATCAAATTCACCACTCATTTTTAAATTTCATTTATAATTTTTTTTAATTAAATTCATATTTTTAGTATAAAGATAAATTTTATTTATTTATTTATTTATTTTTAAAATTGAACACTAAATAAATTAATAAAATTCATGAATTTTTTTCTTTTAATTTCATTAGATAAAAGATATATTACTTATTAAGAATATAATTTTGGAATTTATATAGACCATAATTAATTTAATGTCAAGTTAATCAAATCTTTTTGGGTTGTCAAAATATCTTTTTGGGTTTTAAAAATATTTATTTCGAAAGTCCTCCAAAAATAAAATTTAGAGCTTTCCTTTCAAAAGTTTAAACAATATGGATAATTTTCTATATAGTAGAAAAGAAGAAATATCACACATTAGATAGTTATGAGAAAAGATACGTGTATGACTTTATAAAACACTAATCATTTGGCATGTAGAAGTTATAGCCAATGTTTACTTGGAGAAATTGGTGACCAGTTTCACTTTTGTTTAATAATAATTTTATTAGTTTTTATTATTTAATCTAATTACATTTTAGTTTAATTTTTTAATTACTAATAATGAATGAAAGACTCATAATAGCCCCATAATTTGCATCTAATGTGAGGTTAAGCAATAAACAAGATTATTGACCGTATTTTCCTTCAAAATTTATATAATATGAAAAAACGTCTAGGGTATTGAAAAATAAAAATACAATAAAAAACCAATCATCAATTTTTTAGAACGATTATTAATTTTTAATTTAAATCAATATATATAAAAATAAAAATACAAAAACTAAATCAAATTATTGGTTTTTATCTTTAACGAAATCAAATTCACCCCTTATTTTTGAAATTTGCATTTATAAATTTTTAATTAAATACATATTTTTTAATATAGAGACAAATATTTTTTAAAATTAAAAACTAAATAAATTAATAAAATTCAATAATTTTTCATTTTGATAATAGTGAATAGAAATCCATAGGTGATTGTAATTTTATTTACCTACAAATTCAAAAATTTTTATTTATAGATCAATAAAGTGATTTTTCATTAATTAAAATTAAGCTGTGCAATATTTTAATTTCTAATTAAGTGATTACGTTTTTATATTTTTAATTAATCTATTACATTAATTAAAATAGAATTATTGAATTTTAGAATTAACTATTAAGATATAAAATTCGAAATATGGAGTATAGTTTTAGAAATCATTTTTAAATTAATAAACGTTGTTAAGTTATTTATCAAATTTTAGAATTGTTTATTTTATTAATAAGCTTATAATATTTTAGGATTAAGTTGATAATTACAATTCATGCATGTCGATGGGAAAATTTTGGATTGTTGCAACCATTTTACAAATTGAATTGGAGAATGATTGTTAGTACTTGAGGTGCAAGCAGTGGGAAAGAAGATGACTCTTGGGCTAAACCGGTCTACGCTTAACCGCCATTGAATTGAAAATTTTGATTACTATTCGGTGTTCTAGTATTAAATCACGAATTGAAACTGAAGGTCTATATTCCCATAGTATTGTTGAGAAACATTGGTCATTTACTAGGTTTATGTAGTAGAAGCTTATTGATTATCACAAGACTTGGGAAACACGTGGTTGATACAAAAATTATTTTTGGATGCAATGTAGGTCACGTAATATTCATTCCTCGAATTACGTTGACTTCATCTAATCCAAGGTTACCATTTAAATTGCAACGAAGACAATTTCCTTTGATTGTTTCCTATGCGATGACGATTAACAAGAGTCATGGGCAATCAGTTTCTCATGTTGGCATGTATTTGAGGAGAGCGATATTCAGCCATGGACAATTATATATTGCTATCTCTAGAGTTACTAATTGGAGCGATTAAAAATTTTGATTTCTAACAATGATGGTCAACTGGGAAACTCAACAACGAATATGATGTTTAAAGAAGTATTTCAAAATTTAGAATGATTTTTATGATTTATAATATTTATTTGGTTTAAATGCATATCACAACAATGTTGTTCCATCTATTGAACTGCACTTCCATCTAATACTCTTTACATTATAACTATTTTAGTTTGATTTTTACACAATATTATTCAACTATATTTTTACATCTAATGTGGGACATGTGTTAAATATTTCACATTAATTCTCCAATGCTATTTTTTATCATTTCAATTATAATTGTATTTAATGCATGTTACTTAAAAACATTAAGCTTTCAAAAAAAAAAAAAAGAATTAAGAATCCGTTTTTCCAAATGAAGAAGTGATCAATCTATTGTTGACCGGAATGAGCAGGAAAATAGGTCAACAATTTACAGTTGACCACTTTTGTGTTTATTTTAAATTAGTATTCGTATCCCTGTGTTGCGCGGGCAACTGTTATTGAAAATTACAATTTTTTTTTGTCAATAGTAATAAAGTTTAGATGGAATTAATAGCATGAAATAAAAACACGCATGATATAATTATATTTGTTATAAAAATATTTTTGAAATGCTTCTTCACATACAATATTTGCAGTATTTCTTAGATTTTCATTTTTATCACGTATCAACATGTTCAATCTCTTGCGATTTATAGTCACGATATTGCAACATATAACTGTCAATAACTAAATTATGATCTTTTTAAGAAAAAGGCCTACAAGCGACAATGACTAAACTTGGCTCTTATTAATTGTCGTAACATATGAAACAATCAACATAAACTTTAAATCCTAAATCGTTCTGCTAGTACGTACCGTACCCATTTTGCTCGAACGCATCATCAATCAAGCTCTAGTTTTTATCGTTTCTCTTGTAAACCAAACTGAATGCTTTGAGAGACCATCAGGTGCATGCCCATTCTTTTGATCCCCTCGAATGGAAAAGTTAAAAATTATGTTTGAAAAAGGTAGTACAAAGAGAACACGTAGTCTATGCAATGTTTATTCATAGTCAAACTCAAATCCATATCTTTAACAATTGTGGTTCCACTATCATGTGTAATAATAGAACATTTAGAAATTCTATGGCATGTTAGGATCAAACTTTTTATATATTTTTATCAATTCTTCCTAATTTGGAATTTGCTCAAGCCAATCACATTCATCTATCTCGTGAAACTTATATATACACTACACAAATCTCCACTATTCAATTTCTCATTGATTGTCTCTCATATCTCACACAAAAGTACATAAAAATTTAGAAAAATTTTAATCCTAATGTGGTCATAGTATGCAACAGGGACGGATATATTGGTTAACTAGAATGTGATGTACAGCCACTTAGGCCTGCAATTCTAATATCACAGGTTCAAATCATGCTTTCTTTACTGGTTGGATGTTTTTGCTACTTTCCATTTTCATCAATTTTATTTTTAATAATTGGGCATTTTAAAACACCTTAGCTATTTTCTTTCTTCTTTCAATTTTTTTTTTGTTATTTTCATTTTAAACAATTTTATTTTTATTAATTGTGTATTCTTTTGAAGTATTTAATTGTGTATTCTAAAACACCTTAACTATTTTTCATTTTAAACAATTTTCTTCTTATATAATTGTACATTTTTAAATATTGTAGGTATTTTTCATTTTTAAAAAATTCATTTTTATATAAGTTTACAATTTCAAAAATCTTAGGTGATACTACATATCTTTGCATATTGATGCAATATCTTACAACATAAATATTTATATTATGGATACGTATATGTGTAGATATTATATATATTGGCACAATATCGGTTAAATTATTTTTTCACATTGTTTACACATTAAAATGATATTGTTAAAAATTAGTTGTAAACATTTTTTATGATTTAAAATTGAATCAGTTATGATTTTGATGAATTTTATTTCGTAGTGACATAATGAACTTTTTTTATATTTTTGTTAGATATAAATTTTATTTCATTATTATTTTTAAAATTGAGCCCGCTCTAGTAGCTAATCCGATTTTTTCTTAAACCTAACAATGCCATGTGTTGTTGATCAATCCACACCGCAAGTGTACGGATCGTATAAGTAATAAAGTGGACTTTTAAAGTCCGGATGTCGTACCCACGAGGACTGATTTATTCTCACGTTTACTCTAACTAGCCTTAACCGAAATAAATAAGTTGAGATCAATTAATTTCCTAATCTTGCAAAAATTAAATTATTAAATTAAATTGCTAAATCTAAAATTAAAATTAAGAATTAAATTGGAACAAATTAAAAGAATGATTTTTTATGGTTTTAAATCAAATATGGGAAAACTAGCATTAAGGTTTCGAATCCACTTTTCATTTAGTTATCCTCCAGATTATCAAATTGATAATGAAAGTTAGTTTTGACGATTCAATTCACAAAATTTGTTGAATAATCTTTCTCAAGTAGAATTCAACCTATTTATATGACGTGTTAACTGTATCTCTATGATAACAACGCCATAAAAATGCATTACAACGCAAGAATTGCATAAAAACATCGCACAAAGCATAGGGGTATTCTCATCCCCTATCGGACTTTGTGGTTTTCAACAAAAGTCTAATCTATTCATGATTTCTCAATACAATAAATAGATCACAAATCAACTTTGGCCACAAGTTGTAAAAGAAAGCATAATTATATTGAAAACTCAAAACCGAACGTTCATCTTAGCATAAGAATTAACAAAACATCAAATTAACAATCCGGATTCAAACCAAAATCAAAGTTTCATCTCTACCCTAATGCTATGAAAAGTTTAGCCTATCATGTTATAAAAATCAAGAAAACGAGAAGAGAACGCCATCATCAGAATCAAGGTTGTGTTCTTGAACTTGAATCTTCAATTGTGGCTTCTTCTCCAAGTTTCTCCAAGTTTTGTGCTCTAATTTTCGCTCTCTGCTCTTCTCTGATCTTCTTCCCCCGAAATAGGTCGAGTTCTGTATTAATAGATGCAAGAAAGCCCAAGAAAACCAGGTCCAAATCAGCTTTAAAGTTTTCCAAAATTCGCTCGATATAACCATGCTATCGCTGCAGGCGATCGCATAGTTATAAATTTCCAAAGGCATGCGATGCGGCGACCGCATGGTTATAACATTTCAACTTCTGCCATCTTCCAATTTAGTCCCCAAAGTTTAATTGCAAGGCAAGTCCTGAGCTTTCAACTTTGATCAATTGAGTCCACAAACTTTTGATTTCTTCAATTTGGCTCCCATTTGATTTTTCTTCACCTCCCCCAACTTTTATTTCTTCCAATTGAGTCCTTCCAACTTTGATTTGTGTCCCTTTTTGTCCAAAATTGTAATATTTTCTTCAATTTCCGGTTTTCCCTAAAATAGAACCAAATATCGCTAAATTAGATGCGAAATTAATTAAAAATGAGAAAAACATATAGTTTAAGAGGCCTAAATAAGTGCATAAATTGCACTTATCAAACACCCCCAAACTAGAACAATTGTTCGTCCTCGAACAATAAAACTAAATTTAAAGAAATAAAACCAACAAAGTAGCTAATCACCAACTATGAACAGGACTCGCGGTCAAACTGTGTACCATATGCCTCAGGCAAACGAAATGATAGTGAAAACTCAAGTTGGACAAACAAAACAATCACCAAAAAGAAATTCACTTACCCAAATGCTCGACTGTCTAGTGTGTGTGTGTGTGTGCTAGTCATCGCCTAACTCAAGTGCTTGTTCAAGTATCACCACAGAATGTTCAACACAAAACCATGCCTGTACTCCCAAGTGGTTGAATATCCTCACCTCGCTCATGAATCACTCCTGATGCTTTTCTCTCAATTCCCGAGGTGTTTCTAGGTTGTGATTTCTACAAAATATATTATGCATTTTTTTCCACACAAGACGTCAAGAAGAGTGACTAAATGTTGAAAAGTATTACAACTATCAATCCATCCACTTCGACCTCAAGTTTCCAAATTCCCAGCCTTTAAGTCCTTTCCTGGCACCTTTATAATTTTATTCAGTGGATTTTCCTTTTACTTGCTCCTTCACTGATAATGGCTCTCTTCGCTCACTTTGTTTTTTTCTTTTTTCTTTTTCTTTTCCCTTTTTTTTTCCTTTTTTTGTGCAATTTTTCTTTTCAGCTTTTACCCCGCAGGTAGCTCTCGCTCTATTTCCCTAGAGGTAGCCTTCTTCACTGGTAGATCGTCCTCTAAACATTGGTTATGAAAAGCACCAGATTACTCAGTGACGGCTCTCACTCTCTAGGGTAGGCAGCTTTTTCCTGCGGTCCCTCTCATCTACTAAACCATCATCTAAATCCAAAATTCGATACTTAACATATGATAGTGCCAAGTATAAACTCGCCAAATTAAAAATCCTTCAACTTAAAGCGAAGTATCAAGACTTCCAAAGAGCAATCCTCCAACATAGAGTCACTACATCTTACCACCCCCAAACTAGACCATTTGGGCTAGTTGGATACTAAAATAGTGGTTGGGAGAACTACCTGATCCTAAGTGTAACATTGGGGCTCAAAAGGTAGTCCTAAAGGAACACAGCATTTAGGTGATAAGTCAACAAGAACGAGAGTTAAACAATGACTATGTGCTCTTTTTCAGTTAATCGGGCACAGATAAGTGAATAGAAAATTTAAAAAATTTCAAGTGTTGTTTCAAATCCAACTATGAGTTCATTAGAAAAATTTAGGCACCTTGTCATCATCGGCGGTACACAACGCGACCAAAACAAATAAAAGACAAAATGAGTTTTTTTTTTAGAATATCTAACCACTAGCAACTGCATAATAGCAAAAATCGGGTGAAAGAGTGCTAAAATAACAAACGGGCATCAAATATATATAAAGATTTGAAGTACAACTTTAATCTTTCACCACATAAGCACAGAAGTCAACAACAACAAAAAGTACACAAAAGTTCCCCCACCCCCAACAAATAGAGTACATTGCCCCCAATATACAACATGTAAGTTCAAAGAGAGAAAAGTATAGTAAAAGCGAGAATAAAGATCAAAGGAGGCAGATACTCCCCTATAGTGTCTCGTGAGGTGGAGAGAACATCTGATCATGCTGAATCCCGTGTGCTAACTCTAGACGGTCCAACCATCAGTTACCAAATATAATAAGAGAGCAAGTAGTACCTGTAAAAGCACCCCCAAACTATATAGAATTGCATAAGACCAAAGAAGCTCAATTAATTGACTCAATGAAGGTGGGGCCCGCAAAAAAACCGTGCAATGCTATGCAAAGATGGAACAGACCTTCCACTACATAGAGTACGTGTCAAAAGCGACCACATATCAACTATTGATGCAATTCTATCAAATTTGGAAGAAAAATGAGGGGGTGAACAGAACTGGTAATGCATGCGATCGCATGGTTTACCAACAAGCTTTTTTTTTTTTTTTTTTTTATAATTCTGGGACTGGGGCTTGACGATAATGATTTGAGATGATATTTTGCAACTGGTTTGAACTTGAAAATCAATGAGCCACGGGGTTTGACAGTTTTTGTGGATTTTTTTTTTTTTAGTTCTAAAGTATGAAACTACATGAAAAATAACTAAAGATGTGAAAATGAAAACTAAAATGCAAAGCTTGACTCTAAACTTAAAGTTAAACTTAAAAATAACAATGAAACTTAAAGAAAGGATACGGGGATGGGTTGCCTCCCACCAAGCGCTCCGTTTAGAGTCTAAAGCTCAACTTTAGGGAGCACTTCAGGGTATTCGAAAGAAAGCTTTGGAGCTTTTACTTTGCTGATGCTTATTGAACTTGCACCAATCCTTATATGTGCTCCAGAAATACAGGTGACTCCTCACATCAACAAATGGTTGAACTTCATCGTCTGCTTGAAATTTCAATACGTAGACTTCAATTGTTTCTTCTATCCTTATCACAAAATCAACTTTGATATCATCATTGATTTCGAAATCCCCATTGCAAACCTCAATCTCAGTCTCTAAATGCTCTTCTTCAATTAGAATTTCTTCGAGCTCAATATCCTCAGTGAGATTGTGTGGCATCTCAACAACAGCTTCTTCAACAAAGATTTCTTCATGTTGGGATAACTCTTCAATTATATCTTCACTGATTTTCGGCAGTTGAAATAACCCAACTGGTAGATCATCCATCCCAAATGTTGGTGCGAAGAACATTGCGGCGGGCAAGTTATCTAGGACGAACTCATTAATGTCACATTCTGCTCTTAAAACCCTTAGCCGCTCTCCTATCATAAAATCTCCCACCAACATATGGTCCTCATCAACTCCTTCATCTGCTAGCTGTTGTTGCCTTAGCTTGAAGTCCCGCACAAGCATAGAGTCAAAGTCAACCCTTGCCATTGGATCTCACTATTTTTGGTATTTTCTGAAATAAATTAAGGAAAAATTGTATGAATCGAACAATAAAAAGATAAACATAAATTAAAGTTCGAATTAGTGCTAGCTAAACTAAACGAGAAAATAATTACAGTCCCCGGCAACGGCGCCAAAAACTTGTTGTTGATCAATCCACACCGCAAGTGTACGGATCGTGAAAGTAATAAAGTGGACCTTTAAAGTCCCGGATATCGTACCCACGAGGACTGATTTATTCCCACGCTTACTCTAACTAACCTTAACCGAAATAAATAAGTTGATATCAATTAATTCTAATTTTGCGAAAATTAAATTGCTAAATGAATTTGCTAAATCTAAAGTTAAGAATTAAGAATTAAATGAAAGAAAATTAAAAGAATGAATTTTTATAATTTGAAATCGAATATGGAAAACTAGCATTAGGGTTTCAATCCACTTTTCAATTAGTCATCCCCCGGATTATTAATTTGGCAATGAAAGTTAGTTTTGACGATTCAATTCACAAAATTTGTTGAATAATCTTTCTCAAGTAGAATTCAACCTATTTATATGACGTGTTAACTATATCTCTATGATAACAACGCCATAAAAATGCATTACAACACAAGAATTGCATAAAAACATCGCACAAAGCATAGAGGTATTCTCATCCCCTATCGGACTTTGTGGTTTTCAATAAAAGTCTAACCTATTCACGATTTCTCAATTCAATGAATAGATCACAGATCAACTTTGGCCACAAGTTGTAAAAGAAAGCATGATATATTGAAAACTCAAAATCCAAAATTCATCCTAGCATAAGAATTAACAAAACACCAAATTAATAATCCGAATTCAAACTAAAATCAAAGTTTCATCTCTGCCCTAATACTATGAGAAACCTAGCCTAACATGCAAAAAAAAAAACAGAAGAAAAACAAGAAGAGAAAGCCATAACCAAGTTAATGTGTAGTTCTTGAGTTTTGATCTTCAATTGTGGCTTCTTTCTCCAAGTTTCTCCTAGATGATTGCTCCAACTTTCGTTCCTCTTCGTTCTCTGAAGTTCTTCCCCCGAAATAGGTCGAGTTCTGTATTAATAGATGCAAGAAAGCCCAAGAAAACCAGGTCCAAATCAGTTTCGGAAAGTTTTCCGAAAATCTGTCCGATATAACCATGCTATCGCGCGTGCGATCGCATAGTTATAAATTTCCAAAGGCATACGGTCGCGCGTGCGACCGCATGGTTATAACAGATTTCAACTTCTGCCATCTTCCAATTTAGTCCCCAAAGTTTAATTGCAAGGCAAGTCCTGAACTTTCAACTTTGATCAATTGAGTCCACAAACTTTTGATTTCTTCAATTTGGCTCCCATTTGATTTTTCTTCACCTCCCCCAACTTTTATTTCTTCCAATTGAGTCCTTCCAACTTTGATTTGTGTCCCTTTTTGTCCAAAATTGTAATATTTTCTTCAATTTCCGGTTTTCCCTAAAATAGAACCAAATATCGCTAAATTAGATGCGAAATTAATTAAAAATGAGAAAAACATATAGTTTAAGAGGCCTAAATAAGTGCATAAATTGCACTTATCACCATGCATAAAACAAAACAATTTTGTAAACCAAAACAATTTAAGATTATTATATACCGGCCAAAAAAACCAAATGAACTTGTTACTTGATGTTAGTTTGCTTCCACTTTGCAAAATTAATCGACTGGAACACGGTTTTCAATAATGCTTTGTAAATAAACTTTATTGGAAAAAAATTGAGGGCTGCCCCCGAACTGCCGAGAAAGGAAGCTTTGCCCCCATACAAACTCGATCGAACTCTCCTTCATAAATTCAATTAAGTTCTATCCAAAATCTTGAATCCGTTCCTGGCATGCAATTAATATATAAATGTAAGTGAAATAGAGGAGATCAACTTTTACTCATTTTACCTTTCCCAGTGTTCTTGACAAGTCAATCAACTTGTGTTTCATTTCAAAATTGCTTTTCACTGTATTTCTTTCTACCCTACCTTTTAAAGGATTAAATACATAGGTAATTAACTAATTATCTTTATATTATAATTTGTGAAGTACCACGTAGGCAAAGATGCTAACATAACACACATTAAATATTTTTAAAAAATTAAAAAATTAGTTTTGGAAATAAACCAACATTAATTAGTAGTAATTAAAAATATAATTGAAAACAAACCAATATTTAAAACAAACATTTAATGTGAAAAACATTGTTTTGGAAAGACTTTAAATATAACTTCATTTTTTAAAGTTTTAATTCAAAATATTAAATAATAAATATTTTTTATTTTTTATTTAATTTTATCGTGATAAAATTGTAGGTTTTGGTAGTTTTTCTTAGTTACGTGAATTTGTATGCTAAAAAATAGTGGGTATTTTTTACTTTTTTTATTTTTTAAAATCAATAGTGAGTGGTTAAAATTATAGCTGGATTTATGTTGAATAATTTATTTATTTTTAAATAAAATAGTAATTTATTAATTTTTATATTATTATAATTGAAGTGTCACGTTTAGCGAACATCCTATTGGCAATGCCAACATGACACACGATTTCTAATTAAAAAAATTAATTAATATTTTTCGTTTTTAATATGACAGATATGATATGCTCACTAACTGGATTTTGCATTGCACGCGTTTTGCCTTTTCTAAGTATATAAAATTAAGAAAAAATGTTTTTCTTTCTACAATTAACATACAGTTTACGTCAATAGAAATAAATCAAATGAATTATGTAAATATAGAAAATTATCGGTATTACTACAAATTAAGTTACATAAAATTAAGCATAATACTTATTATACAATATAGCTAAAATTAAGTAGCAATTACAGCTAATTCGCTAAAAGAACGATAAAATTATAAAATTTAGAGTGCGTAATGTCCATTTCAGAGAGATAAAAGGTGTTCAATATAAATTTGATATGGACCAACGACAAAAATACGTTTTGATAATCAAATAATTTTATATATTCATTCTCAGTGGTTCGTTTACAATTACTTAATCTCCATGGCCATTGTTGTGCAATGCTATGCATGGCAATTAGAAGTAAAGTTACACGTTTTGATAAATTTCTTAATTATGTGATGCACGTGAATTTTTATAATTTACAATTGTGAATTTGCACCATATTTATTGCATTGACTATAATGTACAATATTATAGATTTCAATAATTGTTTATAATTATGCAATCTCCTATGCATAAATTACATCAATTATGTAAGTCAATATTTATATTTATAATTTTCTGTCAATTATTTATTGTACATAAATTTAATTATTTCCGTATATCGCATGGGCGTGATACTAATAAAATATATTAATGAAGGGCATATGCGAAAATAAAAAATCAATACATTCTCAATATATTAAGTGGACTATTTTTTGGGACCGATAAAAAACGAATAACGAATTATTTTTGTGGGATGGAGGAGGATAAAGAAGAGGAGAGAAGTTAAACAAGAAAGAATATTCTAAGCCTATAGAGGCATAAGTAACCGTTTCTAACTTCTCCCTTGACTCCGCGTTGGCAAAACGAGATCTGCGCGATCCAAGGACGGTGGGAGAACGCTAGTTTGAGTAGACAACTGGATGGTAGAGAAAGAGGCTAATCTTATTTAGAGGGTGTTAGCGAATGAGTTTTAATGTATTTTTATAAGTAAGAAGAGAGAGAATGAGTGGAGTTGAATGGTGGAGATTTAATGAGTGGGAAGATATATGGATGTGATTTGTTTGACCAAATTTGGAAATTTGAAAAAATGTATTAAAATGCATTTTTTAATGCATGCTAACACTCTCTTAATTAGCATTACACCTAAAATTGTTACTATTATTTAACCTTATCTTAAGTACTACAACGCAGCAACATTCTGGACCCTTCTACAAAGTTGGGATTGGTGCTGGCAGGCAGTTGGAATAGGTTAGTTACGCGGTTTATCCAAAACTATAAATACATAGGCAAGGCCTCCTTCCTTAATAAGCCAGCGTACACTAAACCAAAAAAACTTCTTTCTTCATCACAGTTTCACCTTTTCGGCATTCTTTTGCCCCTTACGATTCGATTTCATCACAGGAGACAATATGTCAATCACTCAATCACTAACCCACGATTGCGACGAGCACTACGAGCTCAAAACGTACGCCAAGTTGTTCAATTGTGACGGATGCAAGATGAAAGGATTCGGGGAACGATACATGTGCAACCTCTGTGGCCGCGAGCTCCACAAGGAGTGCAAGAACCCGATCCTCACCATCGCCCACGAGCATTTTCCGGGCTCGGTCTTTGAGTTTCTTGAAGAACCATTTACGAAGCCCGATCGCAAGAAGGGAAGAATTTTTTCCAAGTATTGTGATGCGTGTGGAAAGGACATATGCGGTTTTAGCTACCACTGCGAGGGAAACCGCTTGGATTTACACCCGTGTTGTCGCAAACTTGAGAAGAAGCTACTCATTGATGGTACAATATTCGATCTTGCGACAGAGGTTACGTCCAAGTGCGCTAAGTGTGGGAAGAAGAAGGTTTCTCATGACGAGAAATATGCTTTGGGATGGGCCTATACCTCCCAATGCAAAAGGTATCATTTCCATGTGCATTGTATAACGGAAATGATACACGACGCGTTTATCAAACACGGAGATTTGGCCTTGCAGAATATGGATCTAAGGGAATTGGTTAAGTTCAATCGAAAAAGGAGGGAGGGTGGGAATGCTTTAGTTAGCACAATCAAGTCATTTCTCAAGATTGTATTATCTGTGCTTTTCGGCGATCCCACCGCGTTGGTTTCCAATGTTGTCGTGGAGTTGCTTTCGCATTCTATGCAGCAATGGTGACGCATTTGGATCTTGTTTTCCTTGTTCGTGTGCTTCCTATTAGTAATTATTAAAGGACTTCTATTAATACTCATGAGTTTAATTATTCATTTGGAATGCTGGAAATATTTCTCTCTTATGTAGTTTATAATGTAGGCTGGTGTGCATGGCGGGAAAGTTGTGGAGAAGTTTGCTTGTAATTTAGATTGTCTTTTTTTTTTTTTTTGTTTTTTTTTGTAAAGAAAAGAAAAAAAAAATTGTAAATTCATGTATACACGTGTCCCTTTCATTACTTGATGACATACGATTTTACTTCATTTCATGTCTCATGCCACTAGCAAAATGGACTCCATATTTGTTTTATGAAAAAATGTTCATAAACTAATTGCGTATAAAGGTATGTTTGGTAGAATTAGCTAATAAACTAATTGATAGCTAATAATTTATGGATTATAGTTGATAGCTGATAAACTAGCTTATGTAAATAAAAATGCTTAGCAAAATAATTGATAATCTGGCTCATAAATAGAAAATTACACAAAATGATATATTTAAAATATATTTCTAGAAAATTGTAAGGGTAAAAAAATAGAATAAAAAACGAAAAACTCATGAGCTTATTTGAAAAACTAATAATTTTTTTTTTTCAACTAAGCTCCTTCAACCCAAGAAAGTTTATTTAATTAGTAGGAGCTTATAAATTCCTGAATAAGCCATAAGCTAACTTATTTGGCTTACCAGACATACCCTAAGAGTATTTGAGAATTACTCGGACAAAAATATATATATATATATATATATATATATTAAGTGAGATAAGGAAATAACTATGCAAACATTTATAAGCATTTTCTTTTGTTTCTTTTTCTTTTTGTTTTTTATAAGAAAGGTTATGGACTTGAATATTGAAAGGTCATGCACTTATTGAAAGATTACAGACTTGATTGTAAATATTTTTATTTAATTTAATAAAAATAATGTAAATAAAAGGATAGTATTATTTCTTTGGCCCAAAAAGTTCTTATTTATTAGTAAAACGTTATGTTAGGGATGAAAATGCCGAGAAAAAAAAAGATATGTCCTTAGTGCGCATCGAATTAAGAGAGATAGAGGGAAGATAATTATTTTATTTGAAAATGAATATATAGAAAGAAGTGTAGAGAAAAGTAAAAAAAAATGAGAGAGATAGAAACAATTCAAAAATAATAATAATATAGTAGTGAAATAATTTTAGACAGACATCTATATCTGAACGTGGAATCTATGAAGAAAAAATGGAATAATTGACAAAAATTTGATAAAAAAGAAAAAGAAAAGCCACATATGCGAAACTCGGAACCCACCAATTTGGCGTGTGTCACTCTCTCTCCTTGGACAATCAAGTCATTTCTCAAGATTGTATTATCGGCGCTTTTCGGCGATCCCACCGCGTTGGTTTCCAATGTTGTCGTGGAGTTGCTTTCGCATGCTATGCAGCAATAGTGAGGCATTTGGGTCTTGTTTTGTAGGCCCAGGGTGTTCCGGTCCGCCCGGGCGTTCAGTAGCTTACGGTCCGCCCGGGCGATTTTCTCCCTCGTCCGGCCTCCGTTTTAAAATCTGAAAATTTTGTTGGATTCATCACGACGAGACGGAGATCCTGCAATTTGGAAAAAAAATTTTGGACACCGTGGCGGCCCGTGGTGATGGGTCAAAGATCGGTCAATGTTTTTGGCCAAAAATTTGCTAAAAACATTGACCGATCTTTGACCGGTCACCACGGGCTTTCATGGTGTCCAAAATTTTTTTTCCAAATTGTTGGAGCTCCGCCTCGTCGTGATGAATCCAACAAAATTTTCGGATTTCAAAACGGAGTCCGAACGAGAGAGAAAATCGCCCGGGCGGACCGTAAGCTACGGAACGCCCGGGCGTTCTTGATCTTTTTCCCTTTGTAGGCCGGTGTGCATGGTGGAAAAGTTGTGGAAATGTGTGCGTGTATTTTAAGATTGTTTGAAAGAGAAAAAGAAAACGATTGTAAATTGGAAAAAAGATAAACCATTGTAAATTAATGTATACTTATGTGTCCCTTCTACTCCCTCCGTCCCACTAAGATAGACATCCACCATTTTTCATACATATTAAGAAAACATCTTAAATGTTCTTGGAATTATAAGATATTCATATATTCTTCCAATTTTACCCCTATATTGAATGGTCAAAAAGTAGTGTGAACACGTTTAAATATCTTGGGAGATGAAATATCTATCTTGATGTTTAGTATTCCAATTATCTTAAATAGGGGTATTTTAGTACATGAAAAATAAATTATACATTCAATAAGGAAATTGGACTATAATTTGGGACGGACAAAATAGGAATACTTGCCTATCTTAGTGGGACGGAGGGAGTATTACTTTGCGTACGATTTTACTTATCTGTTGGGAAAATTTTTCGGCAATATTGTTTCTTCAAAGTCAAATTAGTTTTTTGTCAAACTGAAAATTTTTTGCCAAAAACTTTGTATTTGAACAGATGGCATCGCCAGAAAATTTTTCGGGCTGTTGGAGCTTCATTTTGAATGCTGATTCTAAATTTGGTTCCAATTTTTCCAAATGGATGTTGTATGTGATCAGAAAATACCCGAGAGTGTGTTTGACCAAAATCATGTGATTAAGAAAATGATGAGTAATTGAAATCAAATGATTTGGGATTGTGAATTTAAACAGTTGAGCTTTATGTTGCATTAAATTAGATATTAATTTAGTGTTTTTTTTTTTTGGCCGGGACACATGGAAGCTTTGATTGCATGTATTGACCCATAGACGAAGCTAGGAATTGTAAGAGCATCGAGCTGATTCGGGGGTTTGGGGGCAACGCCCCTGAAATTTTTTTTTAAGGAGTATTTTTTTTCTTAACAAGTGATCTCATGATGAAGTGTCAACTTTAGCTTCAAAGGTTTTCGATATAAAACTTCTTTCCATAAAATATTATCTAAAATAATGATCTTCTAGATTGATTTTGCAAAATATAAGCAAACTAATATGAATTACAATTAAATTTAATTTCTTTGGTGTATACTGATTTTAATAGATTGTTTTTTAAATTAGGTTTATTTCCTTGTGCAATGTTTTACTTATGCAAAAATGGAACTAACTATTGGATATTTAAATTGAACTTTAAAATTGAAAGTTATTATTATGTCATATTATTTTTCAAAATTACAAATAATATTTACACCTATTTTTCTAGATCACTTGAGGTAACAATTTAATAAATTAAATATGAAATCTTATAATGAGAAAGAGAGTAATAATTATATAAAAATAAATTTGAATGCTGATTCTAAATTTGGTTCCAATTTTTCCAAATTGATGTTGTATGTGATCGGAAAATACCCGAGAGTGTGTTTGACCAAAATCATGTGATTAAGAAAATGATGAGTAATTGAAATCAAATGATTTGGGATTGTGAATTTAAACAGTTGAGCTTTATGTTGCATTAAATTAGATATTAATTTAGTTTTTTTTTTGGCCGGGACACATGGAAGCTCTGATTGCATGTATTGACCCATAGACGAAGCTAGGAATTGTAAGAGCATCGAGCTGATTCGGGGGTTTGGGGGCAGCACCCCCGAAATTTTTTTTTAAGGAGTATTTTTTTTCTTAACAAGTAATCTCATGATGAAGTGTCAACGTTAGCTTCAAAGGTTTTCGATATAAAACTTCTTTACATAAAGTATTATCTAAAATAATGATCTTCTAGATTGATTTTGCAAAATATAAGCAAACTAATATGAATTACAATTAAATTTAATTGCTTTGGTGTATACTGATTTTAATAGATTGTTTTTTAAATTAGGTTTGTTTCCTAGTGCAATGTTTTACTTATGCAAAAATAGAACTAACTATTGGATATTTAAATTGAACTTTAAAATTGAAAGTTATTATTATGTCATATTATTTTTCAAAATTATAAAAAATATTTACAACTATTTTTCTAGATCACTTGAGGTAACAATTTAATAAATTAAATGTGAAATCTTATAATGAGAAAGAGAGTAATAATTATATAAAAATAAATAAATAATAATTGTAATAGGAAAAACCAAAATGAAAATAGAGAGAATAATAATTATATAAAAATAAATAATGATTGCAAGAAGAAAAACAATAATTTTTTTAAAATGAAATACCTAAACTAGAGAGATAATAATAATGATAATGATAATGCAACCAGCCAGAGAGAATATGAGAGAGGAGCGGATAGAAACAATTGCATGTTAGATGACTCGAACTCTAGCCTGCAAGATGGAAAGCACCCCGATTTGCCAACTCAGCTAACAAACGATACGTGATTTGGTTGTACAATTCAGTAATTATTCTTTCCCAGCACCGAGCTAGAGCTGAGTCCAACTACCCCCTGGCTTCGTCTGTGGACCAATGTATAAAGTTGAATTAGGTTCATGGAAAATGAGAGGCCGACCGATGGCCCGATGCTATAGTTTCCTGCCATTAGGAATTTACATGCATTAACTTATTTAAATAACATTGACCATTCTCTACTAACAAACTTCAAATATATATGGACCGCGGTGACCAAATTTTCAATGTCTCTTCATCTTTTGCATGCAAATTAATTAAAAAAAAATTAAATATCCACTTCAAATCCATGCACAGCGAATTGATTGTCAGTGTCTCCTCATCTTCTCATACACATGCACATGGGTCAAATGAATTCCTTCTAATTTGTTAACAATTTTTTTTTTTTTGAATGTTTCTAATTTGTTAACTTAATATATTGTCTATATGTGCATGCATAATATGATCATATAAGAGCACCTTTAATTTGTAATTAATTAAATATAACTGGCGTAAAAATTGTCCCAAAAACAAATTGTATGAAACAATACCATCTTACCATCTTTCGAAAGCAAACGGAAAGGAGTAGTTGAAAGTTAATCTTGGAAGGTTTAGCGCATGTTAGCCTACTAGTTTTTATAAAATTTTGTATATTTTCATATATTCTTTTCAACTCCACTCATTCTCTCTCCTATTTCAAATCACATATTTTGTGGCACCTGTATGTACTATACAAATCTCCACCATTCAACTCCACTTATTCTCTCTCCTATATCACATTAAAATCTATAAAAATCTATTTTTACACATACTTACTGATTAAACAACCCAGGAACAAAAGAGCGGCATTTTTACAAGGTATAATGAATCATTGCATATCAACATATAAAGTTTTATGTAAAAATTTGGCGACGGATTATTTAGCAGTGTGCTTGTAGCGACGAACAAAAATTATTTCTGCAATTTGTATTTCAATGTCACATTATCTTACTCCAAAATTTGATTTTAGACTGTCCTCCCTACACGTTGACCTTAAAAAGCGACCAAGAGAAATTTAATAAAGTGTTTGTTGATTATACCTTTTTGTTTATCGGATGTCTAGGAATGGACTGTTGATTATACCATTTAAAAACACCATAAGAGCGTTTCCAACGATTTCTTTATTCTAAAAAATTTTACTTCCACGTATACGTACAAAAAATGCTTTTGTGGTGCATTTAATAATAGGTAATATTTAGCACACTATCTACTTCTAGACGGTGTGCTAAATTAGACTGCATGGTAGACATTATCTATTTAATATCTTCAATAATTATTTATCTTGTCTTTCTTGTTTAACTAATGATGATATACACATAATCAATTAGTTACTCCCTCTGTCTCACATATATAGTCTATTTTTGGTTTTTGGATTGTTCCACATATATAGTCCATTTTCTATATTTAATACTCTCTTCGTCCCACATATATAGTCTTCTTTTCGTTTTTAGGTTATCTCACATATATAGTCATCTTTCTATATTTAGTAGTATTTTTTATATTCATTTAATACTAGCTATTTCACCCGTGCGTTACACGGGAGATAAATTTATTAACAAATAGGGGATTTTGATCAATGTTAATAGTATTAGAATCACCCTACAAAAAAATTAACCGAATATTGATCATAGCAATAAACTTAATTAATATAAGTAATGAAAGAATTCTATAAAAATTTTGATAGGGTTGCCCTGTATTTCGTATAAATTCATCTTGTAAATATGTACAACTCGCCAAAATTGAAATATCATAAGTCACAATTCTGCTCGAATATATCTCAATATTAAGCAAATAAGAAATAAAAATATTCATTATTGTCAAACAACCCGTGCGATGCACGAGATTTGAGTCGCTAAAAACTTATTTAAAGTTTAATAAATAAAATTCTAATCCATACAAATAATCCCAAACGTTTGGAACATTTTGCGTAACTAAGATTTTTTATTTTTGAACATAATATATTTACTTGTGCCTTTTCTAAGTCATTTCTATTTAAAAAATGACTTCAATTGACCTTAGAATTTTCTAAATTGTTGTATTTCAAGGCATAGGAAAATAGATTCTGTACATTGGCAATCAATCTAATTCTTATCAGAGAGTGTTTTATATAACTTATTTTAAAAATCATTTTATTTCTTCATCATTTCAAATGATTACTTTAATTTAACAATATTTTTATATTTTTGTAATTTTTTATCTCAACAATTGCACAATTTAAAATCGCTTTTCTTCAATAATCTCTATTAAACAAATGTCAATCAACTCGTGTCCAATTAAATCATGGTAATATAATTAATTTAATCAATTGTATCATAATTAATTTTAAGTTTTAGATAATTATTGCTGAAAAGAAATAATTTCTAAAATAATTAATTTAATAGCCATTGTTTCAATAATCGCATGCATCTAATTAATTTTAAAGATATTTTGTACTCACACAGTCCCATGGAGATAGGCTTATTCCTTTTTTTTAGGGGATTAAGAAATATCTATTAATGAACTTAAGAAAAGTAAATTTTGCTCTATTTCTCCAATATACCCTTTAAAATCATTTAATGTTATAAAAAATGCAATAATACCAATCTACTAAAAAATTGCATATTAGGAAATTAAAAGATAAATATATACACCTTGAATGAAGATAATGAGCCATAATTTGGAACATACCAAAAACGAATATAAGCCTATTTTGACGGGATGGAGGGAGTAATTTAAAAGATATTTTAAATCATAAGATGTTAAAAAAATTCAATTAGTTAAAACAATTAGATTAATGTTTCAAGCGAACGATTAATTCAAAAAATTGATGTTATATTTTTCTTTTAATTTTTTTTAAAAAATTTAATGAATTGTAATTTTCTTATCACACGAAAATTAAATCTTAATGAAATGTCTTATTTTGATTAACTTTTATTTTTTAGTTAATTATATTTTTAAAAGTATTTAGTTATTTCTAAAAAATTATTTAATGGGTTCGATCTAAAGAGAAATATTCCTCGTTTATTGTTGTGTTTATCAATTGGGATTAGATTAAGATGGTAAATTGGAAGAGGAGATCTTGTACTGAAATTAAATACAATTTAGACGTCTTGACGCGTGGCCGAATGGAACGAGGAATTTGTTTAAGCATAGGAGGCCTTAATTTCATTTTTATAATATGTTTAAATTGATTACACGTGTTTAGTGAGAGCGGCAAGATGGAAGATAAATAAATAAATAATAATAATTAAATAAGTAAATAATATCAAGCCATTAAATAATAAATGTCTAAAAAGTTATGATAAAAATAGGTAGATAATAATGTATATTGATATATACATATATATATATACATATATGGATTAGGCTATAATTATATGTGATTCGACTTTCATATATGGATTAGGCTTCAATAAGTTACAGCCTAATCTAATATATATTTGTATACATTTTAAAAAAAGTGTACAATATAATATAGGAAAAGTTCTCTACCGAACATTGTGGCACCATAAGGTGCTCTCAATGCCATGTGACGCCTATGTATTAGTTAAACATGGGTGCGAGTCCCCTCTATTCAGGGAGAAGGTGACACATGGTTATTGTAGGCATCATAAGGTGTTATTTATGGTAAGTGATCATTCACTTAATTAATCTAATCTATAAATTATAAGTTGTAGACTGGTAATTATATGGATTGTAACTAAGCCTAATCCATAATTATTTTTAAATAAGGACTGTAGCTTGTAATTATAAATATATATGGATTATGCTTTAATAATTTAATTATTTTTATTATTTACAAAATTAAATTTTAAAAAAAAATGTGAAAGTGAACTAAAAAAATATTTTTCAATTAAATAATTTAACTAATATAATCTAATTACTTGATATAATATTGATATAATAACAGCTCTATTTTACTTGATTATTAAGCGTGGATCTAATTATTAAAGGAAAAAAATCGTGTGGATGCATGATTCTTAATTTGTAGGATTAAGATTGCAAATAAAGTTTCGGTGGGAAATGGTTGAGGATGCAAATACTTAATTATTCTTAATATATAGATTATACGCCCACCTATATCCTTGAAAATATAAAATATTTAATGACAGGTATTCATTTAAATAAGGGTATTACAGGAAGTTGATTGTAAAATTTACGTTTCCAATACTTTTCTTTATTCTTGTGAAAAAATAAAGTGAACTATGTATGTGGGACGAAGGGAGCAGGGACGGTCCTGCCATGAGTACGGTGAGTCAGCCAACTCAGGCCCGACCCTTCGGGAGGTCCATTTTAGTCAGGTATATTTGAAGTCCAACTGTGTATTATGATTTTTTTTCAATTAAAGGGTCCAAATTTAAATTCATTGCAAACTTCTGACCTTTTTTTTAAATAAAACAATAGATAAATTCAAGTATTGAATCCAAATTTGCAGGCCTTTTTTAATTGAAATTTAGGCCAATTTTTTGTCAATATTTATTTATTTCTAAGTAAAATAGTGGATAAATTCAAGTATTTATGTTGGCTTTGATTGAGTTTTTTCCTTCTTGCTTTGCGTTGGAAATCTAACTAAACTTTTTATATTCTTTGTTGGCTTATTATTGTGCACTTGACTAATTTTTATTGTTGCTGTAGTTGAGTCTCGTGTGCAACTCTTTATATTAGTTTCACGAAAAAAAGAGCCCATTTTTTTAAGTTCGACTCAGGCCCAGCGAACTGCGGGATTACTCCCTGGGAGGGAGTAGTATTTTTATATTCATTTACAATTATACCACATCTATATCATTGAAAATACAAACATATTTATGTTAACTAAGGGTATTATAAGAAATTTGTTTGTAAATTTACTTTTCCAATGCCATTCTTAATTCTTGTGTAAAAACCAAAGTGGACTATATATGTATGATAAAGGAGTATTAAATTTGAACCCACTATTAGAAATCGAAAATTATAGGGGCAGGAAACAAGTCAGGAAATGGTTCAGGAAATGCCTTTACAATTCCTAAAATACCCTTACTGAAGTGAAGAGAACAAAACAAAACTCAAAATCAAAACTCTCCTCTCAAAACTCTCACTCTCAGATTCACGTGGGTTCATTCGTAGAGAAGGGGTTTTCTTCCATCTTCTTCTTCAAAAAAATTGGTCTCGAACCACGCTCCGACGGAGAGGCATTTCTTCCTACCAAATCACTTTGGGAGCTCAAAGGCGAAACCAAGCGTGCAAGAGTTTCCGCCAACGAATTTGGGGAAAAAATTTTGTGAAGAAGGAGGTACGATTTCTGCCCAAAATCGTTCAAAATTTTTGAAATTTTGTTGGATAATCATCTTGGAAACTCGTTCGAAGATGGAAAATGTGTGAAATTTTGAAAAAAATTTGAAATTTCAAAAAATTTCGAATATATATATATATATATATATTAATTTTCTCGATTTTTTGGGTCCAAATTGTAGGTTCAAAATTGCTAGTAGCTTGCACGAGAGAGAGCCTTCGAATTTTGGAAAAAAAACTCGCGAAGAAGAAGGTAAGCTTTCTATCTGCACGAAACCCAATCGTTCTCATTTTCTTATTTTATTTTATTTTATTTTTTGTTGTGAGTTTTAGCATGAGTAATCGGTTGAAACACTTAGAGGATCTTTCAAAAAAATTTTGAAATGTAGAACCCTATTGTCAACGTTTCTGCCTTTTGTTGCATTGCATGGATTGTGTCTTCAATTTAAGTGTTTATTATTTATCTATTGCTAATTGGATTCGGTTGATCTTTGTTGGTATGCGATTGATTGAAGATTTGACTTTAAGATTTGAAAGTTTATTGTCACTTTCTTGAATGCCATTTAGTTCAAATGCTGCTTCGTCCATCTGAAATTTTGAAATTAAAAATTTGTCAACGTTTTCGCCTTTTTGTTTGTCTCATTTTTTTGTCCAAATTGTAGGGGCATACCTGGGTTCTATCTGCTCATATCATCAATATCTCCAAGTGTTTCGTTAAATCACCATTTATTAATTTACTAGCAAGTTGTTGAGCAGGCCTCCAAAGTTGTTGAGCAATATGTCAAAATTTTTGCAAAAACCAAATTTTGATACCATGAAGCTTGATATATATAGAATCTAATCACATGAAGCTTGATACATATAAAATCCCAAAAGCTGAAAGATTTAAAGGATGGTGGTGGCAATGCAAATTTTATGTTATATGCTGATTTACTCTCTTTCGTCAAAATGCACAGTTAAATGCTTGTATATAGGTAGGTATAAGTGACGTATTTCGTACCTAATGTTAGATTAATGGTAGTGAAAATGGGAATTTGAGGAAAAATGGTGTTGTGCCTAGGAATGAGAAGGTTCACTTAACTAAACAAAAAAAAAAAGATGATTCATAAGAGGTAGAAGCATTTGTTTCTAAAAGAACAACTTAATAAATGAATAGGTAAATTTGTAAACCAAAGTAAAACAATTGCATATTCATTGGGAATGGAAAAATAATGGCATTTATCTAATTTATCAGGTACAAAATGGGAGTGAAAAATAATGGTTTGTGTCTATATTGTCGTTCTCGTAGTCACGAATCAAAAGATTGTAATGTCAAGGTAAGCTGTCCGGAATGCCAGGTTGGTTGGAGGCAATATTTCATGGTTGAGAAGGATTCCTTGTATAAAGGGAAACTATTCTACACTTGCACAAGGAAAATTAGTAACGAATGCAGCTATTGGAAACTGGTTGGCCCTCCAAAAATGGGAGATCCCGACTACGAAGAAGAAGAAGAGGAGTCAAGCAATGCAGAGAATCTCACTGAGGACTTCAATAATCAAAATCGGACGGACACACTCTCAGCCATGATGGATAGATGCACACACATTTCGGAAACAACGAACGTAGATGTTGGGCTTAAAGTGTATGAGTTTACGTTTCGCAAGAGGCAATAACCATATAAATGGTTAACGTAATGTAATAAGTATGTTCATGTAATGTAACTTTGTAAGAATTAAATGTAATTGTGTAATGCTCTCTTATTTGAGCTTTTCTATGGCATTTGCAATGTTAAAACAACGATTAATTTGCATTTAGACTCATCTCGTGTTAAAAACTATTTCAAAGCTTTTTTATTTTTATGCTTTGCAGTTGCTTAATTTGATTTGAATTTTGGTGCCAAAACATGTGAGTTAATGATACATGCAAACAAGAAAATAATAATTTGTTGAAGCATGTTAACAACTTGAGTTGAGCATTGCTTATATATCCTCTGTTCACTAGGTAATCATTTTGAAGGCCTCAATACCATTTGTGAGTTGTGACCATGGAATGACACGATGCCCATGATTGACTGTTGCAATAGCCTAGCATTGGCAAAACGAATGGTAACATCCATACATCCATACCGAAACACATTCTACTCAGCAACTTGAAAATGGGCAATAAGTTTTATCATTTTCTGGATACACACTTGGACATACTGATTAATTGCATAACGGTGACTATCACAAACAACAGCAAAAACTATAGATAATCTCAAACATCTAACATGGATCCATAAATAATTGGTGACACATGATATTTGGTTCCAAAAACTCTGCTTTTACAGCATAATTCGAAAACTAAAGATGTAATATACATCGAAATATGAATGAGATACGCACCCATCTCCATCAAACTTGCAGAATTTCAAAAACAAGTATAGGTTAGGCAATTCGTTTATCAAAATATATGAACCAGTGAATCCCACTCACAAATTAAAATGGAAACCAAAACATGACAGATATAATTGAAAAGCCATGTGTTGAATGATGCAACAACTAATATGAGATTGGGATGAGAAATAATTTGAGGCTCTTAAAAAAGTTCAATTAAGTCAAAGGATTTACCAGTGATATCTAGCAACTGGAGCAAACTTAGGGTTAGGACCAACTCTCACAAATTCACCATTCAGGCATTCCTGCACTTGAAAGGATTTCACACTAAATAATAAAATCCCCTATTTAAATTAGATAAAAGATTAAATAAATAAAAAAATCCCACAAATTTATAAGAAAGCAAGGATAGAGACATGTCAAAGCTAGGTACACAAATTCGTCCATTCACACAAATTCCTCCATTCTCTACTAAGCTCTAAAAATGATAATCCTTCACAGGTTGTGTTATAGATCCAAACTGCAACCAAAAAGTTTAGTGTTTTGACAATTTCAATTATTTAGAGTTTGAATTACTTAACAAATACACGAAAAAAGTACCTCCAATCGCGGCTTTCATTGCTAAATCTTGGTCGGTAATTATAGCCAAACAAATGAAGAAGCATCTTCAGCTGCTAACAATCCACACTCCAATAGCATGGACTTTCCATGATGGTTTACGCCAACAAATGGAGCGAAAGGCATCTGTTACTTGTTCACTAAATACGTTGTGTCGAATGATACAACATCCCCAAACTCCTTATACGCTTCTCGAGACCTATTATCAACCCAAAAGACATTCAACAACCTCCCATCTGGATCCATATCAATGTCAAAGTAGAACCCCGGACACTTGGATTGCATTTGCCTGAAATAGGCCTGAAGAGCAGCGGCATCGCCATCCCCAAGCTTGAGCTGTCGAGCCTCTTTCACGTAGTTCCTGCAATCTGTCTCTTTATGGCTAATATTCTCATAACCTCCTGTGTCGATAGCAACTACCTCAAATGTTTTGCGAACTCGTATCCCGGCTTTATCGTTCATATCAAGCTGCTTCTTTGTAAGCGGGTCCAATCGACCATTGCAGGCATACAACATAGACTTCGTAGGGCTACAAATGTGGTTGTGCTCCAACTTCACTGTGTTTATATGTCATACCCCCATTATATCTGAAACCGCACCAATCCTTGCTTTACAACCTGTTTGCCCAGTCGGACGAGGATTAGAAGGGTCGTTCGACTTACTTTCTTGATTGCCTGACCTGTTACACTCAGGATAGTAATACTGAAGTAGCCCATCATGACCTTTCTTCAAGCTCCCAATCCTTATCGGAAAGCCTTCATGATATGCATAACTTCTATAGAAATCATATACCGCTTCTGTACTTGGAAACTTCATTCCTATCTTTGGAACAACAGTAACATCGTCCCCAACTTGTATAGGGGCAGCTATATCATCCAATGTATTGTTACCAGACCCAATAAACTTATCTTGACTTATGCCCGAAGTCGCCACAACATCTCCCCCCCAGACTACTGTCTCTGTCCAAAAGAAAGAAAATCCTTAGTTTTAACCTAATGAAATGAAAAAAAAAAGCAATAAATATTCGAATTCTTTCAAATCGTACAACAAGAAGGCTTACCTATCAGCTGAAGCTATGAATATAAAGCCATAGAGAATTGTTAGGTAGGTTCAAATTTCTTCAAACCCAATTTTGGCATTTAATTTATTTGACAAACCCAATTCAAAAGGATTATGTACTGGAAATCAATTTCATTCATATTACATACCCAATTTAGTTGCAATACCTCTAATCCTGCCCTTTAATGATATTTGAAAAACCCAATTCAAAAGCATATCAATCAATAAGATTCTTTTTGTCGAGGTTTGTTTAGCATTGCTGCTGGAGAATTTCCACCCTCTCCCAAGTGTCAAGGATCAATCAACTGTTTGTTACATACAACACAAATTATGGTAAAGATTTGAGAAACATCAGCTGATGGCAGTTTTAAAATAGGCTCTGTGGTAGAAATATGCATACTTTACAATTTTAATCTGGGATTGGATTAGAAACTATTCAGAAGGGGATTTATTAAATTACTGGAATTTGATATTAATAAGTGGAGAAATGTGATAAATTCCTTCAGACAAATAACATTCTCAGTGAAATAATTAGACAAATAAGTTTTGCCCAGCTAGTTCGAAATTCCTTCTACTTGCAATTTTGCAACTCCCCCAAATCCAAACATTCTAATACATCCAAAAAACATATGTATTATGAGTATAAAATCATTCTACTTCCATTTCGTACCCTCTAAGATGAGCAGAGAGAACCTAGGTATGACCCTACAATTTAGACAAAAAAATGAGACAAACAAAAGGTAGAAATGTTGACAAATTTTCTAAAATTTAAAATTTTAGATGGACGGCAGCTTCTGAACTAAATGGCATTCAAGAAAGTAACAATAAACTTTCAAATCTTAAAGTCAAATCTTCAATCAATCGCATACCCACAAAGATCAACCGAATCCAATTAGCAATAGATAAACAATAAACACTTAAATTGAAGACACAATCCATGCAACAAAAGGCAGAAACGTTGACAATAGGGTTCTAAATTTCAAATTTTTTTTGAAAGATTCTCTAAGTGTTTCGACCGAGTACTCATGCTAAAACTCACAACAAAAAAAATAAAATAAAATAAGAAAATGCGAACAACTGGGTTTCGTACAGATAGAAAGCTTACCTTCTTATTCGTGAGTTTTTTTTTCCAAAATTCGACGGCTCTCTCTTGTGCAGGCTACTGGCAATTTCGAACCTACAATTTGGACCCAAAAAAATATCGAAAAAATTAAAAAAAATATTCAATTTTTTTTTAAATTTCACACATTTTCCATCTTCGAACGAGTTTCCATGATGATTATCCAACAAAATTTCAAAATTTTTGAACGACTTTGGGCAGAAATCGTACCTCATTCTTCACAAATTTTTTTCCCCAAATTAGTTGGTGGAAACTCTTGCACGCTTGGTTTCGCCTTCGAGCTCCCAAACTGATTTGGTAAGAAGAAACGCCTCTCCGTTGGAGCGTGGATCGAGACCAATTTTTTTGAAGAAGAAGATGGAAGAAAAACCCTTCTATGCGAATGAACCTATGTGAATATGAGAAGAGAGTTTTGAGAGGAGAATTTTGATTTTGAGTTTTGTTTTGTTCTCTTCGCTTCAGTAAGGGTATTTTAGGAATTTTAAAGGCATTTCGTGAACCATTTCCTGACTTGTTTCCTGCCCCTACAAAAATTGATTAGAAATGTCTTATATTCATTTCTATTCTATTAATTACCACATTAATAATATAATAATAGATGCTCTAATGGTTAATGAAAATATTTTGAAACCTTTCTACCAATATTAAATATTAAGAATTAATATTACACCATTAGAGATGCTCCAATAACATAATGAAAATATTTTGAAACCTTTCTACCAATATTCATGTGAAGTGTTATTGTATAGCCTTAAATTTTGACAACAATGATCTCTCTCACTCTCTCTATGTTCCAACCCAAGAAAGCAATAAGAGTGTATTTCTAGAAATTACTTCCTATCTATAGTGAATTGTACTTTGACAGCACAATTGGTCAATGTGCAAGTAGTGATAATAATAATAATACATAAATAAATGATAAAATTATTCCCCATATAGTTCAATCTCTTTACATTTTCAATTTATTCCTTCCACAAAAGAGTATGATCTATATATTATATCAGCAGTTTAAAAAGCGCGATTGAGAGTATCCAAAACATTGTACTTTGAAAAAGGCATCAGTGAGTGCTATTCTTGCATCCTGTAATGCAGTCCTAATACGATACCAATATAGTTGACACCATAAAGTGTCAACTATGTCCGGATGGTGCCACATGCCCCCCACCATTATGGAAGTGTGTGTGTGTGTGTGAACACGTATCGATGATTCAGACATAATTAGCACTTTATAGTGCCAATTATATTGACCGGTAATCGATAACGTCCTGTAATGATAGTTTTTCCATCACTTTTCACAAGTTAGCTAGCCACATATGAAAAATTAGAATGAAAAAAAAAGAGAAGCCAGGCATAAAATATTATTGACACACAAAAAGATCGACATTTTAATATTTTATAACTTGCCCATAGTAGATACTAAAACTATACTTTTATAGTGACAGCCATCATAAAACTATACTTGTTCTCTAAACTGCTTGTAGTATTACTTATGAAAATTTTCTTTCAACATTGATCCTTGAATTGAACTCTAAATTTTGAAGACAAACGATTCTCTTCCTATGTTTCAACTTGAAAAGAGAAATCATAAGTTAGATTTGTTGTTAGCTGTGCTTTCCAAAAGGACCAAGCTAAGAGCAACATGCACATATAAGAATGTACAAAGATATGGTTTTAACTTTTCTTCCAATATACTTCCCCCGTCCCATAAAAATAGGTTAGTTGATTTTTTCACAAGGATTAAGAAAGCATCAATTAATATTGTTGGAAAAATAAAATATAAGAGTATTTTCTTAATATAACATTTAATTTAATAATTATTGCACTTTAATAATTCTATTTTATTGATAACAATGTACATTAAATCGGAATATATAAGGAATTTAATATTTTAACTATTCTATTTAAGAAAAATGGTCTATCTTTATGGGATGAATCAAAATAAAATACAAATATATCTTTATGGGATGGAGGAAGTATCTATCTTGAGTATGGCCCTAAAATTTGACCACAATACACTCTCTGCCCTTTATGCCAACATAAAGAGAGCAATCTATTCTAGAGTAAATTTTTTACAGAACCATATGCAAATTCCACTTTTCAAATACTACTGTTGCACTATGTACTTGTAGAAGAAAATTGAGGGGGAAAAAATAGTATCACTGGACTTTGCTTTTAGCCATCATGAAATTTATATTACCAGCGTTGATGTAATTTCTATTGTCCCAGCACTGATGTGACATGCTATGATTAGACTTGCATTACTTAAGCTGTCCCAGTAAGTCTAATCTCAGCACGCCACATCAGTATTTGGACAATAAAAATTAGAGGCAAGGACAGAAATAGCAAATCCCTTTTGCTAATCCTATTGGTGTCTATTCTTTTTCTTAAAAGCAAAATATAGCATAAGTTTTAAATGGGATGGTCCAATCTGCCCTCAATGCACTGTTCATGACTCCGTCACCTATTATTCATGACTCGGCACCTTGCTATCGACCATTCTTCATTTCATCCACACAGATCCATTTATTTGCAAACTTCTCACCAACCACATTCAGCTCAAAGTGTTATTAAATATCTTCTTATAAGCCCGATTGGCTTCTTACATCCACATATCTCATCACATCCACAAATCTCAACAACTCAACTCCACTCATTCTCTCTCATCTTTTACATTAAAAACATTTAAAACCCATTATAATCTATTCCATATCACCCTTATAAGCATTGAATATAGACATCAAAATCAAGATGCAAATTAGCAGAAATTGTGCGCATGAAATTTCTGTGAAAATAAAATTGAAACTCTCATTCGTAATTAGGGCCCCTCATATTCCAAATTCCTGTCATTAATGAAGAATAATATGAATATTGAATGGTGGATATAGATCTGAAGTTGTACCAGTTGCTGGAGAAGATGAACAGTTATAAGATTCTATATCCTATAATATAAAATATGGGTTTTTGTATATGTAAGTCTGATGACTCATTCCAACTCGCTCAAGGCTATTTTGGTCAGTCCCTTTTTGAAAATTCTGACATTATTATCTTTTCCTGAAAAGACTTGATATTAATGTCTTTACCATTTTAACGTATACCATTGTTGGGATTTTTTCAAAAAATTATCTCAACATTGATAACATATTAATCTTGCACCATTCACCCAAACCTTAGGCCCTGTTCTCTTTGTTGTTTTCCAACCATTTTCTATTTTCCATTTTAAAAAATATTGAAAACGTGTTTACTTATCTATTTTTCAAAAAGTGTTTTGGAAAACAAGTAAAAAATTTGTATAGAAAATAGAAAATGAAAAATAGTCGTTTTCCGCATTTTGGATCAAAACACGGGCCTAAATTGAAAAAGAAAACACGGCAAAAGACCCCGGACTCTCTCAATCGTTTGCCTCTCTCTTCCTCGCCTCTTGATTTCACTCGGATCTACCGCGACGTTCTCCATCTCCAACCGCTGCTACCTACCCCATTCTCAAAGGTACTCTCTTTCACTTTCTCAAACCCATTCTAGGATTCTTCCGGCGGCGATTTTTAGGGGTTTGTAAATTATTTTTAAGATTTGGGTTTTGCGATAGACCAAATATGAGTTACGGGTTTTGGGGTTTTGCAAAATTTGGTGCGATTTGGATTGTATTTTGTGGGCGATTTGGATTGTATTTTGTGGGCAATTTGGGTTGAATTTTTATGATTGTTTGGCAATTTGGATGGAATTTTTGGGCTCTGCATTTTGTGGTACGAAATTACAATTGTATTGGATTGTATTGTTCTTAATAAGCTTAAGCTGATCTTATTCAACTGTGAAGCTGTGATTACCCATTTTTCTCATTTCAATTAATGTATTATGTATATAATATTCGTGTGTTTATTAAAAAGTGAAACATCTAAGCATGCCCATATTTCCAAGATTATGGGTAGTAGCTATGCACCCTTTCTAAGTGACATTTCTGGCCCATTGAAGTTTTATTGATTCACCTATGAAACTTCTGTGTTGGTTTTGTTTGTTAAGTGTCTCTCTAGCATTAATTATAAGCTCTACTTGGTTCCTTGTTATTTATTGTTCATTTATTTTGCTTGCTTATAATATTGGTCCGTATTTAAAGATTGGGGTTGATTTTAACTTTTAGTGTATCAATGATAAAATGCTCTATCTTCGAGTTTGTAGGCAGTTGAACTATGACTTGTGACAAAGTCTCAAGTCTCTGCAATTGATATCATGATTTATTAAGACTCGGCGCACATTTGTGCAGTTGTATGAACTTGTCATTTTTATTCTTGCTTGTTGCCTCTGTGGTCTAAAGAACCTTTCTTGTAACCAAACTATAATCAGGAAAGAATTTCCATAGAGCAAATACTTGTGCTTTAATTGCTATACGCAGTTTTCACCAAAAGCGGAGCCTTATATTTAGATGCAAATGATTAGTTATGGAAATGTCACAAGGTATTTTGTAAATGATTAGTTATCTAGTTAGAGTGTGTTTTAGTAAGGAGTTACTTTCAATTGCCTAGTTTAAGTGTGTTCTAGTAAGGAGTTACTTTCAATTGCCTAGTTTAAGTGCGTTCTAGTAAGGTATTACTTTCACTTGTCATGATTTGAGTAGGAATATTGTGTTAGTTTCATTTCGTGAACAATTCTTTATGTGGTTTGTAGTACTTTTTGATTTGGTGATTTTAATGTTGGTTGTGGAACTATTTTAGCTAGATCAATCGAATGCAATTTAATGTTCATGTTTATGTTGATAATTCGATAATTTATGAGTGATATGAGTCTTATATTCACAATGATGCTTTGTACAGAATGTCTAGAGGTTCAAATTAGGTCGATAATTTTAGTAGAGATGGTTCAAGTGATGATGATTTTGAGAATGATTCAAGTGGTGATGATTTCTTATTTGAGGATGATACTGATGACTATGTTAAGGACTTAAGGATGCTTAATAGTTTTGTTGCCAATGAAAGAAGTTTTATCGATAGAATACCTTGCAGAACATCATCGTTCACTGGGAAATTGTACATGCTAGAAATATTGAATGGACATCCAAATGTGTGCCACAAAAATTTTCGTATGCAAAAACATGTTTTCATGAATTTTCGTGATACTTTGAAGCAGAAGAACTTGCTCAAAGATGGGAAAAAAGTGAGTGTCGAAGAAGGTGTTGCAATATTTTTGAGGATTTTAGGGCACACTACACGATATAGGATCATTGGTGATAGGTTTCAGCATTCAAACAATACTATACACAAGTGGTTTAAATGAGTATTGCGGGCTGTATGTTCACTTGGCATGGAAATAATATGCCCAAGAAATCAAAATGTGGTACATGAGCGAATTTTGCGCAAATATCCTTATTTTAAGGATTGCATAGGTGCAATTGATGGCATACATGTTGCAGCTTGGGCACCAGCATCGAGATAAACCTTATTTCGTGGGAGGAAAACAGACGTAACACAGAATGTGATGTTGGCATGCGATTTTGATATGAGATTTACATTTGTATATTCTGGATGGGAAGGTATTGCTAATGATTCACGTGTATTTATTGATGCAGGCACCAGAAATTCAAATAACTTTCCAATGCCACGAGGAGGTATACTTTTTATATTACAATTAGTTTGACTTATTTTTTTAAAGTATTACACTCTGTAAATCATAATTTATTTGAGAGATCAATTTTACTTCTTGATGCTGGTTATCCGAACATACCCGGTTTTCTCACCCCTTATCGAAGGCGAAGATATCACCTGCGTGATTATGCTGGAAGAGGAAAACCTCGTGGAAAGGAAGAACTATTCAACTACAGACACTCTTCATGTCGTAACATTATTGAACGTTGCATTGGCGTTTTAAAGGCAAGATTTCTTATTTTAAAATTGATTTCCAATTTTCCCCTTAGTAGGCAGCGAAAAATCCCTACGGCATGTTGTGCAATTCATAACTTCATTCGACAAGAGGATGCTTTAGACAAGTTATTCATTCAATACTTAGTAGAGAATATGGTGTTTGAAGATGCGCAACAGTTAAGTCAACAAGAAGATGTCATACATTTTGATGCTAGTCAAACGGCTCAAATGGGAAGCGTGAGAGATCAAATTGCCACACAAATGTGGAATGATTATTCAAGGAGGCATGCATGATTTTATTAATTAATTGGTTATTAATGTTTATCAATACAATACAAACATGTAATCGTACTCCACTAGATTTTTTAAGGTACATGAAGTACATTCAAGAATGTTAAATTTGTTTGTGTTACTTATTATATCGTATTGCTTTATGCAATCTATCCTTATATCTTACTAAATTCATGATTTTTTATTGTTCCATTGACGTTCTTATCATTTTTATGTTAATTTGCAAAGAACAATTTATTCTTAAAGTAAATGGGAAAGTGAAACCAAATTATTAAATAAATCTTTAATAAATCTACAAGGAAGAATTTATTATTCTAATATAAATTTGTAAAATTGCCATTCTTATCATTCATTAATCAAATTTATTAAATAAATTTTTATTATGAAATGATTTTCTAAAAAGTACAAAGTAAACAAGTTTTCCAATTTTCTATTTTCAAAAACAGTTTTTTAAAATTACAAGAAGAACGCATTTTCAAAAATCTCAAAATAAACTCAAAATAGAAAACTCAAAATGAATTTAAAAACTGAAAATTGAAAATAGAAACACAAAGAGAACGGGCCTTAACATTTAAAATTTGACTGCCTATCTCCCAACCGCTAAATGGTTATCTATGTACCAACCTAAAAATAGCAATCAAGCGTAATTTCTCAAGAAGTGCTCGCAGATTATTCCTTTTGCAAACACCACCAGGCCGTGAAAACATGATAATACTACTATTTTCGAAACTTTTCTGTTAATAAATATTCGTCCATAATCATGCTCTAAACTGTGACCATAACCGACTCTCTTTCTGCATGCCAATCTAAAAACATAATAGAGATTGAATATTTAGAAAGTATTTCTTAATTGTATATTATTTTATTATAGTTTTCAAATCCTTCATTGGACAGAATGCCTGCGGTGAAAAATAATAAAAACATCTTTTGAACTTTTTGATCACCATATATTAGAGTTATAAACCTTAATCTTACGAAAGATCAATTTTATTTATATATACCAAATGGGAAAAAAAATAAACTAAAGTGTTATACAATGCATTACTAATTGCGGTTTTAAATTTTTCTATAAAGCACAATTGGGCTCTATCGTTCTCATTCTCCTATCCACTCTGTGAGTATTTTACCATATCTAGTTGTCCATAGTGAGCACCAATAAGGGCGAATTTGAGATTGTGTCGTTATGCGGACGGTCTCAAATTCGATTCCCCGTAGTGTAAAAATAATGCCTCTTGAGGCCACCTGAGTGTTTCTCGATCGAAGCACCAGGACCTCTTGCGATTAATGGAGAATGGACACCTGACACCCTTGATTATCCAATAATAATAATAATAATAATAATAATAATAATAATAATTGGTAAATTGCCGACACCTATCATCCACCATCAGGAAAAACACGTGCGAGAAATTTGCCTAGAATGGTAAAATGCCAACGGAGTGAAAAATTTCGAGGGTGTTAGCGAATGAATTTTAATGTATTTTTATGAGTAGGAAAAGAGAGAATAAGTAGAGTTGGATGATGGAGATTTAATGAGGGAAAAGATATATGGATGTGATTTGTTTGATCAAATTTAAAATTTGAAAAAAATACATTAAAACTGATTTTGATGAGTATGCTAACAGGGTCGAAATGAAAATTCCTTTATCACTCTCCTTTCAAGACTCCTTTCAAGACTCAGCATGAAAATTTTGACTACGAACTTGGCAGTCATCTCACATAGGAAAATATGTGTCCTCACCAAAGAAGATAATTTCCAATTGACCAGCCCGCAACAGTAGATAGTATTACCAGCCCATTCGCAGCAGCAATCAGCAAGGGCATACCTTCATATACTGGCAACACGTGTTTTCGGACATCCCTTTTGTCCAAATCACCGATACACCAACTTGCTTCATATTTTAACTCCATCGATCTTCACGACCCACAAGGGAAAAAGTCGTGACCCAGAAAAATCAGATACAGAGGCGTAAAAATCTTGAAATTCGGGCCAAATGGTTTCGCGGAAGGGGCCGGAGTGGCTTCCACCTGGCTTCACCGAGAAACTTAGAGTCAGAAATGGAAGAAAAATCAAGGTAATCGAATTCTTAGTGCGTTTACTTATTTTGAACTGTAATTCAGTGATTAATTTAGCATTTTGACTTTCATTTTTTTCTTTTTCTGAATGAATTGGCTGATGAAGTGGTTGAATGTTGAATTGGACAGAGTAAGAGTGGATCTTGTTTGTGAATTGACTGACTAATTCCTTTCGTGTTAGCCGGAAGGATTGAATAGGACTTCTCAAAAGGGTTAAATAAGCGGAATAGACCTCGTTTATTGGTTAATCAGCCTGTTTAAGCGAGTTTTTTGAGGATGATGTTCTTGTCTCGGTAACTAGGTTTACTTGATGAAGCAGATGGATTTTGAAAGTGTGAAAAAAGGATTTCTTTTTTCTTTTAATTTTTACATTTCGTCACATTTCATGTTAAACTAGTCATATGCGATTATGATCGCTGAATAGAAAACAAAATATAGAAGTTGCGCTCAGTCAAGCTTTGTATGACTGATAAGTGAATCTTCAATTTTGTAAAATTTTGATCTTGGCGCATATCATGTTGCGTATTGTCTATATTATTGAATGCATTGGAATATTCTCCACCATTCATGGCATTTCCCCAAATTGGTGTAAGAAAAGGTCAATTTGCGGCTTTGTTTGTTTTTGTCTTCCAAAAAGTAGCTGTAGAAACTGGTATCCACCGCATTTAGCTTTGGATATTGGATACCTAACCCATTAAGCAGGTAGTAAAAAGCGTAGGAGTAGAGCACTGCACCACATTCGCACAATTTTAACGTGTCGTGGACATGGATAGCTGTGTGGGCCCATTAAAGATAGGAGGTACGCAAAGATCCCCTTCGCCGTTTAAACGTGAGAATCATGATTGGTCCCAGTCTTTTATCAAGATTCACACTTTATAGAACACCGAACTAGTATCCTTTATAAAAATTAATTACACAATGGATATCAAAGCATTCAGTATGGAAAATAATCAACTGTTGAAGAAAGGAGCGAATATGGAGTGTAAAAGGAACTGACACTCAAGTCATGTTTTTCTGGTTTTCTTAGTACTACCGCAACATGGCGACGGGTAAAGAGTTTTATTCGAAGAAAGATGTCATCAATTGCGCAAAAACAGAGGAAATCTGCAGTGGTAGTCGCCGAAGAACGGTGAACAAAGACAGCGTGTCCCCGGATGACAACATTGGGTCGGTAAGTTTCGAGGTAATCAGTTTAATCAAATGATTACATTTTGTGATCATTTCTAGCATTAAGTATGATTACATCTATATTGTAATGTTCACAGACATCCACCAAAGAAAATGATTCTACTGAATGGTTACCCAATGGATGGATAATGGAGGAAAGACCAAAAAAAGGCACTTCTAAAAAAAGTTACAAGGTATGTGAAGTTTCATCTTGGGAGGTGTCTTACTCTTGATTTTTGGAGTTCTCATTTCTTTTCTTGATGATCCAGGTATATATAAATCGTGCAGATGGAAAAAAATACTTCTCGAAGAAATCGGTTGTTGAATATCTTAATACTGTCCAGCGAACTAGCAATACAGCCAAACATATTAAGGTACGGATTTGCTTGTTTAGCTATATTCTTAGTCCAGAAATGTTACCCGTGTACATTTCATTTAGCTGTTAGTCTTCGGCAACTCTCACAGGATGACACTGTCGTCCAATCCTCTTCGACTCCAGATGCATCTCGACAACGTAAATCGATCACGCGCTCTGGTTGCACTCCTCAAGAGAATAAAAATGGAAATAATGATCAGTCGTTGAATACGGTTTGTTCGACAACTATCCCAATTACCAATCTTGGATATGAGCAAAATCATGAATAAAATTGAGGCGCTTTTTGAGTTATCTTCAGGTTGCCATTGAGGGCCCATCCAGTGATTGGCTACCCCCAGGCTGGAAAGAAGAAATCAAGATGTTGAAAAATAAGATGAGAAAGGTTGTGTTAACTAAATCCCTTTACCTGAACTAGTCATCGAAGAGACTGCATGTGTGTGTGTCTTCTTCTACTTGTAATGTCGTCTTTGTTGTTATCTACTAATGCATTTTCTACCGTGGAAATGAGATCTCTCTCATTGTGCAAATGACTCATTCTGCAGTATTACATCGACCCAGCTAGTGGATATGTATTCTATTCTAAAGCAGATGTTGACCGCTATCTGAAATCTAATGACATCAGTCGCTGCGTTGTAAGACCAAAGAAAAGGGAGGTGGATGGTGAAGCATTGATGCAAAAAGAAACTCCTGTAAGTGAACATGTTGCTTGAGGACTTGCTTAGGCAAGATTTCTTCGTGCTTTTTGTATTTCTGTTCCTCATTTTTCTCCTATTTTGTGTGGACATCAAACACTATTATCGGCAATGATGTCAAATTGTTGTTAATTTAAATCTTCAGTGATTATACCATTGATCCTTTGCAGCAAGACAATGTGCGTCAAACACGTTTAAGGAAATATATGTCTGAACATCACGTAACCGAATTAAGCACTCCCAATGAGAATAAAGAGGGCAATGACAAGCAAGAGATGGTTTGTAAAGAGGGCAATGACAAACAAGAGATGGTTTGTTCTGCAGCTAGCAAAATTTACTAATTCTTGATCTAACGAAATTCTTATTCACAGTTACAGCTTGCTTTTTTTCTTTTTTTATCTTTTTATTTTTATTTTTTTTGTTTTTGATTGCCATTCAGGTCGCATCAGAGGATGAGTTGCCACCAGGATGGACAAAAGAAATCAAGATAAAAAAGTCTGGAAGTAGGATCAGGAAAGATCCGGTAATTAGTCGATCTTAGAGAACTCATGATTATACTTGTTCACCTATGCTTTTAATATGTCTCCTCTGTTTATACTTCATTTGCTACCAAGAAATTTGATATCAATTTCTTGGAGAGGCAAGCTTTAACCATGGAAAGTGAACCTTGCAGCTTTACACAGACCCTCTTAGTGGATATCAATTTCACTCTAAAAAGGATGCTTTTCGCTATCTGAAAACTAATGACATACGTAGCTGTCGTACGAGACCAACGAAAAAGAAGTTGGATGATCAAGAGTTTGTCAACAATGAAACCACTGTGAGTGTCAGCTTTCATGATCCTATCGATCAATGATCTAATGTTGCCTCTTTCTTGCTTTTATGTTTATGTCGATATCACTTTCTCATTATTGTGTTATTTATTTGGAAATTGGACAAAACATGTTGATAAATCTCCAATAATTGACAATGTTGTAACCTGAGGGAGATGAATGCACCAATATTTCAGAAAGAGCTTCCCATCAAACCATGTATTGGCTTTGAATCACAGGCACCATATAAAAGTTTAGCAAGTTTTCATATCTTCGGTATGTGAAGAAATGAAAGAGAAGTGATTAGGAATAGAACTTGAAGAACAGGAGATGATTTGGCTGTGAGTTTATGTTTAAATAGCCAAACAATGGAAACAGGATTAAAGAAATGGTGTACAGAGTATATATTAAAGATTTGAGTAACAATGATACAAAACCTGAGAGAATCAGCGAACCAAAGTCTAGAAATTTGTACTTAATATGTGAAATCAATACATTAAGTTTTAGTTTCCTTTTCTCTCTCTCTCTCTCTCTCTCTCTCTCTCTCTCTTTAATGTGTGTTTGTATTATTCTTTTATTTTTGCCACCTGTTGAACTTGTGCTTGTTTATCAATGTGCAGGCTGGTCTTGAAAAGAATGGTAATTACACTGGACGGTCCTTTCAGCATGATAAGAAGCAGGAATCCTCTTTGAACCAAGATGCGTCTCAAGAGCACTTGATGGTGAGCTCAGGTTGCACTCCTGAATGGAATAAAAATCACGAAGGCGAGCACTCGTTAAAGAAGGTTCTTGTTAAAACTATCTCAACTTCTTAAATATGCACGGACATGGTCATAGACACATGTCTCTAACACGAGATTTTCGAAAAACGTTTTGACACAACACAATAATAGGTTAATTATTTTTTCTTAAATAAAAGTTATATTTTATGTTTTAACCACCAGGAGAAAGTTCCGTCAACGTCAACCTGGTTTTTGCATATGAAAACTGAAATGATGGTAGTTTTGAAATGAGTGTTCTTCCGAATCCTTAGGTTAATTTTATTTTATTTATTTATTTATTTTTTTTGGGGGGTGATTCTAGCACTACTACTTTTGAGATTTTGGATTTGTCTCATTTCACTGATGTGCCTTGCCTATGACGTAATTTCTTCTTGTTTCCTCTTTTATTTATTTATTTATTTTCTGATTTCTGATTGCTTGAAGTGCATGAATGTGCCCGACACATAGAAACTGAGGGTTTGCTTTTTCCGATATGGCACTTGGCGGGAGAGTGTTGGTGTCCGACACATGTTGGACACGGACATGCCTGCTTTCTTAACGCCAGACATGATTAAACTGTAGTATTCAATTAAGGTTCATTCGGGACATATTCAGGTTAGCATTACGGGAGCATCAGTAGATGGTCTACCACCAGGCTGGAGAAAAGATATCAAGACAAGTCAATCTGGGACTAAGATCAGAAAAGATCCGGTAATTAATACCTTTCTTGAAGCTGGTGAGCCAAAATAAGTCACCTCATTCGTATCCGTTTTTGTTTGTAATTTATCATTTATACCTAGTACGCATCTTTTACTGTGCAATATTAATTATCAATTAGCAATTTCTTGGAGGGGCAAGCTTTAATTGTGGAAAGTAAACCGTGCAGCTTTACACAGACCCTGTTAGTGGATATCAATTTCACTCTAAAAAGGATGCTCTTCGCTATCTGGAAACTAACGAGATTCGTAGCTGCCGTGGGAGACCAACGAAAAAGAAGTTGGATGATCAGGAGTTAATCAAGAATCAAATCACTGTGAGTGTCAGCTTTTGATGTTCCTATCGATCAATAATCTATTCTTGCCTCTTTGTTGCTTTTATGTTTTTCAGTTTCTTTTCTTTTTTAATGCATGTTTATATTATTCTTTTATTTTTTTACCACCTGTTGAACTTGTGCTCATTTATCAATGTATGAGCTGGACTTGAAAAGATTGGTAATTATACTGTACGGTATTTTCAGCGCGATAACAAGGAGGAATCCTCTCTGAACCAAGATGCGTCTCCTGTAATGAATAAAAATCACGAAACTGAGCAGCCATTAGAGAAGGTTTTCGATTTTTGCTGAAACTATCTCAACTTCTTAATGCCAGATATATTAAACTGTAGTATTCAATTAATGTTCATCGGAGACATATTCAGGTTAGCATTCTGGGATCATCAGAAGATGATCTTCCAGCAGGCTGGAGAAAAGATATCAAGACAAGTTTTTCTGGGACTAAGATCAGAAAGGATCCGGTAATTAATCCCTTTTCGGAAGCTGGCGATCCAAAATAATTCACTTAATGCATCTCTGTTTTTGTTTGTAATTTATCATTTATACCTAGTAAGCATCTTTTCCTGTGTAATATAAGATTAATTTAGCAATTACCAATTTCATCATTCAATTCTGCAGTACTACACACACCCGGATGTCGGATACATCTTTCGTTCTAAAAATGATGTGTTTCGCTATCTGAGATCTGGAGACATTAAAAGCTGCTTTACCAGACCAAAGAAAAGGGAGTTCATTGATCTAAATTTGATGAATGAAACCCCCGTGAGTAACAAAAATCTTGCTCGATCACTCATCCACCAAGGATTAGCTGTTTTCTTGATCACTCATCCTGTGATTGTGCTGTATGATCTATTTCAGCAGGAAGATGTGAATGAATCTTCTCTCAAGCAGGGAGCATCTGATATTCACAAACCGACGACGAGCTCAGGTTGCACTAATAAGGAGGGAGATGAAAAAGACGCGTCCAAGATGGTTTGTGCTGCAACTAGCCCTAGTTGTTGACATGATCGAACTCTTGTATGCAATTAAGTTGCGTTTTGTGTTGTGCTCAGGTTGCTAGTCAGAGTCCATTGGCCGATGGGTTACCGGAAGGCTGGATAACAGAAATCAAGAAGAACAAAAATGGGAGTAATAGAAAGGTCTCTTATAATGGGATGTTGTATATTGGCTTGACCTTGCATGGGCTGAAATCTCTGTTATTCTCTGTATCTCTAAGATTATTCGTAACTGAAGCTGATAAATTGTGTTACATATTATATTGCATTATTGCTTTTAGTTAGGGTGTCTTAGTGATCAAGTTCTTATTGTACCGGTACCATTCTTGCAGATATATATTAATCCGTCGACTGGAAGCAAATTCTATTCGAAGGCAGAAATAGCCCGATATCTCAGACGCATAGAGAGCAGTAGCACAACAACAGAACAAAATAAAGTATTGACTGACTGATTATTAATTCTTTTGTTTGTTTCCAACTTTATGCTTGAGCATTGCAATTACCCAAGATGTCCATATTTCTGTTTACAGTCTTCATCTGCAGTTGATAAGTTATCCGAGAACAGTGAAACCAAGAAACAGCTCTCTGTTGGTTGGAAGTCAAATGATGGTATAAATACAAGTTTTGAAAGGGAAGTATCTGTGATGTCGGAGGATATAGATATCAACAATCAACCAACTTCTCTTTCGACTGAACAGAAGCTTCCAGAAAGTGGGACCCCCACCCCCAAAACTCAGCGGGGCCGCCCAAGAAAATCCAACAGAAGAGCATCTCAAGACTTGACTGAACAGAAGCTTCCAGAAAGTGGGACCCACAAAACTCAGTTGGGCTCAAGAAAATCCAAGAAAAGAGGGTCTCCAGAGTTGCCAAGACGGACTTCAAAAAGGCTTTCAGCTTCTAAAGTTGACCTGTCTCCCAACACACTTCTGAGTGAATCTGCTGAGGACAAGAAATCAACAGATGCTGAGGCTATTAATATTAAATCTTCTAGTTCGCATCCAAAGATAGTTGCTGATGGAGTTCCTCAGCCATCTCCTATTGAGCAAGTGAAAGAGGTTGCTAATCACACCCCCTTGGGCAATGAGATTCTTCAAGAAACAGGGCCATCCAATGAACACGAAAAGCTTGTCACCAATGACAATGCTGTTACGGAAGAGCAACGACAACCACGTGGGAACGCAACTGAGAATAAAGAAAATGAAAATTTGAGACCACAAGATTCTCAGTTCTTCTATCCGTTCGGGGAATCTTGGTCAGATCCATGCTTAGAATTTGCATACAAGACACTAACCGGGGAACTACCTGTTGAGGATAACCTCGAATTTCCTGGGGGCTTCCCGCAGCAAGTTGAGATTCCATACAGTCAGACGAATGCTTGCTCATTGCCGCCTGACGTCCCCACGATCTTCCAGAATGAAGTTCCAACCCTCCCACCATCATCAGTTCAGCAAGTCGCACCTCCTTACAATCAGACGAGTGGATGCCCACAACAATCTGATGCACCCTCCATTTTCCGGAATGACGTACGGCCCCCTCCACCGCCTCTTCAGCAACATAATCCTTCATTATCATCTCCAATGGTATTTCCTCAACAGAATTCTTCATTATCATCTCCAATGCCATTTCCGCAACATAATCCTTCATTATCATCTCCGGTAAGTTTTAGCTTCCCACCGCCTAGTGGTGTCAGTGGTCAACAACCCAGAACTGGGGGCGGGTAACTAGAATTATTTGACAAGGTAACCTCATCGTAGGCGACTCAAGGTACAAGGTTTTGTTTTGCTTATGATGCGATTGGTTATCTAGTGGTTATGAACTTTTGTGCTGTAGATGCATTTTTTGGACCAGGATTTCGTGCTTCTAGCCATCGGTTTGGAGTCTTGAAATGGTGCTAATTAAACTTCTAGTCACCCATTTGGTTTATGGGATAAGTAGACATATCGTTTAATTCTGGGATTAATTCCTGGATTTCATCTCCTATCTGTTGTTGTTACAAAAAAGAATATACTGTTGTTGGCACCTTTTTGGGATGTTTTGTTGTATGATATAGTAGCCGTCTTTAGTGTGAAATTATCTGTGTTTTGATGGATTTAAATCCCAATTTTGAGACCGTTGGCTAAGCTTAAGAAGTTAACATTGGTGAACTTTTGGGCCAAAATTTTCTTGGAAGGAGGTCATTTAAGAAGCTTAGGTTGCATTATGTTTGCGTGTTTCAGTTTTAGTTTTGAGGTTTGAAAATATTTTCAGTTTTCTGTTGACGCCGACAGTTTTGAGAAGATTGAGAATGCTTTGGTTTGGAAAGCTAATTTTTTGAAAAGAGAAAATCAGAAAATGCATATGATTTGAATTTTCGAATTTGATCGAGCCGTAGCATTAGGACTTTGTTGTAGTTCTAGCACTAGATGTGGTGTTGTCCTCTATTATCATATGGTTTTTCAGCTCCACTTATCAGTTCCCCTACTGTTGTGTGGCAGCGCTAGGACGTTTCACGTCGGCACTGGAATTATAAGAAAGTTTCAACGCTGGGATTAGAAAGGGGCTGTTTAAATTCTGAAGGATGGTGAATTGATACAATAAAAACATAATAGAGGTTTTTAACTATTCAAATACTGTAATTTGACCGTAATTTCCAACTATCCCATCTTTGCCGCTACATATTTTCTCCCTCTGCCGTTACAGGTTTGACATCTAGTTCACCATCGGAGAATGCTTTTCTGGTTCTTGCAAATTGGTAAGGGGGAAGGGAGGGGGCCAGTGGTGGTGGGTGAGGGAGTTAGGGTAATGGCGTCATTGCTATGATGGTTGTGGCAGATAATGGTAGGACGACTAAAATGAAGCTATAAATAAAAGTTGAAATTTGGATGTAGTTAGTAAAAAACTGAAAATTTGAAAACGCATTTTTTATGTTTTTCTTGAACACACAACATTCCAAATGGGAAAGTCGTTTTTGAGTTTTTTTGGTTGTTTTCTAAAGGGTTATTTTCGCAAAAGGACCCAAAGCATTAATTTTGTAATAAATTCAATCCCGTTCGTTTTTTTTTTTGTGCCACTATAAGTCTCTAATCTTTAATTTTGTTTCATTACAAACCCCTACTAACGGGTCCTGATTTAAAACACCATTTTATACACTAAACTTTGGGATCTTGACCTGAAACACCCTTTTATTTTATAATTTGCACCTTTAATAATGTGCAATTTAGTCCCAAATCTTTTTAATTTTGACAATTTTAACTTTAATTTTTTTGCAATTTAGTCTCAAGTATTTTAATTTCACAATTTCAACATTATTCTTAGAAAATTGGCGGAAATGGCCCGTAAATTTTATGGCTGCTGCGAAATTGGTATGAAATAATAAAAGGTAATGTCATATTAATTTCACCTAATTGATTAATTTCATATTAATTTTATTTGGCCTATAATTAATTTTATTGACAATTTTAGGCATAATAGAATTTGATCGCATTAATATCACAATTTTCCAAAAAAAAAAAAATATTTAGAATTAAACAAATACACATTTTGATTTCAACCAACAGTTAATAATAAATTTAATCTATAAAGTTTTGGTAGGAATATATCACTATAAAAAATATCCGAATGTAGAAAAGACAAAGTTTAAAAAGAATAAAAAATAAACAAAAACCCAACCTCCCACACCAAAACCCTCTTCTAACCCAATCCAATAGCATCTACCCCACCAACGATAATCCAGGGCACTTCCCCCATGGTTTTTTTTCGTTATCGGCGAAGTCACCAGCAAACGACAATTTGTTGGTTGTACCATCAGCTGGTACAACTAGCTAATTGTTGATCATCAAATCATGAGGAAAGCCCCCTATTTGCTGGTGTGACCGACAATCTCAGGCCCAGAGGCTTTCCCCTAGTTGCCCGGTGGCGAAGTGGCTGTCATGTTTAGAGTTTTTTTTTTCAATTTTTCAGTATTTTATTTTATTATTTCTTTACATTCAGTATAGTTTTTATAATGATATATTTCTAGTAAGATTTTATGGAGACAAAATATTACATTTATTGTTAACATTTAGTTAACATCGAAATATGTCTCTAATGCTAAGAAATTTTTTTTGAAATTATGATATTAATATGATCAAATTCTATTATGCTGAAAATTATCGATAAAAATTATTTAATCGGTATCAAATAAATTCGATAAAATTAATTATAGACCAAATAAAATTAATATCAAATTAATTAATTCATTGAAATTAATATGACGTTACCTCTTGTTATTTCATACCAATTTCGCGGCAGTCGTAAAATTTACAGACCATTTTCGCCAATTTTCCAAAAATAATGCTGAAATTGTGAAATTAAAATAGTTGGGACTAAATTGAAAAAAAATTAAAGTTCAAATTGTCAAATTTAAAAAGATTTGGAACTAAATTGCACATTATTAAAAGTTCAAATTATAAAATAAAAGGGTGTTTCAAGTCAGGATCCCAAAGTTTAGTGTATAAAATGGTGTTTCAAATCAGGATTCCAAAGTTTAGTGCACAAAAGGACAAATTTAAATGCTGAATTGGATGGTATCCGTTAATGGGGGGTTGTACTGAAACAAAATTAAAGATTGAGGCCTTGTAATGGCATAAAAAAAAGAATGGGATTGGAATTGTTACAAAATCAATACTTTGGGGTCCTTTTGCGAAAATAACCTTTTTGTAAAATGTGTTTTTGGAAATATCAATAAGAATGTGTTTGTTTTTTTGAAATAAATTAATAGCAATGTGTTATCACCACTTTAGAAAGTTGAAAATTCACAACGAAACACAGTACAATAATAGAAAATACAATAAATTCCCATTAAAATTTTAGGTAGAATAGAGGTGAAGACCAGAGACTTATGGCTACAGACTCATGTTGCAATTTACACAAATTTGACTACATATTCTTCAAATAAAATTTGATAGCAATGCGCCATGCTCGCAAAAGATATTTTGCTATCTTTCGATCTAATTTCAAAATGGCAAATCCTTCAATGCTCGAACCTATACATTACATTTAAAGCCCATACGAGTTTGCTACACATTGCTAAAAATATAATGATCCATATGGAGGAGCAAGTTTACCTGCAAAATTCTTTTTTAACATTTCATTTAACTACACATTTAAGCAACTCACAATTTTTAACTACCCCTTATAAACATCACATCTCAAAATTCTATCTCCTTTTTTCCCAAAATACCTACACCAAACAAACACTTGATGGGCAACAAGTGACGCCATCTATGCAACCTTTGAATCCCCATGCCTTGCCACCAAGGGATTGAGCTTCTACTCACATGCATAAAAGTCACCAGTTCAAGCCTTTCTCCGTAAGAATAGGGCCAGCAAATACGATAAAGCTGAATCAACTGAAGAAAGTGTGACGATAAGCAGTGCGACCAGCACAAGGGTTAAAGTGGCAGTTTTCAGCTGCAGAAAACAGAAAGAAAAGAACTCATCTTGCTGCTTCATCAACATACAAGATTAAGCGCCCGTTCGTTTATAACTTTTAACAAGTTTTTACAGATTTTAACTCATTTTCATCTAAAGTCAAACCAATTATATCCACATATTTTTTGGGACCCACTGTACTACACAAATTTCCACCACTCAACCCCACTCATTCTCTCTCCTATTTCACATCAAAACTCATAAATACTCATAAATACATATAAACTAACGGGATGTAACTAATGACTCAAATTTCAATTAGGGTACGGCTATATACACCCACTCATTTCCTAAGTACACCCACTTTTTCACAATTTTCCAATTACGCCCTCATTATAAAACAAAAAAAAAATATGTTCGCTCCATGTGGAGTGAATACAATTTAAAAAAAAAAAACAAATAAGAAAGGAAGAATGATGGATGAAAAATTTTTGCAACAACTTTGACTAGTAATTTTGAAATTTCTTTTGAGTTTTTTGCAACCACTTTAATGATGAATTTCGAAATTTTTTTGATGATACAGTAATTGGCTTTATTCGGTTAGTGTTGAATATAATTATCTAAAAAAAATTATTTCAAAATTTTTTTTGATGATACAGTAATTGACTTTATTCGGTTAGTGTTGCATACAATTATCTTAAAAAAATTATTCCAAAATTTTTTTTAATGATACAATAATTGGTTTTATTTGGCTAGTGTTGAATACAATTATTTTAAAAAAAAAATTGAGCGGTTGTAAAAAACTTAAAGAAACTTCGAAATTACTAGTCAAAGTGGTTGCAAAAAAATTTGAACAAAAAATGATAGCAAAAATTTTTCATCTGTTATTTTTCCTTTCTTTCCTTTTTTTTTTTTTTTAATTGTGTTCGCTCCACATGGAGGGAACACCCAAAGATGGAGCGAACACACATTTGTTTGTGTTCGCTCGATGTGGAGCGAACATTTTTTTTTTTTTAATAATAATGAGGGCATAATTGGAAAATTGTGAAAAAGTGTGTGTACTTAGGAAATGAGGTGGGTGTATTTAACCGTACTCTTTCAATTAAACGGTTCACTAAACATTAGCATGTTGTGTTCGCTAAGCTAGTGCACCTTTAGCGTATGTTTGCTATGGCTTAAAACTAACACCATTTTTTGAACTTTCATTTCTAATCACTTATTTGATTGATTTGACAATTATTTTATTTTTTATAGCACTTTTTGTTTTTCCACTTTCAACCACTCACACGTTTTAAGCTCTTTTAATCTATATATCAAACATAGTGTTAGTCTCATAACCTATACAAACCATACGAATGACTCAACCAATTTTCCCTTGCTACTCTTCCCACAAGAAACATAAAGAAACTAAACCAAATGCAAGGGATAATCTCTCCAGTTCCTCCATGAATTGATCTCATTTGCATAAAAAGCAACAGTCATATTCAGTCATTTGGCAAAGCAGAAGTAATTAATAATATCTTGTTTAATGATCATAAAGTCCTGGAGAATCAAGCACAATAAATCAAGCTAGTAACTTTAGAAAAATGGAGAAAAATAAATGTCGATACTAACCGTGCTTTGGAAGTTTGGCCATTCTATATACTTCAGTTGGCTTGGCTGTTCAGCAAGAAATACAGCTAAAGTTCTTATAGCCCTGCATAAAACATTACATTCGTCAAGTAAGTCATTATCAACATCAACATTCCACAAATTCAGGAAAACGAAGGCATTGTCTGAATTTTATCCAAGTTCAAAATTATTATTATTGATAAGATACCAGATGGCTTCTCTCATCTTATTTGACCAAAAGGCTCCGTTATCAGAGGCACGATTGAAGCTTGAGTTAGGATAATTTCCTCTTGCAGATGCAAAGCATTTTGTGCCAGAATGGCGCTGCAGAAGATTGTTGATCCTAATCCCTGGAATCTGCTCCTAATATCGAAGATAAAAAAATTTCAAACACCAGTAAATAAAAAAATACGCACAACTAAAAATGAAAACCACAAATTTACCTTTGTAATTAAGACACGAACACCATTTTGACTTTTATTAAACAAACACTTGATAGGATTATGATTCCAAGTTGGAAGCTTAGAATGATTGATGCATGCAACTGGATAGTTGACACCTACAGAGTCAATAAAACCAAAACGAAAACAAAAACCAAATCTTCAATAACTAAAATCAATAACATCATGCATATTTGCCCAGGTGTGTCGATGTGGAGTCATGGGGCCAATGACGAACCTGAAGAGTTTATCATTAACCCAGAAACTGCTGCCATGTTTGCATATGTTACTTACAAACCTATCAACAAAAATAGCCACACTCATTAAGTCATAATGCAGAATTAATTCAAAACCAGATGAAGGTTTCTCTTTCTTTTTCCATACATTCCTGAACTTTAAAAGGAACAGCAATATTTAAATAAACAAGGGCAAAAAATAAAGAGCAGACCATTCTTTGCTTTCCATAGCTTTACAGTATATTATAAGAAAATACAAAGTTAATATCATATATATGCATAGAAAAAAATTAAATACAGATTACAGTAACATTGAATTGTTTGCGGCATTTTATCAAACAACTTAACAGCTATGATAAACTCAACTGAAACCCACAAATGAAAAGTTCTTTAATGGGGCGTCGCACTACTTCCAGAAGTTCTTTAACCCATCAGAATACTTTCAGAGGTGCTTTCTATACCTTTAATGAGGGAGGATATCGGTTTACAGTTACACAGTCGAGAATTGGGAGGATTGTGGGAAGGTCGATTCCCTGAACCCGAGTTCCAATTCTTTAAAATGTGAAAGGCGGTCGGTGAATAAGTAGGTGCTCTGGTGGTGGAACTTTCACCGGTGAGGACACTCGGAATGGGAATGCGTTTGCGTTAGTCGCCCGATATATCAAGCGACGAGGAGGAAGTGAACCATTTTCATGTGCGGGTCGAAAACAAAAGGACACTGGCACTTTTACGAGAACTGGTGTTGCAATTATTGAAAAAATAAATACCTTGATTTTAAATTAATTTATTTTTTATTTTTTTTGCAATTTAATTAATAAAACTTAATTTAAAGGTGAATAAGTTTTGAAAAATTTCTTACATAAAAACTAATAATACTAATTAATAATAATCTATATATATATAAAAGCAGCATTTTTTCCCTCCAAAACACATTCCTAATTTTTCCCGCCTATTAAATTTGCCTAATATAAACTTCTATCTATATATAGAATAATATATATATATATATATATATATATAAAATGAAGATTTTTTCTTATTATATTTTTCATTGTGGTAAATCCGTTTTCCCGCTTAAAATAAACTCTCTTTTTATTTTTTCTTTCCGAATCCATATCCAACTCTCTTTTATTTTTTTCCCTAATATATTAATATTAATGTACAAAAATTTTATTTAAGTATTTCTACCATACTTTACCCCATCTCATAATATCTAAATATTCTCTCTATAATTTCTTCTTTTTTTTTCTACGTATAAAACATAATAATTTGTGATTCTATATTGCTGACTTGATGAGAGTTTTAAAATAAGTATACTATCAATATATAAATTTTTATTTATTTTTAATTAAAATTTACCCCAAATATATAAATTAGTACCCAGCTTAAATATAAATTGATATTAATATAGATTAATGACTACTGATGTAATAAAATTAAAAATTTTGATAATTTGTTACGACACTTAATTGATATTTATGCGTAAAATTCAAATATAATAAGATATTTCATTATTTTGCACTTTAACATTCAAACTTCAATAAAAAATTACAAATTTAATTTATTACCTCATTAGCTTCTGTTATTATTAGTTATAATTTAATTTATTGGGAAAAGTATTATATATTTTTCTTTCAAATATTACAAATTTCAATTTTTTTTCTATTTTTTCTATCAAATCTCAAATTAATATATATTTATGTGACGAACAATATAAGGGCATTTCGAGAATTTGAATGAATTTTTAACTGATTGTTTTTTCATAATTTTGGTATTTAAAAAATAAAATTATTTAAAATTAATAGTTTTTACTAAGATTTAATCTTTATGCAATACAAAATTACCATTGATTAAATTTTTGTATAAAAACTCAAATAAAGGTTTAACAGAAAATTAAAAAATAAGATCAGAACTAATTAATTATTTTTGTAAATAATTAACTAAGAAACAAAAAATAATTAAAATTAACAATCCTACTAAGATACAATTTTTTTTACACTGCAAAATTACGATTCATTAAAGTTTTACACAAAAATATTTTTAAGAAAACTTACCAGCAGCTGGCTCAAGTTTGAGACAAAATTCACTACTATGATCCCCAGTGGGTACTAAAAAATTTAAAAATTAGGTTGGACCCAATAATTAATTTTAGAAACAATCAGTTATTTTTATAAATAATAAGCTAAAGAATAAAAGTTAATTAAAATTAGCGATTTCTATAAAATTTAATTTTTTGTGTGATGAAAAATTACAATTTATTAAATTTTTACATAAAAATTAAAATAAATATGTAACACAAAAATTAAAAACTTAGCTTGGACATTTTATTAATTTTAGAAAGAATTTATTATTTTTAAAAATAATAATTAGCTAATGAATGAAAATTAATTAAAATTAGTGATTTCACTAAAATTTAATTTTGATGGGATAAAAAATTACAATTTATTTAATTTTTAAATAAAATATTAAAATAAATGTATAAGATCAATTTAGTGGATATATATTTATATCTTTTAAATTCCAAGATATTTTTTCAATTGTAAGATATTTTTTAAATTGGATTCATATAATTCTTAAAATTATGGCTATCAAGCCAATTATTTTTGAACTAATTATTTCTTAAAAATAATTAAATTAAATACAAAAATTAAGTATGATTATTTAAATTATTATTAATTAAAAAAATAAAATCTATTGCCAATATTTAGCTAGACATGGGTTGAGTGGGCAAAGATTGATAAAAATTAATTACATTGTTAAAAGGAAAAATATAATTAATTTAAAAAATGCAAGAAATCATTAAATTGATGGGGGTTTTCCCTAAAAATGAAAAAAAAACTTTAAATTGTAATATATCTTTTAAATTATAAGATTTCTTCAAAATTAAATTCATACAATTCTTAAAAGTGATGATATTAAAATAGTTATTTTATAAATAATTAATTCCTTTCATAAATAATTAGCTAAAAATAATAATTAGTTAAAGCAGTGCATTTACAATTAATTAAAATTAATACTATTACAATTAATTAAAATTAGTACTACTGTTAAGATTTAATTGGACTTGGTTTTAGTAGGCAAAAATTGGCATGGTTTTGTTGGACGAAAATTAATAAAAATTAATTATATTTCTAAAACAGAAAAATGACATTAATTAAAAAATAAATAACGATTAAAATTAATTAGACTGCCACTGTATCATAGATTTTTCCTAATTTTCCTAAAATAGAAACATAACTTTATTTCAAAAAATGAAAAATAATTAAAATTAATTACATTGCTACATGAAAGAAAAATATGCTTACGAAATTAATTTGTCTTTTTATGTATTTTAACATAAAATTAATTAAGTTAACACCTATAAGATTTTTTATTCTTAGAATTGGGGTATTACATCTTATTGTAAAGTAAGTCGGCCGATATTAAAATGATTATCACAGAAATAATGAATTCTTTTCATAAATAATTAGCTAAAAATAAAAATTAATTAAAAATAATTATATTACGATTAATTAAAATTAATAATATTGTTACAATTTACTTGAATTTGGTTTCAATTGGCAAAAACTGACACAATTTCATTGGAAAACAATTAATCAAAATTAATTATATTGCTAAAATAGAAATATAACATTAATGAAAAGATAAATAATAATTATAATTAGTTAAATTTCCATGGTTGGCAAGATTTTCCCTAAAAAATGAAAGACATCTTTTTATATGCAAGATATCTTTTTAATTGTAAAATATCTTTAAAATTATATTCATACAATTCTTAAAATTGCGGTTAAAACACTAATTATTTAGAAATAATAAATTATTTCTATAAAGAATTAGCTAAAAACAAGATTTTATTAGAATTAATTATCCTACAATTAATTACCATTAATTATATTTCTCAGATTTTATTGGATATATTTTCATTGGATAAAAATTTAGATAGTTTTATTAACGAAAATTAATCAAAATTAATTAAATTGCTAAAAATGGGGAAACATAATTATTTCAAAAAATGAAAAATAATTAAAATTAATTAGATTGTTACTGGAAAGAAAAATATGCTTACGAAATTAATTTATCTTTTTATGCATTTCAAAATAAAGTTAAGTTAACGCCTATAAGATTTTGGATTCTTACAATTGGGGTATTATATCTTATTGTAAAGTAATTCGAGTGATCATTAGTCTCTTATTAACTTTATTTACTTTTTCAATATCATTTTTTTGAAAATATGCCTTTTTTATTCTCATATGTTTTTGTATTTTCTATGATATTTCTTTTGAGTTATAGTTGAAGAATAAATACTAATATTTTTTTTGTATAATTACGCGTGTTTCAAAGGATCTGCTCCATTTTTTTCTTTTTTTAAGTAACAAGCTCCAAAAATAGGTATTCAAATAGTAATGATTTTTTATTTTGATACTACTCGAACCAACAATTATATAATAATTTTTGGTTCAATATATCGCTTTTGCTGGGGAATAAATCTAAGAATTCTTATTAAACAATTGGCTATCACTTCAATCAATTATTGAAATTATAAGACTCAATTAGAGTTAGAATATTTTAATTGGCTTTCAACTATATTAAATATTTATCTAAATTTCTATCTCCTAAATAAATAATAATAATCCTACTTAATTTAATTATTTATTTTATATTGAATTTTCCCTGTTGATGTTTGATTTTATTTTTAAGTATAATCAGTTAGATTGTATATTTTAAGTATTAATCGAATATATTTCAATTTATTTGTCTTATCCAAATTAATTTAAATATTATATCAAATCATTCAATATTTAATATGTCGAATATGTTAAATTAGTAAGTTTATACCTAATATGTTAGTATATGTGTTTAATATATTTAGAATGTATTTATTAAAGAAATAAAATGTCGAAACAAAAGTTTTGGATTAAACTATCACGATGGCGCATTGACACGGATAAGAATTTTCTAGCGGGGCGGGGACGGACACAGGGACGGGGCATGGAAGTTTGTAATTCTTATATCATCTGCATTCAACCCAGAGGAAATAAAGATGAGTCAGAATTAGGATAAGTGTTTCCCAGCGTGGCAAGAACAGTTTAGGGTATGTTGGACTGTACTAACTGTATTGTTGTTTTTATAATATATCTTTATACTGATTATATTTCATAATTGAAATTTAAAAATCATTATAACTGCATTATAATTGCATATAATAAAATGTAAAATAATTTTAAAGAAAAAATTATGAGCTCTACGAATGTTAGTAGAGTTATTTTAGTATGGTTATTTTAATAACTATAACATTTAATGTCATTTTATTTTGGGTTTACATAAGTAGATTAATCTTACAATGAGCAAAATGTAATCTATTATGACAATTGCTGCCACGAATTATCATCCCATACAAAGCACGGGTGTAAATACTAATTAAGTTACTATTCTATAGAGAATAGTAAATTAAGTTGTGTGGATTTTCGTGAGTTGCTCCTTGCATATTTGTACGATGGATTAATATGAAATATAGGGGAAATTCTATCGAAATTTTTATAAAATTGTTTCAAGTTAAATTCTTTAAGTTTATTGTTGTAACTCATTCTTTATTTTAATTATTTTTTTACATTTTATGTTAATATTATTAACATCTATCAATAATGTTATTAGTTGAAAATTTTATTCCTCGTGCAACGCACGGGTGAAACAGCTAGTATTATTAACATCTATCAATATTGTTATCAATTGAAAAATTTGTCTCCCGTGCAACGCACGGGTGAAACAGCTAGTTGTTATAAAAGTATAGAAACAATAGAGAGAATTTAGAGAGAATGAATTTCATTAATAACTGAAGCCCTATTTATAGGAAAATTTCGAATGACATAATCGTAATTACATAATTTCATCAGGGACATAATAGTCATTCACATAAATAGAATAATATATTTTATTTCCTCGAGGCTCTCATGCAGATTATTCTATAACACTCCCCCTTGAATAACTATTAATACAAATGTCTTCTATACCTGTTTGGAGAAAAACCCAATGGGAAAAAAAAAATTCCAAACTGATTGTAGAAAAGCCTGGAGTGGTTATACATTGCTTCATCAAAATATTGCTCCCCTGATGTCTATCGACGATATATGAGTATTCATGTGCTGCCTCATTAAAACCTTGTCAAGAAAACCCAGTGGGAAAAAACTTGATCGAAGGAAAAAGAGTACAGCTACTCTATCTGATTTCATATCTTGAGGACGGATATCCTTACTTCTGGTAAAGGATTTCAATATCATCATTATTTGGATCTAAATCATTGTCTCTATTATAACTTGATCCAATAGATACACTGTGTCGATTTCTCTTGTCGTCCTCAATATACCGTGAATATGCCTCGTTAAAACCTTATTAGGAAAAACCCAGTGGGAAAAATCCTAATGAAGGAAAAAGAGTACATTATTCATGTGAATACGCCTTTAATGTTGCCTCATTAAAAACCTTGCTAGGAAAACCCAATGGGATAAAACCTCAGTCAAGGGAAAAAGAGTGCAACGCGTATTTTATACAAGTATGCTGCAAGCATTTCAAAATCTTTATAGATTTGTATGAGTATCATATACATTGGTTGATACTCTTCATTCATCTTCACGTGAATGAAATTTTTAGATGTTATACAATATCATGTTATATTCAAGTGCATATATGCAATCATGACTTGATCTTATTTTCTCAATATATCGAGATATATACCTAAATCTCTTCTGGAGATTTCATATTACTTGAGATTGGGCTGCCTCATTAAAAACCTTGTTTGAGAAAAACCATTTTGGGACAAAAACATCAATCAAGGAAAAGAATACAGCATATGAATTTCTCAACAATATCAATGTAGATATTTTGAGCCGTTGCATGCACTGATACAATAATACATTTGAAACCTCTTCAAGAGTTTCATTCTCATTTCTCATTAAACCCGTGCATGAACACCTTAATCATAAGGGCATATATTTCAGCATTGGTATTTTCGATAGATTTTAATATCCTCACTATTATTGATAGTATGTAGCGCTATTTTTTCATATTGTGTCGACACTTTCAATCTTATTTCTTTCCCCATATCGACATAACTTATCGAGATATCTCATTATCAATTCTCTTGTAGGATTACACAATATAGTTATGTCTATATACTCTTCAAGAGTATATGCCTCCGTTATTAAGACCATCTTTTACAATTTGCTTTGATATATATGATTGGGGAACTCTTATAATATCAACATTTCTAACAATATTAACTTATCAAAGCATCCTAGCTGATATATGCGATTGTTCATAATCTTTCATGCATCCTTGAACTTCAAGTTCATATTTCAATTGTGAGGATATAGTATGATACTTTTCACATATCATTTTCAACCTTTAATACTCCCCCTCATGCTAAGAAAATTTAGAACACTAAAACTCATATATGTTCTCATCATTCAGCCTTAATATGAGAATTTATATAGTTTGCATTCTATTCTCGATATTGATAATTTATTGGAGGACTTCAAATATTTTGCCACATAATATCCCACTTGATTGCGCATACTCAATCCTTCAGGGATTTATTCAAGTATTGGGATATACATTTACTAGCTTTATCATTAAATCTGGAAATCATGCTCATACCGTGAGCAAATATTTTGTAAATTTCAAATTACGAATCATATACACATGTGACTATCTAGTGGATCCATATCATAATATCTAGTAGTCCACATGGAGGATGAGTGGGCCCATATTTCTCATCCTTTATATATTCCAGATATATTTGGGATTTATTCCCAATATTGGCTAGTAATGATTTCATCATTTATCGAGAATAATCATTGAAGAATTCTTTTAATTCTTCACTTGAAATATTGATTTCAATAATTATTTAAACCGGGATGGTCAGTCCGGGTTTGCAAACGAGTATTATTGAACTTCTAGTTCAGTAAATTCTTATATCGATTTCACTAGTATCTGTATAGTGCTCAACATGATTTATTACTTTCATCATATGTATAGCTCACCGATATATTCCATCATGTTTCGGTAGCATTATTACACATCACTGTTCAAGCGTGGAATCTTAGCACATACGCTTCATGTTTCGATACTGTTCCAACGCGGAGCCTTACCTCATACGTGTTTATAAATTATCCGAGCACTTACAGTATTCACCATAATAATGGTCCATATATAATAATGGATAATTTGCTCTCAAATCTTCGAAAATACTATCCATCACTACCGATCAAAATCCTAAAAAGGATTTATCGAAGTAGGCTTGAAAGGTTGAGGATGCTAATGAATAAGGGTATCCCACAAGATATCCGATGGTTGATTGAAGCAAAGGTTCGATTATCTGGTGAGATTTCAATTCCTTCTAAATACATGCCTGGTATGTGTAAAAGTAGTTTTTCAAAGAAACGGAGAGCAAGAAGATTAGGAGGGTGCTACAAATGTGCTTGGTGGACATGTGACACTCGATGTAAATCTGTGGGGTACGTGTCTAGTAACCGAGAAAATAAGATAACATTCATTAAGGATGGATTGAGTAAGGAGCCTTTGGATGATATTCAACAGGCTCTTGAGACACATCCTAGTGGACACGTACAAGGTGAGTTGATGGTCTTATGGGCCAAATTCAAAGATCAACAAGCACTTTATAGTCTTGAAATACTTACTTTAAAAGATCCAGTTTGTAAATTTAGTAGAAAAATTTAGTATAATAATTTTCTCATATTAATGTAAGGAAACTCGGTGTAATAACGAAGATCAATGTTTTTCTTGTAGTTGTAAATATTATTTTTCAATTTTTAAGATATATATGTATATATATATTATTTTTCAATCACCGACAGGTATATGTCATTTCACTAAAATTTTTCTGCCTTTTTCTCTTTCATATTTGTCAAAAAGTAAATAGTACAATCAATTATTGGTTTGAAATTTTTTCTTTAAATAGAGGGATTCATATATCTCTCATGTTCATACATTAAAAGTATAGTGCAAAAAGAGAGACATGAGTAGAGATGGATATGGAGATTTTAGAATCATCTCATACAAGTCAGCCTTTACCTCGCCAGATTAAAACCGTATGTATTCTTGGTGGATCTAAATTGGTAGGCCATATCCAATATGTGGATATGGCAAACCGACTCGTAAAAGAGTTAGGGAGACAAGAAATCAATATACTATATGGAGGAACCAACAACAAACTTTTAGCTAGACTTATAATGGCCGCACCATTATGGGAAATAAGAGTTTCGAGTGTAATACCTTTCCGTTTAGTTGGATCTAATACTCGAATTGGAGCCAGTTCTACCATGGGTCCAGCAGGGTTGGTGCTACAAGCGCAATCCATCCACAATCGTATGATGTATATGATGAATAATAGTGATGCTTTCATTGTCCTTCCAGCGGCTACAACACATCGGAGGAAATATTCAATATAGCCTCGTTGGCACAGTGGAACTTTCATGTCAAACCAATAGGTTTGTTGAATATTAACAATTTCTTTGATGGCTTACTAGCGTTCCTAGATCAGAGTGTAGATAATAAGTTTATCTCTCATTTAGCGAGAAAAATACTTATTTCTCGCTAGTAATCGCTGATGAACTACTTATCAAATTTCATGCATATGTTCAAGAATCTGTGGAAGCCCAGTCCGTCGGTCCACAGGACCACTTTGGTGTCAAGCGAAAAAGAAATTCGGATCCTTTAAATATCTCATTATGAACCCTGATGTTGGGGGTGGCAGAGTTACGGAGTATTTATACTCTCGAAACGCACCCTTCCTTTATGGGTTCAATATGTATTTTCTTTTCGCATTTCTATATTTTCGAGTTTTTATTGCCATCTTTGATATTCTCAATATGTTCCACTTCGGCTGTTTTGTACTTCTTCTGGAGTAATAATAATAATATCATATTGGCTTTATTCAAATACAGAAATATAGTGATTATGCTTCTTCAAGAGCATTTTATTCTCATATTAATACAATCTCATATCATCGATGAGATTACTTCATATAATCTCTCCATGCGATATATTTTCTTTGATTTATCAACATGGGATCTATTGAGCATTTTATTTTCATTTATTTATCCAATGATAATTTCTGATACCTCTTGCTCAATTTTCTCCATCAATATTCAAAGGCGTGGAAAATGAACATTTCTTTATTAAATGCTTCTTAAGAGCATTTTTCATCATATCACAATATACTAATCTCGTAATGAGATTTTTCACCACGGTATATTTTCTTTCTCTTTTATCACAATGGGATTCTTTGAGCAATTTCATTTCATCAATACATACAACGGTAAATTCTTGCATCACTTGCTCAAATCCCTTCTTTAATATCAATAGAATATTCATATCGAACATATATAAATCAGTTATCCAATCGTGGGTTTAATCCAACCACATTTGTAATAAGTATTCTAAACGTGTGGTATAACCCATCATATTGAAAATATGTATACCAATCGTGTGATATAACTCACCACATTGGAAATATATACAAATTTCAAAGTGCATAAATTTAAATTACAGAAATTAAATTCTCTCCAATAGGTGGTTGAACCTACCACATGGAAATTATCGCAATAAATATAAAGTTACGGAATTTAAATTGCGAGAATTAAATGCATAATGATTAACTACTTCTTCGGGAGTAGGGTCTGCTTAGTAGAAGGTATTACCCTTCACTTAACATATAAATTCCATAAATATATAAAATCTTCCGTTTAGTGATGGTTGAACCCATCATCAGGTAGGAGGTGTTGCAGTATTTAAATTGCAATAAATAAAGTGCGAGACTTAAATATCTATAGAATCAAATTTGTTCTAACTATTTCTTCAAAATATAATTATTGTCAAAGTAAACGGCCGTAAATCGAAATATCTGCTGCCAATCAAGCTACAGCTGTTCGCAGTTACTGGCAAAAAGTATGCGCTACACATATTTCTTTATAAAGTTTTGACATTATAAGCATTAATACGTAAATATTCACAAGTCCAAGGACCCTTTTGTAACTTTTTCAAAAGTTGGGGTACTGATTTGTAAATTTTTGAAAGTTTACCTTATCCATATTGGTGTCAAATCGAAGATCTCGTTAAATCGAGTATAATGGAATCGAGAAAATTTGATTTTGATAATATATGCTCCTTATATCTCGAAAAAACGAATGTTATAGTTTAATATATTATTATATTATATATATTACTTTTTCGTATATAATACATATATAATTTTTGTATATAATATATATAATATATATATCTTAACTTTTCGTATAATATATATTATAATATATTATAATATAATATAATATATATAATAAAGTAATATATATATATACCTTCGTCCTTTTTTTGGTTTGTACGTAGAAATTAGCCACAATTCCATCTTCTCCACAAAATTTGGTCTGAAACTAATTTTATTATTCCATGAAGGCTGAACTTTGAACTTGTTTTTCTCCACCTTATGGTAACCTTTTCATGTCATTTTTGGTATCAATGGACTCGCCTCGTCGAGAACTTCGCTGATGTGGTGTCGTTTTACTTTTACGTCAACTTGTTTGGCAGGAAAATGGAGTTGAAGCGATGGTTGTGAAATGAATATATAAACATAAATGAATTATTTCTTCTCTGTGTATATTTTTTATGCAAAATAATTTTGATGTAATAATCTGATTTCTGATACAGAAGATCATCTATAAGATGCAACTGTAAAGCATACTCCCTTCTTATTACTCAAAAGGTTAGAGACTCGTGCTGATAACGTGTTATAAAAGTATAGAAACAATAGAGAGAATTTAGAGAGAATGAATTCTAAGGAATTCACAGGAATGAATTTCATTAATAACTGAAACCCTATTTATAGGAAAATTTCGAATGGTATAATCGTAATTACATAATTTCATCAGGGACATAATAGTCATTCACATAAATAGAATAATATATTTTATTTCCTCGAGGCTCTCATGCAGATTATTCTATAACAATAATAATAATAATAATAATAATTATTATTATTATTATTATTTTAAAAAGATATATGTAAAATTTGTTCAATAATTTGTGTTAAAAATAAATTAGTTTTCATACTTGTGTAAATAAAACTTGAAAGGCAAATTCTGTGGTAAGGATTAATTAAAAATATATTATTTAACACAAAATTCACAATTGTACTTAATTAATAGTAACATAATGTAATATAAAATATACAGATAGAAGTAACATATAAAGATTTTGATATGTTCTCCACATGTGGGCACGCTCTGGTACCCACATATTATTTGAAGTTCAAGTTATACTTTATAAATTTTAAGCTTTCTTGCTATTTGAATCCCATTTGGTCAGTGAATCCCTTTTTCCAAATTATATATTTCTATCGTGTTTTAAAATTTCATATAAATTCTAAGTTTTTAATACTCATACTTAAATTTAACAAAATGAAGAGAAATTAAATATATATCTATTGAATGAATATTAAAAAGGTGAAATTATTGCCTAAAAAAAGGTGATATTAAAATTAATATAAAAACAATGGACTTGTAAGTAGAAAATAAATATATTTTCTTTCTTCTATGCGATAAAATTGTAGTACAATAATGGTGATCTGATCAATTGGAATTTCAACATCACGGTTGCATTCACAGGCCAAATGTCCAATTAAGCGGCACCGAATTGATTTATCTTGGAAAATAATATACCATTGAAGAAAATAATTAATAAAATCAGAAACACAATAAACATAATAACAACACAACTAATATAAAACTTGATTTAAGGGTCAATAAGTTTTGAAAAATTTCTTGCATCAAAATTAATAATAATAATAATTATTATAATAATAATATAATTAGTATTATCATATTAGTATTTGCATATTTTAAAGAGATATGGGCAAAATTTATTCAATAATTTGTGTTAAAAACAAATTGGAATGCCATTAAAATTTATTTCTGATTAAATTCTTTTAATATCCTTATTCAATGTACTTATAATAGAGGGATCACTATAATCACTAATTAATTGATTCCCAATTAGTTAAATTTTGTGTCGAGTAACTATGAAGTACTGAATTAGTAGAGCACCCATATCACAGTGAACTTGACTAAGAAAAATTTATAAGTATCAAGTTAAAATTGTTACTATTTTTTGACCAAACTTATTTATTAATGATCAAATTATTCATATATAATTTGCTAATAAAGACACATCGTGTAGTTACATTATTATGTGTAATGAAAAAAAATAAAATGTGAGAATTAAAATTCAAAATTATGTTATGATAACTATGTTATTATAATAACTTTTAGCATAAATTATAATAATAACTCTTATAAATGAATCAAAATTTTAGCACTTATTTTAATAATAACACTTATGAATAAATTAAAATCAAAAGTATAGTTATGTTAATTATAATTGTGCACGCACCCGTCAGTATTTATAATTATTAATATTTAGAAAATAGAACCCATCCAACCGATTCAATCAGAATAACAGTGAACTGGCCCAAAAATCGTTCTAAATATAACTGAAAATTGGCCTTTGAAGAATCGAACCTAAACCGATAAAAAATAAGTCGAAATCAGCCAAACGTAGAAAACCGGTAGAATAAAATATAATAATGAATTTTTTTGAAAAATAAAATTTAATATTGGCATATATAGCCCAATTGTTAAGGTCCAAATCATTGCTCTTCAACACATGAAGGAACCCAGCTGCTGCATTTTATTGATAAGAAAATGTCCTCTTTTGAATCAAGTTTTAATGTGCGACTCTTCTCCCACTTAAAAAGGAAAAATAAATGGAAAAAAAGTTCAATTAAATGGCATAAACATTAATATAAAAAAAGATTTACATATACATCGATCAATAAAAAAAGGATAAAGATAAATCTCATTCTAGATATACATACATTGTATAATTATGATGAAAAATGGATAGTTACAAAAATTAAATTAAGCTGCTTATCTTTAATCAAGACAGTATATAGTGTTTAGTTATTTATTAGAAACAAATAGAAAACAAAAAAAAAAAATGCAGATCTTTAGATGGGAAAAAAATATGGAAATGACTTTTGTTTTAATATTTTTAATTAATAGATTTGGTATAAACATTATTATGTGTGTTTGAAAAAAAAGAAATTGTGAAAAATTAAATTGAAAATTGTGTTATAGTAACTATAGTTATCTTGGTATTATAATAAAAGAAGTGCCACCTAAGCAAAGTGCCTAGGTGGCAGTGTCATGTTTGACATTAGTTTTTAGGGATTTATTGTTTTCCTTATTTAATTTATGCTGCTTTCCTTATTTAGTGCTGTTTTCTTTATTTTATTTTTTTACATGTACTTTATCTTTTTTATACGTATTCTAATTTTTGAATTAATTTATAAAATTTTTAACTCTATTATATTTAATGTTGCATGCATCAATATAAATGTGATAATAGATAAAAATTACAACTTACAATACCTATGAAATTAAGTTTGAAAATGAGAATTGTTATTTTCTATCTACATTTTAATTTTTTGATATTGCATTTTAGTTATTTTATATGCATTTTAATTTTTGAAGTCATATATAGTTGAAGTACTAACTTAGCATAGTGTGACTAGGGCTGTGCATTTCATCTGAAAAACCGACCAACCAATCGAAACTGGCCGGATTGGTTCAGTTCAGTTCAGTTCTTTTGGTCGATCGGTTCGGTTTTTGGTTTCGTTTATACTAAACCAAAAAATTGATCGGTTAAAAAAATAGAAAAGGGAAAAAGCGAGAAAAACCTCTGAACCGAAGTCGATTACGTCGGTTTTGATTTCAGAACTAAACCCCGGTTGGTTTGCTTTGGTTTGGAATCCACCAAGCGGCCGTGATCGATCGATTTTGGTTGGTGGAAAAACCGAGAGACCAACGATAAGCCCTAAGTCACGACGTTGGCGTGATAATCTATTTTAGAAAAAAAATATTTTCACATATTTAAAAAATTAAAGAAAAAATCCTTTTTTTAATTGCTACATTAAGGAGAATGAAATCAACTAATCGCATTTTTTATTCATTTCGAGCTGAATGTGATACAAAATCAATTCAATATTCATAAAATATATATATATATATTTGTGTAGGGCAATCATAAGTCATTATTAATCATATTTGAAGTAGATTTGAACAGTTATATATGACTCATAAAATGTATTATTTAAACTGAATTTTTTTTTCCAAATAAGTCTATTTTTTAAATTTTATTTCCAAATATTATATTCTTGCCTAAAACATCAATTACTATAATTGATATGATATTTTTTCTTATAAGATAATATTTCACAATAAAAATTCTATGCCGTTGTTGAAATTTGTAATATTACATGTGTTTCGTTTTTTTTTATTATACATTCATAATAATTTATTGTCTTATTTTATAATATTATTTTATGTAAATATACCATCTTATTTATTCCGTGCAACACACAAGGTAATACTAGTTATATAATAATAACTCTTATAAAAAAAACAAAATTTTTAGCATAAATTTTAATAAAAACTCTTATAAATAAATAAAATACAAAATGATCATCATGTTAATTATATTTGTACATAAATTCCACCGATATTTATAATCACTAATGTTTAGAAAATGGAACTGATCCAATTGATTCAACCAGAAAAAACAATGAACCTGCCTAAAAAGATATTCTGCAGATTAAAAGATATCTTAATTTATTTTTTATTAGTAAATGAAAAAAAGAAGATTTTGGGCGGGTAAAACTGAGAAATGACTTCTGCTTTTATCTTTATATATTATATTATTATATATAAAAGTTGAACCCAAAAGTTTGTAAAAACACACATTTTCCCACCAAAAGTACAAATTATTATTATTATTATTATTATTATTATTTATACTTTTTTTTATCTTATTCAACAAAGGAAAGATAATATTTTCATATTATCAAGAAGGAAAATCATGTGTAGGCAAAAAAGGCAGGTAACAAGATTGCATATTCATGGAAAATGGTTTCTGAATTTGATGTTTTAGTTTTTTATATTATTTTTTATATAGAGAATTATATAAGATGGGTCATTTGATTTTAAATTTTGGGTATTTAAATTTAGATCAATTGTAGTTGTAATCCTATATTAATTTTTGAGAAAAGTTTGTTGACAAAATTAATTTTATAATTATAATTAATTAAAAAGTGACATATACCTACTCAAAATAAAAAATGATTGTGTATAAAAATGTTAAATTGGATTTAAAAAGTTAGCTTAATTACTAAGCCGTGCATAAAATAAGTCATCATTAATTAAAATTTCACATATAAGAAAATATAAAAAAAGGCCACGTTTGATTAAAAAAAGAAAGACGGAAATATAAAAATCACTTCTAAAAAAAGTCATGGTTAGATAAATTTAGAAATATACACAAGAAAAAAGAATGGATGTATGACTCTATAAAACAATAATCATGTATTATGCATGTAGAAGTTATAGCCAATGGCTATTTGTAGGGAACTAGTAACCTGTTCCTCTTTAGTTCAAAAGAAAAATAATTTTTTATTTTTAATTGATAATAATGGATGAAAATCTCATAGTTCCCGTAATGGGCCCCTAATCTGAGGTTAAAATATATTTTTGTGGCTCTAAGTGATTAATGAGATTATATATTGATCGCATTTTTCCTACAAAAGTTTATAGAATATGAAAACATTTTACAATATTGAAAAATAAAAATTAAATAAAAAATTATAAATTTTTAGAAAAATTATTAATTTTTAATTTAAAACAATATGAATAAAATAAAAATATGAAAACAAGATCTAATTATTGGTTTTTATCTTTACACAAATCAAATTCACAATTTATCTTTTAAATTCCTTCTATAATTTTTAAATTAAATTCATATTTTTTTGAACAAGTTAAATTCACATTTTTAATATAGCGAGAAATATTTTTTGAAATTAAACACTAACTAAATTAATAATTTAAAATTTCAGTTAGAATCCCACATCAAAACTATATTTATCAAAATAATAATAAGGTTGTGGGGGCAAGTAGTTACAGAAATAGTAATAAATACTAAAAAATAAAGAAAAATAAAACAGGGCAAAGAAAGTCAGGATATTAGTGAGGAATGAAAACAATCATATGTCTCATATTATATGGTTATGAAAAGAGAATGACGGTAACTCTATAATAAAGCACTAATATTAAGCATGTGAAAGTTGAATAATAAATAATTTTTTATTTTTAGTTTTTATAATTGATGATGAGAAACTTAGGGTGGTCCTATAATGCATGTCTAATATGCGGTTAAAACACATTTTTGTTGCTTTGAGTAGTCAACGAGATTGTTGACTGTATTTTGCTCGCACAGATTCAAAGTGGATGCTTTCACCACTTATCATACTAGATGTTGTTTCGGTGTGTTTGCCTACTTTTTACAACATTGAGAAAAGTGGTACACTATTTTGTCAAAAAAATTAAATAAAAAATGATTGTAATTTTATTCACCTAAAATTCAAAAATGAAATTTTTTAAATTATAGATCAATAAAGTGATTTTCCAATCATTAAAATTAAGATCTAAAATGTTTTTAATTTATAATTAAGTAATTACATTATTATATTTTTAGTTAATGTATTATACTAATTAACTTAGAATTTTAGAATTAAGATATAAAATCTTAAATATGCAAGACTGTTTTAAAATATTTTTTAAATTAATAAACCTAGTTAAGTTATTAATAAGTTTTTTGAATTATTTATTTTATTAATAAACTTAAACTTATAATGTTTTAGGATTAATTTGCAAATTAACCATTTGTAGAGAGGAATTTTTTTTTTTATTGTTGCATTCATTTTTTCAAATTGAATGGGAGGATGAGTGGTAGTACTTGAGCTGTAAGATGTATGAAAAGACGATAAGTGCTCAAGGGTATGTAATTCTACGGTTCAAAGGGTAAACAACACAATTTAAGTGTCATTCAAATGTTAAAAAACTTGTGAGGGAGGTGAGAAGAATTCAAAGATTCCACTGTTTATGATATTCCGTGTATTTGCATCGGATGGGAAAGGAGAGAGACTCCATGTTCCCCACTCAAACCCGCTATCATGGCAAGAAAGTTGCCTTATTCATACCTATTTGAGACATACAACAATATATAAAACTAAATTTTGTTATTTTCGTTGCAAATGAACTAGAATTTGAATTGTTAAATTTTTAGGGATGGCAAATCCAGTGCATCGCATGGGGAGCATATTACCGCATTGTTATTCAACAAATGTAATTCCATATAATGCTCTCTATGTTATAAATTGTTTAATTTGACTGTCACGCCTTATTTTTCAACTATATTTTTGTATCTAATGTGGGACATGTCTTAAATATTTTATATTAATTGTCGAACATTATTTTTTTATCATTTCAATTATAGTTGCATGTAATACATGTTACTTCAAAAGATTATCTCTTTCCATCTATAAGACGTGTTCTTGAGAATGTTTTCATCTGGTGCAACGCACGAGTTGGATACTAGTATATATAATAATAGATTAAAAATGCAAAAGACAAAAATAAATTGATATCAACTTAATTGTACAGACAAATCAATTTTTGTCAAGCACGAAAATGTGGTTTTTATACAAATACAAAGATTAAAAATGTAAAATTCAAAAATAAGGTAAAACCAAAGTATTTACAAAAATCAGCTAGGCACGACGTGTGATCCCATTGTATAAAATTTTTATTTCCTTTCTTCATAAGTTGCCAATAACTCATGAACAGAAGATAATTTCCAAAAAAAATGACATTAGCTCTAGCGAAGCTGGTGGTTGGAACGGCCTCAACGAGAATTGCTAAAACATATATTATCCATCTAAAACAGATACCATATACAAATTCTATGCCCAAAACAATGAAAATCGACTAAATTACACAATAATACACAAACTAATAGTAGAAATCCAAATTCTTGGTAATATTACACACTATTACACACTATTACACACTCTTTGTATTTTATTACACACCATCTGCAATTTATTACACTCCATTGTAATTAGTTACACATAATTTCTAATGGGTTGGAAGTTAGAAAATTTGATAAGAATGAAAAAAAATCATGTGATCACTTGGTTGAAATCGGGGCCAAAACCCAAATTTCAACTGCGTGATCAAGCATACCTGAAACACGAGATTTTGGGTGACAGATCAAGCATACATGATTTTTGAATTAATGGAACTTAAACCTATTTTTTAGTAATTTCCTCCACATGAAATTTTGCAATTAGGTGCCTAATATGCTTGGGGTGATCGCCCATAACAAATTGACCATCACCAAGGTAAGATTTGCCCAGTTCAAAATTGGGTGAATCGCCCATTATAAATGTGGGAGATTGCCCAGTACAATCATTTTCTTTTTTCAAAATTAGTTTTCACACCCATATAACACAAGGGAATTATTAACTTGGTAATTAGTGATTTTATAATACATGAAAAAAAATTTCATGAAAGATGTATAACTCGTTTATAGGTGGGTCAAATGCAGGCAATCGCGAAAATTATTAATGTTGCAAAATATCTTTGAACATGATCATACAGATTGTTATAAAAGTATAGAAACAATAGAGAGAATTTAGAGAGAATGAATTCTAAGGAATTCTCAGGAATGAATTTCATTAATAACTGAAGCCCTATTTATAGGAAAACTTCGAATGGCACAATCGTAATTACATAATTTCATCAAGGGTATAATAGTCATTCACATATAATAATTACATCTTTTACCAAATTATTCCTCCATCAAATTATTCCTCATAATTCATAACCACCACATTATTCTCAATTATTCATAACACCTAATAATTATTCTTCAATTATTATTCATAACACTCCCCCTTGAATGACTATTAATACAAATGTCTTCTGGACCTGTTTGGAGAAAAACCCAGTGGGAAAAAAACTTCCAAACCGATTGCAGGATAGCTTGGAGTGGTTATATACTGCTTCATCAAAACATTGCTCCCCCTGATGTCTATCAGCGGCATATGAGTATTCACGTCTTTGCCTCGTTAAAACCTTGTCAAGAAAACCCGTGGAAAAAACTTGATCGAAGGAAAAAGAGTACAGCTGCTCCGTTTGATTTCATATCTTGAGAACTGATATCTTTACTTCTGGTAAATGATTTCAATATCATCATCGTTTGGATCTAAAGCATTAGCTCCATTATAACTTGATCCAATAGATACACTGTATCAATTTCTCCTATCGTTCTCAATATACCATGAATATGCCTCGTTAAAACCTTATTAGGAAAAACCCAGTGGGAAAAACCCTAATGAAGGAAAAAGAGTACATTATTCATGTGAATACGCCTTTAAAGTTGCCTCATTAAAAACCTTACTAGGAAAACCCAATGGGATAAAACCTCAGTCAAGGGAAAAAGAGTGCAACGCGTATTTTATACAAGTATGCTGCAAGCATTTCAAAATCTTTCATACATTTGTATGAGTATCATATACATTGGTTTTATACTCTTCGTTCATTTAGAGTGAATCAATTTTCATACACAACTACAAAACATTCAACATGAACACATGTCTCCAAACACACAATTTGAAGCATATAAATTCACCGTAAAAACATGTAAACATATAAGTAAACCTTCATAACTAACTAACACTTAAAATATATCATTTAACATTTAATACTCACTTAATAGGTTATTTCATTCCCAGGGGCTTAGCTCACCCTTTAGGGTACTCATAAACACGGGTTTAGCTCACCCGATCCTTTAATTTCCTTTTCGGTACTACACACACAATCGGTAATTTAACTTTCATGAGCATGCAACATATAATGACCATCATGCTTATCTTTAAACTTGAGCACTAATCATCATCATCTCATCATCTCATAAGTTAAGGATTTCACATTCACCATTTATCATCTTCAATATATCTCAATATTTTCATTATCATTGATCATATGTAGCGCTACATTTTCATATCGTGTCGACACATTTCAATTTCATTTCTTTCCCCATATCGACATAACTTATCGAGATATCTCATTATCAATCCTCTTGTAGGATTACACAATATAGTTATGTCTATATACTCTTCAAGAGCATATGCCTCCGTTATTAAGACCATCTTTTATAATTTGCTTTGATATATATGTTTGGGGAAATCACATAATATCAACGCTTCTGGCGTGCTAACTTATCAAAGCATCTTAACTGATATATGTGATTGTTCATAGCATCTTTTATGCATCTTTGAACTTCAAGTTCGTATTTCAATTGCGAGGATATAACATGATGCATTTCACATATTATTTTCAATCTTTAATACTCCCCCTCATGTTGAGAAAATTTAGAACACCAAAACTCATACAGTTGGTATGATTTTAATCATATATGTTCTCATCATTTAGCCTTAATATGGGAATTTAGACCGTTTGCATTCTATTCTCGATATCGACAATTTATTTGAGGACTTTAAATAATTTGCCACATAATATCCCACTTGTATGCGCATACTCAAATCCTTCAGGGATTTATTCAAATTATTGGGATATACATTTACTAGCTTTATTATTAAATCTGGAAATCATGCTCATACCGTGAGCAAATATTTCGTAAATTTCAAATTACGAATCATATACACATGTGACTATCTAGTGGATCCATATCATAATATCTAGTAGTCCACATGGAGGATGAGTGGGCCCATATTTCTCATCCTTTATTCCAGATATATTTGGGATTTATTTCCAATATTGGCTAGTAATGATTTCATCATTTATCGAGAACAATCATTGAAGAATTCCTTTAATTCTTCACTTGAAATATTGATTTCAATAATTATTTAAACCTGGATGGTCAGTCCGATTTTGCAAACGAGTATTATTGAACTTCTAGTTCAGTAAATTCTTATATCGATTTCACTAGTATCTGTATAGTGCTCAACATGATTTATCATAGAAACAATTCATAGACATATTCCATCATCTTTTGGTGACATTATTGTCTACTACTGTTCAAACACGGAGTTACAGCTCATACGCATCACATCCGGCTATTATTTAATTCCAAAATCGTAGCTCTTACGCTTCATATTATTTATTTAAAATCAGAGTCTTATTTCATACGCGTCGTATTATTCTATAAATAAATCATCAAAATTATTGCAAAATTCATCCTAACAAGGGTCTATACATTATAATGGATCGTATGCTCTCAAATCTTCGAAAATACTATCCATCACTACCGATCAAAATCCTAAAAAGGATTTATCGATGTAAATTTGGAAAGATTAAGGATGCTAATGAATAAGGGTATCCCACAAGATATCCGATGCTTGATTGAAGCAAAGGTTCGATTATACGGTGAGGTTTCAATTCCTTCTAAATACATGCCTGGTATGGGTAAAAGTAGTTTTTCAAAGAAACGGAGAGCAAAAAGATTAGGAGGATGCTACAAGTGTGCTCGGTGGACATGTGACACTCGATGTAAATCTGGGGTACTTGTCCGGAAATCGAGAAGATAAAATAGCATTCATTAAGGATGGATTGAGTAAGGAGCCTTTGGATGATATTCAACAGGCTCTTGAGACACATCCTAGTGGACACGTACAAGGTGAGCTAATGGCCTTATGGGCCAAATTCAAAGATCAACAAATGCGTTACAGTCTTGAAAAACTTACTTTAGAAGATCCTGTTTGTAAATTTAGTAGAAAAATTTAGCATAATGATTTTCCATATTTATGTAAGAAAGCTCGGTGTAATAACAAAGATCAATATATTTCTTTTATTTGTAAATATCGCTTTTTAATTTTAAGATATATATTATTTTTCAATCACTTGTGACTATATGTCATATCACTAAAGAAAAATTTACGCCTTTTTCTCTTTCATATTTGTCAAAAAGTAAATAGTGCACTCAATTATTGGTTTTAAAATTTTTATTTAAATAGAGGATTCATATATCTCTCATGTTGAAAATATAGTGCAAAAAGAGAGATAGGAGTAGAGATGGATGTGGAGATTTTAGAATCATCTCATACAAGTCGACTTTTACCTCGCCATATTAAAAACCGTATGTATTCTTGGTGGATCTAATGGTAGGCCATATCCAATATGTGGATATGGCAAACCGACTTTAAGAAAAGAGTTAGGGAGACAAGAAATCAATATACTATACGGAGGAACCAACAACAAACTTTTAGCTAGACTTATAATGGCCGCACAATCATGGGGAATAAGAGTTTGAGCGTAATACCTTTCCATCTAGTTGGATCTAATACTTGAATTGGAGCCGCTTCTACCATGGGTCCAGAGGTTGGGGCTACAAGCGCAATCCATCCACAACCGCATGATGTATATGATGAATAATAGTGATGTTTTCATTGTCCTTCCAGCGGCTACAACACACCTGGAGGAAATATTCAATATAGCCTCGTTGGCACGATGGAATTTTCATGTCAAACCAATAGGTTTGTTGAATATTAATAATTTCTTTGATGGCCTACTAAGCGTTTCTAGATCAGTGTAAATAATAAATTTATCTCTCATTCGTGAGAAAAATACTTATTTACGCTAGTCTGTTGATGAACTACTCATCAAATTTCATGCATATGTTCAAGAACTGTGGAAGCCAGTCCGTCGGTCACATACCATGGTGTCAAGCGAAAAAGAAATTCGGATCCTTTAAATATTTCATTATGAATCCTAATGTTGATGGTGGCAGAGTTACGGAGTATTTATACTCTCGAGACGCATCCCTCATTTATGGATTCAATATATATTTTCTTTTAGTATTTCTATATTTTCGAGTGTTTATTGTCATCTTTTGATATTCTCAATGTGTTCCACTTCGACTGTTTTGTACTTCTTCTGGAGTAATAATAATAATATCATATTGGCTTTATTCAAATACAGATATCTAGTGATTTTGCTTCTTCAAGAGCATTTTATTCTCATATTAATACAATCTCATATCATCGATGAGATTACTTCATATAAGCTTTCCATGCGATATATTTTCTTTGATTTATCAACATGGGATCTATTCATCATTTTACTTTCGTCTATTTATCCAATGGTAACTTCAAGTACCACTTGCTCAATTTTCTCTATTCATATTCGGTATATATGAAGAAGTAATTTTATTCTCATCGTCTACTTCTTTGAGAGTATGATTAGAATATTTGATCAACTACTTCTTACGGAGTAGGATTAGATTATAACCAATCGTGTAGTATAACCCACCACATTGGAAATATGCACACCAATCGTGTGGTATTACCCACCACATTGGAAATATACTCAAACTATAAAGTGCATAAATTTAAATTGCAGAAATTAAATTTCCTCCAATAGGTGGTCGAACCTACCTTATGGGAATTATTGCAATAAATATAAATTTACGGAATTTAAATAGCAAGAATTAAATTGCATAATATTTAACTACTTCTTCAGAGTAGGATGCTGCTTAGTAGAAGGTATTACCCATCACTTAGCATATAAAGTGCAGAAATATATAAAACCTTCCGTTTAGTGACGGTTGAACCCATCATCAAGTAGGAGGTATTGCAAAGTAATTAAATTGCTGAAATAAAGTAGAATTAAATATTGAGCTTGCTTTCTACGGGAGCAAATTTGTTCTTCTAGAACAAATACTCATTACTTCTACAAGAGCACACTTATCCTTCTAGAATAAGTACATTATGTAATTGAACTCTTCGAGAGTTACATTAATATTTCGATCTATTAACTCAAATGGACTTCAGGTCATAATTAATGGATTTAGAATTTCTTCGGGAATATTCTATCCATTTTTGTTTATTGTCGTCAAAATTAGGTCGGTCCTTCCTTTTACAGTTCGCAAAGGTAAAATTGTCTATTCCAATTCGCAATGGTTAAATTATCAAACATATTCTATCAATATTATACGATTGGAAAATCGTCTCCTTTTCACTTCCATTTATAAATATCAAAATATTTAATGACTATTTTGTAACATTTCAAAAGTTGGTGTACTAATTTGTAAATTTTGAAAGTTTGATAATAACATATTTCAAACAACGAGTTATTACCCCATTAATATTGGTGTCAAATCGAAGCTCTCGTTAAATCGAGTATAATGGAGTCGAGAAAATTTGATTTTGATAATGTATGCTCCTTATATCTCGATGAAACGAATGTTATAGTTTAATATATTATTATATTATAAAATCATATGATTTACCTTTTTCCCTTTCTCTAATTATTCCAATGGATGAGATTTACTTGCATTCCATTTACGTGATCGGAAAATTCTTTGGACTCCATTCTTCCAATTTTGGGATTTCAGACATCTCCAAGCAGGTTGTGTAGAATGAGGAATTGTGGGAGAAGAATATGAACAAAAGGGAATTTTCGATGATGTATTTGCAAAGAGAGAGTTATTTAGGATTGATGAGGATGAATTAATTCATTGGTAATAATCAGTTTAAATCTGAAGATCATCTATAAGATGCAACTGTAGAGCATACTTCTTTCATATTACTCAAAGGGTTAGAGACTCGTGCTGATAACGTGTTATAAAAGTATAGAAACAATAGAGAGAATTTAGAGAGAATGAATTCTAAGGAATTCTCAGGAATGAATTTCATTAATAACTGAAGCCCTATTTATAGGAAAACTTCGAATGGCACAATCGTAATTACATAATTTCATCAAGGGTATAATAGTCATTCACATATAATAATTACATCTTTTACCAAATTATTCCTCCATCAAATTATTCCTCATAATTCATAACCACCACATTATTCTCGATTATTCATAACACCTAATAATTATTCTTCAATTATTATTCATAACACAGATCATGATTTTCAATCCTATTATAAACTCTTTAGCTTATTTGGTATTATAAAATTTAAATGGTCTCATGTTCACACCCATGTATGTTGCCTAAAAATCACTAATGTTAGCTCTTTTTTAAAAAAAAATTTATTTTTATACATTGGCTAGTTAATTTGTCAAAATAGCACACACTAATTACATATAAAAAAGTACAGAGGTAAGGCTCCGTTTGGTATTATTGTGAGAGGCACAACTTCTGGTTTTTTGGAAAAACACAACTAAGTGTTTGGTAAATTATAAAAAATGATTATCGGAGAAACTATAGCATTTCTTAGCAAATTTTGAGAAGAAAAAGACTATCCGACTCACATAATTAACTAACAGAAAAAAGATTAAAAATATGACAGTAAATATAATAAACATTCGAAGAGACAAACTAGATGTATCAATTGAACCAATGCCTACTAATGGCATGTGAGTTCTATTAACTGTCAAAGCGAACACAAACGAATTGAAATAAAGAAACAAATGATGACATAGGCAACATATGCCGAGAAGTACCAGAATCTAAGACCCACTAGGAGGGGAGATATGTATGATGTACTAGAAGATGACAAACTTGTGCGAGAGCAAGAAGACATGGAATGTGTCTGTGAGGCATGAACCTCTGAAAATTCTCAAACATATATGGATCTACTAATGGTGTAACCACAGCGCGATTACCGTGTGTTGATTTGTTACCAAATTTTTATACAGGATTTAGAGAGGTAAGTGGTGGTTGTTGAGGTCGTTGTTGCTTTTTTTGTTGGGACTGGTGGTGGTTTTGGTTTTTTCATAGATCACCGAATCATTAGATGGGAGTGGGCTATGATGTAAAATTGTCCCACTCAATTCCTCAAAATCATGACAAAGGAACATCATAAACTTTACATGCCACTACGGGAGATGTACGGGAGATGTAAGGTGGGAATGCTTGTAGTTGATCGGTAGATTCTTTAAGTGCAAACTGGTCCCATAATTCTTACATGACAGAATGAAAATGTTTAATACTCATATCTAGGCCAAAATACCAAATTGAAATTTAAAAATGCCACGGTTTGACAATTTGGTATTTTTAATATCTCCGGCGACAAATTGGTATTTTGAACTTAACTTTTGCGCACTTAAGTACCATTTCCTCGCCGCCGGTGGACTCTTGATTAAAATATTATTATTTCATATTTTTTGTATTTTTCACCATTTTCTGAATTTCTATTATTCATTTCTTGTTTCTTTACCCAAATAAAAACTTTAAACATGTCGTCTTCCTCAAATTAAAGCCAAATAGGTATGAACCCTTGATTGTGCAAATTGGTATACGATCTTGGTGGTTTCTTTCCCACTCATCTTAGTTTTCCTGGTACCTTTAGTTCCCGATTTGCCGGTTGTAGTTGACGATGAAGATCTGCACGTATGATGAAAGGTATGATTTTCTCATTTTTCCTCATTTATTTTGTTATGCTGCATAGGAATTGATGGTCTGCGTTTTCACCCTATTTGTTCGTGCTCTTTTGAGACTTTATTCAAACCATTGTCACCATTTCTTGATGATTCCACATTTTATATAAAATATTTGCAATCGGAATCTAGGGTTTTGGGAATGCTGAAGTTCTTCATATATATATATATATATATATATATGTGTGTGTATATATATATGAAAAGCTATGTTGGTTTTGAATTAAATATTAGCAATCTATTACCAGTAAAGGCTATTAATTATTATTATTTTTTAAGTTGATTAAACAATTGGATAAGTATTGGATGCTAACGAGACTTATTCTTACTTAGATGATGATTGGTATTCAAATTCTAATGTCTTTTTTGGTACTGGTGCAACACTTCAGGGTTAAAACTATTGGCAGATACTGAAGATCGCATGAAACCTGATCCTCATTTCATTAGTCGCATAAGTCTAAAGTAGCCCCATATCCCTGCAAATCATTCACAGAATGGGAAGGTGACTAGTCCAAGTATTCCTACAAGATAAAAAACCACACCACAGAAGAAAAAAATAACACCTAGAAGGAAACCAATTACCTCTAAGAGTAGTTCACAACCTGCTCCTTATGCAGGTTGTTTGAGGACTAGTACTAGGGTTACTGGAGGAAAAAAACCCTTAGTCAATCTATGGTTGTTGATAAAAGCAGGGATTTTCCATCACTAGATGATAATATAGTAAACTCATCAGATGATGGCACTGCTGAGGATGAAAACTCCAGGATGGATCCAACTGAAATGTCTGAGAATGAGGACTTTGACGAAACTTCCGTAAATCAGAAGGGAAAAAGCCAGATCAATGAAACTACTGTAGAGGATAATCCTTCTAGTGCATATGTTGAAGTTAATAATGAAGGAGAAACTGGAAATCCAACTGAAATGTATGAGAATGAGGACTTTGATGAAATTGCTGTGAATGAAAAGGGAGAAAGCAAGAGAGATGACACTTTTATAGAGGGATGAGATGACTGCTACACTTGGAGAAATGGGGAACGGAGGTGAAAGTTCAGAGGACGGAACTGAAATTAAATAGGAGAAAAAATTGAAACAGGGCCAAGTGTTGAATCCAAATGGCATATTTTCCTAACCACCTATGAAAGGGGCTATGTTTCTGATCAAAGGGATTCAAATGACGAAGGACCATTAAGCGTAGAAGAAAATGATGGTGATCAGTTGATGAGGGTAAACAAAGGGGGTTTAGTACCCTGTATTTAATGAGAGGACTAACATGAGTGCGGTTTCTTTCACAATTGGTTTGAAATTTGAGAGTAGTGAGATCTTAAAACAGGCAATTCTTTGGTATTCAATACAAGACATAAGGATATTTTGTATTTGAAGAATGATTTGAAAAGGATACATGTGGGATGTACAGGATGCCAGTGTGAAATGTATGCAGTGCATGACGTTCAACAATATGGCAGGTGGCAAATCAAACCTATGCAACCTAAACACAAGTGTGTTAGAACTTTCAAGAATAGGCTAGTGGATTCCAATTGGATCTCAAAGGTGTTTATGGAGAAATTTTTTAGAAATCCCAAAATCAGGCCAAGAGAAATGGAGGACGATATTAAGTCAATGTTTGAGATTGTAGTTAGCATTAGAAAATGTGACCGAGCTAAGGACAAAGCTTTGAATGCCTCGGAGAATCTAATGAAAAGCAATATGGAATTTTGAGAGCTTATATTCAAGAGTTAGTGAGGTCTAATCCTAGAACAACCCGTGTCTTGAAGACAACGGAATTAGAGCCTGGTGAACCTTCTACTTTTCTTAGATTTTATGTATGTTTTCCTGCATTAAAGGAAAGCATGATGAGATTCTGTAGGCCAATTATGGGGGTTGATGGATGCTTTCTCAAACATGCCTGTGGAGGTCAGCTTCTCTGTGTTGTTGGGAGGGATGGGAACAATCACATATTTTCCGTTGCTTGGGCTGTTGTTGAGGGAGAAACCAAATCTAGCAGGGAGTGGTTCCTTAGGCTGGTTTCTGAAGACTTGCAAATGGGCTTAATTTGGAGAGGGCTGGATTGTAGTTTCAAAGGTGTACAATATTATCTTTACTCACTTAAATACACATAAGTGGTTATTGAGTTGAATAAAAACTTGTTTTCTTATCTTGCAAGTCATGGTTCCAGTTATTCATATAGTGTTGCCCAATGTAAAGCATAGACAGTGTGCTAGACACATCTATACAAACTGGAGCAAAGTGTGTAAAGGTAATGAACTACGTAGACAATTTTGGAGATATGTAAAGGCAAGCTCAATAGAGCAGTTTGAGATAGAGAGCAGGAGTTTGTCCAATCTATTACAAAAAGCACATGAAGATTTTCTAGATAGAGACCCTCAAACAATTTTTAATTCTCATTTTAAAACCCACTCCAGTTGTGACTATGTAGATAATAACATGGCAGAGACTTTCAACTTTTTCATTCTTTTAGCTAGGTATAAACATATTTTAAGCATGCTCGAGGATATTAGATTAGCAGTCATGGATAGGATAAGAGCCAACAAGGATTTTGCTTCAAAATTTGTGGCTGGTATTGCTCTTAGGATTAGTAAAAAATTAGAGAAAGCATAAGAGGAACATAAATATTGCCAATGTAGGTGGAATGAAGATGATGCTGAAAGTGTATTTGAGGTAATACACCATGGGACTGGACATATAGTTGATTTAGGTAAGAGAACTTGTTCATGTACGGCTTGGGACCTGACCAGAATTCCATGTGCACATGCAATTAGTGCAATTTTGACTATGAATATGTAGCTTGAAAATTATGTAGCAAAGTGGTATTTAAAGTACAGCTATGTCCAAAAATATTCAACACTATTAAAACCAGTTGTTGGGAGCACTTATTGGGACCATAAGGAAAATGGAATAGTTCTTCCGCTAGATACTGAAATGAAGAAAATGGGTAGAAAAAAGACATCAAGAAGAAAGGACAAGAATGAACCAACAAAAGAATCAAGAAAATATAGCTGGAATATCACCTACACACTGCTCCAGGTGCAATTCTACTGATCATAATAAGAAAAATGTCCACTACCGCCTACCGCCTACTATAAAAGAATCCCAAACTGCACAGGTATGCTCCTGTTTTCCTTTTTCTTTTTTTTTTTTAAAAAAATATATTTTACCTTATATATGCTTGCAGTGATTAACATTATTTGTTATTTCCATTTGAAGAGGTTTATGCACCATGTTTGCCACTAATCTATTCTAACCTTCTTGACTCATTTGTCCCTTGAGCTTATACCAATCAGGGCAATCATGAATCTTAAAACATCCTTCTTTTCTATGCCCTATCATATTGTAGTGATTGTAGTAGAGGTTGGCTTTGTCCTCATAGTTACCTCTGCCTCTTCCATATCCCCTTCTCGATCCGCCTCTATTTGAGCTTCCTCACCTTGCATAATTTTGATTAGCATAATCCTAACTTCCCACCATTTGACCATTATCTATATTTTTGGCATAAGTCTAGTGCACATCTTTCTGCTTTCTACCCTTAAAACCATTGAATAAGCTTTGTTGACACTAGGTATAGGTCCATGACCAAAATTTGATTTCTAATGTGGTCGAAGGAGTCATTGAGCCCTATATGAAACTATATGAGCCTGCTAAAGCTATTGATGTCACTGATTTCCTTCGCTGCTCCACATTTACAGCCAAAACTACAAGTTGGAGTTGGCATCAAACAAGTGTACTTATCCTAAAGTATTTTAAGCTTAGTATAATAAGCCATCACTGGCATATTCCCTTGATTCAAACTACTAATTTCTCTCTGCAATTGATATAGCATAGGTCCATTACATCCTCCAAATCTCTCTTCCAATTAACCCATAATTATCGAGTAGTATTAACATATATAAAGGCATCTATGATATCCATTGAAATTGAACTAAGGAACCAAGAGATTACAATACAATCAACCTCTTTCCATTGCTCGTATGTTGTAGAATCCTCTGTTGGTTGTGCGCACTTGCAAGTTATGAACCTTAGCTTAGTTTTAGCTCGCAATGCAATTTTAATGGATCAGCTCCAGTTGAGATAGTTAGATCCTGTGAGTGGAGAGGTCAACAATGTTACTTTTGGGTGATTAGATCCTTGCAGGAAAAGGGGATCCTCATTGTATCCCTATGATTGATCAGGAGTTTTCTCTATTGATCTGGTTCGATCTCATTCATTATTGTTCCTACTGATTCAACTCATATCCTCACCAGCCATTTTCTCTTAACCTTGATGCTCTAATGCCATATAGAATTCAAGGATTTTCTCTAATCTGCTAACTTTATTCAATGATAAACTCGAATTACAAGAGAAAATAATTAAAGCTGCATCTTATACATACCACTCACGACAAAAAGGGACATAAGTAAAATGATGGGACAATCACAAAGTGACACATCACTAGGCCTAATTAGTTTACTTATTCTATCATAAACAAACCGATGAGAAAGGCGGTAAAGAAAAGCAACAAGAAGAAGAAAAAAATGAGAAGGAGAACTTGTATATGCACATTCTAAGTATTTATATCTTGTTTACTGAGCTATGATCTGGTACCCACAGTAGGTAATTATGGTATCCACAGTAGGAAAAAAAATTCATGAGAGCCGGTAGAGCTCTCCCGCCATCATGGGACAGTTATGTATTATTCATCTCATCTAACGTAGATACTAAAAAAAATTTTTAATTTTTTTGCGGGTGACGTGAAGCCACCACAGGGCACCACGTGGCGTGGGTATGTACCCACTGTGAGTACTTGAACAAATCCACTCGTTTAGTGACCTCGAGAAATCAACTTTGTAAAACATTTGTTATTGTGATATGTTTGGAAATATTATTAAATTTGATTAAGGCATAGAAATTTTAAGGTCTGACACTATTCTTATTGCAAACTTAACTATTAAACAAAAGTAATCTATATTTCTATTGTTTATATCTCTTCATTAAAAAAAAAAAAAGAAAAAGTTGTAAGAATTGAATTCCTTGAAATAATAATAAAATGATGAATCATTACAAGTTTAGTTTAACATTTTAGATCCGATGGTTTGAAGAGATTTTATAAATTCTCTTTTGGATCTCTCTTGTTCAAGTTGTCTTTGGTTGAGTTGACCAACTCTAACTTGAGGGGTGGATGTTTAGATATGTGATATTTGTGTTTTTACTTTCACTTCTTAAATAGATTGAGCACTTGGTCGTATTTGATAGTTTTGGATCATTTGCAATAAATTGTTACTTTTTAATTTGTTAGATTTGTTGGAGATCGTTCTAACAATAGAAGGCTCCAGAATATTTAGTAAAATTATATAATATGTAATGTGATGAACTAAATGAAATGAGTTATTCATCTTCTTTGTACTTTGTTGTTATCTTCTATAAATTATATTTTAGTTCCATCTTCAATTTGATTCAATATTTAATTTTCACATATGGTATCAAACAAAGCAAAGGACCTGGATTCGAATATTACCATCACTCATTTAAAAATGAATTGTACACGTATTAGGTTTTGGAGGAAAAATAAAATAAATTTTACTTACACATGTGAAAGTGTTTGAACTATATAATATGTAATGTGATGAACTAAATGAACTGAGTTATTCATCTCCTTTGTACTATGCTGTTATCTTCTATAAAAATATATTCAAGTTCCATCTTCAATTTGATTCGATATTTAGGCCTTGTTTGATTGGGGGTTCAGTTGTTCCGCGCGGTATTCCGTGTAAAAATGTGTGGTTAATATTAGTTTGGGAAATGTGTGTGTGGTTGAAAATGAGTATGAGATATACGGAATTGCGTGCGGATTTGGTTAATACCAAATAGAACAAGGCCTTAATTTTCATACATGGTATCAAACAAAGAAAAGGTCCCGGATTTGAATATCACCGGCGCTCATTTAAAAATGAATTGTATATGTATTATATTTTGGAGGAAAAATAAAATAAATTCTACCCACGCATGAGAAAGCGTTTAAAAATTTTTAGATTAAATAATATAAATTAAAATTGACCTATCAATTTAAATTTTTAGATTAAATGGCTCCAGATGTTGAACGTAAGTGTTACCATATCCTACATGCTATTTACAAGGAGATATTAATCTGCAATAAAGAATGATTTGTTATGAATAATAATTGAAGAATAATTATTAGGTGTTATGAATAATTGAGAATAATGTGATGGTTATGAATTATGAGGAATAATTTGGTGGAGGAATAATTTGGTGGAGGAATAATTTGGTAAAAGATGTAATTATTATATGTGAATGACTATTATACCATTGATGAAATTATGTAATTACGATTGTGCCATTCGAAGTTTTCCTATAAATAGGGCTTCAGTTATTAATGAAATTCATTCCTGAGAATTCCTTAGAATTCATTCTCTCTAAATTCTTTCTATTGTTTCTATACTTTTATAACACGTTATCAGCACGAGTCTCTAACCCTTTGAGTAATATGAAAGAAGTATGCTTACAACAGCATCTTATAGATGATCTTCAGATCGTAAACCTGATTATTACCAATGAATTAATTCATCCTCATCAATCCTAAATAACTCTCTCTTTGCAAATACATCATTGAAAATTCCATTTTGTTCATATTCCTCTCCCACAATTCCTCATTCTACACAACCTGCTTGGAGATGTATGAAATCCGAAAATTGGAAGAATGGAGTCCAAAGAATTTTCCGATCACGTAAATGGATTGCAAGTAAATCTCATCCATGGAATAATTAGAGAAAGGGAAAAAGGTAAATCATATGATTTTATAATATAATAATAATAATATATTAAACTATAACATTCGTTTTATCGAGATATAAGGAGCATACATTATCAAAATCAAATTTTCTCGACTCCATTATACTCGATTTAACGTGAGCTTCGATATGACACCAATATTGATAGGGTAATAACTCGTTTTGAAATATGTTATTATCAAACTTTTAAAATTTACAAATCAGTACACTAACTTTTGAAAAAGTTACAAAATAGTCCTTGAATATTTTGATATTGATAAATTGAAGTAGAAAGGAGATAATTTTTAAATCATAAAACATCGATAAAATATTTTTGACAATTTTACCTTTACGAATTGGAATGGACAATTTTACCCTTAGGATAAACCGACCTAATTTTGACGACAAAGGAAAATGGATAGAATATTCATGAAGAAATTCTAAATCCATTGATTATATAAAATGGCTTGAAGTCCATTTGAGTTAAAAGATCGGAATATTATTTTAACTCCCGAAGAGTTCAATTACATAATGTACTTATTCTAGAAGGATAAGTGTGCTCTTGTAGAAGTAATGAGTATTTGTTCTAGAAGAACAAATTTGCTCCCGTAGAAGCAGTTCAATATTTAATTCTCGCACTTTATTTACTGTAATTTAATTACTGCAATACCTCCTACTTGATGATGGGTTCAAACCGTCACTAAACGGAAGGTTTTATATATTTCTGCACTTTATATGCTAAGTGATGGGTAATACCTTCTACTAAGCAGATCCTACTCCTGAAGAAGTAGTTAAATATTATGCAATTTAATTCTTGCTATTTAAATTCCGTAGATTTATATTTATTGCAATAATTCCCATAAGGTAGGTTCGACCACCTATTGGAGGAAATTTAATTTCGGCAATTTAAATTTATGCACTTTATAGTTTGAGTATATTTCCAATGTGGTGGGTAATACCACACGATTGGTGTGCATATTTCCAATGTGGTGGGTTATACTACACGATTGGTTATAATCTAATCCTACCTGTAAGAAGTAGTTGATCAAATATTCTAATCATACTCTCGAAGAAGTAGACGATGAGAATAAAATTACTTCTTCATATATACCGAATATGAATGGAGAAAATTGAGCAAGTGGTACTTGAAGTTACCATTGGATAAATAGACGAAAGTAAAATGCTGAATAGATCCCATGTTGATAAATCAAAGATAATATATCGCATGGAGAAATTATATGAAGTAATCTCATCGATGATATGAGATTGTATTAATATGAGAATAAAATGCTCTTGAAGAAGCATAATCACTAGATTTACGTATTTGAATAAAGCCAATATGATATTATTATTACTCCGTAAGAAGTACAAAACAAATAAGTGGAACATATTGAGAATATCAAAAGATGGCATTAAACACTGAAAATATAGAAATGCAAAAGAATATACATATCAATCCATAAATGAGGGATGCGTCTCGAGAGTATAAATACTCGTAACTCGCCACCATCAACATTAGGATTCATAATGAAATATTTAAAGGATCCGAATTTCTTTTTCGCTTGACACCAAGTGGTCCGTGATCGACGGACTGGGCTTCCACAGATTCTTGAACATATGCATGAAATTTGATGAGTAGTTCATCAACAAGATTTCAGCGTAAATAAGTATTTTTCTCAATAATGAGAGATAAACTTATTATTTACACTCGATCTAGAAACGCTAGTAAGCCATCAAAGAAATTATTAATATTCAACAAACCTATTGGTTTGACATGAAAGTTCCACTGTACAACGAGGCTATATTGAATATTTCCTCCAAAGGTGTTGTAGCCGCTGGAAGGACAATGAAAGCATCACTATTATTCATCATATACATCATGCGCTTGTGGATGGATTGGCGCTGTAGCCCCAACCCCGCTGGACCCATGGTAGAACTAGCTCCACCCGAGTATTAGATCCAACTAGATGGAAAGGTATTACGCTCAAACTCTTATTCCCCATGATTGTGCGGCCATTATAAGTCTAGCTAAAAGTTTGTTGTTGGTTCCTCCGTATAGTATATTGATTTCTTGTCTCCCTAACTCTTTACGAGTTGGTTTGCCATATCCACATATTGGATATGGCCTACCGCTTTAGATCCACCAAGAATACATACGGTTTTAATATGGCGAGGTAAAAGCTGACTTGTATGAGATGATTCTAAAATCTCCACATCCATCTCTACTCCTCTCTCTCTTTTTGCACTATATTTTCAACATGAGAGATATATGAATCCTCTATTTAAAGAAAAATTTTAAAACCAATAATTGAGTGCACTATTTACTTTTTGACAAATATGAAAGAGAAAAGCGTAAATTTTTCTTTAGTGATATGACATATAGCTGTCAGTGATTGAAAAATAATATATATCTTAAAATTGAAAAACGATATTTACAAATAAAATAAATATATTGATCTTTGTTATTACACCGAGCTTTCTTACATAAATATGGGAAAATCATTATGCTAAATTTTTCTACTAAATTTACAAACAGGATCTTCTAAAGTAAGTTTTTCAAGACTCAGAACGCGTTTGTTGATCTTTGAATTTGGCCCATAAGGCCATTAGCTCACCTTGTACGTGTCCACTAGGATGTGTCTCAAGAGCCTGTTGAATATCATCCAAAGGCTCCTTACTCAATCCATCCTTAATGAATGCTATTTTATCTTCTCGATTTCTGGACAAGTACCCCTGATTTACATCGAGTGTCACATGTCCACCGAGCACACTTGTAGCATCCTCCTAATCTTTTGCTCTCCGCTTTCTTTGAAAAACTACTTTTACCCATACTGGCATGTATTTAGAAGGAATTGAAACCTCACCAGATAATCGAACCTTTGCTTCAATCAAGTATCGGATATCTTGTGGGATACCCTTATTCATTAGCATCCTTAATCTTTCCAGCCTACATCGATAAATCCTTTTTAGGATTTTGATCAGTAGTGATGGATAGTATTTTCAAGATTTGAGAGCATATGATCCATTATAATGTATAGACCCTTGTTAGGATGAATTTTGCAATAATTTTGATGATTTATTTATAGAATAATACGACGCGTATGAAATAAGACTCCGATTTTAAATAAAGCGTAAGAGCTACGATTTCGGAATTAAATAATAGCCGGATGTGATTTATGAGTCAGAATCTGTTTGAACAAGAGTAGACAATAATGTCACCAAAAGATGATGGAATATGCTCGGTGAATTGTTTCTATGATAAATCATGTTGAGCACTATACTGAGATACTAGTGAAATCGATATAAGAATTTATCAACTAGAAGTTCAATAATACTCGCTTGCAAAACCGAATTGACCATCCCGGTTTAAATAATTATTGAAATCAATATTTCAAGTGAAGAATTAAAGGAATTCTTCAATGATTGTTCTCGATAAATGATGAAATCATTACTAGCCAATATTGGAAATAAATCCCAAATATATCTGGAATAAAGGATGAGAAATATGGGCCCACTCATCCTCCATGTGGACTACTAGATATTATGATATGGATCCACTAGATAGTCACATGTGTATATGATTCAAATTTATTTAAATATTTGCTCACGGTATGAGCATGATTTTCAGATTTAATGATAAAGCTAGTAAATGTATATCCCAATACTTGAATAAATCACTCAAGGATTTGAGTATGCATACAAGTGGGATATTATATGGCAAATTATTTAAAGTCCTCAAATAAATTGCCGATATCGAGAATAGAATGCAAACGGTCTAAATTCCCATATTAAGGTTGAATGATGAGAACATATATGATTAAAATCATACCAACTGTATGAGTTTTGGTGTTCTAAATTTTCTCAGCATGAGGGGGAGTATTAAAGGTTGAAAATGATATGTGAAATGTATCATGTTATATCCTCACAATTAAAATATGAACTTGAAGTTCAAAGATGCATAAAAGATGCTATGAACAATCACATATATCAGTTAAGATGCTTTGATAAGTTAGCACGCCAGAAGCGTTGATATTATGAGATTTCCCCAAACATATATATCAAAGCAAATTATAAAAGATGGTCTTAATAACGGAGGCATATGCTCTTAAAGAGTATATAGACATAACTATATTGTGTAATCCTACAAGAGGATTGATAATGAGATATCTCGATAAGTTATGTCGATATGGGGAAAGAAATGAAATTGAAAAGTGTCGACACGATATGAAAATGTAGCGCTACATATGATCAATGATAATGAAAATATTGAGATATATTGAAGATGATAAATGGTGAATGTGAAATCCTTAACTTATGACATGATGAGATGATGATGACTAATGCTCAAGTTTAAAGATAAGCATGGTGGTCATTATATGTTGCATGCTCATGAAAGTTAAATTACCGATCGTGTGTGTAGTCTTAAAAGGAAATTAAAGGATCGGATGAGCTAAACCCGTGTTTATGAGTACCCTAAAGGATGAACTAAGCCCGGGAATGAAATAACCTATTAAGTGAGTATTAAATGTTAAATGATATATTTTAAATGTTAGTTAGTTATGAAGGTTTACTTATATGTTTACATGTTTTTACAATGAATTTATATGCTTTAAATTGTGTATTTGGAGACATGTGTTCATGGTGAATGTTTTGTAGTTGTGTAAGAAAATTGATGCACTCTAAATGAACAAAGAGTATAAAACCAATGTATATGATACTCATACAAATGTATGAAAGATTTTGAAATGCTTGCAAAGATACTTGTATAAAATACGCGTTGCACTCTTTTTCCCTTGACCGTGAGGTTTTATCCCATTGGGTTTTCCTAGCAAGGTTTTTAATGAGGCAACTTTAAAGGCGTATTCACATGAATAATGTACTTTTTCCTTCATTAGGGTTTTTCCCACCGGGTTTTTCCTAATAAGGTTTTAACGAGGCATATTCATGGTATATTGAGAACGATAAGAGAAATTGATACACAGTGTATCTATTGGATCAAGTTATAATGGAGCTAATGCTTTAGATCCAAACGATGATGATATTGAAATCATTTACCGTAAGTAAAGATATCGCTTCTCAAGATATGAAATCAAATGGAGCAATTGCACTCTTTTCCTTCGATCAAGTTTTTCCCACTGGGTTTTCTTGACAAGGTTTTAACGAGGCAAAGACGTGAATACTCATATGCCGATAGACATCGTGGGGAGCAATGTTTTGATGAAGCGATATAACCACTCCAAGCTATCCCGCAATCGTTTTGGAAGTTTTTTCCCACCGGTTTTTCTCCAAACAGCCCGTAAGACATTTGTATTAATAGTCGTTCGAGGGAGTGTTATGAATAATAATTGAAGAATAATTATTAGGTGTTATGAATAATTGAGAATAATGTGATGGTTATGAATTATGAGGAATAATTTGGTGGAGGAATAATTTGGTGGAGGAATAATTTGGTAAAAGATGTAATTATTATATATGAACGACTATTATACCCTCGATTTAAATTATGTAATTACGATTATCGCGCCATTCAAGCTTTCCTATAAATAGAGTGCAGCTTATTAATGAAATTCATTCCTGAGAATTCCTTAGAATTCATTCTCTCTAAATTCTCTCTATTATTTCTATACTTTTATAACATGATTCATTATAAGTCAAGATAAGCATGTCATAATGTGTGAAAATTATTGAAAACTTGTTCCTTTTTTCCTCCTAGACACCGACAAGTTGACTGATGATTCAGGACTTCGTGGATTACGTCAAGAAAAAAGACAGTTCGTCGATTACATTAATTATCATATTATTATTATTATTATTATTATTATTATTATTATTATTATTATTATTATTTTGAAGCATATTTTTGTCCGAGATAGTTAGGCCTTCGAATTCTTTGGGATACAATTTTAATTTTTTCGATTTACGTATTGAATGTGTAATTGGAATTGGGAAAAAATATATTAAACAATTAAACGAGTGGTTGAAAATAAAAAGAGAGAAAAAGTTGATAAAAATTGTATTGGAAACAAGAAGGCCTTAATCAGCTAATCAATTTAAATACCATCACGATCAGACTACTTAACTATTGGATAGAAAGAAATTGATCTTGACATGAAATCTTCTCGCGTAATTTAAATAAAAAAGAAAAAAAAAACATGCCATAAATTTTGGCTTATTTTCTCATATCACTTTTTATCTATACGTACATATTTCTCCCCTCAATCCTCAAAGTCTTAGTTAATCAATTTATAACATTTTTTTCATACGCTTATATGCAGTTCGCGTCGATTTTGCTAGTGGTACGGGACACAAAACCAAGTAAAATCGCATTAACCAAAGATACACAAAACGAAGTGAAATGGTATTAAGTAACCAAAGATACACAAAGTATACATCTATTTACAATTTTTCATTTTTTTTATTTTTTTTATTTTTAGATTTTTTTTTTGAATTACAAACTAAATCCAAACAAAGTAGCAAACATTTTTACACCGTCATATACACCAACCTACAGAACCTGGACACAAAAATATTTCCAAGATTCTTTGAGTACTAGAAATTATTTACTATGTACACAGCACACGAACAAAAATAATAAGAGCGACATGTCACTATTACTGCATGCCACGAAAGAACAACTCCACGGCAACATTAGAAGCAAACATGGTCGGATCTCCCAAAAGAGCCGATAATAGCATTTTGATGAACAATTTGATTGTTCCGATCAAAGCATTTCCGCCATCCCGGTTACGATTAGACCTAACCAATTCTCTTAAATCCATATTCTCCAATGCCAAATCTCCGTGCTTCATATACGCCTCGTGTATCATTTCCGATACACAGTACACATGGAAACGATACTTTTTGCATTGTGAAATATAAGACCATCCCAAAACAAATTTCTCGTCACAAGAAACCTTCTTCTTTCCACACTTACCACACTTGGACGAAACCTTCGTCACAAGGTCGAATACCGTGCCATCAATCACAAGCTTCTTTTCTAGCTTCCGACAACACGGGTGTAAATCTAGATCGTCTTCCTCGCAATGGTAGCTAAACCCGCATATGTCCTTTCCACACGCATCGCAGCACTTGGAAAAAATTCTTCGACCCTTTCTATCGAGCTTCGTAAAGGGTTCTTTAAGAAACTCGAAGGTAGAACCCGGAAAATACTCGTGGGTGATGGCGCGACTCGGATGCCTACACTCCTTGTGGAGCTCGTGCCCACAGAGATTGCACGTGTATCGTTCGCCATATCCTTTCATTCTACAGCCATCACAGTTGAACATCTTCGAGTAGGTTTTGAGCTCGTAGTGGTCGTAGCAATCATGGGTTATTATTGATCGAGTGATGATCGACATATTGTCTCCTCTCCTGCTGTAGCTACTAATCTATCTACGGTTAGACAACTTTAATGAAACATAATACTATATTTATGAATGGAAACAAAGTTAAAATATAGTTTGGGGGCTCCTGTACAAGGGAAGCTGGGGTATTTATAGATAGACTAAACGATAAACGCGTAACTGATCGATCCGCGTTTGTAAATGGGCGGTTGTAATTATTATCGATTCATTCGTTATTATGTCGTAATTCTGTCAATATGTCTTGCGTCTCAAGTCTCTTAAGGATGATTTATCTATCCTCACCTTAGTACATCATTTCCACGTATTAATTGAAATTATCCAACATAAAAATAATAGGTTCGATACTTTGATAAGAAGATTTAAGGGATATGGTTATTTTTCTGTTTATTTTATTGTAACATATAATCATTTTTCTTTTCTTTTTTTTTTAAACCGTAATTCTGTCAATATGTCCCTTTTCATTTTTTTTTTTAAATCCACGTTATGTAATGGCAGTTTATTTTGACTAAATATTGTCAGTAACTAACTTATTCAGTTGCGAGGGTTTTACCATTTTTTATTGGATAATACTAGCTAGCCGACATAATCCCAAGTCCTATGGGTCCATGACAACTGATAATAACTAATTTTTCCTTAGTTTATTGAAATTATTATTATGTGGACATTTTGTTTAACTAATAAAATTTAAAAAAGAGAGTTTTTGTTTGGAAAAATTCGATTTTATTTATGCTTGATTTTTTTATCGTTATTATGACAATTTGTATACGTGCCTAACATCAATCGACAATTAAATTTAACTTTCGTCATAAAGCTTTGGTGACAATTAATTTAAACTTTCCGTTGTTCGTTAAAAAAAATTAATTAAAATTAAAATTTCCGTTGATGGAACACATAAAAATCAGCCACCAAATCACGAAAAAATTAAATCACACCAATGTCACCACATAACCCTAGCCTACCCACCCTGGCTGCCACCACCCATCGCTCTCCAGTTCCCCTTCTATCTCGAATCTGTTGGCAAACCGGTCTAGAACCAATGGTGAATTTCGTTCACAATCCAGTGATCGATCTCTAGTTCACTGACGAACTTTCAGCTAGCCTTCATCAACACCGGTGAAAGCCATGGAGGTGGGGAGGGCGTTGTCTAGTGACTGGTCGACAATGGTGGCGGGTGGTGGCTAGAGACTGAGTTGAAATTTGAAAGGAATTAAAGTTTGAATGTAATTAATGTAAAATTTAAAATTAAAAAATGTGCATTAATTGGTTTGAATTTTTAACACGGAAAAAATTTTTTTCGAAAAAGACATTGTCACTTTAGTCTTCTTTACAAGAATTTTATTAGTTATTAAGATACGGTTTTAAAATATAAACAAGAATACTTTTTCACTAATTCGAAATACTGACAAATATAAAAAGTCTAAAGTGTCTCTTCAAAATTCACTATTTCTCTAGAACATGTGAGGGAGGTGGTGACCAATACTATCATAGGCTTGAATTTTTATAAACCTGTTTCTATTAATTATATACTTATTTTATATAAAATGTTCTTTTCGTTCTTTTCTTTCTTTCTTTCTTTTCTTTCTTTTATTTTTTTTTCCATTTTTTAGAATTAAAATTATTAGTATACAAATAAACCGTGTTTTTGCCACGACGTCGTTTCCAAGAAAAAACAGGTTTGTTTTTTCTTCGACAAATTGAAGACAAATGTTAACATTGCACCATAGTAATTTCCATGAAATTGGTTGGTCTTCTTTGTGTGGAAAATAGGGCACACGTGTTACGGTGTTCATACACTTGAAGAACAATAAAATTCGAGTGAATATTTATGTACTCGACAATTTTAATTTCGATTATCTTTCTTTTATTTTTTATTTTTTTATTTTTTTTAATTTGTATACTAAATTTCGATTATCTTATAAAGGACCATATATCATGAAATTCTATATACAGATGAAAAATTGTATATATAGAGAGATGGGGGAAGGGGTGGGGGTGGGGTTAGAAAAACATGAAACACTCTGGATCAAGAACTTGATAATTGGGTTTTTTTATTCGACAAATTAAATTAAGTTATATCGAATGTTGACAAGCTATATTTTGAAGAAATGAACTTATGTCACACCATAGTTTCCATGATAATTTGTTGATCTCCTTTGTATACATTACAAGAGGGATAAAATACAAGTCAAGTTTTTAATATTTCATTGCTGCTATAGCTTTGTATTTCATATATATCCATGTACATTGGCCAAATAACAACTACATTAACTAGTTAATAGCTTTACTCTAAAAAGTGCATTTAGGCATGCGCTTAGACAAGCTTAATTTTGAAATTTATACTCCACGCTTCGTTATGCCTTGTATTTTTTCACGTATTTACTGCACTTTTATCACATGATTAAGTTCGTTTGGGCCCAAGACACACTCTCAACACTTTTCCACATTTCACGCTTTTTCGAATACTGATTATATATAACACTAGTCCTAATTATATAGATGCCTTTTTCGTTTTCTAGTTGTCCCAATTTAGGCTCTTTTCAATTTATTTACGAGTATACCACAATTTAATTTTCACACCTTTAAGTTTTATGATAGTTTTAACAATTTTTTAGACTCATTAAGTGTATCCACAATGAATGTGTTAAGTCACCTGTTGAGGGCTATAAATTAACTAAATTTTAAATTTATATTTACAATGAATATGTTATGCTAAAATAATATTTAAGGTCACACGTTCATTTCTTTCTATTAAATTTGGCTAGCACTTTAATATGTAATGTGACATATTTGTATCTTGAAAAATGCTTTTTTTTTTTTTTAATATTGCTTTATTGCTCACTTTCTTTCTTTCTTTCTTTCGTTTTTTTTTTTAAATCTAATTAGATCGATATTCACACATGCTTGTAGTGGTAACATGTCAATTGTAAATATTAAACACTAACTATATTTAACATATTGATGTATCAATTAACATCTACTTTTTTGGCGATATAGCTAGCTAAATGTAAGTAATCCACCATGGATTTTCTAATTGGAGTAAAGTAGGGAAACTATTTGTATTATTTACTTTTTCCAAGGCGAATGTTAATTTGTATTAAAAAAAATCAAAAACCTACACAATTGGGATGGACGGACCAATATTTATTGGTCCATATTACAGAATCGCAGTTCTCAGAGAGAATTGGATAAAACATTTTGGAACCAACCTTATCTTAGATTAACGGTTAACTAAAATTAATAATTGCTCAACCAATTCCAGAGAAAAGATGGCCACATTTTTTCACTTGTGGTGGTCATCTTTCGATTTTTCGCTTGATAAATTTCAAATATGGTAGGCACTATTTGTACGATAAGATAAGATGACTAGTTAAGGCATGCACGTCAAGTTGTCAACGAGTCAAGTCGGATTGATAAAATAGGCGTGAAGTTTTAAGCAAGCTACGTGGCTTATGTGTTGAGCCCAGCCTTAAAAAGAGAAACGGAGCCGTGTCGGGCTTGACTTGTAAGGTTTGGTGAGCTTTGGCGAGCCAATTCGAAAACCAGACTCAGCTCATACTTTTGCAAGCCGAAGAGCCCGACGTGCAACATTCCGCACTTGGTCTGTTTGTTTCAACAATAAGTGTACTGAATTTATTAATTCTTGTTCGTTTTAAACCGTTATAAAGTTTTACTTCTTTCCTTTATCAATGTAAAACAATAGTTGACGTTAAAAATTTAAAAGTTAACAGTTTGCCTATAAATATTGATGACTCAATCAATTTTTATACATTTTTAAAAAACTTCAAAAAAATATTTTAGCCGAGCCAACTCTGGCTAAGTTCGAACTCAGGTCCGATCAGGACTAAGGGTGAATCGAGCCAAACTTTGCAAAACTCAAACTTAAAAAAAGCTCTCTAATAAATATCAAATTGAGCTCAAACCCAAACCCCAAATATTGGACTCAGACTCGATTCAGAGCATTGACATCTCTGCTTAAAGTTAAGCTTCATTAATTCATCTTTTAAAGGGATAAAGATAAAGATAAGGATAAAATAGTTCTCCTTGGGAGTACTACTTAATGGGGTCAACTGGAGTATTACTTAACTTCAAATAAATGGTTATCCACTATCCATTAATATATATATATATATATATATATATATATATATCATGTTCTATTTTTCAATTAATTTGTTGTGTTGAATTTTAGTATTCAACTTTCTTTTCCTATCATTGTAAAAGAAATAATAAATATCAAAATTTCTAAGTGAAACCAATTAATTCCAATTAATTTTTTCCAATTTCAAATTTAAATAAATACATCATGTCCTATATTTAGTTTAGCAAAATTACATTATTTTATAAAAATTATAATATCTTGACGGTTGTAATTGATCTTCATGGTAGTCAAAAATATTGAGAGACGGATTTTTTATTTTAATCAAAAGGATATCAGTTTGAAAATTTGGGCCAATTACTTTAAGTTTGAACAATCTTTCATTTATTTATTTTTTTAAAGCATTAGGTACATATTGTTTACAACATCTACATGTAATTTTTAAATTGCTAAAATAAATACGAATGAAATATTTTTTTGATGTTTTAAATATTAAGTATTGCATTAAAATAGTTTTTAGTACAATTTGATAAGTCGATAAATTAATTCCATAGATTTTTATTTGACGGTTATTTTTATTCACGGTAGTGAAAATATTTAGACAATAATTTTTATTTTAATCAAAACAATATATGTTTGAAAAATCGGGTCACTTGGTATTTTTTATTTGTAACATATTTGCTTGTTTGACATGTGATTTTTGTAATGTTAGACTAAGTATAAAATGAAATATTTGTTTAATATTTTAAATATTAAGCATTGCATCAAAATAGTTTGTAGTACAATTTTGTAAGTCGATAAATTAATTCCTTGAATTTTTAATTTTCATCAAATTAATGGTTATACAAATAATTTTTAACTATTGATATTATGTCACTGTATATATAAAAGATTGCAATTATCGATACAATTGTCAAAATTAATTAGAATCTATTTGATGTCATAAATTATATCGTGAGACAATGTAAAATCAATATCGTTTAAAATTATATTCTATAGTAACCATGCAACTAATGGCCTCATAAGTCTTCTTATGTGCCATAAAAGAACCGGTTATTTATTTTGTACAAGTGTGTTTCGTAATATACTATATAAGACAATTAGGTCAAATTATTATTTGTTGCACCTGTTTTGAATTTGAAAAAATAAAGTGAAAATGGTATTTAATTTGAAATTACAAAAATTAGGTAAAATAAAAATATTTTCAAAAATCAAGTTTTTTGCGACCTAATTTTACACAAATTAGGTAAGTATGATTACACAGATTTATTTTCTGTGATTGCCCACCTTTGAATTATTATTATTGTTATTATTATTATTATTATTATTATTATTATTATTATTATTATTATTATTATTATTATTATGTGATGTAATTTCTTAAATTTCAAAGCATTACACAAAGTGTGTAATTGAGTACACATGATATGTAATGAACGATACTAATGATTATGCGTAATGAATTATAAAAAGTGTGTAATGAATTTGCGATGATGATGGCCGTCCGATAAGCATTACTACAAACGTGGTGTGTACAAAGAAGCTTTTTGAAATTTATAGCATATGCCATCTTAATCATGTGAGGTGTGTCATTTGCATTCTTTGAATTTTTACGCAAACTTTTATCCGATGCATTGATAAAAGAAAAATCATATGTTTAATCGATATGTGATTGAATGTGCATTGCTAAATGTATTATTGATATAGGTGTTGGAGATGAAGAAAGGTATGAATTGATAAACTTATAGAAAACAGTCATTGTGTTGGAATTAAGGTATACCAATTTTTTCTTTTAAGAAATCCATATTCCATCGAGTTTGGATCTATTCTATGTTAATTTTATATAGTATCCACCACTCTTACAAGGTTGTGCTACAACAACTCAATGGCTGTGTTGATCTCTCGAAGTGTAGTTGGTTGATATTCGTTATTTGTTTGGAGAATATTGATTTTAATACATTTGAAATGTTCTTGAGAATGAGAAGTTGAAGGTTGTTTCTATATCATCATTTGTTTTTTCATTGTATTGATGTAATATCTGAATATTTAAATGATCAATTTTCCTAAAATATAAGGGAGACTCTACCAAAATTATTATAAATTTTGTTTGTGAATCATAGATTGTTACAGATAGCATCTTAATATTGTCAATCATATACTTTTAACATTAGTAGAAAGTTTATATTGGTTATCTCTTATCAATCTGTGCAATGCATGGGTAGAAAAGCTAGTTGATATTAATTGATATTTCTTTATAATTTACATTTCCTATATACATTATTAACATTCCCATGTACATTTGGGATGGGATGGAGGATGTAATTTCTTAAAGTTTGTTGACGAGGGTGTATTCAATTGAGATGGTTCAATCTGACCCTTAAATCTGATCCTTAAATATTGCTCTTGGTTGTCAATCTAACCCAATGGAAATGATTGTTTGCACGCAAAATTTTTTTGGATGTTAACTTTCCAACAAATTGTAATTGTCTTGAAAAGGTTTGTAGCACAAACATTCGTCCACAATTCACAAAAATTTGGAGCCTACTATTACCCTTTTTTTTCAATGTTTAGCCCACAAAATACTTACGATTTTTTGTCTTCTAAGGTATTTCCACCCAAGTAAAGGTCTTTCCCCACAAGAATATTTTGGAGGAAAAGTTAAAAAAATCTTGTAGTGAATAATTTAATGGATTTTAAAAAGTCTAGGTACATTCAATTAATACTTTCAAAAGTCTATAAAATCTTCAGGTATTAAATATATATTTTTATAGACTTTTTAAACGTCTACTAAAGTTACGTGACATTAAATCAAGACTTTTAAAAATCTCACAAAATTTTGCATTAATTTTTAAAACTTTAGTTGAATCTTCTAAGGTACTAATCTTTTAAGAGAATGTATAAAAAAGTATTCTCTTTATTATTATTATTCTTCTTCTTTTTTCATTATATTCTTCATTTTATTTAAATAATTTAAATAACAATAGTGTAACAAAAATTTTCATCAGAGACTTGCTTCTTTTTGGTTATTTTTTTCAGAAATTTTTATTTGCAATAATCATGTACTTTTGAAGTTAACAGATTCATAAAATCTTTTAATCTCTAGTTTAAATAATAAATACCAGTTATTCATGCATATTGTGAGTTATTATTATTTTTATGTATGCATAAATAATCAATGTGGATTAACTAGAATCGATGTTCGTGATGTAGCATAAAACGTTGTGTATTGTATTAATGGTGGTTTTGAGATTAGCGCAACTAATCGAGCAGGTAAAGACATCCAAAAACTCATTCGTGAGTAAATGGTAAAAAAAGGCAAAAACATAGAGATAGAAAGACAACTTGGTAAGTAAATAGTAATTTTATTTTATTTAATTATTAGTGTAGTACACCAAATAGACTTCTTTGACTCCTTCTTTAATTAATACCCCAGTACACTTCTTTATTTTATTAGTATTATTATATATTATATGATACGGCGATGAGGAGGCCTGACTCGCCGAGGGGCATATCCTTAGAATCCACAAACGCGGCGCAAGCTGTATCTTTCACTCCCGCCTTCAATAGGCACTTCAGAAATTCGGATCGTCCCTTGCCTCCTCCAATCGCCTCTTGTCTCCTCCGTGATGAAATAATATACAGAGCAGCATCTTGATTGGGTCGCCCCCGCCGCACTGCAATATGCAGTTGACGTCAATTTTCAATTTGGGTTCGTGCGCGGCATTGAGGCAGACTGATGCCGCTTGTGCATTTCCCAACACAATTAGTAAGATTAGTGTAATTATTTTAGCTCTTTCCATTTTATCTCTCATATTTCCACCATGCCTCTGCCTGACAATTTATAGCGCTAATTTTCAACCAAATTCACACACATGCCGTTGGCTAATTTTCAACCAAATTCACACAGCACTTGTTGGCTAATTTTCAACCAAATTCACACACATGCCGCACTTGTTGTCAACTAATTTCATACATGCTGCACTTGTTGTCAACTAATTTCATACATATTTTGAGAGTGACTATTGTTGTTGGATGACATTTACAAATATCTTGGACAAATAGAGAACATATGTAGCCGTTTTGATTACAAAAGACAATCCTTCCATGGAATTTGTTTACGGTGGTCACATCACCCGTCTAACATTAAGAGATTACTTTGCACTGTTGTCACTTGCATCGTCCAAACATTATTTGTGAATTAAACATATATTTTTTCTAATTTTCCATGTTGATATAATTACTTCTCTGAGTGTGTATATGACCAATTTCAGGCTTTGAACACTAGTTTTGACCTCAGAAGATCATCTCCAATTGCTTCTAGAGTTTAGACTGGGCAATTAATTGGGTCCTTCTCAGGGCTCTCTAATGTTTGCTATGCTACCTTATGATTTGCAAACTCACTGGCAAGGACATAATGCAGCTGGAGGAAGTACTCCTTATTCTCAGCAGCATTTTGTTTCATTGAACAGAAGGCCATATCCATCACAAGACTTATTGGCAGCCTATGTTGCCTCGGCATCCACAACCATGGCAGCCTTTTTCTGATAATGTTTCTCTAGGTCCTTCATTTGCCCAATCCAATTCTATACATTCGGATTTTAGACCTACTCTTACTCCCGATCTTGTAACCTTGCTTCTGCTACATGGTTCCATGTCTCCTGTTTTAAATTCAATATCAGACCCCTCTTTAAAGCAGCCGCCAATAGTAACTCCAATTTCAATTATCACAACCTTGATTTTCCGGAGTTCCTCATATGCCGAAGTTTTACCTAGATCAAATGGATATGGTTGTTGTGGGTTCAATTTCTGCGAATTCTTTATCCTTGGTCACCACTCCGGTCATTGAACCGTCTATGTTGCCATCATGGCCATCTGCCCAACAGGTTCAGTCGATCCCCGTTTCTTGACATATATATGCATGTTCAATTTACCGACCATGACATCTACGTTAATCGTTTGCTAATTGGCATCTGCAGTTATCTCTTCTATTCTTGTTCTTCCAATTCCATTTTCTATTTTCTTATGTCATGATCTGTCCATGAAGATGTAAAAGAGGGTTGATTGCATTCTTTATATTTTTGTATTGATTTCTTGAAACACTAAGACAATTATAAGTTGATATACTTAATACTTCCATGTGCTACTATCCAGCTTCATGTACCTTAATTCTTTTGCTAAGCGGGATACATGCTACTTCAACCTGCTATTAGTGTCATTTAAGTTGCTTTATCAAGTTGGGTTGCCCATCTAGTGATATACTGATTTCACCATGCAACATCTGTTATTGGTATGATAAAGTAAAATAAAGCCATCAGTGAAGTAGCAAAACCATGAGAAGATGATAAGCTTCAATGTATCTCCTCTACAGTAGAATATCTTATTATTTTCCATTTTCATAGGCAGACAGGAGTATGACACAATGTTACCGTATCTACTCGAGGATATTGATGTGATCCTATCTCTATATGCATCGCTTCTTTAGTTTGACTGTGATTATTCAAATTGCCTTTTGCTGTGAATTTGTTTCCATTCTTCTTGCAAGATGTTTTGAACAGTAAATTGATATCCTAATTCATTATAAGCATGGAATTTTTTCAGGTCTCTTGCTTTTGGTCTTTATATATTGTGTGTGTGTGTGTGTTTTTTTTGTTAACTATTTGCATTGTAAAAAGTTGTTTCTGGGCTATCTACAGTCACCCGAATACACAGAAGAATTTGATTTTGAAGCCATGAATGAGAAGTTTAAGAAAGACGAGTTGTGAGGATATCTTGGAAAACTAAACCTGGGAGATAATACAGTGGGCACCCAGCATAACAAGGGATATGGAGGACAAAGTCCAGGGTATGGAGATCCCTCTGGCATGGTTTCCCCTGGTGATTCGAAGGCATGGTGAATATCAGATTCTAGTATATTTATTTATTACCCACATCTTAATTGATACAACAGTTTTCAAACCTTGCATTAGATCTGCCTTTTTGTTCAACAGAGTTTAATGATTAGATGCCTTGTGTACGCAGCCTGCGTATAATAACGTTGATTTTTTTTTTATACAAAATCTCATAACCGTGTCCACCATGGAGCTAGGAACAGACAGAACCAATGTCACGACTGAATGAGACCTGTTATTTACAACCGATTTGGAGGTGGCAATGCTAGGTTATCATGGTAACTACTGTGGTCCATATAACCACGATGGTCAAGGCCCAGGGGGTCACACATGGTGATGACGTGGGATATTTCACGATCTCAGCTGCATTATTAACTCCATAGTTTGCAATCTTTTCACCCATTCTTCTCAAGAATGAGACCCTGAAGAGGTATTGCTAAACTTCTGTAGCCAAGTGATGGCAGGTTTGTTTTATTTTTTAGCTGATGAACCTGTATGTGTATCAAGATGATAGTTCCGCTCGACCGATAGCGAGGGAGAGCCGTAATCTCTTTGTCTTTGTTTTTGTGTTACCTTCCTTTGGCACTTGTGTCCCTTTCATCAGTTGAAGATATGAGTTGTCAGCTTTCCTTTGTTTGGATGGTAGTGCTCCAGTTTGGCAACTTTAGTTTAGTGCACTATGTGTCCATTATGTAGCTTTCAAGAACAGGTCCTCATTTGAACAACATTTTTGATCCACTGACTTGTAAGGTCATGACATTTTGCTTATTTCCTGTGCTGTCCCTTTCATGAATAATATAATTGTTCGGGTAAACTCCTAGGCAGAGCTGACTGAATAGTGGTTTGGACCACAAAATGTATGGATTAGTATTGAGTACTGATGTGAGATGTATGATTTACATTGATAGTTGACTTTGAGAAGAAATATGCAAGATGTATGTTTTACATTCATGGTTGACTTTGAGAAGAAATATGCATACAATAATCTGGATTAAAAATATACAGATGTGTGGATATACGACTTGAATGTCAAAGGTGAAGTAGAAATAAAAGTAACATACAACCACATTTTTAATGAACTGACTCACTGTGAAGTATTTGATTTGGAACATGCAAAACCTTTGAAAATTTGCAGTGACGCCTATTCCAACGATATAGGAGTCTTAATGAAATACTATTATACATCACATCGAATTATATATTAATTAGTTTATCTACCAATATTGTTCAATTTTATCGTCATTAAGAGCTCTCGTTTCTTTAACTGCTGTTGGTTGAATCTTTCTTAAGACCTAGCTTTTTGGTATTTTTCCTCAAGATTATATCTTATAGGCTTTGCTCTTTTCATACATTGCTGGGAATCTTTATCAATCTACAGATTGCTGGTGATAGGGGTGCATTAAATCTAAAGGGATAGGTTAATATCTACTTTCTCAGTAAGCTTTGAACCTGGCTTTGCTTTAACTGCTGGAATTTGCTGGTTCTTCATTCTGGTTTCACTATCTACAAGCCATTCTACCAGTGTTTCAGTCCCTAAGAATTTGTCTTTGGATCTCTGATACAAAGTTGCTAAACCGAGAATGAAACAAGTTGCTGATTGGTTCTCTAGGCAAGGCATTCATATAGAAAATATTTGTGAAAATCTGAATTTCAATGAGACATTGTTGAAGCTTTGCTCTCTTCTTATGAGGCTGCTGATTGCTCGATCAAGAGGAATAGATCCTGTAACAGCCAAGCCTACATATTAAATTTCATAGTGAAGGAGAATAAGAGCACCTTTCTATGTTGAAATCCGAGCCATCCACACAGCTATTGTTATCTGCTAAGAGAGGAATTTTTTTGAAGTATGGTTGGAAACTGATTCACAAATTGCAGATGCATTACTTCAAAAGAAACAACTGCATTTTGGAACTTAACACTTAATTTCAGTTTCATGAAGATGGTGGTTAGAAAATTTTGGCTCTGCTTGTGCTTTTGTTACTAGAATTATGTGCTTCGTTTTGCTGTAATTAATTGCAAGTTTTTAAGGCTTCACCTAAATGAATTTGAGGTTTCTTAGCTGGTTTTCTTGAGGTTGATCTGCTGGACTTTTTGGCTTCATTTTGCCATCATTATTTGCTGCCATTTTTTTGAATTTTGACATTCTGCTGTGTGGTTGCTACGACTGAGAGGGCAGCAAGTAGCTTACTGGCTCTTTAGGAAGGCTCAATTACATAACACATGACTTATACATGAAACCTGCTCATCAAGGATACATTGGCAAAGAGAAAATTGAAACAGAGTTGGCATTCACTAAAAGCCTGGTTCTGGTTTTGTTCTTAAATTCAACATATATGGCAGTTGTAGGAATGGAAAGTTGGCTGCAAGAGGAATTATCAGGGACTCCAAAGCCTCAGCCGATCGGTTTGTGAATAAGGGCCATGAGCACCCAGGCTTGAGAATTTGGCATACTGCTGATCTCACGGGATTAATCAAGGGCATTCTTAAAACCGAACTTGACGGAACTCCATGCCTCCGGGGTGCGAAAAAATGATGGCTTCCTCTTTTTTACTGGATGTTTTTTCATTACATTGTATAGAGTAGTAGTACACACGCATTGAGCATCAATCTAAGTTTCTCATGGCGTTGTAATTTTTGAGAGGTAAGGCTCATTATGTTCCCCTTTCTTGATTGTAATTCTTTCATTTTCTTTTTTTCCAATAAGATATACCTCGAGCTTGGATTTTTAAGCGGATCCGTCTCTGCCCCCCCTCCCCCCAAAAAAAAGTATTAAGGCATTTTTCTAAGTTGCTTTTGATTTACATCCAATAAAATCAATGATATGTTGCTAACTAGTAAAACAGTATTTGTTCATTCAATTGCACTGGAACCTTATATGCAGGTCTTGTTTCTTTTTTAGTTTTTTCTGTTTTAGATGCACACCGAAATCAAAAAACAAATGAATAAACTAAAAGGAGGTTCAAAATTTCATTCAACTTCAAATAGAATTGAGTATACATTACTTTCTCACATTGTAGTAATCAACCATCGCTATGTTCATTTGTGCGTGCGGGATTCATCATGTTTATGAGAACGAATTGTTTCACCCGTGTGTTACACGGATGAAATTTTTTTGACTAATAATGGTATTGATAGATGTTAGTAATATAAGCATAAAATCTAAAAAAATAATTAAAGTAAAGAACGGGCTACAATAGCAAACTTAATTAATATAACTAACAAAATAATTCTATAAAAATTTCGTCAAAATTTCTCATGTATTTCGTACTAATTCATCTTGTAAATATGTAAGGAACAACTCACGAAAATCCATGCAACTTAATTTACTATTCGCCAAAGAATAGTAACTTAATTACCATTTACACCCGTGTTATGGACGGGGATGATAATTCGTAACAGAGATTGTGATAACATATCAAGTTTTGATCATTGCAAGATTAATCTACTAATGTAAATCCAAAATAAAATAACATTAAATATTATAAAAAATAATCATCCCAAAATAACTCTACTAAAATTCGTAGAGCTCATGGTTTTTTTAATTATTTTATATTTTATTATATGCAATTATAAATTTAATTATAGTCCAGTGTGATATATGTTATTAATAATTAATATGTAAATAATGATTTTTAAATTTTTATTATGAAATATAATCAACATAGAGATATATTATAAAAATGGCAATGTAGCAAGTACAGTACGACAGACCCTAACATCATTTTCCTGTTCCTTTCGTGCCCTTCTAAGAAACACTTTTCCTTGTTCCTGGCCAATTCTCATTTAATCTAGGTCGAGCGAGGATAATATAAGAATTACAATCGAAATTTAGATATATTTAACAGAGTCGAAAGGTAGTTAAAATATTCTAATTGAATCATATAATTTCAATAATTGATTAAGTCGATAGCCAATTGTTTAGTAAGAATTCTTGGACTTATTCCCTAGCGAGAGCGATAGTTTGAACCAAAGAATTACTATATAATTGTTGGTTCAAGTAGTGTCAAAATAAAAAAAATCATTACTATTTGAAAACCCAGTTTTGAAGCTTGTTACTTAAAAAAAAAAGAACAGATCCTTTAAAACACCATTAATCATGCAAAAAAGAAATATTAATGTTTTGCCACCAACTGTAACTTAAAAGAAATATTATAGAAAATACAAAAATATACGTGAATAAAAAGAAAAGTATGTTTAACAAAAGAATGATAGTGAAAAAGCAAACGACATTTATGTAATGACAAGCCTGCGGGTGTATATAATAATAATAATAATAACAACAACAACAGTAATTTTAAATAGTTGATTAAGGGGCTGTCCAACATGGAATCTCATGGATGTTTCGAAATTTATGGATTCTTCTGGATTTCAAAGATTTTTAATAAAATTTCATAAAATATGTTAGATTTTAATGGAATTCTATATCATGAATTTTAGTGGAGTTCAATGGAGTTATTATTATCATACAAATTCATATTATAAATTTTGGTATACAAGAAAGTAATACGGTTATGAACTAATGCAAAGATAAAAACTCATTTCCAAAAGGAAGAAAAAACAAAAGAAAACAAAAGAAGAAGAACATAATTTTCTTTTACCTTTTCATTAAGTTATGTTTATTTATAAAATTATTTAAAAATTAACTAATCTCGTATTGATTTGTGAGTTTAAACGTTGAGTAATCTTTTTAATTATTTATCTTTTTTTTTTCTGTGCAAGTTGAACGGGAATTTGAGATAGAACTAAAAAATTTACATTTCTTTTTACTTGACCGTTAGGAAAATAATAGAGTGAAACAATGTGGGTAGGCGCATGGTGGAAAGATTTTGGCGGCAAAGATCACGAGCCGAATGGCTAAAGGATGGGGACCGAAATACCCGCTATTTTCATGGTAAAGCCTCTTGTTGTCGTAAGAAGAATGCCATTTGGGAAATCATTATAGACAATGGCTCTCTGGTGCAAGAACCTTCGGATATAGCAACTGAATTTCAAAGCTATTTTGTGGGCCTGTTTTCGTCTTCTAACCCTTTCAATTTGGAAATTGAACAGGGGTAGCTAGGATTTCTACTACTCTCTCTGTGGAGCATAGAGAAGCGTTGGACAAGCCTTTCGCCAAGGATGAAGTTAAAGGTGCAATGAAGGAAATCAGACCAACTAAAGCTGACACGCGCTGCCCCAAATTATTTCTAATAACTTGACACGTGGTGTGTGCCAACGACGGATGCCAACTAAGCGTTGGATCCATCTTCAAGGCAAGTGTTGCGATAGATCCCACACCGCAAGTGTACAGGTCACGAAAAAATTATGCAAACTATTACATATTTTCTAAATTTTTCCAATAAAAAATAGTCCTTAAAATATTCAAAACAAAAATATTACTTACTATTTTCTATTTAGTAATAACCTCGTGCAATTGAATTCAAAATGAACATAAGGAGATAGTTGACTTTGAAAAAAAATAAAAAGAAAAATCCAAATATGACCAATTCAACCAAAATAAGATATGAATATAGTCAAAATATTGAATGTTAGAAATTATGAATTACTGAAATTCAATTAAATATCATCTTCATTCAAATTAATATTTTGATAGTTAATAAAAAATAATATAGTGAAGTCTGAAAAAGAGATGCGATCTTGTAAGTTAACATTTTTAGACCAAATCTAAGAAATAACAAGAAGAAAAACTAAAAAGAACACGTCGTTATAACAATACGCATGCAAGAAGCGATCAACTTTAAGTTGACCTCTGTTTTCCATGCCTTTCATGAGGCGAGGTGTTTCGATCAAGCTTCAAGCCTAGACGGGTCTTTTAGAACAATGGTGTGAACACATTAAATGAATTGGTACAAAATCTAATAAATAGTGGATTCGGCTCTCTAAATTTAGAGAGTCAAAATCCCATTCTATAATAAAGAGTTTGTTGGAGGCAATTTTTAAGAAAATTCTCTCTAAAGTAAAAAGTATCTTACAAATAAAGAGTCTCTTGGAGATGCTCTAAACTCATAATATCATAATGATTCTCACATTAAATACTGAAGCGGACTCTTTGACACGCTTACTTTATTATTTCAATTCTCCTTCAATTTCCAATGTAGGCAAAATAATGACCATATCAACTGAGTGGGTCTCTTTCAAGTTATGTATCCAATTGTAATTGCTACTTATTTAAAAGAAGGCTAAATCGGTACTTTTTGGAACCAAAGTCGTCACTATGCCAATAAAAAGTAAGAATACAGATCAAAATGCTTCAATTTTCAAAATGGATTCTCGGAGTGTAACAACCCCAAAAATAAGTTCTAATTACGCTAATTACCCAATCATTTTATCTACCAAAATATTTGAAACTTTGTAACTATTTTTTACTTTGTAACTATTTTTTTTTTAGTACAAAGTGAGGATCGTAGGTGGGGTTGGTGTCTCGAACCCATTCAATCTCCAATAACAAAATATCTTTCCCTCTAAAACAAGTCCACTCAAACAAATTGTGCTTTTTTTTTTAAATATAAATTGGAAATTATAGGAGTAGGGTGTACTGTCTCAAATTCGGAGTAAACCGATAAGATGACGCCTTACTATTAAACTAAACCCCTTGGACCCTTTTTTTTCTCAATAAAACTAGTATCACGCCCGTGCGATGCACGGGAATAATTAAATTCATGTACGATAAATAATTGATATAAAATTATAAATATAAATATTGAATTAAAGAATTAATGTAATTTATGCATAGGAGATTGCATAATTGTAAATAATTATTAAAATCTATAATATTGTATATTATAATCAATGCAAAAAATATGGAGTAAATTTACAATTGTAAATTATAAAAATTCACGTGTATCACATAATTAAGAAATTTATCAAAACGTATAACCTTAATTCTAATTGCCTTATATAGCATACACAACAATGATCGTGGAGATTAATTAATTGTAAACGAACCATGGGGAATGAATATATAAAAATTCTTTGATTATCAAAACGTATCTTTCTGGTTTTTACATATCAAATTTATATTGAACACCTTTCTTCTTTCTGAAATGGACATTATGCACTCTAAATTTTATGATTTTATGCGTTCTTTTAGTGATTAGTTGTAATTAATTTTTAATTTTAACTTTATTGTATAAGAAGAATTATAGTTAATTTTAAGTAACTTAAATTTGTAATAATATCGATAATTTTCTGTATTTACGTAATTCATTTGATTTCTTTCTATTTACATAAAGTGTATGTTAATTGTAGAAACAAAAACTTTTTATTTCTAATTTTATATACTTAGAAAAGGTAGAAAAGGTAAAAAAAAGTACGTACAATGCAAAATTCAATTAGTGAGCACATCACATCAACTGTATTAAAAAGGAAAATATCAATTAATTTTTTTAATCAGAAACTATGTGTCATATTGGCACTGCCAATAAGACGTTCACCAAAAGTTGCACTTCAATTATAATAATTTAAGGATTAATATATTACTATTTTACTTAAAAATAAATAAATTATTCAATATAAATGTAGCTATAATTTTGACCACTCACAATTTAATTTAAAAAATGAAAAAAGTAAAAAATATCCACTATTTTTTTAACAGGCCAGCTCACGTAACCAAACAAAACTATCAAAACCTATAATTTTATCACGATAAAATTAAATAAAAAATAAAAAATATTTATTATTTAATATTTTGAATTAGACCTTTAAAAAATGAACTTATATTTAAAGTCTTTCCAAAATAATTTTTTCTCATTAAATGTTTGTTTTAAATATTGGTTTATTTTCAATTATATTTTTAATTACTACTAATGAATGTTGGTTTATTTTCATAACTAATTTTATAATTTTTAAAAAAATATTTAATGTGTACCGCGTTGGCATCTTTGCCTACATGACACTTTACAAACTGTAATATAAAGATTAATGATATATGACAATAATATAACAATTCAAAATATAAAGATAAAGATTCACAAATTACTCTTTATTTAAAAATAAATAAATTATTCAGTGCAAATTCAATTATAATTTTATCACGCACTATTTGATTTAAGAATAATCTACTATTTATATAATCCAATGCACATTACAAATCAAAACTATCTAAACTCTAATTTTTTTAACACGGTGAAAATAAATAAATAAAATACTTATTATTTAATGTTTTCGATTAGAAGTTTGAAAAATGAAATTACATTTAAAGTTTTTCCAAAACTAATTTTTTATTATTAAATTTTATTTATCACATTTAATGAAAAATTTATGTTTCATTAAAAAATAATTATATTTAAAGAATTTTCCTATTTAAAACTACTAATTAACATTAGTTTATTTCCAAAAATAGAATTTTCTTTTTTTAAGCTACAAAATTGACTTTTATGATTTTTTTAAAAAATATTAATGAGTGTCATGTTGGCACTATTGCCAACATGGCACTTCTCTTTTTATAATATAACTAGTATTACTCCCGTGCGTTGCACGGGATAACTAAGATGGTATATTTATATAAAATAATATTATAAAATAAGGCATAAAGTATTATAAATATATATAAAAAAATAACGAAACATATATAATATTATAGATATGGATAGTAGTTTATAAATTTTGATGCAAAATATTGTCTTATAAGAAAAATATCATATCAATTATCTTAATTATTAATTTTAGGTAAGAGCATAATATTTGCGAACAAAATTTATGTAATATACTTTTTTGAATAAAAAATATAAATAACATATTTTATGAGTCATATGCATGACTGTAAAAAGGTATTTCAAATATGATTAATAATCATCTTATAGTTATATATATATATATATATATATATATATATATATATATATATATATAAATTCTATGAATATTGAATTGATTTTATACTACATTTAGCTCGAATTGAATTCTAAATATTGAATTAATTTTGTGCCTTTTTTTAGATAAGTACAAAAAATTTTAAATAGAAAAGAGCTGTCAATCAACCACTGTACTATGTTGACACTGTAATTAAAAAACTAAAATGTATATAAAAAATTAAAATTTAATATTGAAAGATTAAAAATATATAAAAAAATGTAATTCTCATTTTTAAAAATAATCCAATTGTCATTGTAGTTTATAACTTTGACATTATATCACATTTTCATTAATATTTGGATTTGGTTCATTTTCAATTATATACATAATTCAAAAATTAAAATTTATATAAAAAATTAAAATGAGGAAAAAATACTAAATAAATAAAAAATAAATTAAATAAGGAAAATAAAATAATAAAGTGTGTATTTAATATTTATTTACAAAATGAGATTTTCCTTTTTTTAATTTTAAGTAAATGAGTTCCAACTTGGTGCTGCCAACATAACTCAATGCCTAGTTCACAGTTCTCTTATTAGAATATTAAGATGAAGATTAAGATATAATTAATTTAAAGATTAAAATGTATACAAAAAATGTTAATCTTCATTTTCAGAATTAATTTAATAGGTGTAAGTTTTAATCTTGATCTCTTATCAGTTATCATATATTTTCATTAATGCATGCAACACTAAATTATATAAAAGAATTGAAAATTATATAAATTAATTATAAAATTATAAAATATATATAAAAAATAAAATATTTATAAAAAAGTAAAATAAGAAAAATAAAATCAAATAAGGGAAGCAAAATAAATTAAATAAGGCAAGTAATTAATCTTAAAAAGCTAATGCCAAACATGGCCTTGCCACCTAGGCACTTTGCCTAGGTGGCACTTGTCTTATTATTAGATTAAGATAATAAAGATATTAATTGCAAATTTTTGACCTATGACCATATGAGTATTGCTTTATTATCCTGCCTATTTTTACACGGAAAATACTAACAAATACTCAGTTTCGGGGCATTGCGGTCCAACCTGTATCGTACCGGTTTACATTTGGGGAACTGGCGGGTATAAATACACACACTGCCCGTGTCGTTTCAGTTTCAACTCATAACATCGCTGTCCTAAAATCCCTTTCGCGATCTGCAACTTTCTCAGAAACTTTTAGAATTTCATTATTTTCTCCGAGAAAAATGGTAAGAGGAACTCTTGAAGTCCTCCTTGTCTGTGCCAAACGCCTCGAGAACACCGATTTTCTCAGTAAGTTTTGATCCATTTTCACTTTAAAATCAAAGTTTTGACTTTGGCTTACTTGTGATTATCCGATCTTTCCATTTTTATCGTTTTTGATTTTATGTGCATCGACTTTGTTGATTTTAGCAAACAGATATTCGATAAATCGACAATTAAATTAAATGTTTGTGACTTGATGATTTTGTAATTCTGATAAGGTAATATGGATCCCTATGTGGTCATCACTTGTCGTACTCAGGAGCAAAAAAGCAGTGTTGCATCAGGTTAAGTTAATCAGATTTGATAGATCTTTATTACATAAATCTCATAATTAATCAATGAAAATAAAATGATTAATTGATTTTGCAGGAAAGGGATCTGATCCTGAGTGGAATGAGAATTTTGTGTTTTCTGTCTCCGATGATGTTTCTGAGTTATTGATCAAGATAATGGATAGTGATAGCTTGTCGGATGATGACTTTGTTGGCGACGCTAAGTAAGTAAGCGTTAAAGACGTTCAGTATGTAGGACTGGAACAGATGAAATTTGATAAGATTAAGGAATAGTGAGAAGCACTCTGTTTGACCTTTCACCTTCCCTGAGATCCTCGTTGTCATAGTATTAGCTATTGAGGTTAATGATGCATAGTGTTTAAACTTTAATGTTTTTATCCCGGTCGAAAGAGATGATGTATTCAAGTTTGTTTAACAATCATCGTAGGATACCACTTGCGGGAGTTTTCACCGAAGGAACCATTCCCCCAATGGCATACAACGTTGTTAAAGGCGAAGAATATTGTGGTGAAATCAGAGTTGGGCTAAGATTCACACCCGAGGCAAGTTACAATTTCGACTTCCTACATTCTAGTTTCCTACTTGTGAATCTTGATGTTGTATGCTTTGTTAAGAAAAAGCTAGGATAGAGAGAGATTTCTATCATTGTTTCGGATTTTTTTAGATTCAACTTATGATCCTCTTAGAAATAGAGAATTCGGGAATCTTTGTAGAAACCTCAAAAAACGGGAGATAATAATAACCATAGGCATACAAAACTCTAAATGGTATACTAGTGAAATGATTGTTTGTCTTTTCAAATTCACCCAAAACTCTAAAATCTCGTTGATTTTTGTCACAAAAATTATCTTTACAGTTGGATTCTGCCACGAATAAATGGTGTACTTGTACTAGTTATAATACGTATGAAAGTTTGATTTCGTATGAACATCAGATTTCATATGAACATCAATTGTATTGTCATGATACTTGCAGGAAGGTCGGGAAGAGGGGTTTGATGCACAAGAAGAGGACTTTGGGGGATGGAAAGATTCTTCATATTGAAGTGCATTTTTTTTATTAATCTTTATAAGAACTACATAAATCAAATTTCAGAATCGTCTAGTACTGTGTGTTGTTTCTGGAGTGTTCTACAAATCTCATTGTGTTTTTTCCGTTTATATTTTGAATTTGGCATTTTGAAACTGAAAAGAAACATATCTTTACTAGTGGTTTATCGTTGTTCGTTTTTTCATCTGGTTTTTCAAACAAGAAAGCCACTGGAATAATAGGGAAGAAAAGAAAAACAAAAATATATTTTGAATGTGAGTCTCATGTTTACACACTACAGGTATTTGTGCTTTAGAATTAATGAATGCATCACAAATAAGAAAAATGGCGCCATGTATTATAATTGAAAGAACATTAGAACAATGATACTACTTGAGTGGAAAAATATGGGACTTTGCATACTCATAAATATGTATTTTTAGGAGTAAGAAAAGAAAGAATGAGTAGAGTTGAACGGTGAAAATTTATTAATAGATATGGGTTCTAAAATATATGTGGATATTATCTGTTTGATCAAATTTGAATTTTAAAAAGTACTACCTCTGTCCCAAAAATATAGTTCATTATTCCTTTTTCGTCCGTCCCAAAATATAGGTCACATTCTTTTATACCCTTATTTAATATACATTATTATAATCAAAATAGAATAGTTGAAATAAAATATCTAATAAATGAAAGGGCATATTAGGAAAATAATCTTGAATTGTATTTTTCCAATATCATTAATTGTATTTTTCTTAATTTTTGTGAAAATAGAAATGGGCTATATTTATGGGACGGAGGTAGTATGATAAAGTAAATGGAAATACTAGTAATTGTTTTGCAAACCCAAATTAATGAGTAATAGAGGCGTGCGTCCATATGGACTTGGGCCTCCACGATCGAACACATGCAAGTCTATGTGAACTTGTATACGGACAAGAGGCAATTAGGCTAAACCATGCTTTTTGTGTTTGAAATTTCAAAATTCGAGCAAAATCCACTTAATTGCAAAAATCCTACATGGGCACGCTGTAAATCTGTGCATCGCCCGAATTTTGTACCATGTAATCGCATTGCACAAACTCGTGCGATCGGATGGCACTAAATTAATGCTCTGATTTAATTGTCAAATCATTACACGAAGTGTGTAATGGGTATCTAATATTACACAAAGTGTGTAATGGTTGTGAAATAGTTGCGTAATTGTTGGGTAATGCATTAAAAAAGTGTGTAATGGGATTACGCAAAGAGTGTAATAGATGTGTAATGATGTGTAATAGTTGTGCAATGGTGTGTAACGGTTGTGTAATTATCGAAATTTAGTTTTCATTGCTTTAGGCACAAAATTCGCATACGGTTTTCATGTTGGACGGATAATATATATTTTTTTGTTTTTTAACGAGTCCGTTGCAACCAACCCCTTGGGCACTACAAATATGGCTCTCTCTTTTTTTTTCTTTTTTCTTTTTTCACGTTTTGGCTTCTATTTGTAAGTCATTGGCAGTTCTTTGAAATTTGAAAAAAAAAAAAAAAAAAAAGAAATTGTACAATGTGATTGCATGGGTTTGCGCCATGTGATTGCATGCACTAGTACAAAATAACCCATAACGTGATAGTTGTTATGTCAAATACACGACGATTGCAAGGATGTTGCGTATCGAGGGGTATCAAAAAGTATTGAGAATGGGCGATGGTTGTTATCAGTTAACATTGTGTAAAGAAGCTTTTTCTTTTTTGGTGTCTGCATGCAACCCTTTTGTGAATGAAAGAACCAAATTGATTCAACAAAAATGATATATGTAAGGAGTGGATTAGGGAATGGTTTAAGAAATGTGAGTATATTTTACGAAACTGTAAAAATAATATATATATATATATATATATATATATATATATATATAATGTGGACAGTTTGGTAAAAATACCCACATTCCCTAAGAAAAAAGAAATGGAAAACATTTATTAAAATCTAAAAATAAAATGTAACGATATTTCTTAGTATTTAACATGTAAATATCAACAAATAGACTTACCTGACTATCACAATTGCATTTCTTAGTATATCAACTAAGAAATGTCATTACATTTTATTTTTAGATTTTAATAAATGTTTTCCATTTCGTTTTTCCTCCTTAATTAACATACATCACAATTAACGTAAGATTGATTTAATATGGAAATTTATATTTTATATATATATATATATATATATATATATATATTAGTATTATCCCTGTGTATTGCAGGGACGATTAATATGGTATATTTGTGTAAAATAATATTATAAAATGAGATAATAAATTATTATGAATATATATAATAAAAATAATGAAGCATATATAATATTATAGATTTTTACAATGGTTTATAAATTTTAGTGCGAAATATTATTTTGTAAGAAAAATATCATATCAATTATTGTAATTGATGATTTAAAGTAATGACATAATATCTGGCAATAAAATTTAGATAATACTTATTTGAACAAAAAAAACCTAAATTATATATTTTATGAGTTATATATAACTGTTCAAATGTATTTCAAATACAATTAACAATGATTTTATGATTGACCTTCACACACACACACACACACACATACATACATACATACATACATACATACATATATATATATATATATATATATATATATATTATGAATATTGAATTGATTTTGTACCACATTCAGCTCAAATTAAATAAAAAAATGCAGTTAGATGATTTTATTCTCCTTAACATGACAACTATGAAAAGAGGATTTTTTAATTTATTTTTTAAATATGTGAAAAGTTTTTTTTCTAAAACAAATTCCCACTGCCAACGTAGCACTATGCCAAATTGATACTTCAACTATGTAATTAATTTGAAAATTAAAAAAATACATAAAATAACTAAAATGTAATACCAAAAAATTAAAATGCATACAACACTAAATATAAAAGAATTAAAAAATTATATATTAATTCAAAAATTAGAATACAAATAAAAAAGATGAAATACATATAAAATATAAAATAAGGAAAACATCATCAAATAAGGAAAGTAATATAAATTAAATAAATAAAATAATTAATCTCTAAAAGCTAATACCAAACATGATACTGCCACCTAGGCACTTTGCCTAAATGGCGCTTCTCTTATTATTATATTAAGATTAGATTAAGATAAGCTAAGCTAAGATAAGATATCATAGAGATATTTACTAACCGAATTTTTATAATTTTTTGTGCAAAATATATATATATATATATATATATATATATATTTTTTTTTTTGGTTCCATTATGTTTTGTTTCATTTTAAAATAACATGATACTACAATTAAAATCTTCATATTTTCTTTAATGATCAATTAATTCAACATATGCAACCGTTTGTGTCTAACTCGATTAAAACTCAACAAAAACTTGAGTCTTGAACCTAAATATTAGGACATACATTTTGGAAAATTGATGAGTATTTAGAAAAGGAAAAAAAAAAATTGTACTTTTGATCCGTTGGATTAATGGAAGATTATTCTTTTGTTTTTTCCAAGTGTTGAAATCACCAAATGCTAAAATGAGGTATTAGAAAGAGATTTTATTTTCTCCATCCATTTATTTAAAAAACTATGAATCCGTTTTATTTATTTTTTTTTCTTCATAGACAAAATTATAGATTTTATTTTTTAACTACATATTTAATTGAAATATTTTAACTTCTTATTATTATATTTTGAAAAAAATACCAACTATGTCATTTTTTCAAAATATAAAGCAAAATTCAACACTTGTTTTTTAAAAGACAATACTAGCAAGATTCTCGAATTGAACTAACATAAATACCCCTAATAGACATGGGCCCTTGTTGACTTCATTGCCAGATCTTTTACACATGAGAAGGGGGAAAGAAAAAGAAAAGAAATCGATGTTTTCAACTCTTCAAACCCCATAGGAGATGGAATAGTCACTAAAGAAGATGGTGGATTTGCAATTTTCTTTTTTATTCCAATGTATCTTGGTTTTTTCGATGAATCTTGATTTTTTTTTTCTGTGAATCCGATGCCACATCTTTTACTGGTACATTTATTGTAGTCGTTGGAGAACTTGACAGTGTAGTGGTTGCCAATTTTTTTTTTTTTTTACTGAAACTTTAGAAAATATCTATATTCTATATTATATCATATAGAATTGGCGACTGTTCATTTTTTCTGGGGAACTGGTTCATCTTCTCTGCAACCATTGCCCGCTACTTGATTTAAATGTTTATAACGAAACCTGCTCATCTTCTCTCGATCTAAGTTGAGTTTTCCCTCACAAAAATGAAACTAACTCTGGATCTAGATTGAAATCTCTTCGAATTTCACAATAATCTTCATTAATGACATTTAGAGCTCCATACACCTCCATCAATGCTTTGTCTTTGAGGGATGATGGAGATTTAATTACACATCACAATGACAATAAATGAATTACAAATAATTCTCTTGTTTGTGTGTTCAAACGGGTGAAGGAAATAGGAGGAGGATAGATGATTTTGACAAGCTTGACACCAATGGAGGTCAGCAAAATGGTACAAAAGCCAACCAAAATTGGGTCAATGTTAAGCCATCCAAGTTAGGGGTATTTCTGGCATGAAACATGAAAAATATGCTACATTTATCCTTTCAAAAAGTAACTTGGCATTGATGAGTTTTTTAAAAGAGGAATGTTATTATATAGCGTGCAAAAGTGCCCAAACAAAAAGGCTAATGTCCCAATAAAAATCAGAATAATTAGCAAACATGACAAGGGTATGGGCAGCAATATTCATTTCATGTTGACTATGTGTAAAATAGGGTAGAGCGGGTGGCATTGCGTATGCGAGCACAAAGTCTGAATCAACACTTGGAAGTCTAATTCCGCAATACCAATAGACAACTGATGGTCTTGTGCAAATCAAAATCCTTCAAGTATAGCCATTTCCTTAGCTTGTTCCACCGATGGTCTTCCCTCCATTGGCTTAGCCAGGCATCCAATTACAGACCCTTGAATGCGCATCTCTTATGATGTCTTCAATACCAAAATGACCTTCACCATCCTTCAAGGCAGCATCTGTGTTCAAGTTGAGAGTGTCATGCTTGGGATTCTTCATTTTCGTCATCTCTGATCTGGTAAAGGTCTCCTCAAGAGGTCTACGACTCATAAAGAAACCAAGATGCTCTCTTATGGTAGTAATAATCAATTCCATTGGGTGCTGTCAGCATCCATGCAAAATCTGATTGTGCTCAAACCATATACCCCATGTTGTGACAATTATCTCCTCCAGTTCACTAGGTCTAAATTTCACCATAATTCCATTCACAACATCCTTCATTGATTTACAGCAGCAAAAAATTTTAACCTCCCCCAATAGCCAGATTCTTTCCAAATATAGGCAACAAGCCCACACTCCAACAAAGTGCGTTGTATGGATTCCGGCTTTGCATAAATTAACCTTGCACAATGGTTCCACCTAGATGTCCCTAGAAATAAATCGAAGTTGACTAAGCAAAACTCCATGGTATGATCTCTACCAAAATAGCTTAATTTTGGAAGGGAGTTGGAGCCACCATAATTGATCCCACCATGCATGCCTTTGACCCCAGCTAGTCGATTCCGCCAAAGAATAATCCTTTGTCCATAGACGTTATCCACTTTTAACTGAGTAAATTTCATTCCTCTCATAATGCTAAATTCTTGGATCCTCTGTATTTTGTCCACCACCCGAAAAATATATGATGCACTTTGCGTCGACCAGCCAAAAAAGTTCACAAATTTTCACACCATCCTATGACCCATATGCTACAAATAATTGAGAAACTTGGGCTTCATGGTCTCGACTTACAGTATATGGCTTAAGGGGGCAACCACGGAGTAGCCACTGGTCACAAAATATTCGGATGGATTCACCATTCTCAACTCGCCAATGAAGTCCTCTAAGGAGCAAGTCTCTACCCCAAATGATACTCTGCCGAAGATGAGACATTCCACTCTTGCATTCAGCGGTAACAAAGCTTGATGATGGATAATATCAACCCTTGAAAAACCTACCGAGCATAGAGTCGGGTTCATTGAATAATTTCCACACTTGTTTGGCAAGCATTGCCTAGTTAAATGCTTCAAGGTGGCCGAATCCCGATCCACCGTTAAGCTTTAGTGATGCAGAGAACATCCCGCTTAATGTAGCGCCCCGAGTTCCAACAACTCGAAATGTCACGTCATTTTTCTAACTAACTTTTGAAAAAAAGTCAAGCAACGGTAATAAATAGAATTTAATTGTGCGGAATATTATTTCAACTTTAAAATCAAACAATCACGGTTTTAAACATGATATTTTAAAATGATAAGACTAAACATAAATAAATTGAGTTTCAAACTAAATGAATAATTTAAAATAATGGTCCATCGCCACGCGCCACGCCAGCAACCCCTCAGTCTGCAAATATTTAGTTAACGGAAAATGTGAGTATTTCATAGAAATATTCAGTAGATCTCGCGCAAGATAACAATTCAATATTACATATAATACACGTGATCATGTAATCCAAGTAAATCTCATGAACAAGTAATAAATACAAGTTCAAGTCTAGTCTGATGCATTAGAGCAATAAATTCTCTTCATTTGATTGTATTAAAACAATAATAATCTCATGTCTGAGCTTGATCAAAGCAATTCTCTAAATTATATGCTAAAAATAGCAAATAGTCTCATGGAAATACGCACCATATATAAACACATAATAAGAATTTAATTATCTATGCGCATTTTGAAAATGAAAATATTTGTAGATAGAGATCTACCTTAAATCTGGAAGTTTTGAGCCTTAATTCTGCAAATCTCTAAGGTTGTCGCGCCTCCTCTAGTCCTAAAAATAGTTAAATAAACTATAATTAGTTTGTGGATGAATTAAGGTCGCTAAATAAAAGAGAAAGTAATTAAATAGGGTTTAAATCGGTAAAGAAAAAAATGTTTAGGGATTTAAATCGCTAAATTTGAAAGGTTGGGGACTAATTTGCAAAATTACAGAATTCTAGGGACTAATTTGAAGGTCAAATAAAAGTTGAAGGGTCAAATCTGCAATTGACCGCTTTTGAAAACTATTGGGCTAAATCGAAATTAAATTAAAACTTCGGGACTTGTGAAATAAATAAAATAAAATGACTAAAATGAAAGTCAACTGAAAGTCATGGGTTTGACTGCAGTTGACCAGTCTTGAAAATTGAAAGACTCGATTGAAAACGAATTGAAATTTCGGGATCTCTAAAATAAATAAAATATAAGGACTAAAACGGAAGTCAACTGAAAGTCACGGGGTTTGACTGTAGTTGACCGCATCTTAAAATCTAGGGACCTAATTGAAAGAAATCAAAATTTTTGGACCATGGAAATAAATAAACAAATGACTAACTTAAATAACTAAAGGAAATCTGGGGACTTGGGGCGCAATAACCAATTGAAATCAATTTAATCCCCTCATACGCGAGTTTCATCGGGGAAAATTGGAGAAGTAGGTCTCGGCTATATGTCGAGACAGAGAAGGAGAGAGGTCGTGAGGGAGAGAGAGATCACGGGAGAGAAAGATGAAGGTGATGGCGAAGGCGGTGACCGGCGCGACGCCGCGAAGGCCATCGGTAGGTCCCTTTCACTCAATTTCTCCATTCTTTTCTCTTACTCTCTTCCTTCTCGAAAATGGCTGAAAGCATGTATGTATGTGCTCGAAAATAGGGCTGAATTATGATGATGGATTACCGAGTGTGTGTAGTAGGTTTTGCTGTGAGTGTAAACGTGGGTTGAATGTGGTTTATATAGGAGTTTTAGGGTCGTAAATTAGGAAGATAAATTAATTTAATTAAAGAAGATGAATAATTTTGAATTTGGTAAGTCTTGGGAGGCAAGATTAGGGTTAGGGTTCTAAATTTTGGGGCTAGAATTGAATCCGAATTAGGGTTTAGAGTTTGGGGATAATTTAAATTAGGGTTAATTAAATTAGGGCTAGACGGAAATTAGGGAAAAATTAGTTAAAACGAACTTTTCACGTCAAATTTTTCGTATCGCTACACTTAAGCTAATCCACTTTTCGACTAGAGGTGGCTCTGCCCCCACCAAAATTGCCCAACCACTTTGCAGATGCTATTGAGAATTGACTTTGGCAGCCTAAAATATCTCATGAAATATGTTGGAATGGCTTGCGCCACGACTCTAATGAGTACCTTTTTTCCCCCAATTGAGAAGAGGCTATATCGCCATCCTTTTACGCAGTTATAGATCTTGTCAAGTATCGACCTGAAACGTCGTTTTTTGTGGTAGCCAAGGATGAGAGGAAACGAAATACATATTTTGAAGCTCTATGTTACAACATAAAGAGTTTGGGAAATTACCTCCCTTGTATCATCATTAACGTTCAGACCGAAGTGTATGGCAGATTTTTCCGTGTTGACTTCTTGCCCCGAGGCTCTACCATAGATTCCGAGAATTCAATAAAGTGCTAGGTCAATTCTATTGGCATATAAAATAATCGAGAATCATCGGCAAAGAACAAGTGACTAATACGCATCGAATGTCGTGGACATCCAAAGCATATAATTGACCCCCTACTCTTGGCTCAACCAATCAGACCTAAGAAAGCCTCAACCAACGAAAAGATAAAACGATGGTGGTCATCCCTTTCGTAAGCCTCGACCTACTTTAAAACTACCGAATGAATGCCCATTAATAACTACACCAAAAGTTGGATAGGACACACATTGATGGACGAATTGCTGCCACATATAAGAAAACCCCATATTCTCCATAATTTTGATCAGGAAAGGCCATTGGACTTGATCATAGGCTTGACTCATATGTAGCTTGAGATCGAAGCGCATGCATGCATTCGAAAGCAATCATGGCATTGTCCATGATATGGCCCCCCAAAATAAAGATGCTTTGGGTTTCGTAAGTCAGAGATAGGAGTATAGTTTTGAGACGATCAGCAATTGCCTTCGCAACAATCTTTTAAAGCACGTTGCAAAGGCTAATAGGGCGAAACTCTATAACACGATTTGTCTATTTCTTTTTGGGGATGAGGATGAAGTTAGTTTGATTGAAAAACTTAAGTAAATGAGGCTTTGCAAACATGCTGCTTGATTGTTAGGCCCACCATCTCCCAATGATTCTGGTAAAAAATAGAGTGAAAGTTGTTTGGTGTAGGAACTTTTGTTACGATCCCAATTTTCGATTATTTAAATTTTAACTACTACTAGGTCAAAGCTATTAATTATGGGTCAAAATCAAAGTCTTAAATGAATTTAATTATGTTTATTGAAAGTTCATGAACTTAATTGAATTAATTAAAAGTTCATGGGTTAATGGTGCAAATAGCTAGGTACTTAGGACCAACTTAAATGACCTAAATAAGTATGTATATAAGTAACCAAATAAGCCTGTAGCCCCCATTTTCTCTTTCATGAGCCAAAATTCAGAATTATAGAGGAGAGCCGAGCCACGCGTGAAAAAGGAAAGAGAAACGGAAAAAGGAAAGGAAAAAAGAAGGGAAAGCATGGATTCATTGTGGTTTTGCGTGGAAAGCGTGTTTGCTTCAACTTTTTCCCATTAAGTTCAAGCTAAATGGTAGAATTAATTTTAGGGTTTTACCTATAAATATTGGGGATTCAAAATTTATCATTGATTTGGATTAATTAGATGTTATTAAGATGTTATCTTGCCATAATTAACTACTTGGAAGTGGAATTGAGATCAGTTGAGCAGTGCATGATAAAGTGAATTGAAATTCCCCATATATAGATCCTGAAAATTTATAGCTTTTAATATATAGGTGGCTTTGATGGTATAGATCATAGTAAAGTTAATGAATAATGCTACTGGAACAAATACTTTGACACCTTGGTTGACACTTTGACCAATTGACCTGTTTAAAAAAAATGAAAATAAAAAACACAGCACCGGCTAAATCTCCTTCCTGGTGTGGAGTCAACACAGCTGCAGATCCCCTTTCTTCAAACAATCGAAAATCTCCCTCCATTCTCCTCCACAACAGAAATTGACATCCAACGAAGATCCATTGCAATAACCCATGGCCGGTCTTTGTTATTTGAAGTGAGAAACCCATGCAACCCAGACCTGCGAAGAAGAAACTTGCGAGTTGAACGGACTCGCCGGGGAAACGACTGCATTCGAATCCAGCGAAAGGGGATCTTGATCAAGCAAGGGTGCCTTCGATTTCTCCCATACATTTTTGCCCAGGTATGTGCTCTGCCTCCATTGCGTTTTTTTTTGTAAAACAATTTGAATTTTACTGCTTCTTAGACGAGCTGAAAATGGCCAGATTATTAGCTGGATTCATAACATCAATTTCAGAGGCCATCTTCTTGTTTATTTTGTTATTTGATTTATATATGTATTTATTCTGTTTTTGATCGGATATGGTTGACAACTATGAAGCAGTTTAAATTAACAAATTCATCATCTAATACGTGAATGTGATATACATCAATTTTTGTTGATATTATTATGGATTTAGGAGCTGCAAATTCTTCAATAATCACTCTTATCTAAACTTGTTTTCAAACATGCTTGGGCGAGCTCAAACTTTCGGATTTTAAATTTATTTCATGTGTCAATGTAATTAATAAATATATGCACTTAATCTTTGCCTTCGTTTAACTTCTGTAACGAGTTCGGTGTTTGTTCAGTACGCTTATTGCATTTAAGGACAGGATAACTGATAATATGTAGGAGCATAATCTTTATTTGGAAAATTTCTTATCTTGTATAATCAATTTTATTTAATCCGATATCCACTAAATCTTTTATTTGACTTTAGTGTATTTGTGTAATCCTTTTAATGCTTGTGATTCGTTGGTTTTTATTATAATGCTACTGCGGCTTACTATTTGGAGGTGAAAAAATGGCAGAAGTTGTGGATTTCAGCTCGTCGACAGGTGCAATGTCTTCGCCGGTGAACATGCTCGACCAGCAGCCAACACATGGTATTTCATTACACTTTCTTAGACTTTCTTTGTGCACACACACAACATATAATTACAATGCATGTGGAAATTTTGGCAACTGGGATTTTTCAACTTCATTAACTGCGAATGTCATTCTTTTGTGAGCTTTCCACATCAACCCGTTCTACTGTGAACCTTGTTTGATTGATTGAAAATTATTTTAACTTTTTTTTTTACCATTTTCTTTGCAACTAATATTATGTATAAAGTTTCTTATGCCATTGTGTACACAGGTTTTGAGGATTGTGGCATCAATGCTACAAATATAAGTTGAGAGGATGATACAGTTAATGTATCATCAAATGTTGTCGGTGGGGAAATTGACCATACATCGAACGATAATTTAGAAGGAGAACCAGCGGTTGGGATAAAGCTTGGGACTGTAGATGAGTTGTATGAATTCTACAGAAAATACGGTGAACGCCTAGGCTTCCCTATTAGAATAAGATCTTCGAAAAAGGGAAAAGATGACGGCATTCTAAGATATGTGCTGCTTGTGTGTGCTAAAGAAGGTAGTAGAAAAAGCTGTTCCAAAGATCAGTTGGAGCCTCAGCCGACCATGAAAACTGGTTGTAAAGCCAAACTTACAGCAGTTATTGATGCAAATGGCATATGGCGAGTCAACACAGTGTTTCTTGATCACAATCATGATAATAGTCCCACAAAATCAAGGTTGTACAAATGCAATCGTAGGTTGAATGATAGTGCTAAGAGGCAACTCGTGATAAATGATGTAGCTGGTATTCCCGTGCATAAGAGTTTTCAGTCAAATGTGGTAGAGGCTGGTGGATATGACAATATGACATTTACTGAGAAAGACTGTCGAAACTATGTAGAAGAGATGCGGAGGTTACGTCTTGGCGAGGGAGATGCTGCCACAATATTAACGTATTTTACAAAAATGCAATCCAAATGCCCAGGATTTTATTTTAGTATTGAGGTTGATTGCGAAGACAGGTTGAAAAATGTGTTTTGGGCTGATAGTAGATGTAGGCTTGCATATAAAGAATTCGGGGACGTTATCACGTTTGACACCACGTACTTGACAAATAAGTACGATATGCCGTTTGCCCCTTTTGTTGGTGTAAATCATCATGGAGAGACAACGTTGCTTGGTTGCGGTTTAATTTGTAGTGAGGATGCTGAAAACTTTAAGTGGTTATTTAGAACGTGGCTCAAATGCATGGAAGATCAGGCCCCAGCGGGGATCATCACTGACCAAGATAGGGCTATGAAAATTGCAATTGAGGAGGTGTTCCCTAACACGAAGCACAGATGATGTTTGTGGCATATAATGAAGAAGATACCTGAAAAATTTGGGTACCATAGTGAGAAGGAAAGTATTATGCAAACAATGAAAGTGGTTGTACACGACTTGCGAACTCTAGAAGAATTCGAATGCGGTTGAGGTCGTATGCTCGATGAATATTCTCTAAGAGATAATGACTGGCTTGCTAGTTTGTACGTTGAAAGACAATGTTGGGTCCCTAGCTTTTTGAAGTGCAATTTTTGGGCTGGGATGTCTACAACCCAGCGGAGTGAAAGTGTCAATGCATTCTTTGATGGTTATGTCAATTTAAAGACCTCTTTGAAGATGTTTATTGAGCAGTACGAGCGGGCACTTAGGAACAAAGTGGAGAAGGAATTTCCATCAGACTTTAAATCCTACTCGCAAATGGTGCCATGTGTTACTATATTCGAAATAGAGGAGCAATTTTAGTCTGTTTGCACTCTGAAAAAGTTCAAGGAATTTCAGGATGAGTTAACTGGGAAGTTGTACTGTGAGATCATCTCTTCGCATGAGTTGCAAGAAGGGGAATTGGAAGATGATTCCATGCCAAGAGGGACTAAGTACGTCGTGCAAGAAGAATTCAAAGTTAACAACATACGTACACGAAGAAACGTTACCGTTTTGTTCAAGAAAGAGGAGTGTGATATATCTTGCTCTTGCCACTTGTTTGAGTTTTGTGGTATTATTTGCAGACACGCCATTACTGTGTTAATTAAAAACGGTGTTAAATTAGTCCTCGACCGGTATTACCACTTCACTTTTTATTTAAATTGCTATGTACATAATTTTGAAGAACTATTAAGTTGGCGAAAGCCTATAAAGCGAGTCGAATCAGTTAACCCTTTTTTATTTGAAATGTTACTGGTCTTTAAATTATGGAGAACTATCAAATTGATAATGATAATTCTCAATCCACAATTGTAGGTACATTTTGAGAAGATGGAGAAAAGATGTTGTTAGGCTTTACAAGAATGCAAAAATCAACTCCGATGGCCTGCAGAGCACTCCTGAGCAGCTTAGGTATGAAGACCTGTGCCGTGATTTCTCGAACTTTGCAGTCATGGCAGCAAAAGAGGATGAGAGCTATCGGAAAATGAAAGAATGGATCGCAACTCAACTATCTCACGCGACCATCTCAAGAGGCAAACCAAGTTCCGGAAGCAATCTTCTCCACACTAAGAGTAGTGCTAACATAGTCTCTAACTACACCGAAGAGACACAGCAGGGTTCATCGAGTCGTGTCTTGGATCCAAAGTATAGCAAGAGAAAGGGTGCACCTCCGAAAAATCATAAACCGGGCCCACTGGAAAAGAAAGCAAAAAAGAGTAAGGTATATTTATCGTGTTTCATATAAATGGCAAAACAATTGGATGTGTAAATATAACTTAATATAACAATTGGATGTGTAAATATAACAATTGTATCATATGAAAATATGAATCTATGAATATTCATGCAGTCACGTTCGAAGCCCACCGACCAAATGGCCGCTGCACCGATCACAAATCCTGTTGGGCAAGTATTCATACAACCACAGACGGAGATGCAACAATATCCACTATTTAATTCCGGATACTTTTCACAGCAATTAATGGTATGTCCCAATTCTATTTATTAAAATCTCCAATAATTTGCAAATAGATTTCGAAAATATAACAATGTTCACTAAATATTTAAGGTGTTCAGTGCCAACAATGGGGTCCAACTGGAGCACTAAACATGATGCCTATCTTTCCAACAAATCAATATAACATTGGAGCATTGAACTTTTTGCCAAACAATTCCACGGATCAACATATTAATCACACAAGTGGAACGCAAGGAGATGTAGACAAGTGATAATTTTTCCTTTTGGATTTTTTATTCCATGCTAGTGTGTAGGGATGCTATGTGTTGTGTAAACAATTGTGTGTGCGTATTATGTTGCGACCGTATCATAAATTTGCTATTCTAATGCTATTGTGTAGTTGATAACTAGTTTAGATGAATTATGGTTCGTCATTTTCGTCAATGGATGTATTCTGTTATTGAGTATTTGATAACTACTTTTGATGCTTCTCTAGTTTGGTTTGTAATTTAAGCATAGCGAATAGCAAGTTTGTTGCTGCTCAAAAAGCTAGCAAACCACTGCTGGAGCAGCAGGCTGCTGCTCCAGCAACAGCAACAACCTGCTGCTCGAGCAGCAGCATCAATTTGCTGCTGCCCCAGCACCAGCAGCAACAGTTTGTTGCTGCTCGAATGCAGCAATCAGCACCAGTTTGCTGCTGCTGCTGCCCTCGGCATTCCATGCTGCTGCTCAAGGAGTACTTTGGATCCAAAGATATAGCACCTGTTATGGTCCCAAACATTCTCACTCATATAATCGATCGCTTAAGCAGCTAACACAACCACATCATTTTGCAACACTAACTACTTAAAACATTACGATTTAGAACATTTAACTCATAATAAGGTTCTAAACAGTTAACTAATAATATCTCATCTTATTACAAGAGGATAACACTATTACGACACTTTACTAAAATTCACATCACTTAACACTACTTCAAAAAAAAAAAAAAACAAGAACACTACCAATATAACTACAATGTGAAACATATTTCTCAATGACCCCGCTTGCTTGCTATGATTCCTCAACCTCGCTACATCTTCCTTCAAAGAGCTAATCTCCTCTTTATAAGCTCTTAACTCATTTTCGTAAGATTCAACCAATAATTCACGTACCGTTCCTATACTCCTCAACATAACTAAATCATCTACCATCAGACGGACCAATCTTCGCCCTACAGGACATGTATCAGGATCAATCCAACAGAAAAAATTACAGCCACCATTCTTCCTAGCATAAGTGCTAGATGTTCAGTTATCATGAAAGGAAAAAAAACACCTTTGTTCATAAACACTTTCCAATAACTATCCACTTTCTCAGTCATTTTGATATACTTAAAAACAACATTGTTCATAAACACTTGCCAAACAATTTCTAACTGTTAAATGACCTTGACATTCTACCCTACTTCCAAAAGAAAAGTTCATCAAAAAATTTGGCAAATCACTATCACAAACTCAGAGACATGAGACCTTTCCCTCAGAGGCCAGAAAGAACCGGAATAGGGAAACGCCATACAATTTCAAATCCATAACTCAGGAAAGCTTATTTTTAATTTAAATGTAAACCAATTAAGAGTGGTTAAATCCAAAGAATTTCAATATACTTATTTTATCTTCCCTATATAATCTGTAAGTGCTCTAAATTTTCAACAACTAATACGTCCTAATTGTCAGCTGAATCCGTAGGGTCTGAGCATAAAATAGAAAACATGCTTATTCCAAAATTTAGCAAATTTTAATAGACAAACAAATCGTAATAAACAGAAAACAGAAGTTTATACCCGGACATTACTTTCATCCAAGCGAAAAATTTGTTTAGCCTTCTCGCACAAGCTTATACTGCCTCTGAAATTGATGTATTAGATGATGAATTTGTTAATTTAAACTGCTTCATAGTTGTCAACCATATCCGATCAAAAAAAGAATAAATACATATATAAATCAAATAACAAAATAAACAAGAAGATGGCCTCTGAAATTGATGTTATGAATCCAACTAATAATCTGGCCATTTTCAGCTCGTCTAAGGAGCAGTAAAATTCAAATTTTTTTACAAAAAAAAACGCAATGGAGGCAGAGCAAATATCTGGGCAAAAATGGATGGGAGCAATCGAAGGCACCCTTGCTTGATCAAGATCCGCTTTTGCTAGATTCGAATGCAGTCGTTTCCCCGACGAGTCCGTTCAACTCACAAGTTTCTTCTTCGCAGGTTTGGGTTGCGTGGGTTTCTCACTTCGAATAACAAAGACCGACCATGGGTTATTGCGATGGATCTTCGTTGGATGTCAATTTCTGGTGTGGAGGAGAATGGAGGGAGATTTTCGATTGTTTGAAGAAAGGGGATCTGCAGCTGTGTTGACTCCACACCAGGAAGGAGATTTAGCCGGTGCTGTGTTTTTTATTTTCATTTTTTTTAAACAGGTCAATTGGTCAAAGTGTTAACCAAGGTGTCAAAGTTTTTGTCCCAATAGCATTATTCAAAGTTAATAGAAGAAGGGTAATATAATGTCAAAGCTTAGTATTGAATGTGTTTAGTCCATCAGAAAGGGAATTCAAGTATGTAGATTTTAATTAGAATACCATTGTTCTTTTAGGTAGTGACGAGATGATTGGGAAAGCCTACCGGCCGAACTAGGAGCAACCTATAGCTCTGTGAGTGGAAAACTATATATATATATTTTTAAATATAGCACGTTTTAAATTTCAGTATGCTTTTCTAAAGTTTATTGTGATATGTTTGTTATAAGTAAATGCTTCAAAAGTTATATATTATACTGAATAGCATTTGAAAAGATTATGTGATTATTTTTAAAACCATCAGAAAGTACCTTGTTAGCTTTACCTGCTCTACATTGTAGTGATGTGTTCCACAGTGTATGGTTAAAATTACAGAGGTCTTTGGAACCCACTTTCATACACACATAGGTTTTGGGTCGTGTGGGGGGTGCTTAACCTTATGGGCTTACTCTGCACGCTTATAACCAAATATTCAGATTACAGATTAGATTCTGGGTGACACACCACGTGCATTGAGAATACTCTACACTAATGTCTTGTTGTTCATTGTTACTTTTGGTGCTATCTTTTAGTAGACCAGTTTTAGTTAAAGAATTCAATTTTAGAAAGAAGAATTAATTTGAAATAGCATAATCACAGCTATTCAGTTTAAGCAATTTCAATTATGAGTATTGTTGAAAACTCAATCATTTTCAAATTATTTATCGTACTTATCCACTCAATTACACAGAAATTTCATGAAAATTCTTATATGGAAAATTATATATATATATATATATATATATATATATATATTTGCAAACCTATCCACTCACTGGGTTACAAAATTTACGTATTTTCTTAATGTTTTCCTATTCAAGAAGCAGTTGAGCGTGAGCCTAAATCGCTTGTTGACCATCACCACCACCACCATTTTTTGTTTAGCTAGTATGGTTCATTCATTTATTAGAATTTAGTTGGAACTTTGCATTCATATTGAGAATAGGCTTTTCAGAGTTGATTCATTAGTTTATTTATTGGTTTATTCATTAATTCTTTTCAAACATTGTTTCCATTTGAGTTTTGGGAAATCACATTGATGTTGGATTACGGTGGACGTTGTTTTCTTTAAAGATTTTGACATTCTTTTATTGAAAAGGGATTTGTGTTATGTTGTGTTGATTGCTTTGAGCTTGTAATGAATCCTTACAGGATGGATATGTGACAGGGATGGCAAACTCGGCTCGGCTAGTCAATAACGAGCTCGGGTTCGGCACATTGCCAAGCTCGGCTCAGCTCGTGACCCAATTTTTGAGCTCGGGTTCGGCTCGACTCAGTTTTTTTTACAATTTCAAATGTTCAATTACTTAAGTAACTTATTTTTTTGAATAATTACTTCAATAACTTAAATTAATTAGCATGACTTGTCCATATTGGTTAAAAATTGACATTGATTAATTAAAAGTGAATACGAAAAAATTAGAAAAAATCGAAATGAAAGTAGTTTTTCAATTTAAAAAGGTAAAATTGCAACACATTAAAATTTGACAAGCTCATGAGCCGGTCCATGAAATTTACGAACTGAACCCGAACTGTCCATTTCTCAATTGTTCGGCTCAATCCAAGTCTAGGTCCGTGTTTTGACGAGCAGAACCGAGCCGAATACACGAGTTCACGAACTTTCTAGCTCATTTGCCATCCCTAGATATGTCCAAAATACAGAGGAAGCTTTGTCAAAATTTCAACAAAATCTTTTTCATTATTTAAGTTAAGATAAACTTCATGTGGTTATAGGGTAGTTACAGCTTGCTGATAAGTGCATTTTGTGTACTTATTTAAGGCTTTTGAACTCGTAATATTTATATTTTTTTAACGTCTAATTCCTACTTAATTTAAGTGTTTATCGTGTTTTAGAAGAAAATTTGGAATAAGAAGGAGTTCGAGTAAAAATAAAGGAAAAATGATCAAAAGAAAGGAAGAGATATCAAAAGAATGAAAGTTTCCAAATTCGGGGATGAGAATGTGAAGATGCTAAAAATTGAGGATGAATTTTGACCCATATGAAAATAGAATTTGGAAGTGACTATTTCTTAATAAATTGTAGATCGTTTCATCTAGTTTCTATAGGAATTTGAATCACCTCAATCGAACATCGGATGAGGAAGTTATGACCGAAATAGTAAAGGCTGCTGGCTATCGAGTTTTGTGCGCAGATTCCTAATTGGACTAGGACTATAATTTTGGTATCTTTTTGGGATACTTCTCCTACACCAAATTGGAGTATTTTGGTAACCTATTTACACCTATAAAAGGAGGCTAAGAGTAGAGAAAAATCATGAAGTATCCTACACAAAGGAAAAACAGGCATTGGAGCTTTGGAGAAGGAGATCGAAGATTGAAGTCATGACCAAGATAATTCTACATCCAGTTATGGCTCTCTCTTCAATTTCTTTTCTTTCACTCTACAATATGTTAGGCTATCTATTATAGCATTGGGGGTTAGATGAACAGTTTATTCAATTTTTGTCCAACTCTTTAAATATAAATAGCCTCTTAAAGATGTTCTTAATGCTTAGCGAGCATCACTAAATAGAAATCATAGCAATAAAATAAGTAACTTAATCAAAAGGTACAATTTATCGGCACACACGGTTAGTGGAACGTTGAATTAATTGTAAGACTACAACGCAAACGAGTTGTCAGATTGACATGTAAGAGGATTCTAATTATGAAGTAATTATTTACTTTGGCCACTCCTTTAGGCATTTTACTATTTTACATTGTAACGATCTTGCTAGAAATATTATAGGAATTCTTAAACTTAACAAGTTAGGTCTAGCTAATATCAAAGTTATAGAGGAATGATGTATTGGCTTTGTTGTTTGTTTTTCATGTATTTTTCGGAAGATTTGGTATTAAACTCCCCATTTCTTTGTAATAAATTCTTGACACTAATAAAATTCTGTATCAAATTAGAATTTTCAGGTTAAAATCGTTCAAAAAAATTATACCAAATTATGTAATTATGTAATCGAGAGTTGTAATACTTGACCTATATGGAAGTGCACAAATTATAAATAAATAAATTGGACAATTTTATTTCCAAGACCAGATTAAATTATTAGGGGCCCAATCATCTAAATTTGATTGGGTCCCTTTGGTGGCTCAGAAAAAGGCCTTCAACCTGTTCATACAAGTTGAGATAATTCTAGGATTGAACAAAAAGAGGATCAATCGTGAAAATCATTTTCCTAGTAGGAGGCTAGGAGTTACATGCCCCATATATGCACAGGCAAGGTGGCGCACGCTCCTCTAGCTTTTAAGATAGAGGCGTGTTTCCTATTCCCATGGTCATTGTAGAAATTCTTTTGTCTGTCTTCTCAGTGTTTATTGAGATTTGATTGTGCCTATACATGTGCATAGTCAAGCTTGGATAATATTGAAAAGATTCAAATGTGGGAAACAACACCGTAAACAAAGAAGTCCCGAGATAAGAATATATTACCCGGATGGACCAAACAAAAATTGCATTTCCCCTATATACCCATTGACCCCATTGACCCAGTCAGAAGCCCCAAAAATCGTATTTCCCCTATATACCCATTTACCCCAAAGGGTTTCGTTTCATCCTCTTCACCGTTTGCCTCTGTTAACTCAAAATCAACTCCAAATCTTTTGAAAAATTTACTTCTCAACGGCTACAATTCACCCAACGATTCCGTCGCAGAAGAACTTCAAAGAATGCTGCCACTTCTCCATGAATAGCTTGACTCAATTTTTGTACAAAAGGTAAACCCTAAATCATAATTCTTCTTAAATTTGTTTAAAGATTTCATTTTCACTTCCTTGCCTAAAGGGTCTCGACGGAAATATCTAATTTCTTCTGCAAATATATGCACAAGCATTTTCGGTTTCCATTGGTGATGAGCAAAAACTTTACGGGGTTAGCTACTAGAATTCAAGAGTCTGACAATTTGGTGGTTACCTTCAGCACGTGTTCCATAGCTGATAGTTTTGTGATATGTGAAACTATGTTGAAAGTTACCTATCATTGTCCAGAGATTTTGCGAAGTTATCATTCTCATGACCAGATTGTGTGACTCTAGTTATCTGCAATTTGGACTGGGAAACTAGAGCATGAACAAGAAGTATCGAGTGCACGATGGGTTTTTTGTGTCATGAGGTGTTGAAAAATAATAACTGACCACAGTTTGTCTGAAATGAAAGTTATTGTCATTGTTACATTTTTGTGGAATGTTTCAATTGTCTCACTGCCCTTGTATTAGTGGACTGGTAGGCAACAAAATTAATACATTTTGAGCATTGTCAAGCGTCGCTTGAATTTTTATTCTAGGTAGTATGATGATGAGGCTTGTGGAGATGGGGGATGTTTTTGTGGAATTGTGCTATGGACTCTTATAATTATGGTAATCATCTATGATGTCTATCATGTTTTGAACTTTCACTTTAGTTGTACATTGTATGCCCTATTGGTGTTCCTTGATTCTGCAGATAGTATATAGGCTCTGGCATTTTCAACTTATCTAGAAACCTGGAACTTCTGTCTTCATTTAATTTAAGCTATAGCAATCCCCTCCCCCTACTCCTCTTTGTGGGGTACATTTCCTACCCATTTTGAAGTTTCTTATTTATTAGTGCCACAACTTGTATGAATGCATTTAATAGAACTATGGAAAGATGGTGACTTAATCTGACATCAGCCTTTGCCATTGGAAAAATATGATGCATATAACTAGTCACTATCCTCGGGAAGCTTAATTGGTATCTGTTATTGAGGAGATGAGAGAAGAGAACAAAATCTTATATAGCATTATTTGGTTTACTAACTATGTTCGCTCATGTTCATGTAAAATCACAATTTTTGGAAGCTTATGGGATTGGTAATATATTTATACATGTTAAATTCATTATTATTACTTGATTTTTTAAAAAATATTTATTTGTTTTTATGTAGAATATAAATTTGAGTTGGATTTCTCGTTAATTTGGCGCTTGTTCGGCAATGCTTAAAATTTAGTTATTTCTTCAGTTGTTACTTTCATTTTCAGCCATGCACTGTTCAAAAAAATTATCATTTTCCATTTTTATAGCTCAATTATGTTAGTTACCTCAATTATTTGTTAGTTAATCACATAATCTCCCAACACTTGATATGAATTATGATATGAACACGCATTCTTTTCCAAATAGGTAGAGAAGCTATAATTGTAAACGACAAAGGAAGGCTAAATTACGTGGATGGGCGCACCGATTAATTAGTGTATTTTTAATTTTTCTAGCATCATCTCCAATTTATAGCTTCCAAGAGTTTATAGCTTCCACAATCTGACACTGAAGGTAATCAAACAAATCCCCATTGTTTAATTAGTATATTTTTAATTTTTTTTCAAGTTTTCACTCAATTTAATTTTTGGCGATGTTTCTATAATTTATTCATTATTCAATTGTGTTGCAATGACAATTCAATCCTTGTTTCGGTTCATCGATTAAATGCTATGCTGTGTTTAAATTGGGGTTCCGATCTTCTATAATTGAATTTTATAGATTGCCTATTAAGAAAACTGGATTATTTTGGAGCTCATGTGGATCACAGATTTTTTTTTGCTTCAATACGTCAACTTTATTCTTAATGGTTTACCATAAAATAACAACAGATGAAGTTCCATTTTCAGTGGCAGCAAGCAAGTTCACAAACAACAAATGAAACTTGTAGTTCCAAGAATCTTATTAGCCTTTTCTAAAACAAACTAATAAAGGCACTAATCTTCAAAGTCAGAGTAATCATCAGCAACATCATTGATATCTTGTGACACATTTACAAGATTTTATTGACCTTAAAGTAGATGACCATGAGTTTGTATTATAATTAATGCTAGGGAAGATTTTTAGTGTTTCGTATCTTTATATAACAATTCAATTCACTTCAATTATATGAATAACTGTTGTGAACGAGAGAGTTTTATTTCAATTCTCGTTATATACAATTCATTACAAATGACCCCCTATTTATAAAAAAATATTGGGGCACATTGGATTACAAATATTGATCCGATATACAATAGTCATTCACACAATAAAACATAATCATTATATATAATTTCGATGCTTTTTCTTTTGGTGGCTTTTACTCCTCTTTTACAACACTCCCCCTTGAATGGCTATTTTATACAATTGCCTTTTGAACTTGTTTGGAGAAAAACCCAATGGGGAAAAACTTCCAAATTGATTGTATGAGAGCTTGAGTGAACATATACAGCTTGAGAAGAACCTTGAAGGACAAACACTGAGTGAAGAGAAAAGAATAAGTTGCTCCCCCTGATAACGATCATTCTTATATAAGTATTCATGTGCTGCCTCATTAAAACCTTGTCAAGAAAACCCAATGGGGAAAAACTTGATCGAAGGAAAAAGAGTACAGCTACTCCATTTGGTTCCGTATCTTGGGGGCTGATACATTCACTTTTGACGGAAGATTTATAGGCCATCATCTGACTCAAGTAATGTCTTCATTATAAACTGATCCAATAGATTCATTGAGTCAATTTCTCATTATTCATGTGAATACGCCATGAACGTTGCCTCGTTAAAAACCTTCCTAGGAAAATCCAATGGGATAAAACCTTAGTCAAGGGAAAAAGAGTGCAACACGGATTTTGTACAAGTATGCTTAAAGAATATCAAAATCCTTCAGGTAAGTATCATATTTATCACTGTGTCATATTCAGTGCTTATTTGCAATCGACAATCTCGAACTTACATTCTCACTGTATCGAGAGATATATATATATATATATCCGAATCTCCTCTCAAGATTTTCTATTAGTTGTGATTAGGCTGCCTCATTAAAAACTTTGTTTGGGAAAAACCCTTTGGGATAAAAACCTCAAGGAAAAGAGTACATCATACGAATTTTCCTTCACAACAATATCCTTGCTTTGAGTCATTACAAGCAGTGTTGTCTATAATCATTTCAAAAGTTCTATTCTCATTTTTCTTATCAAGCTTGCATATTAATATTTTTATTATAAGAGTGTATATTTCAATATTATACTTGATATATCTCAATATCCTCATAATTATCGATCATATGTAGCGCTACATTTTCATAATGTGTCGACACTTTTCATTTCTTTCCCCATAACGATATAACTTATTGAGATATCTCATTATCGATCATCTTTTAAGATTACACAGTATAATTGAGTCTATATACTCTTCAAGAGCGTATGCCTCCTTTACTAAAATCGTCTTTTATCATTTGCTTTGATATATAGTTATATACATTTGGGAAACTTTTATTTAAATAATATCAATGCTTCGGGCTTGCTAATTTATCAAAGCATGTGTAGCTGGTATATGAGATCGTTATAGTCTTTCGTGCATATTTCAATCATGATGCATTTCATATATATTATTTCCAATTGTTGATACTCCCTCTCATGCTAAGAACCAAATTCAATACAATTCGTATGATTTTCGTCATATATATTCTCAGTATTTAGTTTTAATTGGGGAATTTATTCAGTCTATATTTTGTTCTCGATATTGGCAAATTGATAGGAGGACTTTAAATATTTTTCCAATTTTATCTCACTCGTATGCGCATATACAATCATTTACGGCCTTATTCAAATTGTTTTGATATATATTTACTAACTTTATCATTAGATCTGAAACTCATGCTCATATTGTGAGCAAATAATCTCGTATATTCCCATTTATAATATACATATATGACTACCTGGTGGATCCACATCATAATATCTAGTAGTCAACATTGAAGACGAATGTGCTTATATATCTCATCCCTTATATATGTTCCAGATATATTTGAAAATTATCCCCAACATTGGCTGGCAATCATTTATCGAGAACAAGCATTTGAATAATTCTTCCGGTTCTTGATTTCAATAAATTATTTACATCAATCGAACCGGAATCTATATAGTGCTCAACATGATTTATTACTTTCATTATATCGATAGCTCACCGACATATCCAATCATCTTTCGGTGTCATTATTACCCACATTACTGTTCAAGCATTGAATCTTAGCCTATACGCTTCATGTTACGATACTGTTCCAACACAAAATCTTACCTCATACGCGGTTTATAAATCACCCGGCACTTACAATATTCACCCGAATAAGGGTCATATATGATAATGGATAATGTGCTCTCAAATCTTCGAAAATACTATCCATCACTACCGATCAAAATCCTAAAAAGGATTTATCGAGGTAGGCTCGAAAGGTTGAGGATGCTAATGAATAAGGGTATCCCACAAAATATCCGATGGTTGATTGAAGCAAAGGTTCGATTATCTGGTGAGGTTTCAATTCCTTCTAAATACATGCCTGATATGGGTAAAAATAGTTTTTCAAAGAAACAAAGAGCAAAAAGGTTAGGCGGATGCTATAAATGTTCTCGGTGGACATGTGACACTCGATGTAAATCTGTGGGGTACTTGTCCAGAAATCGAGAAGATAAAATAGTATTCATCAAGGATGAATTGAGTAAAGAGTCTTTGGATGATATTCAACAGGCTCTTAAAACACATCCTAGTGGACATGTACAAGGTGAGCTTATGGCCTTATAGGCCAAATTCAAAGATGAACAAGAATGTTATAGTCTCGAAAAACCTACTTTAAAAGATCCTGTTTGTAAATTTAGTAGAAAAACTTAGTATAATGATTTTCCCATATTGGTGCAAGGCATATTGGTGTAATATTGAAGATCAATGTTTTTCTCGTAATTATAAATATCATTTTTCAATTTTTGAAATATATATATATGTGTGTGTGTGTTTATATATATACATGTATATATATATTTAATCACCGACAATATATGTCATTTCACTGATTTTTTTTTTCATGTTGTCAAAAAGTAAATAGTTAAATCACTTATTGGTTTGAAAACTTATCTTTAAATAGAGGGATTCATGTATCTCTCATTCATTCGTTAAAAGAGTGAGATGGAGATAGAGATATTAGAATCATCTCATACAAGTCAATCTTCACCTCGCCAAATAAAAACTATATGTGTTCTTAGTGGGTCCAGACTAATAGGTCATATCCAATATGTGGATATGGCAGACCAACTTGTAAGAGAGTTAGGGAAACAAAACATCAATATACTATATGGAGAGACCAATAACAAACTATTAAGGAGTCTTACGATGGTCGCACAATCATGGGAGATAAGAGTATCAAGCGTAATACCTTTTCATCGAACTGGAGGTAGTAATCGAATTGGCGTTAGAAATGTCATTAGTCCAACTGGATTGATGCTACAAACACAATCCATCAACGACTACATGATGTACATGATGAGCAATAGTGATGCTTTTATTGTTCTTCCAGGCGGCTATAACACATTCGAGGAAATATTAAATATAGCGTCATGGGCACAGTGGAACTTTCATACCAAACCAATAGGTTTGTTGAATATCAATTATTTCTTTGATGGCTTATTAGCGTTTCTAGATCAGGGTATTGATAATAAGTTTATTTCTCATTCTGCGAGAAAAATACTTATTTCCGCCGGTACGGTTGCGAAGCTATTCATAAAGATTCAATCATATGTTCAAGAGTCTGTGGAAGCCCAGGTTCATCGGTCACAAACCATCGGTGTCAAGCGGAAAAGAGATTCAGATTTTTTGGATCTCTCATTATGAACCCGGATGCTAGGGGTGGCAGAGTTACGGAGTATTTATACTCTGGAGACGCATCTCTTCTTTATGGGTTCAATATGTATTTTCTTTTTATATTTTCAAGTGTTTATCGCCATCTTTGATATTCTCAATATGTTTCACTTTAACTATTTTATACTTCTTCTGGGGCACCACTTCTTCTGAGGCACCAATATTGGAATCATATTGGCATTATTCAAATATAGAAGTCTATTGCACTGTTAGTATAACGTCTGTGACATATGCTTTCTTCAATATCATTTTCTTCTCAAACCAATACGATCTCATATCCCACCATATGATATATTTCCTTCGATTTGTCAATTGGGATCTATTGAGCATTTTACTTTTATATATTTGTTCAATGGTAACTTTTGGTACCTCTTGCTCAATTTTTCCATCAATCTTCAATAGGCGTGGAGAATAAATATTTCTTTATTAATACTTCTTTGAGAGTATTTTTCGTCGTATCGATATACTAATCTCATAATAATATTTTCCATCATGGTATATTTTCTTTCTCTTTCATCAACATGGGATTCTTTAAGCAATTTTATTTTATCAACACATATAGCGATAAATTCCGACGCCATTTGCTCAAATCCCTTTGGTAATATCCATACAATATTCTTATCAAAAATATATAAATCAATTATCCTTATGTAGTATCAATCGTGGGGTTTAATCCAACCACATTGGTGCTATATATTCCAAATGTGTGGTAACCCACCATATTGGAAGTATAAAATGCATAAACTTAAATTGTAGAAATAAAATTCTCCCCAATAGGTGGTGGAACCTACCATATGGGAATATAAATTTAAATTACAAGAATTATATTCAATAAATTATAGAACTTGCCAATTAGTGATGGTTGAACCCATCACGTAGGAAGTAATGCAAATTTAAATGGAAAGAATTAGTCCACCAAATAAGTGGTTTAATCCACCATTTGGGAATAAATAAATTATAGAAAAATGTCCATGTCCATCTGCTCAGTAGATTTGTCCTTGTATTCGTTCTTACAATAGGTTCGAATCTCCATATTTTACCACACAACTCTAGTCCAAAATTGGGACCTCTCGAAAAGGTTGTATGATATACTTTTCTCTTATAGATTATAATCGAAAATTTTATTTAATATTTTTATTCCATTAAATACGATCGATTGCGTCCGTTTCTTTTTCCGTTGTGATATTAATAACTTACAAATATATAATGAAGATATAGATAATCGTATTTCAAATAGAATGAAAGAAACAATACCTGATTTGTAAATTTTGAAAGGTTGATGACAGTGTAATTCAAAAAATGAGTTATTATCTTATCAATATTGGTGTCAAATCGAAGCTCTCATAAAATCGAATATTATAGAATTAAGAAAAATCAATTTTGCCAATATATGCTAAAGATATGACGATTTAACCGAATTATATTTTCGTGAAATGAATAGTATATTATAATTTGAGTTGAATTTTTATCCTGAACCAATCAACCTATTTAAGCCAATCAACTTCACGTGTGCAGCAATTAAATGGAATCTCTAGTTTGGGGCCACTATACTATACAATCATAAATGGAAACAATTACTAGTGCTTACCAAATAACAGAGAAAAAGAGTGGCATAATGTGGTATAATCACTGCTTATCCATCCTTCCTTCTCATGTCATTAACAAAGATTTACCCAGCTTCAGTTACAAGCTCTGTATATACGAACCTAGCTCTTCTTTATAATCTCACTTCTTGATAAAAAAAATTTTAAAGATTTAAGCAATCCATTCATGTTTATTACTTTTTCTATAAAAATTGGGTATTTGGGGATCAACTTTAATGAAGAAAGAGTGGACTGTGAGTGTGTTAAAGAGAGAGAACCAATGATAGTGAGAGCATAGGAAAAAATAATGGAGATCCCTCGGATGGGGATGATGAAGAAATAAGAAAGGGAATTCTTCTTTGAAAGAGTTGACGAGTAGAGTCTTAGAGACAAATCCTGCTGATAACGTGTTGTGAATGAGAGAGTTTTATTTCAATTCTCGTTATATACAATTCATTACAAATGACCCCCTATTTATAAAAAAAATATTGGGGCACATCGTATTACAAATATTGATCCGATATATAATAGTCATTCACACAATAAAACATAATCATTATATATAATTTTGGTGCTTTTTCTTTCGGTGGCTTTTACTCTACTTTTAGAACAATAACTTTGTTTTATATCTTTGTATTATAATTCAATGCTTTATGTGATTGCCAATGTTAGACCAATCTATAAAGATGTTATAATATATGAGTTTCATAAAAGAATTTATCATTTTTATAAAATTGTGGATGATCAACATGAGCAATGTCAAATTTACTGGATTTTAAATTTGATTATTTTGATTATGTATTGTTTCTTGTGCTATGCAGGAAATGGAGATTGAAGACATAGTGCAAGGTAAAATTACCAACCGATGCCGAATTGGGAAGATTCCTGAAATCTATGAAAAACTAGATGATACCATAAAATATAGTTCGAAAATTCTGCTTTCCGGACTTTATTGGAGATTTGGAATATAAAAATGGGATTGCAAATAATACAAGAGCTAATTCGTCTGTCAGAAAGCCCGGAGGGAATGAATGAAGTATGGTTCAGTTTTGGGGAACAACGAGCAAGATTCGAGTTAGGAGATTTTATCTTGGTTACAGGTCTTAAACCTACGGAACCCAAAATGGAGGATGGCCAAATTGAAGGAGTTGATGAGGAATTAGCATTGAATTCTGAAATTGTGAGCACGTATTTCCAGAAATCCAAAGGAAAAATAACTAGAAGTGAACTATTTCATGCATTCAAGAGGACTGAAGATAAAAGGCACAAGTTCAAGATGGGTCTCCTACTTATTTTGGCATATGTATTGTTGGCATCGGAAGAGGAAACGCGGCTGGACCTATGGTGGTTTCATTTGGTGCAAGATGTAGATCGATTCAACAGATTTCCTTGGGGAAAGTTATCTTACGAGTACACCATTAAAACATTCAAGGCCAATATGGCGGAGACAATAAAGAACTATGAGAAATCTAATCATATTCCATACAATATACACAGTTTTCCCCTCGCCATCATGGTAACATTGTTTTGAAAATTATACTTTTTGTATAATCTTATGGCGCAGTTGTGAACTCTAACCAATGTTTCTTTTCTACAGATTTGGGCTTTTGAAGCTATTCCTAGTTTTGGGATGAAGTATGCCATCAAACAAAATGAAGAAAGCATCCCGAGGATGCACCAGTGGAATTTCACCAAACATAGTCTACCTGGGCTAGAAGTTTCAACCTTTTTTGAACTTCAAATTCGAGTGCTGAAAAATGAGGAAAAACGCACTTTACAGCCTTCACATGCAGAGGCCAGCATTTATTTATGGGCTGGAATGGAGAATTTGTGGGAAAACGAAGTAGAAAAGACAGAGGAAGATACGCCACCTCCTTCCGCACAAGATCAGCCCCATGATTAGCCATCCACTCGTGCATACCAGGAGCATCATGATCAGCCATCCACCTCAAATTACAGTGACTTGGTAGAGATGGTCAGGCTGGACATCGGAGGATTTGCAACGAGGATTTTGGATGTGGTGACGAATAGGTGTGATCAGTTAGATGGTCGTTGTAATAGGATTGATTCCAAACTAGATACGTTGCTAAAGTCGGCTGAAAGCGATGGGTTTAGTTCAAGAAGATCGTGGCCTCAATCTGAGATGAAAGGTTTCGATAACTACGCTCACAGTAGAGATAGAGTTCCAGAAGAGGATAACGGGCAAAGGGTTGAATCCCATGGCAAGCAAGCAGATCCAAATGAGGATGACGCTGAAGAACCTAAAAATGAAGGAGAGCATGTCACTCCAACTAAAGATGATCAGCAGCAGAATTTAAATGATAGAGGTAGATTGTCTATGTATTGTCTAAATTTTATTGTTGCCTTTTTAAAATTTCAATTTGAGTGTAAGATATTTACATTTGTTGCCTTTTTGTATTTTTAGCCAAGGTCTCAAATCCAGGATCTGCCTTAGTGACTTACAAAAGGGGGTTTAAACCGGAGACCAGCCATTCTAAAATTCATTATGAAGAAAGCTGTAGCAAAGGTTTGTAATGACTACATCTTGAAAGTCATTTACTTATAACAGCGTAATATGAAAATAGTTAATCGTTAACTTGATTATATATGTTGTCAAATGCATGTCATAGAAATTTTGTTTGGTTCGATATATAAGTAAAGTGGAGGATGTTGTTACAATTGAAGATAGTCTTGATATTCCATCACTGAAGGGGCGAGGCATGAGGAAAAAAAGATTAGCACCTACGTTGTTGCCTCTATTCACCAATCCCCATAAGAGAAGAAAGTTAAAAAATGAGACGAAGTATAACCCATTTCGGCTTGTAGATCCCTTTAAAGAAAGTGATCTTGCAAATTCGATGATGAAGGTGACCCCGAGATAATATTTCCTGACTTTAACTAGCTGCAATTTTACATTTCACAGTCCCTTTATCATGCTTGCATCAGTTGAATCTTTTGTGATTCAATTCATCAAAGTTGAAAACATAGTGATAGAATCATTTATTTTTTTACAGTTGCAAGGTGGCACTAAAAATTTGTGATGTTGGAAAGGAGTTTTTCACGAAACTTATGTCTGAGGAAGGGTGGCTATCAGATGATGTACGTAAGAATTTTCTTTTTCAATCACTAAAATTGGTTATGCGAAACTGATTGAATTTTTATACTTTGTAGAATGTAAATTCTGCAATGTTTCACATAAGAGAGAGAGCTGCAAAGTATAAAAAACACTTTCAGCAAGAATGTGTCATTCTGGACTCCCACTTTGTGTATTTCGTAAGTAAAGCTTATAGTGAACTTTTCGAACTTGGCAAGACAAAATCGGAGTTCAAATTTGAAAAAGCCATGGTGAGATATGTGAATGGTGAATGCCCCCCGAAAACGGAAAGCCATAGAAATAGTGTACTCATCTGTATATACCATATTGTGTCCCCGGTGACCATTGTTTTGCTCTACATGTCGATCTACATACCCGACAAATTAACGTATATGACAGTATGAAGAAGAGGATTTATGCCGCAACTCTTGGGAACCTAATGAAACCATTCCAGATAGCCATACCACTGCTCCTGAATCATCATGTTGATGATAAGTTTAAAACATCCCAATTCAATTGGAAAAGAGTCACTCAACAAGACAATGGGTAAATACTAAAACTTGGAAAATCAATTGGAATATTTGGAAATTAGATTGAATTGTGTTGTTCATTCTGTTGCAGGGGTGATTGTGGAGTTTTCACGATAAAGTTCAGCGAATTCATGTAGGCAAGGCTTGATATCAATCTTATAAGTCATTCCCATATGTCGTCATGGAGAAAAAATTGGCAGCAGAAATTTGTTGTCAAGATTTTGACCCGTAGACATTTTGGAATTTCATAGTTTTTATGAATTTTTTAAAGTATGTATATGTAATGTAGAGTTAGTCACTATGGTGAATGTTGCAGTTTCTAATGTATATTTATCTCTCGTAAAACATGACATAACTTCTTGTGGATTTTGGGATGAATAAGAGGATTATGTTAGTGTTTCTAGATCTTCGTATGTTTGTTGATATGTACATGTTTTATTTATTTATTCCAAAATATAGAGGAAATGCTGTCGAATTTTTTGGTAAATCATACAATGAATACGGTATATTTGTCATTCTATAGCTACCAGAACGACAAAATTGTCTTACATTGGGAAAACCCCGGTTTATGCCATTTTCTTGACATTCAAACCTTCATAGGCATTAGAGATCATTATTCGGGGGAATAAAACAAATTTCGCATGCCAGGGATCCCTCTTTGATGTAATAGGAATGTGGAGTTTGTTTAGGAAACCATAAATAGATGTTTGGTTGCAATGCAAACCCTCCTTACACCACTCAATTGCTATTCCTATCCAAATGGTAATGATTGGTGCAAAATAAATAACAAGACAAGCAAGATTCGATAAATAAGCATGTTTGCCGTTCTAGAGCTTCTAGAACGGCAGCTTTGTCTTACAATGGGAAATCCCTCATTAATTCCATTTTCTGAATATTCGAACCTTCGCAGGCGTTAAAGATCAGTATTGGGCGACTAAAACACATTTCGCAGGTAGGGATCTCTCTTCGGTGCAATAGGGCTGTGGAGTTCGGCTGGAAAACCATAAATGGATGTTTGGTTGTGATGCAAACCCTCCCTATGCCATTTAAATTGCTATTCCTATACAAATGGTGATGACTAGGGAAAACGGAATCACATGATGAGCAAGATTCGATGAAAACGGCATCTTTGCCATTCTACAGCTTCTAGAACGGCAATCTTGTCTTACATTGGGGAGTCCACGATTTATGCCATTTTCTTGACATTCGAACTTTTATTTTCCATGGAAAATATTTACTTTCCTATGGAAAAGTAGAGACAATTTATTGATGTTTTCTACATGAACTACGTAATTATCACGATATTATGTAAGTGGACCACATGCACATTAATACAAAATAGCTATATACGCAAACCATGATTTTTTTTTTTTTTTTTTGATATGGTAGCAAAGTTTGGAAAAGAACGAATATAATGTTTTCATAGGTACAAAACGTGGTTTCATACATTTTCTTGACATGTTTCATAGGTATGAAACCAATCTTTATGTGTGTGAAACCTTAGTAGGCAAGAATCAAACCTGTTTCATACGTATGAAACAGGTTTCATACGTATGAAACCAATTTTTATGTGCGTGAAAACATAGTAAGAAAGAATCAAACTTATTTCATACGTATGAAACCAATTTTTATCTGTGAGAAAATTTGTGGGTAACAAACATGAAACCTATTTTGGGTAACAAACAAGTTTTTTATTTTTTAAAATAGGTAATTTTTATGTGGAATCGAGATGTGGAATTCAATAGGGAAACCATAAACGAACATTTGGTTGTGGTGCAAACCCTTTCTATACTACTGAAATTGTTATTCCTATGAAAATGGTGATGATTGGTGCAAGCAGAATCACATGATGAGCTAGATTCGATGAATATGGCATGTGTGCCATTCTATAACTTTCAGAACGACAATCTTGTCTTAGATTGAGAAAATCGCTATTAATGTCATTTTCTATACTTCGGAACCTTCGTAGGCATTAGCGGGTCATTATTTGGTGAGTGAAACATGATTCGCATGCCATTCCCTGTTCGAACGCCCGTTTAGGAGAAATGACAGTCAAGGATCACTCTTCGTTTATAGGAATATGGAATTTGGTTGGGAAACGAATACTTGGTTGCAATGCAAACCTTCTCTACCCCCCCTAAAATGTCTATTCGCATCAAAATAGTGATGATTGGTGTAAAAGTAATGACGGAATAAGAAAGTTTCGACGAATACGGCACATTTGCCGTTCTGTGGCTTCTAAAATGGCATCCTTGTCTTTGGCTGGGAAACCCCATCAATGCCATTTTCTTGACACTCAATCCTTTCTAGGCATTAGAGGACCATCATTGAGTTGATAAAAATGTATTTCATAGGTAAGAGATCACTCTTGGGTGCAATCGGGATGTGGAATTCGGTAGGAAAACCATAAACGGATGTTTGGTTGTGGTGCAAACCCTCCCAACATTACTGAAATTGCTATTCCTATCCAAATGGTGATGATTGGTGCAAGCGGAATCACAAGATGAGTTAGATTCGATGAATATGGCAATCTTGTCTTACATTGAAAAACCCGCCATAAACAAATGCTTGGTTGTGGGGCAAACCCTCCCTACACCACTGAAATGGATATTCTCATACAACTAGTGATGTTTGGCTCAACGGAATCACATGATGATTAAGATTCGTCGAATACGACATGCTTGTCATTCTATAGCGCCAAAACAACAATCTTGTCTTACATTGGGAAAACCACTATTAATGTCATTATCTGAATATTCGAACCTTCGTAGGCATTAGAGGACCATTATTTGGTGAATAAAATGTATCCCTTATTTCTGTTTGAACTCTTTGTTGTTGTTTCGTTGAGTTTTTCATGTAAGCCATGCTAGATGAATGTGTGAGTGTGTAAGACTATGAAATCAACCATCTAAGTCATTTACCACGTAATGGAATGTCCGAGTGCAAACGGAATGGCTGAAATCAAGTAGATAATGCAATAACAGCAGATAAGCCGTGTTAGTATAGGCAAAATGACATTTTTGTCTTTGTTAATAAAATCTGTCTTATTCACTTTCCTTAACAAGTAAATATTCCTACATGTAATTGGATCATTAAGGAGCAAGAATAAACAAATATAAAAACTTAGGGAACACACTGGTATAAATATTATCATTTGCACAAAACAATTTACAAAATAAGGCTGTAATAGCATAATTGTTGTTACAGTTTGACAATTACGACATATATGCCGTTATATATAAAAATGCCCTCAAAATATCTCATCTGCCCTTTATACCACATTTTCTATGTGATAACATGCACCTATAACATTCTAAACTCATTGATTGATCCAATAACCTTCTTCCATATGCAAAAGTAAATTTGGCATATAAATATATGCAAATACACAAAACCATAATTGAAATGCAACTAGTCATCAAACAAAATCCAAATATACAAAAGCATTATTAATCAGATAATACACAACCAGCTGCATGTTAGAATCTCATCACTCCGCCCTCAACTTGCTCGATGGTATATTTTTTGGGCAAGTGGCCCGATTATGCCACGTTTGGTGGCACCTACTGCACTTGCATTTCTTTCGTGTCTCCCGGCTGATAGTTTCCTCTTCGTCGCTAGACGTCCACTTTTTCGTCGTTTCACAGGAGGTAAGACAACTCTTGATTTAACATTATCAGGAATTTGCCACTCAACCTCATTTGATGGCACTGGATATATAAATTGTGAATATGATTGTCTCCAATAAGAAGTGGTATAAAAATGAGAGCAAAGGTTGTAATCGTCCATTCCATTATGTCGAGCCGCAGCAATTACATGTGAGCATGGAAATTTATCCAACTCAAACTTCCTACAACTGCATGTTAACTCAAGGAAGTTCACAACATGTATATCTAAATCTCTACCTACCTGGAACTCATTTGGTGAAATTGGAATAACTTCATAAGTCTTTGATTTAATATACTTATAGTGCATGATCTCTTCCATAGGCGGGGTTAGGCAACTTCCATATCTTTCTGCCTTCGCATGCATTTCATAATACCATTGTTGTAGCATCTGTCTTATATGCTTAATTAATCCAAGAATGGTGTGATCACGAGCTCCCTTCAATGCAGAATTCCCTAATTCGGAGTTGTTTGTTGTCATTATATTGTACCTAATCCTGCCAAAATGTGCTCTGCTCCAAAATTGAACCGGAACGTTGGTTGTTAAGTAATTTTCAATGTCCTCATCTTTCCTACACAATGTTGCAAACTTGTTGTCGAAGTCTGCAATAGTGTATTCTTCTGCCGCCAAACGAAATAATTCCACAACATCTGCCTTAGGAAAACGACTTTTCAAATTAGTTTCCAAGTACCACCTACAATTCCCTTGGTGTGCAAAATGATAAACATTTCGAAGAGCATCTGGAATGCAATTGGCACGATCAAAAATAAATACTAGTTCATCTGTATCACCAGTAATAAAACGAAGTTTAAAGAAGAACCAAGTATAAGCATCCGTATTTTCTGAGTCAACCACAGCCCATGCAAGGGGATAAATCTGGCAATTTGCATCTTGACATGTTGCCACAATTAATGTGCCTCCATACTTGGATGTCAAAAATGATCCATCCACAGAGATAACAGGCCCAATTGAAGATTGGAACCCATGTATGCTTTGCCCCAGTGAGATAAAAAGATACTTAAAATGCTGATCATCATCAACTTCAATACAAGTAAGCGTCCCTGGATTTTTTTGTTCCAGAACATGACAATAAGATGCAAGTTTTGCATAACTTTCTTTAGGCGTCTCCCTTACGAACCCATGCACAAAATCATTTGCCATGTATGCCTTCCGATAGCTTAGAGTAATTCCATGATCCCGCCGGATATCATTTATGATGTTTTTTGGCCTATAAATTATATTGCCATCCTCAAACTTTGAGGGTATATGCTCTTCAATCAGGATCTATGAAGCATGTCTATGATCGCGATTATGAATAGTCATGGAGCAACTATGCTGGCTAGTGTATATCCTCACTTGGAACATATCAGAATTTTTGAATTTTGTAGCCCAGAGCCGCCACTCACATTTTTCACTACGATGGGTGACTTCATATCTCCACTTACATGATTTCTTCACATTATACTCAAATTGACATTTCACGGCAAGGAGCTGCAACTTTTGTACCAAAACAAGCTTGGTTGAGTATATTTGTTTCACTTGAAAATCATCAGATTCTAAGATTCTTACTGTTGGTCCAGGCAAGTGTGGAGATGCATCAAGTGTCGGGCTGTAAGTGTTTGTTAAAGCAAGAGTTTCATGTTCTTTAGGATCCTCTCTGGTCCCTTGTGTAACAATTGACTCTACCAAATCTTGTGTTTCTAGACCAGTTGGAATTACATCCACCGAATCCCAATCAAAATGAATTCTTTCATTACTTCCATCTTCAATATTTTCCTCGGTGCATACTTGCTCAAACTCCATAGCCGTTTTTGTTAACTCCACATCTTCTTCACTATGTACTAACAAAGATCACGTATTCACATCCACTCCATATTCTCCTAAGCTACCGCTCCCCTAATGCTCATGAAAATGTTCAGGTTTTAGAGATACACAAAGTGGAACTTCTTTGCTTACGGAGAGATACCACTGCACATTGTTATCGCAATCAATCTTAGTTGGTGAAGTGGAAACATAGACATTCTAGTTATAAGTGATCTCATTTCGATTTCATGTAGGCTGACATCTACCCTAATTGTCTCTCGGACTTTGTTGTACAATTTGACGTATGAAATGCTCTTTGAGACGATAATATGATTAGCCATTGCTGGACCATTCTCCGAGGGCCTCTATGTCCACTCGCCATCATTTTTCTCCACAAAATCACCCCCATAACAAACTGAAAACCACACTGTATTTGCATTTTCTGTGGCTGCATTACAATAATATATAAATTAGATTTTAGTATATACCAACGTATATGAATCTACCTAAATAAAAAAACATGAAATAAACCTTCCAGGATAAAATTATATACATTCAGACTCAGTAAAAACCTATGAGGAAAAAAAAGAATATCAAACTGCTGAAGCGCCATAAATACCGTGATACTTCGAAGATCACGGCGTTTATGTCTCTACCTCTAGTTCACCATATTACTAAATCCAAACCACATACACAAGTTTTATTAATCACATATTACTACTGGAAAACAAGGTAACTATTGAAACTGCCCTTACGGCATGAATGGCGTGACATTGTTAGGGTAACGACATAGATGCCGTGAAGCCTGAAACCTAGCAAGAAATCGAATATGCAGCTTCGGTGCATACAAAATCTGTATAAAAATTTAATTTTTGATATTTATGGCTCTTTAAAGAAAGTTTATATAGATATAAATCATACCTCGTGCAAGAACATTCCCCAGGAACACATTGATAAGGAGATTATCAAATTTTCTTCAAAATCATATGGAGAATATAATTGACAGAACTCTCACATGGAGAATGATAAGAGCAGATCCCCGATTTCTCGCCTTTCTTCAACGTTCCCCCGCATTGGCCAACTGAATTTCACAATAATAAAGAGAGGGGGAGAGAGATAACGGGGTGCAAGATACGTGAGGTCAACAGCCCCTTTCCCTTTTTTTCTTTATTTATTTTGCTGGTTTGGACTGACGTGGTTAGATAGATAAAATTTTAGGGAGTGTGGGTCTGTTAAGTAAAACTTATATCTGACTTGCCATTTTAAATAAAAACCCTCCCAAGATAAGGTTATACCAATCAATTGCCATAAAGTATGCACTGTTAGCAATTGATAGATCCTATATATTAGTTGTTAAACATCTAAAACGATTCAAGTTTAAATAAATTTGTTGAAATTCATTTATTATAATTAATTCTTTTAACTTCATTAAAATTAATTATAACATAAAATAATTTTAAAACTTCTAATATCAAAATTAATGTACACATAATATGGTTATATAAGAAAACAAAAAGTTTAATTTAAGAATTTTTTCCGAATTTTCCATTATACTTAATTATTATTCTGTATTATTACGCCTTATTTGTTGATTACAATGTATATTAAATATGGGTATACAATACGATAAAATAAAAAATTACTTAAGGAAAGTGGACTATCATTTTGGGATAGACAAAAATAAATAATGGATTATCTTTCTTGGACGAACAAAGTACAATAATGGGAAAACATTAGCCTATACCCTTACAAGACACAATAAAATTTTAAAATGCACATCCAAAATTAACCAATATCTCATAATTTAAATTCCAGTAAAAATTCTTCAAAAAAATTCCATAAAAAATATTTACTAATTTTGACAAATCGTAAAACTTTGTAGGATTTCAATATGAATAATGCTACATTATCAACAAGGGATACAATAAGAGTTACAACATGATTTTAAATGACCATTTTGTTCATAAATTTTACAACTCAACATGATGTACTCAAGTACCAAAAGGCTGTTTTGGCCTTACTTATCCCCATCTTGTAACCCTTGTTGGAAATATGGTACTACCTTCGTCCCATAAATATAATCCACTTTCAATTTCATAAAGATTAAGCAAAATGTAATTAATGGTGTTGGAAAAGTAAAATTTAAGCTTATTTTCCTAATATGCCGTTTCATTTATTGGATATTTTATTTCAACTAATATATTTTGCTAAAAACAATATTCATTAAATAAGGGTATATAAGACAATTAATATTTTAACTATATTTTTAAAAAGAATGTGGCGTATATTTTGGGACGGAGGAATAGTGGACTATATTTATGGGACAGATGTAGTATTATTCTTTTGATTCACAACATTCCATAAATGAATTATAGATGCTAAACAAAAAAAAATTATTATAAACTCAAATAAATTTATTTGTAATATCATTTAATTTCATGCATTAATATTTAAAACATTTTTGAGCTACACACAAATTCACATTGACAAAGTCTAGGTGATCTAAGTAGTGATATACAATATCTGCTTGGATACTGCAGAGTTTCAAAAGCTGCTTTGCAATACAATCATCATTACAATTTTCAGTGCATTCACCTAGACTCGTCGTGCGTATCTCACTTGCCACTATTTGTCATGTTGACTCGTTTATCACTACAAGACATATAAAACAAAATTATGTAAGATATTTAGTCATTGCTGTGTTCAATTCTTACTAAGAAAGCATAATAGATACACAAGTAGTAGAAGAAAGAACTCATACACGCTGGAAAAATGAGAAGAGATAGAATACAAAGGAATCGACCAAAAAATGGCCAGACCTATGTATAACTTTTAATAATGTCTATATAACAAATTTGTGTGAATAGAAGAAACAATTTGTATTAATATATATATAAATGCAAATAAAGCATGGTGGAAATTGCAGCTATAGTAATTATATAATCAAATGTAATTATAGTGAAGATTTGGCAAATAGATTACGATATGCATTGGTATCTCCCATAGTTGTGGTCTAAACAATTTCAGACGCATAATGTTGGGCATTTTTAATATTAATTAATGCATTAATAGAGTGCAAGTTAAAAAAAAAAAAGAAAACAAGAAAAGAAGTTAGCTAAACACTTATAACTTTAATCCTCGGTTTTAACATTTACCTAAACAATACGTTAACAAGCTGCTATCTTAATACATTGATGAATCTATATCCTTTTAATGAAAGTAAATTTAATTCTTGAGTTATTAATGAAATAAGTTACCTACATTAACTACATGGCTTTTAGTTCGTGCATACGTATATGATCCCTATAAATAGGAATGTCTAGCCATGGAGTTATAGGAGGAAAAAGTGTGAGTAAATTAAAGGTAAAGCTTATATTTTAATATATATTCTGGCCAGAAGAAGGGTGCTCCCTGTAGTGAGAGCTTTGGGTTAATCCTTTAGTGCAAAGAAAGAATTAACCATATAACGTTTCAAGTTGGGCTGGTGCATCCTGGAGGGGACAAGTCATATATTATCTGTTGCATCGGTGATTGAAGTATTCCAACACCGCAGAGGGCTTGAATCTCCTTAAAGAGAGAGAGATATCCGTGCCTCAGCCTAATTGGTTAGGGTTATTTATCTATTTCCTTTACGATATTTCTATATTATTTTTGTAATATCACCAATAATTTTAAGGAGATTCAATATGGATGTAACCGTCGAGAAAACCAATGAGAGTGTAAAAGATCTCAACAAACCTTTTCGGTTCAAGGGTGTGAACTTCAAGCGGTGGAAAGGAAAAGTCATCTTCTACCTCAACCTACTCAAAGTCGCTTATGTGCTCATTGAGAAAGATCAACACCAAAGGCATGAACGATGATGAATTTTATGAGCATGAGGAAAAGGTTGATAAATACCAGAAAGATGAGTATAACCATCGAAACTATCTTTTAAATTGTCTCGCTGACCATTTTTATGATTATTATGATACCACCTTCTCTTCTGCAAAGAAAATTTGGAAAACCTTGCAGAATAAATATGATACATAAGAGGTAGGTGCCAAAAAATATGCAGCGAGTCGGTTTTTCCATTATCAAATGGTGGATGGAAAATCTGTGGTGGAACAAGCGCAAGATTTTCAGATGATAGTGGCAGAAGTTACTTCTGAAAGAATTAAAATTGGAGATAACCTCATTGTTGCTGGCTTGATTGACAAAGTCCCACCTTCTTGGAGGGAATTCCAAAGGAGCATGCGCCACAAGTAAAAGGAAATGTCTCTAGAAACCCTAATCACACGTATTCGTGTGGAAGAGGAAGTGCGAGGACAAGATACGCTTATTGAATAGAACAATGGACATTCCACAAAGGTAAATTTAATATCTACCAATGAAAATGTCTATGCTAATTAGATCTCAAAAAATAATGTTTTGAAGCTAAATAAGAAAAATATGAAAAAAATCATATAAGCAAAATATAAGAAACTTAAGCATGAAAAATAAGAACCAATCCCATCCTTCGAATAATCAGCAAGAAAAATCTTGCTTTGTATGTGGAAAAATTGGGCACTTTGCAAAAAATTGTAGATACCGGAAACGTGGACCTGTCCCCCAAGTCAACGCTATCGAAGAGCCATTTATTGCTATGATAACTGATATTAACATGGTACAAAGTGTTGAAGGATGGTGCGCTGATCCTGGTGGAAGCAAACATGTTTGCTCCGATAAAGATTGGTTCAAAGCTTATACTCATTTAAGGAGGTTAAAACCATTATGTTTGGAGATTCTCACACTACGCATGTACTTGGAACTGGCGATATTAATCTCAAGTTCACCTCTGGAAGAGTCTTGACATTAAAAGATGTATTGTATACACCTTCCATGAGAAAGAATTTGATGTCAAGTTATCTGCTGAATAAGGCTGGCTTCAAACAAACCATGAAGTCTGATCAGTATGTCATTACCAAAAAAGGTATTTTTGTTGGTAAAGAATGTGCTTGTGATAGAATGTTGAAATTAAATATTAAGAATGCTAATAAAAATGCCTCTATTTCTGTTTACATGCTCTCTTCTTTAACCTTTTGGCATGCCCGTTTGTGTCATATAAATAGTAGATACTTGGGAATCATGAGTAGTATGGGATTAATTCCTAAGGTGAAAAAAGACTTTGACAAATGTGAAATTTGTAGTCAAGTAAAGATTACAAAAAGACCGCATAAAATCATTGAAAGAAATACTGAATTGATAGAATTAATTCACACAGATTTATGTGAATTTGAAGGAATCTCAACTCGTGGAGGAAATAGATATTTTATCACTTTTATTGATGATTAAAATATTCATATGTTTATTTATTGAAAAATAAAAGTGATGCTTTTGAGTATTTTAAAAAATTCCTCATCGAAGTTGAAAATCAATTAGGTAGAAAAATCAAACGGATTCGAAGTGATAGAGGTCGAGAATATGAATCCTTTGACTTTAATTCTTATGTTGAGTCATTGGGAATAATCCATGAAACTACCCCACCATATTCACCTGCTTCTAATGGCATGACAGAAAGGAAAAATAGAACGTTAATTGATCTTACAAATGCTAAGCTATTAAATTTAGGTGCTCCTTCAAATTTGTGGGGTGAAGCAGTTTTAACTGCTTGTTATGTATTAAATAGAGTGCCACATAAAAAGATAAAAATTACACCTTTTGAGGTGTGGAAGGGGCATAAGCCAAATTTGGGGTATCTTAGAGTATGGGATTATTTAGCCTTAGTGAGGTTAACAGACCCTAAAATACCTAAATTGGGGATTAAAGCTACCACTTGTGCTTTTATTGGCTATGCAGAAAATAGTACAACCTATAGATCTATCGACATTAAAAATAATATCACTTTTGAATCTGGTGATGCTATTTTTCATGAAGAAAAATTCCCTATATATTGAGAAATAGTGGGGGGAAAGAAATTGAAAATGATATTTTAGAACCTAACTCTTCTACTCAAAATGTACGAAGTGAAGAAAATCATGAACTTCGAAGGAGTAAAAGAGCTAGAGTTGAAAAAGATTTTGGCCTTGACTTTATTGTTTATAACACTGAAGAAACACCAATTTCTTTATCAGAAGCTTTATCATCACTAGACGCTATTTTTTGAAAAGAGGCTCTAAATGATGAGATGAAGTCACTAAGTTCAAACAAAACTTGGAAATTAGTCGATTTACCACAAGGTTGTAAAACAATCAGGTGCAAATGGGTCTTGAGAAAGAAATTAAATCGGATGGGAGTATAGATAAGTAAAAAGCGAGACTTGTCGCGAAAGGTTTCAAACAAAAAGTCGATTTGGACTTTTTTGATACTTTTTCTCCGATTACGAGAATAACATCCATAAGATTGTTGATTGCTATTTCTGCAATTTATAATTTAATTATTCATCAAATGGAAGTGAAAATAGCTTTTTGAATGGCGATCTTGATGAAGAAATATATATGGACCAACCCGACGGTTTTATACAGCCAGGTGAAGAAAGCAAAGTGTGTAAGCTATCTAAATCCCTTTATGGCTTAAAGCAAGCTCCTAAACAGTGGCATGAGAAATTTGATTCCTGCATGATTGAAAACAGGTATAAAGTAAATGAGAGTAATAAGTGCATTTACTATAAATCGTGGGAAAATTCGCATGTTATAATTACCCTGTATGTTGATGATTTGTTGATATTTAGCTCTAATATTTCGGTGATAAATGGGACAAAAAATATGTTGAAGAGTCATTTTGATATGAAAGATCTTGGAGAGGCTAATTTTATTCTGGGCATGCAAATTACTAAAACAAGTGATGGTATTTTTCTTGATCAATCACATTATATTGAAAAGGTCTTGAAAAAATACAATTATGTTGATTGTAACCATGTTACTAGTCCTTTTGATTCTAGTATTCGCTTATTTCCTGTTGAGTGTGAAAATAATGTGATAAATCAAAAGGAATATGCTAGTATAATCGGTAGCTTGCAATATGCTACTGATTGTACGAGACCGGATATTGCGTTTGCAGTGGGGGTACTCAGCAGGTTTACCAGCAAGCCAGGTAAAGAGCATTGGCATGCTATTGGCCGAGTGATGAAATATTTATTGGGTACCAAAAATTATGGATTATTTTATCAAAAATATTTTGCTGTTATTGGAGGATTTTCTGATGCAGATTGGCATACTTTGTCAGGAGATTCTTTATCTACCACTGGGTACATATTCAAATTGGGAGGTGGTTGGTAGGTGTCGAATCCAACAAATAATAATTAACTTACTCTAAAAATATAAATTGTAACAGCGGTGAGTAAGGTCGTATCCACAGGGATTGGTAAGATTTACTCTTTTAAAATAAAACTAAATAAAATAAAAATGAGGGTTTTGAATATTGAGATTAAAATAATTAAAATTAAAACAATGGCAAAGAAAGTAAAATTAGGAGTAATCAAATAACACAAATATCCAGTCCAAAGAATAATCTCAGAATTGATTCACAAAATTGATCATTGATGCAAAGATGAATTCTTCTACACTTTCTCTAAATTGGTTATGGTTGTTGGCACGACCTAACAACTTATCTCTCCTTACTTGTTCGATAACCAGGGTACGACCGTTGATTATTTCTCTAATCAATAAATAACCCTAGGTACGACCGTATGATTTAATTTATCAACAACATTAATTTCTAGAGAGGCCAATTCTAACCAACAAATTCACACGGTGATTTGTTTCAAGTAGATTATATATTTTCACAATCATGAATTGAAAACTTTGACCTAATCAATTATGTTGTTTTCCACAAATATTAGAACACCTAAACAATTACGGATTTAGATTTCTAATTGGCGCTATATTATTTTGACAATCACACAACGTGCACTTTGTATAACTAATCAAAACAATAATATCAACACAATCATATAAAATATATAAATAGAGGTTTATAGAAGAACTAAAAAGAATGAATTAGATCTCACAATATGTTGAATCAATCTTCAATTATCCTTGAACTCGAAAAGAAATTTAGAATTTCATGGAGAAGATGGAAAAAATTCCAGTGTATGATGATGATGGAGAAAACGTGTAGTATGTAGAATGAATGAATCGTGTCTTCTGGCCAAGAAATAACATGTGTTTCTTGTTGTCTTGGGCCCGATCCAGATCTAAAAATTATCTAGGAAATAATAAAAGAGAAAATAAAAGGAAAGATTCTAGTTTCCTAATTCTAATAGAAGTTTATAATTTTTTCCTACAAAATAAAAACTAATTGCATTAAAGGTCCCTATAAAATATTCATATTCCTTTTAGGAGTAGGAATAATTAAATAGGGTCTTCTAACAGTTCTTCAACTCTTATCTTCCAAGGAGTCTTGTTCTTATATTTTTTATGGGAAAATCATATTGGTAAGGCATGATCACGCTTTAAGCTCGATGCTCTTCTAGTTGTTTTCTCATTGATCTTCACTATTTCTTCAAAACTTGTCAAATTAACTTCAACTTGATTCGACTCCTTTACCTGGTCCATAAAATATAAAACACAATTAAAATCAAGGACTTAAGCAACTTCCAAATAATATAAGTATGGAAAAGTATTGCAATTATGTTAAATAAATGAGCTTTATCAGTGGTGCTATATGTTGAAAATCTAAAAAACAGACAATTATTGCTAACTTAACTATGGAGGCTGAGCTAACTGCTTTAACTACAGCTAGTGAGGAAGCAAGCTGGTTAAGAGATTTATTATATGAGATCCCAATGTGGGAAAAACCAATACCTCCTATTTTGATTAATTGTGATAGCACTGCTGCCATTGGTAGAGTGAATAACCGTTATTATAATGGTAGAAGAAAACACAGCACTGTGAGATCTTATTTGAGTAATGGCATAATTAATGTGAATTATGTCAAATCGTGTGATAATCTTGCAGATCCATTAAGCAAGGCCTTGACAACAGAAATGGTTTGGAATACATCGAGGGGGATGGGGTTGAAGCCCATATCATCACAAACCATATATAAGAATACCTAACCTGGGGACCAGAGATCCTGTATCCAGGTTCAATGGGAAGAACAAATTATATGATGGCCGGAAGAAATGCACAATTTGAACACACCATCCCTAATGATGTAAGTGCATTATCCTGTAACGGTTTGAGGGTTGAGTTTTCTTTGAAAAACTCTTAATAAAATTTGTAGCTCATATGAGTGGGGTGCAACAGTTACAGGAGCACTCTTGACAATTTTTACCTATGTTAGTGCGAGAGTGGGGCCGCTCTCTATGAGAATTGTGGGCTAATTCTCAAAATACACTCATGAATACTGGGATCAGCACAAGGCCGTAATGTGCTAGCCATTAAAGCTCATATTAACACCTGGATTATTATGTGTGGGGAATAATTCTTTATTTCCCCTAACCAGTTATAGTTCAAATCTGAGACGACTACTAACTGTGGAGTAAAGATTATTGTTTCACTAATGAAGGTTCAATGCAGAGTCACACCTATCACGATGCATAATAATCCATCTTTTGGCCAAGGTATATATTGTTTAAACTTTAATATTAAAAATGAGTGGGGGATTGTTGGGCATTTTTAATATTAATTAATGCATTAATAGAGTGCAAGTTAAAAAAAAACAAGAAAATAAGTTAGCTAAACACTTATAACTTTGATCCTCGGTTTTAACATTTACCTAAGCAGTACGTTAACAAGTTGTTATCTTAATACATTGATGAATCTATCTCCTTTTAATGAAAGTAAATTTAATTCTTGAGTTATTAATGAAATAAGTTACCTACATTAACTACATGGCTTTTAGTTCATGCATACGTATATGATCCCTATAAATAGGAATGTCTAGCCATGGAGTTATAGGAGGAAAAAGTGTGAGTAAATTAAAAGTAAAGCTTATATTTTAATATATATTCTGGCCAAAAGAAAGGTGTTCCCTGTAGTGAGAGCTTTGGGTTAATCCTTTAGTGCAAAAAAGGAATTAACCACACAACGTTTCAAGTTGGGCTGTTGTATCATGGAGGGGACAAGTCATATATTGTCTGTTGCATCGGTGATTGAAGTATTCCAACACCGCAGAGGGCCTGAATCTCTTTACCAGCCTAATTGGTTACGGTTATTTATCAATTTCCTTTGCGATATTTCTATATTATTTTTGTAATATCACCAATACATAATGAAAGAGGAAATGGTGGTAAAATTATATTAAATTACTTCCCTTATCTATGTATATAAATGAATCTTAAAAGGAAAAAAGTTATGATCGGAATTCATGTGGCGTTCATGGTGACTGGAGGTCTAGCTGGCATGGGTAATAGTGGGCAAACTCAACCCACCCGGTCGAACACAATCAAATCAACTAGAATCGACCAATTCTTATTTGTTTTTGGGTCATTTTGGCTTGAAGCTTTTTTTTCCCTTAGGAAAAGTGATATCACTAAAAAAATTTAAGTTTGATATATTTCAGAAACAAGGGAAAACAGAGTCAATTATAAAAATGAGACAAACTCTAACACAAATTACAAAATCAGTTGTCACTACAAGACAAACTCGTATTTACTACAACCTTTTTACGAAGGAAAATTAAAGTTTTTCTCCATAAAAGTGCTACTAAAATGGTATTTAAAATGTGTGGAGAAAAAGTCACAATGCGAGAAACAAAATAATTTTTATATTTGTATGTGTAGAAAATTTACTTTGTATGTTGTTTCTTGTCAAAACAATTGCAAATGATTATGTTTGGAGTTTTTTTTTTTTTTGTAAAAGTAATATTTTCTTCCTGGTAAATTGTCATTGAAAGACTTAAAATGACCATAGTTGTTCTTGAGCAACTCAAAAAAATTGTGGTCATTTCATAACAACTGAATGGTCATTTCAAATGACTAAGTGAGTCGTTGTTCGAGTGAGTCATACAATCTTTTTTTTTGTAAATTGAGTGAGTTACTTTGAACGACTAAGACAGCCTTTTTTTGTTTTCATAATTGAAAAAGTATTGTTCAAATATTGAAAATGAACGGGAGATTTTTTATTTGAACTAGTATTTCAGCCTGCGATGCACTGGATAATTAAAATGGTTTATTTACATAAAATGACAATAATACAATATATATATATAATATTATAAATTTCAATAATTGTTTACAAATTTTGATCCGAACTATTATCTTGTAACAAAAATATCATATCAGTTGTTTTTATTGATGATTTTAGGAAATAATAAAATATTTGAGATCAAAATTTAGACAATACTTAGTTGAATAAAGGAGAATTTATGCGATGTGGATTGTGTATTTTATAAAATGACAAGATCTCTATACAAAATATTTATAAGTGAAACTTTGCATATTGATTTTTATGTAACAAAAATTTATTAAGAATAATTGAGAAAAAATTAAAAAACTCACTAATGAGTGCAATACTAAATATAGAAAAAATTGAGAAATTAATTTGAAAATGAAGAGATGATTAAATGATAATTTTGATAATATTCTTTTAAGTGGCTTGCAAAGTAATGACATGGATATAAAAGTAATCGTTTTCTATTTCTTTTCTAATTAATTGATTATTCATTATAAATTTAATTATTTAACTACTCATTATTTAATCTTTAAAAAATTACTCACTATTTGAATCACTCAATGCACATTACATATGAAAACTATCTAAAAGTACACTTTAAATGTGGTAAAGAAAAGTTTTTTGCTTAATTTTTTTAAATATGTAAAAATATTTTTTTCTAAAACAGAAAACCACAACTTATGTGATATTGTGCCAAGTTGGCACTCTAATTTTTTTTAATAAAAAGAATATATATAATTCAAAAATAAATAATTAAAATGTAATATCTAAAAATTAAAATATATATATAGAAAATGGAAATTCTCATTTTCATAATTAATGTAACAAGCATTGTAAGTTGTAATTTTGATTTTTGATCACATTTTCATTAATGCATACAACACTAAATATAAAAGAACTAAAAAATTAAAAAAGATAAATTGATTAAAAAATTAGAATGCACATAAACAAATGTACATATAAAAAAGTAAAATAAGGAAAACAACACCAACTAAGGAAAGTAGAATAAATTAAATAATAAAAATATTAATTCTTAAAAAAATTAAGGTCATATAAGGCACTGCCACCTAAACACTTTGTCTAGATAGCTCTTTTAAATTTATATATAGTTAGATTATGTTAATTAAAGGTAGTTTAAATCTTAGGGAAGCCTAGAAAACTTTCTTGGAAGAGGGTGGGTCCTTAAAAAAATTAGTAAAGTACGACTATTTCATTATGAAAAGGGATTTTGGCGCAAATAGTCCCAAAAAACTAGCCATATTGCAGATTTAGTCCCAAATAATAAAAGGTAGCGCAAATGGTCCCAAAAAAAAATTTGGTGCGCAAATGGTCCCAAAAAAAAACTTTGGTGCGCAAATGGTCCATTTGGATGGAATCCGTCCGTTTAACCGTTAGTCAAAGTCAACTGCTGAAAACTTGGGTGCGCATTTGGTCCATTTCATTTGAAATAAATTGCACAAAAGGTCCTAACTTTAGATATTATTATAATCAAGTCCAAAAGTTTGAAAAATGTATACTTTAGTCCCAAATTTAGTTAAATTGTATAATCTTTTATATTTTATTTTTTCTATGGGTGCTTATTTTTTTCTATGGGTGTTTATTTGGTCCGTAATTAATTTTATTGAATTAATTTGATATCGATTAAATGGTTTTTATCAAAAAATTTCAACACAGTAGCATTTGTTCGTATTAATATAGTATCACAACTTGCGAAATTTTTCTTTAGCATTAGAGATGCGCACATTTTGATTTTAACCAATAGCTAATAATAAATATAATAATTTTATATTCACTCTAATAATTATTTTATATAGGTACAATAATTATATTTATTATAAATCATTATACAATTTAACTAAATTTGGGACTAATTCTAATTCAATAAAATTAATTAAGAACCAAATAATCACCCATAGAAAAAATAAAATATAAAAGATTATACACTTTAACTAAATTTGGGACTAAAGTATACATTTTTCAAACTTTTGGACTTGATTGTAACAATATCTAAAGTTAGGACCTTTTGTGCAATTTATTTCAAATGAAATGGACCAAATGCGCACCCAAGTTTTCAGCAGTTGACTTTGACTAACGGTTAAACGGACGGATTCCATCCAAATGGACCATTTGCGCACCAAAGTTTTTTTTTGGGACCATTTGCGCACCAAAATTTTTTTTTTTGGGACCATTTGCGCTACCTTTTATTATTTGGGACTAAATCTGCAATATGGCTAGTTTTTTGGGACTATTTGCGCCAAAATCCCTTATGAAAAATATCCCGTACCGACCACATCCTCTCAAACACCCGCCAACCCTACCCAAATGTGGCTTAGCAATACCATCAAACTTCTCGATTTCAAGACATTGTCGCTTTATTGACCATTACAAAATGGATTTTGAAATAAGGGTAATATATTAATATATTTATCATGACTCAAAATAAAAATATATCAAGAGTTAAAGTCAAAATTTTAAAATTCAGAAAAATTTAGGACAATTTCGCATGTCTCTAAAAGTTCTAGATTCAATAATAATTGTTACTTACTTGAAAGAAGGGTAAATTCGTCCTTTTTGGGTAAAAAATCTCACCATGTCAAGAAAATATAAAAACGGGGATCAAAATGCTTCAAATTTAAAATGGGTCCTCAAAGTGCAGGGACCCCAAAGTATAATTCCTATTTGTGCCAATTACCCTTAAATGATTATAATATATTTTTATTAATAATAATGCACACTAAATGAGCGCATAACAAGAAAATGAAGAATCAAATGAATACAAAAACGGAAAGTGACTTATTCATTACAAGAGATGAGTAAATGACTCCAACTTGTCATCTCTTTTAGTGTCGTCTAATACTATTTGGTCGAGGCATCTAGCCTCAACAAAAAAAGTACAAGTTTATAAATTATATAAAGTTAAAGTGAATTGGAAGTTGGTAATTAAAAACAGTCACTCAGATTAAAAAAGAAAGTAAATTGTTGTGATGTGATGTTTATAATCTTCCATGTGTCATTTCAAGGTTCAACTTTTGAAACGACAGTTATTTACAACACTTCTCTGGATGTGTTACAAGAGGTTATCTAATTATTGTGAACGTCTTAGTTGACAGTTATTTACAATGCATTTTTGAATATGCTATTGGTTGTTATGTAATTAGTTGGTTGATTATCAATGTTTAAACAATGGTCAATGATTTTTGAAAGAGTTAAGTATGACAAAGTGTGAGGACAAGTTTTCGAAATATGTATCCCAAGTTTTTGAAGGAAAATAGATATACATCTTTGTCATGAAAGGTATGAATGGAAATGGGGCGGGGGGGAGGGGGCCGGAGTACCTGACAGAAAGTTAATGTGAAAGTGAATGTTGAAAGAATGTTAACTTTGCAGTACTACCAATACAATTTTTCTAGTTCCAAATAAGAATGCCCACTATATCAAATTAACTAAGTGATATATCAAGTGAGCTTACGATGGAAAGAAAGAATATTTTTTAAAAATGTCTAAAGAATGTTTTGAAAAGTGAAAGGGAGGGGATACATATTGTAAAGCTTATTCCAAACCTTGCATCGCATAAGTATATATCATGTGCATGAGATTTACTTACTAGGCTTTACCTCACGTAATTATTTTTCCATACTTTACAGGCCATGGGAGCTAGATGACCGCGAATATAACTTGGAGGTAGACTTAGAGAGGACCTTATATGCTAGTTTTTCAATTCTGAAATAAAAGAACAAATCGTTGCTTAGGATGGTTATTTTAGTTAGTTGTTTCATTCTTTTAAGCATTTCCAATTATTAAATAGGTTGCCTATCATTTTAGATTATTGGACATGTTGGAAGTTATTCATCTTTGAACAAAGGATTTACATTTTTTATTCTTTTACATTCTCTAGGTTAGTGGATCATAGAAAAATTATATATTATTGTGTGAGGATGCTAAGTTTTCTAACAAGTTGGTTATATCCAATTTATAGGGGAAGCTCTGTTGAAATTTTTGCAGAATTTTATTTAAAACATTAGTAGTAATAAGCAATTATTATCCAAAATTTTGAATAAGCATTTGTTCACATTAATATTACAGTTTTTTTTTAAAAAAAAATTGGGCATTAGACATTCACACATTTTGATGTTAACCTATCATTGATAATTAATGTTTATTATATATGTCCATAAAATTTTAGTAGAATACCATAAAAATATACACAATCTTACAAAATAATGTAAAATAAAAAAAAAACCACCCCCTCTACCACCCCCATCTTCTCCCAACCGCACCCTGTCGCCCTAAAGAAAATGACAATGCATTTCCACCCTGGTTTGGTCGCCTATTGGCGACTTCACCAGCAAAGAACCAAACTCGGGGGAAAAACCCTAGTCAGTTTCTTTGGGGGGCTTGGGCAGGGGAGGGGGTGTTGACTAGAAAAGGTGGGATAGGAGTGGTTTTTTATTTTTTTTCCTTTGCATTTTTTTAGTTTCGGTATATTTTTTATAGTATTTTTTGGTTAATTTTTTATAGTGTCATACTAAAATTTTATAGACATATAATAAATATTAATTATTAAATATAGATTAACATCAAAATTTGGTCATACCTAATGCGAAAATAATTTTTTTATTAAGCTATAATAAATTGATTCAGTAAAATTAATTATGAACCAAATAAACATATATAAAAAATTAAACCAAAATTATGCAATTTAACTAAAATTTTGGAGTAATTTATCCATGTTTCAAAGTTATGGTTTCAATTGCAACTGTTATTTATCGATAAGCGTGGTAATTTGATCATTTTACAAAAAATTTGACCACTTTATAGTCAAACTAATGATTTTTTTGGACAAAAGAACTTTTAGAGTTAACTTTTAAAGGTTAAGACCCAACTGGGAGACTTTGAAAGTTTGAGATGTGATTTTAATGACCCCAAAGAATAAGAACTCCCGGTGGAATTTACCCAAAAATTTGACAACATATCTCCTCTATTACCGAGTTAATTCAAAATATGCTCTATAACTAGGAGGAAATAGGTGTAAATGACCTCTTTTTAGTGAGAAAAGTTTTGATGGCCTCTTACTAGTTCTTTAACATTTTATACGATGTTTACCCGAGTTTTTTTTTTTGAAAGAATGTTTACCCTTGCTTTTTAGTTATAAATGACCTTTTGCCTTTCTGTTCTTCACATATTTCACTGCTTCTTCTCGTTCTTCTTCTCTTTTCTTCTTATTCTTCGTTGTTTTAGTCTTTAAAAACACATATTCTTCATTATCTTTTATTTTTTCAAGATTTCACCATTGAAATTATGTGGAGAATCATACTTTGTTTTTTTAGAGTTTTCATCATTTAAGTTGTGTGGAGAAGAATTCACACTCGGAAAAGGAGGAAAAAGCTATTTTTTTTTTTGTTTTTATGTGTTAAAAATTTATTGTTTAGGTTGTTTTTATTGGGGAAAACTATCATATAAATATTTTTTATTTGGCCAGAATGCCACTTAAGTACGTATTAAGAATGTTTTCGATAGGTATTAAGAATGTCTCCAACAACACTTATGTCATTTTTCTAATTTATTTGCGCACTCAGGTACTTTACCGTGGTTGAAGTATATTGAATGAATAAAATATTAATTTTATTGTTTGACCACCATTAAAATATTAATTTCCCTTTTTTTATTCATTTTCCTTTTTTTCATTTTCTAATCAAATGATTATTATTATTATTATTATTATTATTATTATTATTATTATTATTATTATTATTATTATTACTACTAGCTGTTTCACCCGTGCGTTGCACGGGGGACAAATTTTTCAACTAATATCCGTATTGATAGATATTAATAATATTAACATAAAATCTAAAAAAATAATTAAAATAAAGAATGAGTTATAATAATAAACTTAATTAATTTGACTCGAAACAATTCTATAAAAATTTTGACAGATTTTCACCTATATTTCGTACTAATTCATCCTACAAATACGTAAGAAATAACTCATGAAAATCCACACGACTTAATTTACTATTTTCCATATAATAGTAACTTAATTAGCATTTATACTCATGCTTTGCACGGAATGACAATTTGTGACAGAAATTATGATAATATATTATATTTCATTCATTGCAAGATTAATCTACTAATATAAACCCAAAATAAAATAAAATAACATTAGATATTTAGATATTATAGTTATCAAAATAACCATATTAAAATAACTCTGATAATATCTGTAGAACTCATCATTTTTCTTTAAAATTATTTTATATTCTATTGTATGTAATTATAAATTTTGAGAGATATTAATTATACGTCATTGTGATATATGTTATTAGCAATTAATATGTAAATAATAAATTTTAAATTTTAATTATGAATTATAATCAACATAGAGATATATTATAAAAATAATAATATAGTAAGTACACTCCGACAAACCCTAACATCTCGTTCCTACCACGCCGGGAAACATTTATTCTCATTCTGCCCGTCTTCATTTAAGCCGAGCGAGAATGATATAAGAATTACAATAGGAAGGGAACTTCCATTCCCCATCCTCACCCCATTAGAAAATTCTCATCTCATTCATGCTCCATCGTGATGGTTTAATCAAAGATTTTTATTTCTAATTTTTAATATATGTGTTACTGACATTTTAATTATTTCTTCAATAAATACATTCTAAATATATTAACATGTATAATAACATATTAAGTATAAACTCACTAATTTAATATATTCAACATATTAAATATTGAATGATTTGATATAAAATTTAAATTAATTTGGATAAGATAAATAAATTGAAATATATATGATTAATATTTAAAATATACAACCTAACTGATGATGCTTAAAACATAAATAAAATATCAACTAAAAAAATTCGGTATAAAATAAATAATTCAAAGTAGTTAGGATTTTCAATATTTATTTAGGAGATAGACAGTTATATAAATATTTAACACAGTCGAAAGCCAGTTTAAATATTCTAATTCAGTCGTATAATTCCAACAATTGATTGAGTTGATAATCAATTGTTTAGTAAGTATTGTCAGACTTATTCCCTAGCGAAGGCAATTGCTTGAACCAAATAATTATTATATAATTGTTGGTTCAAGTAGTATCAAAATAACAAATCATTACTATTTGAAAACCTAGTTTTGGAGCATGTTACTTAAAAAAAGGAGTAGAACCTTTGAAACATTCTTAATTATAAAAAAAAATAAATATTAATGTTTTTCCACCAACTATAACTCAAAAGAAATATTATAGAAAATACAAAAACATATGAGAATCAAAAGAAAAGTATGTTTTGAAAAAATAATGATACTGAAAAAATAAATGAAGTTAATTAGGAGCTAATAATCAGTCGACTTACTCTACAATAAGATGTAACACCCCAATTCTAAGAATCCAAAATTTTATAGGTGTTAAATTAACTTTATTTTAAAATATATAAAAAGACAAATTAATTTTGGAAACATATTTTTCATCCCCACAGCAATACAATTAATTTTAATTATTTTTCATTTTTTGAAATAATTATGTTTTCCCCCTTTAGCAATTTAATTAATGTTGATTAATTTTCATCTAATAAAACTATATTAATTTTCATCCAATCAAAATATATCCAATTAAATCCAAGAAAAATAATTAATTTTAATATAATTAATTATAATTAATTCTTTTTGTAGCTAATTATTTATAAAAATAATTTATTATTTTTAAAATAATTATGTTTTTTAACTATGGTTTTAAGAATTGTATAAATCTAATTTTAAAGATATTTTATAATTGAAAAGATATCTTGTATGTCAAAAGATGTCTTTCATTTTTTTAGGAAAATCTGGTAAACCATGACAACCTAATTAATTTAATTGTTATTTATTTTTTATTTAATACTATTTTTCTATTTTAATAATATAATTACTTTTGATTAGTTTTCTTCTAATGGAACCAAGTCAATTTTTACCGATTGAAACCAAGTCCAATTAAATCCTAATAGTTTATTAATTTTAATTTTAATTAATTGTAATACAATTAGTTTTAATTAATTTTAATTTTTATCCAATTATGTACAAAAAGAATTAATTATTTTTGAAATAATCATTTTAATATCTGCACTTTTATTAATTGTATGAATCTAATTTTGAAAAAATCTTATAATGTAAAAGATATATTGCAATTTAAAATATTTTTTTCATTTTTTAGAGAAAACCCATAGCAATCTAATGTTTTTTTATTTTTTAAATGAATTATATTTTCCATTTTAACAATGTAATTAATTTTGATTAATCTCTATCCAATGAACTCATGTCCAACTAAATATTATCAATAGAATTTATTATTTCAATTAATTATAATATAAATAATTTTAGTTAATTTTTGTGTTTAAGCTAATTATTTCTAAAAAAATTAATTGTTTCCAAAATAATTTGCTTGATAACCATAATTTTAAAAAATTATATGAATCTAATTTTAAAGATATGTTATAACTAAAATGATATCTTAGAATTTAAAAGGTATAAATACAGATTCAATTAATTAAAAAATTGATTAATGTTACAATTGAATGATTAATTTAACGAAATTGATGTTAGACATTTCTTTTAATTTTTTCGTAAAAATTAAATACATTTTAATTTTTTATCACATAAAAATGAAATCTTTGCGAAATTGCTAATTGTAATTAATTTTTATTTATTAGCTAATTAGCATTTTTTAAAATAATGAATTCTTTCTAAAATTAATTAAAGGTCCAAGCTAACTTTTAATTTTTCATATTGTACATTTATAAAATAATGTTAGCTTTAGCATATATTTGCGAGATAAAAAAATTTAGACATTAGTTTTTAGTTAATTTATTCTAAGGTAAATCAAACATGGAATAGAAATAAAAGCAAAAATAATTTATACATCTCATTATATTTGAATTTTATGCACAAATATCAATTAAGTGTCATAATAAATTATCCATTTTTTAAATCTCATTATGTCAGTAGTCGTTAATCTATATTAATATCAATTTATAAGGCCGAATGGATACAAGTTTTATCAAATTTTATCACTTTTTACCATTTTTTTTCACTTTTTTCTCTCTCCTAAATCAATCACATCCACATATCTCATCACATCCATAACTCTCAACCACTCACCTCCGCTCATTCTCTCTCTTCTTTCACATTAAAATCCATTAAAAATCATTAAAAGTTACTCCCATTCACCCTTTAAATTTAAGTTAGACACTAATTTATATATTTAAGGTAAATTTTTATTTTTATAAAAATAAAAATTTATATATTGATAGTATACTTGTTTTAGAACTGTTATCAAGTCCAACAAAATAGAATCACAATTTTAAAAAAAAATTTATAGGTAGAAAATGAAAAAACAAAAGGATAGAAAATGATAGAGTATTTAGATATTATGAGATTGGGTAAAGTAGGGTAGAAATAGATTAGGAAAGAAAAAAATAAAATAAAAAGAGAATTTATTTTAAATGAGAATATGGATTTAAGGCAATAAAAAATATAATAAGACAAAAGCCTCATGTTCTTTATATATAAATTATTCTATATATAGATCGAAGATTATATTAGGCAAATTTAATAGGAGGAAAAAATTGATGATGCATTTAAGCGGAAAAAGGCTCTTTTTATATATATAATATAGATAATATAGATTATTATTATTATTATTATTATTATTATTATTATGATTATTATTATTATTATTATTATTATTATTATTATTATTACTATTACAAGATAAATAGTTTTAAAAAAGTGTACCGATTGTGCTTCTAGTGCAAAATGAAAAAAAATTTTGATACGCGTTTTTTCCATAATTAATTTTATCTAATTAATTTGGCACTAATTAGATAATTTGACCGAAAATCTTCAACTTAGTAGCATTTGTTTACGTTTTCTTTTGAGTTAAATATGCACTCATTTTGATTTTAATAAACCGTCAACAATAAATATAATTACAGTATCTTCATAAAATTTTAGTAGGCGTGTATTACTATAAAAATAAAAACATAACGAATATAAAAAACAAAATAAAATACATCTGCGCATATTTTGATTTTAAAAAATAGTTATAAATGAATTGTTGTACCTAAATAAAATTTTATTACGAATATATCTACTTGAAAAAATATACCGAATATATAGGATTAATTAAATCAAATAAAAAATTTAAAAAATAAAACAACCCCAAGCCCCACCCTCACCCCACCCCAAAACCACCACCACGACCACCAGATCTGCTGGTGGCAGTGGCTGCCACCAACAGGTGTTGCGTGGCACCCGCCACAAGCGGATCTTGTGGTGGCTTCACCACCACCACTGGTGGCATTGGTGGTGGTTTTGGGGTGGGGATGGGTAGGTGGGTGTGGGGGTGGGGTGAGGGTGGGGTTTGTTTATTTTTTTAATTTTTTATTTAATCTAATTAATTCTTTGCGTCCAGTATATTTTTTTATATAGATATATTCTTAATAAAATTTTATTTAGGCACAATAATTTATTTATAGCTGTTTTTTAAAATCAAAATATGCACATATGTATTTTATTTTGTTTTTTATATTCGTTATATTTTTACTTTTATAGTAGTATATGCCTACTAAAATTTTATGAAGATACAGTAATTATATTTATTGTTAATGATTGATTAAAATCAAAATGAGCGCGTATCTAATATAAAAGAAAATGTAAATAAATGTTACTACGTTGAAGATTTTCGGTAAAATTATCTAATTATTATCAAATTAATGCGATAAAATTGATTATGGAACAAATGCATATAAAATTTTTTTGGACCATTTGAGCGGTTTTTTTTTTCTATTTTGTACTAAAAGCACAATCGACACATTTTTTTTGGACTATTTATGTTGTAGTAGTAATAACAACAACAACCACAGTAGTAGTAGTAGTAGTAATAATAATAATAATAATAATAATAATAATAATAATAATAATAATAATAATAATAATCATCATCATCATCATCATCATCACCATCACCATTATCATCTGATTAGAAAATGAAAAAAAAAGGAAAATGAATAAAAAATGGGAAATTAATATTTTAATAGTGGTCAAACAGTAAAATTAATATTTTATTTATTTAATATACTTCGGCCACCGGAAAGTACCTAAGTGCGCAAATAAATTAGAAAAAGGACCTAAGTGTCACTGGCGATATTCTTAATACCTAAGTGGGATTCTGGCCAAACAAAAACGATTGAGTATAGTCGTTTTTCATATTTGTCAAAATCTTTTTCAAGTACGGAAAATGAATGAGAAATTCTTTGTTTGAATTAGGTTCATTAAAGAGTAGTTGAGGTAGTCTAGGGTTAGAGAAGCCTCAATTTTTTTTTTAAAAAAGAAAGTTAGGCCTAAGAAGGTTTAGTAAACTGATACTAGGTCATTCCAAAATTCTTGCCATCAGAAGCGGTGGATTGATTTTGCTGGAATCTTTGTGGATGATTGCATTTGAATTTCGGGAGAACTTGATGGAGAACATTTGATATTTTCCTGTGGGTTTTTGTTGAGAAAACAATGTAAGTCCAATTTTCTACCATTGGCAGTAAAAATCCACCGTCTGTCGAATGACAAGACGATTACCAAAGAACCCTTAACAGATTGTGCTGAAGAAGACAAAGTGATAGTATAGAAACTTACAGTGACAGAATACACTTGAAACTTTAGTAGTTGAACCGAATCAGGTTCTACAACTCTAATTCAACGTCGGTCTATCATTTTTCTCACTTTACTCTCCAAGATCCAGGTATTTTACTTACTGCTCAATAGAATCTGCTCTACTTATTTCTACACAAAATTGACATTAAAGAATAGAATCAATCCTAATCATACATCGGTTCATATATTCTTTGGTGTTCTATGTTTAATGCCCATGTTTTCTTTTTCAAGATATCTGTAGTCATTTCCTAAAGAAACTGCTCAGATAATTAAACTCGGTTTCTCCCTCAAATTCATGTTTCAATTAACTGCATTTCTTATTGAGGAGCTAGTTTATGTCACTTCCTAAAAAGCTGATACTCCTATGTCTTGATATTGTATCAATTTAGTCTAATGTCATGTTGCTCTGCCTTATTTTCACTTTTCATTCAGTTCCCACATTTTTTTTGCCGAGCTATGCGCTCACAAAAGTAGCTACTTAGCCACCGGAGGATCCAGCACCTGTCGACTCTGCGCGGCCACGCGTGTTGGATCTGCCGGAAGTTCCATTTCTATTTGATCACCGGCAGACCGCGTTGGAGCTTGGAAGGAGTTCAAACACCAATGAAGAAGATGCCCACTGTGTTTTATTTAGTTTAGGGCCTTTCAGTCGATGAAAACTTGGGCCTTATAAATTGTTGGGCCCAAAATTATAATGGACCCCATTACCCAGATCCCAAATATTTGACCAACCCAAATACCCAAATACCAAAGTCCCAAAAAACCCAAAACATATTGTCGGAACTCAGAAACTGAAGACACTCTGCTCTGCACTAGACGCCGCGACCCGATTCCGTTGCCGACTGCTGTCGCCGGTCTACCAGGTTCAGTTGCTGCGTCCGACGTTCGGATAAGTCTTGTATTTGTATCAGTGTATCTTCTTCCTCATTCGGCCATTCCTCTCGGTTTCCTGGACTTGCATTTGTATCTTCAGGTTGTCCCTTGTGTTTTAGGGGTTTAGCTATTAGGATAATAGGATTTTGGATTTCGTAACAGATTGAGCTTGTTGAGTTTAGTTTTAATTAACTAGTTTAATTTGGTTTAATTGAGCTCTCGGTCTCTGAGACTAGGATTTATGGCTTTATTGTTTAATTTAGCGATTAGGATTATTAGTTTGGTTTAATGGCTTGAGCTCTCGGTCTTTTCAGTGATTTAGTTTTAATTAATTAGTTCAGTTTAATTGAGATTGAATAAATAATCGTGATCGTCTGTTGATTTTTTTTTTTTTTTTTTTGGTTATTTATCTAGGTTTAGTTTTTTAATTAGTGTAATTTCATATTGAAATTGAACGAAAGATCGTGATTATTTGTTGATTAATTTTTAATTTAGAGTTTAATCTATTAATTTAGTGTACTATTGAAATTAATTACTTGTTTAATTTATGATGTTCCCCTTCTTCGTCTTTATTGTTAGATTTTGATATATTGTTTCACAATCATCGTGTATGTTAATTGATTTACATGTTGTGGAATGCTTTTCAGCGTAAACGAAAGCTTGAATCTACTGGGTCAACATGTGTAGTCAACTGCCAACAACCTTCTAGCTGGACTTGGATGCTGGATTCGTCCGTGTACTTAGCATATCCTAATTACTAGTTGGCAAGACCACAATAGTAATCATTGTTGGAAATTATTCCCATATGGCCGAGGAAGAGAAGTGTTGCGTGGTGACGGGTGGGAGAGGCTTTGCAGCTCGGCATTTGGTGTTAATGCTTATTAGATATGAGATGTTTAAGGTCCGTATAGCAGATTTGTATCCCGACACTGTTTTGGATCCCGAAGAGGAGGAAGGCGTCCTTGGTGAGGCCCTGAGGTCTGGCCGCGCACAGTATGTCTCCACAGATCTTCGTGACAAGTCCCAAGTGCTTCAAGGTCTCATTTTTGTTGCCTATTGTGCTTAATGGCTTGATTATTTGATTCTATGAATGTTATTGATTTCTTTATATTTTAGGGCTTGTTCTATACACATCAAATTTGAGGGAATTAAATTTGGTTTTGAATGTGTGGGTGAGAATTGATGGAGAGGTATTGAATTATATAAACTAATTGTCAAATCAATGTATAAATGGTTGAAAAGAATGAGAGAGGAAAAGTAAATTTAATTTGATTAAATTTGATGTGTATAGCCCTATATGTTTGATGATTAGTAAGATTGTTTCTAGTCTCTGGTAAGATGAGTTCATCTTTCTCATGAAGTAGGTGTATGTTGAAAAATTGAGTGAAGATTGTACTGAGTGCTGACATGTGGGACCAGCTATCTCTATGCTTGTAACAGTGTTTTCCATACTTTGGATTGAGGTTTTAATTTAGAGCTTTGACCCAATCCACCATATCGATTGTGGAGCTATATTTGGAAGGCGGCAATGAAGTATTAACATCTCTTCTCAGGAGATGACTTAAGAACCATCTCCGTGGCCTGCCCTGCGGTCACCCTTTTTCACCGAGTATCACCAATACATCTAAGAAGTTTCAGTTCACATGTCAAATTATTCATTGCTAAGTTTTGCTTAGAAGATATATAGAGCAGTCAATTGTGCTAAGTTCCTTTTAAATTGATGATATTCTCTAGATTATTGGAATTGTACTGCTTCGGAATTAGGATATGTCACGTGAGAAATTTTGAAGATCTGATTGAGATTTAATATTAAAAATGTCAGGTTAAAATCTCCAAGTGCTAGTTCCTTCCCATTGTTGGTCTATCTATGCATCGCATAGCTTAGCATCTGTGTTCTCCGATGTCATGTTCCAAACTTCAAGAAAACCTTGACGAGCATAATAATTTTTTTTAGTTTATTTATTATTGTAGTGTGTGAGAGTTTTTTTTTATTCTATTTAATCTCTCAGTTTGTTATTTTTTATTTTGGTGGTGGAGAGTGTAATAGTTGGACAAACGGGGCATAAATTTTAATTGGGATACATGCACTAGTTTTCGGATTTCTGCTAGAAACTATTGCCAGGGCAGTGTGTTTCATGAGTAGGTTTATTCCACGTCTAAGCATAAAAATAATTGTCCATGTTTGAGCAAGCACTGGGCAAACTAGTTTCTAAATGCCAGGTGATTTTGTAATTGGTTTTATGAGTTGTCTGGTTATCTATTTCAATTTCTCTCGGCAGTGGAAGTCGTCCTGTTCAAAGCCGAAGTAAAGATATTTGACAGAACGTCTGATAATCTGGATTATCTCTCTTTTTTTTTTTTTTTTTTTTGTAGCCTGCCAAGGAGTGGAAGTTGTTTTCCATATGGCTGCTCCTGATTCATCCATTAATAACCATCAGCTCCATCACTCTGTTAATGTACAAGGTAATTGTGGGATTTCAAAGAACTCAACAAAGAAATATACTCTATGATTCTGCAAGTCTCCAGCTTTTTTTCAACTCTATCATTATTGTATTCATCATACTGCAACAGGAACCAGGAACATTATTGAAGCCTGTATCGAGCAGAAAGTGAAAAGACTCGTGTACACTAGTTCTCCAAGTGTGGTCTTTGATGGAGTTCACGGTATATTCAACGGGGATGAATCCTTGCCTTATCCTGCTAAGGTATTTGAATGTGTTCATTAACTGTCACTACAGTATACTATTATCTTTGATAGCGCTTGTCTAAATAATGGAGGATTCCATTTTCAATTAGCTGTATTTATTGATCTTACTTAGTTCTGCATTATGCATATGAAGCTTAATCTGATTGAGTCCCCCACCTATTCTATTGATGCTCATGTACCAAATTCTAACTAATTTTGGTTGCTTTTTTTAGCACAATGATTCATATTCAGCTACAAAAGCTGAAGGAGAGGCCCTAGTTATCAAATCAAATGGTATGAATGGACTTTTAACATGCTGCATTCGACCTAGCAGCATTTTTGGCCCTGGTGATAAGTTGCTTGTACCATCTCTAGTTGCTGCGGCAAGAGCTGGGAAATCTAAGGTTATTGTTTTACTTGTTCTTGTATTCTTACTAGTCATGCATTAAATTTCCTTTTGAGTGCAATTTTCTATCTAACAGAACTAAAACTAATCAGGTTTTAGTTACCTTAGAGAGGAATGAAACCATACATTTTGCTTTTTACGCACTAGAGAAGAATCAAACCATATATTTTGCATTTTACTTACTCAGTGAGGTTACATTGCAAAAAATATATATTCGGTGATGCTGATTCTTGGAAATAACTCTGCTTCTCCATTTCAAGTGTGAGCTGTCTACTCTTATTTTTCTGCCACTACTATTTTGTACTTATTTTGGTGGGCTTTTAGCTGTTTTTATAGTTTCAAGCCCAGACAATTCCGATAATTGTCTATGACACACTGTTGTGGATATTCCAGTTTATCATTGGAGATGGAAATAACATGTACGACTTCACTTACGTGGAGAATGTGGCACATGCTCATATATGTGCTGAACGAGCTTTGGCATCAGAAGGGACAGCAGCAGAAAGAGCTTCTGGCCAGGTAACCTTTGTTTCTTGCCAGGCATAAAGTTGGTTGATACCATTTCAGTTATCAAAGCCCCATATAAGTGCATATTTTTTTAGTCCAGTTTCTCCTGTAGAAAGTTTTTTTGGCAGCACGAAAGATCATATTGATTGTGGTTTATGTTTAGCTTTCTCTTACATCTTGTTATGTTGTTGATAAGCGGTTCATGTGTTGGACGTACTTCAAGTTATCAGCCAACTATGAGACTGCATTACTCATGTTGTTCAAGTTTTTCTGGAAGTGCCAAATAGAGTACTTTTCGAATGTCAGTATAGAAACTCCAAGAGTCCCCCGGACTTTAGAATTCAGAATAGTACATGTAATTTTACAAATACTCTGAAGAACAAAAGGGATTTTGCATAAATATTTTTCTGAACTATTATTGAATTCACTTGGTTGTATGCTGGTGCCCAAAGAATTTTTTTTAATTTAATTTCCCGCACAGGCATACTTCATTACCAATGCAGAACCAATCAAATTTTGGGAGTTCGTGTCTCTTATTCTTGAAGGCCTTGGTTATGAAAGGTACTTTTCTTCTTATTTGCTAGTGTAAATCTTGGTTCTCGAGGGACAAAACGGCCTGTCAATCCCTTGTTATTTTGTGGCCTGATGATAGGCACTAAATGTACATCATAGGTTCAGCATTTCAGTTGCATAGAGAAGTGCCATATCTCATTCTCCCAATTAATGTATTGGAACTTTTGGTATAGTTGTCAATTCTGAATGCCTTGACTTAACTGTTGATTATGCAGTCATTGGTGGTAAGTCCTGCTCCTGGATCGGTTTAACTAGCATTTCATGTTCCTCCTCCTCTTTGCACTCTATCCGTGGTTCTAGTTCCGTGAAGGTTTCACCTTGTTACCTTCATGCAAGTTGGGTTCTGTTATTGGATTATTAGACCCCTCTCTCTCTCTCGTGTATAACTTCATATGACTGTGTTCTCTTACCCATATTAGGATGTTCAAATCCGTTTCGTTTATTTCTTAGAAAACTTATTTTCATGTAGAAATTTTGAGTACCAACATGTGTTAAAAATATTTCTGATTTTATATGTTCAGGCCAAGAATCAAGATTCCTGCTGCTGTTATGATGCCAATTGCATGCATGGTGGAGTTTATTTATAAGCTGTTAGCCCCTTATGGGATGAAGGTTCCACAGTTGACGCCTTCAAGAATTAGACTTCTGTCTCGCAGCCGAACGTTTGATTGTTCTAAAGCAAATGATCGCCTTGGCTATACCCCAGTTGTACCACTCAAGGTCCTTCCTGTGACCTTTAATGAATCAATTGCATTTTTCTTGCCTAACACCTAAATTGGTTGTTAAATAGTTTTATGCTGCGAGGTTGAATTTGCACTTCTGAGCCTAATCGGATGACAGATATGTTTGATCCTTTATGCAGCATTCTAGTTTCATTGCACATGTCAATGCCTGTTTGATGGAGCTTAAAACATAAAGGATCTTTTTGAAGATCATAGAAAAGAGAAAAAATCTAGATTTTCTAAACAGATATATGAAACAAATTTAAGCTTCCATGAAACAAGCACTAAATTAGTGTAGCCTTGTGTAACTTTATTTGATTGCTTTCCGGACGCATTTGGCATATGTTTGCCACACCTTTTGAAAAATGAATTTTCTCAAACATCATTCTCAACCACCAACTTCATTGTTGTGATAACTTTTTCATATTTTTAAAACATTTTATTTACTTTTCAACCACACATTATGAAATCATTTTCTCCAAAATCTCTCTGGGACATACACATACTAGAATGAAATTATAAATCTCCTGTAGTATCACACCCCACCCCCCCCCCCCCCCACACACACCCCCACACGTGCACGCACAGACACTGTTATGAACTTCCATGTGGTAATTTTATGATATTGATCAACTTTATCAAAACACATTACAAACTTTGTTGTCGAAAAATATATTGATAGTAACGGTTCACATTTATACGAGCCATCCATTGTGACAAATTTTCGTTAATGATAGTAATTGTTTACAGGAGGGCCTCAGGAGGACTATTGAATCTTACCGACACTTGAGGGCAGATGTTCCAACCACAAACGATAGGCCATCTAAAGCTTCATTACTTCTCGGAAATGGAAAGGGTATCAATCTCTCCCAAGCTCTACTTCTTTCCTTGCTAGATTCAGAACGTTCAACATATTTTTAGTAGTCAATTCATAAGATGTCATTACTTCTTGCTCCAGTATTGTCATTAATCAAGGGCCATGCTGTTACAATTTATATGCATCTAGTCAGGATTAACAGTGACTTGGAATTGAAACCAGATGATTCAGTTTCAGTTTCGCAACACTTCATGGAAAATGACGTTGAAGGTTGCTCCTGTATAATAGTTTATGACCTCACCCTTTCTTGGATTTCCAAAAACTCCTACGTAAACACTTGCACGTATCTTCATCTACCAATTGGTTTTTTACATAATCGGCTACTGAGGAAGTGTTAATATATTAATATATAAAAGTTTATCTTGATCTAGGTCATATATCGTGGTGCTATTAAGTTACTTTAGCATATTGGATGGTACCCCATAAAAAACCAGAATTATCAGGACAGGAGATGAAGACTTCTGTAATGTTAAGAATTTATGTAAAAAGAATTTGAAATAAGCAAGGTAAATATGAAGCCTGCTTGGATGTGACGTGGTGAATGAAAAGAAAATGTGTCGGGAACGGGATTCATTGGAATGGGGAAATATTGGAACATTTTAAATTCTGAATTGATAATGAATGAGGAAGGGGCTTGTTTGTTGAGATGGGAAACATAACATGACAACTTACGAGCTAAAATATATTGCTAGTTGTCATCCAGTGCCCAATTTGGGCACCTTAATGTGCCCAAATAATGATGTGACATCATGAATAACATGATGTGGCATGCTGTTTGTGGATAAAATTTGGGCATAGTAAGGTGCTCAATACTGTGCCCAAATTGGGCATTGGATCAAAGCTATATATGTTGCTTCGTTTTTGTGCTAATAGAATGCAGCTTTTCTTATTGTTCTGTTTTGGTCGTATATGTTGATGAAAAATATTAAGTGGGCATGCCTTCATACCATTTTTGGGTATTCTGGCCTTATTGTAAATATGAATGTATTGTTGGATTCTTGAATGCATTTCTAAGTTATCTAATGTTGTTGATACTTGCAGTTGCCGACACACTTCTTTGGAGGAATAAAAAGCAAACACTAACTGTGCTGTTGATCTTGGCTGCATTTTTCTTCAATTTTATTGCAACTGGATATACCATCATAACTGCGGGTTCCAAGCTTCTGCTGGCAGCATCAATTTTCTTTTTTATCCATGCCAAGTTACCAGATAAAATGTATGCATGCTGACTTTGTTTCTTTCTCTATAAATATGCTGTTTTAGCTTTTGCATGGGTTTGCCATTGAATTAGGTACTGTACGGACGTGTATCAGTGTATATTTCAGCTAAGATGTTACCAAGCGAATAAATTTGATGGCTAGTATCTTTTGCTGATCAACATGATTTTGATGAGGGAAAGATTACTTGAATAGATGCAAATCCACATGATTTTTTTGGGCGCATAATATGCACCACAATTTTTATTTTTATTTATTTGTTTATCTATTTATTTATTTATTTATTATTATTATTATTATTATTATTTTTTGAGTTGTCCGAAAGGAGAATATTTACAGTGTTGCTGTAGAATACTAACGATGGCTGTGTTTGTGTAGATTGGGATATAAAATTGAAAAAATTCAGGAGTCAAAATTTCACATGTCAGGAGATAAGTCTCACCAAATTGCTCATTTAATGGCATCGCAGTGGAACTCAGCAATAATTTGTTTAAAATCACTTTGCAAAGGAAGTGATTGGACACTATTTCTTAAGGTAATATCATTATTAATGCTCTGATTGCTTTTTAAATTTTACCCTTCATGAAATTTCACTGTAACTTCACTTTTTCCTTCTCTTTTATTTGGTTGGAAAGATGCGCATATAAATTCTTTTGGAAGCTTCAATTCAAACTATCCATGCAAATGGAACAGGCCCGTTGTGTTAAAACAAAAGATTTATAGAATTTTATTGGACATGCTCTGCTATATGATATCATTATTTAGCCAGTAGATAATAGAATGCTCATAGGATGAATGTATGTAACGAGGAAATTAAAGGTGGATCTGCAATAACTACAGCTCAGATAGACTGTAAAAGATGTAAGATGCTATCATTCATTAGAGCAATGTAATTCGTATAACACATCATGGGAGAGCGATACCGAGATCAGAAATAACATGACACCAGTGTATTACCCAATCTGAATCTGGTTCTGAAACAGGTAGTTCTCTCTCTATTAGCTCTCAGCGTTCTTGGAGCTATTTCTCTTCCAAATGCTTTTGTTATAGGTATTTCCTCCCCCTCTCTTTCTCTCTCTCATATCTACATATGCTCTCTACCATACCAGTTGTCATTTGGTTATTGTTGTTGGATTTTGCAGGCGTTTCCATTGCGTTTCTTGGTTTTGTCGTCTACGAGAAAAAGGAACAAGAGATAGATAAATTGGTCCTAAAAATCCTGTCACTCACTCAGACTTTGAAGTCTCGTAAGTCTCCTGCAACCTCCGACTCGAAGAAACCGCAATGACCGTTGAATGGATTCATCTGAGGCAAATTCGTCACTCTCAAATTCTTCCTTTTGTCGGCGTGACTTGGTTTGCCATTTCTTTTGAAATAGAAAGAGAAGTGATAGATGATTGCTACATTTTCTACCTCCTGTTCAAGGCGAATGAAGGGGTTTTGAGTGTTGGCAGAGTGTTCAGATAGTATTGTCTTTCGTTCATGGAGGTCCATTCTTTTTACATTCGTTCGTTGTTCGGAAAATTGATTTGTTGGTTCTGGTTTGAGGGTCCATTTGGCAGATATTTTTGGAAAAATATTTGTCGACTGGTTGTTAGAAAACAAGAGTTAAAAAGGAAAAGGAAAAACAGTGTGTAATATGAGGTTTCAATTGAGTGAGATCATAGAAAATTTGTATTTTATTGTTATATTTGTATCCTAGGGCATCTCCCATGCATAATGTCTGGACATTGTGTATTTGAGATGATATGAAGGATAGAAATGAAGAGAAGATAATTATTTTTATTTTAGTTAGAAAGACAGAGAGAGAAGTGTAGGAAAAAAGAGTGGAAAAAGTGGGAAAAGAAAAGAGAAATACAAATAAAATTAAAACTAATAATTAAATAGTAGTAGAGAATGTGAAGTTGAATGTGTGATTTTGAAAGTGGCATAGAGAGGGGAAAAAATGATGAAATGCGGATAACAAAGAGAGACAAGTGAAGCTCACTATTTTAATGTATCTCTCTTTCAAATATAGTGCCACGTAAGATCCACATAGAATAGAGTGTGCCACGTAAGATCCACATGGAATGGAGTAAGACGGAATGGACATTTGCAATGGAGATGTTTAGAATTAACTAAGAATATAAGTTTTTCTTAAAAGAAAAAAAAAACATACTAAGGATCGAAGTGTAGGCCAAATAGTAAATAATACAACTAATACTTTAATTATGCATCTAATTAATTTTCCCTTACAGTGGATATTCAATCACTTTTTTCGAACTCATAGTTGAGCGAAAAGTACAATAAGTTATATAATAGTTATGCATTTGGTGTAGTCCATCTAGATTTGGTAACTGGACGTGAAGTTTTACTTGATTACTTGTACGATCCGTACGCTTACAATCATGTTTAAAATCAACTTGGCATATAGTTTTGTTGAGATACAAGCGTTTAAGTTTTCAGTGTAGTTTAGACGCACTACTACAGGTTTGACCCACTACAAAATTGAACTTTAGGCTGTCTCATCGAATTCTTTCCTCTTGGTAGCACTGACTCAACGGGCCAAGTCTCTCTTAGAAGACTAAAAGTCGTTATCTAATAACATAAGTAAATAAATAAACAGATTTTACTTGAACAAAAAGTTACTATACATGGGTAAAAAGGGAAATCAAAAGATTTTCCCCAATCTCCACTTTTTATATACATTGATTGATACATTGATTGATTAGAATCGCAAAGCACCTGGAAAAAGGACACGGGGAAAAACAAAACAGGCTTGAATTTCTAGAGTTTCATTGTTGTCTCCGATAGAAAAATTAAATACGAAGAGTTAGAGAATACAGAGGTAGAAAGAGAGTGAGAAAATGGTAAAAGAGGCATTATATAATGCCAAACTTTGAAATCACACCACATGTATGGTAACTAGATCACTCGACGAGGATTAAGTGGAGCGTCGATCAACGCAGTAATTGCAATTCTCTGATAAATCATATTTGAAGTGTTTTAAATCTATGGTGGAAAGTAAAGGAAAGAAGCATCAAAATTTGAAATATCATTGTCAACTTAATTAAAAAGCTAACTGATAGCTAAGAAGCTGATTTGGAGCTTATATTATTATTATTATACAATCCAAAATTAGTTTTTAAGTGTTTGGTAAATCTAACTATTTTATTGATGTATTAGTTTATAATTGCTAAAAAACACATAAATTTTAGTAATATTATTATTATTATTATTATTATTATTATTATTATTATTATTTTATCAAAATAATAATATGTGATAGTATGTAATAATTTCACAAAGAATGCTATATTAATATATTAAATTACAAGATGGCCAATAATAGAAGATGGCAATATTTTTTCTCCCAATAATAATTGGAAATGAAAAGCCATTTCAAATTAGCCAAATAATAAAAAAAATAACAAACAAGATAAACATAAATAATGTACAGTCAAATAAACCTATGATATTCAGCCGAAGAAGTGTATGATTGAGCGAGAAAATTTAAATGAAAAAATTGTTGTATAAGATTGTTCGTCAGGCCAATGATTCTTTAGGGAAGTTGGATTTTTGATTTATAAGTAAATGGAAAAAGCTATGGATTGAAGAATAAAGGGTGGGAGTAAAACGAGTGAACGTCAGTAAAAAAACTAGGGGTGTGTTTGATTGGTAAACATTTTCCAGGAAAATGTCAAATCAAGGAAATCATTTTCCAACTTGTGTGTTTGATTGCAAATGTTTTCCGGGATTCGTTTTTCAGGTACAAGTCCTTAAAGCACAAAAACAATGATTTTTCTGGAAAACTCAATCCAAGAAAAGGGTGGGAATCGATTTTCCGGGAATTCGTTTTCGGAAAATTCATTTTCCTGGAATCCTATCAAACACACGCTAGGTTATTTTCCCTCTTTTTTGGCGTTAAATTGAACATTTTAATTATTGTTAATTTTTTTTTTGACAATTTTAATTAGGGTGTGTTTGATTCCTTTCCGGGAAAACGAATTCCTGGAAGACGGATTCCTGGAAAACGGATTCCTACCTTTTCCTCGGATTGAATTTTCCAGGAAAACTATACTTTTTGTGCTTTAAACGCCATGCGGAAAGCGTTTTAGGAAAAAAAAGCGAATCAAACACCTCATTATGGAAAAACTAATTTGGAAAATGAGTTTTCCAGGAAAAATTTAAGCGAATCAAACACACCCTTATTGTTAATTGAAGAAGTTAAAAGTGAAAGTGGAGAAGTTACATCCCATTGGCATATAAGTATTAAACTACCGTTTTTAGATAAGAACAGAGGCAACTAATACCAATTAATAGCTTGCAAACAACTGTCTTTGACTTGCTTGCACAGACGGACCGACCACGAATATCTTGGAAAAAATTATGGTTAAAAGAAAGAAAGGGGAAAAAAAAAAAGAAGATTATATACCCCAGAGACTTCGGAAGCAAGACATTGTAATAAAATAAACATAAAAATCACCATATCCCTTAAATCTTCATAAATGCTAGAAAAATCTCGAATCTTCATATCTCGGATAATTTCAAATACGTGGATATTAATTATGTTACTAAGGTGATGACTAATGTATCATGTCGGGGGACTTGGGACGCAAGACATGTTGACATAATTAGGACATAAATATCAAAATTAATAAAAATTATATCAAAATACAATCCCATTTACAAACGCGGAAGTTACGCGTTTAATCTAATCTATATCTATAAAAACACCTGCTTTGCTTATTTAAGAAATTCATCAAATACGGTGCTAAAATTTTCACTTTGTTTTCATTATTAATAAATAAAATATACACTAGTATGTGTCATGAAAGCTATCTAACATAACTTCATAGCGAGACTTTAAGGGTGTTAGCATAATTCAAAAAATGCATTTTAATGCATTTTTTTCAAATTTCAAATTTGGTCAAACAAATCACATCCATCTATTTTCCTACTCATTAAATCTCCACCATCCAACTCCACTTATTCTCTCTCTTCCTACTCATAAAAATACATTAAAACTTATCCGCTAACACACTCTTTATTCACCCTCCTCTTTCGAGGGTGAATCCGGGGGTAAAAAATTGAAAATTTTGATATATTTTTTTGTTAATTTTATATTACTATATTCATCAAGAGCGTCAAATAATTTGTATAGAGATGTTATCATTTTATACAATACACAATTCACATCGCATAAATTCTCCGACACTTAATATTCTAAAATTCGTGTTAAAAAATATCTTCATGGCTTAGCTATTTGAATGGCGGTGATGATAAAAATTTTTGAAAATTTTTTAATAGGATTATTTCTTTTTGTTCAAATAAATATTGTCTAATTTTTTATTTTAAATATTTTGTTATTACCTAAAATTATCAATTACAACAATTGATATGATATTTTTTTTACAAGATAATGGTCATGATCAAAATTTATAAATCATTATTGAAATCTATAATATTATATATGTTTTGTTATTTTTATTTTATATTATTATTGAAATCTATATATGTTTTATGTACATAAAACATATATGCAATAAAAAAGTTAATTAATTCGACTAAAATTGTTTATAATTTTTTTATATAGAAAATCTCCCCCCAGCCCCCAACCCCCCTGTCCCCTCAAAAAAAAAAAATAAAAATAAAAATAAAAATAAAATTTCGGACTAACACGGGCTACAGCCCTTGCCAGCCAGTCCCTTGATTTGCCCATGCTTTATGGCAAATTTACCACCTTCTCTCTTAATTGCAACATTCGATCTCTAGTTTCATTGCTTAGACCATAGGTGAACCACAAACCGACCAAAACTATTTGCCTCAGTGGATGAGATCTACTGTATATATATATATATATATATATATATATATATATATATATATGATCACTTTTGGTTTATTCTCCATGTGGGTATCTACCCACGCCGATGTGGGAAAGTCTGGCGATGCCACATCATCAGATCAAAATTTTTATTTTTTTATTTATTTTAATATTTATATTAAATTAAATGAATAATACATAACCGTCCTCTGATACTGGGGGGTCTCACCGAATCCCTATGAATATTATGACGTATTTGGTGTTGGCAGAGAAACGAGGTTGGTGGAGGTTGGTGGCATGGTGATGACGACAGTAGCTATTTAATTACATAGACAAATTGTTAAAATAACAGGGGTCGGAAAATCTAGCACAGACAGGATGGAACTTTTCCAAATAAAAACTCTATTTTTAAAATTTAATTAAACAAAATGTCCGCCTACTTTCTACACACTGAAGAAAAGTTTACTTGACTGTTTGAACTAAATACAACAACGATTTGACTTTTAAAGAAAATAAAATAAATTATCAATTGTCATAGAACTAGGACTTTGGATTACGTCCGCCAGTTAATAAAAAACGTGGCGACCGACTAATAAGTTCGTTACTGACAGGTACTCAAACACGAGGGCATCATAGACAACAGCAGAGGCAACGTCTAGCTAACAGAACACAACTTGCTTAAGGTAATTTCTTAGAAAAGACGCACACAAAATTGTCTTGACTTCCTTGTCCTTTCCTTGTAGAAAAGGACCAACCATGAAATTCTTGGAAACCATGGTCACTAAAAAAATTTTAAAAAAAATTTTAAAAATATTTGAAGGGTGACACCTCATCCATGACACTATGTAAGGACTTTTTGATGACTTTGCTTGGAGAAATTAATTAATATATCTGAATTTATCTTACCCTTTAGTCCGGTCTATTTTCTTTGAATAAGTGCTCCCAATCCCATCAGCGGTCTTGTCTGAAATCAATTTGATTACATGCATGTTGATTCGATCTACCAAGGATTAATTAATATTCAATTTATTTAATAAAGTAACAAGTTAAGAGATAAATCATTCCTAATCTCCCTTCTTTATCTTACCCATCCAGAATTATGTGATTAATTAATTATTACACACCTTTTCAAATTTCTTGGAGATACATCTAAAAGAGAAAAGGAAAAAGTTCTATACTTTTTATAATTGTTTTCAGTACGTTTCCAAGAATCTTTTGGTAGTAATGAAATTTCGACTTGACCCATCCCATTTTTCACAAGAAAACAACCAACCAATTTCATGGAAATTATCTTACTTTATAATATCTAGTTAGGACCCACAAACACACTTTATTTATAATGTTTAATTTATAAAAAAAATCATAATGTATATATATAATTCACAAAAAAGTTGCAAAAAATAAAGCCTATCCGCCATCTCTCCCTCACACGGTCCCACACGGTCGCACACGGTCCCACCTTAAATCTTCTCATCATATAAATAAAAATCAAAACTATTGTTATGAATAATTGAGAATAATTTGGTGATTATGAATTATGAGGAATAATTTGGTGGAGGAATAATTTGGTGGAGGAATAATTTGGTAAAAGATGTAATTATTATATGTGAATGACTATTATACCCTTGATGAAATTATGTAATTACGATTGTCTTAATTCAAGTTTCCTATAAATAGGGTTTAGATTATTAATGAAATTCATTCACGAAATTCCAGTAATTCATTCTATACAAATTCTCTCTATTGTTTCTATACTTTTATAATACGTTATCAGCACGAGTCTCTAACCCTTTGAGTAATATGAAAGAAGTATCTTTCTACAGATTCATCTTATAGATGATCTACAGATCGAGCTGGATTATTACCAATGAATTAATTCATCATCATCAATCCTAAATAACTCTCTCTTGCAAATACATCATTGAAAATTCCCTTTGTTCATATTCCTCTCCCACAATTCCTCCTTCTACACAACCTCGCTTGAGATGTCCAAATCCCAAAATTGGAAGAATGGAGTCCAACGAATTTTTCGATCACGTAAATGGATTGCAAGTAAATCTCATCCATGGAATAATTAGAGAAAGGGAAAAAGGTAAATCATATGATTTTATAATATAATAATATATTAAACTATAACATTCGCTTTATCGAGATATAAAGGAGCATACATTATCAAAATCAAATTTTCGACTCCATTATACTCGATTTAACGAGAGCTTCGATTTGACACCAATATTGATAGGGTAATAACTCGTTTTGAAATATGTTATTATCAAACTTTCAAAATTTACAAATCAGTACACTAACTTTTGAAAAAGTTACAAAATAGTCCTTGAATATTTTGATATTGATAAATTGAAGTAGAAATGAGATAATTTTCAATCGTGAAAACATTGATAAAATATTTTTGACAATTTTACCTTTGCGAATTGGAATGGACAATTTTACCCTTAGGGTAAACCGACCTAATTTTGACGACAAAGGAAAAATGGATAGAATATTCATGAAGAAATTCTAAATCCATTAATTACGACACAAGTCCATTTGAGTTAATAGATCAAAATATTAATGTAACTCTCAAGAGTTCAATTACATAATGTACTTATTCAGAAGGATAAGTGCTTTTGTAGTTAAAGAATGAGTATTTGTTCTAGAAGAACAAATCTGCTTCTGTAGAAGCAATTCAATATTTAATTCTCGCACTTTATTTACTGCAATTTAATTACTGCAATACCTCCTACTTGATGATGGGTTCAACCGTCACTAAACGGAAGGTTTTATATATTTTTGCACTTTATATGCTAAGTGATGGGTAATACCTTCTATTAAGCGAGATCCTACTCTCAAGAAGTAGTTAAACATTATGCAATTTAATTCTCGCAATTTAAATTCCGTAAATTTATATTTATTGCAATAATTCCCATAAGGTAGGTTCGACCACCTATTGGAGGAAATTTAATTTCTGCAATTTAAATTTATGCACTTTATAGTTTGAGTATATTTCCAATGTGGTGGGTAATACTACACGATTGGTGTGCATATTTCCAATGTGGTGAGTTATACTACACGATTGGTTATAACGAATCCTACTCCAGAAGAAGTAGTTGATCAAATATTCTAATCATACTCTCGAAGTAGTAGACGATGAGAATAAAATTACTTCCCCATATATATCGAATATTAATGGAGAAAATTGAACAAGTGGTACTTGAAGTCACCATTGGATAAATAGATGAAAATAAAATGCTCAATAGATCTCATGTTGATAAATCAAAGAAAATATATCGCATTGAGAGATTATATGAAGTAATCTCATCGATGATATGAGATTGTATTAATATGAGAATAAAATGCTCTTGAAGAAGCAAAATCACTAGATATCTGTATTTGAATAAAGCCAATATGATATTATTATTATTACTCCAGAAGAAGTACAAGCAGTAGAAGTGGAACATATTGAGAATATCAAAGATGACAATAAACACTCGAAAATATAGAAATACGAAAAGAAAATATATATTGAACCCATAAATGAGGGATGCGTTTCGAGAGTATAAATACTCCGTAACTCTGCCACCATCAACATTAGGATTCATAATGAAATATTTAAAGGATCCGAATTTCTTTTTAAGCTAACACTAGTGGTGCGTGACCAAACGGACTGAGCTTCCACAGATTCTTGAACATATGCATGAAATTTGATGAGTAGTTCATCAATGATACTAAGCGAGAAATAAGTATTTTTCATTGAATGAGAGATAAACTTATTATTTACACCCCGATCTAGAAACCCTAGTAAGCCATCAAAGAAATTGTTAATATTCAACAAACCTATTGGTTTGACATGAAAGTTCCACTGTGCCAACGAGGCTATATTGAATATTTCTTCCAGTGTGTTGTAGCCGCCTGGAAGGACAATGAAAGCATCACTATTATTCATCATATACATCATGCAGTTGTGGATGGATTGCGCTTGTAGCACCAACCTGCTGGACCCATGGTAGAAGCGGCTCCAATTCGAGTATTAGATCCAACTAGATGGAAAGGTATTACACTCGAAACTCTTATTCCCCATGATTGTGCGGCCATTATAAGTCTAGCTAAAAGTTTGTTGTTGGTTCCTCCGTATAGTATATTGATTTCTTGTCTCCCTAACTCTTTTACGAGTCGGTTTGCCATATCCACATATTGGATATGGCCTACATTAGATCCACCAAGAATACATACGGTTTTAATATGGCGAGGTAAAAGCTGACTTGTATGAGATGATTCTAAAATCTCCACATCCATCTCTACTCCTATCTCTCTTTTTACACTATACTTTCAACATGAGAGATATATGAATCTCTCTATTTAAAGAAAAATTTTCAAACCAATAATTGAGTGTACTATTTACTTTTTGACAAATATGAAAGAAAAAAAAAAGGCAGAAAATTTTTTTAGTGATATGACATATAGCTGTCAGAGATTGAAAAATAATAGATATATCTTAAAATTGAAAAACGATATTTACAAATAAAAGAAATATATTGATCTTTGTTATTACAAGAGCTTTCTTACATAAATATGGGAAAATTATTATGCTAAATTTTTCTACTAAATTTACAAACAGGATCTTCTAAAGTAAGTTTTCAAGGCATGCTGCGTTTGTTGATCTTTGAATTTGGCCCATAAGGCCATTAGCTCACCTTATGCGTGTCCACTAGGATGTGTCTCAAGAGCCTGTTGAATATCATCCAAAGGCTCCTTACTCAATCCATCCTTAATGAGCACGCTATTTTATCTTCTCGATTTACGGACAAGTACCCCTGATTTACATCGAGTGTCACATGTCCATCGAGCACACTTGTAGCATCCTCCTAATCTTTTGGCTCTCCGTTTCTTTGAAAAACTACTTTTACCCATACCAGGCATGTATTTAGAAGGAATTGAAACCTCACCAGATAATCGAACCTTTGCTTCAATCAAGCATCGGATATCTTGTGGGATACCCTTATTCATTAGCATCCTTAATCTTTCCAGCCTACCTCGATAAATCCTTTTTAGGAATTTAATCGGTAGTGATGGATAGTATTTTCGAAGATTTGAGAGCATATGATCCATTATAATGTATAAACCCTTATTAGGATGAATTTTGCAATAATTTTGATGATTTATTTATAGAATAATACGACGCGTATGAAATAAGACTCCGATTTTAAATAAATAATATGAAGCGTAAGAGCTACGATTTCGGAATTAAATAATAGCCGGATGTGATGCGTATGAGCTGTAGCTCCGTGTTTGAACAGTAGTAGACAATAATGTCACCAAAAGATGATGGAATATGTCGGTGAATTGTTTCTATGATAAATCATGTTGAGCACTATACAGATACTAGTGAAATCGATATAAGAATTTACTGAACTAGAAGTTCAATAATACTCGTTTACAAAACCTGATGACCATCCAGGTTTAAATAATTATTGAAATCAATATTTCAAGTGAAGAATTAAAAGAATTCTTCAATGATTGTTCTCGATAAATGATGAAATCATTACTAGCCAATATTGAAATAAATCCCAAATATATCTGGAATAAAGGATGAGAAATATGGGCCCACTCATCCTCCATGTGGACTACTAGATGTTATGATATGGATCCACTAGATAGTCACATGTGTATATGATTCGTAATTTGAAATTTCTGAAATAGTTGCTCACCAGTATGAGCATGATTTTATTTAATGATAAAGCTAGTAAATGTATATCCCAATGATTGAATAAATCCCTGAAGGATTTGAGTATGCATACAAGTAGGATATTATGTGGCAAATTATTTAAAGTCCTCAAATAAATTGCCGATATCGAGAATAGAATGCAAACGGTCTAAATTCCCATATTAAAATTTGAATGATGAGAACATATATGATTAAAATCATACCAAGCTGTATAAGTTTTGGTGTTCTAAATTTTCTCGGCATGAGGGGAGTATTAAAGGTTGAAAATAATATGTGAAATGCATCATGTTATATCCTCAAGAATTGAAATCTGAACTTGAAGTTCAAAGATGCATGAAAGGCTATGAACAATCACATATATCAGCTACGATGCTTTGATAAGTTAGCACGCCAGAAGCGTTGATATTATGAGATTTCCTCAAACATATATATCAAAGCAAATTATAAAAGATGGTCTTAATAACGGAGGCATATGTTCTTGAAGAGTATATAGACATAACTATATTGTGTAATCCTACAAGAGGATTGATAATGAGATATCTCGATAAGTTATGTCGATATGGGGAAAGAAATGAAATTGAAAAATGTCGACACGATATGAAAATGTAACGCTACATATGATCAATGATAATGAAAATATTGAGATATATTGAAGATGATAAATGGTGAATGTGAAATCCTTAACTTATGAGATGATGAGATGATGATGACTAGTGCTCAAGTTTAAAGATAAGCATGGTGGTCATTATATGTTGCATACTCATGAAAGTTAAATTACCGATCGTGTGTGTAGTACCGAAAAGGAAATTAAAGGATCGGATGAGCTAAACCCGTGTTTATGAGTACCCTAAAGGGTGAGCTAAGCCCCTGGGAATGAAATAACCTATTAAATGAGTATTAAATGTTAAATGATATATTTTAAGTGTTAGTTAGTTATGAAGGTTTACTTATATGTTTACATGTTTTTACGATGAATTTATATGCTTTAAATTGTGTGTTTGGAGACATGTGTTCATGGTGAATGTTTTGTAGTTGTGTCTGAAAATTGATGCACTCTAAATGAGCGAAGAGTATAAAACCAATGTATATGATACTCATACAAATGTATGAAAGATTTTGAAATGCTTGCGGCATACTTGTATAAAATCTGCGTTGCACTCTTTTTCCCTTAGTGAGGTTTTATCCCATTGAGTTTTCCTAGCAAGGTTTTTAATGAGGCAACTTTAAAGCGTATTCACATGAATAATGTACTCTTTTTCCTTCATTAGGGTTTTTCCCACCTGGGTTTTTCCTAATAAGGTTTTAACGAGGCATATTCATGGTATATTGATAACGATAGGAGAAATTGATACGATGTATCTATTGGATCAAGTTATAATGGAGCTAATGCTTTAGATCCAAACGATGATGATATTGAAATCATTTACCGTAAGTAAAGATATCGATTCTTAACATATGAAATCAAACGAAGCGGTATCTTCTTTTCCTTCGATCAAGTTTTTTCCCACTGGGTTTTCTTGACAAGGTTTTAACGAGCGGCGTGAATACTTCGTATCTGGTGATAGACATCGGGGAGCAATGTTTTGATGAAGCGTATATAACCACTCCAAGCTATCACCTGATCGGTTTGGAAGTTTTTTCCCATGGGTTTTCTCCAAACAGTCAGGAAGACATTTGTATTAATAGTCGTTCGAGAGTGTTATGAATAATAATTGAAGAATAATTATTAGGTGTTATGAATAATTGAGAATAATTTGGTGGTTATGAATTATGAGGAATAATTTGGTGGAGGAATAATTTGGTGGAGGAATAATTTGGTAAAAGATGTAATTATTATATGTGAATGACTATTATACCCTTGATGAAATTATGTAATTACGATTGTGCCATTCGAAGTTTTCCTATAAATAGGGTTTCAGTTATTAATGAAATTCATTCCTGAGAATTCCTTAGAATTCATTCTCTCTAAATTCTCTCTATTGTTTCTATACTTTTATAACACCTATTATTTTGTAAATTATATATATGTTGCATAATTACAAATACAGAAATTATATTAATTAATTAATGCTTAATTGCTAAGGTGTCATTTTGAAAATTAATTACAACAACATCCCTAAACAATAATAGTATCAAAACACAACCTCTAGCGTGTTAAGTAGGCTGTTAATCCCTCTATAAATATCTGGTTTCCTTCAATGGAAACTCCGCCTCTGCCTTTGTGGAATCAGATTAGTTCTTGAGCACAGATTTACTACTTTTTCAACATTCTTCTGTTCGATTCGGTGTAAAGAGAACAATATTCATCAAATCAGGTAAGTTTTTTAACACTGCTTTCATTCATTAAAATAGTACTATGTGGTTTATATATATATATATATACAAATCATAGCTGTCTAATCATAGCTTTTGTTTTGACTTCCGCACTAATCAGGTTTTTTTCTTTGTTAATTCGTTAAATACAGGAAATAATATGTCAATTCTTGGATCAGTGACCCACGATTGCGACGAGCACTACGAGCTCAAAACCTACGCCAAGTTGTTCAACTGTGACGGATGTAAAATGAAAGGATTCGGCGAGCGATACGCTTGCAATCCCTGTGGCCGCGAGCTCCACAAGGAGTGCAAGAACCCAAATCTCACCATCACCCACGAGTATTTTCCCGGCTCGATCTTCGAGTTTCGTAAAGAACCCTTTACGAAGCTCGACAGAAAGGGTCGAAGAATCTTTGCCAAGTGTTGTGATGCGTGTGGAAAAGACATATGCGGTTTTAGCTACCACTGTGAGGAAGACAACCGTGATCTGCACCCGTGTTGTCGCAAACTGGACAAGAAGCTCGTGATTGAAGATACGATATTCGATCTTGTGACAAGGGTCAAATCCAAGTGCGGTAAGTGCGGAAAGAAAAAGGTGTCTCGCGAAGAGAAAGATATTTTGGGATGGGCTTATATTTCCAGATGCAAAAAGTATCATTTCCATGTCTATTGTGTGACGGAGATGATACAAGATGCGTATATGAAGCACGGAGATTTGGCGTTGGAGAATATGGATCTAAAAGAAATCGTTAGGTATAATCGAAATCGGGAGGGAGGAAATGCCTTCATTAGGACAATCAAGTCATTTATCAAAGTTCTATTGTCGGCTCTTTTGGGCGATCCGACTATGTTCGTGTCTACTGTCACCGTGGATCTGATTTCGCATTTCTTGCAGCAATAGTCTCGTTTTCGTCTTATTCTGTTCTTTGATTTTGGTGTGCTTTATGTGTAATAGGAGTGGCCGCCTTTAAGGCTGCGTACGCGATCTAGGTGGTCGCCTGAAGTTTTTGTTTATGTTTTTGTTTTATCCGAGTTCCTCAATATTGTAAAGTCGGGCCCGTTTGACGAACGATTTTTTGCCCCAAAAGGGTACTGACTATCGTTCGTATATTTGTTTCGATGTTAAGATTTTTGGGTAATTAATAAAAGAGTGTTTTATTATTAGTATTATTTTTTATTGTTGCATTTATTCATCTGGATTACTTTGAAACATCTGAGCGTACTAATAGGGTGTTTAGGATGGCGTTTAATGATCAAGGTGTGGAAGTGTTTGGTTGGATTTAGATTATAAATAGATTACCAGTAAAAGATAATAGTCATTCAAAATAGCAGATCATTTAAGGGAAGAGGTTTGATTAGTTCACTATGGATTCTGGTATATTGTCCGTGGACATAAAGACCAAGAGAATCATTGTGTCTGCATAATATGGATGAAAGATGCAAAGAGGCTTTGACGGTAACTTTTCAGGTAGGTGGCATTTTCGGTCCGACCGTCTGATGTTAAGGTGTATTAAAAAGTCTTAATTAATTTTAAAATAAATATTTTAATTTAATTGTTTTTTTTTTTTGAAATTTTAAAATAAGGAAAATAATTATTAATGTGAATTTGGGGTAAGTACTATTGGTGAGATGAAGGTGAATACGGTGCCAGGTGTTGTACATTCACCGCTGCTTATCCGTTTTACCTCGCAGAATATTCATGGCAAGTGGATGAATATAAATATAAAATATATCGCAATGCGATAATTTTCATAATTTACCGATTTAATTGAAAATTACCTTAAGGTACCCCAATATCCTTTCTTTTTTTCCTCTCTTTTTTTTTTTTTTAACAGTAGACGAGTGCAGTTACGTCATCTTCTATGTTAGTTGGGTATTTGTCGTTCATATTCCCTTAGGTTCTGTTCTTTATTATTTGTCGGGTATTAGTCCTCAATATTCCCTACAAATGGAACCGGAGTTTGCTTGTTAAATTCAACGTTGGGCTTTAGGAAACATCGTGCACCATTGTGACTAGTTTTCTTTTCTGTATTATTATTATTATTATTATTATTATTATTATTATTATTATTATTATTATTATTATTATTATTGAAGTACCCCAAAGTGGCTAGTTAGTAATAATGCAACAATAACAAAAATTTTGTGAGGGAAAGAAAATCATTCGAAAATTTCAAAGGATTACTAAGGCAATCATCATGTAGGAAGGATATTAAAAAGGGCAAATAATTCAAATTAGGAATCATTAATGGAAAATTAGCATCCGTCGGAATTTGTGAATCTGTTGTCCAAATTTGATGGTCATAGCACTAGAAAAGTGTGTATCCAGCGGTGGATCTGACGTGTAAAATCGTGGCACCAAATTAACACAGATGAAAGGCCCATTACTGCAGACGTTTACGAAGACCAACACATTAAAAGGTTTATGAGCCCAAGCCCAAAATAAGGCATCAAACATAAGGGACCCACACTTGTTGCAGCCTGGATTGATCCAACTGGTCTATCACCCGTGCAATGCACTGGAGTCTTCTACTACCTAAAGACATATTCTTTTTAATTATAAAAAAAATGAATTAAGATATAAAATATGGAAGTCATGAAATATAAGTAATTTAATCTCATTATTTTATTACAAATGATTACAAAAACCAATTGCTAATTCCAATGATTGCTCTATATGAATATAAGCCCAATTGCTAAGGCTCAATAATTACCCCACATGAATAAACAAACCTCCATCTTTTATAGGCTAAAATATTCCATTTTCTTTGTCAAGTTTTGATGTGGGATTCACATCCCACTTAAAAAATAATTAAGGAAAAAAAGGCTTAAAGAAACAAAAAAAAGGAAAAAAGTAAAAATAAAATAATATCGAAACATTATCAATTTTTTTAATGCTTCTATATAAAGGCCCGATTGCTAAGACCAAAATTATTATCATATAAAGGCACCCAACCTCCTCTTATAGATGAGAAAATCCCTCCTCATTTCGTTAAACTTTTGATGCATGACTATTCTCACACTTAGAAAGTAAAAAAGGAATAAAAAAAATCAAGAAAAACTTAAAAATAAAAAAATCTGAAAAAATACAAATAAATTTAAGTCATTGTTAGTAAAGAAGAGATGTGCTCATAAATATATATAATATATATATTTTTAAATACAATATAAATAATAATTTAATTTGGAGAAGCAAAAAGGCATTTTACAAAGAAGCAAGTTGTTAATTCTCTAATAAAAATGTATTAATAATTAAAATTTGATATTATAACTTAAATGTGAAGATAAAATATTTTTTTAAGAAAATTTTCAGAAACGGTAATTCCAATGTTGTAATAATACTATGATAATTTTTTATTTTCATTTTATAGATGAGAAAATCTCAATTTATTTTATCAACTTTTCGATGTGGAACTCTTTTGCCACTTAAAAAGAAATGGCAAAAACAACAACAACAACAATAATAACAACAACAATAATAACATAAAAAAATTGAAAATTTTTCAAAATTTTTTTAATACTTTCATATATATAGAATCGATTGTTAAGGCCCAAATAATTGTCACATCAAGGAACTCAATCTCATTTTATAGATGAGAAATCCCTCATAATTTCATTAACTTTCGATGTGGAATTCTTCTCCTACTTAGAAAGAAAGAAAGGAGAAAAAAAATTAAAGGAAAAAACCAAGAAATACAATTTTTTTTTAAAAAAACCCCCTAAATGAACAAAAGGAAAAACAAAAAGATAAATGAAAATAAAATAATATTGAAGTATTTTTACAAAAATTTTTAATACTTGTATATATAAACCCGATTGCTAAGACCCAAATCATCACACTTAGAAATAAAGGGGAAAAAAGGAAAAGAAATATAGAAATAAAATAATATTGAAATATTTTCCAAAATTTTTTTAATACTTGCTTATATGAGTCCCATTTCTCAAGTCCAAATTAGTGTCGCATCAAGGAACGTAACCTCGTTTTATAAATGAGAATCCCACATCATTTCATAAATTTTCGATGTGGGATTCTTTTCCACTTAACAAGAAATGGAATGATAAAGAAAGGGAGAGGAAAAAAAGAAACGAAAAGAAATACATAAAAAAGGAAAAAAAAAGATATTAATACACGTGGCCAAGGATTGAACCCTCGCCACGCTCGCAGCTCTGCCTTATGGCCAGAGGTCCATTGGCTTTCTTGGTCAATTGTGCTACACGCCTTCTTGGTCAATGTAATGCCCCGCCAAAATCTCGTCACGATTTTATATGATTTCGTATGTTTATCGTTTGTGCTTTTGGGAATGGGTCGTGATGATGTGAATATGTCGTGAGATGGTGTTGATGGGTATGACATGTTTAGGATGTGCTTTGGGTTGCCCCATGTATGTTGGAACTAGGTACGGTCGCCAAGAATGAGGAAGAAAATGCAAGAAAGCGGGATTTACGTAATTCGTATTCTGACCGTAAATGTGATATTCTGTTTGTAAGTCTTATGGTTACGGCCGTAAGTCAAGAGTGATGGTTAGGGGGCTGATTCTCTGCTAGTCTCGTGGCCAGGAGCGATCGCGTGTGCCGTTCTGACGTAATTTATTGGGTTCTGGCGTAATTTGGAATTCTACGTAACGAGGAGATTTACGGCCGTAATTTTAAGTCGGCAAATGTGTGTTTTTGGTCAAAAAGTCACTTTTCTTGATGGTTAACCTCATTTTCGAACCAAGCATACATCCAAGACATTTTGAAGAGCCTCCATCTCTAGAAATCCATCCAAACATCATACTTGGATCAAGTGTTGGCATAGGAGATCATTAAGGTCCTCAAGGAGCAAGGTGAAGAAGAAAGCAAGTCCATCACCTACCTAGTTTTCCTTGGTGGTACTATCTTTCAAAGGTGGGTAGTAGAGTACTTAAAGTGTTTTGAGGTAAGATCATGACCTAATGTTGTTTGGCTTGCAATAAATAGGTAAAGAGACAAGTGTTAGGGTAGGATTAATGATGTTGATGCTTTGGTTAAGTAGATGTGATTATAGGGTTGGTATGGCAAGTGGATACTCAATTTGGGGGTTTGTAGGACCTTGATGTTTATGTACCCATTTTATGTTAATATGTGTACGATATTAAATGTGTTTATTTATGTGTATACATTGAAGCATGATCATGCATGAAAAACGATGAATAGGGTTGCCTACCAAATGTTTATATAATGTTCGTCTCACAAAGGTCTGAGACAATTGGCGCAAATGGAGGTCCCACAAAGGATTGGGGTCTGGCCGATTAAAGTATGATTGTATGTTACGGCGCCAATATAAACATATGGTTCGCAACGGGCTCACGATTACGAATATGTCATGCATTGCATATGATTGTGTTCCCCACTAGGCCCTAGTGGCTCACGATGTGTTATGATATGTGATAGGTGACCAGAGCCGAGACCGTGGACTTGGGGACGGAGGGGAATCCTCGAGGACGTGACGTGGAGGGGAAACCAAAGGAAGCTCCCGATCCTGTATAGGCCGCTTTTGCACATGTCCAAGGGTCATGGTTTAATGTATTTTGCTTACAATATGATGTAAATGTGTCAATAAGTACTCATGAGCTTGGACAATGTAGAGGTTTTGTAATGCTATTTAGCTTCCGTTGCTAATGTTTATGGTTATAAACGTATGTTTTGACAGCGGGCGTTACAGGATGGTATCAGAGCCGGCTTCCTTTTCGTTTCCCCACACATTTGAGGACTCTCTTCCCCTCTCCAGGTTATGGTTGGATTGGTAATGTGTTTTATGTGTACATACTTTATTGTTATGACATGCTATGTTATGATGTTTCTGTGTACTACGCGAAGGAGATGAGTAGGGTGATGTGAGTGAGATGTTTCCTTGTTGTGATGAATAGATGGTTGATGATCAGGCACCAGTTATTGAAAGGTTGACTCGGTTGGTAGAACAACAGTCCCAAATGATGCAGCAGATGATGACACACACAAGTGGGAATCATAATGTTAGCGGAAGCAATTCAGTGAGTGCTCCAGGTGTTGAGAGACAAGAGAAGATAGGGATAAGGAGTTTTCATCCGATCGGTTCCGTCGTCTAAATCCGCCTATCTTTGAGGATGCGAAAGATCCGATTGACGCCGAGAATTGGCTTCAGACGATAGAGCGGATGTTTGAGTATGCCCACATTCCCGAGTCGGAGCAGGTGAATTGTGCGACCTTTATGCTTCGAGGCTCGGCGGGCTTTTGGTGGGATACCGTGAGACAAGAAGAGGAAGTTGCGGTTACGGTGTGGACGGATTTTTGTACTAGGTTTCTGACCAAGTACTTCTCGGATGCGGCTCAAAATGAGAAGTTGAATGAGTTCATTCAAATTCAGCAGGGTGCTATGTCGGTGAGTGAGTATAGTAAGAAGTTTGATGAGCTCGCCCGATTTGCAACGCACATGGTGAATACTCCGGCTCGCAAAGTTGCTAGGTTCATAATGGGTTTGAGGCCGGAGTTAGCTCGAGATGTACAGTTGGCCAGTATGGCAACCACGAGCTATACTGAGGTGATAGAGTGGGCATATGTTGCGGAATGAGCCGAAGCGAGAATTTCTCAAGCTCGTCAAGCCGCTAGCCAATCGGTTCCATTTTCGCAACCGGCTCAAGGACAATCCTTTTCTTCCCAAGGTTCATCTACGAGCAGTCGAGGACGGGGTTCTAATTATAGGGGTCGTGGGAGGAATAATAAAAGGCCGGCGGGTAATGTTTCCCCCTCCCAACCATCGGCTAAGAAAGGAACAAGTTCTTCTCCCTCGCCGACGTGCCAAACATGCGGGAAGCCTCATGGGGGACCGTGCTACTTTGGCACCAATCGATGTTATAACTGTGGTAAAGAGGGACACATGAGTAGAGCTTGTCCGGAGGCGAGGAATCAAGCGCCTCAACAACTCCCTCCATCGAGACAATCCGGACGCGTGTTTGCGTTGGTACAACCCGAGGTGCCCGAGAAAGTTGATGTTATTGCAGGTATTGTTTATGTTTATGCATTACCTGCTTATGCCTTGTTTGACTCCGGAGCTACGCACTCTTTTATATCATTATCTCATGCCCTACGAATGGATATGGTCCCGAAGCCATTGTGGTGCACTTTTGATGTTATTTTACCCTTGGGACGGAACCAGTGCGCCGCGAGTTATTTTCCTACTGTTCCTATACGGGTTTAGGAGAATGAGACATCCATTGATTTATTAGCTTTGGAACTCCGAGATTTTGATGTGATTCTCGGGATGGATTGGTTAGTTCAACATAGGGTTATGTTAGATTGCCCTAACCGTGCCTTGAGGTTTCCGGATGGTGAACCAATTATGTTTCCAAAGCTAGAGCGCTCCAAACAAGTTATGATTTCGGCTATGAGGGCCGAGAGATTGATTAGTCAAGGATGCCAAGCTTACGTAGTCATTTTGTATAGTGCAAAGACGAAGATACCTGTGTCGCCAGCGTTAGTCCCGGTAGTATGTGAATTTTTGGATGTATTTCCGGAAGATTTGTCGAGTTTACCTCCGCCTCGAGAGATTGAATTTGTTATTGAGGTTGTTCCGGGTACGTCGCCCATTTCTAAAGCTCCCTACCGTATGGCTCCCTCGGAACTTAAGGAGCTTAGAATCCAATTGAATGAGTTGTTGGAAAAGGGCTTCATTAGACCGAGCACTTCGCCATGGGGTGCGCCGGTGTTATTCGTGAAGAAGAAAGATGGATCTATGAGGCTATGTATTGATTATCGAGAGCTAAATAAAGCCACGGTAAAGAATAAATACCCATTACCCCGCATTGATGAATTACTAGATCAACTCCGAGGCTCGGCAATTTATTCGAAGATTGACCTTCGTTCCGGATATCATCAGTTAAGAATTAGTGATGGGGATGTGATGAAGTCGGCTTTTAGCACCCGGTATGGCCACTTCGAATTTTTGGTTATGCCTTTCGGGCTTACGAATGCTCCAACCGCTTTTATGGACTTGATGAATCGAGTTTTCAAGCCCTATCTCGACAAGTTTGTTATTGTTTTTATCGACGATATTCTCATCTACTCTAAATCCTGGGGGGAACACGAGAACCATCTCCGCATTGTCCTACAAACTCTTCGAGATGAGAAGTTATACGCGAAGTTCTCGAAATGTGAATTTTGGACGAAACAAGTGGTCTTTCTAGGACATGTGGTGACGGAGGATGGTATTTCCGTTGATCCTAGTAAAGTGGAGGCCATCTTGAAGTGGTCTCAACCAATGACGCCCATGGAAATACGAAGTTTTGTAGGTTTGGCTGGGTATTATCGGCGTTTTGTCAAGGATTTTGCCAAGCTTGCTTCGCCATTGACACGGTTGACGAGGAAAAACGTGCCTTTTCGATGGACAGACGAGTGTGAGCGGAGTTTTCAAGAGTTGAAGACTCGCCTCACCACAGCTCCTATTTTGGCAATTCCGGACGACTCAAGTGTTTTCGCCATTTATAGTGATGCATCTCAACAAGGACTTGGGTGTGTTTTGATGCAAAATGATAAAGTTATAGCCTATGCCTCCCTCCAATTGAAGAGTTATGAGGAAAAGTATCCAACACATGATTTGGAGCTAGCCGCGATAGTATTTGCTTTGAAAATTTGGCGCCACTATCTTTACGGGGTTCGATGTGAAATCTTTACGGATCACAAAAGTTTAAAGTATTTCTTCACCCAAAAGGAGCTCAACATGAGACAAAGACGATGGTTGGAGCTCGTGAAGGATTATGATTGTTCGATCCTTTATCACCCCGGTAAAGCAAACGTAGTAGCGGATGCCTTAAGTACGAAGTCGCCGAAACAAAGATCCCGTAAGCTGCAACATGAAATGGAGAATTTGGATCTTGAGGTGTTAGACCCGGATGAAGCCCGACTTATGGCTATGTCAATCCGGTCGACGCTTATAGATCGTATTAAGGAGGCGCAAGAAACTGATGACTGGGCTACTAAGATGAAGAAGAAGCTTCAGGAGAAGCCAAGTCCGGACTTTCAAGTTCAACAAGGGATTCTTAAGTATAAGAATAGATACTACGTCCCGGCTACAAAGGAGTTGAGGCAAGAGATTTGTCTCGAGGCTCATATGACCCCCTATACTCTCCATCCGGGCTCGACTAAGATGTATCGGGATATTAAGTTATTGTATTGGTGGCCAGGCATGAAACGGAGTATAGCGGAGTTTGTAGCGAGATGCTTGGTCTGTCAACAAGTCAAGGCAGAACACCAGATGCCGGCTGAACTATTACAACCACTCCCGATTCCAGAGTGGAAATGGGATGATGTTACTATGGATTTTGTAAGCGGATTACCAAGAACGAGTAAGGGGTCCGATGCTATTTGGGTGGTAGTCGACCGACTTACCAAATTTGCCCATTTTCTCCCAATCAAGACGACATATCGAATGGAGCAATTGACTCAACTGTATATTCAGGAGATTGTTCGATTACATGGGGTCCCGGTTACAATCACCTCGGATCGAGATCCAAGATATCTATCACATTTTTGGAAGGAATTACATACAGCCTTGGGGACGAAACTTCAATTCAGTACGGCGTTTCATCCTCAAACGGATGGACAAACGGAACGAACAATCGAAACGCTCGAAGATATGTTGAGAGCTTGTGTTTTAGAGTTTCCCCAGAGTTGGGACCGTTACCTACCGTTAGTTGAGTTCGCCTATACCAATAGCTATCATTCCTCGGTTGGAATGCCTCCCTACGAAGCTCTTTATGGTAGAAGGTGTAGATCTCCTCTTCATTGGGATGATGTGGGAGAAATGAGATTGATGCGAACGGAAATGCTACAAGACATGCTGTCAGCAGTTGAAAAGATTAAGCAACGGATGAGAATAGCTCAGGATCGACAGAAACGTTACGCTGATAATCAACGACTGTAACGCCCCGTCCAGTTCCACATACATATACGTCATAAATGACGTCATATCAGAGTGCGCCATGCACGCATCATGAACATAAACATAAAACCACCTTTGGGCTTAGGCCACCTTCGGGCCGTTACATAACATAAGGCCACCTTCGGGCCCGTACACGGGTTTTCTTTTCCTTTCATCACATAATGGAACTAGACGTGCGTCCGTCATTCATTTAGACACGAAACCCTAAATTCATTTCTTTCAAGCATATAACGTAAAGCTAGGGTTTCGTTTTCATTACGTACCGCAAGATCTTTCGATTCTTCGCCCACACACCTCATCATAGCGTCTAGTGACCTTTCGCCCACTCTCCACGCACATCACCTACGTCAAACATATAACATACGCACATAGTGAGTCATAAAGACTCAGTGGATAATAGATGCAATGCAATGCATGTCACACGTTCATTTTGGGCCCTCTTGCGAATCACGTGCTTACATTGGCGCCATTTTTAAACATATGGCCGGGTCCCATAACATAACATAACATCATTGGAGACATCGATCTCCCATTGGGGCATTGGTCCCCCGTTAGACCCAAATATCGGGGCGTAAGTCCCGGGCGTGATCCCCGTTAGGCCAAAACATTTTCATTTTGTAAATACGTGATAGGCATTTCATTCACACGTATGCATTCATGACATGATCATAGGTAGCACTTACCATTATGCCTTGTTTCTTTCACATCGTCACCATTCATACGTAAACCATAAACAAGGCTTCATCATCACATCGTGAACACAAGTATAAAGCATTACATATTCGTGCATTAGCGTTAACTTCTCATAAGGCCACGACATTCAAACGTAAAGCATACGATTACAAAGTGTTCACGTTGGTTCACGTTGATTCATATAAGCGTACGTCACATATTGCTATCACATGCCACGCATAATACGTCACATTGAACCACGTAGTCATACATAAATGGGCCGCTCATCATGCTAGTTGTTCATTGCATATACATAGCTTTACTTCCTTTGTTCATTACATATAGCTTCCTATAGCCACATAAGTCATAGAAGTTGGCATGAAGGTCACATAGGCTACATAAGCATATACAAACATATACACATCATCTTCACATCATGTCATAACCATAACACAAGGCCAAGAGATCCTAGCATGCTTCTAAGGTCTCTAATCATCATAATCATGCCATATCTTGTTTCTATCATATACAAACATGCATATACTTCATAAAACATGTAAAACAACCATTACCCACCATAGATGGGGTTCAAACAAGCATGGAGACCATCTTCTTCCTCCTCTTCTTCCTTCTCTTCCTCTTTCTCTTCTTTCATTTCTTCTTGTAATCATAGATTACACAAGCATTACATAGGTCATATATGGAGTGGGAGATGATTCCATGGGTTCATGAGGGTCTTGGAAGGGTTTTGGGAGTGTTAGAACCGAGCTTGGATGAATAGTACCCAAGAAATGACAAGAATCTTCTTAAATAACCATTCTGCCGACTTAGAATTACGGCCGTAACTTCCACATTTACGGCCGTAACCCATTACTTACGGCCGTAACTCCATATACTTACGGCCGTAACCCGATAAATACGGCCGTATCCTCTCATCATACGGCCGTAATAAACTCTCTGAAAATCCCCTCAGATTTCATCTTCTTGACTTACGGCCAGAACTTCCATTCCTTACGGTAGTAACACCAATAATCTGGTAGTATCTGAACCATACGGCCGTAATTTGCTCTCTGAAACTTTTGGACATTTTCCATCTTTGTTTACCATTTACGGCCGTAACCTTTGAACCTTACGGTAGTAACCCTGTTATCTGAAATTTTCCCATTTTCATCTTCTCGGCCGTTTCAGTATTAGGGACATATCCTATACGTCAACACATATCGTGAACATATCATATACATGAACGTCATACCGAAACATCGTCACGTCATTTCATCTCATATACGGTACATATACGGAATCATATACGTATTCACATACAGTTCCGGGACGAATTCGGGCGGGCCATTACATCCTTCCCTTAAATAAATTTCGTCCATGAAATTGCTTAGACTTCGACTCGGGAATTCGTGTCTCCTATCCTCTTTCCTTTCCCATGTCTCCTCCTCATCATATACATATACGGGACAAAACGGCCATTCGATATAGCACAGTCATATAACAGATACAGAACTGAACATATAACGGTGCCATTATCATAAACCTGATCCGAGACAAAGCCAAACAAATCATTCAATCACATACATAGGAGTATACACAAGAATTCCGGATGATACTTTCTGAACATAAACATATAAACATACATGCATATCGGAATTCAGTGTGAAGTTCCCCATTTCTGGCACATATACCAAACCGATCCGTACATATATCAGTCCTAACATCATACTGTGGCATTCACCCGATAACTCAAGATAAGAAATACGGAAAAGGAATGAAGATTCCATGGCATATCATATCATATATACGTCATACACATCATCATTCGGATCATTCGGGTAAAGAGAGCGCCGCATTAACTGATATTTCTTCATATCTCATACATACATAACATTAAACAGGTAGAAGATGAGCCGTATACCTGATGGAGCACATAACGATCATAGAGAGTCGAAGAAACAAGAGGCGAGCAAAAGAGCTATCCCTTCATTGCATAACATAAAACAGCTACACAATCGCGTCGGCTCACGTTCGTGTCACTCTTCTGCCTTTCATTTACATAGCCCTGAGCTTCTTTCACATAACAAGAACAAGAAAACAATGAAAGACCACAGCTATCAATCGAATTCCATCGGATTCGAAACATTTCATACTCGAGCTCTTCTCTTTCATTTCATATACGTACCAGCTCAACATAGCATTGTCCTCGGACCACATAACTGAGCTAAGGTTCAACATCATATAATATAGCACTCATGAGACTCGTGGAACTCGAGATTCATTTCATCTAGCATATCATTCACATCTTCTTAGGGGTAACATAACATAAAGAAAAGCCATTCATTCGTTCAGGAAGTCACGTTATTCGAACATCATTGCACATAATTTCGACCTAAAATGCCCGACATATACTTCCCGACGGAATAAAGAACATAAGAACATTTCATTCGTGCATTTTCCTGGATTCAACATAAGCGTAATATAACATCCGTGAACATAGACATAGCCGTAACGAGCTTTTAAATACCGGCGTATACATATCATATAACATAAGAACATCTTGATTCGATTATCATTGACGTTCAGCGAATCACGGTCGGAATGAAACTAACACATAACGAATCATACGGCTTTGGTTTCCCTAACGGATCATACGTACATATTGTCACTAACCAGGACCGATCAAACACATTTTACCACGGCCATGAGGAATGTAACCCTCGGTTCATGCATTCAGTTAGCATATAACTTCTTATCATTCATCCCATTGACATAGTTCATCACATAAAGAAGCAACCAAAACAACTGGTAGCTTGAGGCCGAATGCATACATATCACATGGACATAGAGCATAACTGAACTTCTAACTGAAGCATAACGAGCCGCATAACATTCATAAAACATAGCTCGTCACATAAACATAAGACTTGGTCGACTCGTTCATATGATTGACAACTCATAACTTAAGAAGCAACCGGAGTTACTGGCATAACGTGAGGTAACATAGACTTACATACTCAGCAATTCAAAAGAGGAGGCCGAGCTAACATAAAGAAAGCCGTAGAGAAACCGAACATATACATACATAACGTCATAAATCATATAAAACATATGCAGGCTATATATCGAAATAAACGATACCTGCCATATACTGCCATTCAAGAACTTCAGCTAGAGAATACCTCGGCCTTTTTCTTTCCTCATAGACATACATAACATAGACATACACAACATCGGTCGTGACTTCATAGACATACATAACGTTAGCCGTGTCTCGCGGAGAACACTGGCACATGACATAACATATAATTGTCGGCTACTCTCATAACGAGAAGCAGGAGCCCCAATCACAACTGAATATAAACAGCATAACATAGGCCTTTCGGGAAACCCTGTCATTTCATGATCGAACACATAATCATAAACATAAGATCGAAGAAAGGCCAGGCTACTCATATTGTCACTGGACACATTAGAGCCCCTGTTTCATTACATAATACATCGCATAACATAAGCCGTTCAGTAGTGCCCTCAGTTCATAGGCAACTATAGAAACATAACCGTACGTTGAACCAGGCCGAACTCATTTCATTGCACAACATAACATATCATATCGCGTATAGCAGATAACATATAGCCTGATTGCACACGTTGACTTAACTCAAGTTCGAAATAAACGAACATGCACATTGGTCATGTTCGAAATAAACGAACAAACATATCGGGCACTCGTTACATAACATCATCCGTATGCATCACATGATAGCGTAGCATCTCCTTCAAGTTCATTAAACATCTGGGAGACATAACATACTGCAACGAAATACATTCATTCATATTTCGCTCGAGAAGCTCTATGGATTACGAATCAATCGAGTAAGCTCAGTTCCCCTCATTTCGTCATACCATACTGCATAAACATTCGGTTGAGTGACATCACGGATACACATACATTTGCTCAACATCTGGAGCCATTAACGTCACGTGCATATTCACATTCATATGCCGTTTAACTGTACGACATTGAACCGTGAACCGTAGTTCAAACACCACATACCTTTCGTTCCACTACACAACATAATGAAGTCACTCCCATTTCATTCATCGAAGCTAACATTCATATAGCAATCCGTTCATACGTCATCACATTCATGTCATACTCATACTCGGATCTTCATTCATCAAATCGTCATACACATCGCGGAGGGAGACAATTAGGGAAAGAGGAGACATTCCACACTTTACATTTGGTTCCCGGTCAACACATCTCATAACATGCATTCATACTTCCATACCATAACATAACGGCCATAGCATACATCCCATATCCCTTCACACATTGTCTTATACGTCCCAAGTTCCGTACCATAACATAACATAACATGCTTTCACATTGGGACGCACATAAGCCACATCATATACATAGGGACACCATCGGGAGCATAGCATACCATATCATGTCATATCATTCATTTAAGATTGCTCCCGTATTCATAGCATAGCGTTCATGGCATTCATATCGTCATATACGTTCATTGCATTCACATCGTAACATAACATCATGCATCATACCTCATCGTGGAGTGCCGAAAGAGTCAATTGATGTGTGGGGAATAAAGAATCTTGCTCTGATACCACCTGTAACGCCCCGTCCAGTTCCACATACATATACGTCATAAATGACGTCATATCAGAGTGCGCCATGCACGCATCATGAACATAAACATAAAGCCACCTTTGGGCTTAGGCCACCTTCGGGCCGTTACATAACATAAGGCCACCTTCGGGCCCGTACACGGGTTTTCTTTTCCTTTCATCACATAATGGAACTAGACGTGCGTCCGTCATTCATTTAGACACGAAACCCTAAATTCATTTCTTTCAAGCATATAACGTAAAGCTAGGGTTTCGTTTTCATTACGTACCGCAAGATCTTTCGATTCTTCGCCCACACACCTCATCATAGCGTCTAGTGACCTTTCGCCCACTCTCCACGCACATCACCTACGTCAAACATATAACATACGCACATAGTGAGTCATAAAGACTCAGTGGATAATAGATGCAATGCAATGCATGTCACACGTTCATTTTGGGCCCTCTTAATCACGTGCTTACATTGGCGCCATTTTTAAACATATGGCCGGGTCCCATAACATAACATAACATCATTGGAGACATCGATCTCCCATTGGGGCATTGGTCCCCCGTTAGACCCAAATATCGGGGCGTAAGTCCCCCGCGGGGCGTGATCCCCCGTTAGGCCAAAACATTTTCATTTTGTAAATACGTGATAGGCATTTCATTCACACGTATGCATTCATGACATGATCATAGGTAGCACTTACCATTATGCCTTGTTTCTTTCACATCGTCACCATTTATACGTAAACCATAAACAAGGCTTCATCATCACATCGTGAACACAAGTATAAAGCATTACATATTCGTGCATTAGCGTTAACTTCTCATAAGGCCACGACATTCAAACGTAAAGCATACGATTACAAAGTGTTCACGTTGGTTCACGTTGATTCATATAAGCGTACGTCACATATTGCTATCACATGCCACGCATAATACGTCACATTGAACCACGTAGTCATACATAAATGGGCCGCTCATCATGCTAGTTGTTCATTGCATATACATAGCTTTACTTCCTTTGTTCATTACATATAGCTTCCTATAGCCACATAAGTCATAGAAGTTGGCATGAAGGTCACATAGGCTACATAAGCATATACAAACATATACACATCATCTTCACATCATGTCATAACCATAACACAAGGCCAAGAGATCCTAGCATGCTTCTAAGGTCTCTAATCATCATAATCATGCCATATCTTGTTTCTATCATATACAAACATGCATATACTTCATAAAACATGTAAAACAACCATTACCCACCATAGATGGGGTTCAAACAAGTATGGAGACCATCTTCTTCCTCCTCTTCTTCCTTCTCTTCCTCTTTCTCTTCTTTCATTTCTTCTTGTAATCATAGATTACACAAGCATTACATAGGTCATATATGGAGTGGGAGATGATTCCATGGGTTCATGAGGGTCTTGGAAGGGTTTTGGGAGTGTTAGAACCGAGCTTGGATGAATAGTACCCAAGAAATGACAAGAATCTTCTTAAATAACCATTCTGCCGACTTAGAATTACGGCCGTAACTTCCACATTTACGGCCGTAACCCATTACTTACGGCCGTAACTCCATATACTTACGTAGTAACCGATAAATCTGGCCGTATCCTCTCATCATACGGTAGTAATAAACTCTCTGAAAATCCCCTGTGTATTTCATCTTCTTGACTTACTAGTAACTTCCATTCCTTACGGTAGTAACACCAATACTGGCCGTATCTGAACCATACGGCGTAATTTGCTCTCTGAAAGTTTTGGACATTTTCCACTGTTTACCATTTACGGCCGTAACCTTTGAACCTTACGGTCGTAACCTGACATTTACGGCCGTAACTCTGACATTTACGGCCGTAACCCCTGTTATGCAGAATTTTCCCATTTTCATCTTCTCGACGGCCGTTTCGTATTCCGGGACATATCCTATACGTCAACACATATCGTGAACATATCATATACATGAACGTCATACCGAAACATCGTCACGTCATTTCATCTCATATACGGTACATATACGGAATCATATACGTATTCACATACAGTTCCGGGACGAATTCGGGCGGGCCATTACAACGACGGCCACTGGAATTCGAGATTGGCGACAAAGTGTTCGTTCGTATCTCGCCAATCAAGAGACTCTTTCGGTTTGGAAAGCATGGCAAGTTGACCCCAAGGTATATCGGTCCCTATGAAATCCTTGAACGAATTGGAGAAGTAGCGTATATGTTGAAATTGCCAACTCATTTGGATCGAATGCACAACGTATTTAATGTTTCCATGTTAAGGAAGTATGTTGCAGATCCCTCCCATGTATTACCAGACCCTCCATTAGATCTTCAACCGGACCTGTCTTATGAAGAAAAACCCGTGCAAATCGTTGATCGGAGCGTCAAACAATTACGAGGGAAACAAGTGCCTCTTGTACGCGTTCTATGGCGAAGTGCAACCATTGAAGAGGAGACATGGGAGAGAGAGGAAGCGATGAGACAACACTACCCCGAACTATTTTCAGGTAAATTTCGAGGACGAAATTCTTTTAAGGAGGGGAAATTGTAACGCCCCGCCAAAATCTCGTCACGATTTTATATGATTTCGTATGTTTATCGTTTGTGCTTTTGGGAATGGGCCGTGATGATGTGAATATGTCGTGAGATGGTGTTGATGGGTATGACATGTTTAGGATGTGCTTTGGGTTGCCCCATGTATGTTGGAACTAGGTATGGTCGCCAAGAATGAGCCGGAAGAGAAAATGCAAGAAACTGGGATTTACGGCCGTAATTCCGTATTTACGGCCGTAAATATGATATTTACGGCCGTAAGTCTTATGGTTACTTCTGTAAGTCAAGAGTGATGGTTAGGGGCTGATTCTTCGCTGGTCGCGTGCGGACCGAAGCGCGATCACAGTCTGCTTCTACCGTAATTTATTGGGTTACGGCTGCATTTGGAATTTACTACCAGAATAGGGAGATTTACGGCCGTAATTTTAAGTCGGCAAATGTGTGTTTTTGGTCAAAAAGTCACTTTTCTTGATGGTTAACCTCATTTTCGAGCCAAGCATACATCCAAGACATTTTGAAGACCCTCCATCTCTAGAAATCCATCCAAACATCATACTTGGATCAAGTGTTGGCATAGGAGATCATTAAGGTCCTCAAGGAGCAAGGTGAAGAAGAAAGCAAGTCCATCACCTACCTAGTTTTCCTTGGTGGTACTATCTTTCAAAGGTGGGTAGTAGAGTACTTAAAGTGTTTTGAGGTAAGATCATGACCTAATGTTGTTTGGCTTGCAATAAATAGGTAAAGAGACAAGTGTTAGGGTAGGATTAATGATGTTGATGCTTTGGTTGAGTAGATATGATTATAGGGTTGGTAGGGCAAGTGGATACTCAATTTGGGGGTTTGTAGGACCTTGATGTTTATGTACCCATTTTATGTTAATATGTGTACGATATTAAATGTGTTTATTTATGTGTATACATTGAAGCATGATCATGCATGAAAAACGATGAATAGGGTTGCCTACCAAATGTTTATATAATGTTCGTCTCACAAAGGTCTGAGACAATTGGCGCAAATGGAGGTCCCACAAAGGATTGGGGTCTGGCCGATTAAAGTATGATTGTATGTTACGGCGCCAATATAAACATATGGTTCAGAACGGCCCACGACATTAATATGTCATGCATTGCATATGATTGTGTTCCCCACTGGGCCCTCGTGGCTCACGATGTGTTATGATATGTGATAGGTGACCAGAGCCGAGACCGTGGACTTGGGGACGGAGGGGAATCCTCGAGGACGTGACGTGGAGGGGAAACCAAATGAAGTTCCCGATCCTGTATAGGCCGCTTTTGCACATGTCCAAGGGTCATGGTTTAATGTATTTTGCTTACAATATGATGTAAATGTGTCAATAAGTACTCATGAGCTTGGACAATGTAGAGGTTTTGTAACGCTATTTAGCTTCCGTTGCTAATCTTTATGGTTATAAACGTATGTTTTGAGAGCGGGCGTTACAGTCAACTAATATATATATATATATATATATATATATATATATATATAAGGTATTCATTTTTTGAAAGTTGTTTTTGTACATAAAGTTGGTCTTCTAACTGTAACAACTCTTGATCTCCAAAACTGAATCAGTAAAGATTTGTCCTTGTAAAACTGAAGGCGAATGTCAGCTATTTCATGAGGAAACAGGCGAAACAATAGACAGTGAGATAGAATTAGAAGACTATACTGATATAGACTACAATTTAGTTTCCATCGAAATTGCATATGAAACCTTAGTAACACAAGATATAGATCACATAATTTCTAAATTAGAAAAATTAGAAATTATTGGAGAAGATGTACTCAAGTATTGGGAGAAATACAAGATCTTCTGTGAATTAAAGATTAAGAATCCAGACTATATAATAAAAAAAAATATAGAAGCTACAAATCAAGATATAGAAGATTTTAAGATGCATATTTCAGACCTTTTAAAATTAGGAGTCATTGGACGCTCTACGCTTGGAAGCGTGGTGGCACCCCCCAATCCAAAACTGAATCAATAAAGATTTGTCCCTGTAAAAATGAAGGCGAATGTCAGCTATTTCATGAGGAAACAGGCGAAACAATAGACAGTGAGATAGAATTAGAAGACTATATTGATATAGACTACAATTTAGTTTCCATCGAAACTGCATATGAAACCTTAGTAACACAAGATATAGACCACTTAATTTCTAAATTAGAAAAATTAGAAATCATTGGAGAAGATGTACTCAAGTATTGGGAGAAAGACAAGATCTTCTGTGAATTAAAGATTAAGAATCCAGACTATATAATAAAAACAAAAAATATAGAAGCTACAAATCAAGATATAGAAGATTTTAAGATGCATATTTCAGACCTTTTAAAATTAGGAGTCATTAGATGCTCAGACAGTCCCCACAGGTCAGCAGCATTTATTGTTAGAAATCATGCAGAAATAGTCCGAGGAAAGAGTAGAATGGTTATTAACTATAAAAGACTCAATGATAATACTATAGACGACTCTTATAATATTCCAGACAAAACGGTTTTATTAAATAAAATTCAGAATAGCAAGATTTTCAGTAAATTTGATTTAAAATCAGGATTTTGGCATATAAAGATGCATCCAGATAGTATAACATGGACAGCCTTTACTTGTCGAATAGGACATTTTGAATGGCTTGTTATGCCATTTGGATTAAAGAACGCACCTAGTATTTTTCAACGAAAGATGGACACGATTTTCAATAAACATAGTACTTTTACAGCCGTATATATAGATGACATTTTAGTTTTCAGTAAAAACAGAAGAGAACATAAAGGACATCTACAGATTATTTTTGCAGAATTTATTAATCATGGCTTAATCATTAGCAAAAAGAAGATGCAACTGTTCAAGACCTATATAGAATTCCTTGGTGTTAATATAGGAGACGGTAAGATAAAACTACAATCTCATATAGCTCAGAAAGCTATCAAATTTCCAGACAAGGTAGAAGATTTAAAAGAATTACAAAAGTTTTTGGGATTAGTCAATTATGCTAGACCGTTTTTAAAAGATTTAGGTAAAATTGTTGGACCATTATATTCAAAAACCTCTCCTACATGACAGAGATTTTTTTATTCCGAAGATATAAAGCTAGTACAAAAAGTTAAAAATTTAATCAGAACATTACCAGAACTAGCTATGCCATTAGACACAGATTATTTGATTATAGAAACAGACGGAAGTGCATTAGGATGGGGAGCCATACTTTTGTGTAAACCCCATAAATATTCAGATAAATCCGAAGAAAGAATATGTCGTTATAATAGTGGAACTTATAAAGAAAAAGGACAAAAAGGCACAATAGATTTTGAACTTTTAGCCATCTCTTACGCTTTAGATTCTTTTGAACTATTTATTATTTCTAAAAAAGAAATCACTCTCAGAACAGATTGTGAAGCTATTGTTAGGTTTTACAATAACATCAGAACGAATGAAAAGAAAAGATCTAGTAGAAGACGATGGTTAGCTTTCCAAGATAGACTTATAAATACAGGAGTTACAATTCATATTGAACATATAAAAGGAAAGGATAACACTGTCGCAGACGTATTAAGTAGACTTTTGTCTCAAAAATTTATAGACTAAAATATAAGAACAATGAATGAGCCAAGCTCTAGCAGAAGAGGGAAAGAAAAACAAAAAAGGACCTATTTTACAGGAAGATGACAGTCCAGACATTAAAGAACCAGATAAGATCTTTAACTTAGACTTTCAGCTTACAAGAGATTTACTTACTAAGCGTATATTACTAATCCAATCAAATGACTTATTTGAAGAGTGGAATAAGACTCTTTACAAAAGAATCGAAGACTGCTTTTATATTCATCAGACCAAAGAACAGTTAAGAGGAAATATGAAGCTTTCAAAGAAGAATGCAGAAATTATTGATTTAATCAATAAAGTGTTACAAAGAAGACAATGTACTCAAACCGAGTTACATAGTATCTTTGTTACACCAAGACTCAGAGATCTTATTTCCTAATCAGATATGACGAGGAAAAGACAGACCCCTGAAGATGTTCCAGAAAGCTCTTCAAAAAGACAGACCTCAGAAAGATCAAAAGAACAAAAGACTCTCGACGCTACTTCGAGTAGTAGTGAAGATGAGGGAATACCTCAAAAACTAAGAACGAGTTTAAAAAAGACCAGATTCAAATATTAGAACCAGATGGTCCTAAGACAGAATACATTAAGACAATTCTACAGACTGGTAGAATTAGACCTCTTATACAGACATGATAGTACTCCAGAACTTAAAAAAGCAATTCACGATTATACTCGTGAAATAGACTTTCTTAATAAAAAGATTAATATGATATCAGACGCACTCATGAAAGACGGTCTTAGCTTAGAAGACTATCTATAGATATTTTCAGTTAACTGTGGAGGATGCCTCGACCTCTTTCAATCAAGAAGAAACAGAGATTGAGGAGGTAAGACAGAACAAAAGAGCTAAACTATCAGAAAATGACCGAGACAATGGTAATAATAAGGTAGACAAGTGGAATAATCCCTCACAGGTAATTCTTCTTTTTCCAGCAAATTATAGTATTTTAATAAAGATAATAGAAAAAAGATGTTTGGTAGAAAAACAAATAGTGCATTATAAATATACTAAAAAAACTCTTCAAGATTCTATAGTAATGTATCATAAGAATGATAATAAATTAGCCTCTTATCATTTGATTAAAGCACTAGTAAGCTGCCAACAAGATCTATAGAGATATATGAAGATAGCTCAGACCATTTATCAAGGCTTGAATCATAATTATATTAGTTCCCAAGAACTAGATACCATTTTAAATATTGATAATCATTATGTACGATGTATTGAATCCTTTTCAGGTGAAAAGATGAGACCCCCAACAACTGCCATTGCCACCAGCAATACATTTGCATCCATTGTAGTGCAAGTTGGTTCATCTAGACAACAAGAACGAATAAGTTTTGGTTCCATAGAGCTACTGGTTTTTCCCTCTTCCAGCAGACAAGTGTTTAGACCTAACTCAGGTATATCACTGAGTAAAATTGAGAAATGTCTACTAGACAATTTAGGGATCTCTTATAATAAAGATCCAATAGATCAAAGATATTTTCTTGCCAGTATGAATGCTTTATCAGAACATTTTAATCAAGACAAGAAAAGGTTTAAATTTTATGTTGTTCTCAGAGCAAGAAAGACAGGATTCTTCCACACATGGCTCGAATTAGCTGACGCCATCAGAGATACTCATGATCCTATCTATAAAGGCTTCAATGATTATCAAGAAGCTCTCTCTGTCGCTAGAACAAATCTCGGAACAAACTTCTATATTTCCCCATCACTGAGAAATTATGTTGAAGAACCCTTAGCCTTCTCAGTTGTCCGAGATACAGACCGAATTATTTTCTGTGACCATTGTGAAAATACCCAAAACACACTACAGATATTAACAGAAAATAACCAAAGACTTCAATTTGAGAATAGCCATCTCGAAAAGACTCATTACTCTTTACGCAAACAAGTTGCCTTGAAAAGCAACTCGTTGAGTTAAAACTTTCTCAAGCGGGTATACCTCTAGCCCAATCTAATATAGAGAATGGTGGAGATTCCCCAAGCAATGTCACAAAGGGAACTATTGATCCCAAGACCTCAACAGCTAGTCCAGCCCAACCGGTAGCTGGTAAAGACTTATCAAATCCGGAAATGGCTTTAAGTTTGCCAAAAACTCATCAGACAAAGGGAACTGATGATTTCCCGACCAGACAGGCCCAACAGACAAATAATCCAGAACGTTGGGATACTCTGGGCCAGACCAGTGGAAAATTTGACTATTATGTAAAATACACACCCACTAATTTCATACCAGATAAGACCAACCTTCCTTTAAAAGGAATCCTCATAAATGTGCCAGCCCAAAACACTCCTAAAGCCCCTATCACTCCAGAAAAGCCCATGTCCAAAGCAGAAGAAAAAAGACCAATCAATGAAACCCAACTTCAAGAAAGCCAAGACCCTTATGCGGATGAACTATCTCAAAAAGAGTTATTAACCAAGCTAAAACAGTTACAAGAAACTCCCATAATACCATATTTCACAACCCTTATCCAGGAATAAGTTCAGATGGCCTTTCGACAGGTTGTTGATAGAGTCCCTACCAGTTCAGATACATCTAAAGATATTTCAATTGATTAGACTTAAACTACATCCAATGAAGTTGCTATGAATACATCAGATGATGATAGCACTACTCGAACACCTCAATCCGATGATGTATCTCTTGGACACTATTCAGAAAATTCAATAATGAGACATAATTTGGACACAGTAGACTAGGCGACAAAAAGCATGAGATCAGACCTTCATTAGCAGATACGTAAGCCTCACCTCATGATGACATAAGCCCTTACGCAAGCACTTACAAAAGCATGACATCAGCAATGACGATAGACTTACCTCAGAATTACGTCAGCCATGACAGCAGCCTGATGCAAACATGACGTCAGCCACGTTTTAAATTTTCAGCAGACTGACCACTGTTCATCCATAGTAAAAACACTGTTCCCTTTTTGAAAAAAGAATGGTTACTATGCACTTTACGACTTTTTAACAGAACGAGACAACCATAGTGAAGATTCTTTGCATTATTACTTTTAGCAGTCGGTTGAATAAAGACGCGTGTAAAGTAAAGACCAATAATGCAGATGCTTTAGCTCCGAAATTTGCCTATATAAGGAGGACTTCAGATTCATTCCAGAACAAGGAAAAAAGGAAAAACGGAAAAAACGAAAAAATGAAAACACGGAAAAAAGAACACAGACTCAGAAATAAGAATGGAGTTCATGAGCTGAACAAAGTTCTAAAATAGCCTCCTTCTTAGACTAAATTTCTCAATCCAAATTTGTAATTAGTTAGTTAGTTTGTGGGATTCCCGAAAGGGAAATCCTTTGTTTACTTCTATTCTCTATGGAATAATCCCCCGTTTGTAAAGTAAGTTTGTTTTGTACATTCTATGTTTTGTATCTATGATTCCTTTACATTTTGTTAAAAGAACACTTCTTATAAATAAACTCTGATTTTCTTTATCTTTGGTTTTTACTTTTTTTAAAAAGTTTTTACAAAGTATACTTCATACTGAGTATAATATAAAAGCATTATTTAATCAACAGTTTGAAAACAGTTAAAACTGTATTTACATCATAAAGGCCCAAGAGCAAGTCCCGTTGAAGGCCAGGAGAGTCGTGTGAAGGGCAATTGGAAGGGTCGTATATTAGTTGATGTAAGTATTTTTATTCAAGGAGTGCCACGGGTGCCTTGGTAAAAGGTGTGTTAGATACAAGTTACTATATCTCAGATGGTAAACTTTGTATGAGTTTTTAAAAGAAAAATACTCACGTATTTGGCTTTAAAAAAAACATGGTTTTTAACTTTAAAAAAGTTTTGAAAAATTTTAAACCAAACGAGATGGCCAATCTCGCCATACGTAAATACGTAGAAATACGTATTTAGGTTTAAAAAAACAATTTTAATTTTTGGGGATAAAAAATAGAGATAGAAAATATGACAAAGGAGGGTACTGAGTATGTATTACAATTATGGAAAACAACAAGCTTTTTCAACTGTTCAAACGAAATCATACAGAACAAAGACTACAAGATCTCGAGAAGCTTATCACGAGATTCAGAAGCTTCAACATACAACTTCAACCACAACAACTCCACTATTAGGTACTTCGGGAATCCCACAAACTAACTAACTAATTACAAATTTGGATTGAGAAATTTGGTCTAAGAAGGAGGCTATTTTAGAACTTTGTTCAGCTCATGAACTCCATTCTTATTTCTGAGTCTGTGTTCTTTTTTCCGTGTTTTCGTTTTTCTGTTTTTTTCGTTTTTCCTTTTTTCCTTTTTTCCTTGTTCTGGAATGAATCTGAAGTCCTCCTTATATAGGCAAATTTCAGAGCTAAAGCATCTGCATTATTGGTCTTTACTTTACACGTGTCTTCATTCGGCCGGCTGCTGAAAGTAATAATGCAAAGAATCTTCACTATGCTTGTCTCGTTCTGTTAAAAATTCGTAAAGTGCATAGTAACCATTCGTTTTTCAAAAAGGGCACAGTGTTTTTACTGTGGATGAACAGTGGTCTGTCTGTTGAAAATTAAAAACGTGGCTAACGTCATGTTTGCATCAGGCTGCTGTCATAGCTGACGTAATTCTGAGGTAAGTCTATCGTCACTGCTGATGTCATGCTTCTGTCAGTGCTTGCGTAAGGGCTTATGTCATCATGAGGTGAGGCTTACGTATTTGCTGATGAAGATCTGATCTCATGCTTTTTGTCGCCTAGTCTACTGTGTCCAAATTATGTCTCATTATTGAATCTTCTGAATAGTGTCCAAGAGATCCGTCATCTGATTGAGGAGTTCTAGTAGTGCTATCATCATCTGATGTATTCATGGCAACTTCATTGGATGTAGTTTTAGTCTGATCAATTGAAATATCTTTAGGTGTATCTGAACTGGTCGGGAGTCTATCAACAAACTGTCGAAAGGCCATCTGAACTTGTTCCTTGATAAGGGTTGTGAAATATGGTATTATGGGAGTTTCTTGTAACTGTTTTAGCTTGGCTAATAACTCTTTTGGAGATAGTTCATCCGCATAAAGGTCTTGGCTTTATTGAAGTTGGGTTTCATTTATTGGTCTTTTTCCTTCTGCTTTGGTCATGCGCTTTTCTGGAGTGATAGAGGCTTTAGGAGTGTTTTGGGCTGGCTCATTTATGAGGATTCCTTTTAAAGGAAGGTTGGTTTTATCTGGTATGAAATTAGTGGGTGTGTATTTTACATAATAGTCAAACTTTCCACTGGGCCGGCCCAGAGTATCCCAGTGTTCTGGATTATTTGTCTGTTGGGCCTGTCTGGTAGGGAAATCATCAGTTCCCTGTGTCTGATGAGTTTTTGGCAAACTCAAAGTCATTTCCGGATTTGATAAGTCTTTACCAGCTACCGGTTAGGTTGGACTAGCTGTTGAGGTCTTAGGATCAACAGTTCCCTTTGTGACATTGCTTGGGGAATGTCCACCATTCTCCATATTAGATTGGGCTGGAGGTATACCCGCTTGAGAAAGTTTTAACTCAAAGAGTTCCTTTTCAAGGAGAGCAACTTGTTTGCGTAAAGAGTAATGGGTCTTTTCGAGATGGGTATTCTCAAATTGAAGTCTTTGGTTATTTTCTATTAATATCTGAAGTGTTTTTGGGTATTTTCACAATGGTCACAGAAAATAATTCGGTCTGTATCTCGGGCAACTGAGAAGGCTAAGGGTTCTTCAACATAATTTCTCAGTGATGGGGAAATATAGAAGTTTGTTCCGAGATTTGTTCTAGCAACAGAGAGAGCTTCTTGATAATCATTGAAGCCTTTATCGATAGGATCATGAATATCTCTGATGGCGTCTGCTAATTCAAGCCATGTGTGAAAGAATCCTATCTTTCTTGCTTTGAGAACAACATAAAATTTAAACCTTTTCTTTTCTTGGTTAAAATGTTCTGATAAAGCATTCATACTAGCAAGAAAAATATCTTTGATCTATTGGATCTTTATTATAAGTGATCCATAAATTGTCTAGTAGACATTTCTCAATTTTACTCAGTGATATACCTGAGTTGGGTCTAAACACTTGTCTTCTGGGTAGAGGGAAAACCAAGAGCTCTATGGAACCAAATCTCATTCGTTCTTGTTGTCTAGAGGAACTAACTTGCACTGCAGTGGATGCAAATTTATTGCTGGTGGCAATGGCAGTTGTTGGGGGTCCCATCTTTTTACCTGAAAAGGATTAAATACATCTTACATAATGATTATCAATATTTAAAATGGTATCTAGTTCTTGAGAAGTAATATAATTATGATTCGAGCCTTGATAAATGGTCTGAGCTATCTTCATATATCTCTGTAGATCTTGTTGGCAGCTTACTAGTGCTTTAATCAAATCATAAGGGGCTAATTTATTATCGTTCTTATGATACATTACTATAGAATCTTGAAGATTTTTTATAGTATATTTATAATACACTATTTGTTTTTCTACCAAATATCTTTTGTCTATTATCTTCATTAAAATACTATAATTTGCTGGAAAAAGAGGAATTACCTATGAGGGATTATTCCACTCGTCTACCTTATTCTTACCTTTGTCATGGTCATTTTCTGATAGTTTAGCTCTTTTGTTCTGTCTTACCTCCTCAATCTCTGTTTCTTCTTGATTGAAAGAGGTCGAGGCATCCTCCATAGTTATCTGAAAATATCCATAGATAGTCTTCTAAGTTAAGATCGTCTTTCTCAAGCGCGTCTGATATCATATTAATCTTTTTATTAAAAAAGTCTATTTCACGAGTATAATCGTGAATTTTTTTTTAAGTTCTAGAGTACTATCATGTCTGTATAAGAGGTCTAATTCAACCAGTCTGTAGAATTGTCTTAATGTATTCTGTCTTAGGACCATCTAGTTCTGATATTTGAATCTGGTCTTTTTAAGACTAGTTCTGAGTCTGTGAGGAATTCCCTCATCTTCACTACTACTCGAAGTAGCGTCGAGAGTCTTTTGTTCTTTTGATCTTTCTGAGGCCTGTCTTTTTGAAGAGGTTTCTGGAACATCTTCAGGGGTTTGTCTTTTCCTCGTCATATCTGATTAGGAAATAAGATCTCTGAGTCTTGGTGTAACAAAGATACTATGTAACTCTGTTTGAGTACATTGTCTTCTTTGTAACACTTTATTGATTAAATCAATAATGTCTGCGTTCTTCTTTGAAAGCTTCATATTTCTTCTTAACTATTCTTTAGTCTGATGAATATAAAAGCAGTCTTCAATTTTTTTATAGAGAGTCTTATTCCAATCTTCAAAAAAGTCATTTGATTGGATTAGTAACATACGCTTAGTAAGTAAATCTCGTGTAAGCTGAAAGTCTAAGTTAAAGATCTTATCTAGTTCTTCAAGGTCTGCACTGTCATTTTCCTGTAAAATAGGTCCTTTTTGTTTTTCTTTCCCTCTTCTGCTGGAGCTTGGCTCATCCATTGTTCTTATAGTTTAGTCTATAAATTTTTGAGACAGGAGTTTACTTAATACGTCTGCGGCAATGTTATCCTTTCCTTTTATATGTTCAATATGAATTGTAACTCCTGTATTTATAAGTCTATCTTGGAAAGCTAACCATCGTCTTCTACTAGATCATTTCTTTTCATTCGTTCTGACGTTATTGTAAATCCTGACAATAGCTTCACAATCTGTTCTGAGAGTGATTTCTTTTTTAGAAATAATAAATAGTTCAAAAGAATCTAAAGCGTAAGATGGCTAATAGTTCAAAATCTATTGAGCCTTTCTGTCATTTTTCTTTATAATTTCCACTATTATAACGACATATTCTTTCTTCGGATTTATCTGAATATTTATGGGGTTTACACAAAAGTATGGATCCCCATCCTAATGCACTTCCGTCTGTTTCTATAATCAAATAATCTATGTCTAATGGTATAGCTAGTTCTGGTAATGTTCTGATTAAATTTTTAACTGTTTGTACTAGCTTTATATCTTCGGAATTAAAAAATCTCTGTCATGTAGGAGAGGTTTTTGAATATAATGGTCCAACAATTTTACCTAAATCTTTTAAAAATGGTCTAGCATAATTAACTAAGGCCAAAAACTTTTGTAATTCTTTTAAATCTTCTATCTTGTCTGGAAATTCGATAGCTTTCTGAGCTATATGAGATTGTAGTTTTATCTTACCGTCTCCTATATTAACACCGAGGAATTCTATATAGGTCTTGAACAGTTGCATCTTCTTTTTGCTAATGATTAAGCCATGATTAATAAATTCTGCAAAAATAATCTGGAGATGTCCTTTATGTTCTCTTCTGTTTTTGCTGAAAACTAAAATGTCATCTATATATACGGCTGTAAAAGTACTAGGTTTATTAAAAATCGCGTCCATCTTTCGTTGAAAAATACTAGGTGCGTTCTTTAATCCAAATGGCATAACAAGCCATTCAAAATGTACTTCTGGACACGTAAAGGTTGTCCATGTTATACTATCTGGATGCATCTTTATCTGCCAAAATCCAGATTTTAAATCAAATTTACTAAAAATCTTGCTATTTTGAATTTTATTTAATAAAACCGTCTTGTCTGGAATATTATAAGAGTCATCTATAGTATTATCATTGAGTCTTTTATAGTTAATAACTATTCTACTCTTTCCTCGGACTATTTCTGCATGATTTCTAACAATATACATATATATATATATATATATATATATATATATATATATATATAATTTTCTATTAGGCTCATCTCATGCATGGTACGAGTGCAATGCAGTATGCCTCTCGTCTCTAGAATTTGTACTTGTATAGGATTCTATTTGTTGTATATCTTGTATAATTGTCTTCCGAGCACTGTCTTGTATTGATATATATAGTGGTTCATTTATCTAGATAGGTGATATTCCTTGTACTTATCTTATTCCAGTAGCACCATATGCTAGGAAACTATTGTATAAATATACCAACTATTCAATGAAGTAATCAAGCATTTTTTCGTCACGAATTGATATTGCTTCACCTGTGGTATTACTTCCTTCATTCACTGCTTGAACTCGGCTAAGGGAGGCCTCACTAATCTCATCTTCTAAAATTCCTACATTTTCCAGCTGCTATTATGCTGAAAAACCTTTTAAAAAAAAACATAAGAAAATTAAAAATGCTAGTAATAACAACGTGGCGCCCTTTGGTTTTGGGGATTTTTTTTTTTTACTTTTTTTTCCATTCTTAAACTTAGATGAACTAAAAATTTAAATTAATGTTAATTGGAGTTTATTTTCTTTATATTATACAATATGATTATCCATTAGATTTGTGACTTAAAAATATGTAAATGAGTTAAATAAATTATAGATAAGAATAAATAGACAAAGCTGATAGAAAAATGCAATATGAAAACAATTAGAACTTGTTATTTTTCTGAATCTATGGATGTAAATGATTGATTTTAGGCTGATGAACTAAGTTAAAAAATTACAAATATAATTTGAACTAAATTGAATGAAGTATCTAGTATTGAATTATTTGAGGAAAACGTAAAATAGTAAAAATTTTTTAAAAAATGCACGATAATTAGTTCTTAGTGGACTTTGAGGTAAGACCTTCAATTTGACAGTAGTATTAGACATTGTTTGCTCACTTAAAATGGCATAAAGTTACCGTTTTTATTTTTCGATCAACCTAGTTGGCGATCTAGATTTTACACACAAAACTTTTTATATGTATTTTCGCCAAGTAATCTCCCAAGTCGCTGAGGCCATGGGTCGATATTCTGCTTCAGCAAATGAGCGAAATATTGTTACTTGCTTTTTACTCTTCCATGACTCTATCAATTTTTTTAGAAAAATGTAATGACTGGTCACTGAAAGCCTAGTAGTCGAACACGTTGCCTTGTAGGCATCACAAAAACAAATTAAATCTAATGAACTATCTAAAGGAAATAGTAAAACAAGGTTTTCATTTCAAATTCAACCACGTTGTCAATTTTACAATCTTGGATAATAATTAGGAGAAATGGGGATTCACTCATAAATTCTTAAAAACAAACTTTTCAATATAATTTCTAGTGAGCTTTTAATTTTTAGCCTTAGTTTTTGCCAGTTAATTTTTGTACTTAGTTAAAAATCCAGAACTTTCTGTAGTTTCAGTTAGAATTAGTACAAATATAAATATGAAAACTAAATAGTCCATCTAGATTTGATAACCGGACTTGAAGTTCTACTTGATTACGATTTATTTGTGCCATCTGTACACGTGCAGTCGGCCGGGTTTAAAAACAACTCCGCATATCGTTTTGCTGAGATACAAGCTTTTAAGTTTTCAGTGTAGTTTAGACGCACTACTACTGGTTTCACCCTCTTCTCTAATCACATTATTTGATGGATGCAACAAAATTGAACTTTAGGCTGTCTCATCAAATTCTTTCCTCTTGGTCGCACTGACTTAGTGGGCCAGTCTCTCTTGGAAGACTAAAGGTTTGCTATCTAATAATATAAGTAAATAAATGAACTCACTTTAGTAGTTTAAATTATAAATATTGAATAAAGGTATAGTTGAACAAAAAGTAAACATACATGGGTAAAAAGGGAAATAAAAAGATTTTCCTCAATCTCTAACTTTTGTAACAATTGTTAATGTTAGTATTATTATTATTATTATTATTCATTATGGTATTTTTTATAAGTTAGGTATTGTTGACATGTATATATATAGCTTTGTAAACCCTACTTAATGTTCTAGTCTTGAATGAAGTTGTTTTGTTTTCTCCCTTCTTCCTCTTCTCTTCTCATCTACTCCCTAAGTATACGAATACTATTGATTGTTTCACATGGTATCAGAGCATTTGTGGTAGTATTTGACATTAGGATTCTTGAATTCACGCACGAAAAACCCTAGCCGCCTTGAATTTCTTCTCTAGCCGAGACTTTGACTCAAGATTCGAACCACTTCCGGCAACCTTTTTGACAAACCAAGACCATATTCGGGGTGCCCAAACGTCAGTCTTTCTTCCGGTGAGGCGCGTGTATCACCACGCGCCACTTGGCAGATCGGACTTCTTCGGCGACAGCGGCAGGCGGCGGCGTGGAGCGCGTGGGGCATCGTCAGGCGGAGTTCTTTTCATGGTTGTGATCTTCTCTCTCTCTAGTTTCTAAATCTGTGCTCAATTTGACGTTTGGTGTTCGGATCGCGTTGCAGTACATGAATTACAGTCGGACTGTAATTGTATTACCATCGGGATTTGGGCTCTTTGTTGCAGATCCGATTACAGCAGCCGTGTAATTGCATTACAGGGTTTGGTTTGGATTACAGATGCTGTGTAATTGGATTACAGGGTTTGTTTAGGATTACAGATTCTGTGTAATTACATTATGGGGTTTGTAATTGGGATTACAGCTGCTGTGTAATTGCATTACGGGGTTTGTAATTGGATTACAGGGGTTTGTAATTGCATTACGTGTTCTCTCTTGTTATGGCGTCCGATGATTCTCTCCAAGCAGTAGGTGTTCGATTGAATGGAAAGAATTATTCCCATTGGAATCATGTAATGAAGCACTTTTTGAAGGGCAAGAAGCTATGGGGTTATGTTAGTGGTACGGTTGTCAAACCCGAAAGTACTGATGATGATTATGATACAGCGATAGACAATTGGGATGCAAACAATTCGAAAATTCTTACGTGGGTCAATAATTCTGTTGATCATAGTATAGGGGTTCAGTTGGCAAAGTATGAGACGGCGAAGGAAGTTTGGGACCATTTACAAAAACTGTACACTAAGACTAATTTTGCAAAGCGCTATCAGTTGGAAAATGATATTCGGGCATTGCAACAAAAGAATATGGGCGTTCTGGAGTTTTATACGGCTATGACGGCAATTTGGGATGAGTTGGCTCTTACTGAACCTGCAGGGTTAAAGAACTCTGATGATTATATTACCTATGGAGAGGAGCAACGATTGGTGCAGTTCTTGATGGCATTGCGTAGTGATTTTGAGGGACTCCGAGGCTCTATTTTACATCGCTCTCCTCTCCCATCTGTGGACTCTGTTGTTAGTGAGCTGGTTGCTGAGGAGACTCGATTGAGGTCTCTTTCCACTGAGGTGTCTTTACCTCATTCGGGGACTTCAGTATTGGCTGTATCTTCTACGCAAAACCGGAGCAAGGGGCATGCTAAGGTTCCATATGATACGTGTAGCTTTTGTAAGCAAAAAGGACATTGGAGGGCTCAATGTCCTAAGTTGTTGAAGCAACAATCCTCATCGTCACAGCAATTTTCTCGTCCACATGCCAATATAATGGCAGCTGTACCATCAGCCAGCTCTTCTATACTTGGACCACCACCGTCGTCCATTGTCTGATCTTAGTGAGCAGTTTCAGAAGTTCTTAGCCACACAGCCACGTGCCATGTCAGCATCGCATGCAGGTTTGTCATCACATAATCAGTCAGGTACCTTTCACCTTGGATCCTTGACTCAGGTGCCTCCAAACATATGTCCTCCAATTCCGCTCTCTTTGATTCATTATATTCTTCTCCCTCACCTACTTCTGTTATTACTGCTAATGGCACCCCATTACCTTTAGCTGGTGTTGGCTCTATTCACACTTCTAACTTGTCTCTTTCCAATGTTTGTTGTGTTCCTGGCCTTACTTTAAATCTCGTATCTGTCGGTCAATTATGTGATTCTGGATATTTGGTTAACTTTTCCTCAACTGCTTGTTATGTACAGGATCCACAGCCTCGTGGTGATTGGGATAGGCCATAGGAAGAAAGGAGGGCTTTATGTTTTGGACACTCTGGAACCTCCGCATGTTGCGACCTGGTGTTGACCTTTCATCTTTTCAATTGAATTCTTCTTCTTCTCAATTCTATTTGTGGCATTCTCGCCTTGGACATGTGTCACTAGTCGCTTAACGTTCTTAGTTTCTAAAGGTTGTTTAGGAGATTTAGATATTCATGACATTTCAGATTGTAGTGGTTGCAAACTTGCCAAATTTTCTGCCTTACCATTTTCTCGTAGTACTTCTCGTTCGCTTGCACCTTTTGATTTGGTTCACTCAGATGTGTGGGGCCCGGCCCCTGTTTCCACTAAAGGAGGGTCTAGATATTATGTCTCGTTCATTGATGATTATAGTCGTTATTGTTGGATATATCTTATGAAACGACGTTCTGATTTTGTTGATGTTTACCGCTCTTTTCGTGATGCTTGTCAAAACACAACACTCGCTATAATTAAGTGTTTTAGGTGTGATTTGGGTGGTGAATATACCTCGACTGCCTTTCACGAGTTACTCGTTGAGGACGGCACTACTTTTCAAACTTCATGTACTGATACTCCTCAGCAAAATGGTGTTGCTGAGCGCAAACATAGACATATTCTTGAAACCGCACGTTCTCTTCTTTTATCTTCCAAAGTGCCCAGTGAGTTTTGGGGAGAGGCATCTCTTACTGCTGTCCATCTAATTAATCGAATCCCATCCTCTTACACCTCTGGATTGTCGCCATTTGAAGCTTTATTTGGGTATTCTCCTGATTATTCTTCCTTGAGAGTTTTTGGATGCACTTGTTTTGTCCTTCGTCCTACAGTTGACCGTAGTAAATTGACTTCTCGCTCTACTATATGTGTTTTCTTAGGCTACGGTGATGGTCAAAAGGGTTATCGCTGTTTTGATCCCATTGGACAAAAATTATATGTGTCTCGTCATGTAGTGTTTCTTGAACACATTCCCTTCTTCTCGCTTGCTGATAATACACCTCCGTGAGAAAGTCCGATCTTGTCAAGATAGATCCCTTTGCAGATGATGATACCCGGTCAACCCATGTCTATTCCATCATCTTCCTCTTCCCCATCAGAGGTACACATGCATCGTCACGGTGTTCCATCTCCTTCTCCTATGCCGTCTCCATCATCATCTCAGCCGAGGATCCGCCATCTCCACCACCACCACCCCCACCGCCTCGATATCCACCCCAGTATCCGTAAGTCCACTCAATTACCTGATTTCGATTACTCTTGCTACTCAATCTTTTTGTTGTTTCTTATCTTCTCTTCACAAACTTTACGAACCTTCATCTTATAAAGAAGCATTTGCAGATCCTTTGGCAACAAAGGCTATGGTGATGAACTCATCGCTTTACATAAGGCGATACTTGGGACTTGGTCCCTTTACCCTCAGGTAAGCATGTTGTTGGTTCTCGTTGGGTGTATAAGATTAAAACTAAGTCCGATGGCACCGTTGAGCCGTTACAAGGCTCGCTTGGTTGCTAAAGGGTTTTCCCAGGAGTACGGCTTGGATTATGAGGAAACTTTGCCCCAGCTTGCCAAGATGACCATCAGACGTGCTCTTATTGCCGCTTGCCTCCGTCCGTCACAATGGAATCTTTCTCAAATGGATGTTAAAAATGCCTTCTTAAATGGGATTCTTCACGACGAAGTTTATATGACCCCTCCTCCTAGCGTTCCTCATTCTCCTGGCTATGTTTGTAAGCTCAAAAAGGCACTCTACGGTTTGAAACAAGCTCCTCGTGCCTGGTTTGAGCGATTCTCCACTACTCTTTTCTCTCTTGGCTTTGTGTCTAGTCATCATGACTCCGCCCTCTTTACTCGGTGCTCTTCAGCTGGACGTATTCTTCTTTTGTTATATGTTGATGACATGATCCTTACTGGTGATGATGTTGTAGGGATCGCCGACTTGAAAATTGAATTGGCTCGTCTCTTTGAGATGAAGGATTTGGGTCCACTGTCTTACTTTTTGGGAATTGAGGTTGCTTCTTCACCCAGGGGTTATATGCTTTCTCAGTCCACGTATACTGCTGATATTATTCAGCGTGCTCGTCTCACTGATGAGAAAACAGTTGATAGTCCCATTGAAACTAATGCTCGTTATTCTCCTACAGATGGCGTACCGTTGGCTGATCCCACGTTGTATCGCACCGTTGTTGGTTCTCTTGTTTATCTTACCATTACACGTCCTGACATTGCGTATGCTGTGCATGTAGTTAGTCAGTATGTCTCTGCTCCTACTACAGTTCACTGGTCTGCTGTTGTGCGTATTTTGAGGTATCTTCGTGGTTCCTGTTTTCAGAGTCTTTTTTTTCCTTCGACCTCTTCTCTTGAGCTTCGTGCCTATTCCGATGCGCCGACAAGGTGTAACCCTTCCGATCGTAAGTCCACCACCGCTTTTGCATCTTCTTAGGTGACTCTCTTACCGTGGAAGAGCAAGAAACAACCTTGTTGTTTCGCGGCTCTACGGAAGCCGAATATCGTGCTATGGCCTCTACCATCTTTGAGATTGTTTGGTCTGCGTTGGTTACTTGGTCGATATGGGTGTTGATTCTCTTCTCCCACCCCTATGTATCGCGATAATAAAAGTGCCATTCAGATCTCCCACAACACTGTGTTTCATGAGCGCACCAAACATGTTGAGATTGATTGTCACTTTGTTCGTCATCACCTACAAAGAAGGACTCTTGCCTTGCCATTTATCTCCTCCTCACTTCACTCGCTGACTTCTTTACTAAGGCTCATTACATTTAGTGCTTAGTTTCTTGCTTGCCAAACTCTCGCTGCTGTCTGCTGTCACATCGTGAGTTTGCGGGGGGATGTTAATGTTAGTATTATTATTATTATTATTATTCATTATGGTATTTTTTATAAGTTAGGTATTGTTGACATGTATATATATAGCTTTGTAAACCCTACTTAATGTTCTAGTCTTGAATGAAGTTGTTTTGTTTTCTCCCTTCTTCCTCTTCTCTTCTCATCTACTCCCTAAGTATACGAATACTATTGATTGTTTCACAACAATAACAAAGAACCTGGAAAAAGGACACCGGAAAAAATCAAAGACTTGAATTTTTAGAGTTTCTTTGTTCTCGAATATAAAATTTAAATATGAAGAGTAATATATAGGTAGAAAGAGAGTCAGAAAATGATTAAAGAGGCATCATATAGTGGCGAACTTTGAAATAGGACCACATGTATGGTGACTCGATCACTCCATGAGGATTAAGTGGAGCGTTGATCAATTTAGTAATCGCAATTCTCTCATAAATCGTATTTTCACTTGAGGGTATGTTTGATAGAGATTATTAAAATTTGAAGTGTTTTAAATCTATGGTGGAAAGTAAAGCAAAGAAGTATAAAAAATTGAAATATCATTGTCAACGATCAATCAAAAAGTTGACTGATAGCTGAAAAGCTGGTTTGGAGCTTATATTATTATACAGTCCAAAATCAATTTTTAAGTGTTTGGTAAATCTAACTATTTTATTGATGTGTTAGTTTATAATTACTAAAAGGCACATAAATTTTAGTAATATCATTAATATTATATGACATCTTTATTATTTTTTATCTGATAAAAGTAATATGTTATATTATGTAATAATTTCACAAAGAAATGCTATATTAGTAAATTAAATTAAAAGATGATCAATAACAGAAGATGACAACACTTTTTTCCCAATAATTGGAAATGAAAAGTTATTTCAAATTAACCAAATAATAAAAAAATTAAAAAATAAGATAAAAATAAATAATGTACAATCAAATAAACCTGCGATATTCGGCCAAAGAAGTGTATGATTCAGCGAGAAAATTCAAACAAAAAAATGATTATTATTGTATAAGATTGTTCGTCGGGCCAATGATTCTTTAGGGAAGTTGGAGTTTTGATTTATAAGTAAATGGAAAAAGGTTTGGATTGAAGAATAAAGCAAGGGAATAAAACGAGGGAACGTCAATGAAAAATTAGGTTATTTTCCCTCTTTTTTGGGGTTAAACTTAACATTTAATTATTTTTAAATGGAGAAGTTAAAAGTGGAAGTTGAGAAGTTGCATCCCTATTGTTTCCTACTGTTTCTCAAACTTAGTGATGGGATGTTATTAATTCTCTTATAATCACTTTTAAAAAAAAATTACTATTTGCATGATTAGCTAATCTATACTATTTGCATGATTAGCTATATATATGCTAATCTATATTATATTAAAAAGTGCTAATCTATACTATATTAAAAAATGGGGATGCGTGGAAATCTTTTGATTGCCAATAATATCCCCACTAATATTTTATTTAGTCCAAAATATCCTTATTAAATAAATATATTTAATTATATAAATAATTAATGATTGACTCTTCATATTATATTAAAAAAATTAAACTACAAATATTTCAATATATAATGCATTTTTATTCAAGGTGTGAAATTCAAATATATATATTGATCATTTTCTTCTATAACATCTTTTATCATTTTTTAATTAGGATATCATGCTTTTATTTATGATTTTAAAATTGGATTGGTAAAATATTTAATTAACTTTAATATATGTAACTAATCCTATTGGAAAAGGAGTTTTTGTAGATTAGATATTTGAACTAACTTGGTAGAAAATTAAGGTATAAATATTTTTACTTAGTGTATAAAATGGTGAAATGTATTATTTAGCTTACACGCATGAGTTGCTAATACTATGTTGATTTAATTTTATAGTTTTTCAAAAAACTTAAAGTTAAAACTTAAAAATATATGATTAAAAAAAATCACTTTATAACGCGTGCGAAGCACGTAGTCAAAACTTGTTTTAACAAAAGCAGCAGTGATGCATCTAACAGTAATAACAAATGAAGTCTCTGGGCTTATTCTATACACAATAAATTTCTAGTAATTTTTACTGATTTTTTCTCTCATTATTTTCAACAATTCATACAGTAATAATTTTATATTTTGTAATATATATTTTTTAATATACTGTACACTTAACTAACGTGTGAGGCACAAACAGAATAAAATCAAATATAACCGACGGCTGGACTTTAAGAAAGCAAAGTAAAAAATCAGTGGTCATCGAACTAGGACTGGGACGTCGGCCAATGGGTAAAAATAAATAAATAAATAAATAAAATCCTCGCAGCTGAATCAAAGAATCAAACTACCGTCACATAACGATGAACACATAACAGACAAGAGAACAGAGACAACGTCCAGCTAATACGAATTAAGATGATTTCTCGGAAAATATGAAAAGCTTGCAAATTGCAAACAATTGTCTTTGACTTGCTTGCACAAACGAACCGACCACGAATATCTTGTGAATTATGGTTCAAACAAAGGGGGAAAGGGGATTATACATTGTGTAATAAAATAAACAGAAAAATCACTATATCCCTTAACTCTTCATATATATAATACTAGAAAAATCAAATCTTTTATTTTTATATTTGAAAATTTTAAATACGTGGATATTTAATTATGTTGCTTAATTACTAAGGTGACGACCAATATATCATCTCCAGGGACTTGGGACGCAAGACATGTTGACATAATTACCACACAAATATCAAATTAATAAAAATTATCAAAATACAATCCCATTTACAAACGCGGAAGTTACGCGTTTAATCTAATCTGAATCTACAAATACACCTGCTTTGCTTATTTAAGAGATTCATCAAATAAGGTACTAAAATTTTCACTTTGTTTTCATTAATAAATATAGTATGTGTCATAAAAGCTATCTAATCATGAAAGCTATCAAAATACAACCCCCACGATGATTTGCAGAACTCCATGTTTGAATTTCACTTGGGGCAGTTTCTATTGCCTTTGATAGTGATTTATGATAATACTAGTATTTTCCCCTGTGCGCTTCATGGGAATTTTATCTGTAAAAATAATTTTGCTAAGAATTTGTTAAAGTTTTTTAATAATATAACCAAGTCAAAAACGAAATCATAATATGCATAGCATTTAAATAGGTATAAATGTCAAAATTGAAACTTTAAAAACATACCTAAACAATTTAAAATTTGAAAAATATTTTTACAAATCGCATGTTTATTAAATTGGTACTGATTAATAATAGAAGTTATCGAAATTGGATATTTAGAAAGTCTAATGTCCAAAATAAAAGCACCAATTAAAGTTAAAACTCATTTTGCAATCATTGAACCTCTAATGCACATGACCCGTGAAACTATCTGAAATTACCATTTCAACATGGTAAAGTAAATCATGAAAAAAAAGTTTTTTAATTTAATTTTTTTAAATAATAAAAATGTTTTTTTTTAAATAGAAAACTGCCGCCAACCTTGCACTGTACCAAGTTGATACTATAATTTAAAAACTAAAATGTATATAAAAAATTAAATGTATTTAAAAAAAAGTTAATTATCATTTTAAAAAATAATTCAATTGCTATTATATTTTATAACTTTGACACTATATCACATTTTCATTAATGCTTACATTTAGTTCATTTTCAATTATATACACATACTTTAAAAATTAAAATTTATATAAAAAATTAAAATAAGGAAAAAATACTAAATAAAGAAAATAAAATTAATTAAATAAGGAAAATAAAATAATAAAGTGTGTATTTAATATTGGGTAATTATATTACCACTACCAAATTTTATACTTACACCGCAATTTTAATTATCTTCTTTGTTTACAGGAATAGCGTTGACTAAAATTACGTAATAACCAGACTAAAATGCCCTTTTTATTGCTAGGACACTTTTCTACTTACACCACAATTAATTATTTCCTTCTCATCGCAATCTTAATAAATGGCCATATATTGCATTTCTTCCTTACCTTTGGGATTGCCTTCAATGGTGAAACTTCATTGCTATCAAAGATCCAAAAAAGAACCATTCAATTCACCTTCTTAAAATATTTCTTTAATTGCAATCACTGATGTGGTTATAAGAACTAATTTATTTCCTTCGTGGGCTTTAATTTGCTACTTTTGTATTTAAAAAATGAGGATCTATCCCGCCTATATTTTGATTTCCTTGAATTAGTATGAAAAGTTTGCAGTTGCTTCGACGACATGTTGGTGGAAAGAAATAGATGTAAGGATTACGAGAAATAGAAACATATAGATTGTGAGTGTGGTGTGGTGGGGTGTGATAAAGAATTCATAGAAATTGAATCCACGGCACCCATATCCATTTGATCTGGGTAAAACTTCGGCATTTGAGGAACTAAAAAAATCCAGGCTGTGACAATTGAAATTGGAGTTATTACTGGCGACTGCTTTAAAGAGGGGTCTGATATGAATTTAAAACAGGAGACGTGCAACCATGTAGTGGAAGCAAGGTTACAAGCACTCCATTTCCGTTGCAGACAATGTTGGCGCCATAAGGTGTTAACATTGTTCGGATGGTGTCGCGCACTCCTTCCCCCACCCCCTCCCCCCCAAAAAAAAGCCATTGCGGTGGTGGTGGAGGGTGGGGTGTGGACAGGTGGCAACGATTCGAACAATGTTGGCACTGTATGGTGCCAACATTTTTGGCAACGGATCGCTAACCAGGTTACTGGATCATTACTAAGAGTAGCCCTAACCCCTGAATGTATAGAATTGGATGGGCCAAATGAAGGACCCAGAGAAACATTGTCAGACAAATTTGTGGCTGCCGAGGCAGCATAGGACGCCGATATATCTTATGATGGATATGGCCCTTTGTTCAATGAAATAGCATGCTACTGAGAATAAAGAGTACTTCCTCCAACTACATTATGTTCTCTGTTTGTCCAAGATATTTATAAATGTCATCCAACAGCAATAGTCAATCTCGACTTGGAATGCCCAAAATAAAGTATTGATCCTTAAATTAAACTAAGACGACCTAAAATATCCACTTTGAACAAGCTTTTCTCTCACTCAAACCAAGCAAAACTTGCAGAGCTCAATTAGTAATGCTTTCTTGCATGTATGAGCTTATGGAACAAGAAAAAAAAGACTTGTCACCTTCAAAACAAATTGGAACTGGATAGATAGTAAACTTTTTTTCATCTAAAAAGTTTCTTTCAAGTTTTAATAATGGTGAAGATAATGAAATGTGGATAATAATGAGTAGCAAGTAAGCTATGTGGTTGAGATTGAACTTTGACTTTAACCAAGTGAATAGGTACAAAAAGTTAAAACAAGCACAAGCTAAGTGTTCTATGTTTATGCTAATATTGAAAACTTGTAAACAATTTTCTGAGTACATGCAAGATGCAGAACAGAATTAACCACTAACAAAGAAATTTATCCAATTGGAAACTGTGCTTCTCTTAATAATTCAAAGGCACTGCAAGATCCAACAATAACCAAAATGTTGTACAACATAGGGATTCCATAAAGAGTTTAAGAATGAAATTCAAATTAATCATCTGTTATCATAACAGATTATCATGAAAGATTAAAAGGGGATCCATGCATGAAGAGTTCAAGAATTAAATTCGACTTTAATAGTGTGTTATCATGACAGGTCAAGGCCAATCATAGAATGAATCTTGCAACCCAACTACTAAATATCCCATCATATTTATAACATAGTTATCACAATGAGTAACGTTATTAGTAAAAGTTCTGTACAAGACTCATGTGAGGTGGCATTATTTAACCACACCATTAAAGTAGGTCATAACACATGCAGTTGGTGTTATATATCTCTTGAATCCATATCACCAGACACATCACATTAGGATTTCGCACACAGTTGTCATAGATATCATTAATTTCCAAGAAAGTTGATAACAAGAGTCGGCCAGTCTAACAAATTCACGAATCATCACTTATAAAAAGGAATAGTAAGACAAATAGGAGTGAAACCACACAAAATGTGTAGATAATAGACAGTTACAGGTGTAAAAGTAATGTTTGATCTTGACTAGTTATTATGAAACTATATTCTGATTCTCTGTTAGCCGTGTACCTTAATGTCCCTTCCACTAAAGAAAATATACTCATAGAGTTTATCACTTGGAGGAAGTTGCGGTCCGTCTTTCCTTCTTCCCGCAGTTCCATATCACCTCACTACAAGAATCGCCATCCAACAAGAGGAAGTCAATTATATAATTGTTATACGAACCACAATGAAAAAATAAGACAAACTTGTATATTCAGAAAAGTAGTAGTAGGCCAGAGGCTGTAAAAGTTTATAAGAGTCAAGCAGGAAATAATTCATTATTTTGAAAAAACGAAAAAAAACAACCATCTGGACATTTAGTAAGGCTTAAAAGAAAAGATGGAGATCAGACATCCAATGCAGCACAGGTAGCGTGTAGGATGTTACTTGTCTAGGCAAGGAAAAAAGGACATGTTATTTGGCGTATCCAACATGCAGCAAAGCAAAGGATGTCTAATCATTCTGGACACTAACTAACTTGTATCGAAAACATGCAATGCCTCATAACCAACTGTTAGTTTGAGCATAAGCATAACCCTTCAAGTTGATTTCAAAATGTTGGTTACAATTTAAATATACGATTAAAATGAACATAAAATTGGGTGGTAACTGCTTCAAGATGGTGTGTGAGAGGCAGGAAAGAACAAATTTTCTTGTGGCTGATTCAACATTGAAGCCCATAGATATAAGAAAAATTCAAGAAACATGAGAGAATCATGATGGTTGCAGGGGGGATGTAGATCAAAAAGTCTAACTCAGATTCAGCGCCGGTCCTGTGGTTTTTGCAGCCTGAGGCGACACACTAATGAGGCGCCCTAGGTTGTGGCCCGACTCAACGAAATTTAAAAAAAAAAACAAATTCTTAATTATTAAATAACTTGTAAAACAATCGCCTATATAAACCGACAATGCTACATTCATTTTCAATAGCTTATTAAAAGAGTTGTGGTAAGCCATTGTTTACCTCAAAATAGAGCATTGAAGTAGGGATAAATGAGAGTGGCAATTTGTAGCAAATCCTGCCAATAACCAACAATTACCTATTACAATAATAACCAAATAATTTATTGTTTAAAAGTCAATAATAAAACACAATATATCATTAAAAATCCAAACTACTATTATAATCAAAAACAATATCTCAAGGTCTCAAAGGTTCTAAATTATCAATAGTCACTCAAACGCCACTCGTCTTGTAGTTTTAGATGCAAAAATATTAATGAAATTTACATAATCTAATTGCACAATCATTTTTTTCTCAATTTACAATATAGTTAATATTCCATTTAATTAAATATTAAAGTATTTGTGTATATCTCGACTTGACTTGCAATTAGTGCATTTTCTTTGCGTTGTTTTCTTCTTTGAGCCTCTCAACATTTCATCGTGCCTAAGTTAATAAGTTACAAATTTTGAATTCATTAATATCATATTTCGATAGTTCAATTATATTACTCAAATAAAGTGATCCCCGAAAATGATTAAGAGTGTAAAAGAAAACTATACTTACATTGATTAAAAGTAAAACCAATTATTATATTGCAAAAAAAACAATTGAACCAAGCAAACAATCTAAATAGATAAATGGTAATGCAAGAAAATGACTAAATGATAAATAATGCAAATATTCAATTTAGCATATTAAACATGAAAGACAATGTATTACCAAAATAACAAAGAACTTGACATTCCAATTCACTATTTTAATACAATTATTATTCACTTTTCTATTTATAAATTTAAAAATAAATGAAAACAAGTTTTTGATTTTTCATTTAAGAAAATGTAAAAGGTTTATTTAATATTGTATGATTACTAATATTATATTATATTTATACTAATACTAATATCAAAATTGATTGGAATCTAATTAATTCTATATAAGTCTTGTATTATGTATGACTTCGAATACTGAACATTCAAGAATGAAGGATTTGCCGACTCCCATTGCAAAAAAATAATAAAGAAAAAGGAATTGCCATTTCAATTGCCGGACAAACCGACTACGAGCATCAATTCAAGGACAAGAAGTGAATCGTCCTATGGTATTTCAGATTTTCAGTCGGTGTATGGTGTCTAATTAATTGGCAGTTGAAAATTGAGAAATAGAAACATAAACATACCAATTATGAATGAAAAAGGTGAGAATTGACTCAATTCAGATGATAAAAGTCCAGGGATTGGGCATCAATTTTGCAAACGAGCAGACGCCAATTTGCAATTCCGATGATTATATTGAAAGGACGCAGGCGGCAGTCTCAGATTGAATATACTACGGTTCTTGAAGGATGATCGACCAATTCAACATTTTCAGCAACCATGCTTAGAAACTAATTACGTGCCTTTGTCAAAAGGAGCATAATCTTACGATTGTTGTATATAATGATAATTTTCATTCAATACGAATCATCACATTCTCGTTACATAATACGCCGACCAACCGTTACACAGATACAACACCTTCAGGCCCTCTAATCTTAGTCAAAAAGTTATTTATGGTTTCAACTATTGCCGCATCCTAAAAGTAAAAACTACTAAAGTCTACACCCACAATGGAGAACAATACATTTTGAAGTAATGGTAAGGTGGTACATACCTTAGTGTTGACTATAGACTATAGTATACCAGTTCAAGTCCTACATGGCACAACGACAGAGATTTATGGTTTGGTAATCATTTTAAACAGTCACTTACCATCTATAGAGTTACCCGTAAATGTAATCTATAAATTCTTTATGTATTGACATTGAGATCTCAGTTTCCAAGTCAAAATTCACATTCAAATACTAATTTTAATTCCAAAATTATAAATGGAAAAATAATGTAACTCATTGTTATACAAAAATTCTTAGATCCTAATCAATTCTGAATTTGAAACAAACATAGTTAATAATAATAATAATAATAATAATAATAATAATAATAATTATTATTATTATTATTATTATTATTATTATTATTATTACAAACATACTCTTATTGGGATGGAATTTATCCATTTTAGAAATGTAATGGGTATATATTATTGACCAAGACTTGAGACTTCTACCAAATTTCATCATTTCAATAATAATAATAATAATAATAATAATTTAATAAGTGAACCCATAGAATAAATTTCTTTATCATTTTTTCATGGCAACAAATTCAGGACAATTCTGGGATGTGTGCCTCAGGTCCAGAAGCATACGTATAAACTTAATCCATAGAACACCAGTCAGAAGTAAGAAGCATAAAATTCAGAACAATTTAGAAGCATAGGTATAAGATTAATCCTCAAAATATTCAGAAGCATATGTATGAAATTGGTTCACAAAATTCAACAAGTGCGGGATGTGTGCCTGCGTTATTGAATTTGGTTGAAAATTGGCTATAAATTGTCAGAGGCAAAGGCATGGTGGAAATATATGAAATAAAATGGAAAAGCTAAAGTAATTACAATAATCTTATTGATTGTGTTGGCAAATGCATAAAGAGCATCAGCCTGCCTCAACCGGGGGCACGAATTGAAAATGAAAATTGACGTGGATTGCATATTGCAATGTGGCGTGGGAGACCCCATTCAGATGCTGCTCTGCATATTGTTACACCACGGCCGACGCAAGAGGCAATTGAAATTTTTGAAGTGCCTACTGAAGTAACTGCTTCAAGATAGTGGGTGAGAGGCACGAAGGAACAAATTTCCTTGTGGCTGATTTGACATTGAAGGTCATAGATATAGGAAAATCCATGAAACAGGAGAAACTAATGATGGTTGCAGTCGGACGTTGATCAAAAAGTTTAACTAAGGTTGAATTTACTACCGTTCTTGAAGTATGATAGACCAATTCAACATTTTGAGCGACCATGCTTAGAAACTAATTACGTGCCTTTGTCAAAAGAAGAATAATCTTACACTTTGTTGTATATAATGATAATTTTTCATTCAATACGAATCATCATATTCTTGTTACATAATCAGCCGAGCACCCGTTACACAGATACAACACCTCCAAGTCCTCCAATCTTAGTCTAAACAAATTACTTATGGTTTCAACTACAACCGCTTCCTGAAAGTAAAAACTACTAGAGTATGCACCCACCCTGGAGAACAATACATTTTGCAGTAATGGTAAGGCGGTACACACATTTTGCACCCACAAAGAAAATTATGTTTTTCTTTCTTTTGTTTTCTTTTTTTTTTTTCCTTTTGGAAATGAGTTTTTATCTTTGTATTAGTTCATAATCGTATTACTTGCTTGGATAGAAAAATTATAATATGAATTTGTATGATAGTGGTAACTCCATTGAAGTCCACTAAAATTCATGATATAGAATTCCATTAAAATATGACATATTCTATGAAATTTTATTAAAAATCTTTGAAATCCATAAGAATCCATAAATTTCGCAAAATCCATGAGATTCCATATTGGACAGCCCCTTAATCAACTATTTAAAATTACCATTGTTGTTGTTGTTATTATTATTATTATTATTATTATTATTATTATTATTATTATTATTATTCCATTAAAATATGACATATTCTATTAAACTAGCTGTTTCACCCGTGCGTTGCACGGGGGCATAATTTTTTAGCTAATAACAGTATTAATAGGTGTTAGTCGTATTAACATAAGATCTCAAAAAAATAAAATAAATAATAAGTCGCAACAATAAACTTAATTAATATAACTAATGAAATAATTCTTGAAAAATTTCGACAGAATTTTCCTCTATTTTGTGCCAATTCATCATGCAAACAATTGGGGGAAAACTCACCAAAAAATAAAAATTTAATTTACAATACTCTAAATCAACAATTAAAACAATCTAAACATAGCACCATCAATAATAGTCAACAACAACATACAAGACAAAAAATAGAAACATCTTCATATTTTGACAAAAAATGATGAATGCACTCAAATAAAAGTCAGATCCATAATTGTCACATAGAATATAAAAAGTTGTGTTATTATACAATTGAATTGTACTAAAATAATAAATAAATTTTAGATGAAAGAAACATCTTTGACATTACTTCTGCACAAATACTGGCATTTTAGCATAAAAAACGTATAAAAATATTATAAATAACTTCATATTTAAGATATAATCAATAAAACTCACTAAAAGTGTAATTTTTGACCGCTAAGTACGTTGAGTTACCTTTTTGAAACACAGTGCCACTAATGCATACGCCGATGCTCTGTTCCCCACGTCGGGAGGATACTCACGCCACGTGGCGTGAGGGTCCCATGTCGCCCAAAATTTTTTTTAAAAAAAAATTGAGTACCTATATTAGATTAGATGAATAATATATAATTGCCCCTAATGATGGGGTCCGATGGGGCCATACGAATTTTTTTTCGGCATGGGTACGGGTTCTCCTAATTCATAAATGGTACATATAATCAATTTGTATAGCTCCACCATATTTGTGACAGGAACATTATACCTAGATTTTTTTTGAAGAGTGAACATTATACCTAGATAAATATGAGAGTACAAACACAATAATATATAAATACAATCCTTCACTTCACATATCAAACCATGAATGACATAAAGGATTTGTGTAAAAAAATAAATAAAGTTAACAACGTATTTGATACGATTAATAAGTATGAAACTATAAGTTTAAACATTTCTTTATAGACAACATTTTTTGTCATGGTAGTTGGACGACCATCGTCATCATATATCACAAACTTTAAACCATTCCTATGCGTCACCCTCGAGACTGCAACATACCCTTCCTATTCAAACCTTAACTGTTCCACCCGTGTGTTGTGTAAGGGACAAATTTTTCAACATCTATTTGTTTCATATATATATTGATTGAATATTGTATTATCATAAGAATTAGAATATAAAAACAACTACTAATCACCTAAAAGCCTATTTCTCTACCTTATTATGGCTTGATTCATACTTTAAAATTGTACTAACTCTATATATGAATTAGAAAAATAAAAATAATAAAATATAATGTAATTTATCTCATTCCAAATCGACCCATCACAAAGATGATTGTGTAAGTACTAATAAGATAATAAAAATTTTAAATCTAATCTTTGATAGTTTAACTCAATAAATATGTACTTTTAGTTTTAAATCTCTACTTTTTTTCGTATATATTCATTCAACAATTCATTATGATACAATTAGAATAAGAACACAATTCATACTCTTAACTTTTATACATCAGTGTTGCGTAACTAATAATATTGATTCATGATTAAGGTGTCAACTAGACCAACGAGACACTAATTTACTAAGTTAATACGTGAACATTTTGACACAAAAAATAAACGTTCCACGGAAAAAATAAAGTGCAAACAAAGTACAATCAATTAACGAATTCACATTTACAATTTAAAAAATTGTGTCGACTCAACCAAAAGGTATAAAAATTAATGACACAAAAAATTATCATTGCAAAGAAATAATAATTATTTTAACAATTTATCGCAAATAATCCATCAAAGTGGGTCAATTCATATTTTAATTTATTTTACAATCGTAAATAGTAATATTGCATTGCAAATTAATCCACTGCAAAAAAAAAAATAAAAAGTTTATTGGACTTTTGTAATTGTGACGAATTATGTGAATTAAAAATTTTAATCAACCATAAAAAAGTATAATTAATTTTCACAATGAACATATTGGCATAAAAACTAAATTATCTAAGGCAAAAAAAATTAATAGTGTGAAAAAAAATACAATCAATCCACGGATTTATCTTAACAATTTAAAATATTGTATTGATTCGTACTAATAGTTTAAAAAATTGACAATACAAAAAAGGAAAAAAATTTATTATTGCGAACAAACTATAATCGTTTTTTTCACGCAAAGTGAGTTTGGCACTCTTTTGATTCAAACTATCTTCCACTGTTGAAAAACATTTTTTATGTAGGCACAAAAAATAATGATCTATGAAAAAATTTAATAGTGCAAAAAAAGTATGATCGATCAACAAATTTACTTTTAATATTAAAAAAATCATGTTGTCCCACCCTGATGGTATCAAAATTAATTAAAAAAGAGAGAGAACAATTTACCAGTGTGAAGAAAGAAATAATTGTTTTAAAGTTGCAAAAAACAATCCATCAAATGGGATCGCTTAATATTTTAATTTATTTTATACTTGTAAAAAAGTAGTAGTTGCATTACAAATTAATCTATTAGAAAAAATTATAAAGTCTATTGCATTTTTACAATTGCAATTAATTATGTGAACTAAAAATATTAATCAACCGTACAAAAGAAGTATAATTCACAATGAACACATTGGCATAAAAACCAAACGATCCAAGGAAAAAATTAATAATGTGAGGAAAGTACGATCAATCCATCGACTTGCCTAAACAATTCAAAATATTGTATCGACTCCTATTAATTATTTAAAAAATTGATCATATAAAAACTAAAAAAATAAAAAACTTTAATAGTGTGAGTCCAATACTCTTTTGATTGGAACTCTTTCACTATTGGAAAGCATTTTTCATATGGGCACAAAAAATAAATGATCCAAGAGGAAAATTTAATCGTGTGAAGAAAATACGATCAATCCATAAATTTACCCTTACTATTTTAAGCATTGTGTCGCCTTAACCTAGTGGTATAAGAAATGAATGAGGAAAAAAATAGAGAAAAATTAAGTTATCAGTTTGAAGAAAGAATAATTGTTGCAACAACTTACCGGAATACTCCATCGAATTGGGTTGATTCATATTTTAATTTATGTTATACTTGTAAACAATAATAGTTGCATTACAAATTAATTTATTGGAAAAAATTATAAAGTATATTGAACTTTCCAATTGTAACAAATTATGTGAACACCATAAAAATTGATGAGAACTATAACTCAAATTCGATATAAATTGTTGAAATACATAATAGTTCTCAAAGCTGATTGACTACTAATCAAATTCAATAACAAAACCATCCAAACTAATCTAAAATCCGTTTAAAAAATATAACTATTGAAATGCAATATTAAAACCCTTTTTCCATTAATTACTTCCACTAAAGGATATCTTTAATTTAAAAGATATAGATATAGATTCAATTAATTAAAAATATTAAATTGATATTACAATTGAATGATTAATTATAAAAAATTAATGTTACATATTTCTTTTAGTTTTTGTGTACATATTTAATGAATTGTAATTTTTTATCACATCAAAATGAAATTGAAAAACTTTCTAATTTTAATTAATTTTTATTTTTAGCAAATTTTATTTTTTAAAATAATTAATTACTTCTAAAACTAAGTAAAATGACCGATCTAATCATGTTACAAGTTTCTTTTAATGTTTATGTAAAATTTTAGTGACTTTTAATTTTGAATCACACAAAAATTAAATCTCAGCGAAATTGCTAATTTAGATTAATTTCCCTTTCTTAGCTAATTATTTATCAAACTCAATATTTAGAAAATTGGACCGGACCAGCCAGTTTAACCATCTACCGGTCCAAAACTCGATCCTCTTACACTTTAAAATCGGCCTATTAGAAAACTAGTCAAAAATCGGTCAACCGACCAATTCAACCAGTGACCAGGTAATGGTTCAACCGGTTTTTTTATTTTTTATTTTTAATTTTATTGGTTTTAATTTATTTTTTAATTTTTTTAATTAAAAACGGTTTGACCCTTAAACCGTTGCCTTCTCCGATTTGCTAACCGGTTTGATTTTCTAAACAGTGATAAAAATAATTAATTATTTTAAAAATTAATTAGTGGATCGAATCAAATTTTTATATTTTAATGTTATATTTCTCTTTTAATTTTGTGTAAAAATTTACTAAATGCTAATTTTGTATCACACAATAATCAAATATTAATGAAATTATTAATTTTAATTAATTTTATTTTCTTAGGCATTAATTTCTGTCTCGTAGTTAATTATTTATAAAACGTCTCTTATTCTATATATAAATAAATATAAATATGTAGATTCAGATTAGAAAAATATAATAAAATAATAATTATTAATACTTATATGCAAGGAAACAAAATTTAGATTTAATATTTAGCATTTAATATAAATAATGATTTATTAAATTTTTTGTTAGGATTGATTATAACTTAATAAAAAACGAAAAAATCAAAAGAACAAAAATGTACAGAAGATAAGTTTAAATCAGTGGAGATTTGAAAAAATCTAATTTTGGTAAGGATAAGATTCAATATAAATAATGATTAGTTAATTAATTGTTTCAGATTAATTATTAATTATTAAAAAAAGAAAAAATCAAAAGACAAAAAAGGACTTTATTTTATGTAGGAAAACTAATTAATCTAATTAAAAAATAGACTGGAAATTTCCTGCTTTTCTATATATATATATATAGATTTTATTAAAAATCTTTTAAATCCATAAGAATCCATAAATTTTGCAAAATCCATGAGATTCCATACTGGACAGCCCCTTAATCAACTATTTAAAATTACCATTATTATTATTATTATTATTATTATTATTATTATTATTATTATTATTATTATTATTATTATTATTGCGATGCACGGGAACAATTAAATTTATGTACGATAAGTAATTGATATAAAATTATAAATATAAATGTTTAATTACATAATTAATGTAATTTATGCATAGGAGATTGCATAACATTTATACATAGGAGATTGCATAGTTGTAAATAATTATTGAAATCTAGAATATTGTACATTATAGTCAATGAAAAAATGCGGAGTAAATTCACAATTGTAAATTATAAAAATTCACACGCCTCACATAATGAAGAAGTTTATCAAAATGTTTACTTTAATTCTAATTTCCGTGCATAGCATTGCATAACAATGCTCGTGGAGAATAATTAATTATAAACGAACCATTGGGAATGAATATATAAAAATTTTTTGATTATAAAAACGGGTCTTTTTCATTGGTATATATCAAATTTATATTAAACACCTTTTTTTCTTTCTGAAATGGACATTACGCACTCTAAATTTTATGATTTTATGCATTCTTTTAGTAATTAATTGTAATTGCTACTTAATTTTAGCTCTATTTTATAAGAAGTATTATAATTAATTTTATGCAACTTAAATTTATAGTGATATCGACAATTTTTTGTATCTACATAATTCATTTGATTTCTTTCCACATCTACATAATTCATTCGATTTCTTTCCATTTACGTAAACTGTATGTTAATTGTAGAAAGAAAAATTTTTTATTTTTAATTTTATATACGTAGAAAAGGCAAAAAGCGTGCAATACAAAATTCAGTTAGTGAGCATATCACACCAGCCTTATTAAAAATGAAAAATATCAATTAATTTTTTAATTAGAAATCGTGTGTCATACTACCAATAGGGCATTCGTCAAACGTGACACTTCAATTATAATAATCTAAGGATTAATAAATTACCATTTTATTTAAAAATTAAAAAATTATTCAACATAAATCCAATTATAATTTTAACCACTCACTATTTGATTTTAAAAAATAAAAAAAAAAACCTAAGATACCCACTAATTTTGAACATACCAATTCACGTAACCAAACAAAACTATCAAAACCTACAATTTTATCACGATAAAATTACATAAAAATAAAAAATATTTATTATTTAATATTTTGAATTAGAACTTTAAAAAATAAAGTTATATTTAAAGTCTTTCCAAAATAAATTTTTTCTCATTAAATATTTGTTTTAAATATTGGCTTATTTTCATTTATGTTTTTAATTACTGCTAATTAATGTTGGTTTATTTCCAAAACTAATTTTATAATTTTCTTAAACTATTTAATGTGTATTATGTTAGGCATCTTTGCCTGTGTGAAACTTCACAAATTATAATATAAAGATTAACGGTATGATAATATAACAATTCAAAATATAAAGATAAAGACTGATAAATTATTCTTTATTTAAAAAGAAATAAATTATTCACTGAAAATTCAATTACAATTATAGCACTCTCTATTTGATTTAAGAATAATCCACTATTTGAATAATCCAATGCACATTACAAATCAACATTATCTAAAACTATAACATTTTTTAACACGGTAAAAATAAATCAATAAAATATATATTATTTAATTTTTAATTAGAAATTTGAAAAAATGAAATTATATTTAAATTTTTTCCAAAACTAATTTTTTCTTATTAAATTTTATTTATCACATTTAATTATAAATTTATGTTTCATTAAAAAATATTTATATTTAAAGAAATTTTCTTATTTAAAACTATCAATTAATGTTGGTTATTTCCAAAAGTAGAATTTTCTTTTTTTAAAACTACAAAACTTATTTTTATGGTTTTTTAAAATATTAAAGAGTTTTAAATATTAATGAGCGCTACGATGGCACTGCTGCCAATATGACACTCCTCTTTTTATAATATAAAGATTATTAATATATACATCCGCAGGTTTGTCATACATTTTTTTTAATGGAAGGTTTGTCATTTTGTGCTACTATTAAATAAAAAATATAAATTTTGAGCTGAAAAAGTTATATTTTTCATTAAAAAATAGTATATCTATTTAAAAATAAATAAATAAATAAAGAATGTTAAATTAAAACAAAGAATAATAGGGAAGAAAGAGAAAAATCGTTCCCTTCGTTCCTTGCTTCTCTGGCCAATGGGCATTCAGATTGATATGATTAATTGGCCAATTATTAATTTTAATTAACCGTTAATCTAAGATAAGATTGGTTCCAAAATATTTTATCCAGTACTCTCTGAGAATTGCAATTCTGTAATATGGACCAATAAATATTGGTCCGTCCATCCCAATTTTGTAGGTTTTTTACTTTTTATACAAATTAACATTCACATTGGAAAAAGTAAATAATACAAATAGTTTCCCTACTTTACTCCAATGAGAGAATCCACGGTGGATTACTTAAATTTAGCTAGTTATATCATCGCCAAAAAGTAGATGTTAATTGATACATCAATATGTTAAATATAATTAATGTTTAATATTTGCAATGGACATGTTACCACTACAAGCATGTGTGAATATCGATCTAATTAGATTAAAAAAAAAGTGAGCAGTAAAGCAATAATAATAAAAAAAAGAAGCATTTTTCAATATACAAATATGTCACATCACATATTAAAGTACTAGCCAAATTTAATAAAAAGAAATGAATGTGTGACCTTAAATATTCTTTTAGCATAACATATTCATTGTAAACATAAATTTAACAATTAGTTAATTTAGAACCCTTAACATGTGACTTAACACATCCATTGTGGATACTCTTAATGAGTCTAAAAAATTGTTAAAACTATCATAAAACTTAAAGGTGTGAAAATTAAATTGTGTTATACTCGTAAATAAATTGAAAAGAGCCTAAATTGGGACAACTAGAAAACGAAAAAGGGATCTATATAATCAGGACAAGTGTTATATATAATCAGTATTCTAAAAAGCATCAAATGTGGAAAATTGTTGAGAGTGTGTCTTGGGCCCAAACGAACTTAACCATGTGTGATAAAAGTGCAGTAAATACGTGATAAACTACAAGACATAACGAAGCATGGAGTGTAAATTTCAAATATAAGCTTGTCTAAGCGCATGCCTAAATGCACTTTTTAGAGTAAAGCCATTAACTAGTTAATGTAGTTGTTATTTGGCCAATTTACATGGATATGAAATACAAAGCTATAGCAGTAATGAAATATTAAAAACTTGACTTGTCTTTTGTCCCACTTGCAATGTATACAAAGGAGATCAACAAATTATCATGGAAACTATGGTGTGACATGAGTTCATTTCTTCAAAATATGAATAACTTGTCAACATTCGATATAACTTAATTTAATTTGTCGAATAAAAAAACCAATTATCAAGTTCTTGATCGAGCGTGTTTCATGCTTTTCTAACCACACCCCCACCCCTTCCCCCATCTCTCTATATATATAATTTTTCATCTGTATATAGAATTTGATGATATATGATCCTTTATAAGATAGTCGAAATTTAGTATACAAATTTGTTGGCCCAGAGTGTGCTGCCTTAGTCATTGGGCCAGAGTTGGACCTTGTTGACTGGTGAAGCTTGACCCATAGTGATTATTTTGGAGAACAAGTTAATTTTAGGGTTTGACTATTATAAATAGGCTAGTGTATTGGCTCATTTTAATATAGAGATATATAGAGAGTGATAGAGTTATATACTGGGTTATTGAGATGTATTATAGTTTCTTCGAGATCTGCGTGCATTCGAGGAACGTGAGTTATACAGAGAGTGTTGATTGAAGAATCTTGTAATACCATGCTACCGGTTCTTTATAGTGGAATCCTTGAGCAACCACCACAATCAGTGTGGAGCTCAACGCAGAGTAGGAGAAATCCGAACTGGGGGGCCGTGGACCAAAACAAATCCGTGTGTTCATTTTAATTTTTGCGTTCTTGTGTTTTTATTCGATTTAAAGTGTGTTTATTCGTTTAAAAACTCCACAGTGGTATCAGAGCAATAGATCCGAATTTTAAAGTTTTTGATTCTTTTTTTTATTTTTGAGTTTTTTGAAAAATTAAAACTTAATCGGTTCTGAAATTTCTTTATTGAATCCAAAGAAAATAAAAAAAAAATCTATTGTATCTATTCTTTTTCGAGTCAACGAAAAAGTAAGAAGAGTCGTTTTTTCATACAAAAGGCAAACAAAAGAGTCATTTTCGTGAGAATCCCTTTAAAAAGTAATAGATTTGAGTTTTCTTCCTAAAACCCATTCGAACAAAAATGAGATCTGAGTTTTTTGAGTACAAATCTTAGAGTTTTCTCTCCCAAAACTGAAAATTCCTTCTTCAAGTCCACAATTCTCGGCGATTTTCGGGTTCCACAGTGTAGATCTGAGATTGGTGGGAATTTTCGAGTGGACTGGTGGAGGTGGTTTCCGGCGGTAGTTTCTTAGCCGCGAGTGGTGGGTTCAGTGTTATCGGCGATTTGGGGGTTTCGACTGGTGCTTTTGGCCGGTGATTGAAGCTTTCCGGTGGAGCGATGTGATCGGCGGTGGTCTTTGTTTATCCTATAGAATCTGAAGCAAATCGATCGTGGTTTGGTAATTCCGGCGAGAACTTCGATTGTCGGCGTTGATTTGCGACTTCGGGTCATATCTCTCGGTTTCCGGTGGAGTTGTTTGGGTGGTTTCTGATTTCTCGGTAGTGTTTGGCCAGATTTCTTAGTTTCACAGTGAACACCGGCGATTCTATTGTTGTTTTCGTCTCCGGTCTGTGACCGAGGTAACATCTGTATTTTTCTCCTTCTTGTGTGTGAAGTTATTAAGGTAAACTGCTGTCTTTATCCTTACTTGTCCAAGCCCCACTGAAGGTGAGGAATCTGGGAGGTTGGGGATTCACAGTGGCAACCCCTTAGGCTTCTTGCGTGATATAATTGAGGCTCTTAGTTGTTCGTGATACTCTTGTATTCTGCCAGCGTTTATCCTGTAATAAGTTGACATTTGTGCTTGAGATTGTCACTTATAGGGTAGTTTGTGATTCTTCATTCCCTACATATTGAGTATATATCATTCATTTTGCCTGAGTCTGTGCTTCCTTTGTTTTTGTCTGAGTAGACATTGCACATTTGAGGTGGAGTTTTCTGTTGTTTTTCTCTTTTTTCGATTGAGTTACTGTTTTTTGCTGCATTTATTTGTGTGATTGCATTATCAATTTACACAGCATTTGTTGAGTTATTCTACTGTGGTTGTTGAGTTTTATTAAGGTTTAGTTCTTTCATTTGTGACCATTTTTTTTTTTTTTGAATTGAGTTTTCAAAAGATTTTCAAACTAGTTATTGAACTTTGTTTGAGTTTGAAGGGAGTGCCTCTAACTGTTTTTGAAAAGAGTTCTTAAAACAGTGTGTTTTTCTTTCAAAAGATTTTTTTAACTAGTGTTTGTGTTTTAAAATGAAGATAGCTGCCATTAAAACTGAGTTGGGAGTTTTTGATGGTAAGGGTGATTTTAAAATCTGGTCACAAAAGTTGAAAGCACTACTTATGCAGCTTAAATGTCATAGAGCATTAGATAATTCATGGTTAGAAGGCACAACAGCTAAACAAAAGATAGAGGGTGAGGAAGTTGCATGGAGTACCATATTTTTGCATTTGTCTGATGATGTTATTCGTACTATTGGAGATACTAAGTCGTCTGCAGAATTGTATAAAGCACTTGAGTCACATTATGGTACCAAATCTATGCCTAATAAGTGTTTTATGTTGAAGCAATTTTTCTCCTTTAAAATGGATCTCTCTACTGATCTTTATGTGAATTTGTGTAAATTCCAAAAGCTTGCAATTGATTTGACTAATGCTGGTGAGAAAATTTCTGAGGATCAGAAGGTCTTGGTTCTTTTGAATTCAGTACCTGAGAAATTCAATGATTTGAAGAATGCTCTTGAATATGGTCGAGATAACTTGACTGTTGATATTATTATGAATGCATTGAGAAATAAGTAGTTGGAGTTAAGATCTGTTGAGAGTATCTATAGTCATGGTGGCGAGGTGATGTGTTCTAAAATTCAAGGTGGAGGTTGGCAATCCAAGGCTGATAAGAGTAATTATCAGTAGGGGTGGGCGTTCCGGGTACGATTCCGGGTAGTGAACTACCCGGAACCGAACTGTAAATTTCGGTTCCTTGAAAAATAGATCCGTTCAGTTCTTTTCAAATGAAGTACCCGTCCGGTTCCGGTTCTTTCCGATTCCGGTTCTACCCGTTCAATTCCGGTTATTTTACGATGCATTTTTTATTACTCGAAAAGAACAAGAAAAAAATAAAAATTTTAATTCCAACATAATATAACAAGAGAAAAATAGCAACAACAGCAGCTGCTGCCTTGCAGGAGCTTGCTGCTGCTGCAACCAAGCAAAAGAATTCTATGAGAATTCTACTAAAATTCTACTAGAATTTTACTAGAATTAGCACCAAAATTTACTAGAATTTTATTAGAATTAGCACCAAAATTTAAATTTACTAAAAGAATTCACAAAAGTCGGCAATTAAATAGAAGAAATAGTGCTATTTCTTATTCTATTCCAGTTTCGATTCCGGTTCCCGATTTTTAGAAAGGACCCGTTAGGTTTTCATTCCGGTTCCGGTTCTTAATTTTTTTTTAAAGAACCGTTCGGTTCCGATTCTTTCGGTTCGGTTCTGGTTTTTTTGCCCACCCCTAATTATCAGCATATGAACCATGTGAATCAGAATGAGAGTCAAAATGGCAAGAAAAATGGGAAAGGTAAGTGGAAGGGGAAGGAGACTCGTGAAAAGAAGGAGTATGAGTGCTATAGTTGTGGTGAAAAAGGGCATTTCATTAGAGATTGTCCGAGGAAGAAGAGGGATCTGTTGGACAAATATAATGGAACTGCGGCTTGTGCATTCGATGGTGGATATGATGAGGGACAAGTTTTGTAAATGGCCTCCTATATTGGGCCATTTACATTTAAAATTCTGTTTTTAAATCAAATTTAAATTTTTTGAGTTAGTTATTGTTTTTGGAACATTTACTAACTTGTGATCTTTGCAAGTGCACAAGAGTAATGATACAAGAGCGTGGTTTTGAAGGTTCTTGGATTCCACTGGTGAAAGAGACCAAGGTAGCAAAGTAGAGATTGTTGGGCCAGAGTGTGCTGCCTTAGTCATTGGGCCAGGGTTGGACCTTGTTGACTGGTAAAGCTTGACCCAGAGTGATTAGCTTGGAGGACAAGTTAATTTTAGGGTTTGACTATTATAAATAGGCTAGTGTATTGGCTCATTTTAGGCCTTGTTCTATTCAACATAAACCAACACAAATTTTATCAATTTTTTCTCTCTCATCATTTACAACCACAAATTCAATTATTTAATATATTTTTCTCAAATTTCAACCACACATTCAACACGTATATCAAGAAAATTAACTTTATCACCAATCAAACATACCCTAATATAGAGATATATAGAGAGTGATAGAGTTATATATTGGGTTATTGAGCCGTATTGTAGTTTCTTTGAGATCTGTGCTTCGAAATCTGTGTGCCTTCGAGGAACGTGAGTAATACAGACAGTGTTGATTGAAGAATCTTGTAGTATCTTGCTACCGGTTCTTTATAGTGGAATCCTTGAGCAACTACCACAATCAGTGTGGAGCTCAACGCAGAGTAGGAGAAATCCGAACTGCGGGGCCGTGGGCCAAAACAAATCCATGTGTTCATTTTAATTTTTGCGTTCTTGTGTTTTTATTCGATTTAAAGTGTGTTTATTCGTTTAAAAACCCCACAAAATTAAAAAAAATAAAAAATAAAAGAAAGATAATCGAAATTAAAATTGTCGAGTACATAAATATTCACTGGAATTTTATTGTTCTTCAAGTGTATGAACATCGTAACACGCGTGCCCTATTTTCCACACAAAGAAGACCAACCAATTTCATGGAAATTACTACGATGCAATGTTAACATTTGTCTTCCATTTGTCGAAGAAAAAACAAACCGGTTTTTTCTTGGAAACGACGTGGCAAAAACACTGTTTATTTGTATACTAGTAATATTTTAATTCTAAAAAATGGAAAAAAAAAAAAGGAAAAAGGAAAAGAAAGAAAGAAAGAAAAGAACGAAAAGACCGAAAAGAACATTTTATATAAAATAAGTATATAATTAACAGAAACAAGTTCATAAAAATTCAAGCCTATGGTAGTATTGGCCACCACCTCCCTCACATGTTCTAGAGAAATAGTGAATTTTGAAGAGACACTTTCAACTTTTTATATTTGTCAGTATTTCGAAATAGTGAAAGAAATATTCCTATTGATATTTTAAAACCGTCTCTTAATAACAAAAAATTCTTGTAAAGAAGACTAAAGTAACAATGTCTTTTTCGATTTTTTTTCCGTGTTGAAAATTCAAACCATTTAATGCACATTTTTGAATTTTAAATTTCACGTTAATTACATTCAAACTTTAATTGCTTTCAATTTTCAACTTAGTGTCCAGCCATCACCCGCCACCATCGTCGACTAGTCACTAGATAAGGCCCTCCCCACCTAGCTCCATGGTTTTCACCGTTGTTGATGAAGGCCGAAAGTGCGTCAGTGAACCAGATATCGATCATTGGATTGTGAACCAAATTCACCATTGGTTCTAGACCTATTTGCCAACAGATTCGAGATAGAAGGGGGGACTAGAGAGCGATGGGTGGTGGCAGCCAGGGTGGGGGGTAGTCTAGGGTTATGTGGTGACATTGGTGTGGTTTAATTTTTTCATGATTTGCTGGCTGATTTTTATGTGTCCATGGACGGAAATTTTAATTTTTTTAAACGAAAAATGGAAAGTTTAAATTAATTGTCACTAAAGCTTTATGACGAAAGTTAAATTTAATTGTCGATTGATGTTACGCAAGTATACAAATTGTCATAATAACGATAAAAAAAATCAAGCATAAATAAAATCGAATTTTTCCAAACATAAACTCTCTTTTATAATGTTATTTTCTTTTGAAATTTTATTAGCCAAACAAAATGTCCACATAATATAATAATTTCAATAAACTAAGGAAAAGTTAGTTATCATCAGTTGTAATGGACCCATGGGACTTGGGATTATGTCGGCTAGTATTGTCCAATAAAAATTGATAAAAACCTCGCAACTGAATAAGCTACATCGATGTTATAAAAGATGTAAACAATGTAGAGAATTGTAGAATAATTCTGGGCGAATTCTCGTGAATTAATTTCATTAATAATCGTTCTATTTATAGGAAAAACTGAATTCAAGACAATCGTAATTACATAATTTCATCAAGGGTATAATAGTCATTCACATATAATAATTACATCTTTTACCAAATTATTCCTCCACCAAATTATTCCTCCACCAAATTATTCCTCATAATTCATAACCACCAAATTATTCTCAATTATTCATAACACTTCAATTATTATTCATAACACTCCCTCGAACGACTATTAATACAAATGCCTTCCTGACTGCTTTGAAGAAAAACCCAATGGGAAAAAACTTCCAAAACGATTGCAGGATAGCTTGAGTGATTATATATCGTTTCATCAAAACATTGCTCCCCCTGATGTCTATCACGCATATGAGTATTCACGTGCTGTCTCGTTAAAACCTTGTAAAGAAAACCCAGTGGGAAAAAACTTGATCGAAGGAAAAAAAAGTACAGTGCTCGCTTTGATTTCATATCTTGAGAACTGATATCTTTACTGTAAATGATTTCAATATCATCATCGTTTGGATCTAAAGCATTAGCTCCATTATAACTTGATCCAATAGATACACTGATCAATTTCTCCTATCGCTTTCAATATACCATGAATATGCCTCGTTAAAACCTTATTAGAAAAACCCAAAGTGGGAAAAACCCTAATGAAGGAAAAAAGAGTACATTATTCATGTGAATACGCCTTTAAAGTTGCCTCATTAAAAACCCTGCTAGGAAAACCCAATGGGATAAAACCTCAGTCAAGGGAAAAAGAGTGCAACGCGTATTTTATACAAGTATGCTACAAGCATTTCAAAATCTTTCATACATTTGTATGAGTATCATATACATTGATTTTATACTCTTCGTTCATTTAGAGTGCATCAATTTTCTTACACAACTACAAAACATTCACCATGAACACATGTCTCCAAATACACAATTTAAAGCATATAAATTCATTGTAAAAACATGTAAACATATAAGTAAACTTTCATAACTAACTAACATTTAAAATATATCATTTAACATTTAATACTCACTTAATAGGTTATTTCATTCCCAGGGGCTTAGTTCACCCTTTAGGGTACTCATAAACACGGGTTTAGCTCATCCGATCCTTTAATTTCCTTTTCGGCACTACACACACGATCGGTAATTTAACTTTCATGAGCATGCAACATATAATGACCACCATGCTTATCTTTAAACTTGAGCATTAGTCATCATCATCTCATCATCTCATAAGTTAAGGATTTCACATTCACCATTTATCATCTTCAATATATCTCAATATTTTCATTATCATTGATCATATGTAGCGCTACATTTTCATATCGTGTCGACACTTTTCAATTTCATTTCTTTCCCCATATCGACATAACTTATCGAGATATCTCATTATCAATCCTCTTGTAGGATTACACAATATAGTTATGTCTATATACTCTTCAAGAGCATATGCCTCCGTTATTAAGACCATCTTTTATAATTTGCTTTGATATATATGTTTGGGGAAATCTCATAATATCAACGCTTCTGGCGTGCTAACTTATCAAAGCATCTTAACTGATATATGTGATTGTTCATAGCATCTTTTATGCATCTTTGAACTTCAAGTTCATATTTTAATTGTGAGGATATAACATGATGCATTTCACATATCATTTTCAACCTTTAATACTTCCTTATGTCGAGAAAATTTAGAACACCAAAACTCATACAGTTGGTATGATTTTAATCATATATGTTCTCATCATTCAAATTTTTAATATGAGAATTTAGACCGCTTTGCATTCTATTCTCGATATCGGCAATTTATTTGAGGACTTTAAATAATTTGCCATATAATATCCCACTTGTATGCAAGCATACTCAAATCCTTCAGGATTTATTCAAGTATTGGGATATACATTTACTAGCTTTATCATTAAATCAAAAATCATGCTCATACCGTGAGCAAATATTTCAGAAATTTCTAATCATATACACATGTGACTATCTAGTGGATCCATATCATAATATCTAGTAGTCCACATGGAGGATGATGGGCCCATATTTCTCATCCTTTATTCCGTATATATTTGGGATTTATTCCCAATATTGGCTAGTAATGATTTCATCATTTATCGAGAACAATCATTGAAGAATTCTTTTAATTCTTCACTTGAAATATTGATTTCAATAATTATTTAAACCGGGATGGTCAGTCCGGTTTTGCAAACGAGTATTATTGAACTTCTAGTTCAGTAAATTCTTATATCGATTTCACTAGTATCTGTATAGTGCTCAACATGATTTATCATAGAAACAATTCACCGACATATTCCATCATCTTTTGGTGACATTATTGTCTACTATTGTTCAAACACGGAGTTACAGCTCATACGCATCACATCCAGGCTATTATTTAATTCGAAATCGTAGCTCTTACGCTTTATTTAAAATCGGAGTCTTATTTCATACGCGTCGTATTATTCTATAAATAAATCATCAAAATTATTGCAAAATTCATCATAACAAGGGTCTATACATTATAATGGATCATATGCTCTCAAATCTTCGAAAATACTATCCATCACTACCGATCAAAATCCTAAAAAGGATTTATCGATGTAGGCTGGAAAGATTAAGGATGCTAATGAATAAGGGTATCCCACAAGATATCCGATACTTGATTGAAGCAAAGGTTCGATTATCTGGTGAGGTTTCAATTCCTTCTAAATACATGCCTGGTATGGGTAAAAGTAGTTTTTCAAAGAAACGGAGAGCAAAAAGATTAGGAGGATGCTACAAGTGTGCTCGGTGGACATGTGACACTCGATGTAAATCTGTGGGGTACTTGTCCAGAAATCGAGAAGATAAAATAGCATTCATTAAGGATGGATTGAGTAAGGAGCCTTTGGATGATATTCAATAGGCTCTTGAGACACATCCTAGTGGACACGTACAAGGTGAGCTAATGGCCTTATGGGCCAAATTCAAAGATCAACAAACGCTAAGCATACTTTGAAAACTTACTTTAGAAGATCCTGTTTGTAAATTTAGTAGAAAAATTTAGCATAATGATTTTCCCATATTTATGTAAGAAAGCTGGTGTAATAACAAAGATCAATATATTTCTTTTATTTGTAAATATCGCTTTTCAATTTTAAGATATATATTATTTTTCAATCAATGATACTATATGTCATATCACTAAAGAAAATTTCTCGCTTTTTCTCTTTCATATTTGTCAAAAAGTAAATAGTGCACTCAATTATTGGTTTTAAAATTTTTCTTTAAATAGAGGGATTCATATATCTCTCATGTTGAAAATATATTGCAAAAAGAGAGATAGGAGTAGAGATGGATGTGGAGATTTTAGAATCATCTCATACAAGTCAGCTTTTACCTCGCCATATTAAAACCGTATGTATTCTTGGTGGATCTAAACTGGTAGGCCATATCCAATATGTGGATATGGCAAACCAACTCGTAAAAGAGTTAGGGAGACAAGAAATCAATATACTATACGGAGGAACCAACAACAAACTTTTAGCTAGACTTATAATGGCCGCACAATCATGTGGAATAAGAGTTTCGAGCGTAATACCATTCCATCTAGTTGGATCTAATACTCGAATTGGAGCTAGTTCTACCATGGGTCCAGCAGGGTTGGGGCTACAAGCGCAATCCATCCACAACTGTATGATGTATATGATGAATAATAGTGATGCTTTCATTGTCCTTCCAAAGCGCTACAACACACCGGAGGAAATATTCAATATAGCCTCGTTGCACGTGGAACTTTCATGTCAAACCAATAGGTTTGTTGAATATTAATAATTTCTTTGATGGCTTACTAGCGTTTCTAGATCAGTGGTGTAAATAATAAGTTTATCTCTTATTCAATGAGAAAATACTTATTTACGCTAGTATCGTTGATGAACTACTCATCAAATTTCATGCATATGTTCAAGAATCTGGAAGCCTGGTCCGTCGATCACGTGCATCAATCGTGTCAAGTTTAAAAGAAATTCGGATCCTTTAAATATTTCATTATGAATCCTAATGTTGATGGTGGCAGAGTTACGGAGTATTTATACTCTAGACGCATCCCTCATTTATGGATTCAAGATGTATATTCTTTTGCATTTCTATATTTTCGAGTGTTTAATGCCATCTTTTGATATTCTCAATATGTTCCACTTCGACTGCTTTGTACTTCTTCCGAGTAATAATAATATCATATTGACTTTATTCAAATACGTAAATCTAGTGATTATGCTTCTTCAAGAGCATTTTATTCTCATATTAATACAATCTCATATCATCGATGAGATTACTTCATATAATTTCTCCATCGCGATATATTATCTTTGATTTATCAACATGGGATCTATTCAAAGATTTTACTTTCGTCTATTTATCCAATGGTAACTTCAAGTACCACTTGCTCAATTTTCTCCATTCATATTCTAGATATATAAAGAAGTAATTTTATTCTCATCTTCTACTTCTTCGAGAGTATGATTAGAATATTTGATCAACTACTTCTTCCTGAGTAGGATTCGTTATAACCAATCGTGTAGTATAACCCACCACATTGGAAATATGCACACCAATCGTGTGGTATTACCCACCACATTGGAAATATACTCAAACTATAAAGTGCATAAATTTAAATTGTCAAATTAAATTTCCTCCAATAGGTGGTCGAACCTACCTTATGGGAATTATTGCAATAAATATAAATCTACGAATTTAAATAGCAAGAATTAAATTGCATAATATTTAACTACTTCTTCAGAGTAGGATCTGCTAGTAGAAGGTATTACCCATCACTTAGCATATAAAGTGCGTAAATATATAAAACCTTCCGCTTAGTGACGGCTTGAACCCATCATCAAGTAGGAGGTATTGCGGTAATTAAATTGCAAAGAAATAAAGTGCGAGAATTAAATATTGAATCGCTTCTACGGGAGCAAATTTGTTCTTCTAGAACAAATACTCATTACTTCTACAAGAGCACACTTATCCTTCTAAAATAAGTACATTATGTAATTGAACTCTTCGGAAGTTACATTAATATTTCGATCTTTTAACTCAAATGGACTTCAAGCCATTTTATATAATCAATGGATTTAGAATTTCTTCATGAATATTCTATCCATTTTTCACTGTCGTCAAAATTAGGTCGGTTTTACCCTAAGGGTAAAATTGTCCATTCCACCGCAAAGGTAAAATTGTCAAAAATATTTTATCAATATTTTACGATTGGAAAATTATCTCCTTTCTACTTTAATTTATCAATATCAAAATGTTCAATGACTATTTTGTAACTTTTTCAAAAGTTGGTGTACTGATTTGTAAATTTTGAAAGTTTGATAATAACATATTTCAAAACGAGTTATTACCCTATCAATGTTGGTGTCAAATCGAAGCTCTCGTTAAATCGAGTATAATGGAGTCGAGAAAATTTGATTTTGATAATGTATACTCCTTATATCTCGATAAAACGAATGTTATAGTTTAATATATTATTATATTATAAAATCATATGATTTACCTTTTTCCCTTTCTCTAATTATTCCATGGATGAGATTTACTTGCAATCCATTTACGTGATCGGAAAATTCTTGACTCCATTCTTCCAATTTTGGAATTTCGCATATCTCCAAGGGCTAGAATGAGAATTGTGGGAGAAGAATATGAACAAAAGGAATTTTCAATGATGTATTTGAAAGAGAGAGTTATTTAGGATTGATGAGGATGAATTAATTCATTGGTAATAATCCGCCGATACATGAAGATCATCTATAAGACGAATCTGTAGAAAGATACTTCTTTCATATTACTCAAAGCGCTGTAGACACGCCACGATAACGTGTTATAAAAGATAGAAACAATAGAGAGAATTTAGAGAGAATGAATTCTAAGGAATTCTCATGAATGAATTTCATTAATAACTGAAGCCTATTTATAGGAAAACTTCGAATGGCACAATCGTAATTACATAATTTCATCAAGGGTATAATAGTCATTCACATATAATAATTACATCTTTTACCAAATTATTCCTCCACCAAATTATTCCTCCACCAAATTATTCCTCATAATTCATAACCACCAAATTATTCTCAATTATTCATAACACTTCAATTATTATTCATAACAACTGACAATATTTAGTCAAAATAAACTGCTATACATAACGCGGATTAAAAAAAAAAAAGAAAAGGACAAACGCAGATCGTACGCGTTTTTGTCTATCCATAAATACCCCAGCTTTCCTTGTACAGAAAAGCCCACAACAAATTACAAAGCAAAATAAGCTTGGAGTTGGTGGTATCAATATATTGCTTACTTTTTCCAACAATATTCATCAAATGAGGTACTAAACTATATTTTAACTTTGTTTCCATTCATAAATATGGTATTATGTTTCATTAAAGTTGTCTAGCCGTAGATACACTACTAGAAATTTGACATTCAGCAATGGCCAACAAAGAATCGGACAAAAATTCGTTAATACCACTGACATGTGGCAAGAAAAATAAAATAAAGAACCAAATCGTAGTGCGTTACAATATTGTAACGGAAATCAACAATAGTGGGAAATTAGTAACCGTATCGATAAAAATTGTTGCAATTTGCCACGGCATTAAGTCACTGTTGCAAAAGTACCGACGAACTATAAAATTCCGTTGCAAATTTGCTACGGATTTGTCGGTTGCAAATTTCCTAAGCATATTTCCATTGCAATATTGCAACGTTTAGTTTTGCCGTTGCAAATTTCGTAGGTAATCTTTATATTATAAAAAGAGAAGTGCCATGTTGGCAATAGTGCCAACATGGCACTCATTAATATTTTTTTAAAAAAATCATAAAAGGCAATTTTGTAACTAAAAAAAAGAAAATTCTATTTTTGGAAATAAACTAACATTAATTAGTAGTTTTAAATAGGAAAATTCTTTAAATATAATTATTTTTTAATGAAACATAAATTTTTCATTAAATGTGATAAATAAAATTTAATAAGAAAAAATTAGTTTTGGAAAAACTTTAAATGTAATTTCATTTTTCAAACTTCTAATTGAAAACATTAAATAATAAGTATTTTATTTATTTATTTTCACCGTGTTAAAGAAATTAGAGTTTTAGATAGTTTTGATTTGTAATGTGCATTGGATTATATAAATAGTAGATTATTCTTAAATCAAATAGTGCGTGCTAAAATTATAATTAAATTTGCACTGAATAATTTACATTAATTCTGTAATTCAACATTTATATTTATAATTTTATATCAATTATTTATCGTACATAAATTTAATTATTCCAGTGCATCGCACGGGCGTGATACTAGTTCATATCAAAACTTAATTTATCCCTCACGTCCCATTTTTCCCCTTCACATTCTCTATGCATATTCCACTCAATTTTCCTTTTTTACTCCATCAATCATTTATATTTGAATTAAAAGATCATAAGCATATAGTTAATTATTTGAAGTGGTGACGTACTTTTTAAGGTAAGGTTTAAAAAGTTATACAAATTATAACATGTGTTATACAAATTATTAGAAACTATCATATTTTTCTTGTGAAATGATAGTATATTGACTTCCAAAATCTATATGTAAAAATTTATAAATATTTTTTTTGTATTCATGAAATAGGTATATGATTGGAATTATTTTCGGTATAAAATACATCTCTCATTCCATTGAAAAGAAAAAAATTACACAGCCACCCAATAATCAATAATGTTAATAATTTTGATAGGAATAACTTTCACTTATTTATTAATTTTAAAATAAATATGTGGTCTACATTAGTTTGCTCCCAATCAAAAAAAAAAAAATTGCTTGAATCATTGAAATGGTTAAATAAAAAATAATTATTTACTTTTAGTTATTAATATTAAATTAAGTTGAAGATGAATCATTTGAACTAAACAAAACAAAATTCACTAAATAATTCAATAACATTTTAATTTATTTTAATTTCTTTAATGCAGACTATTATTTTTTTAATTCTAAAAATGAATTGATAATTTTACATTAAGTTACCATAATAGTTTGATATGTAAAAAGCTCCCAACAAAAACAATAGAACGCATATAATTTTTGCAAATTATATACATACATTATTTAAAAAATATATACAATTTTTTAATGAAAATAAATTATTTAGAGGAAACAAGTAAAAAAATAAGAAGATTTAATTAAATAGTATTTCAATATATACAATGTTTTAATAAAACTAAATTAATTTTTAAATAAGAAAACTAAAGAATGATATAACAAATACATTATAAAGGCCATCTACGAACAAGAATGATGATTGACTTGGTGGTTGGGTTTGTGCTCCTTATCCATGATGAGGTTATGGGTTCGAATCTCAAGTGGTTCAAGTGATAAGGATAAATTAGAAGACAAAATTGTGGTGATTAGTCCGGATCCTTGTAATGTGATATTTGCTTCCGTTTCAAGTTTTTGCAATGGCCCATGATTCCGTTGCAAGGTTGCAACTCTAGGTGCGGTTGCAAATATGCAATGGCATCTCTATGCCGTTGCAAATTTGCAACGGAAAACTTCCGTTGCAAATTTGCAACCGAATTAGCCACGACATAAATTAGCTACGCCACTTTCTGGAACGCACATTGCAACGGATATTATCCGTTGCTTTTTTGCATTTACCACGGAAATATCCTTTTTTGCAACGGAAAAATGCCGTGGCTCAAAGCCAATTTTTTAGTAGTGATATATTAGTAGCTACAGCAGGAGAGGAGGCAATATGTCGATCATCACTCGATCAATAACCCATGATTGCTACTACCACTACGAGCTCAAAACCTACTCGAAGATGTTCAACTGTGACGGTTGTAAAATGAAAGGATATGGCGAGCGATACATGTGCAATCTCTGCGGGCACGAGCTCCACAAGGAGTGTAGGCATCCGAGTCGCGCCATCACCCACGAGTATTTTCCGGGTTCTACATTCAAGTTTCTTGAAAAACCCTTTACGGAGCTCGACAGAAACGGTCAAAGGATTTTTTCCAAGTGCTGTGACGCGTGTGGAAAGCACATACGCGGGTTTGGCTACCATTGCGTGGAAGACAATCTGCATTTACACCCGTGTTGTCGGAAGCTCGAAAAGAAGTTTGTGATTGATGGCACGGTATTCGACCTTGTGACGGAGGTTTCGTCCAAGTGTGGTAAGTGTGGAAAGGAGAAGGTTTCTCGTGACGAGAAATTTGTTTTGGGATGGTCTTATATTTCACAATGCAAAAAGTATCATTTCCATGTGTACTGTATATCGGAAATGATACACGAGGCGTATATGATGCATGGAGATTTGGCGTTGGAGAATATGGATCTAAAAGAAATCGTTCGGTATAATCGAAATTGGAAGGGAGGAAATGCCTTCGTTAGGACAATCAAGTCATTTCTCAAAGTTCTATTATCCGCTCTTTTGGGCGATACGACGATGTTAGTGTCTAATGTCACCGCGGATCTGATTTGGCATTTCGTGCAGCAATAATCTCCTTTTCGTCTTATTCTGTTCTTTGATTTTGGTGTGCGTTATGTGTAAGTGGCCGCCTTTAAGGCTACGTACGAGATCTAGGTGGTCGCCTGAAGTTTTTATTTATGTTTCTGTTTTATCCAGGTCCCTCAATATTACAAAGTCGGGCCTGTTTGACGAATGATTTTTGCTATTTCGATGATAAGATTTTTGGGTAATTAATAAAAGAGTGTTTATTATTAGTATTATTTTTTATTGTTGCATTTATTCATCTGGATTACTTTGAAACATCTGAGTGTACTAATAGGGTGTTTAGGATGGCGTTTAATGATCAAGGTGTGGAAGTGTTTGCTTGGATTTAGATTATAAATAGCTTACTAGTAAAAGATAATAATCATTCAAAATAGCAGATCATTTAAGGGATTCAAAAAAAGATAATAATCATTGTGTCTGCATAATATGGATGAAAGATGCAAGGAGGCTTTGACGGTAACTTTTCAGATAGGGGGCATTTTCGGTCCGACCGTCTGATGTTAAGGTGTATTAAAAAGTCTTAATTAATTTTAAAATAAATATTTTAATTTTTTTTTGAAATTTTAAAATAATGAAAATAATTAATAATATGAATTTGGCATACGTAGTGTTGCTGAGATGAAGGTGAATACGGTACCAAGTGTTGTACACTCACCGCTGCTTATCCGTTTTGCCGCACAGAATATTCATGGCAAGTGGATGAATAAATATAAAATGTATTGCAATTCGATAATTTTCATAATTTACCGATTAACTGAAAATTACCATTAAGGTACCACAATATCCTTCCTTTTTTCCTTTTTTTTTTTTTTTTAAAACAGTAGACGAGTGCAATTACGCCATCTTCTATGTTAGTTGGGTATTTGTCCTTCATATTCCCTTAGGTTCTGTTCTTTATTATTTGTCGGGTATTAGTCCTCAATATTCCCTACAAATGGACCCGGAGTGTGCTTGTCAAATCCAACGTTGGGCTTTAGGAAGCATCGTGCACCATTGTGACTAGTTTTATTTTCTGTATTATTATTATTATTATTATTATTATTATTATTATTATTGAAGTACCCCAAAGTGGCTAGTTAGTAATAATGCAACAATAACAAAAAATTTGTGAGGGAAAGAAAATCATTCGGAAATTTCAAAGGATTACTAAGGCAATCATTATGTAGGAAGGATATTAAAAAGGGCAAATAATTCAAATTAGGAATCATTAATGGAAAATTAGCATCCGTCGGAATTTGTGAATCTGTTGTCCAAATTTGATGGTCATAGCACTAGAAAAGTGTGTATCCAGCGGTGGATCTGACGTGTAAAATCGTGGCACCAAATTAACACAGATGAAAGGCCCATTACTGCAGACGTTTACGAAGACCAACACATTAAAAGGTTTATGAGCCCAAGCCCAAAATAAGGCATCAAACATAAGGGACCCACACTTGTTGCAGCCTGGATTGATCCAACTGGTCTATCACCCGTGCAATGCACTAGAGTCTTCTACTACTTAAAGACATATTCTTCTTAATTATAAAAAAAAAAATGAATTAAGATATAAAATATGGAAGTCATGAAATACAAGTAATTTAATCTCATTATTTTATTACAAATGATTACAAAAACCAATTGCTAATTCGAATGATTGCTCTATATGAATATAAGCCCAATTGCTAAGGCTCAATAATTACCCCACATGAATAAACAAACCTTCATCTTTTATATAGTCTAAAATATTCTATTTTCTTTGTCAAGTTTTGATGTGGGATTCACATCCCACTTAAAAAATAATTAAGAAAAAAAGGCTTAAAGAAACGAAAAAAAGGAAAAAAGTAAAAATAAAATAATATCGAAATATCATCAATTTTTTTAATGCTTCTATATAAAGGCCCGATTGCTAAGGCCAAAATTATTATCATATAAAGGCACCCAACCTCCTTTTATAGATGAGAAAATCCCTCCTCATTTCATTAAACTTTCGATGTATGACTATTCTCTCACTTAGAAAGTAAAAAGGGGAAAAAATCAATAAAAACTAAAAAATAAAAAAAATATGAAAAAATATAAATAAATTTAAGTCATTGTTAGTAAACAAGAGATGTGCTCATAAATATATATAATATATATTTTTAAATACAATACAAATAATAATAATTTAATTTTAGAGAAGCAAAAAAGCATTTTTAAAAAGAAGCAAGTTGTTAATTCTCTAACAAAATATATCAATAATTAAAATTTGATATTATAACTTAAATGTGAAGATAAAATATTTTTTAAGAAAAGTTTTGCAAACGGTAATTCCAATGTTGCACTAATAATATGATATTTTTTTTTTGTTGAGAAAATCTCAACTTATTTTATCAACTTTCGATGTGAAACTCTTCTCCCACTTAGAAAGAAATGAAAAACGAACAACAAGAACAACAACAACAATAACAACAACAACAACAACAACAACAACAATAATAATAATAATAATAATACATTAAAAAATTGAAAAATTTTCAAAAAAATTTTTAATACTTTGATATATATAGGCCCCGATTGTTAATTAAGATCCAAATAATTGTCACATCAAGGAACTCAATCTCATTTTGTAGATGAGAAATCGCTCATAATTTCATTAACTTTTAATGTGGAATTCTTCTCCCACTTAGAAAGAAAGAAAGGAAAAAAAAAGTAAAGGAAAAAACCAAGAAATACATTTTTTTTTAAAAAAACCCCCATAAATGAACAAAAGGAAAAACAAAAAGATAAATGAAAATAAAATAATATTGAAATATTTGTACAAAACATTTTAATACTTGTATATATAAACCCGATTGCTAAGACCTAAATCATCACACTTAGAAATAAAGGGGGAAAAAAGGAAAAGAAATATAGAAATAAAATAATATTGAAATATTTTCAAAATTTTTTTTAATACTTGCTTATATGAGTCCCATTTCTCAGGTCCAAATTAGTGCCGCATCAAGGAACTTAACCCCCTTTCTCGGGTCGCTAACACCCTTACTAAACCTCTACTGAGTCCTCGTCATGCTCTTCAGCAGTCCAAGATTGGCGTGTTGCGACCCTCCATGAAACGACCCGTCCGGAATCGGGCTGCAGGACCGTGATCCTTCCATTTCCCACACACATTCGTACACATCATTCTCGGTCGGATTCTCCACTCTCCACGTAACTGCATCATAAACACATAAACGTACACATAATGAGTCACGAGGACTCAGTGAGTAATAGATGCAATGCAATGCATGAATGCACGTGCAACATTCTTTTCTTCCTTTCTTTGGGCCCTAGTTGCGAATCATGTGAGTACGTCATCATAACATAACATTGGCTGTCCCCCAAAGGCTTGTCTCACTCTTTGAGGCGCCGTAGGCCGTCGTCTAAAGGCTTGTGTCGCTCTTTAGACCGCCCGTAACATCATAAGCCGTCCCCCAAGGCTTGTCTCACTCTTGGGGCGCTACACACGTCATAAACACATGATAGCAACTACATTCTTTCACATACGTCATGCTTCGTGTCATACATCATTCATGCTTTACTTCATCATCATAACATGTTACGTACTCCACGTAATCATTGACTTGGCATTCGTTCACATTTCCTAGCTTCCATATCATTATAGCATCATTACATGATCTCAATCATCACATATCTCATGTACTACTTCATATCTATCACATAATAACACTTAACATGCTAAATTCACATTATAACATCACATACTTGCACATACCTTTACATATCAAGTATAACAAGGGCATAACATGAATATCATCTCATATTTATTCTTAAACTCATGAAAACATACTATCAACATACCATATTCATACTATAACATAAGATACACCTATTACTCACCATAGATGAAGTTCAAACAAACATGGAGACCATCTTCTTCCTCTTCTCCCTTTCTTCTCTTCCTTTTCTTCTTGTAATCATAGATTACACAAGTATTACATAGGTCATATATGGAGTGGGAGATGATTCCATAGGTTCATGAGGGACTTGGAAGGGTTTTGGGAGTGTTTTGGGGTCTTAGAGTCGAGCCCAAGTGAAGAATACCCAAGAAATGGCTAGAATCACCTAGAAATACCATTCTGCCGACTTAAAATTACGGCCGTAACTTCCACATTTACGGCCGTAACCCCTTACTTACGGCCGTAACCCCATATCCTTACGGCCGTAACATGATTAATACGGCCGTATCATACCATCATACGGCCGTAATAAACTCTCTGTAAATCCCCTGCATGTCATCTTCTTGACTTACGGCCGTAACTCCATTCCTTACGGCCGTAACTCCAACCATACGGCCGTATCTTCAGATCATACGACCGTAATTTGTTCTCTGAAACTTTTGGACATTTTCCACTGTTCACCATTTACGGCCGTAACCTGACATTTACGGCCGTAATCCTTACATTTACGGCCGTAACTTCAGTTCTGCTGAAATTTTCCGTTTTCATCATTTCGACGGCTGTTTCGACTCCCGACATGTCTCATACATTCCCAAATATTTCATGAACACATCATACACATATACATTATGTCGGGTCGACTTTGAGCGGGGCATTACACTCCATCTTGAGGGGGGCCATGTTAGGCTCATCCCATGCATGGTACGCATGCAATGCAGTGTGCCTCTCGTCTCTTGAATTTGTCCTTGTATAGGATTCTATTTGTTGTACATCTTATATAATTATTATCTTCTGAGCACTATCTTGTATTGATATATGTAGTGGTTCATTTATCTAGATAGGTGATATTCCTTGTACTTATCTTATTCTAGTAACACCATATGCTAGGGAACTATTGTATAAATATACCAACTATTCAATGAAGTAATCAAACATTTTTTTCCTCACGAATTGATATTGCTTCACCTGTGGCATTACTTCCTTCATTCACTGCTTGAACTCAGCCAAGGGAGGCCTCACTAATCTCATCTCCTCAAATTCCTGCATTTTCCATCTGCTATTATGCTGAAAAACATTTTTAAAAAATATAAGAACATTAAAAATGCTAGTAATATATAACAACGTGGCGCCCTTTGGTTTTGGGGATTGTTTGTTTTTTTTTTTTTTTACTTTTTTTTTCCATTCTGAAACTTAGATGAACTAAAACTTTAAAATTAATGTTAACTGGAGTTTATTTTCTTTATATTATACAATACAATATGATTATCCATTATTTTTGTGACTTAAAAATATGTAATCGAGTAAAATAAATTATAGATAAGAATAAATAGACAAAGCTGATAGAAAAATGCAATATAAAAATAATTGGAACTTGTTATTTTTCTTAATCTATGGATATAAATTATTGATTTTAGGCTGATGAACTAAGTTAAAAAATTACAAATATAATTTGAACTAAATTGAATGAAGTATCTAATATTGAATTATTTGAGGAAAACGTAAAATACTAAAAATTTTAAAAAAAATGCACGATAATTAATTCTTAGTGGACTTTGAGGTAAGACCTTCAATTTAAAAATTTAAATACTAAAAATTTAAAAAAAATGCACGATAATTAATTCTTAGTGGACTTTGAGGTAAGACCTTCAATTTGACAGTAGAATTATACATTGTTTCCTCACTTAAAATGGCATAAAGTCACAGTTTTTCTTTTTCAACCTAGCTGACGATCTAGATTGTACACACAAAACTTTTTATATGTATTTTCGCTAAGTAATCTCCCAAGTCGTTGAGGCCATGGGTCGATATTCTACTTTAGTAGATGAGCGAAATATCGAGCGAAATATTGTTACTTGCCTTTTACTCTTCCATGACTCAATCAATTTTCTTAGAAAAATGTAATAACTGGTCACGACGCCTAGTAGTTGGACACGTTGCCTTGTAGGCATCACAAAAACAAATTAAATCTAATGAACTATCTAAAGGAAATAGTAAAACAAGGTTTTCATTTTAAATTCAACCACGTTGTCAATTTAACAATCTTGGATAATAATTAGGAGAAATGGGGATTCACTCATATATTCTTAAAAACAAACTTTTCAATATAATTTCTAGTGAGCTTTTAATTTTTAGCCTTAGTTTTTGCGAGTTAATTTTTGTTCCTAGTCAAAAATCCAGAACTTTCTGTAGTTTTAGTTAGAATTAGTACAAATATAAATATTAAAACTAAATAGTACATCTAGATTTGATAACTGGACTTGAAGTTCCACTTGATTACTATTTACTTGTATCATCTGTACACTTGCAGTCGGTCGGGTTTAAAAACAACTCGGCATATAGTTTTACTGAGATACAAGCTTTTAAGTTTTTAGTGTAGCTCAGACGTAATGGCGGTAAAGCCACTTTTATGTTATTAAAAAAAAGTCAAAAATTGTGGCTTGAATCTTGGAACCGCCTTGTCCTCCACCGCCTATACTTTCTATATATATGCATAGTTTGAGCACTATTTGTAATCCCATTCTTGAATTACAAGCCCCATGTAATCCCATGTTTTGAGTTACAAATCCTTTGTAATTCACAATTGGGAGATAAAGAGAGAGAGGTTTGGAGAGCTAGAGAGAAAGTAAGTTGTGAGATTTCTCCTAGTATTTCGTGTTCTTTCCTTTATCGAAGAGAGAGTGTTTTCTTCTATTATAAGAGAGAGGTTATCGTCAATTGTGCTCTCCTTATATTAGAGAGAAGTTGTTGTAATCATTTTGCTATAGTGAAATCCTTCTACAGTTTGTCCGTGGTTTTTACCCCGAATTAATTTGGGGGTTTTCCACGTAAAATTTGGTGCTTCTTATTTATCTCATTTCTACTTCAGTTGCAAGTTTATCTCCAGTTCCACAACAACAATCCTAACAAATGGTATCAGAGCGCCAGGTTTGTAGCTGGTTGTCGTGTTACAATCAGATCCTGTTAGTTGAAAGGAGATATTTATAAAGATGGCGACGAAGTACGAAATAGAGAAGTTCAATGGGAATAATTTCTCATTGTGGAAAATGAGAATCAAAGCAGTATTGAGAAAAGATAACTGCTTGGCGGCAATTGGAGAAAGGCCCGACAATATCACTGATGATAAATGGAGCGAGATGGATGGCAATGCTATTGCTAATCTACATCTAGCACTAGCCGACGGAGTATTGTCAAGTATAGCGGAGAAAAAGACAGCAAAAGAGATTTGAGACACTCTCACAAAGTTATAAGAGGCCAAATCACTACACAACAAAATCTTCTTGAAGAGAAGATTATACACCTTTCGGATGATGGAGTCAACTTCGGTGACAGACCACATCAACACCCTGAATACTCTATTTTCACAGATTGAAGTCCAGCAATTCGACTGCTAGAAGTAAAGCTATACTTGAGTTGGTTCATTCTGACGTTTGGCAAGCACCGGTTATGTCCTTAGGAGGTGCCAGATACTTTGTATCATTTATTGATGACTACTCCAGGAGATGTTGGGTGTATCCAATTAGAAAGAAGTCAGATGTGTTTGAAGTTTTCAAAATCTTCAAAGTGCGCGTTGAACTTGAATCTGAGAAAAAGATCAAGTGTTTAAGGACAGATAATGGAGGAGAATATACTGGCGATGAATTTGATAGCTTCTGTAAACAAGAAGGTATCAAAAGACAATTCACGGTGGCACACACTCCACAACAAAATGGAGTAGCAGAGCGGATGAACAGAACCTTGTTAGAAATGACAAGAGCGATGTTGAGAACTGCAAAGTTGGCCAAATCGTTTTGGGCTGAAGCAGTCAAGATCGCCTGTTATGTGATCAATCAATCACCATCAACCGCAATTGATCTAAAGACTCCAATGCAGATGTGGACCGGTAAGCCAGCCGATTACTCTCGTTTACATACATTTGGAAGTCCTGTGTATGCTATGTACAATGCCTAAGAAACACGAAACTGGATCCGAAATCTGGAAGATGCATTTTTTTAGGGGATGCTGATGGTGTTAAGGGGTATCGTCTATGGGATCCCAATGCCCACAAGGTAATAATTAGCAGAGACGTTGTATTTGCAGAAGATAAGGTACAAAGCAATGATAGTACTTTAACGGAGAAACCAGAGACTACTGTTGTTTGAGTTGAAAATCAACAAGAAGTTCCAGATTCTTTTGAAGCAGCACCAGAGCACGAAGAACAAGAGCAAGATGAGTTTGCGACTCCACAAGTTAGATGGTCAACTCGGGAGAGAAGAGGTGCAGCTTGGCACTCAGATTATATTATGGAGGGTAACGTCGCGTACTGTCTACTAACAGAAGATGGGGAGCCATCAACTTTTGTTGAGGCTATAAAAAGTCAAGATGCTTCTTTGTGGATGACAGCAATGCAGGAAGAAATTGAAGCTCTTCATAAAAATAAAACTTGGGATCTTGTTCCACTACAACATGGAAGGAAAGCCACTGGAAATAAATGGGTCTATAAGATCAAACGAGATAGCAATGACCAAGTGGAGCGGTATCGTGCTAGATTAGTGGTTAAAGGATTTGCTCAGAAAGAAGGTGTTGATTTCAATGAAATATTTTATCCTGTTGTTCGACTGACAACAATTCGAGTGGTCCTAGCGATGTGTGCTACATTTGACTTGTACTTAGAGCAGTTGGATGTTAAAACTGCATTTCTTCATTGTGAACTTGAAGAAGAAATTTACATGCTCCAACCAGAAGGTTTTGAAGAAAAAGGAAAAGAGAACTTGGTTTGCAGGTTGAACAAATCTCTGTACAGTCTCAAACAGGCGCCGAGATGCTCGTACAAGAGATTTGATTTCTTCATCATAAGCCTTGGATACAACAGATTGAATGCAAATCCTTGTGTCTATAACAAGAGATTTGGTGATGGTGATTTCATTATTCTACTGTTGTATGTTGATGACATGTTGGTAGCAGGCCCCAACAAAGGTCGTATTACAGACTTGAAGGCTCAATTAGCTAGGGAGTTTGAAATAAAGGACTTGGGACCAGCAAACAAGATTCTAGGGATGCAAATTTATCAAAACAGAAATAGTAGGAAGATTTGGCTTTCTCAAAAGAATTACTTGAACAAAATCTTGCGACGCTTCAATATGCAAGATTGTAAGCCAATCTCTACCCTTTTTCCTATTAATTTCAAGTTATCCTCAAGTATGAGCCCTAACAGTGAAGGGGAGAGGATGAAGATGTCTCGAGTGCCGTATGCATCAGCAGTGGGTAATTTAATCTTCGCTATGGTTTGTACAAAATCAGACATTGCACAAGAAGTGGGGGCGGTTAGTCGATACATGGCGAATCCTGGGAGAGAGCATTGGATCACTGTAAAGAGGATCCTGAGATATATCAAGGGTACCTCAGATGCTACATTATGTTATGGAGGATCAGACTTTATTGTCAGATGCTATGTTGAATCGGATTATGCATGTGATCTTGATAAAAGAAAATCCACCACAGATTATGTATTTACTCTTGTTGGAGGAGCAGTGAGCAGGGTTTCGAAACTGCAGTCTATCATGGCTACGTCAACAACGGAGGCAGAATACGTGGTAGCTACACAAGCCAACAAAGAGGCAATATAGTTGCAAATGTTATTGGAGGAGCTCGGACATAAACAAGAGAAAATTACTCTATTTTGTGATAGTGAGAGTGCTTTGCATCTGGCAAAGAATCCAGCATTTCACTCAAGGACAAAGCACATACGAGTTCAATATCACTTTGTTCGTGAAAAGGTGGAAGAAGAAAGTGTGGATATTCAGAAGATCCATACCAAAGACAACCTAGCACATATATTGACAAAACCGATCAATAATGACTAGTTTATGTAGTGTCGATCCTCTATTGGCCTAGCAAAAACGTGAGCAGCACATGGATATGGCAAGCGTAGAAAGGGTAAAAGGGTTACTACAAAAGTGACTTTAAGTGGGCGAATAATGGCGATAAAGCCACTTTTATATTATTAAAAAAAAAGTCAACAATTGTGGCTTGAATCTTGAACCGCCTTTGTCCTCCACCGCCTATACTCTCTATAAATATCCATAGTTTGAGCACTATTTGTAATCCCATTCTTGAATTACAAGCCCCATGTAATCCCATGTTTTGAGTTACAAATCTTTTGTAATTTACAATTGGGAGATAAAGAGAGAGAGAGGTTTGGAGAGCTAGAGAAATTAAGTTGTGAGATTTCTCCTAGTATTTCGTGTTCTTTCCTTTATCGAAGAGAGAGTGTTTTCTCCTATTATAAGAGAGAGGTTATCGTCAATTGTGCTCTCCTTATATTAGAGAGAAGTTGTTGTAATCATTTTACTATAGTGAAATCCTTCTACAGTTTGCCCGTGGTTTTTACCGCGAATTAATTTGGGGGTTTCCCACGTAAAATTTGGCGTTTCTCATTTATCTCATTTCTACTTCAGTTACAAGTTTATCTCCAGTTCCACAAAAGCAATCCTAACAAGACGCACTACTATTGGTTTCACCCACTTTTCTAATCACATTATTTGATGGATGCAACAAAATTGAACTTTAGGCGGTCTCATCAAATTCTTTCCTCTTGGTAGCACTGACTCAGTGGGCCAGTCTCTCTTGGAAGACTGAAAGTTTGTTATCTAATAATATAAGTAAATAAATGAACTGATTTTAGTAGTTTAAATTATAAATATTGAATAAAGGTATAGTTGAACAAAAAGCAAACATACATGGTTAAAAAGGGAAATAAAAAGACTTTCCTCAATCTCTAACTTTTATAACAATAACAAAGAACCTCGAAAAAGGACACCGGAAAAAATAAAAGACTTGAATTTCTAGAGTTTCTTTGTTCTCCAAGAGAATCGGAAAATGATTAAAGAGGCATCATATAATGGCCAACTTTGAAATAGGACCACATGTATGGTGACCCGATCACTCCATGAGGATTAAGTGGAGCGTGGATCTATTTAGTACTCACAATTCTCTCATAAATCGTATTTTCACTTTAGGGTATGTTTGATAGAGATTATTGAAATTTAAAGTGTTTTAAATCTATGATGGAAAGTAAAGAAAAGAAGTATAAAAAATTCAAATATCATTGTCAACGATCAATCAAAAAGTTGACTGCTAGCTGAAAAGTTGGTTTGGAACTTATATTATTATACAGTTGGTTTGGAACTTATATTATTATACAGTCCAAAATCAATTTTTAAGTGTTCGGTAAATCTAACTATTTTATTGATGTGTTAGTTTATAATTGCTAAATAGCACATAAATTTTAGTAATATCATTAATATTATATGACATCTTTATTATTTTTTATTTGATAAAAATAATATGTGATATTATGTAATAAGTTCACAAAGAAATGCTATATTAATATATTAAATTAAAAGATGATCAATAACAGAAGATGACAATACTTTTTCTCCCAATAATTGGAAATGAAAATTTATTTCAAATTAACCAAATAATAAAAAATTAAAAAATAAGATAAAAATAAATAATGTACAATGAAATAAACCTGCGGTATTCGGCCAAAGAAGTGTATGATTCAGCGAGAAAATTCAAATAAAAAAATGATTATTGTATAAGATTGTTCGTCGGGCCAATGATTCTTTAGGGAAGTTGGAGTTTTGATTTATAAGTAAATGGAAAATGGTTTGGATTGAAGAATAAAGCAAGGGAATAAAACGAGGGAACGTCGGTGAAAAATTAGGTTATTTTCCATCTTTTTTGGGATTAAATTTAACATTTAATTATTTTTAATTGGAGAAGTTAAAAGTGGAAGTTGAGAAGTTAGATCCCTATTGTTTCCTATTGTTTCTCAAACTTTGTGGTGGGATGTTATTAATTCTCTTACAATCGTTTTTTTTTTTTAATTACTATTTGCTTGATTAGCTATATATCTTAATCTATACTATATTTAAAAATGGGGATGTGCCTTAAAAAAAAAATGAGGATGTGTGGAAATCTTTTGATTTTTAATAATGTCCCCACTAATATTTTATTTAGTCCAAAATGTCCTTGCTAAAGAAATATATTTAATTATATAAATAATTAATGAGTGACTCTTTATAATACATTAAAGAAATTAAATTACAAATATTCTAATACATTTTGATTTTATTCAATGTAAAAATGATTATTAATAACTAGAAATCTTTTACAAAGTAACGTAGTTGTATGATAATTTTTTGATTTAAAAATATGTCAAAAATATTTTTTGCAGTCCAATAATTAAAAAAATAAATTGCATAACTAATTTTTGAGCAATTTTTAAAATTACTTTGATTTGATCAAACTACAAATATTTCAATGCATTTTTATTCAATGTGTGTAATTTAAATATATATATATATATATATATATATATATATATATATATATATATGATCATTTTCTTCTATAACATCTTTCATCATTTTCTAATTAGGATATCATCCTTTTATGGTTTTAAAATTGGATTGGTATAATATTTAATCAACTTTAATATATGTTGCTACCGAAAATAGTTAGGATTATTTAAGTACCAACTTAATGAGTATTAGAAATTTGATTGGTAGTGGCTAGAGCAGTAAAAGATGTAAATAAGTATTTATAACCGAGTCCGAGTTAGTCCTTGATCACTAAGTGTTCTATTTATAGTGCAAAGTATCGGGGGAGGGGGGGGGGGTAGGTCATCATGGAGCCGACGACTGTACCATCTTCAGAATAGGTGTGATGATTGCCTCTGTTGTACTTGGGAGCCGTCAGCATTTAAGGCGATGACCTCGGAAATTGTACGCAGCCTCCTTCGCATTTATGGAGAGAAGATACAGTATAATATATAATATAAAAGTGTGAATGGGAGGGTAAAACCTCAAAATTCGGTGAAATTATTTCTTTGTAGTGGTAGAATTGATAGCAACAATGATGAAGGCGATTCCTTATTTTCAATTTACTTATAGTATTTCATATATCATATATAGTTAAGTAGAAAGAAATATTTCAGAATAAAAGCAAGAAAAATCATAAAATAAGTTTTAATTAATATTTTGAAGAATAATGATATGTAAAAACATCAATAAAGGATAAAGAAAGAATTCTCAAAATATAATAGGGTATACTGGTCTAAAAAAGTTTCCCCTCCCATTCACACTTTTATACATAGTATAGATATTATAGTGATTATTATATTGGTACACAAATGACACTATTATTAACAACAAAACCCAATATCGAATGAAATACAAATTGCCCCAAGCGACGTTCAAACACGGAGTTCTGCAAATCAACTTGGGGATGTCCCTATTCAAATTCCTTGGGCCTTGGTGTGAGTCCGCTTCTGTTGAATACTCACGGCAAATTATACGGACCAAAAGTTGGGCTCAAAGTTTTTTTTATTGGGCCTTACTGTAAAACGTTTGTTATATTTTATCTGTGTAACATAATATAATATAATTTTAATTTGTGAGCCCGCCCCCGCCCCTCCCCGGGGGACCCACCCAGACACAGAGGGGGAAAAAAAATGTTCGTCAAACAGAATAAATGATATTCATATGTACACGCAAGCATACTCGTACACAATATTCCTCTTTATAGGGTGATTGGGAATAAATTATAATGATTTTTAAAAATTTTTAATGTAAAAGAAGAGAGAGAATTAGTAGAGTTGAGTGGTTAAAATTTGTGGATGTGATGAGATATGTGGATGTGATTGATTTAGGAGAGAGAAAAAAATCGAAAAAATATTTTTAAAACACTTTTAAAGAGGAGCCAAACGGGGCATTAATGTGGCTATATTGTGAAACTGGCAATAGCTTTACATGATTCTGCACATATTTGTCCTCAATCAACTGGAAGTATTGTACAACAAGAAGACCAGAATAAATTTAAAAGTAAGTGTGTTTGATTTGAATTTTTTTTTTTATGGTAATTAAGGCTATTTTCTATTAACCAATTAAATATATTTTTATTTTTCATGCAATTGCCGTTCTATCATCATAAAAAGTTCATATTTTTGAGAATTTTAATTCCATGAAATTAGAATTGCAATTCATTTTTCACCCCCATGCCAATTCAATCACACACTACAATGACTAATTATTTTGTGAGCGGTGCCGGTATGCTTGTTTTTGACAAAGCATTTTCGAGAAGATAATTTTTATTTATTTATTTATTGGTGGTAGAACATGTTACAAAATTATATAAGGAAGTAATGAGGGAAGTTGAAAATGAATTTTAAAAAAATTGATTGTTAAAATGGTTTCCTCACAAAGACTAAACATTTGTTTGTTTCAACCAATTTTTACGTAAAAGTTAACTTTTACAACCCATTAAAGTCAAATTTGAATTTAAACAACACTATCATGATAATCAACAACTCTTCACGTTTTTTACTCTTTTTAAGTTATTTGGTTCAATTACTTTTTCACTCTACTTCATACTGATCATTTTCAATTGCACGTTTTTGTGTCAACCATCAACTTTTGACACTTGCCTAGTGCACATAGTTTCAAGCTATCAATTATTTTAAGATGTAAGCAGATCAAACAGAAGTAGACCAACAAAATGAGATATAACTTAACGATTAAAATTATTATTCCTTTTCTAAACACGAAAGGTGATATATTCCATTATTCAAAGAGAGAGACGCTCATACTCTTCATAGTTCATATACATATATAGATGAAGTTTGTTTCTTTTCAAAAAATAAAAAAATAAAAAAATATCTTGTTGAAATCAAAATCTGATGGCAAGCAAAACTGAATTTTTAATGGGCAAAAAGATGAACAAATTAAAACAAGTTACTTCCCCAAACCCGGAGGGGGGGCGCCTAAGCTTAGACAAACATGATGACCTTAGCAGAAATGATTTAGAACCATTCGGGGTCGATCCGACCTCCGTTTTGAAATCTGGGACCAGATCTAGAATTAACACGGCGATTGAGAGTTCTAGGAATTTTTCGAATTTTTTCTAACGACACCGTAGCTGCCGTGGCTACTGGTCAAAATTTTTGCACTATTTTTGGGTAAAAATAGTACCAAAACTTTGACCCAAAAATAATGTCAAAACTCTGACCGGTGGCCACGGTGTCACCGAAAAAAATTCGAAAAATCCTTGGAACTCTCCATCACCATGCTGATTTTAGATCTGATCCTAGAGTTCAAAATGAAGATCAGATCGATCCCGAAAATGCCATCAATGGTACCGTAACTCGATGGTGCTTGAACATTTCCTGATGAGCTTAGACAAACATGATGAAGGTCTAGAGATGTCCTTCTCACCATTTTGTTGCGCTGTATAGTGTGATGTACATGGATGGCCCACGAAGGTACTCCTAGTTTCAGAGGCTGCCGCCAGAGATTTCAGGAGCCTTAAGTGATTTTCTTTTTGGCCCTATCAATATTAAAATTATATATATATATATATATATATATATATATATATATATATATAACAAAAAAAATAAATCTATAAAAGATACTAGAAAATTCACTATATTGTATATCAAATTTACTCTTCTATCAGGCTTATATGCAAAATTCATAATCAAAGTTTTATATCAACTTATTTCAATATGCCTTTTTCAATGGATATCATCAAATTTGAGCTTTGTTTCGACACTTAACATCAAATTTGGACCTCGGAACCTTTTATATTATACAAGAGAAAAAGGAAAATTTTTTTGGGGGAGCCCTTAGGTAGTCGCGCGCCTACTTCGTCTATAGTTCGGGCCGCCTCTACTTAGTTTTTTGCAATTTTCATGCATCTTGTTCAGAATTTTGATCTTGGGATGCGTGAGCAGTCACTGATTCTAACATATGAATGGATATTCTGGGGGACTGCATTTGGTCAATGTACGTGAGATCTTTAACCAGTTTCCCTGGGAGAAGAAGCTAAGGTTGTACAATCTTGGATATTTTGTGATAATTCTAGCCTTGTCAATATTTTGTTATGTACTCAGATGTCTACCGTCCTTGATGTATCCCATTGAAATCTTTTATCTGTTCTTGAATTGCTGGTTCCAATAGTTGCCTATCATTTTAGGATGATTTGGAGCATCGTGGATGAATGAGCAAATCTGGGTTCGGTGCCTAAGTGGTGTAGATTGGTAAGTTATTGCAATCTTTATTTCTGTTGGAGTATTGCCAAAAATAAATCCAAAAGAAAAAAGGAAAACAAATTTCCCAACAATTTCTACGGGCCTTTCGCATTCATCTGGAGAGAATTTTCTCTCTTTAGTATAATAAAATGATAAAATGATAATAATTTCATCTCCCTTAATCTTCTAGAGAAATTGAATTTATTCTTTTTGTATAATTTAAGATACATAGTTTAAGCATGGTCGATCTTGAGAGATTGGGAAATAGGTTTCTCTGAGTTTGATGTTCATGGATCTTTTTGTATTAACAAAAAGAAGAAGAAACCTAAAGTGGTGCCCGAATTGATTGCAAAGCTCGCCTAACCACTGTAAGTTTAAATTGATATTTCTAATTGGCAATATGACATGTTACCTTTTTATTGTGTGATGAAGAGGTATTTATCTCCTTATTACTTAATACACACTTTTATGTTATGCTCTTTGAAGACTAAATATCATGCAAAATACATGGATAATTAGTATTTGTGAGCTGATTTATGCTGTGTTCCTTTGATTGTGTTGGGAAATATGATAGATTTTCCCTTTGAAACTTGGGCAGCGAATAAGTAGAGAAATGTAGAACAATAAAAACACAAAGGATTAACATGGTTCGATTGACCACCGACGACCATGGGAGAAATACACTGTTAACTTTATTTCTATAAAGTTTATTTGTTGGCATTTTCCATTTTCCATATTTGTAATTAAATTAATTGAATTTTATATTTAGTTAATTTAGTTATGAATTTATTTGTTGGACCTTATTATCACATAGGTTTTTATCATAATCTTTGATTAATTTAATGTGATAATTCCTTATTATACATCATGTTTATTAACAAGTGGGAGTCCATTGGACATTAGAATTGTTAGGGACGAAAATTACCCTAGATAGTGTTCACATTCAATATATCCGATTTATGGTAAGAATTCTATTCCATATAAACTTGATACAAGATAAGGTAAAATTATTATTCCATATTTTGTAGTTACCTTATTTTCTTATCCTAGCTACAACTAATAAGTTATTTTATTCCTTGTAGGAGTTGGTGTTTTAAGGAAACTAGGTTACTTGCATAACAAGACAACCAAATAGTATTAAAACATCACAATAGGGAGGACTATTGTACACGTTCATAGGAGAAAAAAATCGGCCCCCTATACACTCAAGAAACGTGTCATTCTCCCTACCCCATGCATGTATTCTTCAATCTTCATTGATTAATTACATGTACAACCACTCTTGATAAAGATCAGAGTTCAAATCTCCGGGAGGGAGTCCTACAACCAATAGATCTACCCACAACTTGAAGGAATCAACACGAGAGGTGTAGATTTGTTGCGGGAATGCGGTTACAAGGAATCATTGAAGAGAGACGGGATGTCTGCTCGCATTACAGGTTAAGGAAGATCGAACATGGAGTTCTTTTAATTTATTTATTTCTTAGATGTTGTAATCAATTATGTGTAATTGTTGCCTTTGATTTTCATTGTAAAGTTTTAAACTGATTGGATTTGGTTGGTAGGTTTTGCGTGTAGGCGACGAGAACGTGGTTTCTCCAAATTGGGTTTTCACGTTAAAAATCTCTGTGTTTTGACTGTTTTCTACATTACATTCTGTTAATTTCCGAGATTGCGACCCAGACGTATCTGGCTCACGTAGACGCATCTAGACTACAATAACTTACAGATGCATCTATCATTAAACAGTAAACTGCTGCCAGTCAAAACTGAGTAACAGAACATAGCACAGACTCATCTGATAACTAAAATCTGATTTTTTAGACAACTATAAACTTTCACGCATTTTTATTGACAAGAAAAACTCCCTTACAATTTTTCCTTACCATCTCAACTTCTCACGCAACCTCTTTCTCTTCATAACAAAACTAGAGTAGTCAAAGAACGTAACACCCCCGTTCGTACTATCTTCTTTCGATCTTTCTAATTTTCTTCAACTAACGATCAATGACGCAATTCACAATGATAATCCAATCCTCAATTACTATACATGCATGTGCAATTCGTCTCGACAACATGCACAAACAAAAGAGACACTCACGCCATGCACATGCCCAAAGGCACGTGCCACCTTCTCTCTCGCTCAACTTCTAGCACCCACTTTCGGCACACAAAATTAGACAAGAAAAGAGTACCACTCTTTCTTTCTCTCTTTCTAATTGTCCTCTACACTCACCTTTTTGGCCACATCTTACAATTGGGGCTTATACTCATATTTATACATGAAAAATTCCCCAAATCCTATTTAGAATTGAAATCCATTTTCTTACATAAGAAATCACCTAATTCTAATTCGAATTGAATTCCTATTCCTTGTTTGCTTTTTAAATATTCTAAATCGCATTCCTAACAGATTGATTGATTAGATCATGAAGTTGGGACAAGTTTCATAACGTAATTGAGAGAGAGAGAGAGAGACAGAACTTATTTTCATATGTAGACAATTACGTACAAAATTTGTTCACCTTGGTTATTCCCGCTAAAAACATGCATTTACGTTTTTAGGATTTAATGACAAAAAATGAAAATTTAATTGTTGTACATATGTATATGTTGGCATCTAAATGGATGAGCCAAACACCATCTTTGTCATTGAATGACATTGTTGTCAGAAATATCGAGGAATTATGTTGTTCATTCATTGACAAAATCAAGAAAGCCTTGAATAGAAATTCGTCTTTCTTTGAAAGTTGTAGCTTTTGCAATGCAAGAATATATATCATCCAAGTAGAGATAAGTGTGTTTCCTTTTGTGTTCGATGCAAAAATGAAAACGCATCGTTCATATGAAGCTATGTTCGGAAGCTCAACATATAAGACGGGGTCATTGAACCCGTAGTCAATTTTTTTTTTTTTGGATGGGCCAAAAGGTTTGGTTGTGGTGTTGTTAGGCCATGGTTCCTTCAATTTTTTTTGCTTCCAATATCTCAATGGAGTATTCTCTTTTAATATCTTTTCCTCTAGGCGCAAAAGGAGAAAGAGTTTGTACTGTCAAGATTTGGTGTTAGTCGACGATAAGGAATTGAAGTTTTTGGTGAAGATGGACAAGAAATAGCAAAGTTGGCAAAGAGCGCATAAAGCTATAGATGGAGTAAAGACAAAATGTTGAATCTCTGTGCCCCTTTTTGTTGAATCTTTTGATTGAAAGGTTGGCTTCATTTGAACTGAGAATTTGACGACTTTCTTGAAAGAAAGCTCATACTATTTTCTGTCTTTGTATTTGAAATCCATATATCAAGAAAATTGTGAGAATAGAGTTTCATATGGGAAGCTCCTCGTATTTTCAGTCTCCGGTGTATTGAGGTTCGTTTGGTATAACTACTTTTTAATAGAGCTTCTAGTAATTAAAAGTTATTGATAGATTGATTTTTTATCCGAAAGCTAGCCAAAAAGTATTAATTTTTATTTTTATATTTACTCGATTGAGTTAAAAAAGTGTAATGTATTAATGTGTAATTTGTTAATCTTACAGTTGATTACATACAACAACAACAAACTAAACCTTATTCCCTACAGATAGGGGTCGGCTGTATGGAACCATATGAGAACTACGTCGGATCGTAGGTATGAGTTTTGCTATACCACGCCTTCCTATCCAAAGCTAGTTGCTCATCTACCTGTTTAATAAGCATATCTGTACGAATGACTTGCATCCACGTTTGTAACGGTCTTCCTCTACCTTTCCTTATATGTCCTACCCTAATACTCTCACTCTTTCTCACGGGTGCATTCTCAGTCTCCGCAAAGATGTGTCCAAACCATCTCAATCGGTTCTCCCTCATCTTATCCTCAATCGGGGCGACTCCTAATCTACCACGAATATCTTCATTGGTAATTTTATCCTTCCTAGTCTTACCACACATCCACCTCAAGATATCGCATTTAGCTTGATCAATTTGTGTTCATCTACCTTCTTAACTGCCCAACACTCGCTGCCATATAGTAATGCCGGTCTCACAACTGTTCTATAAATTTTCCCTTTTAATTTTAAAGGCATAGTACGATCACATAAAATCCCAGAAGCACCTCTCCACTTCATCCATCCAACATTAATCCTGTGATTTACATCACCTTTTATGTCAGCATTGGTTTGAACCACGGATCCTAAATAACGAAAGCTATCTCGCTTCGGTACTACCTCACTACCTAATTTCACCACAAGAGGATCCACTCTAAGCTTACCACTAAACAAACACTCCATATATTCTGTTTTTGATCTGCTTAACCGAAAACCACGAGCCTCTAAAGTATGTCTCCATAGTTCTAGCGATCATTAATACACCTTTGGTTTCATCCACTAAGACTATATCGTCGGCAAATAACATACACCATGGTACCTCATTTTGAATATGTCTCGTAAGCTCATCCATAACTATAGCAAACAAAAAAGGGTGAGCCTTGAGCCACGATGTAATCCTATTGTAATTGGAAAGCTATCAGTCATCCCATCGCTTTGTCCTAATATTCGTAACAACTCCTCGTACATATCCTTGACTATATTTATGTACTTAAGAGGTACATTCTTCTTTATCGTAACCCACCGTGAGCACATCCCTAGGTACTCTATCATAAGCTTTTTCAAGATCGATAAAAACCATATGTAAATCTTTTTGCTAGCCCTATACTTCTCCATTAATTGTCGCATAATAGGTGAATTGCTTACGTAGTCGATCGACCCGGCATAAACCCGAATTGATTATCTGAAATAGGGACAATGCGTCTCAACCTACGCTCAATTACTCTCTCCCATAACTTCATAGTATGACTCATAAGTTTTATTCCTCTATAATTGGAGCAGTCTTGGATATCACCCTTATTCTTATATAATGGTATCACCGTACTTTTCCTCCATTCCTCGAGCATTTGGCCACTACGCGAGATCTTGTTAAAGAGTTTGGTTATCCACCTTATACCCAACTCCCCATACACTTCCAAACCTCAATTGGTATACCATCAGGACCTGACCTTCTTAACTTTCATTCTTCTTAAAGCCTCTCTAACCTCGCCTTCACTAATCCTTGAGCGAAAACCGGTTGGTATCATGTAAGGGGCCTGTAATATCACCAAGGTCGCTAGTATTATCCCCATTAAGCAGTTTATCAAAATAATTTCTCCACCGTTGTTTAATCTCCCGTCTTTTACCAACACATTCCCATCCATATCCTTAATACACCTTACACCATTCAAATCTCTACTCTTTCTCTCCCTCATTTTCGCAATGTTAAAAATGGCATTTTCTCCCTCTTTTGTATCCGTTTCGATATAACTCTTCATGGACCTTGGCTCGAGCATCTCGTATGACTTTCTTCGCTTGTCTTTTAGCATCTTTATACCTATCATACACCTGACTATCCCTGCATTTCGTAAGCTCTCTATAACTCTCCCTCTTCGCCCGAACCGCTACCTTTATTTCCTCGGTCCACCACCAAGATTCCTTTCCCGGGGGTGCACTACGCTTTTGACACCCAAGTATCTCTGTAGCCACCCTCTTTACACCATGTGATATCGACTCCCATGCTGTATTAGCATTTTCGTTACTGTCCCAATCGACCTCCTTAGCCAACCTATCTTTAAAAACCGACAATTCAGCCCCCTTTAACCTCCACCACCTAATTCTTGGCTCCTCGGCTTTCACCATTCTCTTTCGCACCTCCTTTCGTCGAATATCCAAGACTAGGAGCCTATGTTGCGTGGCAACACTCTCTCCCGGAATAACTTTGCAATCCTTACAAATATTTTTATCTGCGTTTCGAGTCAAGAAATAGTCAATCTGGGCGGCACATGTCCCACTCCTATATGTCACCAAATGAGTTTCCCTTTTATCAAACCAAGTATTCACTACCCTTAAATCATACGCCATGGCAAAATCTAAAATAATATCTCCCATGATATTCCTATCCCCAAATCCATAACCCCCATGCACACTATCAAATCCATCCCGACTCTTACCTACATGTCCATTAAGGTCCCCACCGATAAATAATTTCTCTCCAATAGGTATACGCTGCACTTCCTCATCTAAATCTTCCCAGAATTTCTTCTTAGTAGCATCATCCAAGCCTATTTGCGGTGCGTATACACTAAATATATTTATAATCTCGTCTCCTACTACCATTTTAATCAGTAAAATCCTATCTCCATTACGCCTCACTTGGACCACGTCTTTTACCAAATCCTTAGAAACAACGGCGCCCACCCCGTTCCTGTTCCTATCCATACCAGTATACCATAATTTATATCCCCAAGGCACTACCTCTCTGGCTTTTTCTCCTACCCATTTAGTCTCCTGTAGACATAAAATATCAACTTTTCTCCTATTCATCACCTCTCCGATCTCTGCTAGTCTACCGGTCAAAGATCCTATGTTCCAAGAGGCTAAACGAACCTTATCTTTACGGACTAACTTCTTTACCCGCGCCCGTCCATGAAAACGCGAGAACCCTTGCCTATTTTTCGCCACACCCGGGCGCCGATGTGACGCGTCGCCTCGGGGGTACGCCCTAGCCTGCACCCTTGCCAATTTATCACTACACCCGGTGTCCGGTGCAGCGCGTCGCTCAGTAGGGAACGCCCCAACGTTTTTCTCATTCAGTTCCATCTCATAGATTTGGCAAAGTTTTACGCTGGCTGCCAACCTACCGCAACCCTCCTCCTTTACCCGGGCTTGGGACCGGCAATGCGATACACATTGGCGGAGTTTACAGTTGATTACATGAAGAGAAAAAAATTCATTGTATTTTAGAGAGTTTGTATCAACAGCTTCGTATTTGATTGTACTTTAGGCTACATTTAACCTTTTAAATGTAAAGTTGGGAAGGTGAACTAATAGTAGAATTGCACGAAGAATAGATTTTATTTTGTATTTTTTATTTTTGTTTTATCGTTTATTATCAGGTAATTGTGCTTTTTCTATTGGTATTGATGTTTAGATGTAGAAATTTTTGTGGAGTGATATCTGTTCCAATTCTGATTCTACTATAGTTTTTTAGGTCAAATGCATCTTGGTTCTTTTGTGATGTATCTAACATTGCATGTCTCAATTTTGTTCGTGCCTTTATTTCTCTAGTTGTGCAAATTTATGCCGGCTGCTGATTTCATGATCTAAACCTAATTCTTTCACCTTTTTCTTAGAGCATGTTTGATAAGTACTTCCTCTTAAGCAACTTTTTAAATATACGGAGTATATTTCTTTGTGTGATGAAAAATTGGATCACTCATGTGGGCCCCACGAAATGAGTAATTGGAAGTGGGGATTACAATGCTTCAAAATATTTTTCATTTGGAAATAAGTTCCAACCAAGGCCTTGGCCCCTGTATCCAAGGTTCTAAAATGCGCGGGACGCAGCAAGGCGGCGTGTCCAAACCTCAAGCCTTGGAAGCTTATGTGCGCCTAGGCAAAACCTAGGAATTTTTAATTTTTTTATTATTTTAATTATTCTAGAGTGATAACTATGTAAAAAAATACACATTTAAAAAAATTGTATACAAACTTCAACATATTTTTTAGCTTTCCTACAATATTAGTTTCAAAATTATTAATACCTCAAACGTTTGGTCTCATACAATTAGCACTAAAAAATTGTATACACAAATAGTTGACGACATACCAATTAGATACAAACTAAAAAATTTAAACAATGCATCGCCATCTATATTAAGAGACAAGAATAAAGTTATTTGTATTGTAGAAGAATGGTCTGCCGTCTTCTTTCTTTAACCCATCATCTTCTTTGTTTTTTTGGAGTTGGGAGTCTTCTTTCAAAAATTTTTGAATTATAATAAGATAAATTTGATTGGCAAAGCCTTATAAGATATATATGACGCTTTTATTGGATTTGTGGAATTAATGGTTTTTTAATTTTATTATAAATGTTAATTTTTTTGCCCAATTTGAAAAATAATACCTTGTTAAAAAAAACAAAAAGCGAGCCCCTAGGCGAGCCTTTTCACGACTTTTGTACTCCTTTTGACGGTCAACTCAAAGTTAACCTCCTCTTTCCATGCCTAAGACGTATGCAAGGTGTTTCTAAAACGCTTTGGCGCCCTTTAGAACACTGCTTGTATGTTGCTTGCATAACAAATTAACTTGGTAATAATAATATTTGTCCTGAATATAAGCCAAATGCCAAACGTGTTCAGCTAATAGTCAAAAGTGTGCTTATATATATAAGAAAGTTCGAAATGAAACGTCTTTTTTTTTTTTTTTTTTGAGGAAGACGTGAAACTTCTTTGTTGGTAAAACTTTGAAATAACTTATTTTGACATGAGCACAATTGGGGAGTGCTTCGAAACACTTCTGAAAGAAATGGTCAAGTACTTTTTGTTCACCTGTTGCTTAGTATCCATAACTTCTCGGGACAATTAAGTTTCTATGGTGTAATGAACATATTGTTTATAAACATTTTCAAAACGTGCTTTACGAGTATATCTCACACGGTGGTTATAAACATGTATGAATGTTTTTGTTTGGTAGAATTTTTTCAAAACCCATTTCAAAAAACTTATTTTAGATCATGGACTAAATGGGGAACAGATATCTTATTCAAATTTTCAACTACTTTTCCAACGCACATTATACAACACTATTTTTCCTATCAAAATCTATAACCAGCAATAGTAAGCATAAATAAGTAGTGGATAATTTCTTTGGGGAAACGTATGTAGGTGAAGTGAATTGGGAAAATGTGTGTGAATGAAATACTTAGCCAAACTTATACAACAACAAACTAAGCCTTATTCCCTACAGATAGGGGTCGGCTGTATGGAACCATATGAGAACTACGTCGGATCGTGGGTATGAGTTTTGCTATACCACGCCTTCCTATCCAAAGCTAGTTGCCCATCTACCTGTTTAATAAGCATATCTGTACGAATGACTTGCATCCACGTTTGTAACGGTCTTCCTCTACCTTTCCTTATATTTCCTACCCTAATACTCTCACTCTTTCTCACGGGTGCATTCTCAGGTCTCCGCAGTATGTGTCCAAACCATCTCAATCGGTTCTCCCTCATCTTATCCTCAATCGGGGCGACTCCTAATCTACCACGAATATCTTCATTGGTAATTTTATCCTTCCTAGTCTTACCACACATCCACCTCAGCATACGCATTTCCGCAACATTCAATTTGTGTTCATCTACCTTCTTAACTGCCCAACACTCGCTACCATATAGTAATGCCGGTCTTACAACTGTTCTATAAATTTTCCCTTTTAATTTTAAAGGCATAGTACGATCACATAGAATCCCAGAAGCACCTCTCCACTTAGCCAAACTTATGCTGAGGATATATTTCTTAAAAAAAAAAAAGTGATTTTTCCCATTTCTCATTTGAAGTAAAAAAAAAAACTACAAAAGTTGTGCTTGGATGGACCTTTTTTTTTCTCTATTTTTTTTTTTTTTTTGAACTTTTAGTTTGATAGTGGTGGGGACTAGAAACATGTAATAATATTAAAGAGTTGTTTTGAATATGTGTTGTTAAAATCAAAATCTGATGGCAAGTAAAAGTGAATTTTTAATGGGCAAAAAGATGAACAAAAACAAGCGACTTTGGCTTTTTCCCCCTTCCCTTTGGGTCTAAAAGCTTAGACAAACATGATAAAGCTCCATTGATGTCCTTCTGTCCATTGTGTTGTGCTCTGTAGTATGATGTACATGACCCACAAAAGTACTCCTAGTTTTTGCAATTTTCATGCACCTTGTTTAGAATTTTGATCTTGGTATGTGTGAGGAGTCACTGATTCTTGTTAGAGTAATTTAGTAATAGTAATTAGCATTATTTGGTTTGATATATTATATTCTAGTATAGGAACTTTCCTTAGTAGTGATTAGTTTTGTCTTATATATATAACTCTCTTGTAAACCCTTATTATTATTCACAGATGAATCAATGATATTTTATTGTTTTCTCTCGCTTCTTTCTCTCCTCTTCTCCTCTATTCGTTGGATACACGATTGTTGTTGATTATTCTACATGGTATCAGAGCCTTTGTGGTAGTATTTGACGTCAAACTTGCTGGATTTCACGTCCAAACACGCCCAAAACACGCACAAAACCCTAGCAGTTGGAATCACCCTTTCTTCACTTGAAACCGAGACTTTGACCCTTTGTTTGAAGGACTTCCGGCCATCTTTTGGACGAACCAAGACCATATTCGAACTGAGCAGACGACGATCTTCCTTCCGGTGAGGCGCGTGTAGGTCCACGCGCCGGTTGCCGGAGCGTCACCGGCGGACTGCAGCGGGTTTGGGCGGCGCGTGGAGGCGCGTCCGGCGTCCGACGGCGGAGAACTTTACATGGTTGTGATCGTCTCTCTCTGTAGTTTCTCGATCTGTGGTTAGTTTTCCGTTTGGAGTTCGAATTTTGTTCCAGTTCGTGAAATACAGCCGGTTTGAACATTGCTTGGTGTTTGGGTGTTCGTGTTTTTGTTTGGGATTCGGATTTTGCTTTAGTTTGTGAATTACAATTGCCCTGAATATTGAATTGTTGTGGTGAGGGTCATCTATTGGTGCTTGTGTTTGTGGTCACTTTGGTTATAGTTAATTTGTTATTATTATGGCGTCAGATGATTCTCTTCAAGCCATTAGTGTTCGATTGAATGGAAAGAATTATTTCCATTGGAACCATGTAATGAAGCACTTTCTCAAAGGTAAGAAGCTATGGGGTTATGTTAGTGGCACGGTCGTCAAACCCAAAAGTACTGATGCCAATTATGCGACGGAGATAGATAATTGGGATGCAAACAACTCAAAAATTCTTACGTGGATTAATAATTCCGTTGATCATAGTATAGGGATTCAGTTGGCTAAGTATGAGACAGCGAAGGAAGTTTGGGATCATTTACAAAAACTGTACACTAAGACTAATTTTGCAAAGCGCTATCAGTTGGAGAATGATATTCGGGCTTTGCAACAAAAGAATATGAGCGTTTTGGAGTTTTATACGGCTATGACGACGATTTGGGACGAGTTGGCTCTTACTGAACCTGCAGCGTTAAAGAACGTTGACGATTATATCACCTATAGGGAAGAGCAACGATTGGTCCAGTTTTTGATGGCGTTGCGCAGTGACTTTGAAGGGCTTCGAGGTTCTATCTTACATCGCTCCCCTCTTCCCTCTGTGGATTCCGTTGTTAGTGAGCTTGTTGCTGAGGAAACTCGATTGAAGTCTCTTGCAGTTGAGGTGTCTCTACCTCACTCGGGGACTGCAGTGTTGGCTGTACCCTCCACGCAGAATCGGGGTAAGGGTCATGCTAAGGTACCACACGACACGTGCAGCTTTTGTAAACAGAAGGGACATTGGAGGGCTCAATGCCCTAAGTTCTTGAAACAACAATCTTCGTCGTCACAGCAACCTTATCGTTCGCATGCCAATGTAGTGGAAACTGCATCATCAGGCAGCTCGTCTATCCTTGGACCACCACCGGCCTCTAATTCTCAATTATCTGATCTTAGTGAGCAGTTTCAGAAGTTCTTAGCCACACAGCCACGTGCCATGTCAGCATCCATACATCCAGGTTTATCATCACATAATCAGTCAGGTACCGGTTCACCATGGATCCTTGATTCAGGTGCTTCCAAACACATGTCTTCTAATTCTGCTCTCTTTGATTGCTTATGTGCTTCCCCCTCATCTACTTCTGTTATTACTGCTAATGGCACCCCATTACCTTTAGCAGGTATTGGTTCCATTCGTACTTCTAATTTATCTCTTTCAGATGTTTATTGTGTTCCTGGTCTTACCTTGAACCTCGTATCTGTTGGTCAATTATGTGATTCTGGATATTTGGTTAATTTTTCTCCTACTGCTTGTTATGTACAGGATCTCCAGTCTCAGAAGTTGATTGGGATAGGCCATAGGCAGAAAGGAGGACTCTATGTTTTGGACACTCTGGAACCTGTGCATGTTGCAGCTTCTAGTGTTGATCTCTCATCCTTTCAGTTGAATTCTTCTTCTTCCCGTTTCTATTTATGGCACTCACGTCTTGGACATGTGTCAGCTAGTCGTTTGAAGTTTTTAGTCTCTAAAGGTTGTTTGGGAAATTTAGAAATTCATGACATTTCAGATTGTAGTGGTTGCAAACTTGCTAAGTTTTCTGCTTTGCCATTTTCTCGTAGTGTTTCCCGTTCAGTTGCATCTTTTGATTTGGTTCATTCAGACGTGTGGGGCCCTGCCCCTGTTTCCACTAAAGGAGGGTCAAGATATTATGTTTCATTTATTGATGATTATAGTCGTTATTGTTGGATATATCTTATGAAACGACGTTCTGATTTTGTTGATGTTTATCGTTCCTTTCGTGCGTTTGTCAAAACGCAACACTCTGCTGTTATTAAGTGTTTTAGGTGTGATTTGGGTGGTGAATATACCTCTAATCCCTTTCACGAGTTACTTGCTGAGGATGGCACTGTTTTTCAAACTTCTTGTACTGACACTCCTCAGCAAAATGGTGTTGCTGAGCGCAAACATAGACATATTATTGAAACTGCGCGCTCTCTCCTTCTATCTTCCAAAGTGCCTAGTGAGTTTTGGGGAGAAGCAGTTCTCACTGCTGTTTATTTAATTAATCGAATACCATCCTCTTACACCTCTGGACTGTCGCCATTTGAAACCTTACTTGGGTACTCTCCTGATTATTCTTCTTTGAGGGTTTTTGGATGCACTTGTTTTGTACTTCGTCCTACAATTGAACGTAGTAAATTGACCTCTCGTTCTGCAATGTGTGTTTTCTTAGGTTATGGTGATGGTCAGAAGGGTTATCGTTGCTTTGATCCTATTGGACAAAAATTATATGTGTCCCGTCATGTAGTATTTCTTGAACACATTCCTTTCTTCTCTATTGCTGATAACTCTTCTCCCGTGAGAGCATCCGATCTTGTCCATATTGATCCTTTTGCCAATGGTGACACTAATCCACCCACGTCTATCTCTTTGTCTTCATCTTCTCCTGCTGCAGGTACACATGCACCGTTTCAGGATGTTCCATCTCATTCTCCTATGCCGTCTCCATCACCATCTCAGACTGAGGATCCACCACCTTCACCACCACCGCCTCGATACCCGCCTCGTATCCGTAAGTCCACACAACTACCTGACTTTGATTACTCTTGCTACTCAGAATCCTTTTGTTGCTTCTTATCTTCCCTTCACAAACTTTCTGAACCTTCCTCTTATAAAGAAGCAGCTACCGATCCCCTGTGGCAAAAGGCTATGGCTGATGAACTCACTGCTCTACATAAGACTGATACTTGGGAATTGGTCCCCTTACCGTCAGGTAAACATGCTATTGGTTCACGTTGGGTGTATAAGATTAAAACTAAATCTGATGGGTCTGTTGAACGCTACAAGGCTCGGTTGGTTGCTAAAGGATTTACCCAGGAGTATGGTTTGGATTATGAGGAGACGTTTGCCCCTGTTGCAAAGATGACCACTTGACGCACTCTTGTTGCGGTTGCCTCTGTTCGTCAATGGAACCTTTCTCAAATGGATGTTAAAAATGCCTTCTTGAATGGGACCCTTCGAGAAGAAGTTTATATGACCCCTCCTCCTGGCGTTCCTCATTCTCCTGGTCATGTCTGTAAGCTCAAAAAGGCACTCTATGGTCTTAAACAAGCTCCACGTGCCTGGTTTGAGCGATTTTCCACTGCTCTCGTTTCTCTTGGTTTTGTCTCGAGTCATCATGATTCTGCCCTATTTTCTCGTTGTACTTCAGCAGGACGTATCATTCTTTTGTTATATGTTGATGACATGATTCTTACTGGTGATGATGTTGTAGGGATCGCAGATTTGAAGTCTGAACTGGCTCGTCTTTTTGAGATGAAGGATTTGGGTCCCCTGTCTTATTTTTTGGGCATTGAGATTGCCTCTTCGCCCAGAGGCTATATGCTCTCTCAGTCTAAGTACACTGCTGATCTCATTGAGCGTGCTCGTCTTACTGATGACAAGACAGTTGATACTCCTATTGAGACTAATGCTCGATATTCCCCGACAGATGGAGTTCTATTGTCTGACCCTACATTGTATCGCACTATTGTTGGTTCTCTTGTTTACCTTACCATTACCCGTCCTGACATTTCATATCTTTGTGCATGTGGTTAGTCGATTTGTCTCGACTCTACTACAGTTCAGTGGTGCTTTGTTGTGTGTATTTTGCGTTATCTTCGTGGTTCTTGCTTTCAGAGTCTTCTCCTTCCTTCCACCTCTTCTCTTGAGCTTCGTGCCTACTCTGATGCTGATTGGGCAGGTAATCCTACTGATCGTAAGTCCACAACCGGCCTTTGCGTCTTCTTGGGTGACTCTCTTATCTCGTGGAAGAGCAAGAAACAAGCGATTGTCTCTCGTTCCTCCACGGAGGCTGAATATCGTGCTATGGCCTCTACCACTGCGGAAATTGTGTGGCTACGTTGGTTACTTGCTGATATGGGTGTTCATTGTTCTTCACCTACTCCTATGTACTGTGATAATAAGAGTGCCATTCAAATCTCTCATAACTCAGTGTTTCATGAGCGCACCAAACATGTCGAGATCGATTGTCACTTTGTTCGTCATCATCTCCAGCAAGGGACTCTCGCCCTGCCGTTTATCTCTTCTTCACTTCAGCTTGCCGACTTCTTCACTAAAGCTCATCCAGTTCCACGTTTCCGTTTCTTGCTTGACAAACTCTCGCTGCTCTCTGCTGTCACATCGTGAGTTTGCGGGGGGATGTTAGAGTAATTTAGTAATAGTAATTAGCATTATTTGGTTTGATATATTATATTCTAGTATAGGAACTTTCCTTAGTAGTGATTAGTTTTGTCTTATATATATAACTCTCTTGTAAACCCTTATTATTATTCACAGATGAATCAATGATATTTTATTGTTCTCTCTCGCTTCTTTCTCTCCTCTTCTCCTCTATTCGTTGGATACACGATTGTTGTTGATTATTCTACAATTCTGTCATATGAATAGACATTCCGATCAAATTTTGTACATCTAGAGTATGGCTATGAACAAAAGCCATACTTTCGAATTTTTTCAAAGGAATGCCTGTTGTTAATTAGCTGAGTGATGGGAAAATAAGCATTGAAAACCTTTACTGGTACGTGTTTCAAATTTTAAAATCCTAGCTAGTAGACATTCTATTTATTAAATGTGTGTCGTGTGACTGCTTTTTCCTCAAAGTACTTTGGAACCAAAGTTGTAAAATTTAGAGCCCAGGCACGAATAACTTGGGAAACACATGCTTTATATACTAAAAATTTAGTAGTCATAATTGATAGTCTTAACATACCTTGAATGACGAGGGCAGATCCATCATTGTATTTTCAGCTCCTCGACTCTCTTCAACATCATTTGCCTTCGAGTTCTTTCGTTGTGCACCTTGGAAAAAACTTTTCTGATGAGAAGGCAAGGGTTTTCGCGGTATTATATTCGTCCTCGAACTTTTTCAAGCTCATTATTTAGACCGGCCACAACACGAACAACACGTCTCTCTCCACCTTCTTGTACTATCATTTCTGGTTGCCCAGTTTTCCATATCAATATCAATTCATGTTCGAGCCCTATAGCTTGAAGAGGCTATAGGAAATTGGAAGAGGCTACATAGCCCACCATGGTAGCTTTGAAATTCATGTTCGAGCCCTATAGCTCTAGCACCATAGAGGAAAATAGCGTAATAAATAGGAAATGATAAAAAAAATCCCATATTATTTAGTGTATGTTTGATAGTGATTATTGAAGAAATGATTTTTGGGTGCGTGGTTGACAAGTTAATCATATTAAATCACTTGATTGAAAAGTTTAAACTGATAGATTGGGTCAAATATATATTATTTAACTATTGTATATCTTCAAACAATAATTCGTTGGAAACTTTATAATTTATTTTTAATGAATGAAATTTAACTTGATGTATTTATCTCACACTTCATGTTTGTTGTTGCACGTTTATCTCGCAAGTAAACAGGTCGTGATAAGTAATATAGTAATGAGTAGAGTGTCGAACCTACGAGGACTGTGTATGCTTTTAGCGTTTATTTTGCTAACCTTAACCGAAACAATAGATTTGCAGTTGGTTTAAAGTTCTAAAATTAAATTCTAAACTAGAATATTGCAAATCAAGATAGAGAATTGAATTGAAGATGAATATTGGATGTAAGACAAGTGGAGAAAGCTAGTACTAGAGTTTTGAATCCACTTTGCAATTAATTCAAATTAGAATCATTAGTTGACACGAATAATTGATCTAGACGATGGGATTTCCTAATGTAATGAAAGTCTCTCTCAAGCAAATTCACCTATTCACATGCAACATTAACTATCTTTAGCTTAATGATTTGCACACAAACGCATTAGACTCTAGAAATTCACATAAACATCGCATAAAGCATAGTAGTACTCTCGTCCCTTATCGAACCCTATGATTTCCAGTTTTATGGTCTAACTCATCTACATTCTCTCGAACCAATAAACAAATCACAAATCTCAACTTTGCGCATAAATTGTAAAAATATGAGCAATCAATTGGGAATTCATAGAATAATCATTCAGTTGAAGATAAACAAATCATAACATCAACTAATTAATCCTAAATATGAAGTAATTAACAAAGATTCGTCAAAACCCTAGCACTAATTAGGCGTTTAGCCTAACATATTAAACATGAAAGAACGAAAATAAGAATAAGAGGCCATAACTGGATGTAGAATTTTCTTGGCCTCGACTTCAATAGTGATTCCCCCAATAGATCTGCCAAAAGCTTCAATCCTTATTGTTCTTTTGTGTATAAGACTTCCCTATTTTCTTTTACTCTTAACCCCCTTATATAGTGTAATTAGGTCTCCAAGATGTCCTAATTTTGTGTGGAGAAAGCAGCCCAAAATTTACCAAAAACAAAGGTCTAAACAAACTAGGAATGCTGAAATCGGGGTTGGTATGGTCGTATCCTTCGAAGATACGGCTGTATCACTTGAGGATACGGCCGTACTGGTCATTCTATTGGCTTTTTTTGGTCGTAGCTGAGGTCTTGTTACAATCATATCCATTCTGGATATGACCATATTTCATACCGGGTCCTTGAAATTCAATTTTATGTTCATTCTGATCTCCGACTTTGAGTTTCTTGACTTCTTTAGTCTTCTTTTGCCTCTTTTGACTTTATTTTTGCTCCATCTTCTTCATTCTCCAATTTTTCTCCTAAAACAAAAACATTTAACTAAACTCACGTATGAAATAAACAAAAAAACAATATAAACACGTTTAAAGGTTCTAAATAAGCGCGCTAAGTGCACTTATCATTTGTCAACAATTTATTTTAGTATTAATAAGAGGGTCCCTTCCAAACCCGAAGCTATGGATTTGAAGCTGACAATAGCCGTTTTGTCGATTTTTAATCCATTTCATGCGACTTTGCTTTTTGGAAAAGTCCTTTAGCCCCTGAAGTTTTTCATTATTAAGACCTGAAAGTAAGAAGTATCTTATTTACCACAATTAACTTCTTGAATGGCAGGTCACCACAAGTCTAAATTGGGTTGGACAGTCATGTTCCAATGCCAATAGTTGGCATGCCCACGCTCAGGAAAAAAATTCGTGGGATCCACATGGACTCCCCCACCATCAGGAGTCAGTTATGTATTATTCATCTCATCTAAGTAGATACCAAAAAAAATTTTTAAAAATAAAAAAAATTTCGTCGGATGACGTGGCGCCCTCACAGGGCGCCACGTGGAGGCATGGGCATGCCCACAGTGGGCAGGTAAGCAAAGGCGTTGGGTTGGAATTCAAATCTATATCCAGATATTTAACGACAATCCTTGTAATAGAACGCATGATTTGTTGGAGTGAACTGCACCTCATTGGAACAGGATTAGTTTAAGAAAAGAGTTTAGCTTGTCTGTTGTATTAGATAGTATCGGGAATGTTATGTTAAGAGCGCTGGGAAACGCTGGGAGAAAAAATGTGAGAGAGATGTGAGTGAGGGCCCCCCGGCCCCACCGCATTCAGGGGGGGCCTGCAAGTGGGTTGTGAGTAGCTGGGAGAAATGCTGGGAGAATAACGCTGGGAATATAACATTTTCGTAGATAGTATTGTCTAACACGATGTACGAACTTACTGTTGCTAGTTGCCACGTTGGTAGATAGAGACCATAGTTACACAATTGTAATGATTTTTACTTTCGTGTTAAATTCTATGAACATTTTTTTTGTTATTGTAATGTATGCCGCCGTTCAAGTTCCCACTAGTACAGAATGATCATGTGGTGGCGGTTGTTTTATGGCTCGGGTGGCGGTTCTTTGACCGCCACCCAAAGCCCCGACACCCAAAGTATATTTTGGGTGTCGGTTAAAAAACCCCACCCTTTATATTTCGGGTGGCGGTTGTTTTCTAAAAACAACCGCCACCCAATATTTTTTTTTTAAAATTCAGTAATTTCGGGTGGCGGTTGTAATAAACCAACCGCCACCCAATATATATATTGTTTATGCTCGGGTGGCGGTTGTAACACATAAACCGCCACCAAGTCAATATTTTTTTTTTTAAACAAGTTGGGGTGGCGGTTGTAACTAAACAACCGCCACCCGATATTCCTTTTAAATTTTTTTAAAAATGTTTAGGTGGCGGTTGTAATAATACAACCGCCACCCGATAATTTTTTTAAAAAATTTTCGATTTGAAAAATGTTTAGGTGGCGGTTTTAATAATACAACCGCCACCACCTAATTTTTTTTTTAATTTTTATTGTAATTTGAAAACTGTAATTTAATACAGTTTTTTGAACATGCAATCCAACCATTTCATCACCCAAATATATCCATACAACTCAAATACATCCACTGATTCATACTATATACAACACAAATCCAACTAGTTATCAAATTAAAGCTAACAGTACCCAACAAAACGCCACACAATGCAACTCGATCTACATACAACAACTTTACATAAAACTCGAAATAAAGTTCATTGCTATAGTTACATGACTACAAGTGTAAGAGTTAACATGAAATTCCGTGCACGAAAACATTATAAAAATCAAAGTAAAATGAGTATAATTAAACATGTAAATTATCTTTTCAATTCATAACCTCTCGGAAGAATTGAACCCAAAGTTCTCTTACGATATCGATATCGCTCTGAGAATACTCTTCCACTTTATTCATCTGCTAGTAAAACGAAAGATAATAAGGGTTATACATTTTTAATAAAGTATTGAATGCCTAAATTAACAAGCTACATTTTATGAAATTGCACATACCGTTTGTAGTTCATGGCCTTGAGCATAGTCTATCAGTATGTCATGCATATTCTTCATGACACAATAACCACACTCATTGCCTCCTGGTTGTTGCGTACACTAAAGTTTGTACATTGCCAAAAAATAAAATAAGCAATACCAAAATTTGAAAGATAACCATATAGCTTCCAATATAATAAAAGACAAACCAAGGCCATAAAAAATATTATTGTTTTAATTTGTGCATATACATACCGGAGGATATTTCCACTCAACACTGCTTTGTCTTAAACCCATTTGTTTCCATATCCCTCTAAAAGCCCTAAAAATTTAAATTATATGAATAACATTAATACTTAAGTTATCTAAACTCCAACTTATCATACGAAAACTAATAAATGAAATGAAAGTCATTGGATATTTACTTACACGCATATGAGCGATTTGACCTCCAAATTTCTCTCCTGATTAGCTAACGAATCCAATACGTATACTGTATTGACCGATGGTTCGATAATAAGCAATAACCAGTGATGACTAACAAACGAGAGAGTTAGTTTTTTAATAACATATTCATAATTTTCGAACTAATTAATTAACATTAGATGTATATATCAACAAATGAGTGATCTTACTCTTGATGATACGAGGCAAAAATATATTTGTTGTCCTTCAAACGGCGCAGCGCCCGGTTAATATAGAGTGACGTCTCCCGATGTTGAGTCCTCACCACGATGTTGAGTCCTCACCATGATTGCCGATATTCGTGATGGACTTAAAAAGCCGAATGGCACATCAAACTGCTCACACCTCCGATAGATGTACCTATATTAAACAACATACGAAAAGATACTATATTTGGTAACCCGAATATTGGAAGAGTTATGTAATTTAAAATTGGAATTGAAGGCTCACATTTGAAATACTTCCACAATAGAAGTATTCAACCAGTTCATCGTCATGAATTCCACGATATCGATGCTTGATAACAAAAACTTGTATCGGGTGATTCAGAAACAAGCGCGATCGGGACCACCAAAGTATCACTATCACTGGGCATCATATTGATCAGATCGACCAATAGCTTGCAAGAAATGGGAAGAGTCTGATATGTTGCTTCATCAATGAAATTGCGTGATCCACCACCGGTTGACACAACAACACTTTGCGGTTTCTTCTGTTGATGTGATTGATTATCCTTATCACCAACAAAAGTATCCTACAATAGTACTTCGAGTTATTACAATGTGTGTATTAAATAATTATAAAATATTAAAAATAAATAAGTAAAACATATTATAAGACTATCAACAACTCAACAACTTACATTTTCCAAGCAGACCATGCATTTTGGCCACTGAACAAAACTTCCAATGGCGTCCCCTATGGTAACCAAGTCATCTCGAACTGGTTCGGGAAGAGGCAACTCACGACACTGCTCATGAGCCATATCAACTCGTACCTTGACATTTCCTTCTTTGAGTTTGCAACCATGCACGACAGTGTCTTTTGTAACAGAATAGCAAATCCCTTGCGCTACCTGTAGTATCTGGCCTCCATATAGTACAGACAGTATGCAATTGGTAATTTCCTATCGATCAAAAAAATTATCAATATTCTAAAACTAATTATACGTAAAATATTGCAATTATTACCAACATTATAAAACTAATTATAAGTGAAATATTGCAATTATTACCAACATTGTAAAATAAATTAAAATTATTAAAATACGGTAACGGTCGTAGATGGATCTGGCGCAGCCGAGGCACGACAAACACTGTTTTTGCTTGCAGGTCTAGTATTTGGCATCGTCGTTCCAATATCAGGAGGCAATCGGATGCCTAGTCGTACGAGTGTATCAACAACTCTCTGCTGCACCCTACTATCAAATTCAGCATTCAATTGATTCTGGACCTTCCTCGCAACCTGAGCATCCAAGTCATCCCGATCCGAAATGCGTCTTTTGGATTTTTCAGATTTTTTCCCAAAAACTGCTCATACACCGCCTACATAGCCACCGAAAGTCCTCGGCCGACCCGGATGATCCTCTTTCCCTAGAGCTTCCGAGAGTATGTCGTAATGTCGGTTCGGGACGAATGTCCCCTCCATAACTTCTTGAGACTTAACCACCTATTTCAATAAAATTAAAATTAAGTGTCAACAATTATCACTGGTATAACAATCGAAAGTATGCACACGATGAAAGGGAAAATACTCACAATCTTGTCATACACCTCTTGAAATTTATCGGGACACACCACGGATCCATCAAAGACTGCATTACTCTTGCCCGTAAGTAATCCCATGACCGATCACTCTGCAAAATCTCTTCGGGTACGGACCCAGATGATGATAAATGCCCCAAAGGATCATTCTTCGCCCACACTTCCTTCATGCCTGCATAACCTGCTGCTCCCATGTGATGGGGATATTTGTTATGCGATTGACTTTCTTTCGCCTTCTCACTAATCGCCTTCAAGAAATTAATAGCATGCCATTAGTGAGAATTACGATGGATTCAATGCTAATGTGGATATCCGGATGGAAATATTATTTTATGGGAAAAGGAAAAAAAATATTACATATTTAATTGTAATCACTAGAGTATACCTGAAATTCCTTACTACTAACTGTTTGTTTGAATTCTTCCCAATCTTCCTCATTAATGAAGTTATACACTTGTGGTGGCGTGTTCGTTTCTTGGTTTCTTTGGTAATCGAATTCTTCACGAGCTTGCTTTTGAAATTTCTCATCCGTACTCCAGCTTGTGACACAATCGTCTTTTTAAGGCTGTCATCCTTCAAATTACACGATGTCTGCAATATTAAACAAACGGGTCACTAAGCACTAATATAGGTGGTTATAGATCCGTAACAAAATTTCAATTTATGTTTTTATTACCTTAATATCTTCCCAAATCGTGTTCTTCAACCCGTTTTCCACCTTTGTCCATTTACCGTAATTTATATTTACTTTGGAGCGCGCGACTACCCCAATATAATGACGGAACCCAGTACTATGCGGCCCCTTCGGCCGGAGTAGATCATCGAAATCTTCTTCGGTTAACTGAATGTTCTTTCCCTTCCACTTCGACATGGTCGTCAACCCTCTACTCCGTCTTGTGATGTTAGCAGCACATGGTGAACCTGATGGGGATGAAGAATCCGTCATATTTGCCACAATTCGCCGCCTCCCTGCACTTTAAAAAAAAATAACATTAATAATCACAATTATAACAAAAGATAAGATATGACGTGCAAATGGATTGCTATTAGCTTCAAATAGTAATGAAATAACGTTGAACTTACGAAAATAGTAATTCACCTAGCATTCCACGTACTCTCCTTCCTGATGGTCTGAACGAAGGTAATTTGTTCCACTATTGTGCTCCTGGGGATCTAGTTGAGGTAGTTCAATAGAAAATGGTGGAGTTTCATCCCAATGGTCATATTCATCTTCGTCAACCACATCATCGATACCAACAATACGCCTCTTTCCTTGGAGAACAACCGACCACTTTGCATCGCCCGGATCAGTAACATAAAACACCTGTTTAGCCTGTGATGCAAGTATGAACGGGTCATTAAGACTTCCAACTCGAGAAAAATCCACCCTAGTGAAACCCAATTTATCTTTCGATACACCCCGTGCGTTATCCACCCATTTGCACTTGAATACACACATCTGAAATACCTTATAATCAAGTTCCCAAAATTCTTCAATCACGCCATAGTATGTATCAGTACTATTATCAGTGGATATTGCCACTTGTGTGACTCCACTGTTCTGGATCGTACTTTTATCATCTTGACTTTTTGTATAAAATGTGTACCCGTTAATGTCATATCCCTGGTAAGAGGTAACACGGGAAGCATGCCCATAAGCCAACCACTTGATCGCTTCTGTAACAATTTCCGGCATATGCGTCAATTGGTTCATTACTTTATTTTTGAACCATTTTGCAAAACAACGATTATGTTCAGTAACCAACCACCTCTCCCCTTTTAAAGGATTCTCTACTCTTAGCACTGCTTTGTGCTCATCGAAATATGGTTGAACCGCAGCAAGATGGTGCAAGACGAGAAGATGAGCTTTGGCTAAGTCTTCAGCACTAGGATCAATCGGCTTGCGTCCAATAATACCCTTACCTTCGAGCCTTCCCTCATGTCGAGATGTAGGAATACCAATGGGTCCGACTCTTGCTAGGTAATCAGTACAAAACTCAATGACTTCTTCAAAGAACATAACCTTCTACGAGCATCGCCGGTGCAACCGATTTCTCACATGTCCCTTCAGAATACCCATGAACCGTTCGAACGGATACATATTGTGCAAAAACACCGGACCTAACAACTTGATTTGTCGAGCCAAGTGAATAACCAAATGCATCATAACATCGAAAAAGGATGGTGGAAAATACATTTCAAGCTGGCAGAGAGTTACAATAACGTTTGCTTGCAATCTATCTAACTCGTCAGGTTCAATAACCTTTCTGAATATTGCATTGAAAAAAAAACAAAGTTGGGTAAGTACACGCCTCACATTTTCGGGCAGTATGCCTCGAATGGCAATTGGTAATAGCTGCTGCATCATAACATGACAATCGTGAGATTTCATCCCAACAAATTTCAAGTCCTTCATCGACACCAATCGGCTGATGTTTGATGAATATCCGGATGGAACCTTCAAACCTTTCAAGCATTCACAAAATTTTTGTTTCTCCCTTTTAGATAGTGTGTAGCACGCTGCTGGTAAGAATGGACGCTTCCCTAACTCTTCAATAGGCGCTAACTCAGGCCGTATACCTGATTCCACCATGTCTTTTCTAGCACTGAAAGAATCTTTTGTCTTTCCTGGAATGTTTAACAACGTCCCGATGATACTGTCACAAACATTCTTCTCTACGTGCATGAAGTCAATACAATGTCGCACCTCTAAGTACTTCTAGTACGGTAAATCTCAGAAAATCGATCTCTTCTTCCATATACTCTTTCTAGTCGGCTTAGAAGTCTTGCCAAATTGAACTGAAATGTCTTTAACTCTTTCAAACACCTCTTCCCCAGACAACGGCAATCGTGCGACTCGATTCTCAGTTTGCCCATTGAAATCCTCTTTATTTTTTCGATATTTATGATTTTTTGGAAGAAAAGCCCGATGATCCATGTACACATTTTTCTTACAATTACCCAAATACTGGCTAAAGGTTGCATCTTCACACACGGGACATGCCTTACCACCCTTAATCGTGTAACCGGATAAGTTACCAAAAGCAGGGAGATCATTTATGGTGCAGAATAGCATTGCACGTAGATTGAAATTCTCTCGACGATTAGCATCAAATACCTCTACACCGTCATTCCACAGCAATCTTAGATCATCAATTAACGGAGTTAAGTACACATCGATATCATTTCCCGGCTGTCTTGGGCTTGAGATTAGCAAGAACATCATCATGTATTTACGCTTCATAGACAGCCAGGGAGGGAGGTTATAGATCACCAAAAGCACCGGCCAAGTGCTATGTCGACTACTCATATCGCCATGGGGATTCATTCCATCTATGGATAATCCTAGCCGGAGGTTCCGATCTTCATTTCCGAAATCACGAAATCTCCTGTTGAAATTGCACCATTCAGGTGAATCAGCAGGATGTCTTAATTTACCATCTTTTTCCTCTACATGCGTACCACAACAATTTTATCGCATCGTCAGCATTTGCAAACAATCGTTTAAGCCTTGGAATCACAGGCAAATACCATAACACTTTAGCTGGAGAACCATTCTTACCCCCCCCCCATTACCGTTGCGATTGCTTCTCTTATACCTCGGTACCCCACACTTCGGACACGCTTGCAATTGCCGATTCTCTTTCCGATATAGTACACAATCATTTGGACAAGCGTCTATCTTCTCAATCTCCATACCCAATGGGCATAACATCTTTTTCGCCTTGTACGTTGAGTTAGGCAACTCATTGTCATCCGGAAGCATATCTACTAAAAGCTCTAATAGTGCCGTGAAACTTCGATGACTCCACGCACTTTTCGCTTTCAAATGTAACAAACTAAACACAGCTGATAATTTGTTGTATTTTAGACAACCAGGATATAAAGGCTTTTCAGAATCTTTGAACAGTTTATCGAACTCATGTGGCCTGTCAATGAAGTCATCTTGCACATCACGTAACATTTCATCCAACCGATCGTGTTCCACATTCGTCTCTACGTTTTCCGCATGACCATCGCTGTCACTGCCCAACCGATGTTCATTACGCAAGTATGAACCGGTGCCACCACTGCTTGTACTACACACTATTTTCTCACCATGCCAAAACCAACATGTGTAACCCAACTTAAACTCATTTTTAAATAGATGGTTTCTTACTTCCGCAACGGTGTCAAAACCAATTGTATTATTGCAAACTGAACAGGGACATACAATCTTATCCTTGTTATACTTTAGTTTATCCTCCTCGGCACATTTCAAAAACTCAATTACTCCTTTTATATATTCAAGAGAAGTACGATTCCCATACATCCAACTCCGGTCCATTTCGAACAACCTATAGAATTATTATTCTATAATATTAACTCTGTAGAGATACTATAAAAACAAATGATGTTGACATTTTTATTAAATGAAGCAAGTAATATAATGAAAGTGTGCTAGATCAACCTTATAACTCCGTATCTAATCAAAATGGTCGGGACCTAAACCATTCGTCATCTCTACGTAATATCAAACTGTGTTATTTTTTGTATAGAACCGGCATTGTATTTTACTGTAAATTTCGGCAGCATCTCCCTTTAGTTCTCCTAAGTGTGTAATTCACGTAAACGTAATCCACACCGGAGAACGAATAGGATACTAACAAATTCACATAAATACAAAACCGTCCACACAAAAAATTAAATCTAACACAATCCGACATACGCAGATCAATGACAAACTCTCCATTGGGAGAATTCAAAAATAATCTTGTACATCTTAAACTGTGCAACAATTTGATCACAGTTAATGACATACAAGATTATCTTCAAACGGTTTTCTAAGCTCAATGCAAATGAAGTGCGGTGTAATATAATAAGATCCGTTATAACGAAAGGATAGAGAAATAATTCGATAATTTGATGCATTTATACCACAAAACTATTAAAATGAATATACTAAAATGATATTATATAACACTTTTCATCCTTGCGCTAATTGATCATATTAGTACAAAATTATTGTTAATTTATTTGAAATACTAAATATTCCTCGCAAACTACTTTTTAATAAGTTGTGTATATATATTTACATATATATATAAATATATATATATATATATATATATATATATATATATATTTATGTAAACCTAATATTGCCTATGGTTATTACATATTTAAATACAGTTCAACATAATTTATAAATATTGTATTCATTACTTTATTATATGTATGAGATTAAACTAGGCACATATAAAAAAGTAATATTTATTTGATAAATAAATTATTTTTATATTAATTTATTTCTAAACTACTTTATTTTATTGAAATATTAGTCCCAAACTATTTTTTAATAAATTGTATTTATATAAAAGCAATATTTATTTATTTATTATAACATATTGACATGTATATAGTTCAATATAATTTATAAATATTGCATGCATTATTTTATCATATGTAGAAGATTAAATTAGGGACATATCCAAAAATAAGATTTATTTCATGAATAAAATATATTTATATAATTTTTTTCCAAACTAATTTATTTAATTTTCTTGAAATATTATTCTCAAACTACTATTTTACTAAATTATATTTATTTAAAAGTAATATTTATTTATTTACTATGTATTGAAATATAATTCAACATAATTTATGAATATTGTACGCATTAGTTTCTCTATGTAGAAGAGTAAATTAGGATCATTTCAAAAAATTAAAGGTAGCCATTATTATTTCGTAAAATAATAATTTTAATAACTATATTAACTATTAATTCATCCAAAATTACTTATCACTTATTTAACTAATACTAAATAATCTAACTAAATAAATACATCTAACTAAAACCATACTAGATAAATCCCACATACATATACATTAAAACAAATATTAAGAAAATTTGGGGGAAAAACACATAATATATCTATATGGCAATTAACAAACAATAATCCCCAAATTTCACATATATATCACAATGCACATACATATATTAAAATATGCCCAAAAAAACGAAAAATCAACAATTACACCAAAAAAATCTAGCTACAAATGGGGATTGGTATTTTCTAACCTCAAAAATGAAAAAATATCACCAATTGATAGGAGATGACAAGCTCTCTTCAAATCTTGTCTTCAAAAAACCAAGAAATTGACCAAATCCGCGCCCATTTCCAAGTAAATACCTAGAATTTGGAATCTTAATTAAATTCTAACTTAGAAATAAAGAAGTTTCTTGGTTAAATAGATAGAGAAATATTACCTCACTTCAATGGTGCCCGAACTCACGAAGAATTAGCTGCAATATTTATGATTTTCGAGTGAGAAATGGAGAGGATTCTCGTCCTCGTCGATCGTCTTCAAGCTGCAAATTTTTCTATGTCTAGCTTCGATCTGGGTAGCTGCTAATAAGCAATTGGGTGGCGGTTCATAAAAGAACCGCCACCTATTATTTACAACGGGTGGCGGTTTCTTTGAGAAACTGCCACCCGTGTTTGAATTTTTTTTTTCTTAAATGTATGGTGGCGGTTGTGATGCAAACAACCGCCACCCATAAAAATTTTTTAATTTCGGGTGGCGGTTGTCATCGCAACCGCCACCCGATTTTAATTATTATTCTTTTTTTTAAATTTGGGTGGCGGTTGTGAAGACAACCGCCACCCGAATTCAAATTTTTCTTTTTTTTTTTCTTTTATTTGTTGGGGTGGCGGATTTCTTAAACAACCGCCACCCTCATATGAGCAATTCATTTTGGGGTGGCGTTTTTTTTAAAAACGCCACCCAATGTGCGATGCTCAATCTCTAATCTGTACTAGTGTCCCACAAGTGAGCAACTAAACGTGCTCCCACAATGACATAGGGATGCCAACGGAAATAAATAAATGATTGAGTTGGTTTCTTTAATTTGTTGCATTAGAAAAGGACATATTTGCCTTGGTTGAGTTGGAATTAGTCTTTTTATGTGATAATTTGTTTCTGTAAAACAGTTGACTTGTTCACAATTTTGGGAACTTAACCAAATTGTGGTAACAGAATTTTGTGACAAAAAATATTAGAGACTAGCAACTTAGTATTTCTTGTTTCTTAGCGTGTTGAGGAGAGTGTAGAAATTAGCAGATGTGGCAAAGTTTGAGGTATTTTTCTTGCAATATACGTGTAAATGGTAAGAGAGTGAAATTCTATATGATTTTAAGAATTTCTCACATAGTGGAAAGTTTTTACGGTTTATAAATTTTTTATCATATTTAGAGGTATAACTAGGAATCTGATCCAATGCGGGTAGTGGCAGATTCAGACATTAATAGTTAGGAGATCACTTATGATAAGTAAATTTTTTTTAGGTGGGGCCCATTATAGTACAAAAAATTTACCTAAGAGAATATTAAATTTGAGTAGTGAGGAAAAAATAAATTTAATTTGATAAAATTTTATGTGAATAGAACAAATCTTAAATTTTATGGGTTCGATTTTTCTTTATTCTGACCGTTCGAACTAATTATTAGATAATTAGGTGTAGTAAATTTTTAATTGAGTCAATTACTCAATCAAGTAAGTAGGCAAATGGATTATGAGTTTAGTTATTAATTATGTAGGCCCAAATGAAAAGGGGTTTCAATTTAATTGCTAAACATGTAAACTAAAATTTATAAACACAAGTTAAACCATTGTCAACTACCTAACCATTAAAAGTCACTGCTAATAAACTAATAAGCTACTAAATATATAAACTAAATAATTAATAAACTAATAAAACAACTAATAAACAAACTAAAAATATTAACTAAAAGGTTACAAAACTACACAGGTTCAAAGTTAAATTTAAAGTGTATTCTATTTTTAAAAAATTACTAAATTATATCTAAAATAATGATTAAGTTAGATAATTTGGGCAAAACTAATTTTAGGCCTCGGGTAGAGAAGTTGGGTGGTGCAATTAGGTTGATCGATTTTGAGTTTTATTGAAGCCCAACACTCATTAATTAGAACAAGCCCATTAGTAGAAGTCCTAAATTTGGTCTTCTTCTTCCTCGTAATATCTTCTGCAACTGAAATTCTTGAAAATTGTGGCAACCAACTGCTCATCTCCCACATCTGCCAGATGATGACTACTATCTTATGCAGGATTTGTAGCGGATATTGAACACCAAATGCACTCATTTCCCTTCTCTATCAGTTCAAAAAAAAAAAATTTAGCAAAATCCAGTGAGGGCAGTGGACCACACTGGGCCTATGGTGGCTCTGCTAGAGATCATACTATTTATATTTTTCTTGTTAGGCATTTTTCTCTGAACAATACAAAGATGGTGTATTAAAAGTGGATTTTTTTTTTAATGGTAAGTTTCAAGTTACACATATTACATCAGAATATATCATTAAATCATTTGAAACACAATCAATTCCAATCTTAATTTGGAGCTCACGGAGAACAAATTTGAGGATGCATCCCAGAGCTCCATAACCATCATATGACAACGAAATAATAGGAAAAAACGAAATAAACAAACCAACTCCTAAGGATGGACAATTCATAAACACCACATAGGTATAAATAAACATAAACATTATTAATAATATTTATAGGGTTTGAACCTTGGATTTCCTGTTAGTCAGGAGAGGTTTTGGCCATCAAGCTAATCCTGATGTTAAGTCGAAATTTGTTTTAAATTCCTAGAATCGAACACATTTTATCTCCCATAAAATAGATTTGCATCCTATCTTAAACTAAAAAATGGACATTTTCCTCTATTCGGGAATTGGAATTCTTTGGGCGTAATGTGAATTGGAATTACATGACATTGAAATTCTACTCACTTTTCGACCCTCTAATCAAATGCCCCCTAAATACTCTTTGAGACCGTATATAAAAGATAGTTATGATCAAAAGCCCCCCAAATACTAGCTCTTTGAGGCCATATATCATGACATGACATTGAGTTATGATGTGTCATGAAATGTAATTGTGGGAAGATGGTAAATCCACACGTGTATTGACTGTCCAGACATAATTATAAAGTTTTATACAGGTCCATAGCTAGGCATAGGCAAAAGAAGCACTCGCTTTGGGCCCGAGCTTAAGAGGGGACCAGAATGGTTGATTATTAGTCTTTCTTCCCTAACTTTGAGTCCACATTTACAAATTTGGCCTCTAATTGAAGTTAAATCAAACATAATTAAACTCTCGTTTGTAGTCTAAGAGTTCCACGAAAGAGATGGAAAAAGCGAAATTGAAAACGTAGTCTTCTCAATTCTCAGTTTCTCACCCAACGCTAGCAAATTGTGAAATTGATTATCGGCAATCGTCTTCAGTCTTCTTGGTCGCTTACGCCAGTCGCCAAATCGCCAATTCAACTAAACAAATTGGTAAGACAATCAAGATTTAAGAATTCATCTAATCATCTTTCTCCGTATAATTCTTTGCTTTCGTGTTTTCTTTTTCTTTTTCTTTTTTTCCTTAAGTTTTCTTTTTCATTTTTTGCACAATTGCACTAATGATTAATCATTAGTATTAGAAATTAGAATAAACAATAGTCAATAGATGTCTAAGGGCCTAAAGTAAAGCATGGAATAAAGTGGTTACATATATATAGATTAATATAGATAATATATCGCAGCCGCGACATTAGCATGTGATTCTATGAAATTTTTGGACCTTGTTATTTGATTTTAATATGAATATTTTAGTTTTTTTTCTTTGGATTGTTCGTTTATTAAAATTAACAAATTTAGTTGATTTCAAACTTGGTGCTTCGTTTACTTTGATAGATTTCATATTTTTTAGTAGTCTCAGGTTGGCGGTTGCTGATAGTTTTTCATTGAATTTTACCCTACTATTGAGATACACTCATTTAACAGGTACTTATTTGATGATTGTTAATTTAATATAAACTTTATCAGAATATTGACCTTTTTTATTGTTATTGCTTTGTCGGCTTATTGACTTTCAATTGTTGAGTCACTATTGTTTTGCGGGCATATTATTACTTTATAACTTTTGAACTTTTAGCTCATCGATATATTATATTTTTAGGCATGATCTACTAAGAATTACGATTAGAGGGCCCAAAAGATATATTTCACTTTGGGCCTCACAAACTCTAGCTACGGCTCTGATTTTATATATATGAACCGAATGAAAATTGCCATATATTCTGATGTCCAAATTTGTCATTTTACCGTATGAATAATGAATGCCCCCTTTATATTGAAAGAGTTTTATTTGTGATGTTAGTGCATTTGGCCTACGCACGCAACTCAGCTCACTAAATTTTTATTCACAATAATCTCTATTCTTAATTTTTTATTTTATGTGATGGCAAGACAATTTTACACCACACATAAAGGGTGGACCATTCAACCAAGTCAATATAAATATTGCTGGATAATGATAAATAATTTGCGATCACAAGGGATCACGATCTAATTAGGAAATATAAGGGCAAAATGATTGATACCCCACAAAGAGATGTTTGACACCTGTATCGAGCGTCTTCTAGACATCCACCCGACTATGGTTATAATGATCCTCTCCCTCAATACACTATCAATAACATAAATTATGTTGACAAAATTATGAATTAGGGTATGTTAAGGAGTGGGTCATGTTTTTTAAGAGGTATAAAGTAACCGGCTAGTATTTTATGTGAAAAATAAAATAATACCAATAATAACTACTTGTTATAAAACTATAGAAAAGTAGACAGAGTTTAGAGAGAATGAATTCTATAAAAATCTAAAGGGTAAATTTTATTAACAACTGAAACCCTATTTATAGGGAAACCTTGAATGGCACAATCGTAATTACATAATTTCATCAAGGGTATAATAGTCATTCACATAAATAAAATATAATAAAATCATCCCCTCGTTCCCCTCATTAATACATATAATATTCATATACATATAATATTCATAACACTCCCCCTTGAATGACTATTTGTGAAATTATCTTCTAAACTGATTATAAAAACTTGGAGTAGTTATGTAGTGTTTTGCCAAAATATTGCTCCCTCATTTCTATCGCCAGTATAGGAGTATTAGGGCCGTTAAAACCTTACCAAGAAAAACCCAATAGGATAAAACGCAGACGAAGGAAAAAGAGTAAGTAAAATGCTCCTCATCAATGTAATATCACTTGATATCTTTAAATCTTCGCAATCCAATATTGTGCACCAATCCTTCAAATGTTGCGGTTGGCAATGCTTTCGTCAATAGATCCGCAAGATTATCCTTGGAGCAATTTGTTGTACATCAATTTCATTATTCTTATCAAGTTCATGAGTGAAAAAGAACTTTGGTGAAATGTGTTTCGTCCCGTCGCCTTTAATGTATCCATCCTTTAGTTGAGTTATGCAAGTCGTATTATCCTCATACATAATGATTGGATTGGTTGTAATAGAGGATAAACCACACTCTTTTCGAATATGTTGTATCATTGATTTCAACCATACGCATTCTCGACTTGCTTCATATATTGCTATCAATTACGCATGGTTTGAAGACGTGGTGAGTGTTTGCTTGATCGACCGCCATGATATTGCAGTTCCTCCGCATGTAAATAGATAACTGCTTGAGATTTTGCTCTATGTGGATCGATAAATATCTCAGATCAAAGATAACCAACTAATTGATTTAGTTTTGTTTGAGTAAAATAGGCCCATATCAACTGCTCCTCGAAGGTAGCGGAACACATGTTTGATTCCATTCCAAAGGCCTGTGTTGGAGCGTAACTATATCTTGCCAATAGATTTACCGCAAAAAGATATATCCGGTCTTGTATTATTAGCAAGATATAATAGTGCACCTATGGCACTAAGATATGGTACGTCCAGGACCAAGCACAATTTCATTTTCCTCTCGGGTCTAAAAGGATCCTTTTTCACATCAAGAGACCGAACACTCATTGGGGTACTTAGTGGGTGTGCTTTATCCATATAAAATCGCTAAGAACCTTTTCTCAGATATGTAGATCGGTGTAAGAATATCCCATCTTTTAAATGTTCAATTTGCAAGCCAAGGCAAAACTTAGTTCTTCCAAGATCTTTCATCTCGAATTCTGCTTTTAAATAATCAACTGTTTTTGGAATCTCTTCATTTGTCCCGATAATGTTTAGATCATCTACATATACAGCAATAATGACAAATCCTGAAATTGACCTTTTTATAAAGACGCATGGACATATATGATTGTTTTTGTACCCTTCTTTCAGAAGATATTCACTTAGGCGATTATACCACATACGCCCAGATTGTTTCAATCCATATAATGATCTCTGGAGTTTTATCGAATAAATTTCACGATCATTCGAATTATGTGCTTCAGGCAATCTCAGTCCTTCAGGGAGTTTCATATAGATATCATTGTCGATTATGCCATATAAGTAGGCAGTAACTACATCCATTAGCCTCATATTAAGCTTCTCATGTGCAGTTAAACTGACAAGATATCGAAAAGTAATTGCATCCATTACAGGGGAGTATGTTTCTTCATAGTCAATTCCAGGTCTTTTGAGAATCCTGTGCAACCAATCGTGCATTATATCTCACTACTTCATTCTTCTCATTTCGTTTTATACGAATACCCATTTATACCCTCTTTGGTTTGACCCCTTTTGGTGTTTGCATTATAGGTCCGAAAACATTACGTTTTTCTAACGAATCTAGTTCTGCTTGAATGGCCTCTTTCCATTTTAACCAATCATCTCTTCGTCGACATTCATCAACAGATTGTGGTTCAATATCTTCAACTTCATTGATTATATCAAGTGCTACATTATATGCAAATGCATTATTGACGATCGTTCCTTTTCTATTCCATCTCTTTTTTGTGAAAGCATAGTTCATAGAGATTTCATCGTTAATTTCATCATTTTCGTACCGAACCTTCTCAGAGGTTCTTGCTCGATTGCATCTAATGATTCATTTATATCTTCTGCTTCCTTACTGCAATTATTTTGAGCATTTGCTCTCCTCTTTTTTTCGAGGATTTTTGTCTTTTGATCCGATGGGCCTTCCACGCTTTAATTTTGTTCTCGATTCATTTGCGATTTCAGTTTGTTTTGGAATCTCAATTCGCATAGGAGTATTCTCAACTGGAATATGTGACTTAGTTATTCCTTTAGCGTCTGTAAAAGCTTCTGGCAATCGATCTGCTTTGTTCCTTGTAAGTAAATTATCTTTTGAACTTCTTGCTCGCATGTCGCAGTGCGAGGATCTAGGTTGGATAATGTTGTAGTATTCCATGTCACTTCCTTTTCCAACCTTTTATATGTCACTTCCTTCTCCAACTTTTTATCTTCTCCCCCTAAAGGTGGGAATACTGTTTCATCAAACTGACAATCGGCAAAACGTACATTAAAAATATTTCCTGTTTTGGGTTCAAGATATTTAATTATAGATGGAGATTCAAAACCAATATATATTCCCAATCTTCTTTGAGGTCCCATCTTAGTGCGTTGTGGAGGAGTAATGGGTACATATCTTTGCACAACCAAATATTTTCAAATGAGAAACATTAGGCTCCTTTTTCGATACCAATTGTAATGGGGAGAATTGATTATTGGACGTTGGTCTTAACCGTATAAGTTCCGCTGCATGTAAAATAGCATATCCCCATGCGGAAATTGGGAGTTTTGTCCTCATGAGTAATGGTCTAGCAATTAGTTGGAGGTTTTTAATAAATGATTCAGCTAGACCATTTTGAGTATGAACATAGGGAACTGGATGTTCAACTTTTATTCCAATTGACATACAATAATCATTAAAAGCATGTGATGTAAATTCACTAGCATTATCCAGTCGGATTGTTTTGATTGGATAATCTGGAAAATGTGCTCGTAACCTTATAATTTGTGCGAGCAATCTCGCAAATGCCATATTTCGAGTGGATAACAAGCATACATGGGACCATTTTGTGGAGGCATCTATTAAAACCATAAAATATCTGAATGGTCCGCATGGCGGGTGAATAGGTCCACATATATCACCTTGTATCCGTTCCAGAAATGTTGGAGATTCATTTCCGACTTTAACTAGTGATGGTCTCATAATCAATTTTCCCTGAGAACATGCAGCACACGAAAATTCACTAGATTGAAGAATCTTTTGACTTTTCAGAGAATGTCCGCTTGAATTTTCAATTATTCTCCTCATCATTGTCGAGCCAGGATGACCTAAATGGTCATGCCAAATATTAAAATCGGTTGGATTTTCAATCTTCCGGCTAGATGTAACATGTACTTCAATTGTAGTAATATTGGTATAGTACAGACCGGAAGAGTATGCGGGCATTTTTTCTAGCACATGTTTCCTTTTGGAAATCATAGTAGTTATATATAGATATTCTGTATTATTTTCTTTTGCTGTCTCAATATGGTATCCATTACTCCGTATATCTTTAAAACTCAATAGATTCCTTTTGATTTAGGGCGAACAAGGAATTATTGATAATAATTTGTGTTCCCCTTTCAATATGACATTTGCTCTTCCAGAGCCTTCAATAATTCTTCTTGAGCAGGATCTTTGTTATTACATCATTCTTCATCGTGGTCAACTTCAAGAAAATACTTTTTATTTCTTAATATGGAGTGTGTAGAAGCACTATCTCGCTAATGATTTCTTCATCCATGACTTTGGAGTCACTCAAAAGGCTACCAATATTTTCCTTCAAAAGAAATAATTAATTTTAGAATGAAGTATTTTATTTATATAAAATTAGAACATAATATTTTACAAACATACACATCCACACTACCACACACATATTATACATCATTATTTATTACACAAACTCACAATACACATTATTATCTTTCATACAAATACAGATAGAAACTACAACTATTATAATATTGTAAAGAAATATCAATTCTCATTTGGTTCGTAAAAATCAAGCAACTTCAAGATGTGTCGCTATTGATGGCTCCAAGAGTGGAATTTCTTCCTTATATGAGAAATTGGTCTCAATATTATTTCCTTTCTCCCTTTTAGATGCTTGATATAAATCAACAAGGTGTTTAGCTTGATTCGACAAACTTTTGCCCATGACCTTTCATGCCGCATCTATGGCACTAATTATCTGCTCCCTTGTTGATTCATTCACATTTCTCTTATAGAGATTTCCCATTCTTTCACCATATTCATTCACATTTCTTTTGTAGAGATTTCCCCTTCTTTCACCATGATTATTTGCCTTCTTAAATTTTGGGAAATTTTCATAACCACTTTTATGCCATGAAAAATTTCGTCCTCGACCACGGCCTCGGCCTCGGCCTCAGTATTGCCAAAATTGTATCCTCGCCTATTGTATCCTTGTCCACGGCTTGTAGATGCCATGTTGTTTACTTGGTATTGGTAAAGATCCCGTTGGGCCGAGATTCATGATTTTTCAATAACAACTCGTTATTCTGTTCGGCTACAAGTAAGCAAGATATCAACTCTGAATATTTTTTAAAGCCCCGTTCCCTATATTGTTGTTGCAAGACTACATTTGAGGCATGAAAAGTAGAGAATGTTTTCTCTAACATATCATCATCCGTAATTGTTTCTCCGCATAATTTTAATGTAGAAGTGATTTTGAACATTGCGGAGTTATATTCATTCACTGATTTAAAATCTTGCAACCTTAAATGTAACCAATCGAAACGAGCTTTGGGGAGGATTACAGTTTTCTGGTGATCATATCTTTCTTTTAAATTTTCCCAGAGTTCCAAAGGATCTTCAACTGTAAGATATTCATTTTTTAATGCTTCATCAAGATGATGACGAATAAAGATCATAGCATTTGCCTTGTCCTTTTCTGATGTTTCATTTCCTTCTTTAATTGTATCTCCGAGGCCTTTGGCATTTAAATGCATTTTGGCATCAAGAATCCATGATAGATAATTTTTTCCAGTAATATCGAGTGCCGCAAACTCTAACTTTGTAATATTTGATGCCATACTATAAAATAATTAAAAATAAGTTAGAACATCAATTAACTAGGTAAAAATTATTGTTATTATATTAACTAACTAGACAAAATAATTGCCATTATATATTTGATTACTCTTAAAAGTGGGTTGATATAATATTGTTTAGTAATAATTAATAAAAGTAGGATAGATTAATAGTGATTTTGAAGAAGAAAAATATTTTCTTATTTATCATTTTCAGGTATGATTAATTATTTATTAATCATGTAGTATTATGCAGTAGAATACCATATTAGATACATGTAATAAAATGTAACACAAATAGTATAGTCTCAATTAATTTAATTAATATAAACTGTATAAATAGTTAAACCTCCACTAGGTGGCAATGCCTCCTTTGAGTGTAGTAAATAGTAGTACAGAAAGATGTAATTAATTGATATAAACTGCATAAATAGTTAAACCTCCACTAGGTGGCAATGCCTCCTTTGAGTGTGGTAAATATTAATACAAAAAGATGTAAGAATTCATGCAACCACCCAATTTATGATAGTTGTACTTATCACAAAAATGGGTATGTCAATATTTGAATTGTAAGATAATTAAACTATTTGATAACTTAGTCTAACAGTTAGTAATTCATAAATAAATTCTTCATCAATAAAGAATCTCTTAGACCGTCCCTCATGGTGGTAAAACTATTTATCTAATATAAAGAGTGTGGATATTTTTCATTTGGTGGTTAATCCCACCATTTGAAGTAAATTATAAGGATTTCTATGAACCAATACATACCTGTGTTCAGAATGAATTGTTATATTACCGTTTGGTTGGGTATATATTCACGGTAGAGCAGTCGTGCTTGTCTACTTTAGAGAGAATGGAGTAGAGAGAGAATTTGTAGAAAATTGAGTATTTCAAATTGTAATAATCCAGTTTCTGATACAGAAGATCATCTATAAGATGCAACTGTAGAGCATACTTCTTTCTTATTACTTAAGGGTTAGAGAATCGTGCTGATAACGTGTTATAAAACTATAGAAAAGTAGACAGAGTTTAGAGAGAATGAATTCTATAGAAATCTAAAGGGTAAATTTTATTAACAACTGAAGCCCTATTTATAGGGAAACTTCGAATGGCACAATCGTAATGACATAATTTCATCAAGGGTATAATAGTCATTCACATAAATAAAATATAATAAAATCATCCCCTCGTTCCCCTCATTAATACATATAATATTCATATACATATAATATTCATAACAACTACGACTTTTATTCGTTTATTTTGTGTGTCAAAATTTTAAGATGAAAATTTGCATTTTCAATATATTCTAAGTAAAATACAAAATGGTTGTCGATTGAAAAAAAAAATGATTCAAAAAAAAAGTGTAAAATACTAAATGACGCCAAGGAATTAGGAGCATTTTCAATGCAAATGTTCAGTTTCAATAGAGTGAGGAGAGAGATACACAAAAAAGTCCGAGTGAGTCCCACAATTAGTCTGATTTTCTCTTTTTTAAAATTATGTTTTCCTTATTTGCATAATTTTTTCTTTACTTTTTCTACATCATTTTCCGTGTCATATCTACAACCACACATCTATCTATACATCCTCTATCATTGTTTTATTATTTCTTTTGAATTTATTTTTATTTCTCTCTTCTTTTTCACTTTCCCCACGTTTTTTCCTCTGTACTTCTTTCCATACTTTTTTATAATATTAAAATTATTATTTTCTAATTTATTTTTATTTCTTTCTTCTTTTTCACTTTTCTCTTTTTTTCCTACACTTCATTCTATTTTTATATTAAAATAATTATCTTCTCCTTATATCTCTGATCCACATAATCATACACATCCACATTTGCATCAAAGATTCTTTGATAAGTGTTCAATTTGTACACTTATTTATATCTTTATACTATTAATCGGAGTAGACTTCTACTTATATTTATATATAATTATTGTGTTTTTAGATACTATTCCTCATTGTGGACGAGAATGAGCCTAAAAGAGGAAAAATGACTCAAAGTGTCAAGAAATCTGAGGTCGGGGACTAAAACGTAACAAGCTAAAGTTTGAGGACATAGGGTGCAATTTAGGTGAAGATCTTCTCAGCTCCATTTCTTGAGCTCACCTGGAAGACACATGAAATATGGAGTCCGACCCTTTTTACGGATCACAATTTTGAGTTCCGGATCAAAAGATACGGCCAGACAAAGATATATTAGGGACCAAAATGTAAGATTTCAGAAGTTGGAGTGATTTTGCGAGCTAATATTGTACAGCCGTAACCCAAAGATATACGGCCGTAATTTTAGAGATCAAAAAGAGCCATTTTCATGCAAAGTCATATTTACTATCATAAATTGCCCACATACGGCCGTAAATCAGATGAAACGGCCCAATATTTACGGCCGTCATTCAAAAGAGCGGAATTGGCCAATTTCATGCAGAGGGCAAATTACAGTCGTATTAAGTGAAGATACGGCCGTAAAATGGGAAATACGACCATAGGTCATAATAATTATGGTCGTAATTGCACCAGCATCATCAAAATCCGAGATTCCCCCGTTTCTCTCTGTTTTGTTCCTCTTTTTCACTCCGGTTGGGAGGTCTTATAGGGATCAATAGTATACGAATTGGGAGTTATTTAACACCCCTTTCCACCCCCAATTCATATATTTTTCTAATCCCATCTCTTAGTTTAGATTAGCTTAGGGTTTTACTTTCTTCTTTCTCTTTTCTCTCTTCTTCTTCTTCCTTTCTTTCTTCTCCTCTTTTCTTTTCTTTAGTTTAGGAGGTGTTGATTAGGGGTGATTGCTTGGAGTTAGAAGCCAAGGAGATAAAGAGGACACGGGTTAGAGTTGGAGAAACAAGACTTTGCTCTACAAAGGGAGATTCTCTATAATTTTGTCTAGTTTTTCCATTTCTATTTCCTTTGCTTTCTTTGCATATGTATCTATGTTTTCTTTACTATGGGCTAAATACTACGAGTTTGGATTTTTGATTAATCTTAATATATGTTTAGTTAATCCAAATGAGTTATTGGAATTGATTTGTATTGGATTATTTATCTCATGCGTGTTTGTTATTGAGCTTGTTACATATGCTTGCTTAATCACCAAGTGTGTGAATGTGTGATGAGTGTAGGATCCTAGAGATGGAAGTGTACTTATTAAACCAAATAACATTCACCCTAGGTTTTTGTAGATGATAGAGATATACCTCTTACCTTAGGCGATCCATTGAGTTGTGTTCACAAATTTTTATGCTGTTGATTGGTAATATATCGACACAAAGATGTAGTAGGTTGAACCAATTGACTAGGGTTAGCTTGACATGCGAGAGTGTAGCTAGCTATATTAGGAAAAGTGAATCTAACGTTGAAGATGGATAATATGTTAAGTTCGACAACGGATTAGCATAACTTATATTAGGTGAAGTCATGAATCCCGACTATTTCTTAATTTGAGTTTATCTTCTTTCATGCCCATAATTTATGTGTTTCTTTTTTTGCTTTCTTAGTTAGGTTAGTTTAGCCCCCTTATTTCCCCTTCTTATTGTGTGTTCTTTTGTATAGTGTTCTTTACTTTACTAGAATTAGTAACTCAATTACAAATACCTTTATCTGTGGAATTGATATACGGACTCCTAGATTCCACTTTATTACTTGTAGGACTGTACACTTGCAAGTATATCTATGCGTGTGTAATTTCCCAACAAGCTCTAAAGAAAAAAATGAATGAGAGTTACGGATTAAGTAAAATGAAGAGTTAAAGGGAAAAAATTATAATTACCTCTATTTCTCTCTCTATATATATACTAGCTGTTTTATCCGTACGTTACATGGAGAATAAATTTTTCAACTAAATAACAGTATTAATAAATCTTAATAGTATTAACATAACATCTCAAAAAAATGAAGCAAATAATAGGTCACAACAATAAATTTAATTAATATAACTAATAAATAATTTGATAAAAATTTCAACAGAATTTTCCATATATTTCGTTCAAATACAGTATTGACAATGAATATATGAAAAACGATTTTTAAAATTTGATTGTGAATTATATTCAATATATAGATATATTATAGAAAAAGCAAGGCAGTTTGAAAGATTCCAAGACCCCATTTCTACCTCAATCAAAGACACTTATCCTCGTCCCCGCATCATAGCTATGTCACCATGTGCATTGCACGACTAAATATGTCCAACATATGGTAATTTCGATAAATTTTGAAATAATGAAGAGACAATAAAATGAATAAATTGGGTGAGTAATATATTAAGAGAGAAATGATTCTCACTAGCTATGGTAGATAAATATATAAGGAGTTAACATTCATGTGTTGTTTTAATTAAAGGAGAAAAGAGTTTCCTTTGCAATTGTATCTCAAGTAAAATATTACATAGTTAAAGGGTGATTGAGAATAGATTATAATAGTTTTTAAAGGTTTTTAATGTAAAAGATGAGAGAGAATGAGTAGAGTTGAGTGGTTGAGATTTGTGGATGTGATGAGATATGTGGATGTGATTGATTTAGGAGAGAGAAAAAAGTTGAAAAAAATGGAAAATTTTGAAAAAATTTGCTCTCAATCAGGCTTTTAATAGTAATAATGTCCCTTGCTAATTGCTAATCATAGTCTACAATTAAATTTAAAAGCAAATATGACATGTGGAAACATTCAGGCCAATTATAGTTTTGCACCCGTGCGATGTATGAAATTCGATGTCTCTAAAAATTTATTTAAAATTTAAGAAATAAAACTATAATTTATACAAATAGGCAGCAAAATAAAAAAAAAATTGTTTATATAGATAAAATAATTATTTTATATCAGTTGATGCATATTTTTTTATAATAATTTCTTATTTTTAAATATTAAATATGGCTCCCTTGCTATGGAAAGAAAAAGACAATTCACTAAGGCAAGTGCATAAATGGGTTGGGGAAGACTACTGTGATTTGGGGTATACTTTATTCTGTGATGCATCTTTGAAGAACAGAGCAACAGGGATGGGAGGCTATATCAAGGATGTTGTTGGTTGTATTGTATTGGCTTAAGCGGTTCTTTTGATCGGTAAACATGTTTATAAGCATGAGCGACTATTAGGATCAAGATATATTTGGCAAAGTTAGTGAGTGCAAATATGCCACCGTTACTATGCTAAAGTCTAGACAAACTAAATAAACAGACATTCCAAACTCATGTAACTCATTTGGAAATTTTGGTTAAAAGTCTCGAATTTTCCTCTTCAATTTTTCGTCACTTCCTACCTCCATCTCGGTCAACAATCATCTTCCCATTTATTTCGCAAATACATATGTCTTTTTTAAAAAATCCTGCAAAAATTACAGTGAAATCTATTCGATAAATTAGACATAACCTATATGTGGAAAGATCTTAAAAACACAACGACCACATCACAAATTAAAAATAAAAATCCATTTAAACTGTCAAATCCCTAACTCCATGCTATATTAATAATTATAAGTTTAATCTAAAAAATCCAAAAGATAATATACCATTCAATAAATTCATCAACAAAAGTAATAAAGGCATCTTTTGAAAATTTGAAACATTTATACGAAAGAAAACAATAAACTGAGAACGTGACCTATAATCTTTGAAACTGTAACATATCACGATTAACAGCGGGTTGTCAAATCTTCACTACATCACACGTTTACGCCATCTTGGATTGCATCATTAAACCCATGCATTACATAAGAATCCTAGCCTTTTGAGCTGTCTATTGGAAGCCAGCATACTTCGTAAGCAGTCGTCAAGGTTTTGGCGAACCTTGTTTTACTATTCCATGAACACATCAAATACTTTTCTCCCTAGACAAAGTTTCCAACAACAGTTTGTGCGCATCATAGTTGTTGGATGAATTGTCGTAGAATTAACTATTCCTCAATTTGTAGCATATCCTTCATTGAAGTACCTAGCTCCAATCAGTTTCATGCATCAAAAAAATCCGCTATGAAAAAGAAAATTGGAGAAAACAAACTAACTAATGATTTTACACTGCTAAAAAAAGGAAAAAAAAAAGAAAAATTGATATGGAATTTGAAAATACCCCAACACTTTAGCATTTTTTTAAGGCTGGGTCTAGTCTAATTTCAAAGTTGCAACAATACATTTTAGTTTGATCTTCTTTTTTAATATTGTAAAGCTCCTACTTGGAAAGATTCATAAGATGGTAAAGTCCATCCCTTAGGAGTCCTGATTTCCCATGGACTAACTCGATTTTGTTTGTCACCGCATCCAAGCTCATCCCATTGAACGTATTCAAAGGTGAATATATGGTCAAATGTTGTTTTGAGAGAAATACATTGAAAGGCAATAATCACCTGAAATGACTAAATAGAATATGAACAGAAGCATCTCTTAACCGAACCAACACTTTTCGAAATCATTTATCAAAAATCTCTTCCAAACCAACACTATTTCCATCTCTTAACCAATGATTACAGCCATTCATAGGGCTACAAGTGAATGGAAATATCCTTAAACAATAGAGATTCTTAGAACTAATTAACATTTACATAACAAGATCGAATTAAAATTTAGCCACATCTGTAGCAATCATAATAGTTTTAAAACATATCTTATAGTTAAAGTCACCATTTTTTTTACTAAAATATAATAAAGCAGCCAATGTGATAATCATTAAAAAAAAATAGCATTGAATTGCATGTAGAATATGATTGAAAAATTATAAGATTGTGGGTTAAAAAGAACTACTTGATTAATTTATCTAGCTGAAAAAAATGAATGAATGGAAAAGTGATCTCAATCAACTCATAAATGGAAAAGAGATCTCAAACAATTCATTTGGAATTTTTCTATCAATGAATATGATAATACAATTTCTAAAAATTACTTAATAAAATCTTTGTAGTATCAAAATTACTTAATTAAATATTAATTGTATCAAACGGCAAACTTTAGTGAAGATTGTAATCAAATCATATTCATGACCTATATGCTTGCATGTCATATGCAAACCAAGACCTCCACATGGAATTATTAAATCATGGGAAAAATTACGTGAATTGTAGGGCTGGTTAAAGCGTGAAGGCATTGATTTCAGAATGGATTTTGGGTTGGGGGATGCGTGATACAATTAACAAAATACAAGTAAAAAAGCTAACAAAGATTTTGATGAGAAATAAAAAATCAAATACAAAATATAAGGTAACAAATATATCAATTTGATAAGAACCTATATCAACAAATTATTTATTGTATTGTTAACATTCTTTGTCAAATGATTCTCAAGGAAAGAAAGTAAGAAACTCGGCTCACGATGCAAATGCTATGTGTAATTCTTAAAGTGTGTTTAGTATTAAAACATAGCATTCGAATAAGATTTGTGGTAAATTATAAATTTTTAAAAAATAAAAAATTTATATATTCATACTATATCTATTAATATTAAGTTATTATTAAAGGAATTTGATAAGGATAAGGGAAGAAAAAAGAATATAATAAAAAATAAAAAGAAAGAATATAATAACAAATAAAAAGACTTGGTTCTAGGAGCAAAACGGGATTTAAGGCAATTAAAAAAATAGGAGGAAGATTCCCTATTTTTCTTGATAATATATATATATATATATATAAAGAAAAGTGTATATATATATATATATATATATATATATATATAGTTTATTAAAAGAGGCATTTTTCGAGGCATCGTGGTCCATAGCGCTTTCATGGAAAGGACTTGGTATATATTGTCTTTTTGCCCCCGTACCATCACTATACAACTTGATCTTTAGAATTGTTGCAAAGCGATGATCTATTTATGGATTTTGGACAATTCAAGACTTATTTCCAAGTTTTCCTACGAATCAATGACTTCCACTAATGGAGTGTCTATTTTGACCGGTCTCCACATGTGCAACACACATGCTTAATTAAAAAGTGACAATTCTCAGTCTATAACTTTCAAACATGTTCAAATTGACCCTAAATCTTTTTTAAATTGTACGATTTGTTTTTCAAATATTTTTATTTTAACACATAATCAAATTTATTGAACCAATTTGGTCATAATTAAGTGATTTTCACAAAATTTTCTTTATATATTAGACATGTTTGTAGCAATATTTAATAATATAATTTTAAAGTTTCTTTTTAGATATACATACATTTTAATTTTAGCCAATCATTAAAAATTAATATTATTAATATATCTACGAAAATTTGAAGTTTAATACTATCATTAAAAGTAAAACATTGTTGTACTAGAAAAAAGTAAAAAATTGTTTTTGAGCAAAAAAAAAATGCTTAGCAAATGAAAAAAAAAATTGAAAAAATTAAAAAATAAAATAAAATAACCCACAACCTCTCTCACCACCATCTTTAGAGAACATCTATCATCCTACAACGTTGGAGCAGAAAGGTTGCAATTTTATCCATTAAGTTCTAAATTCAATAATCCTCAACCACTTTTTCCCAACCCTCCCTCAGATACTATTAGTGATTGCTGCTTCAAGTCCATTAACTGCCGGTGCAATCACTCCACATTATTCTCTTTATTGCTATTTTAGTAAAATCAAGCCAGCTGCCGGTGAAATAGCCCAGATCATCTCACACTGGTTTTTTTTCACCTTTATAAGGATTGAAGATTCATAATTCAAAAATCAGGTAAAATAAATTTAATTACAAAAATTAGGTACGTGGTTATACCATGTGATCTCATGGTACAAATGTCATGCAATCGCATGGCACCAAATTTTTTCTTTCAAAGTGTGTAAAAAAAATGTTGATAACTCACAAACAAAAGCTAAAATGGGAAAAAAGCCAAATCAACATTTGCAAATGATGGCTACATCCAGTTCGTCAAGAAACATGAAAAACATTTATTATTCGTTTAAAATAGACATTGTATGCAAATTTTATGCCCAAAAAACTAAAAATTAGAACTACTAACAGTAGAAATGTGAATTGCTTGTAGTACATTACACTTTTTGTAATGAGTTACAGAATCTTCATAATTTATTACACACAATTTGTAACACATTACACACCATGGCAATTTGTTACACACAATTTGTAATGGGTTCTAAATTAGAAATTAAATAAAAATGAAAAACTTAATTAAAAAACCAAAAAGAAGCCATGCGATCGCGTGGGATTTACACTATGCAATCGCATTTTTGAAATCTAGGCTGAAACCCAAATTTCAAATGCGTTTTCGTATGTGCAAACTCATGCAATCATTAGTATCTGAAAAGCCCAATTTTGGGGGCACGATTACCTGATTTTTATAATTAATTTTATTTCAAATTGTCTTTGGGATATGCGAACTTAAAATACGGTTTAACGTAATTTTTTTTATAAAAAAAATTTGGGAAAATTTAGGCCTTTGGTTTTTACATTTTTGGGCCTCAATTAAACTTCGAGGTTTTTTTTTTCCCCCACAAACACGAGATTAAAAATGTATAGTTAAAAAATAAGGTAAAATAAAAGTATTTACAAAAATTAGGTATGTGTTATTGTACAAAACTTGAATCACCAAGTTTTGTGCCATGCGATCGTGCGTGCCACAACATGGTACAATTTTTTTTAAAAAAATTTACCAATAATACAGAAACGGAAGTTAAATTGCACTAAAAACTATATTAGTACCGGCGAAAGCAAGTGGTAGGAATGGGTTCATCGAGAACATGAAAAAACATATATTGTCAATCCAAAATAGACGCTGTATGTGAATCATATGCCGAAATAATACAATATTACACAAACTAATACTATAAATCCAAATTCTTTGTAATATTATACAATTACACACTATTACACACATAGAGAGTAATTTGTTACACACTATTTGTAATTCATTTCACTACATTTGTAATTTATTACACTTCATTGTAATTAGTGATCTACAATTTGTAATAGATTCGGAAATAGGAAATTAGGTAAGAATATTTTAAAAAAATGCGATCGCATGTTTGAATTCAATTGCAATCGTCCATAGTTGAAAATAGTAAATTTGGGTGCCCAGTGTCCTCATCTTCGTAAATACATTAAATAAAATTTCATTTTTGAATTAATGGAAGTCAAGCCATGTCACCTAATTTCCTGTTAAATTTATCAAATAAACCACATTCAAAATAAATAAATAAATAATATAAAACTTCAAATAAACCCGAATCCCTATTATTATTATTATTATTATTACGATCTAATCCAAACCTAATTCTAATTGAATCAAATTTTTACCAATGATCGGATTTATTCTTGGTTTTTCTTTGCTCAGACTGTGCAACTCAAGGTCTGCTGCCAACTATGGCTGGAGGACGAGCTCGTAACGGCAAATTTATTTTGTGTTAATAGACTAATACAAAATTGTGACAAATTGAATTTGAAGAACTCGTAGCGGATTGATTTTCTTGACTCAATCGATCATGTGATTAACGATCTGCGGAGACGGCCAGGGCCATGTGGCTTGAATTTTGATTTGGCCTGGTGGGAGGGCTTTGACTCCCAAACTTGATTTAGCTTCAAACTTGAAATTGAATGAGGATTTGGCTTTGGTTTGAGGTGGCCGACTTCATTGTTGATTCGAAGAACTAAAGAGAATTTTATTCTCTTTTTCTTCAATTTTTTCTTGACTTGACCTTGAATCGAAGAACTTAAGAGATTTTTGTATCTCTTCTTCGTCCTTGCTCCCTTGCTTTGGACTTGACTTTGAAGAAATGAAGAGAACGCATTCTCTTCTTCTTCGCTTCTTCTTTGCTTAGGATGTGCTTGGAATACCTCTACAGATCCTTTTTTCTTCTTGACCCTTGTTAGGGTTTTTTGCAAAAGGATTAGTAGTTTATTTATAGATAAATATGAGATAGCTTTATAAGAGCATCTCCAACAATTTCTTTATTTTTAAAGAGCATATTGCATATTTTAGAGAGCACCTTTTAATTTAGATATCAAAATTTCTAATGAACTCCAACCAGTTCTTTATTTATACACTTTATTTTGTTTGTATCAATGAACAATTATTGCATTCTTTTACTTTTTAATTAATATTTATAATTTTAGTTGTTTTTTACCAATAAGATTAGTTGTTATTTGGTAGAATCAATAAAAGAATATTGAAACTTGTGGGCATTAAATAATAGAGGGTGAGTTTTACTCGTTAAATTTGAAGAGTCAAACTCTCTCTTTATCTCATAAAGTTAAAACAAAGAGTTTATTAAAGTTCAATTTTAATACTTGCCTATTTATAATAAAGGATATCTTTCATTTAAAGAGCGTATTGGAGATGCTCTAACCAATTATCACTTCTCCAGTTGATTTGACTAAGTCTTACCCCACAACCTACTAATTATCTTATTTAATTTAAATAATTTATATAAATATATTTTAATTATGTCTATATAAATCAAGTAAACTAAAGAAATAAAAGTATGATGGGCCATGGGTTATTTAATTTGAAAGATGGGCTTTAGTGGTTAATTTGTTTAAAAGGTTTAATGGATTGAAATTAATCCAGCCCAAAATAATTAAAAATTCTAATGTCTACAGGGCGATTACCTTCTACAATTGCCAGAGTTTGGCTACGGGCTGCCTCCTGCTGCTGCATGCATTCCTCTTCAATCTTGAGCTCATCTCAATCTCACATTTGGTTGGTAACTGGTAAGTGTATTTTAGCTTTGATGACTTGGTCGGTCTCTTTTATCTTGACTCTTGAGATTGTTTGGTCCAGCAATTGCCTTGTCCTTTAGGGGTTTTGGCATTTTAACAATTAGGAGATTTAGGAATGACTTGAGCTTGTTGAATTAGTTTAGGAAATAGGAACAAACGAGCATGAGCTTGTATTTAGGAGTAGTAGTACCCATGTGCTTTGAACATGTTATTATACAAATAATGAGGGTAAGCACAAGTTTCTACATATAATGGGTTCAAAATCAGTGTTAAGTGGAACATTGAATTCTTATAAAACAAAAAACAGTTGAAAGTTTGTATTGATAACACCACATTTTAGTTTTACACATGCAATATGTTATAGTTCTAAGTGAGGGTCTATTCCCTTATTTATAGTTCCACCTCTTTAGAATGTATGGTGGAGATAAGATTGATCTAGCATCTATAATTGATCCTTTAAAATTATCTACATCAATATTTAAAATATGTGCAAAAGATTCTTCTAAACTAAGTTAGAATATACCATTTCTTTCAAGTTGTTCTAGAGAATTCCATCAAAACATTCCACATGCTTATTTTCTAGATCCTTCTAGGAAAATGTGAAAATATGTAAGTTGTTGCCCTCTCTTTGCTTGATTGGGCATTGCCCTTACGTATTTTTGGTGTTAGCTTCTCTAATTATTACGGTCGCAATTCTCTTTGCCCACCGTCAAAATTTCGTTCAAAGGAAAGAATAGATCAAAACTTAATAAAAAAAATAAAAATTACACTTTAAATCTTGACTCTATTATTTTTTACCTATTTTAGACTATACTGATTATTGCAAAAATTGTTTGTAAATTGTGTAATCATCCTTGAAATTTTTGCATGGGTAAAAGTTCAATGACCCATTATGAAATTAATCATTGAGAAAGTGAAACATTTTGCGTATGTAAGGTGGGTTTTTTTACTAAATATAGTGCGTGTTTTGTACATGATTTGACTTCAATTAAATATCAAATAGCAGGGATTAAACATTACTAATTTAGGTATGTTGAATAAAATAAATGATAACCAAAAGCCGAAAGTATTATTTTCGTTGAAAGAATTGACAGAAATTAAAATGTCAACAATTATGAAGACAACTAAATTGTTCCATAGTAGAGATATTAATTGTCTAATTTTAATTTGAAAGAAACTGAAAAAAAGAAAAAAACTATTGAGGGACTTCGTGGAAACAAACTATGAAGTTCTAAATATAATTTGCGCACAATTGAATGAAGTACGAAAAATCGGGATATTGGTGCAAAATGTGAATTTTAAAAGTATTGTTAAGTTTTTACATATTACTTTTGAGACTTATAATGAATTATGTATTCATGATTATATTTTAAATCTTGTCTCTTATTAAGGATCAAATTTAGATTTTGAATTTGACATGCATATTGCATATCTCTTAACGGAGTTACTTCGATGCAAAAGCAAAAAAAAATGCATTTTTTTCCCCCAAAATTTATGTTAGTTGAAACACGAAAAGAGTTTTTTTTAATTAATTAATAGGTTAAGGGCAAATGACCAATTGGAGAAAATATACAAAGGTAAAATAGGAAATCAAAATATTTTCCTTTATCCATACTTTTATACATTAGTAATTAGTGATAGTTATTAGCTTATATAATTATGTTTAGGATTTATTAGTTTAATTAATTAGTTTAGTTTAATTTACTGTAGATCCATGCTAGAAGTATACACATTTTTTGTGTGGTAAAACACCACACACTAATAGGGGTATGAGACCCCTCACATTCAGGGGCATTTTGATCTTTTCGTATTTTGTATATTAGGGCGTGGTAGTGTGTGGCAGTGAATTTATGTGTACACTTAGAATTATTCTTTACTGTATTATTGAAATTCAACAAATTGTTGATGAGCCTTTTTTTTTTGGCTTTGGGTTTTAGTATTTTTTAATCACCTGACCGTAAGGGAGGGTTTCTTGACTGGGTAGAAAAATCAAATCTATGTCAATACCACCAACGCAAGCTCACACAATTTTTTTCGAATCCTCTCAATTTTACTATCCAACAAGTCGCAGGAAAGCAGCTACTAGCTAATGTCAGAGGATCTTTGCTTGATTCGACTTCTACCTTGATGTGCCTCCTCGTTGTGGCATTCTCGGATGGATACACGAGTTGATCCCATAGAGAGAGAGGATAGTTCCAAAGGGGCTCAACCGTTAAAGAAAGAGTTATATAAAGCCGTAGTCAAATTTTTTCGAATCCTTTCAATTTTACTAGCCAACACTTCAATGCAGCCGCCAATTTCTAATCATATAGCTTCGTTCCAGCTTCCGCCACGATTGGCTAGCAGCTAGGACTCAAAAAAAAGTGGCGTTATGGCGTGTGCGGTCCATGGACCACACTGGGTTTTGATTTTTTTGGGGGCGTTGTTTGGGGCCCCCGGGGGCGGGGGGGAGGGGTTTGCATGGGTGTGGTTTAATCTAACAACCAATTTAATCTTAAAAAAAAGGGCGGTGCTACTTGCACCTACATTTTCATCTTTACACCCACATTTTAAGCAAGAAGACAAAAATACCCCAACCAATCGGCTACGCGTGAATGAGGAAGTAAGCCCATTGTCGTCCAACTATGACTGATCGTCCGTGATGGACACTTGGCCAAGGGTGGCCGAGTATCCACATGGACACTCAGCCACCTTTGGCCGAATGTCCACCTTCGGCTCTCGGCCAAGGATGACCAAGATTCCATTGTGATTCTCGGCCAAAACATGGCCTTCTCACAAGGCCATGTTTGGCTGCTCCTTTCTTCCTTTTTTTTTTTATTTTTTATTTTATAATTTTAATAATTCATAATATAATTAATTTATATTTAGTAATAATCATGTATTAATAATATGAATTATTTGAAATCGCTTGGGTAGGTGTATTGATATCTTCCAATCGGACTACGGGTACCACCCGACATTTATTCTCACACATGTCTCTTTCCCAAATAATAATAATAATAATAATAATAATAATAATAATAATAATAATAATAATAATAATTAAGATAATCATTTATATTTAATTGTCATAATTAATAATAATTATTTACCCATATTAATAACTTGTAACTCTAAAAATTATTGTAATTAATATTAATTAAATATAATTATTTTTATATAATATTTATATTTAATTATTATGAAACACAATAATTTTTAAAACATCATAAATCATCGTAGTCAGATATTTTTATTTTTATTAAAATCTCCCTAATGTCTTTATTATTCATTGGAATCTCATTTGCGACGTATTTTTCACAACCCTGTTAGTTTTGAACGTGAATAAATCATCATTGCAATACGAAATAATAGCCAATTAATTATATAACCAACAACTGAAGCAAAAAAAAAATTATTATATTTAATTGATATTAATTACAATAATTTTTAGAGTTACAATTATTATTTTTATAGAACAATAAATATAAAATTTATTAATATGGATAAATAATTACTACTACTAAATATAAATAATTATTATCATAAAAAATAATTAATATTATTAACACATTATTATTAAATATAAACTAATTATATTATCAATTTAAAAAAAAATTAAAAGAAAGGTCAAACGCGGCCCAACATCCAACAAGGATGGTGAGCGATCCTTGGCCGACGTTCCCTTTTTTGTGCCAAGCCATTCCTGGAAAAAAGGGCATATTCGACATTCAAAAAAATGTGGATAATTATTTTTTAAATAATAAATAATAATAATTATTAAATATAAATAATTATTATCATAAATAAATAATTAATATTATTAACACGTAATTATTATTAAAATATACATTAATTGTATAAAGAATTTAACTAGTAAAAAAAGAGAAAAACTTTGAAACCAAACATGGCCTTGGCAAATGGTCATGTTTGGCTGAGTATCACAGTTGGATACTCGGCCAAGGATGGCTGAGTATCCAGAGAGTATCCAAGTGGATACTCGGCCACACTTGGTCGAGCATCCATTTTCATTTTCGGCCGTTCGTAATCGACTATTATTTTGAAGAGGGTAAAGTAGTCCGTCTAAAAGGATGGCCGACCATCCAGTTGGGTACTCTATACCCGGCCATCCTTGGCCGAGTATCCAACTGGATACTTGGTCACACTCGGTCCAGTATCAATCTTTATTTTCGGCCGTTCATAATCGACTATTATTTGAAGAGGGTAAATTCCTTCGTCCAAAAAATTATGGGTGTAGGAATTAAGATAGCAGATGTATTTAGCGCCACTCAAAATAAAAAGCCCCAAATGCCCAATTCATGATAATTAACCCAGCAAGGCAGTAACATAGGTTCTCCGTTACTCCTCTCGTCTCGTGTTGTCTCTAAACTCCGAAATTCCTCGTGACCCTAACCCAGCAAGTCAGTAACATAGGTTCTCCGTTACTCGTCTCGTCTCGTCTCATCTCGTGTTGTCTCTAAACTCCGAAATTCCTCGTGACCCTCAGTTCCTCACGCTCGGTTCTCACTTCTCAGTCCAGTCCTTAACTCCTGGTCGCCTGCCGGCTGCCTCGCCAGAGTCCACTGTCCAGACGCCGACGCGATTTTCAGCAGTAAGTCGTTTGCTTCCTTAGCCCTAATTTTTGGTGTATTTACTATTTGTTTGAAAATTGGATATTCATTTTAAATAATGTTTGAAACTAGAAGTGCAATCGAAAATTAGGTTTTATTTATGCAATTGAAAGTTGAAATTTCATATTTGCGCTATTGCCTATTGCTCATTTACATTGAACTTAAGCTGGGGATTCAGAAAATAGAAAATAGGAATTTTATTTTTTGCAATTGAAATTACTTAATTATTTATTGCTTGTTCTCGCTAAGATGTGGATTGGCAATTGGGATTTGGGAATTACTTAGTGGTTAGTCTTTAAACAAACTAAATAACTGATTATTTGCCGCAAGGAAAGAAAAATTGATTTTTTTTTCCTTTTTATGTTGGTTTAATTAATTAGTTTAGTTTAATTTAGTGTATTACTGAAATTCAATAAATTGTTGCTGAGTTTCTTTGTCTGTTTGCCGAGTTTCTTTGTCTGTTTGTTTCTTTTTTTTTGTTTGTTTCTTTTTTTTTTTAAATTTTTATCTAGGGTTTAGTATTTTAATTAATTTAGTCTAGTATTGAAATTTAACAAAAAACTGTGATTATTTTTTGATTAAATTATCATATAGGGTTTGCACTATTGGTTTAGTTTACTATTGAAATTGATATTTGTTGGTTAATCCATGATTTCTCCATTTCTTTTTATTGTGAACTGTGAAAAAAAGCTGTCTAATAGTTTCCTTTGATGTGCCCAGAAGTTTCCCAGAACTTCAATTTTGTTCTGAAGGCTTCCATGACGACCCGAATCGCACCTGGTGTCGGGGCAAACCTTCTGGGCCAGCACTCAGCCGAGCGCAACCAGGACGCCACTGTTTACGTTGGCAATCTCGATACCAAAGTATTATTCTTCTTTTTCTTCCATCTTTCTGATACTCACGGGTTAGAGTTTATATTTCCTTTAACGGAAACTGTTGCTTGTACTCAATAATTTGTTTAAGGTCTGCTGTTTTTTTCTGTGTGAATTACAGTGACTCCTCATGTTCAATTATTAATAGTTGATTGAATTGCTTAGCTTTATCTTGCCATTTGTCCGAATTTTTCTATATATTATTATTATTTCCATTCCTGGCTGTGATGATAATTAGTTGTATGAGTTTGTACAATCCATAAGGGGCTGAAGCAATTTGAGAATGAGAGTAGAAACATACTGGTGAAGTGCTTCTGCCGCAGCTGCAGTGAATGTTGAGTTCAATTAAGTGTTGTTTTGTAAAATTCCACGTTTCTTTGGTTGAAATTGGGGCAAGTTTCGAAAATATTTCACGCAATGAAGGCACTTTCCAATAAAATTGTGTAAGCAGTAACCATTCTGATATTTCTACTTAGTGAACTACTTGAAGAAATCACGGATAAAAACTGTTTTCCGCTCTCTCGCTCTGCCAAACCCCACCCCCACCCCACCCCCAACACCCCCACCCCCAAAAAAAAAAAAAAAAAAGGGGAAACCACAACCACAATCCCAATGCCTGCTGTTGATCATATTGGCTGCTTATTGTAGTCTGTTCTTGTTGCTCTATGATTTCAAATACTTATTATCGTAGTTTGTCTTACCTGTGTAAAGGATACTCATTTCCGACACTCATTTAGGCCGCATTTTTTAAAATCTGTAAGAGGGATGATACAAGCTTAAGAGGAATAGTAATGCATTCGGGGCGGGATTTTTTTTGGGGGGGGGGGTGTTGGGGGACCTGGTTGCTTAATTACGGGAGTAGATATGAAATGAAAGTGTTGATGAATTTTATAGTTGGCACTGCATGAGTTTATAAACCATGTATAAGATTATGTATCCCAGAGAAAATGATTTTTTAACTCATGTTTGACAAATTAAGTAAACGTATTAAAAATAGTGAAATTGATGTAATGAGTCGTTGAAAATGATGAGAGAGGTAAATGATTTTTTTGTTTAGAGTCGTATCAATCATATCCTAAATTTGATTACAAAATGGTGCCTAATTCATATGTGCTCGCATACAAGTCTACCTGCTTTTAGCTTTAGAATGTAAGGCAGCAGTTCACTATGGCCTCTGTGTAATATGTGTCATTTGTGTTTTCTAAAGTTTTTTTGTTGAAGACCATTCAGCGCTGCGATTGCATCCTCATTTCCAACACAACAGGGGAGAAGAAAATATGCCTTTTGTTTTGTGTGTGTGAACATTCCTTGGCTTGTTATCTCCCATAATTGTCTTCATAATTACTGGGAAACCTAAGTGTTTATTCTTTATCTTTACCTACAGGTAAGTGAAGAGTTACTATGGGAGTTGTTTGTGCAAGCAGGCCCTGTTGGTAAGTTTGAGATACCTGTTATTATGATCTTTTTTGCTCTCCTAAATTTTGTTATCCAAATTTGGAGTAGGTTGTTATTATTATTTTGTAATTTTTTTAATTCGACTACATATATATAGACTTTGAGATTTTTCTCATTTACCATTTTTATGTTGTTGGGCTCGCATGTTTTGGACAATGCAGTAAATGTATATGTCCCGAAGGACAGAGTCACAAATGCTCATCAAGGCTATGGGTTTGTGGAGTTCAGAAGTGAAGAAGATGCTGATTATGTACGTGTTACTTCTGCCTACTGTTCAGTAAAAATCTAAGACTTATTTGTCTATACATAAGTTGCTTTGCTATGATTTTTATACTGAGCCATTTTGGTAGGCAATTAAGGTTCTAAATATGATCAAGCTGCATGGGAAGGCTATACGGGTTAACAAGGTATGTAGTGTAGAGTCACGGTCAAGTTTGTGTTTGTCATGATTTAAATGTTTTTGCACAGCCTATTTGTCTAATTTTATTGTTTTGTTTTATTGTTTCAGGCATCCCAAGACAAGAAAAGTGTTGATGTTGGAGCTAACCTATTCATCGGAAACCTGGACCCTGTAGGAAATTTGGAACTCTAGCATTTACTTTTGTGTACTTGGTTTCCTTTTGCTTTACGTAATCTATGTAACCACTAAAACTTCGAACAGAGTCTTCTGTTGCATAATTTATTTACCAACACATTCAACTAAGCTCTCTGCGTTCTTTGCAGGATGTTGATGAAAAACTTCTATATGACACTTTCAGTGCTTTTGGGGTCATTGTTTCAAATCCAAAGGTCCGTCCCCGTGATGTCCTTCATTGCTTTCAGTTTTACGCCTTGTATCCTTGCGCCATAGCAAAAAAGGCTAGGAAATCTATTCGCTGATTATTTACTGTTTGTTGTATGTGAATAAGTAATATTAGTACTTTCCTAGTGATAGTTCTCTATATGAATTTTTGGAAATATTTTCTCTTTGGTCTATGGCTTTGAATTCGTCACTTTCTCTGAGATTTTTCTTTCAGTCTGTTGGATTGTTTAACATATCTACATATGTTTATGTCAGTTATCTGACCCTCTCCTCTTCCTTAGTAAGGAAAGTGCAAGAGATCCATCCACTATATAGCACATTTTGTGTTTCCACTTCAAGGGCAAAACTAGAATCTAGACTAACCGACTGAACATTTATTGCTCTTGTTACAAAGAGATTGACAGTAAAATTGTTTTTCCATCTGTTCTCTATTTTCAAACATTCCTTTTAATAGGCCAATCCCTCGTTTCTTATATATACACTCACAAAACTCCCTCCTCCACCCCCCACAGAAAAAAAAAACCCAAAAAAAAAGTGGATGTCGAAAAATTGGTTAAAAAACTCTCACAGCATTGTTGGAACTTGTTTGGCATCTGCTGTCAAATTTATTCCCTTTTTCTGATTATAAATTATTTGGAACCTAAAATGTTTTCCCATTTTCGACCATTTTTTACCAGTGTCTCCCTAAAGTATAATTTTTTACCAGAAGAAATCTGTCCGAGGCAAGCGCTTGACTAATAATTTATTTCATATTGCATTTGCCCCGCCTCCCTAGTAGAATTGAATGGTGCACATAATTTCTAGCTTCTATAGCTAAGCAGCAATAACTGATTGATTTTCATCTCGTTCGGATTTTCTATCCTTATCCTGTTCACCTTGAAATATGGGTGTTTGAATTTTTGTTTTTATCTAATCATCTACATTCTTAGAAGTTGGAGGCATCCAGACAAGTTTGTAACTGTCACCACTTGTATCACCTTGTAACTTATATGGCTTAGTTTTTGTTTGTTGATGATATGCATCTGAATTAGCAGAACATTTATTTAGTCCTGGTGTACCGTATTGTTTTCAAAGCCATTGTGTTTGAAGTCATTTGGCCCTGACCACCTGCCACAAAGAAGAACATATTCTTTATTTAATTTTGGCTCACTATGAGTAGGTGGTCAGCATTCATGGGCGAAGAGTACTGGGTACTCGAGACACTTGGAGTACCAGAAATTTTTTTGAATTTTTGATAATGCTATTTAATAACGGTTCTTGATGTTTGATGACTCCTATAGATAATGAGAGATCCAGAGACAGGGAATTCCCGTGGTTTTGGATTTATTAGCTATGATTCCTTCGAGGCTTCTGATGCAGCTATAGAGGTAGCTTCTTTATCTGTTTCTCTCTTATATTATATTTGTGCCATGTCCAGAAGGGATGCCAGTTTTGTTATCCAACTTGTATTTAAACAAATTAAAGTTTAGTTTTAATGAATGGTGGCAGTAATATTTCATGTCATACCTCATCAGCGATATTTTACTCTCAGCCTCCGTGTGGATACAGATTTAGTTGACAAATACTAAATCCATTAAGGGCTTCTTTGATACAAATTAAATTTAATTCACTTTTTTCTCGGTCATCATTTTGAGCAACTCATTTGACATTTTATCCAACATTTTTATATTTTTAATAGATTATCTACTTCTCAACTACACTGCTTTCTTATGCTATTTAAATAATAAGGGTATTAGGCTTTACAAGAAGAAATAGATATATAGGATGTTTAATGCAAAGCTTTATTGAAAGGTGAAAATGCCAGGAGTTAATGCCAAACAAAGGTAGGGATGATTTTGATAATATGAGTGAAAGGTTTAGACATTTTATGCGAAATGCCCAATTAACTTGTAAATCTTCTGTGAAGGTTAAACTTCAATATTATCTGTACATGTGAGATCACTACTTATAATCTCCTCACTTCTCGCATCTATAAAAAAGTCAATGGTAGGACAATGAAAGTTACTTGAACATGCGCTAAGTCAAGCGTGCATGCTTAATTTTAGGAATTTCCTATGCTGCCCTTCCCAGATTTAATTGGATATGGTAACTTAGTAGTGTGCTTGAGAAGTGTTATGAGATGGCCTCAAGTGGAATCAAAATTTTTAAGATTACAGTCATGAGGCCTAAAACTTGGCTTGATGGTAGCTATTAGGATGGAGTATTCTCGTGTTGCTTTGGATCAATGAATTCTTCTTTTTGGTTATCTGTTTTGGTCTTTCCTGCATGTAAATTTCATTTAAGCATTTGTTTAGGGCATAATTTAATCTTTTCTGTCCTCTTATTGATTGAAGAACATTGAGATTTTTGTATGATTTAAATTCTTATTCATTTCTTAGATCTTGAGAACCCAAATGTCATTTGTTTCTGCAGGCAATGAATGGCCAGTATCTTTGCAATCGTCAGATAACAGTATCTTATGCATACAAGAAAGACACGAAGGGGGAGCGTCATGGCACTCCTGCAGGTTAGATTTTCTCCTTTTACATCTATGTGCATTTTAGTGATTTTGTATCTTTCATACCTGACATCATTTCCTTTGTGGCTTTTCATTTGTTGAAACTTACTTAGATTCCAATATCAATGGTTGTCACATTGTGCCAAAGGATTTCTAGTTGTGGATTACATTTACAATGCATTAGTTTAGATTTGAGTATTGAATCCGTAGATTTGGCCGGTGACACTGTTGTTTTCAAGATGCGTAATAAAACTGAAACATGAACTGTGTCCTTGTGAAATCCATATATCGACATAGAAATGTGGAATTCTTTGAGGTTTTTGTATGGTAGATATTATTCTTACCTTTCTTACCTCTAACAATAATTCAATGCATGCTATTTCGAGTATATTGTTGTGCTGCTGGAGCTTATAGAGAGCATGAATGAAATGCAGAAAGAGTTTTGGCTGCAAGTAATCCAACTGGCCAGAAAAATAGGCCTCATACCTTGTTTGCAAGTGGACCTCCTATGCTTCCTTCACAGCCTAATGGTAGTGTCAGCGCTCCACCAGTGCCTCCACGGCCTTTTGCAAATGGAAGTGTTCCTCCGCCTCCCATCCCAACACTCCGTCCACCACCTCCTCCACAGGCCAGTGTTTATCCGCCGATGCAGATGCCATCCTGGCAGGGTCAGCCTGGTCAAATTGGCATGGGTCCACCAATGCAGCAGCAGTTCAGGAGCATGCCGCCCCCACCTCCACAAGTTGCTCCTGGTCTAGTTAGGCCCCCACCACCTCCCTCTGGTCTTGTTTGGCGGCCACCACCCCCACAGCAGCAGCTTGGTGGTGGACAACATTCCTTGCCGCAGATGTCGATGCCCCCACCGCCACCGCCACAATGAGGTGGAAACTTATGGAGCTTTCTTCGTTGATCAATAGCTCAAAAAACGTGGAACACTTGTGACATTTTGTTCAATTATTATTTTATTCCTTGTGAAATCCTAAGATAATCATGGTTGATCCGAAGTCCTTGCATGTATACTTATGCTGCTAAGTATTAGTTACAAAGGTCTTGGGAACTGTAATTATAGCTTATATCACTTGCTGCGGAGGATTTGTTTTAGGAAGGATAAAACTCGAATGGTAAGCCCATCACGCTTTAGTCAAGCAAATTGAACCGTGATCAAGTTTTGGCGCACATTTTGTGAGTTCTCAGATACAATACAAGATTGACTCGTATGGTTCTTACGAACTGCGCGTTGACAAGTAGACAAATGCTGTGGCCTTTCCAGATGAAAAAAGACCAGGTACTGTAGCATTGAAAATTGTAATTACCAGTTGAGCACCCACTTTAAGCATTGTCATTTATCTTATGACATATATTTGGATACATAGACAAAATTGCCCTTCTACCCCCGAACAAGGGCAAAAAATGGAAAGTCTTATTCCTCTTCACCCCTCACACCCCACCCCGTCACCCCGCCGCTTAGTGTTCTGACTGTTCTCCATGGAGAACTCCCAAAATCTAGTTCTTGGTTCTCCTATGGAGAACCAGCAATAGGAAATCTCAACTAGATCTACAAAAAAATTTCCTGTGTATTAAAAATAGTTTTTCAACAAACTTCAAAATGGAAAAGATGATTGAAAGTAGACAATAGGAGGTCGGCGTCTTCTTTTACTAGTGCAATTATTTGCAATCTTTGGAGAACTTAGTGCGGCGGTCGCAGAAATTTTTGGCTGAAATTGTCTGTAAAAAACTTAGAACCTATAATATAGAGTATATAATTAAAAGATGTAAATTGGGGGCAAAGTGGGAACGTCAACTTGAAAATTCTGCTATATTTGGGTTGTGGCAAAACATTTGAACACGCTAAAAATATGTATTTTTTGGCTTGCCCTTTGTGTAGTTACCTCCTTAAAGAACTTGTGGTTAAAAACATCGAGCATTATCATTGATTATCTATTCAAGGTTAACATCGCCAATGGCTCGCGTTTAAGAACTTGAACTCTATCTTGACTCAGGAATTTTTGTTTTGGATAGCTTTGCGTTGTTTGGACTTACTTCAAGGGGATTCACGTGGCTGGGTAGAGAATAGAGCTTGGCAATTGATGTACCCATTGGAGATGGCCAGAGAGAAGGGGCGAAGAACGTTTTAGTGTGAGAAAGTTTGATCGTGATTGTGTCTCAAGGGAGAAACTTAGGTAGGACGTCCCTACATCCCATGTGGTAGCCGTCCTACGACAATTTGACGCTCAAAAATTTCCATTTGGGCTCACCAAAATTTCGAAACACCATACTACCCTTTGAGATTAGAAAAAAAAAAACAAAAAAAAAAAAGGAAAAATTTGAAATACACCCTTGCCACTTTTGGAAGCAACTGCTGCCGGAAATGGCAGCCAAAGACTGCTGCTGAATTTTTTTTGTCCAAAAGTGGCCTAACAGCTCTGACCGCTTTTGACCGAAGACCCCTTGGGTTGTTCGATCAGTACTAGATGAACTCTTTTTCTTTTTTTTTTTTTTGTTTTCTATTTTAATTGAAGGGTAGTATAAAGCATGATTGGCAACCATTTTTTCAAAATTTTTCCACTTTTTCCTATTTTTTATACATTCTTTCTTTACTCTAAATCAATCACATCTACACATCACGTCACATTCATAAATCTCCACCATTAAATTCCACTTATTCTCTCCCCTCCTTTACATTAAAAACTATTAAAAACCATTAAAAAACACTCCAATCACCCTAATAGTTGAGATGTTAAAAGGAGGGAGTGTGTATAGAAATTTTGGGGTTGCAAATAGCCGCAAAATTTTCCTTTTTCACTCTTCTACCATTTATGAAGCTAAGTCAAGTTCCTTTTTTCAATCGAAAACGAGCCCCACATAAATTCCCTAGCGATTTTATTTGGCTGGCGTCCTGGCGATGAAATCAAAGTCAGTTGACCTTTCAATTGATATATTATTGGAGTATTTTGTTTGCATATGATTAATTATTATTTAGGAAATTGGCACAAATAATTCAAAAAAAAGTGCATATACTATTTTTTGTTCGAAATGAAAAAAAGATAGCTCGTTTGATAAAAAAAAAATTAGTGCAAATTTGGTTCAAATAGATGGAATTCATCTATATCTGCCGTTAATTGCCTTAAATTTTGCTATTGTATCATTTTTCCCAATGGGTATTTTGGTCATTAAAGTTAGAGTAAATTGCACAAAAAGTCCTAAACTTTTGGGGTTATTAAAATCAAGTCCCAAAGTCTGAAATATATTTATATTAGTCTAATATTTTAATTAAATTGTATAATTTTACATTTTATCTTTTTATATATATTTATTTAGTCTATAATTAATTTTATCGAATTAATTTGATACTAATTAGACAATTTTTATCGAAAATTTTCAACGTAGTAGTATTTGTTTGTATTATATCCATCATTTCAAAATTTTCTTTTGGATTAGATACGGCCAGATTTTGATTTTAACCAATAATTAATAATAATACAATTATTGTTCTTTATAAAATTTTAGTAGAAATATACTACTATAAAAATATACTGAATATACAAAAGAATATTTTTATGAATGAACAAAAGAATCTTTTTAGTTGCATGGTCATAAGTAAGTTAAATTTATATTTACAATGGATGTGTTAATATTAAAAGACCCTTTTTAGTCACATGTTAAATTTTTTATTAATTTAAGCTAGCACTTTAATATGCGAGATAACACATATATATCTAAGTAGAATGCTTTCTTTTATTATAAATTTAATTGCTCATTTTTTTGTCTAGTAAATATTCACACGTAATTTTCTGATAGCTAGATTTAACATATCCATTGTATATGTTAAATACAAAATAAATTTAGCATATTGATGTATCAATTTATTATCTACTTTTTTATCTATGTCGCAAGCTTAATCTAACAAATTCATTGTGGATACTCTTACAAATTATGAGAATGATGGGAAAGCTAAGCAAAGTTTTGAACTTACCTTAACACCCAAGTTTGAATTCTTCCTCTAATACTTAATTCTTGAAAAAAATTAGTTAAAAGATGGATCACATAAAAACTACATTAAAAGGCATCCAAAGGAGCTTGTCCTAGTAGTAAAGACCTTCTTTTTACTGGTTAATTAAGGTTCGATGTACAATCCTACCTCTACGATTCCCAATTTGTATTAGGGGGAAAAAGGATTACTTTAAAAGGCAAACTCAAAGCACTTGTAGTCGTCAATATAGTGTAAATAATAGTGTAAGAAAATCATAATTGAGAAATGGGATTCATAATGCATTGTTAACAAAATTATATTATCTACATTGAATAAACAAGGGGTGTGCACTGTTACTAGTGCAAAATAAAAAAACATATCGATACTGCGTCCTGGTTGGAGTATGCATTCGTTCGAGAGCTTTAGCATGAGACTTGAAGTCTTGGACTGCATGGTTTCACCACAGCACCTACAGCAAATTCCATCTCTTTTCATTGATCCTTCTGAATCATAAAGCCATGCTTTAGTGAATTCTTCCATCAATGGCAACTCACAAGATATGCCACGGGTAAAAATAGAACTTGGCCTGTCATTTCTGATGTCATAAACCATATAATTTAAATCTAATATGCTAATTCAAGCATCAGTAATAGAAAATATAATGAAGCAGAAAAAAATATATATTCACCTTAATATTTTGTTAATAGTGATGAGAGACAGACTATATCGCGACCTCATGACCTTCAAATAATAACATCCCACAACTTGAACACCATATATAATACACCTTCAAAACGACGATGTAAAAGGCTAAAAACCGTGTAAAGGTCAAATAAAATATACATTAGCTCTTTCTCACAATAACATTGCTCACTAGCTAGGATGAGCAAAGGCACTAGCAGTGTTGAAGATGCTTTGGAGTATGCTGATTCATCATTTTATAATAAACTCTCAAAAATGATTCCCTCCCCACATGGGGAGGTTCCCCACACCACATGCCCCCCCTGATTGGAGGGGGGCCTCAAGTGGGACCCCCACCTTAGGCCCCCCTCCAATCAAGTGGTGCCATGTGGCGTGAGGAACCTCCCTGTGAGAGAAGGGGATCATTCCTCAATAAACTCTACTCAAATTATTTGTTGGTTTTACAAATGTGTGTGTGTATATATATATATATATATATATATATATATATTACAAAAGATAATTTAGATCTTGTTTCACACACATCGTTTCATTTTTTTAATATTATTTTTATTTGATGAGATAGCTTTTTTTTTCCTTCTCAACTACACATTTAATAATTTTTTTTTTCCAAAATCTTAACAAACACACTCTTAGGCTATCTCCAATGGAGCTTCAATTGCATTTGTGTGACAGTAGAGAGAAGTTAGAGAGAGATAGGAAGAAGATGATTATTTTATTTAAAAGTGAATGGAAAGTGAATTGAAGGAAGTGCAGGGAAAAAAGAGAGGAAAAAGTGAAAAAGAGGAGAAAGAGAGATAAATTCAAAAATAATAATAAAATAGTAGTGGAATAATTCTAGACGGGCGTCCATATTTGGACACGGTACGGGTATCAATGAAGGAAAAGTGGAGAAAAATAGAATAATTGAGATAAAAGTGATTTAAAAATAAAAATTTAACCAAGCGTGGGTCCTACTATTTTTTCCTCCCTTCCTATCTCTCTCCTCTCTCTACTGACGCATTACTGTGGACAATTGCAATTGAAGGGGAGCATTGGAGATGGCCGTAATTCAGTTAAGTTGGTTTTCAAATCAGTGGCTTATTTGTTGCAACTTTAAACAAAAATTATTTTCTATTTTCACCATTTCAAATTAGTATTAAATTCCAGTTATTTGATAATTTTTTAATATTTTAAATATATTTTCTTTATTTCTGTATCACACGTCTAAAATTCATTTTTTCTATAATCTGCTCTGTCATACATAACCTAAATCAAACAAGTTCATTGACACGCAACACTTCCTAAAATTGTTATAGTTGTCGGCTCTTTTTCCTTTGGACACTCGTTCATGGATAGATAGTTTGTTGATCTTAGCATAAGGGAAAAACGAAAAATAATTGAAATCAATGTGCTTGCTTTTTGGACCTAAAGTGTACGTCTGCGTGTGGCCATGGTTGAATAGGAATCTAGACGAATTCTCTTCGTCAATCTCAACGCATTTTTGTGCTTTACACATTTTAGAATTTTAGATATGTGCTCGTAATATATTGTTCTCAAATAGACCGCTGTATATAAAAAGCACTCTACCTATGTAGATATTTGGATATCTAAAGAGACACGTGAATGCAAGTCAAGGATTTTAAGTTCCCACCGGTGGTTTTTAAAAATAAAAACCACCGGGCCATTTTTGACAGCCCATTCGACTTCTGTTTTAAAATCCGGGGCCAGATCTGGAATCAGTACGGCGAGGGGGAGTGCTAGGAATTTTCCGAATTTTTTCCGGTGACACCGTAACCGCCGTGACCACCGGTCAAAGTTTTGGTGATGTTTTTGGGATTCCAGATCTGGCCCCAGATTTTAAAACGGAAGTCGAATGAGCCGTCAAAATGGCTCGAGCGTTCCTTAAATTTAGGAACGCTCGATGGGAACGGAATATTCTGCAATGCAAGTATTGATATTGTTATGTTTAAATTGGTTCACTACATGAATTTTCACCTATAGGAACGATCTTATAGGAACAACATGAATGTCGTTCCTCTAGCCTTAGCTTATAGGAACAACAACCAAAAATCGTTCCTATATCTTTTCTAATACATAGGAGCGAAATATGTCGTTCCTGAAAGTCAAAATATCGTTTCTATTAGTCATCAATCTATAGGAATGATAATTGTCGTTCCTATATATTAAAAGCTATAGGAACGACATATGTCGTTCCTATAGGTCCAAAATATCGTTCCAATATGTCGAATGCTGAAACCCTAATTTAGTACTAACTTGTGCAGCACTTGGCCCCAACACTATTTCAGGAACAATTCTACAATTTTCGCCCCTTCATAAGTCAAGGTTTTTTTTCAACAAATGTGGTAAGTTAAAAACATTTATATTACTTTTTTGAGTTTGTGGTGAATGTTGTCTAAATTTTGTAGAGTTTAAGGTTATGTAGTTGAAATTTGGAAGAATTCAAATTTCAAGGTGAATATTGTCAAAATTTAGTAGGATTTTAGGCATTTAGAATTTAGTATTTGATTTGAAATGAACATCATTTTGATTTTGAATATGTTATGGGAATGTTAGTGTCTATCTAGATGTATAGTTTGATTTATGTCATCCTTTATTTTTTTTTTTTTTTGGTTCAATAAATCGGCGTGGACATGTTCATGGAATTGGTAAGATCCCAGCGGGGATATCCATTAGAGGTGACACAAGTGGACTATCACAAGCAGCTCAAGCTTCCACTTCTCAAACTCATGCGGTAGAACGTCGTTTTCAAGATCTTGAAGGACTAATTGCATTGCTTGCACCAGACTGAGGTTGGTCGGTAGAAGATTTGTTGAACCGTGTTCATCAAGATAGAAATGATGGTTCGGCCCCGTCGGGAGAGTCGAGTATAGAAGATTACTTTGTTATCTATTTTGTCTTATAACCTTAGAATATCACTCCATATTTTGTCTTAAATATTTGGAATAGTGGTTACTAACTTACTATATATTTTGGCTTAAGAAAATATTGGAATGTTCAATGTAATTATAGAATTTAGTATCAACTACTGAATTTATAATCCTTTTTTTTTAAAATTAAAGAGAGCATACAGGAACGATAATGTTGTTCCTAAAGGTTACCTCCCTTTAGGGACGACTAAACGTTCCTGTACAGTCATGCCTACAGATTTCGATATAAGAACGACAATGTCATTCCTATAGCTAACGTATGGGAACGACCTTATGGGAATGATAACTTCGTTCCTACAACTTTCTCAACCTTTCGAAATGACATAAATCGTTCCTATACATCTACATGCATGAAGATTTAGGAACAACTCTGTAGGAACGACTTGTCGTTCCTGTAGATTTATATGAACGACCTTTTGCTCTGTAGGATTGACTTTTGTCGTTCCTATAGGTCAATTTTCCTGTAGTGGTTATGGACTTGTGGTCATAGTTATAGCACTCCTAAGAGCATCTCCATTGCAAATCTAAGTTGAATGTCTACAACGGAAAAGAGAAAGACACAACATATTAGATGGACCCTATATTTTTTCAACTTTATCTTTTTCTTTTATCACATTTATCTCACTTTTTATTCCTAAAATTCTTGTGCCACTTTTATGTTCCCACATCCAACATCACATCCTCTACTTTTATTTTATCATTATTTTTGAATTTGTTTCTACATTTCTCATCTTTTCTCATTTCCCCCATTTTTCCCCTACACTTCGTTCTCTTTCTTTCCTACTAGTTTTTACCACCTTGCAATGCACGGGAAGCATTAAAGTTTTTAAGTATTTACTTCGGTCTGTTAGGGCTATTCAAATTTAAATATAACTAATTTGGTGTTAAAGGGAACATAGAAAATATTGTAATTTCAGTTCATTATAACACTTATTTTTAGTTTCCCAAAACCCAGGCAATCTAGTGACATCCAGTTGGTCTTTGTATCCTCTTGGTCAATGGTTTAATTCCCGTCCCCTACATTATCCCTTGTAATTCAAAAAAAATATATATTTTTTTAAATTTTGGAGGTTGGTTATTATTGTTTGAGATGATCATAATTAATTAATAAATTATTGAACTTGAGTTGATGAGCACTATTATTATGCTATAGGTAGTTCGTGCACATGAAATTTATGTGCTATGGATTGTATTACACCTAGAAATATTGATGAATATGTAAACTGATAATATTTCTTCTTGTATAGGATTGGAGAAATTATAATCATATAACAAACAAACTACAGTCATTTCAAATACAAATTAATACTTCTATTAATTTCAAAGTGAAACAAAACTACTATAGATTTTGAAATGCTTCCTTATATAAAATATCCATCGTAACGTTTGTTGAATTTCCTTCGTTATCATAACATAGGATATTTAAACCAAATTGACTTGTTACTCTAGATATTGCAATGTAATGTTGCCATGGATTATTAAACCAATATATTGTGTTCATCTAACATTGTTTCCAAGTCCGAAACAATTTCTTCATTTTATAAAATTGACATTTAATTTTTTTCATTGTAGCTTTATATTTTATCTATATATATATATATATATATATATATATATATATATATATATAGGAAGATTCTTGGTCATTAATGATAATTGTTAAGGCATTTAATGTGGATTAGGAAAGAAAAACAATACAAAAAATTAGATCTTAATAAAAGAATCAGAAAAATAGAGGGAAATTAAGTCTTAGAGACGAAAAACGAGATCTTAATTCAAAAAACAGCCAATAGAGGGAAGGAAACATAGTAGGGAAAACTTGTGCCAATGCTATTTGAAATTTAAAATGGATAGGTGGGAAAACAATAGGAAAAATGACATTTGTTTATATATATGTATGTCTATAGATTAAAATAATTATCTTCTTACTATATCTATCCTCCATACCATCATTCAATCCACACTAGCAATTGAGATGCTCTAAGATCTGTAATGCATTCTCAAAAGTTTCAATTGGTTAATTTAGATTAAATTCTATGTTCTACTTAGTATATGTATATAGAAAATTATTACTTTATTGTAGGCCTTGACTATTTACATATAAGCGATCATATTACTTAATAATTGTCTTATGTATAACTAATCAACATTTATGTGAAATATATGTACTAGAGCACTAATGAAAAGTTTTATTTAGTAAGTCAATTGTTTGTTAGTTCATAATTAATTAAAATTCTCTCCATCCGACAAAGATATATTTATGTTCCTCATTTGTATGTTTCACCTTATAATGCATCTGGGAGTGTATTTATTATTATTATTATTTTCATTTCATAATGTATACCATTTTTCAACGCATCTTTATTTACTAGGGCAAACCATGCATATAGCCTTCAACTTTTCATTCTATTTATATTTTGTCCCCGGCCTTTAAATCTAGACCATGTGCATTTAGCCCCCAATCTTTCAAAAGTTGGCGCCGTTGGTTCGAAAACCAATGTTTCATTACTTTTTCCATTATTCAAAATTATATTTATTTTTTTATTAAATTAAATAAGAATAAATACTTCATAAGCACTAAAAGTACTTTTCTGAAATTGACTTCGAAATATAGCAGTCAACAATGGATTAGGAAGTCCTTCAAGCTGTGTAGTTCCACAAAGAAAAGCATGACAAGGAGGAATAAAAGCATTCATGTTTTGTTAAAACATAATATATTATTTGATCAAAATACATCAATGCTGAAAGCATCACAATTTTTTACTAGCAAAGATGATTATTCTTTGTACATACACTTTTATTAATAATAAGATAATTATGACATCCTTCATATGAAGGAGTTTCAATAACAACTGGAGCTTCTATCGAAGGCCTATCATATAACTTTGAATGTACACAATCAACACAATGTACTATTTTACTTTATTCTTACTACATTCCGTTATACAATAGCCAAATTCAAACATATCTCCCACGCTGTCAAGAACCAAAAAGAGTGCTTTTAAATGCACCTCTTTTTTTTTTTTTTTTTTTTTTTTTTTTTTTTTTAACTTAGAACACCCCCGGTCCAACCACTTTCCATTTTACCCTTAACCCTTCAGGAAAAAAAAAACCAGACAAAAAGGGGAAGAAGAATGGCAGCTTCTTCAAGTTGCCATTTTTGGCAGCATTTGCTACCATTGACAGCCTAAATGGTGTTCGACATGCACCACAAAAAAGGTAAAATTGGCAAAAAAAAATTTTGGTGGGTGTACCCAGCAAATATAGTTGGCGCATTTAGAATCACCCAACAAAAAGATGTTGTTGGTGGTGATTCTCTACAAGTAGTCGTCAAGTCCAATTATGACATATTTGGTCCCACTTTCTCAGTCGCAATTTCACATAACATACATCCTTGGCCTTGCATATTTGGATGCAATATCGGTACACAGACATAGTATATAAAATGCGCGTGCGTTAATTGCACGTGATGTTAAAACGATATCTATATGAAAGACACAAAATAATGATATTACAAAATTAATCACTGTAATTATATATTTAAAAAAGTGCACAAAAATCTTGTAAATTATTTATATTGAATAATATCACTGCATAATTAAATCAAATTATCATCTAGGTGATCTCGTAGTTACAGTCTAGGCATCACACATATTTTGTTCTGGGCGATTGCCCCCCATTTTATATATTATTTTGTAGTGTAATTTCCTAATTTTAACACAATGTGCGTTGATTACAAAGGCAACTATTTTTGTAATGAATTACGCATCATGTGTAATGATTGTGCAATGCATTATACATAGTGTGTAATTCATTACAAAGATTGTGTAATAACTGTAGAATGAATTACACACAACGTGCAATGTATGGCACGTATGTGTGTAATTATTAAAATTGAGTTTTGAGTGTTTTGGTCATAGAGTTTGCATCAATTTTTTGTGTCCTTTTACTAGAACTATTTAATCATTAATATCATTGGGCAAGAAAGAAAGAAATACGTTGTCTACTTTGGACCTATAATATATGCTTTTCGCATTTCTCGACAAGCGAAATTCAACAATGGATAATTTTTTTAAAAATTTTAAAAATAAAATTCTTTTGTGTTGAGTGATTGCCCAGTATAAATCTTGGCATTGTCTAGTTTTAAACTAGGTAATCGCCAAGAAATATACTCGCCTATTGCGCCATTCAAAACTGCGCGACGCCCAAATTTCTTTTGTGCGATCACCTACACAAATCTTATAGAGTAAAAAATACCTACTTTTTGTACATATATGCATTTTGCATGGGTTTTTTTTTTAATTACTCTCTTCATCCCGTGAAGAGAGACTTGTATTCTCCTTTTGTAAATCTCAAATTATAGTCCACATACTTTATTCGAAGTGAATTAAAATTTTTTATTCCTTACATATCCTTATTTAATATATTAGTGTCATTACATTTACAATATTTCACCGTGTCAAATTTACATTTTTCATGTATATTAATTGGCATTTATTAAGTATAATTGATAGTAATTGAGATTTCTTTAAAACTTACATTTCGTATGTACATTATTAACATTCCCATGTACATCTAGGATAGAGGGAGTAATTTCTTAAAGTTTGTTAATGAGGGGTGTATTCAATTGAGCTGGTTCAATCTGACCCTTGAAATCTGATCCTTAAATATTGCTCTTGATTGTCAATCTAACTCAATGGAAATGATTGTTTGCACTCAAAATTTTGTCGCATACTTCCCAACAAATTGTAATTGCCTCCAAAAGGTTTGTAGTGCAAATCACAAATTCACAGAAATTTGGAGTCTATTACATTTTCTTTCAAAGTTTAGCCCACCAAAATACCTACGATTTTTTCTTTTTTTTTTTTTTTTTTTTTTTTGTCTTCTAAGGTATTTCTACCCAAATAAAAATCTTTCCCCACAAAAATATTTGGCAGGAAAATTTAAAAAAATCTTGTAGTGAATAATTTAGTGAATTTTAAAAAGTTCTGGTGTATTCAATTAAGATTTTAAAAGTAATTAAAATCATTAGGTATTAAATACAAATTTTTATAGACATTTTAAAACTCCAATAAAGTCACGTGACAATAAGTCGAGACTTCTAAAAATCTTAAAGAGTTTTTTAGCAATGTTTAAAAACTTTAGTAGAATCTTTAAGGTACTAATCTTTTAAGAGAATGTGCAAACATAATTTGTTATAAAAAGTCATCTATTCATTCTGAATATTTTGAAGGACTTCTATCAAAATAGAAATTTTACCATTACCTCCATGACATAAAAAAAAGTTTTCCCTTTATTATTATTATTATTATTATTGTTGTTGTTGTTGTTGTTGTTGTTGTTGTTGTTGTTGTTGTTGTTGTTCCTCTTTGTTTTTTTCATTATATTCTTCATTTAAATAAGAATAGTGTAACAAAAATTTTCATCAAAGACTTGCCTCTTTTGTTTTTTTCTTTTAAGAAATTTTTGTTTGCAATAATTGCGTATTTTTCAAGTTAAAAGATTCGTAAAATTTTTTAATCACTAGTTTAAATAATAAATACCAAGTATTTATCCATATTGCAAGTTTTAATTATTTTTATGTATAAATAACTGATGTGGATGAACTAGAATTGATGTTCCTAAAGTACCATAAAACTCCATGTATATTAATGGTGTTTTGAGATTAGAATAGCTAATCGAGCAGCTAAGGACACACTCCTGCTCCCCTACCCACTTTGTGGGCAGGAGATGTTACACATGCATGACGTGGCATATCACGTAGTGCTAATGTGGCATGCCATGTTAGCATGTGCAAATAAGGGGAGTTGGGACCTTTTTGTAAGTTTATCACCGACCGTTAGGTAGGTCTCCTCCAATCACACAAAAATCCACTTACGTCTGTCCTACCTCATTTGATGCAGAGAACAAAAATTGATTTTCTCCATCAAATCTTTACCAAGGGAGGTGTCATCAACATGGAATTGTATAGAATTTTTAAGTTCTATGGATTGTGATAGATTTAATAGATTTTAATAGAATTCCACAGAATCCTTCAGATTGCAATGGAATTCTATATCATAGAATTTGGTGGGTTTCAATAGATTTTAGTACATTTTATTGAATTTAAGTCCCCGCCCCCGCCCCGCCCCCCTTATATATAAGTTTGTTATTATAGTCATATAATTTGTATAATAAATTTTAGCATATGCAAGAAAAAAACACAAATATGAGTTATTGGAAAAGAATATATAATCTACTTTTACCTTTTGCTTCGATAAGTCATTATTTTTTATGAAACCATTTAAAAATTTATTAGTATCGTGTTGATGTTAGAATTCAAACTTTTTTCTTTATTATTGTCATTGTTGTTGTTGCAAATTGAATATGAAGTTGACATAAAAATAAAAAAATAACATTGCTTCTTACATTTTTTGGCTATTACAAATGAATTATCAATGGTGTAGAAAGCTCTCTTGGATGTTGTCAGATGACACAGATTCTCATTAGATAATAAAAAAATAAGAAAAAGTAAAAATATTCAAACTATCGTATTAAAAATGAATCTATAACCTCGTCGTTTTTTTTTTAAAATGGATCCATCGTTTCTTAACTAATTAACAAAGATAATAAAATGTGTTCCCAATTTTTTGTATGAATACAATGTTATGCAATTATATTACAACTTGCTAATTTTATGTTAATATATAATTTCAAACATTTGATCATTTATTCTCCACAAGTTGAATATGACGTGTTCTTTGAAAATTGAGCCATGAAGAAAAAAATCATAAGTTTCGATCAATTTGGATTTTACAAATAATTATGAAATTATTGAATAATAGTTTCTCATCTTGTCCATTATTATTATTATTATTATTATTATTATTATTATTATTATTATTATTATTATTATTATTATTATAGATTGGATATAATATGATTTTTCAAAAATTTGAGCAATGAATAATAAATAAATATGTGTCATCAGGATAATATATATTTTGTATATTGATCACTTATTTTGTACAAGTTGATTATGATATTATTATTTCAAAATTATAGTGACAATGAAAAACTGGTTTCGTAAGTTTATGATTATAAATTTTAATTGATTACTTAAGCTTAAAAGACTACAGATGGAATTTTCAAAAAAAAAAAATTGAAAATTCATGAAAACCATAACAATCTGAGGATGGGAGGTAGGATTTTGGGACGAAAATTGTTAGTATATTTTGAATTTTCAAATCCATACAAATCTATAGAATTCCACCATTTAATAAAATCTATTAGAATCTGTAGCAATTGAGAATGCCAAATTTTGATGGAATCCATAGAATTTCAGATTGAGAATATTGGATTTATATAGAATTCACAGAATTGTAAATTGAAATTATCTAGAATTATATTGATTTCTAAAATCCATTAAATTATATATTGAGAAAACCCTCCCAATACTCCACCAAGATCTGATGATTGTTTGCCTCAAACCTTGTTCACATGCAGAGAACAAAAATTGATTTTCTCCAACAAATCTTTACCAAAACTCCACCAAGATCTTACAATTGTTTGCCTCAAACCTTGTTCACGCTCTTGATGCAGGGAACAAAAATTGATTTTCTCCATCAAATCTTTACCAAAACTCCACCAAGATCTATATATATATATATATGTTTGCCTCAAACCTTGTTCACAATCTTATTCATTCTCCTAGCCATCAACACGGTTCTAATGGGCCGTCGTTCCAGAATGCCAGACATTTATTTCTCCACCCGAGCCACTCTGGTCAGACGCCTTCATCATCGACCGACAACCGCACCCTGATTCTCTCTCACACAGGTGGGATTTGTAAGTTTTCATTCAATTCCCCTTTTAATTTTGTGTTGTAAATTAGTTGCGGCGCAACACCCGTTTATATTAATCATTTGTCATAGATTTAACGGCTGAGAAAGGAGATTGTATTGTTGGTGAAGGTTTAATTCCTTATCCTGATTCTCCCACATAAATTCAAAATTTTAAGTTCTTTTTCAATTTCCCTCAAACTGCATAACACTTGCATAATTTCTGTGAAGCGGATAAGTTTTGATGTAAAATTGTTTTAATTAGTTTTTGTGTAAAATTATTGTTTTACCTTTAATCGTGTGACATAGATTAGTTGCCGATGAAGGAGAATGCATTCCTGGTGAAGTAATTTTATTATTATTATTATTATTATTATTATTATTATTATTATTATTATTATTATTATTGCGAATGGGCTACATGCAGTGTGATTATTCTATCATTTACTAAGTGGCTGTAATGGGGGATTAATAGAACTATGTGGAGTTGGTGAAAAGAAAATAGACATTCTCATTCCTAGTAAAACAATGTCGTCACTATCGAGATGTTAAAGGTAAATCCCACAAGAAATTGAGCAACTTGAGGTTAAACTATCAAGCCAAATATGATTTATTTGCCGGAACTGCAAGGTATGTGGGATTAGAAAATCTTTTCTAATTCACTGCTTGAAGGATATGGTTATCTGAATTGAGTTCAGTTTCTGTAGCGCCCCGAGTTCCAATGACTCGAAATGCCACGTCACTTTTCAAACGAACTTTTGAAAATTTAAGCAACGGTAATATATAGAATTTAATTGTGCGGAATATTATTTAAACTTTAAAATCAAACAATCACAATTGTTTAAACATGATATTTTGGAATAATAAGATAAAATTGAGTCTCAACTAAATAATTTAAATAAAATCAGGTAAGGGTCCATTGCCATTCGCCACGCCAGCAACCCCTCAGTCTGCAAATATTTGGTTAAAAGAAAATATGAGTATTTCATAGAAATACTCAGTAGATCTCGCGCAAAGATAACAATTCAATATTACATATAATATACATGCTTATGTAATCCAAGTAAATCTCATGAACAAGTAATAAATACAAGTTCAAGTCTAATCTCATGCATTAAAGCAAGAAAATTCTCATAATTGATTGCATTTAAGCAATAATAATCTCATGTCTGGGCTTGATCAAGCAAATTCTCTTATGCTAATAAATAGCACATAATCTCATGGAAATACGCACCACATATAAACATGTAATAAGAATAAATTATCTATGCGCATTTGAAAGTAAAAATATTTGTAGATAGAGATCTACCTTAATTCGTGAGTTAGAGCCTTAGTTCTGCAAATTGCTAGGTTGTCGCGCCTCGTCTAGTCCTAAAAATAATAAAATGAACTCTATTAAGTCTCTTGGGTAGCGATTGTCTCAAAAGTAAAAAGGATTTCTTAAAAGTAGGGTTGAAATCGAATAAATAAAAAGTTTAGGGATTGAAATCGCTAAATTTGAAAAAGTTGGGAACTAATTTGTAAAATCGGAGAATTTGAGGGACTAATTTGAAGGTCAAATAAAAATTAGAGGGTCAAATTTGCAATTGACCGAATTTGAAAACTATTGGACTAAATCGAAAATAATTTAAAACTTTAGGACTTGTGGAATAAATAAAATATGAGGACTAAGTCGTAAGTCAGCCAAAGCCATGGGTCTTGACTGCAATTGACCAGACTTTAAAATTGAAGGACTAAATTGAAGGAATTGAAAACCTTTGGGCTAAGTACATAAATAAAGTAATGGACTAATTAAAATAGACTAAGAAAGCTCGGGGACCAGGGTGCAAATAACGAAATAAAACCCAGGCTTCGTCTTCTTCCCTCATTCTCGTATACACCGAGTTTCACTTTGGGAAGGGAAAAGAAAAAGCTGGAGACGGAGACGTCTCGGCCGACCCTCGCCTCGGTTCTCCGTGGAAACCACGTCGGCGACGCCATCGTGTGCCACCTTTCTTTGGCGGCGTGTTCAGGCGAAGAGAGAGGCAGAGAAAGAGATCGAGAGCTCGAGAGAGAAAAAAACAACTCGAGTAAGAAATTTTACCGTGAATTTCTTGTGAATGATTTGTGTGTAAAGAGGTGTTTATATAGGAGTTTTAGGGTCGTAAATTAGGAAGGTAAGATAATTTAATTTAGGAAGATAAATCATTTTAATTTTGGAAAGTCTTGGGAGGCAAGAATTAGGGTTCGTGTTCTTCTCAATTTAAATTTGAAATTGAATTAGGGTTTAGGAATTGGGGAAAATAGGTTAAAATTAGGGTTGTTAATTTTAGGGCTAGACGAGATTTGGGGAAAAATTAGTTAAAGCGGAAATTTAAATTTTTTTTTTTTTTTTTTGAATCGCTACAACCTCTCCTACTTAAAATAATTTCGTCCTCGAAATTTAACTTACATGATTAATGAGGTCTGGGTACTTCTCTAGAATATCTCTTTCTTTTTCCCAGGTGGCCTCCTCTGAACTGTGTTTACCCCACTGGACCTTAACTAACGGAACTTCTTTATTCCTGAGCATTTGGACTTTTCTCTCCAAAATGCGCACAGGCGCCTCCTCATATGTCAAGTGCAGGTCGAGCGTCAAGCGGTGAACGTTCACCACATGGCTAGGATCATGTACATACTTTCTTAGTAAGGAAACATGGAATACATTATGTACTGCTGAGAGTTCTGGAGGTAGGGCCAGACGATAAGCCACGTTCCCAACTCTTTCTAATATCTCGAATGGGCCAATGAATCTAGGCCTCAATTTTCCCTTCTTTCCAAAACGAAAAACTCCTCTCATTGGTGCGATCTTAAGAAATACTTTTTAGCGGTGAAACTCTAAATCCTTTCTTCTTCTATCAGCATAGCTTTTCTGTCTGTCTTGAGCAGCTTTGATCTTAGATCTGATCCGTTCAATAGCTTCTACTGTCCTTTCAAGGAGTTCTGGTCCCAACATCTTTCTTTCTCCGACTTCATCCCAATAGACGGGCGAACGACATCGACGACCGTATAGTGCTTCATAAGGAGCCATACCAATAGTAGCTTGAAAGCTGTTATTGTATGCGAACTCCACCAATGGCAGATAGGTTTCCCAATTGCCACCTGAGTCAAGCACGCATGCTCTCAACATATCCTCTAAAGTCTGAATAGTTCGCTCAGACTGTCCGTCGGTCTGAGGATGATAGGCTGTACTAAACGTCAACTTAGTACCCATCGCTGTCTGAAGGCTCTTCCAAAATCTTGATGTATATCTTGGATCTCTGTCGGTTACTATAGTCACTGGTACTCCGTGAAGTCGAACGATCTCTCTGATATATACTTGTGCCAGCTGATCCATACTACAAGTCGCATTTAATGGGCGTAAAATGTGCGGATTTCGTGAGTCGATCAATGATGACCCAAATAGCATCATGCCCCTTACTCGTCTTTGGAAGACTTACGACGAAGTCCATAGCTATCTTCTCCCATTTCCATTCGGGTATCTCTAGCGGATTCAAAAGCCCTGATGGCCTCTGATGTTCTGCCTTCACCTGCTGGCAGACCATACACCTAGCGACAAATCTGGCGATACCTCCTTTCATATTTCTCCACCAAAACGTACTACGCAAATCTCTGTACATCTTGGTCCCACCAGGATGAGCCGCATAAGGGGCTGAATGAGCTTCAGTCATTATCTCGTCTCTGATCTGGTCATCCTTCGGCACACAGAGGCGACCTCTGAACATAAGTGCCTCGTTCGTCGAAACTTCAAAACCAATTCTCTTCCCAGTACCGACTTCCGATCTGATCTTCTCCAGAAACGGATCATTCTTCTGTGCAGCAATAATCCGATTTCTCAGATCTGGCTTAACAGTCAGAGTTGCTAGTCTAGCCGGCATTTGAGTCGACGGAGCAATAACTTCAATCCTCAAATTCTCAAAATCTCGTACCAGCTGGTCTGGTAAAGAGCCTAATGCTGACCACTGTCCCTTGCTCTTTCTGCTCAAAGCATCTGCAACTACATTAGCTTTACCCGGATGGTAAAGTATAGTGCAGTCGTAATCCTTTACCAGCTCTAACCACCGTCGTTGCCTCATGTTCGGCTCCTACGGGTGAAGAAGTATTTGAGGCTCTTGTGGTCGGTGTAGATCTCACACTTACTTAGTATAGATAGTGACGCCAAATCTTTAGAGCATGCACTCTGCCGCGAGCTCCAAATCATGGGTCGGGTAATTTTGCTCGTCTTTGCTTCAGCGCTGGAAGCATAAGCCACGACTTTTCCCTTCTGCATGAGTACACAACCCAATCCGTGTTTCGATGCATCACAATAAATGACAAACCCCTCTGAACCGTCAGGGATGGTCAGAACCGGGGCAGATACTAGCCTGTTCTTCAATTCCTGGAAGCTCTGCTCACACTTATCCGTCCAATTGAATTTCACGCCCTTCCTGGTTAATTGGGTTAAAGGTCCTGCTATCTTTGAGAAATCTTCTATGAATCGCCGGTAGTATCCAGCCAATCCTAGAAAACTCCTTACCTCACCAACATCAGCAGGCCTAGTCCAATTAGCCACAGTCTCAACTTTGGAAGAGTCTACTTCGATTCCCTTGGCGGTCACAATGTGGCCTAGGAAACCAACTCGTTCAAGCCAAAATTCACACTTCTTGAATTTGGCATAAAGCTTCTCCTTCCTCAATGTACTCAGTGCGGTCCTCAAATGTTCTTCGTGTTGTCGTGGGTCTCTCGAATAGATTAGTATATCATCAATAAAGACGATGACAAACTTATCCAAGAACTCATGAAAGACCCTATTCATCAAGTCCATGAATCTTCTTTGGGGCATTGGTTAAGCGAAGGGCATCATAGGTAATTCATAATGCCCATAGCGTGTCAGAATGCCGTCCTCGGTATATCACTGGACTTAATCTTCAACTGGTGATAGCCTGACCTCAAGTCGATCTTTGAGAAAATAGCTGCTCCCTTCAACTGATCGAATAGATCCTCAATCCTCGGGAGAGGATACTTGTTCTTTATCGTCAACTTGTTCAGTTCACGATAATCTATACACATCCTCATGCTCCCGTCTTTCTTCTTAACAAATAATACTGGGGCTCCCCACGGAGATACACTTGGTCGAATAAAACCCATCTCAAGAAGCTCCTCCAATTGGACTTTCAATTCTTGTAACTCTTTGGGTGCCATCCGGTATGGGGCCTTGGAGACAGGAGTGGCCCCAGGCACCAAGTCAATGCCAAATTCCACTTGCCTCTCTGGTGGAATTCCTGGTAAGTCTTCTGGGAACACGTCAAGATATTCTTGTACAACAGGCACAAGGTCCGGGGTTAGTCCCTCCGTCAGTTGCCCTTGGAGATTGACCAAGAATCCTTGGTAACCTTCCTTGGATAACAACTTCTCTCTGCCCTGATGGCCGAGATGAGACGGGGAATCACCCTAATTTTAGACCCATAGAATTTGAACTCTTCCTCTCCATTTCTGCGAAAAATGACCTCCTTCTCATGGCACACGATGGTTGCATGATTACTACTCAACCAATCCATTCCTAATATAATATCAAAGTCTTTCATCTTAATCACATGCAAGTCTGCTCCCAAAATTAACCCGTCAAAATCTATCTGTACAGCTCTAACTATCAGGTTAGTATCAATCGTTCCTCCTGATGGTAAACTAACCTCAAGTGTGCTCTTAGTTTTCTCTCCTACTAGTTCCAGCCTAGTCAAGCAGGCAATAGACATAAAGGAATGCGTAGCTCCAGAATCGATTAAAACATATACAGGAATGCCGGAGATTGATAGCATACCTGTAATCACGTCATTGTCCTGGCTAGCATCCTCACGGGTGATCGCAAACACCCTAGCTTTTCCTTTCTTGGCCTGCTCAGCTGGCTTGGCTGGCGTGTTGCTCCTGGTCGAAGTAGAACGGCATTCTGATATCATATGGCCCGGTTGGCCGCACCTGTAGCACACTCCCTTGCCCCAGAGACATTCCCCACGATGTGGCTTTCCACACTTAGGGCAGGGTGGGGTGGTTCCTGAAGCTGATCCTCCAGTTGATCCACCACTGGGCTTCTTGTTGGGAGCATTATTCTTATTCTGTTTGTTGTCTTGCCACTTTCTCTTCCCTTGATCCTTTGGGTAACTTTTCTCCTCAGGCTCGTCATCCGCAAAGCATATAGCTTGAGCCTTCTTCACCACCTCCCGATAGGTGGGTAACTCATGGCCCGTCACAATTCTACGAATGTCCTTTCGCAGACCGCGTTCAAAACGTCGGGCTTTCTTGTTTTCTGTATCCACCAGGTGTGGGGCATACTGTGAAAGTTCTTCAAACTTCCGCTCATAGGCAACAATCTCCATGTCACCCTGGACAAGACGCAAGAATTCCGCCTCCTTCTTATCTCGTAACCCTTGGGGAAAGAATGTTTCCCTGATCTGTTCCTTGAAATCAGCCCAAGTTACGGCTGCCCGTTGAACTTCAGTTTTTGATTGCATGGCTGAAGCCCACCACTGTCTGTGCTGCAGGACCAAGCAGCATGAACTTAGCGCACGCCACTTTCTTATTCTCTGGGCATTCGATGTGCTCGAAGATGTTCTCTATCTGACGCAACCATTCCTCAACTGCGAGTGGATCCTTGCCGCCGTTGAATGTAGGAGGGTTGTACCTACGAAATTGCTCAACGGTCGACACAACTGGTGCAGGTGGTGCTTGCCTTAGCGCTTGCACCGTTGCCAAAAGCTCTCTGATAATATCTGATTGTCGTGCCATGACCTTGACAAGACAAAAAGTTGGTTTATTGCGTTTGAATAATAAGTGTTCAATACAGAGGTAGAGGAAGTCATCTCAATTAGGAAACAGAGAATAGCATCGATGAATCAAAATAGATAACTTTATTGAAATCTCAAATTCCCGATAAGGTACATAAATGAAGTTGCAAAATAAATAATGAATCATCTACTGACAAAGTTTTTCTACTAGCCCATCTATCTAATCATCATCAGTGATACTGGACTCTGCTTCTGAGACCTCCCCTGGTTCTTCCTCTTCATTCTCTTCTTGTTCTTCTTCAAGCTCTACCTCAACATCCTCTTCTTGAGGTTCTGCCTGTAGTTCCTCTTGAGGTTCTTCCTCAGCTTCCTCTTGAGGTTCCTCAGGTTCCTCTTGAGGCTCGTACTCAGGCTCTTCCTGAGGTTCATACTCCGGCTCCTCTTCAGGATCCTCCTCCGGGTCCTCTTCTGGCACTTGCTGGGGTCCAGGTTGGGGCTGAACTACTCCTTGATTTCGGTACACTGGCCAGAAGTGCACCAATGCCTCACAGAATGCGTCGTAATTAACGGCTCCATTCGTGGCACGCCATGTCTCGTAGAGGATCTTATTAGCCACCTCTCGATTATGAGGGCTTAGGGTGTCAATCAAGTGGTTAATGGATTGTACATCATTTGTCTCCAATCCCCACCTAATGGCGCATTGGCGAAACTCGCGCACACGCTCCACCCAGTCCTGAGTATCCCCATACCAATATAGTGGGGCCCTAAGGTTCTGATAGTCCAAGATAGCATTTCGGGCATAGTCAGCAATGGTCCTATTATTCCCAGCCATCTCCTAGTCCAATTACACAAGGTCCAGTTAGTCGGGGTTATAATGTTTCTCTTAGCTAAATTCGAGGACGTAAGGAAAAATATTTATTAAAATTTATGCTCAACTCGTTTTCTTCTAATCGGATACAAAATCTTCTCAAAGTTCTCATAAAATTTCTAAGTCTGAGTATCCGAAAAATAAGTAAATAAATAACTGTGAATCTTTTCTGTTACCTTGGAATTGGCGGAGCGGCGATGGCGTGTGGAACCTCTTTAAAATGTCGCTAAAACCCCTTTTTTTTTTTTTTTTTTTTTTTTTTTTGAATCGCTACAGTTTCCATAATTACGAGTTAAGTTAATTGCAAAAAGTTGTACCTTGTTCCTCATTCTTCATAACTCTCACGAAGGTTCATCTACAACTTGAAATCATATTACTTTTCATCCCATAGGCCATAGCACTTCCACTTGACCTCTACTTTTAGTCAAATTTTGGTACGGATAAAAAGTTGGAGTTTTTATATGGTAAACCTTTTTCATTTTTTATTGTTTTGGTGACAATTGACCAATGTCAAATTACTTTAATTAATATTCAAAATTCTCAACTAAGCTTGGTACCTAGTTGATGTCAATTAGGAAAAAGGATCACCACACAGTGAAACTGAGATATCCTATTTTTCACCCTTTTAGTGTTGATTATTTGAGAGAGAGGGAAAGAGATCTTGGACTTCAGATGTGGAACAAAACAATGGATTTTATAGTCTATGTAGAATAGTTGGGATGCTATAATTTGCATAGATTGAATGTACTTTGAATACTTTCGTCTATTTCATTTTCATTGAAATATGCCCCTATTTGAAATGGAGGAAAAAGTTCTGCACTAGTTTATATTGTTTAATATTTATGCATCTCTGTCTTCCAGTTATTAGGAGATGACGAATTGTCTTAAACTAAACTTCAGTGCTGGTACATTCGTTCTTGACTTCAGCAAAGGATAAGCTTAAGGTAGGAGGTTGTTTCATAGCTGTTCTTCTAAGCGGAAATAATTCTTTGAATTGCACGTCAAGTATTCTTGGATTCTTATGGTCGGTTCCACCACGAATGAGCGGTATACTTAGGGCATGTTCTTTGTAGATTAAATTTGGTATAGATTAAAATTGGTGAGATGTGTGGTTGAAAATTGGATATGGAGTATTAAAAAATATAAAATAATTGTTAAATCAATAAATGAATGGTCGAAAATGATGAGACAGAAAAAGTAGATTTAAGTTGGTGAAATTTAGCTATATAGAACATAACCTTACTAGTACAATGGGACCAATTTGTAAAAAATAAAAAAAAAAATTTAGATAAACAAAATCATATCTGAAATTGATTTCAGTTCATTTCTTTCACCCCTCTCTCACTGTAACCCTAATTCCCTGTACTTAATCACATGGATTGTCTTCCACATACTCACACACGCTCGTACATACCAGAGAAGGGAGAGACAAACTACTGTGTTGTGCAACCACTCCACCACCTGTTGTGCAGTGATTGGGATGGCAGATTTAGGCGATGGAAGAGATTGGGGAAGAGCCACTTAAAGTCAATTTTTGTCACAAGAATGCGGTGAAATTCCAAATTTTAATCAGCCAAAATTCGATAGTTAAACTCGTTGTTGGGGCCACTCTACAACCGTTTTGGAAGTGGATAATAGAAGAGATTTTGGCGGTTGAGTAATGGTAGCCATGGCCGAGTTCGAGTTCTCTACCTAAATCTGAAAACTTTCGTCCCTCTATCTTTTTTTCAATTTCGTAGCGTAATCAGATACATTGTGTTTTTGGGATTTTTGGTTGATGATTTGTGCTTCGATTATGTTCTTTAGGGCTTGAGGGTCGAAATCAAATATGGGAATTAGGGTTAGAGTTAGAGGGATGGATGACTAAAATGAAGGATTCATGCTTGATGTGTTGATTTTTTTTTTTCATTTCTTTTATGCAACTTTGGATCAATTTGCAATTTGGTCCTCAATTTACATACAGATTCGGTTTTTGGCACATGCTAACGTGGTTCGCCATGTCATGGCACGCCATGTTAGTGCGCCACATCAGGCGTGTGTGTCATCCCCTGCCCAATAGTGGTAGAGTCATGAGAGGTGAAGTTTATGCAAAAGTAGCATACGTATAAATTAATCCACTAAATTTAACAAGAAGCCCGGAATGTGTGCCTCATATTCAAGCGTTGTTGAATTTGGTTGCAAAATGCCTATAAATGGGCAAATGCATACAAGAAATATCAAAGAAATAAAATGGCAGGACGTCAAATAATTTTAGTCATCTTCCTGCTTATATTGGCTAACTCACAAAGTTTCAAGGGTTTGCCTCAATCGATAGTATGAACCGCAAATCAAAATCGATGTTGACTATCTATTGGCATACGGCGATGACGACGCTTTGCATTTGGTCCTGTGTATCCTATCTGACCATAGGAAAGGCGAGAAGCAGCATCGCTCAGATTAGCCTTGAGGAAATACTTTACTAATTCGGAACGCTTCTCACCTTTCCCAGGGTGGACTAGGATACATAGGACCAAATGCAGCCACATGCCAATAGACAATCAACATCGACTTTGATTTGTGGTTCGTGCTACCCATTGAGGTAGACCCTTGAAGCCTGTTAGTTGGCCAATATAAACAGGAAGAAGATTAAAATTATTTGACATTTTGCCATTTTATTTATGTGATATTTCCTACGTGCATTTGCCCATTTATAGGCATTTTGCAACCAAATTCAACAATGCTTGAATGTGAGACACACATTCCGGGCTTCTCGTTGAATTTGGTGGATTAATTTTATAAGTATGCTACTCCTGCATAAACTTCACCTCTCATGACTCTGCTGTCAAGCTGAAAAATATATTTTCTTTATCCTTCTTTGTTTGTTTCGTTACACAAGTGTCTAAGATGATATTAAATGATATACATGTTGGCCAATGTAACCAACTTAAGCTTTTACGTCATGTGACACCCATCTAAATGAATTATCCACATATGAGGTTAGCTAAATAGGGGAAGATAATATGAAATGATATACAATTTGCTTGACCTTATAGCTTAAACTTTTAAGTTGAAGTTGAAGATAAGATTGGCCCAGACTAAATAGTTTAAGCTATTAATGAGCCATAAAGAATTTATAGATCATATTTACGGGTAATTGTATAGATGGTAAATGACTGTTTAAAATGATTACAAAACCATAAATCTCTTTTTCTCATGTAGGACTTGAACGGGTATACTATAGTCTATAGTCAACACTATAATGTACCAACTTGCCACTGCTGCAAAATGTATTGTTCTCCATCGTGGGTATATACTTTTGTAGTTTTTACTTTCAGGAAACGGTTTCAGGAAGCGGTAGTAGTTGCAATCATAAATAACTTGTTTAGACTAAGATTAGAGAACCTGGAGGTGTTGTATCAGTGTAACAATTTCTCAGCTGATTACGTATTGAGAATATGATGATTCTTATTGAATGAAAAATTATCACCATCTACAACAATTGCAAGATTATTCTCCTTTTGACAGAGACACGTAATTAGTTTCTAAGCATGGTTGATAAAAATGTTGAATTGGTCTATCATCCTTCAAGAGCTTCCTAATCTACCTAGTGAAGATAACAACACCAATGAGGCACAAAAAACTTGAATTTCCACCTATAAGATCTTATCCATATTAACCAAAGCAACCAAGACGATGACAACCAAGAAAATCCCACGATAGATCACCTCTATTCGCATCTCTCTCTTCGGTTAAGCCAAGAAAATAAGTGGATTTTGGCTTCAGACATTAGGGCATATTTCAGCCAAAATACTGCACCAATTTTGCTGCTGCACGGGAGGCTTCTGGACTTCATAGAATTATGGATTTTGAAGGAACTTAAGTGTCCGTTAGAGGTGTGTTTGGCTTAACATAACGATCTCGTGGACATGATTTTGTTTACCTATAAAAATTATAAGTTGCTTGTTGGTGCCACATCATCGATTGTTAGCCGCATGGGACATTTCTCTCAACTGTTCAAACAGATATCTAATGAATGATGGATGGATGATAAGATGCAAACTTGAGTAAGCAATTGGTTCCCTTTTAAAGTTTAGTAGTAAGCATGGAAACGTTGTATTCATTAAGGACATGTATGCAAATATGAGCGTCTAGTAAATTCCTCGCGAAAGTTGAATGTTTAAAGCAAGCTGTATATGGATATTTCAATGGTGACTCTATAAGGGTGTTACGATTGATTTTTTAATGGTTTTTTATGTGAAAAATGAGAGAAAATGAGTGGAGTTGAAGGATGTGTAGTACATATAGGTCCTCCAACATATGTGGATGTGACTAATTTAGGGTAAATAAAGAATGTATAAAAATGGAATAAAAAGTTGTAAAACTTCAAACCTAACGTGGTCTATTTTGTACACATACTGACATGACTTGATTTTATTTTCTTGAAATCTAAGTGCCAATACTGAAATTTGAGTTCACTATATATATTAGAGAAATCTTAAGCTAGCTCTTCCTCATCTCTTGCACCAATTTTCAAAGTTTTAGATGTGGCACTAAGATTTCTTGGATTCAAATCATATCAGCCACTAACTAGAAAACATACATTGTCAAAACATTCTATTTAAAGAATCTCAATAATATATTTTCCTAATTCTTGCCACAAATGGTATATTCCCCTTTTCATACAACTCGGTGCAGGCGAAAGATAAGTTGGAGAACTGTAGTAAATTCAATCTTAGTTAGACTTTTTGATCTACATCCCAACTGCAACCATCATGATTTCTCCTGTTTCTTGGATTTTTCTTATATCTATGACCTTCAATGTCAAATCTGCCACAAGGAAATCTGTTCCTTCTTGCCTCTCACTCACCATTTTGAAGCAGTTACCACCCAATTTTATATTTATTTTAATCATATCTTTAAACTGTAACCAATGTTTTTAAATCAGATTGAAGGGTTATGCTTATGCTCAAACTGGCAGTTGACTATGAGGCACTTGCACCTTTTCGATACAAGTTAATTACTATTCGAAATGATAAGACATGTTTTGCTTTGCTGTACCTCGGATACGGCAGATAGCATGTCCTTTTTTCCTTGCCTAGACAAGTAACATCCTACACGCTGACTGTGTTGCATTGGATGTGTGATCTCCATCTTTTCTTTTAAGCTTTACTAAATCTCCAGATGCCTTTTTTCGTTTTTACAAAATATTGAATTATTTCCTACTTAACTCTTATAAACTTTTATGGCCTCTGGCTTGCTACCTTGTGGTTCATATAACAATTATATAATTGACTTCTACTTGCTGGATGACCATTCTTTTAGTGAGGTCATATGGAACTGAGGGAAAAGGACCGCAAGTTCCTCCAAGTTACTTGGGTTGCAAGAATCATTCTATGATTGCCCGTGACCTGTCATAATAACACACAATTAAAGTTGAATTTAATTCTTGGACTCTTCAGGGATCCCCTTTTAATCTTTCATGATAATCTGTTATGATAATACATGATTAATGATGATTAATTCTTAAACTTTTTATGGAACCCCTATGTTGTGTAACATTTTGGTTCATATTGGATTTTGCAATGCCTTTGAATTATTAAGAGAAGCACGGTTTCCAATTGGATAAATTTCTTCATTAGTGGTTAATGCTATGCTCCATCTTGCATGTACCTAGAAAATTGTTTACAAGTTTTGAATATTAGCAAAAACATAGAACACTTAGCTTGTGCTCGTTTTAGCTTTTTGTGCCAATTAACTTGCTTAAAAGCAAATTTTTAGATGAAAAAAGTTTACTATCTGCCCAATTTCAATTTGTTTTTGATGTTACGTCTCTTTTTTTCCCTTGTTCCACTAACTTATACATGCACAAGAGCATTACTAATTGAGGTCTGCAAGTTTTGCTTGGTTTGAGTGAAAGAAAAGCTTGTTCAAATTCGAATTTTGTTTTAAACAAAGCACCAACTCGATTCGAACGTCGGTTTTACGCGTCCGCCGAGCCTAGCCGGTGGGGGTTTGGAATCCCCCTACCTTTTTATTAAGATAAAAAATAATTACAAAGGAGGGGGGCATAAACCTGACCTCCAAACAATGGAACACAATAATCGTGTGAAAAGCAGTAAATGAGGAGATACTATCTCCCTTACAATAATAAATAAACGAATAACGAAGCAATAAATAAGGAGGTACTACCCCCCTGTATAGAAAAATGAAAAAACATGTAAAGAAAAAATGTGCCCTCACCAAAGTCGCCGGACCAATGGGAATCCATAACGGTCCATCTGAAGGAGGGCGCAAGTTGGGGTAGGCAACTGATGTGAGTCATACTCATTGTAGCGCTGCTGTATGAGCCCCACTGAAGCGAGTGCATCGGCAACTTGGTTGCCCTCCCGGAAGATATGTGAGACCAAATCCCGGTCTGTGAGGAGGAGTTGATGAATACGTCGGATAATCGCCTGTAGGTACCACGGACCGCCTCTCCGAACAATACAATGAACAGCAACTGACGAGTCTGCCTCCACCCAAACTGTACCAACTCCCAGAGATCGTGCAAGCAATAGTCCATCAAAAATAGCATAGAGCTCAACCTCCAAGATAGCGCAGTCACCATCCAGTAGCAATAGTAAGTCTCAAATGACTTGGAATGCCCAAAATAAAGTATTGATCGTTAAAATTAGACTAAAAAGAGCTTAAATGTCGATATTTAAGGTCTTTTTAGCTTAATTTTAAGGATCAATACTTTATTTTGATCATTCCAAGTCATTTGAGACTGACTATTGCTGCTGGATGACATTTATAAATATCTTGGACAAACAGAGAACATAATGCAGCGGGAGGAAATACTTCTTATTCTCAGAAACATTTTCTGTTTCATTGAACATGGGGCCATATCCATCACAAGATTTATTGGCGGCCTATGTTGCCTCGACATCCACAACCATGGTAGCCACAAATTTTTCTGATAATGTTTCTCTAGGTCCATCATTTGTCCCATCCAATTCTATACATTTAGATTTTAGACCTACTCATACTCCTGATCCTGTAACCTAGTGAACGATCCATTGCCAATAACGTTGGCACCATAAGGTGTCAACATTGTCCGGATCGTTCGCATGTGTCGACACCCCACCCACCCCCTAATGTCGGGGGGGAGGGGCACATGGCACCATCCGGACAATATTGGCACTTTATGGTGCCAACATTGTTGGCAACGGAACGGGAGTGCCTATAACCTTGCTTCCACTACATGGTTCTAGGTATCATGTTTTAAATGCATATCAGACCCTTCTTTAAAGCACCTGGATTTTTTTGGAGTTCCTCAGATGCCAAAGTTTTACCCAGATCAAATGGATATGGGTGTGTGGATTCAATTTCTGCGAATTCTTTATCACACCCCACCACACCACACTTACAATCTAAATGTTTTTATTTCTCTTAATCCTTTCATCTATTTCTTTCCACCAACAAGTGTTCAAAGCAACTGCAAACTTAACATACTAATTCAAAGAAATCAAAATATAGGCAGGATATATCCTCCTTTGTTAAAGACAAAAGTAGCAAATTAAAGCCTACAAAGGAAATAAATTAGTTCTTACAAACACATCAGTGATTGCAGTTAAAGAAATATTTTAAGAAGGTGAATTGAATGGTTCTTTTGGTATCTTTGATAGCAATGAAGTTTCACCATTGAAGGCAATCCCAAAGTAAAGGAGAAATGCAATATATTATCATTTATTAAGATTGCGATGAAAAGGAAATAATTAATTGTGGTGCAAGTAGAAAAATGTCTTAGCAATAAAAAGGGTATTTTAGTTTGGTTATTATGTAATTTTGGTCAAGGCTATTCCAGTAAACAAAGAAGATAATTAAAATTGTGGTGTAAGTATAAAATTTCGTGGTGGAAATATAATTACCCAATATTAAATTCACCCTTTATTATTTTATTTTTCTTATTTAATTTGTTTTGTTTTCTTCATTTAGTATTTTTTTTCCTTATTTTAATTTTTTTTTATATAAATTTCAAAATTTAAATTATGTATATAATTGAAAGTGAACCAAATACAAACTACAATGGCAAATATTTTTTAAGTACATTTTAATTTTTGAATATTACATTTTAATTTTTATATACATTTTAGTTTTTAAAATACAATGTCAACTTGATACAGTGCGAGGTTGGCAGTGGTTTTCTATTTTTTTTTAAAAAGTCATTTTTATTTATTTAAAAATTTTAAATAAAAACTTTTTTTAAAAATTTACTTTACCATGTTAAGATGGTAATTTCAGATAGTTTTGCGGGTAATGTGCATTGGAGATTCAATGATTGTAAAATGAATTTTAAGTTCAATTGGTGCTTCTATTTTGGACGTTAGGCTTTCTAAATATATTATTTTACAATAATTACTTTATAATATTTTGAAATATCCAATTTCAATAACATCTATTATTAATCAGTACTAATTTAATAAAATGCAGCCTGTAAAAATATTTTTCAAATTTTAAATTGTTTATGTATGTTCTTTTTCGTTCGATTTGGGGAAGGGATATGGATGAGAATCGAACCGAGGCAGCGCTTGTAGTCTGCTTGGGAGGTACCACTGCGCCAACCCAAGCGATCTCCACGTGTGTTTTTAAAATTTCAATTTTGACATTCACACTTATTTAAATGTGTCGAGAGCCATAATAAAGCTGGTATGGGCCTTGTTGTTAGGGATGATCTTGGCTCTTTTGTTGCTGGCACAGTTATACCAATCTGGGGCATCACTGATCCGCTTACTGTTGAAGCAATGCGTGTTCGTGAGGCTCTCTCTTGGGTCAAATCTTGATTTCCTGGTGCTTTAACGATCGAGATGGATGCGCTCCTTGTTTTTAAAGCTCTCCAGCGAAATGAGTCTGATAACTCCCTACTTCGGAGTGATTATTGATGACTGTCGGCTCCTAGCAAGTGACATTCCGAGTCTCAATTTCAGTTGGGTTAGAAGATCGGCAAATCAAGTTGCACACAAACTAGCTAAGGCCGCTAGTTCTCTATTTGACTATGTTAAATGGTCTTATTTTCCCCCTTTGTTTATTTCGGAGGTGTACGTACTTCTTACTGATTCTATGATTGAATAAATTTAGCTTCTTCAAAAAAAAAAAATGTGTCGGGGATATGGGAACAAAATCCCACATCGGCTAAGATGTCTTTTTTCGTCATTTAACTTGCTTTGTCTTTTTCCCCAATTTGATTTTCAATTTTCATTTCTAAGCTGCATTCTGGATTTCAGTAACCCAAATGTCTGTCAAGTTTTCACTCTAAAACGTTTGTTATATTTTACTATTTGTGTAACGTAATATAATTTGTAGGCCTCCCACCCCCGACAACACATGAACACAATTTAATATTTTTCTAATTAAATGATACTAGCTGTTTCACCCGTGCGTTGCACGAGAAATAAATTTTTCAACTAATAACGATATTGATAGATGTTAATAATATTAACATAAAATCTAAAAAAATAATTAAAATAAAGAATGAGTTACAACAATAAATTTAAATAATTTAACTTGAAACAATTCTATAAAAATTTCGAAAGAGTTTCTTCTATATTTCTTACTAATTCATCCTACCATTATGCAAGGAATAACTTACGAAAATCCACACAACTTAATTTATTATTCTCCATAGAATAGCAACTTAATTAGCATTTACACTCGTACTTTACACGGGATGATAATTTATAGTAGTGATTGTGATAATATATAATATTTTGCTCATTGCAATATTAATCTACTAATATAAATCCAAAATAAAATAACCTTAAATATTATAGTTATCAAAATAACTCTACTAACATTAGTAGAGCTCATTGTTTTTCTCTAAAATTGTTTTACATTTTATTATATGTAATTATAAATTTTGAGAGATATTAATTATGCATCAGTATGATGTACGTTATTAACAATTAATATGTAAATAATGATTTTTAAGTTTTAATTATGAAATATAATCAGTATAGAGATATATTATAAAAATAACAATGTAGTGAGTAATGTCCGACAGACCCTAACATCCCCTTCCTGCCATGCCGGGAAATACTTATTCTCATTTTGGCCCATCATCATTTACCCTAGGGTGAGCGAGGATAATATGAGAATTACAAACTTCCATTCCCCGTTCATGCCTCGCTAGAAAATTCTCATCCCCGTCCACGCCCCATCGTGATGGTTTAATTGAAGACTTTTATTTTAATATTTTATTTCTTCAATAAATACCTTCTAAATATACTAAACACGTGTATTAACATATTAGGTATAAACTTACTAATTTAACATATTCGGCATATTAAATATACAATCTATTTGATGATATTTAAAAATTAAATAAAGTCTCAATTGCCAAAATTTGATATAAAATAAATAATTTAAAGTAGGTAGGATTTTTAATATTTATTTAGGAGATAGAAACTTAGATAAATATTTAACACAGTTTGAAAGCCAGTTAAAATATTTTAATTGAGTCATATAATTCCAATAATTGATTGAGTCGATAACCAATTGTTTAGCAAGAATTTTTAGACTTATTCTCTAGCAAAAGCGACATATTGAACCAAAGAATTATTTTATAATTGTTGGTTTGAGTAATACCAAAATAAAAAATAATACTATTTGAAAACCTATTTTTGGAGCTTGTTACTTTCAAAAAGTGAGCAGATCATTTGAAACACCCGTAACTATATAAAAAGAATATTAATGCTTTGTCATCAACTGTAACTCAAAAGAAATATCATAGAAAATACAAAAACACATGAGAATCAAAAGAAAAGCATGTTTCGAAAAAAGCATAATACTGAAAAAAGTAAATAAAGTTAATTATAGACTAATGGCCAGTCAACTTACTTTGCAATAAGATGTAACACCCCAATTCTAAGAATCCAGAATCTTATAGGTGTTAATTTAATTTTATTTTAAAATATGTAAAAAGATAAATTAATTTCGTAAGCATATTTTTCTTCCCCGTAGCAATCTAATTACTTTTAATAATTTTTCATTTTTTAAAATAATTATGTTTCCCCCTTTTAGTTATTTAATTAATTTTGATTAATTTTCGTCTAATAAAACTCTCTCAATTTTCATCAAATGAAAATATATCCAATTAAATCTAAGAAATAAAATTAATTGTAATATAATTAATTCTAATTAATTCGTGTTTTTATCTAATTATTTATAAAAATAATTTATTATTTCTAAATCATTAGTTTTTTAATCACAGCTTTAAGAATTGTATGAATCTAATTTTAAAGATATTTTATAATTAAAAAGATATCTTGCATGTCAAAAGATTTATTTCATTTTTAAAGAAAAATCTAGCTAACCATGGTAATCTAATTAATTTTATTTATTATTTATTTTTTAATTAATGTTATTTTTCTATTTTTACAATACAATTGATTAATTTTCGTCCAACGAAACTAATTTTAATTAATGGTATAAGAATTCGTTTTAATTGAGTTTCATTTTAGCTAATTATTTATGAAAATAATTAATTATTTTTGAAATTACCCTTTTTATATTTACACTTTTAAGAATTGTATAAATCTAATTTTAAAGAAATCTTATAATTTAACAGATATATTACAATTAAATTTTTTTTCATTTTTTAGGGAAAACCCATATCAATTTAATGATTTTTTAAAAAATTAATTATATTTTCCCCTTTAAGAATGTAATTAATTTGGATCAATCGTTGTCCACTAAACACATGTATAGCAAAATATTGGCAACGGAATTTATTATTTTAATTAATTATTGTTTAAATAATTATAGTTAATTTTGTATTTAATTTAATTCTTTATAAAAAATTAATTATTTCCAAAATAATTTGCTTCATAGCCATAATTTTAAGAATTATATGGATCTAATTTTAACAATATCTTATAATTGAAAATATATCTTCAAATTTAAAAGATATAGATATAGATTCAATTAATTAAAAATCGATTAATGTTACAATTGAATGATTAATTAAACAAAATTGATGTTGCACGTTTCGTTTAAATTTTATGTAAACATTAAATGAATTATAATTTTTTATCCCACCAAAATTAAATCTTAGCGAAATTGCTAATTTTAATTAATTTTCATTTATTAGCTAATTAATTCTTTTTAAAATTAATTAAAGGGTCCAACCTAAGTTTTAAATTTTCATATTACACATTTATTTTAATTTTTATGTAAAATTTTAATGAATTGTAATTTTTCATCACACAACAATTAAATCTTACAAAAATTGGTAATTTTAATTAATTTTTGTTCCTTAGCTAATTATTTATAAACATGATTGATTGTTTCTAAAATTAATTATTGAGTCCAACCCAATTTTCAAATTTTTTAGTACAAATTCGGAATCGTAGTGGTGAGATTTTGTCTCAAACTCGGGCCAACTGCCAGTAAGTTTTTTTTTTTTGTGTAAAACTTTAATGAATCTTAATTTTGTATAGTAAAAAAATTGAATATTAGTTTTAATTAATTTTTGTTTGTTAGCTAGTTGTTTAGAAATTAATTAATTATTTCTAAAATTAAGTAACGGATCTGATCTTATTTTTTGATTTTAATGTTAAACCTTTATTTGAATTTTTGTGTAAAAATTTAATCAATGGGAATTTTGTGTGGCATAAAAATTAAATCTTAGTGGAAATTCTTAATTTTTGAATAATTTTATTTTTTTAAATACGAAAATTATGAAAAAACGATCAATTAAAAATTCATTCTAATTTCTAGAACACCCGTATATTGTTCAAGACATAAACTTATAAATTGAAGATTTGAAAGAAAAAATAAGAAAATTTGAAATTTACTGATTCAAAATAAAATTGAAATTTATCACAAATATATAATATTTTTCGATTTTGTGTAATTACATGAGAAATTATATTTAAGTACTATATCAATATATAAATTGTTATTTTGGCAAATTAAATATTTATTAGGAAAAAAATTATCTAGTTTTAAACATAAAATAAAGCTAGTTTTACCATATATTTGCGAGATAAACAAATTGAAGCATTATTTTTCATTTAGTTTATTTTCAAGGTAAATCAAAAATGGAATAGAATTAAAAATTAAAACAATTTATACATTTCATTATATTTGAATTTTACACACAAACATCGATTAAGTGTCTAACAAATTATTAATTTATATTTAAGTTGGATACTAATTTATATATTTGTCGTAATTTTATTTTTTCAAAAAATAAAAATTTATGTATTAATAGTATACTTATTTTAAAGCTCTCATCACGTATTCAAGTCGAGTAAAATAGAATCACAATTTTTTTATATGTAGAAAATAAAAAAAAAAGGAGAGAAAATGATAGATAAAGTATTTAGATATTATGAGATTGGATAAAGTAACGTAGAAATAATAAAATAAAGTTGGACATGGATTCGAAAATAAAAAATAAAAAGAGACTTTTTTAAAATGGGAAGGCGGATTTAAGACAATAAAAAATATAATAAGAAAGAATCATCATTTTCTATATATATATATATATATATATATATATATATATTATTCTATATATAGATAGAATATTATATTAGGAAAATTTATTAGGCGGGAAAAATTGAGAATGCATTTAGGCGGGAAAAAAAGCTCCTTTTATATATATATAGATTTCATATACATACGGAAGCAACTCGTACACAATATCCCTCTTATGCTTAAACGTGGGTATACTACCAATTGCAATAGCTTTACTTGATCGTACCAATCTGACATATTTATGCTCAAACAATTGCACGTATTGTGCAACAAGATGATATGGATCAATTTAAAAGCAAGAATAGTGTGTTCGGCTTGAATTATTTTTTATGGAAATTAACACCATTTTGAATTAACCAATTATCAGTAGTTTAATTTTTCATGAAATTGCAACTCTATCCTTATAAAAAGTTCATATTTTCCATCAAAATAAGAAATTTGAATTCCTATGCAAAGATGAGAATTAGAATTCCATGAAATTAGAATTGCAATTCATTTTCAACCCTCAAAAAAAAAAAAAAAAAAGATTGTTAAAAAGGGTTTCTCACAAATAAAGACTAAACTTTTTTTTTTTGTTTCAACCATTTTTCACTTATAAGTTAACTCTTAAAAAAAAAAAAAAGACCCATTAAAGTCAAATTTGAATTTGAACCACACGATCATGATAGTCAACATGGTCCTTAATGTCTTTTTCACTCTTTAAGTGATTGTTATTTGGTTCAATTACTTTTTCACCTTACTTCATGCTACACATTATTTCAAGCTATCAATTATTCCTAAGATGTGTAAACAGATCAAACAGAAAGTAGACCATCAAAATGAGATATAACATGACAATTTATTCCATTTTCTAACTCGAAAGGTAATATATTCCATTCTTCGAAGAGAGGTATACTCACACTCTTCATACATGTTAGAAAATCCGAGCCAAGTTGAGTTCTTCCTGTGGAAGAATTCAAACATTATTTTTTCATTATTTATTTATCTTACAGTAAGTTTCTTGCAGTAAAAAAATACTGCACTTCAAGGGCAAAAGACCACTAGATAATTGGTTCCACCGGGACAAGTAAATGTGCTCGTTCGATCATCTTTATGGTAACTATATGCATCAGGGCACCTAGTCTTAAAAAACCTCGAAAAGTCCGTTGGCTCACAGCTGCCGGAGTTACAACAATATTGGTTGGTGTTGAAAACTGTGCATGGGCTGTTACAACCTTTAGGTGCCCGCAACTGACTCGGACACTGACCGTTGATGTTGTTAAGGATACCACGCCTCCAAGCTCCAACCTGACGTCTTGCATACAAGATGAAGCGCAGCCATGCACATCTAACGTGACTTGATCCTCAAGCAGGGGCGGATCCAGCACTCGTCAAGCACCCGCGGTCGCGCGTGCTGGATCCGCCGGAAGAAGGTTTACTTGGCGACCGGAAGAGTTTCAGATTTTTAGCCATCTGCGCTTGGAATCCTGAAGAAGACGACTGTGCTTGGAGTCCTGAACGAGACGATTTGGTAGGGTTATAATTTAGGGCCTGTTGTTGTAAATGTGGGCCTCTCTTTTACTTTAAGTTATTGGGCCAAATTCATTTAATTTAACCCAATTAGATTCCTCTTAATAATCCAATAACTATTATACCCAAACATCCATGACCCAACCCAATTAGGAATCCAACATGTTCAGAAGACTAAATACTACTCAATACTCTCGTGAATGGAAACTAGAAATTCAAATATCCTAATTCCGATTTCTATTATCCTTCTGTGCCTCTGCCCGTCACCGCCGTGACTTGATTCCGCCACCGGCCAACCGCCTCCAGTCTCTAGCTCTCAGCCGACTATCCCCTTTGTTCGGGTAAGTAAAGTAACTAAGAAAGATGGGTTATTGATTAATGAACTGATGATGTTGTAAACTTGTAATGGTGGTTATGTATTTTGTAATAGTGTAATTGTTGTATTTAGGAATTTAGGGGTTTTTACTATTTAGTTTTACTGTTTTAGTGAGATTTTTGACTTAATATCTTAATGATTTTAGTTTTTTGAGCATTTGAGCTCTTATTATTTAATTTAGGTAATAGTCTTATTTAGGATAATAGGTTAGGTTTAATGTTTTGAGCAGCTTTTTTATTGTTTTAACTTGAATTAATTTGATTTGTTTACTTTAGTGTAGTATTGAAATTTAGAAATTGAATAGATAATCGTAGTTGTATGTCGATGATTGATGAATTATTTTCATCTGCAGTTTAGTAGTTTAGTCGTTAGTCATTTAATTCTTTTAACTAGTTTAGTAGCCTAGAACAAATTACAATTATTTGTTGATCAATTTTTAATTTAGGCTTGCATCTATTAGCTTAGTTTACTACTAATATTTACAATCTTTAACATTATTTAATTATAAAATGTCGCGACTAATGGTGAATGATCAACTTTCATCAATGGTAAACGGTTGTTGACTATCAACAGTCGATGTCTGTCCACAATCAATAGTCAACGTCCGCTCTAGCTAGACTTGAAGGCTAGATCTGTCCCTGTCCTCAAGATTTCCATGATTGATTTTGTAGATCATTTCCTTGTATAATTATTTTCCTTGTATGTAATATTCTTGCAATATCTTTTTGATTCATTACCTGTAATAGTTTAGGTGCAATTGTATATAAAACTATACTCATCATATTAATAAGACGTGTGTTTTTCATTCTCAAACTCTCTCTATAGTTTTCATGGTATCAGAGCAAATAATCTCAAACGAGCTTCGATCCCAACCCATCTTCCTCTAAAAATTCCTGTCCACCTCAAGCTTACCTTCCCTTTTTTCTCCATGGCTAACGATTCCTCCTCCATCACACAACCTGTCAACACTAACATCACACCACCTACTACACCACAAAATGAGTCCAGCCTTATCCAGATTAATGCTGCCACCCAAATTCCCCTCAAGCTCACCTCGTCAAACTACTCGTCGTGGCGTGCCCAATTTGTGTCCCTCCTTTACGGTTTAAATCTTCTCCGTTTCGTCGATGGTTCCTATCCTCCACCTCCGGCCACCTTCCCTACAGCCAATGGTACCCCCACCCCCAACCCCGCATATGCATTTTGGCGACGCCAAGATCAACTAATTCTTCACTCTATCTTAGCTTCCCTTTCGGAAATTCTTATTCCGCTCGTTTCCTCTTGCTCATCAAGCGCTACCTCTTGGTCCTCTCTTCACAAATACTTCACCAAAAGGTCCCAATCTCATCTTATTCATCTTAAAGACAAGTTATCTACCATCACTCGTGGTACTCAATCCGTTACCGATTTCCTTCTCCACATTAAATCTATTGAAGATGAACTTGGCACTTTAGGCTGCCCCCTTCCGATGATGATCTCCTCATTTATTGCACTCGAGGTTCTCGGCCCCGCATACAAAGAACTCAAACTCTCTCTATAGTTTTCAGATGTGGGCCGTGCACCAAATTCCACATGTGCATCCACCGGAGTTGGGACTAAATTCCATCGGGACATTAAACCAGTCGACGAGGGATATATCGAAGAAGTCCAAGTTATTGAATTGGTTTAGGGCGTATTTGGCTAGTGTGTTCGGTGGTACACCATAGGCCTGACGCTGCAGTAGTCCATTACAGTCTCCAGTTTGACATCTACCGCGGCCTGACCCGTCAAAGTTGCAACCTGTTCGGGCCCAGATACGGGCTCCTCTGGTGCCCGCAGCAGGATTGATGTCCAAGTTTGTCCCCTACAGAGCCGATCCTGAGATTTGGAGGCCCTTAATCAAAATCTCACCGGAGGCCCTTCATAAATAAACTTTTTATTTATACATTAATTTACAAAAAAATTATATACACTAATTTCAAATAAAAACTTGTACTAAGTAAAATTTTTCAAAGTTTCAATAATAATAAATATAAGTTATCAAGAGATTAAAATTAAATTCTCTCACAATGAGTAATAATTAGAATTTTATTATAAATTTGGGGCCCTTATATTTTGGAGGGCCCTAAGCGGTTGCTTAAGATGTTTAGGCTCAGGACCAGCTCTGGTCCCCCTATCAAGTCTTCTGCCACCACATGGTACTGCGGCCACCCAGAATATGTGGACAGTTGTTGCGAATGTGCATGGAGCATTATCATTGAGTATCTATTCAAGGTTAACATCGCCAATGGCTCACGTTAAGAACTTGCACTCTATCTTGACTCAGGAATTTTTGTTTTGGATAGCTTTGTATTGTTTGGACTTGCTCCGAGGGGATTCGTGTGGCTGGGTGAAATATATTTTTCTTTGCTTTTCATTTTTAATAATTTAATGATGGCCATTATATTGGGAGGAATAAAAATATTCATGTTTTTTTAAAACATAATATATTAATGATCAAAAGGCATCAATGCTGAAAGCATCACAAATTTTTATTAGTAAAGATACTTTTATTAATAATAAGATAATTAAGACGTCCCTCATATGAAGGTGTCTCAATAAAAATCGCACCTCTCTTTTGGGGCTTCTATCTAGGGTCTATCATATACATAACGTTGAACGTACACAATCAACGCAATGTACTTTATTCTTACTACATTCCGTTATGCAATTGTCAAATTCAAACATATCTCCCATGCTGTCAGTGGCAAAATCGCATACAATCCTTTTCTTTGTAATTAGGATATTCCACGGCTAAACACAAATCAAGACATATTGCATCATAAATATCTACCCAAGTTGAATATTCCTCTTTGTCTCTCCATTCTGAATTTATGTTTGATGTATTACTTTTATTGGAATTTTGAGTTCCTAATAGTTCTTAAGTAGATGTCCTATATGCATGAGAAGCGCCCAATGTATGTATAGTATATTGTAAATGTATAAGAAGCGCCCAATGTATGTATAGTATCTTGTAAATATGTAAGCATGAGATTGTAAATGCAAGTATTTATTTTTATTGCGTTTCACTTTGTTACATTGTATTAATTGGCATTTTCAAAGTGTGTTTAGAAATTTGTTTTGGTTTAGAGGGAAATTAATGAAGACAATTCTATTAATTTAATTTAATGTTGTTATCGACAACGAAAAAATGCTGTTGGTGGTGATTCTCTACAAGTAGTTGTCAAGTCCAATTATGACATATTTCATCGCACTTTCGTAGTCGCAATTTCACATACAAAGATGATCAAGAACCATCAATAGTTCAATACTTACGGAATCATCGATACATTTTCTAACCCCGTATGATATTCATTTTGAAATCCGAGACTAGATCTAGAATCTCCACGGCGAAGGGGAACTCTAGTAATTTGAATAATTTTCTGGCAATACCGTGGGCGGCGGTCAAAGTTTTGGCCATAATTTGGGTCAAAATTATAGCAAAGACTCAAATTATGGCCAAAACTTTGACCGGCTGCCACCAGCCACTATAGTGTCGCTAGAAAATTTTATAAATTGTTAGAGTTCCCTCTCACCATGATGATTCTAAATATGGTATCAAATTTCAAAATGGAGATTGTACAAGGCCAGAAAAACATTGGAAGGAACCATCGATGGTTCTTGATCATCTTTGATTTCCCATAACATACATCCTTGACCTTGCATACTTGGATGTCGTACATATTATATAACATGCGCGTGCGTTGCACGTGATGCTAAAACGATAATGAATATTACAAAATTAATCATTGTAATTATATGGTTAAAAAAGCACACAAAAATATTGTAAATTATTTATATTGAGTAGTACCACTGCATAATTAAATCAAATTATCATCTGAGTGATCAACGTAGTTACAATCTGGGCATCACACATATTTTGTGCCCGGGGATTTTCCCCCTTTTTTTAATATATTATTTCGTAGTGTAATTTCCTAATTTTGAATACCCATTAACACAATATATGTTGATTACAAAGACTACTATGTTGTGTAATGATTGTGTAATGCATCATACATAGTATGTAATTGATTACAAAGATTGTGTAATAACTGTATAATGAATTACACACAATGTGCAATGTATAACACATGTGTGTAATTGAGTTGTTAGTGTTTTGGTATAGAATTCACATCAATTTTTTATATCTTTTTACTAGAACTGTTTAATCATTGGCATAATTGAGCAAGAAAAAACGAAATACGTTGTCTACTTTGGATCTATAATATGTGCTTTTTGCAGTTCTTGACAAGCCAAATTCAACCATGGATAATTTTTTTTAAAATTTTAAAAAGATTTTTTTTTTTTTTTTTTTTTGTGTTGAGAGATTGTCCAGTATAACTCTAGGCTTTGCCTAGACTTGAACTAGGCTATGGCCAAGAAATATACTAGGCGATCATGGAGTTCAAAACCGCGCGACGCCCAAACTTCTTTTGGGCGATTGCCCAGTCGAGTCTTGCAAAATAAAAAGTGCCCACTTTTTGTAAATATATGCACTTTGCATGATTTTTTTTAATTATTCTCTCCATCCGGCGAAGATAGACTTATATTCTCTTTTTGTATGTCTCAAATTATAGTCCACATACTTTATTCAAAGTGAATTAAATTTTTTTAGTTCCTTACATATCCTTATTTAATATATTAGTATCATTACATTCACAATATTTAATGATTACAAGGGTATCATAGTGTCAAATTCACATTTTTCATATATATTAATTGACATTTCTTTAAAATTTACATTTCCTATGTACATTATTAACATTCCCATGAACATATGGAATCGAGGGAGCAATTTCTTAAAGTTTGTTAATGAGGGGTGTATTCAATTGAGATGGTTCAATCTCGCCCTTAAAATCTGATCCCTAAATGTTGCTCTTGATTGTCAATCTAACCCAATGGAAATGATTGTTTGCATTCAAAATTTTGTCGCATATTGACTTCTTAACAAATTGTAATTGTCTACAAAAGGTTTGTAGTGAAAACCACAAATTCACAATAATTGGGAATCTATTACATTTTCTTTCAATGTTTAGCCCACAAATATTCATGATCTTTTTTCTTTTGGTCTTCTAAGGTATTCTACCCAAATAAAGGTCTTTCCCACAAAGATATTTTGCAAGAAAAGTTAAAAAATCTTGTAGTGAATAATTTAGTGGGTTTTAAAGAGTTCTGGTGTAGTCAATTAAGATTTTTAAAAGTAATTAAAATCGTTTTTATAGACTTTTAAAAGTCTATTAACGTCACGTGACATTAAATCAAGAGTTTTAAAAATCTTACAAAATTTTTCAGTAATTTTTAAAAACTTTAGTTGAATCTTTAAGGTACTAATTTTTTAAGAGAATGTGCAAACATAATTTATTATAAGAAGTCTTGTATTCATTCTTAAGATGTTGAAGGACTTTTATCAAAATAGAAAGTTTACCATTTACACCCATGACATAAAAAAAGTATTATTATTATTATTATTATTATTATTATTATTATTATTATTATTATTCCTCTTTGTTTTTTCTCGTTATTTTCTTCATTTAAATAAGAATAGTGTAACAAAAATTTTTATCAGAGGCTTGCTTCATTTTTTTTCAAATTTTTTCAGAAATTTTTATTTGCAATAATTGTGTATTTTTCAAGTTAAAAGATTCGTAAAATTTTTTAATCACTAGCTTAAATAATAAACACCAGTTATTTATGCATATTGCGAGTTATTATTATTTTTATGTATAAAAAATAGACGTGGATTAACTAGAATTGAGTTTGTGAAGTACCATCAAACGCTGTGTATATTCATGGCGGTTTTGAGATTAGACTAGCTAATCGAGCAGCTAAGGACATCCAAATTAATTTTTTCTTTTTAACTTAAAAAGGACCGAAAAAACATAAAGAAAGAAAGAAAAATGCGTAAATAATAAAGAGTACAAATTTGTTCATCCAATATCCATCCAACATCAAATTCTCTCCACTTCTCTCTTCTCGTTTCTCCCACCACAATCTGCGGCTCTGCGCGCTCTCTCTTCCATTTCTCTCTCCCCTCTGCTTCTTCTTCACTCCCAATCGCATTCACTGTTGTTTTTCTCCTTCTTTTCACTCTCTACCATTCAAAAAGACGACCGCAAAACACTTCTATATTTTAATGGTCAGAAAATAGAAATCAAGAATCATGGAAAATTTAGGCGTATAAGGCACTAGCAATGGAAATCCCAGAAAAAAAAAATGCAGTTTGATTCAATTGTCATTTATATATTCAAATGCTTGCTGATTCTTCTTCTTGCCCATGACTGCTTCAATTTTTCTGTGAACAATCATGGTGAAAGAGACTCGAGAAAAAGGGGAAGGGAATTGGATGAAAAACTAAAATCTTGCAATTGATTGGAAAACTAAAATTTTGTCATCTTCATAATTTCAGTGGGGCTGTTGGTTCTCTTCAATCCATTGCTATTAAAAATATATATATAGCAGAAAAAATTGAGAAAGAAAGAAGGTAAATGAAGATGAGGGAGTGGGATTAGATACTTGGTTTTGTGATTTCCAATTCACGCAGAGAGAAAAGCATGTGGAGACTAGAGAGAGAAACCGTGGAGAGAGAGAGGCGTGTAGAGACGAGAGAGAGAGGCGTGTAGAGACGAGAAAGAGAGAGGCCATCTAAGAGAGAGAGGATAAGGGGGAGTGGGTTGAATTTATAATTTTTCGTTTTTGGCCTTAATTGTAACTGAAGGTGAAGTTCACCCTCGTTGAAGAGGGTGAACAAATCTTTACTCTCCTGAGCCTACCTCAACTGGCATTACAAGCAGCAAATCAAAGTCGATGTTGTATTGTCTATTGGCATGTGGCGGAGGCGACGCTCTGCATTTGGTCCTCTGCATACTATTTCACCATGGGAAAGGTGCGAAGCAACATCCCTAGGTCCAACCTTGGGAAGCACCTTACTAATTCGAAATGCTTCTCGCCTTTTCCATGGTGGAAAAGATACAGAAGACCAATTGCAGATTTGATGTCTTTCCATTTTTATTATTTATGTGATATTTCCTATATGCATCTGATCATTTATAGCACACATTTCAGGTTTCTTGTTAATTAAATTTGGTGGATCACACATTCGGTGCTTATGGTTGAATTTGGCGGATCACACATTCTAGGCTTCTTGTTGAATTTGGGGATTAATTTTATACGTATGCTACTCCCAAGTCCTGAGTGAGGATACTAGACAAATTGATTGTTATTATGTTGGCTTGGATCGATTGCTGATTGAACGGCATAAACTTCACATTTCACGACTCTGCTGTCAAGCTAAAATATATATTTTCTGTATCCCTCTTTGTTTGATTCATTACACAAGCGTCTAAGATAATATTAAATGATATACATTTGGCTTTTACATCATGTGGCACCCATCTAATGAATTATCCACGGATTAGGTTGGCTAAATAGGGAAAGATAATATGAAATGATATACATTTGGCTTGACCTCACAGCTTAAACTTTTAAGTTGAAGTTGAAGATAATATTGGCCCAGACTAAGTGGTTTAAGCTTTTACTGAACCATAAAGAATTTTCAGATTACATTTACGGGTAACCGTATAGATGGTAAATGACTATTTAAAATGATTACCAAATCATAAATCTCCGTCTTTCTGTCATGTAGGACTTGAGCGGGTATATTATATTATATAGTCAACACTATAATGTACCAACTTACCACTACTACAAAATTTATTATTGTCCATTGTGGGTGTATGCTTTCGTAGTTTTTACTTTCAGGAAGCGGCAGTAGTTGAAACGATAAACAACTTGTTTAGACTATGATTAGAGAGCCTGAAGGTGTTGTATCAGTGTAACAGATTGCTCAGCTGATTATGTACTGAGAATATGATGATTCTTACTGAATGAAAATTATCATCATAAACAACAATCGCAAGATTATTCTCTTTTTGACAGAGGCATGTAATTAGTTTCTAAGCATGGTTGCTAAAAATGTTGAAATGGCCTATCATCCTTCAAGAGTTGCCTAATGAAGATAACAACACCAATGAGACCCAAAAAACTAGAATCTCCACCTATCAAATCTTATCCATATTAACCAAAACAACCAAGACGATTACAACCAAGAAAATCCCATGCTAGATCACCTCCATTTGCAGCTGTCTCTTCGGTTAAGCCAAGAACATGAGTGGATTTTGGCTTCACACATTAGCACATATTTCAGCCAAAATACTGCACCAATTTTGCAGCTGCGCGGGAGGTTTTTGGACTTCATAGAATTGTGGATTTTGAAGGAACTTAAGTGTCCTTGGATGTGGAAGGGAAAATAGATGGTTAGAGTTGTGTTTGGCTTAACATAACAATGACATGGACATGATTTTGTTTACCTGTACAAATTACAGGTGGCTTCTTGGTGCCACATCATCGACTGTTAGTTGCATGGGACGTTTTTGTTAACTGTTCAAACAGATCTCTAATGAATGGTGGATGGATGATAAGATGCAAAGTTGAGTCAGTAATTGCTTCCCTTTTAAAGTTCACTGAGTAAGCACGGAAACGCTGTATTCATAAAGGACATGTATGTAGATATGAGCATTTAGTAAATTTCTTGTGAAAGTGGAATGTTTGAAGCAAGCTATATATGGATATTTCAGTGGTGACTCCATAAGGGTGATAGGATTGATTTTTTAATGATTTTTTTATGGATTTTTATGTGAAAGACGAGTGAGAATGAGTGGAGTTGAATTGTGGAGATTTATGTCGTACATGTAGGTCCCACGAGATTTGTGGATGTAATTGATTTAGGATAAAGAAAGAATGTATAAAAGTGGATTAAAAAGTTGTAAAAATTCAAACCTAACATGGTCTATTTTTCACACATATTGACATGACTTGATTTTATTTTCTGGAAACCTAAGTACCAATACTGAAATTTGAGTTCACTATATATATTAGAGCAAATCTTAAGCAGCTCTTCCTTCTGGGCGTGTTTTCGCAGTACGCCAAAATTTATTTTATTTCCTTACTCGGTTTCAAAACTATAAATTAATGTAGAAGTGGTAAGTAAGGGTCGAACCCAAGAGGAACGGTGTTTGATCTAGTTGTTTTTATCAATTAATACAGAAAAGGGGGTTTTGTGAAGTTGAATGCAATTCGAAAATAAAAGAGATGAAAATGAAGCAATTGAAGATATATCTAGTTCTCGGGTTCGGTTGTGTCAACATCTTGTGTTTATCTTTCCCATGCAACGTGTTACTATTCCTTCTTCAATTTATCAACTCTCAATTAACCAAGAAGCTCTGATTAACGAATTCTTCCTTAAGTGTATTAAATTAAAGTGAGTTCTTTAACTTAACATCTAGCTATTGGATAATCCTAAACAAGTTCTTAGGATTTAATGCAATACTAGTGTGAAATGAACAAGAAGAATGAGTTGAATTAGATGATTAATTTCACAAACTTGAATTAATACATCTAAGTTGATTTATTAACAAATATGCACGACATTCGTTTGCTACTGTGGATTGGAATCTAGTGACATTTACGGATCAAAAGTTCCAATCCTAGCACTTAACTTGAACTTAAAGATTAATTGATTCAATTGGCCAAAGTGAATGCAATAATCACATAAATTCAAAACGGGTTTAAAAGCATAACAAATCAACAAATTGAAGTAGAGGAATAGATAAAACGTTAGCAAAGAGTTAGAAAAGATAACAACATGATAATTGAACACAACGTCCCCTTCGAACTAGATAGAGAAGTCTAACTACTCATATTAGCGGGTATCACCACTGCTATATGATAGATTATACTTCACTATCTCAAGTAATATATAAAAACTATAGAAATCACGTAAATAATGCTAAGAATTAAATAGAGAAGTCTAACTACTCATATATGCGGGTTAAATATTTATAGCAGTAACGCAGTGTATCACCTTCGCAATATATGAGAAATTATCTTTCTCAAACATGAAAAATAAAAGAAGAAGAAAAATTAGTGAAGAAATGCTCCGCTAATCATATTCACGGCCGAAGTATCGTCGATTGATTAATCGAACCTATATTTAGGTTTTTACTTCCGCCCGAATATGAAAAACTAAGAGCTTTCAAGCTACAACTAAGAATAAATGATGAAGAGAAATTTATTGAGGAGAAAGTTGGAGAGAATCACAAGCTAATTCTCTCTACAAGTTGTGTGATTCAAGCTTGGAAATGCCTCTATTTATAGGCAAAATATTACACCAAAAAAATATTAAAAAATCATAAAAGTCTTCCTTCATGAGTCTATTGTGGTGTGCTCAGATTGTTTTATCTCTAAGAAGTCAAGAAAATACCAAAAACACGCTTTATGGTAGGTGGAGTCCATTGGTCAAAATCTGCGGCGGCGTCGGCGTGACTTTCAGTCGCCAAGGCCGACTGAGTCACGCGCGCGATTCTCGCTTAGTCACGCGCTACGGGAGGCCAGGGGGGACGGTTCTGGCGTGACTCGATCACTTGCGGCGGTGACTCGAGTCACTTGGCGCCGATCGAAAGCATGATCGAGCGTGACTCGAGTCACTGGCGGCGCCGACTGATCACGTATGCGCTGGTGACTCGAGTCACCCGAGTCACCAAGAAATTGCACACCAAGTCCCTCCACTTTTGAATGTTGTTCATTTTGGTCCTTGCGAAATTGCATTTTGGTCCTCCAACGTTTTGCAAAGTTTCACTTTGGTTCCCAGACTTTGGAAAAGTTGCACTTGGGTCCCCAACAGTTTTGGAAGTGACGCTTTTAGTCCTTTTTCTTCAAACGGCCATAACTTTCACTAAGAAACTCCGATTTGAGATCCGGAAAAAGTTTGGGAATCCTCTTTTGACGTTCTTCGACTTTGGCACAAGAAAAATTGTAAAAACAACTTTTCATAAAATTACATCGGAGGTCCTCCATCTTTGATTCGCTTGCCTTTTTGGTCCCGAGTTTCCGTTTTCATTCGATTTTCATCCTTTTTGACTCCTTTCGATTCTTTGTGACCCTAAACACCACAATAAAGGAAAAACACATAAAACGGAACATATAACATTAATAAAACACACAAATACGTAAAATAGAAGAGTTATTTAAATGCTTTTCTAGCACTTATCACCTTCTCTCCTGTACCAACTTTCAATGTTTTAGATGTGGCTCTATGATTTCTTGGATTCAAATCATATGAACCACTAACTAGAAATCATACATTGTTAAAACATTCTATTTAAAGAATCTCAATAATATGTTTTCCTAATTCTTGCCACAAATGTTATATTCCCCTTTTCATGCAACTCGGTGCTGACGGAAGATAAGTTAGAGAGCTGCAATAAATTCAATCTTAGTTAGACTTTTTGATCCACATCCCGATGCAACCATCATGATTTCTGCTGTTTCTTCAATTTTTCTTATATCTTTGACCTTCAATGTCAAATCGGCCACAAGGAAATTCGTTCTTTCCTTCCTCTCACTCACCATCTTGAAGCAGTTAACACCCAGTTTATGTTCCATTGTAATCATATATTTAACCTATAACCAATGTTTTTAAATCAACTTGAAGGGTTATGCTTATGCCCAAACTGACAATTGACTATGAGGCACTTGCGCCGTTTCGATACAAGTTAATTACTGTCCGAAATGATGAGACATGCTTTGCTTTGCTACACGTCGGATACGGCAAATAGCATGTCCTTTTTTCCTTACCTAGACAAGTAACATCCTACACGCTGACAATGTTGCGTTGGATGTGTGATCTCCATCTTTTCTTTTAAGCCTTACTGTATGTCCAGATAGCATGTCCTTTTTTCGTTTTTACAAAATAATGAATTATTTCCTACTTGACTCTTATAAACTTTTACAGCTTCTGGCTTGCTACCTAGTGGTTCATATAATAATTATATAATTGACTTCTGCTTGCTGGATGACCATTCTTTCAGTGAGGTCACGTGGAACTGAGGGAAAAGGATCACAAGTTCCTCCAAGTTAATTAGGTTGCAAGAATCATTCTATGATTGCCCTTGACCTGCCATGATAACACACAATTAAAGTTGAATTTAATTCTTGAATCCCTTTTAATCTTTCATGATAATCTGTTATTATAATAGATGATTAATAGATGATTAATTCTTAAACTCTTTATGGAACCCCTATGTTGTGTAACATTTTGGTTCATGTTGGATTTGGCAATGCCTTTGAATTATTAAGAGAAGCACAGTTTCCAATTGGATAAATTTCTTTATCAGTGGTTAATTCTGGGCTCCATCTTGCATGTACCTAGAAAATTATCTACTACAAGTTTTGAATATTAGCAGAAACATAGAACACTTAGCGTGTGCTCGTTTTAACTTTTGTACCTATTAACTTGGTTAAAGTCTAACTTCAATCTCAACCACATCGAGTACTTACTACTCATTATTATCCACATTTCATGATCTTTACCATCACTAAAACTTAAAAGAAACTTTTCGATAAAAAAAAAGTTTACTATCTATCCAGTTTCAATTTGTTTTTAAGGTTACAAGTCTTTTTTTGTCCCCCTTGTCCCATAACCTCATACATGCAAAAGAGCATTACCAATTGAGGTCTGCAAGTTTTGCTTGGTTTGAGTGAGAGAAAAGCTTGTTCAACTTGGATATTTAAGGTCGTCTTAGTTTAATTTTAAGGATCAATACTTTATTTTGGGCATTCCAAGTCATTTGAGACTGACTGTTGCTGTTGGATGACATTTATGAATATCTTGGACAAACAGAGAATATAATGTAGCTGAAAGAAGTACTCTTTATTCTCAATAGCATTCTATTTCATTGAATAGAGGGCCATATCCATTACAAGATTTATCGTCGGCTTGTGTTGCCTCCACATCCACAACCATGGCAGCCACAAATTTGTCTGATAATGTGTCTCTGGGTCCATCATTTGCCCCATCCAGTTCTGTTCATTTAGATTTTAAACATATCCTTACTCCTGATCCTTTAACCTAGTGAGCGAATGTTGCCAATAATATTGGCACTATAAGGTGTCAACATTATCCGAATCATTGCCATGTATCCACACCCCACCCACTCCCTGATGGCCGGGGGGAGGGGGCATGTGGCACCATCCGGATAATATTGGCACCTTATGATGCCAACATTGTTGGCAACGGAACGAGAGCGCCTGTAACCTTGCTTCCACTACATGGTTCCATGTCTCCTGTTTTAAATTCATGTCAGACCCCTCTTTAAAGCAGCCGCCAATGGTATCTCCTATTTCAATTGTCAACCTGGATTTTCTAGAGTTCCTCAGATGCCGAAGTTTTACCCAGATCAAATGGATATGGGTGCTTTGGATTCAATTTCTGCGAATTCTTTATCACACCCCACCACACCACACTCACAATCTAACTGTTTTTATTTCTCTTAATCATTTCATCTATTTCTTTCCACCAACACGTCTTCGAAACAACTGCAAGCATATCATAGTAATTGAAAGAAATCAAAATATAGGCAGGATACATCCTCATTTTTTAAAGACAATAGTAGTTGCAAATTAAAGCCTACGAAGAGAATAAATTAGTTCTTATAAACACATCGGCGATTGCAGTTAAGGAAATATTTTAAGGTGGTGAATTGAATGGTTCTTTTTTGGATCTTCGATAGCAATGAAGTTTCGCCATTGAAGGCAATCTGAAAGGTAAGGGAGAAATGCAATATATTATCATTTATTACGATTGCGATGAGAAGGAAATAATTAATTGTGGTGTAACTAGAAAAGTGTCTTAGCAATAAAAAGGGTATTTTAGTTTGGTTATTATGTAATTTTTGTTAAGGCTATTCCAATAAACAAAGAAGATTATTAAAAATGTGGTGTAAGTACAAAATTTTGTGGTGGTAATTTAATTACCCAATATTAAATACATGCTTTATTATTTTGTTTTTCTTATTTAATTTATTTTGTTTTCTTTATTTAGTATTTTTATTTATTTTAATTTTTTATATAAATTTTAATTTTTAATTTTTAAATTATGTATATAATTGAAAATGAACCAAATGTAAGTATTAATTATAAAAATGTGATACAGCATTAAATTTACAAACTACAATGACAATTAAATTATTTTTAAAAATGATAATTAACTTTTCTTAAATACATTTTAATTGTTGAATATTACATTTTAATTTTTATATACATTTTAGTTTTTAAATTACAGTGTCAATTTGGTACAGTGCGAGGTTGGCACTAGTTTTCTATTTAAAAAGAAAATCATTTTTATTTATTTAAAAAGAAAATCATTTTTATTTATTTAAAAAATAAATAAATAACTTTTATTTTAAAATTTACTTCACCATGTTAAAATGGTAATTTCAAATAGTTTTATGGGTAATGTGCATTGGAGGTTCAATGGTTGCAAAATGAGTTTTAACTTCAATTGGAGCTTCTATTTTGGACGTTAGACTTTCTAAATATATTATTTTGCAATAATTACTTTATAATGTTTTGAATATCCAATTTCGATAACATGTATTACTAATCAGTACTAATTTAATAAACATGCGGTTTGTAAAAATATTTTTCAAATTTTAAACTGTTTAGTTAAGTTTTAAAAAAAAAAAATATTTGGGGAAGGGACATTGGTGAGAATTGAAGCCGGACGGCGCCCATAGTCCGGTTGGGAGGTACCACTGCACCAACTTAGGCGATCTCCAAGTAAGTTTTTAAAGTTTCAATTTTGAAATTCATTCGTTTTTGACTTGGTCATATCATTAAAAAACTTTTACAAATTCTTAGCAAAATCATTTTTATGGATAAAATTCTTATGTAACGCGCTGGGGGAAATACTAACGTTAACATAAATCACTATCAAATGCAATAGAAAGTGCCCCAAGTCAAATTCAAACACGGAGGTCTTCAAATCATCGTGGGGATGTCCTATTCAAATTGCTTGGGGCTTGGTGTGAGCTCAGCTTCTGTTGAATATATACTCTCCGCAAATCATACAATCCAGAGCAAAAGTTTTACTCAAAAGCTGTTTTGAGTTAATTTTTAAAATGATATTTTAATATTCAATTCCACTAGGATAATATATTAAGATTCATCCAACAAGGTTAATGAATTAGTACTCTCCCAAAATGCCCACAAGTGGATGGATTTGCAATACATGTCTCTCTTTATGGCTGTGGGAGACACGTGCCTCAATCTGCCCATTTGTGAGCATTTCACTATGTTCACAAATGGGTAGGAGGGCATGACTAGTTTAATGAAATAAACTTGCTTCCCGCCATTTTCAATTTTCATTTCTAAGATGCATTTGGGATTTCAATAACTCAAATGTCTAGTCGCGTTTTCCGTCTAAAATGTTTGTTATATTTTGCTATTTGTGCAACGTAATATACTCCATCCGTCCCATTTTGATGAGTTTGATTTCATTTTTCGTCTGTCCCAAAATATAGCCTACTTTCTTTAATAACATACATTTAACTTCTTTATTTTCTAATCTACCCCTATTTATTATGCATGGTTATTAATAAAAGTAAATTGTCATATTTAATATAGGGGTATATTGATAAGTACATAAGTAAAATTTACCTTTCTAACAAATATTATTTTGAAATTTTTAACTCGTGTGAAAGTCAAACCATACCTATTAAAATGGGATGGAAGGAGTAATTTGTAGCCGCCCCCCCCCCGGGGACAACACATGAACACAATCTAATATTTTTCTAACAGATTAAATGATATTCATATGCATACGAAAGCAACTCGTGCACAATATCCCTCTTATGCTTAAACATGGGTATGCTATGAATTGCAATAGCTTTACATGATTCTACCAATCTGACATATTTGTGCTCAAACAACTGAAGGTATTGTGCAACAAGATGATAAGAATCAATTTAAATGCAAGAGTGTGTTCAACTTGAATTATTTTTTGATGGAAATTAACGTCATTTCGAATTAACCAATTATATATAGTTTTATTTTTCATGAAATTGGAATTCTATCCTTATAAAAAGTTCATATTTTCATCAAAACAAGAAATTTGAATTTATATGTAAAGATGAGAATTTGAATTCCATGAAATTAGAATTGCAATTCATTTTCAATCCTTGGGAAATAAAAAGGAAAAAAACTGATTGATAAAAAGGCTTTCTCACAAATTAAGACTAAACTTTTGTTTGTTTCAACCATTTTTTACTTATAAGTTAACTCTTAAAAAAGAATAAAGAAAAGAAAAAAAAGGACCCATTAAAGCCAAATTTGAATTTAAACCACACGATCATGATAGTCAACATGGTTCTTAGGCCTTATTCTATTCAATACAAATCAACACAAATTGTATTAATTTTTTTCTCTCATTATTTGCCATCATTCATTTAATTATTTAATATATTTTCTCCAAATTTCAACCACACATTCAATACACACATTAAAAAAAATTAACTTTATCACCAAAAGTACATACCCCTTAATATTTTTTTAACTCGGAAGTGCTTATTATTTGATTCAATTACTTTTTCACCTTACTTCATGCTGCACATTATTTCAAGCTATCAATTATTTCTAAGACGAATAAACAGATTAAACAGAAAGTGGACCATCAAAACCAGATATAACATGACGATTTTATTCCATTTTCAAACTCGAAAGGTAATATATTACATTCTTCGAAGAGAGAGATACTCATACTCTTCATACATATTTGAAAATCCCAGCCATGTTGAGTTCTTCCAGTGGAAGAATTATATTCAAACATTATTTTTTCATTATTTATTTATTATCTTACAATAAGTTTCTTGCAGTAAAAAAATACTGCACTTCAAGGGCAAAAGACCACTCGATAATTGGTTCCGCCGGGACAAGTAAATGTGCTCGTTCGATCATCTTTCGGGTAACTATATGCATCAGGGCACCTAGTCTTAAAAAACCTCGAAAAGTCCGTTGGCCTACAGCTGCCTGAGTTGCAACAATATTGGTCGGTCTTGAAAACCGTGCATGGGTTGTTACAGCCTCCAGGTGCCCGCAACTGACTCGGACACTGACCGTTGATGTGGGCCGTGCACCGAATTCCACGTGTGCGTCCACCGGAGTTGGGACTAAATTCCATCGGGACATTAAACCCATCGACGAGGGATATATCGAAGAAGTCCAAGTTATTGAATTGGTTTAGGGCGTATTCGGCTAGTGTGTTTGGTGGTACACCATAGGCCTGACATCGGAGTAGTCCGTTACAGTCTCCGGTTTGACATCTACCGCGGCCCGACCCATCAAAGTTGCAACCGGTTCGAGCCCAAATACGGGCTGCTTTGGTGCCCGCAGCAGGATTGATGGTCCAAGTTTGTCCCCTGTCGAGTCTTGTACCACCACCTGGTACCGCAGCCGCCCAAACTGTGTATGGACAGTTGTTGCGAATTACAAATTGGGCTGCGATAGTGTAGTGGAAGAAAAGAGAAGCAAGAGAAAAAATGAAAATGGAAATGGAGATTGCTTTAGCCATGCTTAGAATTGAGGTAGAAATACTAGCTAGATGTTGTAACGAAGAGGCTATTTGTTGGGTTATATATAGAGTGAGCTTGTAGGAAAAATGATAAAGAAATTAATTCCATGGGGTCACTGATTAATTATTATTATTGAAACGATCAAATTTGATAGAAGTCTCAAGTCTTGGTCAATACATATATACCCATTACACATTTCCAAAATGGATAAATTTCATCCCAATAAGAGTATGTTTGTAATTAGAGATTTTTGAAAAATAATTTTTTAATGTGTCAAATAAAGTAAAAGTATTTTTAAAAATTGTAAATTTTGTCACATTAAGGAAATGAATGCTGAAAAATGATAGTATTGAATAATTATCATTTAGAAATAGTGTTTGACAAACACAGTACTCTAATAAATTGCCACGCCCTATTATTTTTGAGATAAGGATTAACCTTTTTTTTTTTTTCCAGATGATCGCCGGTCACCGACGATCATTGAAAAGTCAAAATTGAAGATTTCATAAAAATGTGTAGTTTGAGATGAGTTTAAAAATTAGGGAACGGAAAACTGAAAAAAAAATAGTTAAAAATATAACTAGCACAAGTCATAGCCTCATAGGTTGAAAAATGGATAACCTTAAATTTTTGCGTCGTCATATATCGTTTCTCATTATTATTATTATCATCATCGTCCATTTCCTCGTACGTATGAATCTTCTTTGGTCCGAAGAATCTCAAATTCTCAATTTAAAAATTCAAACCTCAAATATTATTATTTTTTTTATTGACATCAAAACCACTTTACAGGCGAGACTTCCAAGGAAACAAGCAATTCTAAAACAATCTCATCACTAGGTAAGTAATTGACAGCAATTATTCTCTGAACAATAGTAGAGTAAACTCATCAAATCTAAACATTTGCAAAACAAAAATGAAATTAACCCATTAGATGTAGGTAGCGTACATTACAGTACGTGGTATATGTTTTAGCCAATTTCTGATTGATGAAGGGTTTTCTGAGGGAGCTCTGCTTGTATTAGGGTTTGCCATGTTTTTTTATGACTTGGAGTTCATCTTTGTGTCTTGTACTGTAATTTAGTTCTTGGTGGAGTTTCAAGCCGCCGTAATCTATCTTGAGTTGAGCTTCAATGAAGATTAATCCATTTGGATGGACTGGGTGTCTCTAAAAAGGAAATACGACAAATTTTCAAAAGTATTAATTGATTTCTTGATGTTGTGAAAATAAAAATGAGACTGTCTTTATAGGGCAAATGGAATGTTTTTTTACCAATTTAACACTCAAACTCGTATTAAATTACATATGTGCCAACTAAGATCTTAATACGCACTTTTAAACTATCCATTTTATAACTTTGGGACGTCCTACTCAAATTGTCTGGGATTTGGTGTGAATTCCGCTTCAGTTGAATACTCTGCAAATTATTCAAAGCAAAAGTTGTGCTCAAAGTTATTTTCAGTTAATTTTAAAAATTTAAAATGACATTTTTATATTCAGTTCAATGTAGTTGTGTACTAGGATCAAATATGGTTAGTGAAATAAACTTGCTTTGTATCCCTTTTTTTTTTTCCTTTTTCTTTTCAATTTCAATTTTCATTTCTAGGGACAACACCCCCCCAAAAAAAAGCGTTACTCAAATAGATTAAGTGATACATATGCATACTCGGACACAATGCCCCTCCCAGGCTTAAACGTGAGTGTGCTACGGAAGTAGCAATTGTCTTTCTTGATTCTACGAATCTGACATATTTGTGTTCAATCAACTGAAAGCACCGTACAACAAGAATATAAGAATTTATAAGCAACACTAAGGCTGTGTTTGATTTGAATTATTTTTATGGAAAATATCATTTTTCATTAACCAATCAAATATATTTTTATTTTCAATGAAATTGCAATATTTTATTTTCATAAAAGGTACATATTTTAAACCCAAAATAAGAGATTTGGATTTGTATGGGGAGATGAGAATTTGAATTCCATCTACCCTCCAATCACCCTACCTACAATGGCTAATTACACTAGTACAAAAAGTGTCTTTTATACTACACATTTTGCAATGGTTATACGGAGAACCGTTGTGGAAAAGCCACGCGGTGGCATTTTTGTAAAAAAATGGGAATAATACAAAGGTAATCTGCAACAGTTGAATTTTAAACCGTTGCAAAATATTGAACTAAAGGTAATCTGCAACGGTTCAAACTAAAACCGTTGCAGAATGTTCACTTTCAGCAACGGTTCTATATTTGAACCATTGCAAAAAGGGTATATCAACAACGGTTGCGAGGTAACCGTCGTGGATTCCAAATATATACGGCAACTCCAGATTAGTCTTCAACTAGAGAAAGGATATCGATCTCCCCCATTCTTCTCTCCATTCTCAGACTGTTCTTCTCTCGTTCATGGTTTCGTTGATTTCCCAGCCAGCTAAATAACACCAGCCCATGACGACGGCTTGAACTAGATCGAACACACTATTCTCGATCTCTATTCTCGATTGAAACCGGCCCATTCTTCTCTTGCTCCACCCGCTTTTGGCTTCTTATTAGCTATCTAATATCACCTATCTAGCAATGTGGAAGGATTATTCCAACATTATTGCATTATCATCTCAAAGATTAAAGGTAAATATCTCAATTTCCCTTTGGATGAAAATTAGGGCTATATATTTTTCCCTTACTTTGTGTGTTGATATGCATATTAACTCAATTATCATCTCATTCTAGTAACAAGGAAGCAAGATTCAAGCATATTTTTTCAAAAAGACTCAAGGTAAAACTCGCCTCTTTTGCCCTCTTACAATGTGGACGAAAATGGGTAGTATGCTCTCTTTTTGGGGTTTTATTTTGCTATTTTGTGTGTTAATATGCATATTGAGCTTGAATATTTACGATTTGTAGCATGAGTTTCAAGTTTATTGTGCCAATTTTTCCCTAATGAACCACCCCATTTTTGCCCACAAAGTGTTTGACAAAATGATTCAATGTAACTAATACTCATAGCAACTTAAAATCCTTTGAATTATAATTTAATCACCAACCACCCATGCACATGTTAATATAAGAAACCGGCAATCGATATGACAACAAAACAATAAAATATAAGAATAAGAATATATTAATATCTACATCAACAGTGACATTACGTTGAAATTTTAATGACGAGATAAGAAAATGAAATTTAAATTTTCATTGTTAATTAGCAATATGAATGATTAGCAGGTGATGAAATGACATGATTATGAATTATGATGAATGACTATAGGTAGAGAATACAAACCAACACGGTTATACTATTGTCAAAGCGTATTCCTAGTTTTGTCATCAAAACTAGAATTGTTTATGCAACATATGCAACCATCTAAGATAAGAATTCAGTTAGCACATACACAAAAATTTCAAATCTATAAAAACTTCAGAACAGTGCTAGACTTTTCAGATGGATCACGACCAAAATAACTTCTAGCCTTCTCATAAGACATTGGTTGCTCTCCTTCCATAAAATCTCACAAATCCATGTCAAAGTTATGGGAAAATTTTCTATTTATAAAACGATATTGTTTGTTTCCGTATGCATTTCAAAGACATCAAGAGTTGTAACCAGCAGTAGAAGCCTCAATTTGTATCACTCACAATCTGTAAAACAGGGGTCTGTCCTCGTCCCTTCCCATTTGGTTGAATATCCTACATAGCAACATGAAGGCTTCTTAAACACCATGTTAATTGCATATTTCTCAGTCGGATTCTTGCAAAAAAGAACATCCACTTTGCCAATCTGTCTAAACGGTAGAGAGCATAGTCCTATACCAAGAAAGGGAATGATGAGGATGTGCCCTAAATCCATCCAAAATTTATAAAAGTTAAGATTGTATTCAAGATTGTGGACAAAATCTGTGTATGAATGAAGGCGACTGAAAAAAAAAAACATTAGGGCCTACCAAAAGCAACTAAATCTTGTATTGGAAGAAAATATCGAGAATTAGGATCCTTTTGTAAGTTAAAAGCCTAGTGAGTGAGGAAAATCAAAGTGTCATTAGAAGATTAAGATGGAAGATCATACATAAACAACAGCATATTTAAGTAGGTGGTGAATACCTCCTATTATCTTTTCTTCTTATGTTATTATCCATTAATTGTGGTCCATATAAAAGTTTAAGTATTAAATCATTTGTATTAATCAAAATTTTCTAGTAGCACAATTAGAGTTTTGATGTTCTGCTCTACTTCCAAATTGGAACATATAAGTCTGCATTGATGTGCTTTCTTGGAGAAGATCTAGGTCATTTAGATAGAAAAAGGTTAACATGAACACATGCTTTACTAAGTGCTTGTCTGGTCAAATTATTTTTCCTTCTAGGTTTCAACCAAGCATTCTCTCGAATTCGTCCAAATACACTGATAAAACTCGCAAAGAAGCATGTCTGGTTATGCAACTTGGCCATTCCTCTATAACAGTATTAAAAACAACCTTAAAAACTCCTAAATGGAGAAACAAAAAAGACATACCTAAACGCTTACGAATCTGGTATTTGAAAACAAATCCACAATTAACACCAGAAGTAAATTTTATTCTTGAACTCGCCTCGTCTCTCTTTACTCGTGCTTTAAATTTGGTCGAATAATTGCATAAATTCACAATCCAAATTGGTTGTGAATCCTTTGTAGGCTACATTTGAATTTTAAAAAAAAAATGGATTGAATAAAGTAAATTAGCCCTTCAACTAAAATCTACCTGATAAAAAGATGGCCACATCTTATTCAACCGAAGGGGCAAACGAGGTAGAGAAAAATAGATTAAATCAATAAACAAATAATGAAGGAGGAAAGATAACAATGCAAACCTAAAAAGTTCTCGAGTGGCTTTTCAACTGTACAAGGGAAAAATGACAAAAAAGTAACTCAAAAGCAAATATAAAAATTAAAGAAAAGGGCTTTCAAAAATGAAGAAGAACAAGAAGACCATACCTTCATTAATGCTTCAAAATGATTAATGGCTTCTTTTGGAACCACACCCAAACCTATTAGACTAATTATCAAATTATATTAGTAATTACCTTTATAATTTCTCCTGGTTTAACTATATCAATATACCCAAGAAAAGAATTAATTCTACGTTGAGTTATTCTACGAGCACATTAAACTATGGAATTCTATAAGTACTCTTGATAATAAACAATGAATATTTTAGGTGAATCGTTATATGTTTCTTGATATTGTAGGACTTTCAGACTCCATCATATGCAAGGAGGTCAGAGGCGAGGACCCAATTTGCAGTGGAAATATCCTATGGTATATAAATACAAAAAAAATGTCTGTTAATTACTTCACATGTATTTTTAGTCTCATTACTAATGACATTAAGTATATATGTAATGCTAGTGTCCAAAACAACCTGGTGGTAGTGAATGCGGATATTACGTGATGCGGTACATGTTGGAGTTTGTGAAACATAATCATGCGAACCATTCATTGGACAAGGTATACATCCATAAATCATCAAACTATAATAAAGAATTCTTTAGTACATACTTCATCAACTTGTTTTAAACTAATGAACTAACCGTGGTATTCATTTAATCTTTTGTAGGTGAGTTTTGGAGAAGAATCATATACACAAGAGCAAATCGATGAGGTTCGAAATTTATGGGCTGAATACTTTTGTATGACATGTAATAGTTTGGCGATTTAGCTTGGTCTTGTTATTATTATTATTATTATTTTTTTTGGAAATACGATTTAGGTTTTAAGTTGGCCTTAGATCGTCGGATGTTTTGTGGTATTTTGATGCTTTGTGTAATATGGTGTAGTGAATTGTGGATTTTATTTTAATATGGTAGTGGATTTGATTTAGGTTGGCCTTAGATCGTTGGATTTTTTGTGGGTATTTTGATGATGTATGCAATATGGTGTAATGAAATATTGTGGATTTGGTTTTAATATGGTAGTGGATGGAGTTAATGAATTATAGTAGTAGTGTTAATACAGGTATTAATCTTGTAATATAATGCAAAAATGTGGGGTATAACATTGCCAGTGAAATTCTATTTTAAAAAAAATTATCCACAACGGTTCCAATAAAATCGTTGCCAAAAGCATGTTTTCAGCAACTGTTTATTATAAACAGTTGCAGAATGTATACATTTAGCAACGGTTACATGTGAAAAACCGTTGCCTAATGTGGACATTTAGCAATGGTTCCAGATCAAACCATTGCTAAATATTAACATTTAGCAACGGTTTAGAACCGTTGCTAAATGTCCTGACTTTCTGCAACCCCTTGATATGCAACGTCCGCGGAACCGTTGTTAAATATCAAAATAACCGTTGCAGAATGGATATTTCTGTACTAGTGTTATTTTGTGACCTATAGCTTGTCTGACAAAGCATTTTCGATAGTGATGAGTGCGGGAATGTTATGTTAAGAGCGCTGGGAAACGCTGGGAGAAAAAATGTGAGAGAGATGTGGGTGAGGGCCCCCCGGCCCCACCGCATTCAGGGGGGGCCTGCAAGTGGGTTGTGAGTAGCTGGGAGAAATGCTGGGAGAATAACGCTGGGAATATAACATTTTCGGTGATGAGTGTAGGGAAATTTAAAACAAAATTTGCCATTTTCTTTAATTTGCCCATAGGATACTCATTTTATATACTGAAAATAATTCTAATTTTGTTTATTTTATAAATTATTGATAAAAATAACTCTTCACTTCAGTATTTATTACGGCTTTTCTTTCTTTTTTTTTCTAATCTAATTTTTTATGACTTTTCAAAAACACAAAGAACACTAATTATAAAATAAATTGAAAACATAAAAAAATAAATTAAAAAAATTCGATTTGATAACATATACAAATGAATTTAAAATTTTGCATGCATTTGACAATTCCACGGTCCTATTTTGTTGAATCAAATCTTAAGGTTGGGTATGAAAGTTCTTTACAAAATTATCCAAGTATATATGAAGATGAACTTTTTTAATATTAAGTGTGAAGATGATTTTTTTTTTTTACACTAAGCACAAAAAGAACTGAGGAACTTTTTTATTTATTTATTTTGGAAGCGAGACAATCGACCAAACTGGAGAGCTAGGTTTATGAGAGGATTTTGATGAGGGAATGCGAAGATCGGAAGCATGAGAAACACAAAAGAATGTGGACAAAAAAAAAAAAAAATCTCTTGAATTTAAACACTATCCAAAAGCATGTAGTAGAGTATGTGAATTGGCCAGTGGGATTCTTGTTGGCTTAGAGTTCAAACGGTGAAGAAGCAGAAAGATGAGTTGGGGATTCAAGACCAAGGACAATGTAGATTAAATGGCAAAGAAAAGGAGAGATGAAAGTGGAAGAAGGAAAGGAAAAGACAGAGGTAAAATGGATATAAGAATATACGTGGGGTAATTATTTTCTTTAGCGTACATTATAATTCATTTAGGGTGATTTTAGTAAATTAAGTGTAGTGCATTTGCAAAACTGATTTTTAATGTAGTGTAATTAGAATGTGGTGGATGAAATAATTTTCGTGGTGGTAATATAATTACCCGAATATGTTTGGGATTTCCTTTTGGTACCCTACCATTGGTGGACTTATTTCTATAATTAAATCTACAATTGCACTCCTTTTTGTGCTCATGAGAAGAGACTTTATTCTTCTCACATGCGTGATGGCCAACTATTTACTACCTCCATCCCATAAATATAGCCCACTTCTAATTTCACAAGGATTAAAAAATGGAGTTAATAATGTTGGAAACGTAAAATTTAAGCTTATTTTTCTAATATATCCTTTTATTTATTGAATATTTTATTTAATTAATATATTTTGGTAACAATAATATACATAAAATGAGGGCATATAAGACAAGTAATATTTTAACTATATCTTTAAAAGGAATGTGAACTGTATTTGGGGACGGACAAAGAATGAATAGTGGATTATATTTATGAAACGGACCTACTTTAAAATTAAAAGAGCCACCTAGGTAAAGTGCTTAAGTGACAATGCCATATTTGGTGTTGGTTTTTAAGGATTAAATGTTTTTATTATTTAAGTTATTTTGCTTTCCTTATTTGGTGTCATTTTTCTTATTTTATTTTTTTATGTTTACTCTAAGTTTTGAATTAATTTATATAATTCTTTTATATTTAGTGGTGCACGCATAAATGAAAATGTGATAAGAGATCAAAGTTAACACTTATAGTACCTATTAAATTAATTCAGAAAATGAGAATTAATATTTTTTGTATACATTTTAATTTTTTATTTTTAAATTATATATATCTTCTTATTAACAAATATTAAAGTACCAATGGCACAATGCTACGAAGGCAATGTTTTCATGTTTTAGAAAAAAATATTTTTAAATATTTAAAATATTATATAAAAAGTCTCTTTTTTATTTTTACCACGTTAAAATGATAGTTTTAGATAATTTTCATGATTAATGTGCATTAAACGGTTCAAATAGTAGGTCTTTTTTTAAAGATCAAATATCGAGTAGTTAAATAATCAAATTTATAATGAATAATTAATTAATTGGAAAAGAAATAGAAAATGATAACTTTCATGCCCCATTTCATCATGTCCCAAGCCACTTAAAAAATAATTGTTAAAATTGTCATATAATCATTTCTTCATTTTTTGTAAAATAAAAAAAAAACTGCAGGTATCAAAAATTAATTTTTTATATTTTTTATATTTAGCATTGCATGCATTAGTGATTTTTTAAATTTTTTCTCAATTATTTTGCACAAATGTTTGTAACAAAAAAATTGATATGCAGAGTTTCACTCATAAATATTTTGTATAAAGATCTTATCATTTCATACAATATACAATCCACATCGTATAAATTCTCCAAAATCTAATATCCAAAAATCCAAGTTCAAAAAGATTGTTGTGACTTAACTACTTGAATGACGTTGATGATAACAATTTTGGTAAAAAATTTAATAGGAGCATTTATTTTTGCCTAAAATTTTCTAAATTTTGATCTCAAATATTTTATTATCGCCTAAAATCATCAATTACCACAACTGATATGATATTTTTTCTTACAAGATAATAGTTCGGATCAAAATTTGTAAATCATTATTGAAATCTATAATATTATATCTTTTTGGTTATTTTTGTTTTGCATTAATATTATTTCATGTAAATAAATCATCTTCATCGTTCTGTATATTGCACGGGGGAAATACTAGTATAGATAGTATGATATCAGGTAATAATTGCATGTATCTATTTCATCTTAACAAACCAACACCCCCCAAAAAAGGGGAAAATTATGGGGCCCATAGGAGCCCCTCCACCATTAGATGACAGTTATGTATTATTCATCTCATCTAACGTAGATATTAAAAAAAAAAATTTAAGGCGATAACATGACGCCCTGTGAGGGCGCCCGTCACCTTGTTGGCAAGTTGGTAGGAAAACATTGTTGTATATACATACAATTGATAACGACCATGTGCTAAAAACATTTTAAAAAAGTGATAACGACCATTAGATAAGCTACAATGTAGGTAAATTTAATGAATGGTCGCCAAATTTTCAAGATATCGCTAATTACTCACTGAACTTTGAAATATAACTGGATACTCGTTGAACTTTACTTAATGTCAACTAATAATCACTCTTTAACTCAATATTTAAATATATTGAAGAATTATGTGTATATGACTAATAACATTCTTCGTGGAGATAGTTAGACTATTTATTGACAAAATAAATTCATCTATTGGAACTTAAATTGGAGAAAAACTAAATAAACGATAAAAAATGCCACTGTCTAAAATAATACTCGTGTCTCATTTTTTATTATTTTTATAGTTTTTCGTTATATTTGGAGTGAGTTTTTTATACTAGCAGTTGGTCTAGTTGGTCACGTGTATGATGTCGTCATTCACATTGGTGCAATACACTAATAGAATAAATATTAAGTTAACGAGTGATCAATAAATGACGTTAAGTAACGTTCAGTAAGTATTTAGTTATATTTCAAAGTTGAATGAGTAATTAGTTACATCTTGAAAGTTCAAATGACCATTCATTAAATTTACCCGCTATAATGTTTTAATTCTTAGCTAAAGATTACCCTTAATTATTTTCCAAGGACTAGAACTTCCAAGTCTTGGTCATGAGACATTTCCGGGCCTACCCATTTTATATCACAATTTCCATCCACATGAAATGATCGAGGCATGATTTTCCGCGAGTAAATCAACGATAAGATCAACGCACTCTTCACCTTTATTAAATGAAGGAGCATATCCAGGAATTGGCCTAATGGAAAAACCATCTTTGAGTAGCCCAACTTCAAGACACCACCACCGCCCCCGCCCCCGCCCCCGCCCAACCCAAAAAGAAGAAAAGGAGATTGTCTTGGATTCACACCGTTACGTTTTCCCTTCAGAAACTATCATAAACTAATTTTTATTTTAGCGTTGTCACCCGTGCATTATATTGGAAAATATATTCAATAAAAATTGATTTTGATAGATATTAATAGTATAGTATTAACAATACTAAAGGCGAATATGAAAAAATTCTTAACAAAGCACAGAACTATTCACGATTTTACTCTCCAATCCATCGTCTTTCTATTATTATATTTTATTAATGTCCCTTACTAACTGCTAATGACACTCTAAAATAATTAAATTTAAAATGAAATATGACATTGTCCCACCATGTGACGAAATCCAAGATGATCACAATTTTACACCCGTTCGGTGCATGGTATTTGCTCTCTCCAAAAATTTATTAAAAATTTAATAAATAAAATTATAATTTATACAAATAGGCATCAAAATAAGAAAATTAATTATATGAATAGAATAATTATTTTATATCAGTTGGTGCAAAGAAAAAATTAATTTCTTATTTCTTATTTTTAAATATTAAATTAAGTAAAATTTAAAAATTTATATCAAACATAATTTTGATTTATATACTACCAGTATTTGAATCTATTAATTAGATCTTATATCAATACCATACCAATATTATATATGTCTAGACCAATTATCGAGAAATTCTATTCGATAGTAATAATAAATTTCACACATGGAATTTAAACTTCCATAAAGCTATTGACGGATACAATGTCGATTTGTCATGGTAGAAAAAGTTTAAGTTGAAACTTAAAATTAATTTAATTATACATATAAATAAAATTATCCATCATTTGCAAAACTTAAATTATTATACAAAGCACGTGACAATTTATACATTCTTTTCATATATACTAACAAATAACACGTGCGTTGCATGTGATTTTGTAAGTCGGTGTAATTTAGATTATGTAAATTAATTTATTAATAACATAATCAAAATGTATGATCTCATTCTAATTTATTAAAAAACTATATTTCTTATCAATAAATTGAAGTATTAGGGAATAACTATATTGATATACAATCACGAAAACTTTACAATTCAATCGTTGCAAACTTAATATTTAAACAGTTTTTAGATTTCATTTGAAATAAACATGCTCTTCAAAACAATATTTTTTTTCATTTTTTTAGTATTTCTAAATTTTTAACCATATATTACAACAAAAATCATATTCATTCTTGAAAAATCTCTCTAGAACATATTCTTATATAAAACACAAATATAAGATATAATGCATTTTCTTTGTTTCTCAGTCACATATCGTAAATTTAGTTTTTTTATAATTCATGTCAAACGTATCCTAAATAAAATATGTAAAGACATTATAATTTGATATTAATGAGAAGATAAAGAGTTTAATTTTATGTTATTACTGATAAAAATCATTATCATTATTATTGAAGGACAATAAAATAGCTACAAAAATAGACAATAAATAAGAATAGTAATAGATTGCGATAGGCTTGTAAATTTAAGAAAGATATAAGGGCAATATGGGTATAAATCTATCCAAACTTTTAATAGTAGTATAGATTCTACTAAATGATTATTGTGTATTAATAATTATAATTTTGATTACTAATCAAACAAAAATTTTGAACACACAAAAGCATATCGATGTCATATATAAAGAATATTAGCCAAACAAACTGTGAAGTGACATACTACGTTAAAAGAAATATTTTGTTTGTTAAAGTAGTCAATTGAACTTAATTTAATATTGTTAAAAAAAATAAAGTTATTACAATATTAACTTGAACATGATTTGAAAACAAATGTGCTCATAACTGAAACCAAAAGGTAAAATACATTATAGTTTGATTAATTGTTGAATATATTTTTAAATAATATAAGATGTGAGAATTTTTAAAGTAAAAGAGGAACGTAACTATGTTATGTGCAAAATATTATTTGTGTTATAAAAGTATAGAAACAATAGAGAGAATTTAGAGAGAATGAATTCTAAGGAATTCTCAGGAATAAATTTCATTAATAACCGAAGCCCTATTTATAGGAAAATTTCGAATGGCACAATCGTAATTACATAATTTCATCAAGGGTATAATAGTCATTCACATATAATAATTACACCTTTTACCAAATTATTCCTCCACCAAATTATTCCTCATAATTCATAACCACCAAATTATTCTCAATTATTCATAACACCTAATAATTATTTTTCAATTATTATTCATAACACTCCCCCTTGAACGACTATTAATACAAATGTCTTCTGGACCTGTTTGGAGAAAAATCGAGTGGGAAAAAACTTCCAAACCGATTGCGAGGATAGCTTGGAGTGGTTATATCTTGCTTCATCAAAACATTGCTCCCACGATGTCTATCGGCATATGAGTATTCACGTCTTTGCCTCGTTAAAACCTTGTCAAGAAAACCCGGTGGGAAAAACTTGATCGAAGGAAAAAGTACTGACTACTCCGTTTGATTTCATATGTTAAGAACGATATCTTTACTTACGGTAAATGATTTCAATATCATCATCGTTTGGATCTAAAGCATTAGCTCCATTATAACTTGATCCAATAGATACAACGTATCAATTTCTCATATCGTTCTCAATATATCATGAATATGCCTCGTTAAAACCTTATTAGGAAAAACCCGATTGGGAAAAACCTAATGAAGGAAAAGAGTACATTATTCATGTGAATACGCCATTAAAGTTGCCTCATTAAAAACCTCGCTAGGAAAACCCAATGGGATAAAACCTCAGTCAAGGGAAAAAGAGTGCAACGCGAATTTTATACAAGTATGCTGCAAGCATTTCAAAATCTTTCATACATTTGTATGAGTATCATATACATTGGTTTTATACTCTTCGTTCATTTAGAGTGCATCAATTTTCGTACACAACTACAAAACATTCACCATGAACACATGTCTCCAAACACACAATTTAAAGCATGTAAATTCATCGTAAAAATATGTAAACATATAAGTAAACCTTCATAACTAACATTTAAAATATATCATTTAACATTTAATACTCACTTAATAGGTTATTTCATTCCCAGGGGCTTAGCTCACCCTTTAGGGTACTCATAAACACGGGTTTAGCTCATCCGATCCTTTAATTTCCTTTTCGGTACTACACACACGATCGGTAATTTAACTTTCATGAGCATGCAACATATAATGACCACCATGCTTATCTTTAAACTTGAGCAATAGTCATCATCATCTCATCATCTCATAAGTTAAGGATTTCACATTCACCATTTATCATCTTCAATATATCTCAATATTTTCATTATCATTGATCATATGTAGCGCTACATTTTCATATCGTGTCGACACATTTCAATTTCATTTCTTTCCCCATATCGACATAACTTATCGAGATATCTCATTATCAATCCTCTTGTAGGATTACACAATATAGTTATGTCTATATACTCTTCAAGAGCATATGCCTCCGTTATTAAGACCATCTTTTATAATTTGCTTTGATATATATGATTGGGGAAATATCAACGCTTCTAGCGTGCTAACTTATCAAAGCATCGTAGCTGATATATGTGATTGTTCATAGCCTTTCATGCATCTTTGAACTTCAAGTTCGTATTTCAATTTCGAGGATATAACATGATGCATTTCACATATTATTTTCAACCTTTAATACTCCCCCTCATGCTGAGAAAATTTAGAACACCAAAACTCATACAGTTGGTATGATTTTAATCATATATGTTCTCATCATTCACTTAATATGGGAATTTAGACCGTTTGCATTCTATTCTCGATATCGGCAATTTATTTGAGGACTTTAAATAATTTGCCATATAATATCCCACTTGTATGCATACTCAAATCCTTCAGGATTTATTCAAGTATTGGGATATACATTTACTAGCTTTATCATTAAATCTGAAAATCATGCTCATACCGTGAGCAAATATTTCGTAAATTTCAAATTACGAATCATATACACATGTGACTATCTAGTGGATCCATATCATAATACCTAGTAGTCCACATGGAGGATGAGTGGGCCCATATTTCTCATCCTTTATTCCAGATATATTTGGGATTTATTCCCAATATTGGCTAGTAATGATTTCATCATTTATCGAGAACAATCATTGAAGAATTCCTTTAATTCTTCACTTGAAATATTGATTTCAATAATTATTTAAACCGGGATGGTCAGTCTGGTTTTGCAAACGAGTATTATTGAACTTCTAGTTCAGTAAATTCTTATATCGATTTCACTAGTATCTGTATAGTGCTCAATATGATTTATCATAGAAATAATTCACCGACATATTCCATCATCTTTTGGTGACATTATTGTCTACTCTTGTTCAAACAGAGTTACTGACTCATACGCATCACATCCGGCTATTATTTAATTCGAAATCGTAGCTCTTACGCTTCATATTATTTATTTAAAATCGAGTCTTATTTCATAAGCGTCGTATTATTCTATAAATAAATCATCAAAATTATTGCAAAATTCATCCTAACAAGGGTTTATACATTATAATGGATCATATGCTCTCAAATCTTGAAAATACTATCCATCACTATCGAGTCAAAATCCTAAAAAGGATTTATCGATGTAGGCTAGAAAGATTAAGGATGCTAATGAATAAGGGTATCCCACAAGATATCCGATGCTTGATTGAAGCAAAGGTTCGATTATACAGTAAGGTTTCAATTCCTTCTAAATACATGCCTGGTATGGGTAAAGTAGTTTTTCAAAGAAGCGGAGAGCAAAAAGATTAGGAGGATGCTACAAGTGTGCTCGGTGGACATGTGACACTTTCGATGTAAATCATGGGGTACTTGTCCGTAAATCGAGAAGATAAAATAGCATTCATTAAGGATGGATTGAGTAAGGAGCCTTTGGATGATATTCAATGGCTCTTGAGACACATCCTAGTGGACACGCACAAGGTGAGCTAATGGCCTTATGGGCCAAATTCAAAGATCAACAAACGCGTTACAGTCTTGAAAAACTTACTTTAGAAGACCCTGTTTGTAAATTTAGTAGAAAAATTTAGCATAATGATTTTCCCATATTTATGTAAGAAAGCTCGGTGTAATAACAAAGATCAATATATTTCTTTTATTTGTAAATATCGTTTTCAATTTTAAGATATATATTATTTTTCAATCATTGTGACTATATGTCATATCACTAAAGAAAAATTTACGCTTTTTCTCTTTCATATTTATCAAAAAGTAAATAGTGCACTCAATTATTGGTTTGAAAATTTTTCTTTAAATAGAGGATTCATATATCTCTCATGTTCATACATTAAAAGTATAGTGTAAAAAGAGAGATAGGAGTAGAGATGGATATGGAGATTTTAGAATCATCTCATACAAGTCGACTTTTACCTTGCCATATTAAAACCGTATGTATTCTTGGTGGATCTAAAGCTGGTAGGCCATATCCAATATGTGGATATGGCAAACCATTTGTAAAAAGAGTTAGGGAGACAAGAAATCAATATACTATCTGGAGGAACCAACAACAAACTTTTAGCTAGACTTATAATGGCCGCACAATCATGGGGAATAAGAGTTTCGAGTGTAATACCTTTCCATCTAGTTGGATCTAATACTCGAATTGGAGCAGTTCTACCATGGGTCCAAAGCAGGGTTGGTGCTACAGCGCAATCCATCCACAACCGCATGATGTATATGATGAATAATAGTGATGCTTTCATTGTCCTTCCAGCGCTACAACACACCGGAGGAAATATTCAATATAGCCTCGTTGTACGGTGGAATTTTCATGTCAAACCAATAGGTTTGTTGAATATTAATAATTTCTTTGATGGCTTACTAGCGTTTCTAGATCAGGTGTAAATAATAAGTTTATCTCTCATTCAATGAGAAAAATACTTATTTACGCTAAATTGTTGATGAACTACTCATCAAATTTCATGCATATGTTCAAGAATCTGTGGAAGCCCAGTCCGTCGGTCACGCACCAATCGGTGTCAGCGAAAAAGAAATTCGGATCCTTTAAATATTTCATTATGAATCCTAATGTTGATGGTGGCGGAGTTACGAGTATTTATACTCTCAGACGCATCCCTCATTTATGGATTCAAGATGTATATTCTTTTGCATTTCTATATTTTCGAGTGTTTAATGCCATCTTTTGATATTCTCAATATGTTCCACTTATTTTTGTACTTCTTACGGAGTAATAATAATATCATATTGGCTTTATTCAAATACAGAAATCTAGTGATTATGCTTCTTCAAGAGCATTTTATTCTCATATTAATACAATCTCATATCATCGATGAGATTACTTCATATAAGCTTTCCATGCGATATATTTTCTTTGATTTATCAACATGGGGTCTATTCAGCATTTTACTTTCGTCTATTTATCAAATGGTAACTTCAAGTACCACTTACTCAATTTTCTCCATTAATATTCGGTATATATGGGGAAGTAATTTTATTCTCATCGTCTACTACTTCGAGAGTATGATTAGAATATTTGATCAACTACTTCTTCTGGAGTAGGATTCGTTATAACCAATCGTGTAGTATAACCCACCACATTGGAAATATGCACACCAATCGTGTGGTATTACCCACCACGTTGGAAATATACTCAAACTATAAAGTGCATAAATTTAAATTGCAAAAATTAAATTTCCTCCAATAGGTGGTCGAACCTACCTTATGGGAATTATTGCAATAAATATAAATTTACGGAATTTAAATTGCGAGAATTAAATTGCATAATGTTTAACTACTTCTTCAGGAGTAGGATCTGCTTAGTAGAAGGTATTACCCATCACTTAGCATATAAAATGCAAAAATATATAAAACCTTCCGTTTAGTGACAGTTGAACCCATCATCAAGTAGGAGGTATTGCAGTAATTAAATTACACTAAATAAAGTGCGAGAATTAAATATTGAACTGCTTCCACGGGAGCAAATTTGTTCTTCTAGAACAAATACTCATTACTTCTACAAGAGCACATTTATCCTTTTAGAATAAGTATATTATGTAATTAAACTCTTGGAAGTTAAAATAATATTCGATCTTTTAACTCAAATGGACTTCAAGCCATTTTATATAATCAATGGATTTAGAATTTCTTCATGAATATTCTATCCCATTTTCCTTGTCGTCAAAATTAGGTCGGTTTTACCCTAAGGGTAAAATTGTCCATTCAATTCGTAAAGGTAAAATTGTCAAAAATATTTTATCAATGTTTCACTGATTGGAAAATTATCTCCTTTCTATTTCAATTTATCAATATCAAAATATTCAAGGACTATTTTGTAACTTTTTCAAAAGTTGGTGTACTTATTTGTAAATTTTGAAAGTTTGAAAATAACATATTTCAAAGCGAGTTATTACCCTATCAATGTTGGTGTCAAATCGAAGCTCGTTAAATCGAGTATAATGGAGTCGAGAAAATTTGATTTTGATAATGCATGCTCCTTATATCTCGAGAAAGCGAATATTATAGTTTAATATATTATTATATTATAAAGTAATATAATATATATACCTTTTCATTTTCTTAGGGAGAAGCAATTGAACATGCACGTATTTCCTCCATTTGCCAATTCTTGAATTGCCCACAACTCTTTATCTCTGCATAAATGTTTTCTGTGAGTGATTGGGAAGATAGAAAGAGTGAGACGTGAGAAAGTGGGAAAAAGATAAGAGAGAAAAGAAAGATAAGTATTGATTGGAGATGGATTAGGTTATTTATAATAATTAGGTTTACGATCTGAGAAGATCATCTATAAGATGCAAATCAGAGAGCATACTCCCTTCATATTACTCAAATGGCTAGAGACTCGTGCTGATAACGTGTTATAAAAGTATAGAAACAATAGAGAGAATTTAGAGAGAATGAATTCTAAGGAATTCTCAGGAATAAATTTCATTAATAATCGAAGCCCTATTTATAGGAAAATTTCGAATGGCACAATCGTAATTACATAATTTCATCAAGGGTATAATAGTCATTCACATATAATAATTACACCTTTTACCAAATTATTCCTCCACCAAATTATTCTCAATTATTCATAACACCTAATAATTATTTTTCAATTATTATTCATAACAATTTGTTCCCTTTTATTCCGCAATAATTCTACAGGCAGGGAATGGTTGAGGTAAAGTTTCAGGAAAATGTGCTAAATGGACAAAAGTACCCTTTAATTCATCAATAATTCCACAGGCAGGGAATGGTTGAGGTAAAGTTTCAGGAAAATGTGCTAAATGGACAAAAGTACCCTTTAATTCATATACGATTGACTTTCGACAAAAAGAAACCCCAGCAATTCACTTGAATTTCAAACAATCTCTCTCTCTGGACCTTTTCTCCCAAACCAACGATGGCGGATTCAAAATTTTTGTTCAACAGACCTTCTCTCTCCTTCCAATCTCGCCCAAATTGGTCGCGATTCAAGAGGACCCAAGCAAAGCCCTCTCCTTCTTCAGGCGAAATCCTAGATGTCAAGGTATGTGAAGCTCTCTCTTCCTCTTTTTCGAAGCACAGCACAGTTCCCAATATTCAAGATCTGACCATGGTTCGAAATATTTAGGGTTCGTAGAAGTTGCGTTTGAAAATGGTGATAAAGAAGAATCCCAAACGCAGCCAGAAAAAAATCAATGAGTCTTACGATTCCGATGGAGAGCCGGAAAAAGACTATTTGAGGTCGACGGCGTCGATGAATACACTGGGTATTACAGATTGACTGTCGATGAAGGTATGTTCCGGCCCTATAATCACTTTGATTAATTGAAGTTGATTTATTTGAAAAATTGCTTCGAAGTCAATTGCTCATGTGTCAGACAACATTTACTGGTAAATGTGAAAATGGCTTTGTTCTTTGTAAAAAAATGATGGTCTGGCAAGTTGATCCCCTTTGAAGCTAAATGTAAGCACATCAAGAATAAGAGTAGATTAGAAGGCAAGCAAAGTTTGAGAGAACAACAGAGCTATTGTTTAAATTTGCTCCAACCTTGGTACTAGATTGGAGGCAATCTAGTATCGAGGCTTACATTTAGCTTGCCTCCAATTTGCTCAACCAATGTTTCAAATCCTCCAACCTCCAATCTGTTGTTTGACAAAACTTCCAATATTAATTAAAGTTGATTTATTTGAAAATTTGCTTTGAAGTCAATTGCCCTTAAATCTTAATTCTTTTTGTGTGTCCATTACTAATGCTGATTCAATGATCCGAGAAGCTTGTGGGTGGCGTTCTAATTTTCTTTTGCTGCGAGTCCTTCATAAGTGTTAAAAGAACAGAGATTAACAGAGATTTTCAGTAACAAAATGCAAATGCTCAATGGAAGTGATATATACGCTAGATTTGATCATCAATGAGTTTTCCTATTGGAAGTTATCAAAATTTTTATTTTTATACATAACAAATTCTCAACACTCTCCGAGACAGCTTTTCATCTATAGATCGAGCATACACGTCTCTTTCAAAATTGTCGTACTATAATTCTACAGGATACAAACGAAAGTTATAGAAAAATGATATACATGACAGTTATCAAAATACAGTTCCCAAAAAAACAAAAAAAAAAGGAAAAGAAAAAAGTTGTTCACAAGTTAGATTTCGTGGCTCAATAGTTGTTACAAATGTATAGCGTCCTTTCATAAGAACAAAGAACAAAAATGGATGATTGTGTGATAATTTTGAGCCACTTCTTTCGCATCTTAGTAACAACATGAATTTGTTGTAAGATTTGGAATTTATGGATTCTATTTTGACATTGGACATGAATTTGTCATTTTTCTTCTCATGACAGTATATTTAATTGCCTGGATCGATTCTAGTTGAAAATTTGAGGTTTCTGGTCGACTAGTTGTTGTTTACAATATTATGCTCCACCTGGCAACCACCATTCCAGAGGATGATTTCCTTGAGTAGTTTTTCGTAGCTCGATCCATGAATCAATATTTTGTTTATTTTGTATTATTTATGTTTAACTCTCTTGGACCTATTTTGAAGTAACTATAGGACGTATTTTGAACTAATGATTATGCTATGTAATTTGATGATTGTGGTTGAATGTTACTTGATGAACAAGAATTTGGTAATCAAGCATTTGGTGTAAATTTGGTTGAATTTTACTTCACAGGCTGTTGAATTTGGTTGAATGCTCAAGTATTTTGTGTAGGATATATAGATTTCCATTTAGCGTAAATTTGGTTGAATGTTACTTCACAGTCTGTCAAATTTGGATTTGGTTGAATGCTCAAGCATTTTAGGTGTAAATTTCGTTGAATGGTACTTCACAGGCTGTTGAATTTGGCTAAATGCTCACGACTAGCATCAACTTGTGTAAATTGCAATGTGGCTCATTAGCTCTCAAACTCAAGCCACTTATAGGTTTTTGTATCACAAAATGCAGAGATATATGCTTAAACTAAGAGGACTTCCATTGCTCTTTGCCAATTGCATATATCTAAAAATACACCAATCATGAAACAATAATTATATAACTTAGATAACACTTACTAAACCAAATTAGATGACAATTACATCACTAATTTCAATTTGAAAAGTGCATAGCTAACAATTACCTACGTAATGACTTAGATAGCATCACTTCAACAACACTTACAAAAAGCGAAGACAAATTAGATAACAATTACATGACTAATTTCAACTAAAAAGTACATAACTAACAATTAGATAACTACTTAACAACACTTCAACAGCCTAACCTTCACATCTCTTTAATCACTTCAACTAAAATGTACATAATTACTTTCGTTTTTTTCGTAGAGATGGTCATCTTTAGCTTAATCTTGACATTTATTTCATCCGTTACGTTTGCGCACACGTTGAACTGAGGCAACAAGCCTCCAATAGTGTCTTGAACATCAACCTTCTTCTGTACGGGGCTACTAAACTGCCCTTCATTGACATCCCGGCTTGACTGTGCAACGTCCCACTTAAACAATTTGCAATGAAATAAACTGCAGTTAAAAAAGAATTTCCTATAGCTCCTTTTTTATTTATCCACGACTTGACTGGGCACGGGCGCTTATTTGGGCAATCATTTTTTGAATGCCAATGCAACCTACGGCTGTGACACATATTGGAATTTTTCGCTACCATTTTGACTTCTGTCGCTGTCAACAATTAATCAATAATTCATCCAATATTTTGAGATATACCCTTTCAATAACGATGCTCGTTAGTATGTATATATATACTCAACAATTAAAAATGTTGTGCAATATACATAGCTCATTTATGATATATCCATCAACATTCCACGAACCATACAAGAAAATGTCCACACATGAATCAACATAATTAATTTTGCGTGTTTTCGTTTCGACTTTTTTATTATCTAAAAATTACCTACTACTAAAAGTCAAAGTCAAACATCAATATCAACCACACATTTCACATCATCATTTATTATTATCCACACATCTCGTGGTCCCCACCACTATACTTCACTTTCAGTAAAATTTTAGGCAAAAATAAGTACACAAGAACACACGTTTTATCTTGCTGGACATGCAGAAAACAATCCCCTCATTTTATCTTGCTAGGCAAGCAGAAAATGACCGAATTCATGGAAGACAGTCTCAACTTACATGCATAATTACAATCCAATCATTAAAATTCAAAAGTACAATATGATATGATACCACCTCTATAAGGTGATGAGAGATGTGAAGAATATCCAAGTTCATGAAATCTGGATATCCCATATTAACAGATCAACTAAGAATTGGTGCTTCTATTTTTCTTACTAATTTCAGTATGATTAAGTTGACACTAATGCCAACCAAATTTGTAAAGATCCCATTAAGAACAGGTACATGAATTGGCAACTCAGAGACGAACTTCAAATGAGCTTGAAGCTGGTCAAATTCACAATATCAACAGCATCAACAAAGAAAAACACCAAAAGCCACATGATCTTCCCACACTAGTTTATTCACACTCTACGAACCTTTCAATTTCACTTTTTTCTCTTCAACAATAAGATCTTCCTTGCTCAGATTGCTAGCAAATAATTCAAAATTTTAAAAATAAGATCTTACAAAAAACAAAGCCATTTTCACATTTACCAGTAGGGGTTGTTTGACACAGAAGCAATTGACTTCGAAGCAATTTTTCAAATAAATCAAAGTGCATAAGAATAGGTGATTATAGGGCCCGAACATACCTTCGTCGACAATCAATTTGTAATACCAAGTGTATTCATTGGCGTCGTCGACCTCAAACAGTCTTTTTCCGGCTCTCCATCGGAATCGTAAGACTCATTGATTTTTTTCTGGCTGCGTTTGGGATTCTTCTTTATCACCATTTTCAAACGCAACTTCTACGAACCCTAAATATTTCGAACCATGGTCAGATCTTGAATATTGGGAACTGTGCTGTGCTTCGAAAAAGAGGAAGAGAGAGCTTCACATACCTTGACATCTAGGATTTCGCCTGAAGAAGGAGAGGGCTTTGCTTGGGTCCTCTTGAATCGCGACCAATTTGGGCGAGATTGGAAGGAGAGAGAAGGTCTGTTGAACAAAAATTTTGAATCCGCCATCGTTGGTTTGGGAGAGAAGGTCTAGAGAGAGAGAGATTGTTTGAAATTCAAGTGAATTGCTGGTTTTTTTTTTTTTTGTCGAAAGTCAACTGTATACGAATTAAAGGGTACTTTTGTACATTTAACCCCTTTTCCTGGAACTTTACCTCAACCATTCCCTGCACGTAGAATTATTGTTTATTCCGTTCTCTCTATAGAGATGGTGCAAAAGGGATTCGCCTATACATAAAGGCTCAATTTCTACAAAATTTTTACCATGAAAACCCAAAAAAAAATTGAAAAAAAAAAGAAAAAAAAAAGGAAAGAAGAAAAAAAAAAGGAAGTTTCCATGTTAGTCTAACAATCTTTGTCGATGCTTGTGGAGTTGCTCGAGATGTTATTATCTTGATAAAAGAATCTATTCGAGAACTCCAATAATCTTTTAGGAGAAACAAAAATATTGATGCATATCTAACTTCAAGGAAAAACATTGACAAAATGGTTTTAAAAATGCATAAAAATTTTAAAGAATTTCCGACAAAGCCCTTGTGCCCACCAAAATTCAAGTAGCCACCCACTTGCCATCCCTTCCATCTTCTCCATCGTCCTTGCCATCTACGGTAACATGCAAGCCTGCAGGCAATAAATCTCATCATCCTAATCTCCATTTATGCACCCTTTACACACATGACACTACACATAAAATAAAAGTTAATTACTAAAATATCTGTTCAATTTTTTTTGTATAAGTGCGAGGGGTTCCACCTTAAAAGGTTAACCTCTAAGGGGAGTAGCCATTGCACTTATATTTATATTGTTTTTTTTCTTTCAAAGTAACCGATGTGGGCCAGTTCAAGAAGACCCATTATTATTTCATAAAACAAAAAAATTGTATATGGTAGCCAAGCATTCATATAAATGAATTTGATATATAGATATGCATAATGAGACTTGACCAAGAAAGTATCACGTCCCTCCTCCGTTTCAAAGCTGACTCGCTCTAAATTACAATCTCCATCTAGGGGCATATTCAAGTCCCACAAAATCCCCGTCGACCTTAGCAATCAGTGCATTTGCAGCCATATTGAATCGTGTAGTTTTCCATTTTTTACCTTCCTTCACCTTCCCATCCAACAACGCAATCCTGTTCAAGAAAAAAATAACAAAAATTCAAACTTGAAACTAAAAAATGGAAAGACGGCTAAAAATATCAACATTTAATCACCAATCAAAGTCAGGCTGCGTATTTAATCTTGGATCCTTTTTGAGAAGTAAAGAGTTTTAAAGTAAAACAGCTTGTAGTAAAATATCAACTACTAACTGATAAAGCCATATCTAATAAACCTTTTATTCAAATCAAACTATTTCTAAAATGTCCATCCTTATTGATATCTTTAACTCTACCCTCTGACCATAAAACCAGACAACGAACAAATTTCCTCAAAATTTAACCCAAAAATTAAGTGTCAGCATCATTTCAACTCTTAATATTTCAACTAACAATTTTCTTGCCATTTTCCCTAATATGGAAACACCATTCCTTCCTCATAATATCTAACAACAAACATAGAGATGGATTGTCCATTTCTTCATGTTTTCTCATTAGTTTTGATCGAAATTGTTTAAAAATCAGGTGTTGGTTTTGTTAAAAACCCAGCATTGACGTGGCATCCCACGTGGCAAACATTGAGTTTATTCCCAATGCCACAAATGAAAAAGGGGAATAACTTGAAAGACTATTTTTGCAAATTAACTAACCCGTCCCTGACTGCCACAAAACCATGGTTTGCTTGAACATACCTATCATTGATGGAATCATGGAGATGGCCTACAAAACCAGTATTGGTGCTTGAACATACCTATCAATGATGGAGTCATGGAGATTGCCTACAAAACGATGGGCTCGTAGTCCTTTTTTTCTTTCTTTTTTTTTTTTTAATGGTGATTGGTTTGCTTTTATACTTTTCAAGACAAATCAACCTCATTAACTGACAATAATATGTATAGATTTATATCTCTACCCAAATCTTTTTATGGGAAATACTCCTATTCATAGATATTATCGCCTCAAGTCATCGTTATCCCCAATCTTTCTCTGCCATATCAATCCTCTCTAATTTCCCCTCTTGGTCTCCCAAATTGAAGGCCCTCTTCCAGTGAATCAATCCATAAATCAGTCCTTTTCTCATTCTCAATTTGGCAAAAACAGTGTTTAGTGTCCAAACTAAATATGATAAAATGAGGAACAGATAAAAAGCAACCACAAATCTGGCAGGAGAGGGTCCTCAACCAAACTGTTCACTTATCTTGCAACACTGCTAGAAATGAGCAGAAAATCTAATCATTTGATTAAACTGATTACCATGAAAAAAATTTCTCTTTTCACATTTAGGGTGTTAAGATGTGTGTTTTTATGTGATTTGATGTGATATAGGAGAGAGGATGGGTGGAATTGAATTGTGGAGATTTATGTAGTACAGGTAGGTACCACGAGATTTGTGTGTAAAAATATGTAAAAATGTGTTAAAACTTATAGCAAAAGACGGGCTTAATTTTCAACATGCATCTACTTCATGAAGTAACCCTAGTTACCGAGATAAGAACATCATATCCTCAAAAAACTAGATTGAAGAGTCTGATTAACCCATAAATGAGGTCTACTGCGATAATTTTACCCTTTTGAAAAGTTCAATTTAATCCCTTCAGCTAAAACGAAAGGAAAAAGTTAGTCAATTCACAAACGAGATCCACTCTTACTCTTTACAATTCAACATTCAACCACTTCATCAGCCAATTCATTCAGAAAAACAAAAATGAAACCTAAATGCTAAATTAATCACTTAATTCAGTTAAAATAAGTAAACGAACTAAGAATGTGATTACGTTGATTTTTTTTCCATTTCTGAGTTTAAGTTTCTCAGTAAAGCCGGGTGGAAGCCATTATAATTTCACATTAATGAGAAGAAAAAGAGTTTAATTTTATGTTATTACTGATAAAAATCATTATCATTATTATTGAAGGACAATAAAATAGCTACCAAAATAGACAATAAATAAGAATAGTAATAGATTGCGATAGGCTTGTAAATTTAAGAAAGATATAAGGGCAATATGGGTATAAATCTATCCAAACTTTTAATAGTAGTATAAATTCTACTAAATGATTATTGTGTATTAATAATTCTAATTTTGATTACTAATCAAACAAAAATTTTGAAAACACAAAAGCATATCGATGTCATATATAAAGAATATTAGCCAAATAAACTTTGAAGTGACATACTACGTTAAAAAGAAATATTTTGTTTGTTAAAGTAAGGCCTTAGTCAATTGAACTTAATTTAATATTGTTAAAAAAAATAAAGTTATTACAATATTAACTTGAACATAATTTGAAAACAAATGTGCTGATAACTGAAACCAAAAGGTAAAATAGATTATAGTTTGATTAATTGTTGAATATATTTTTAAATAATATAAGATGTGAGAATTTTTAAAGTAAAAGAGGAACGTAACTATAACATGTGCAAAATATTATTTGTTCCCTTTTATTCCTTTCTCTCTATAGAGATGGTGCAAAAGGGATTCGGCTATACATAAAGGCTCAAATTCTACAAAAGTTTTACCATGTAAACCCAAAAAAAATTTAAAAAAAAAAAGGAAAGAAGGAAAAAAAAAGGAAGTTTCCATGTTAGTCTAACAATCTTTGTCGATGCTTGTGGAGTTGCTCGAGATGTTATTATCTTGATAAAAGAATCTATTCAAGAACTCCAATAATCTTTGAGGAGAAACAAAAATATTGATGCATAATTGCATATCTAACTTCAAGGAAAAACATTGACAAAATGGTTTTAAAAATGCATAAAAATTTTAAAGAATTTTGAACAAAGCCCTTGTGCCCACCAAAATTCAGGCAGCCACCCACTCAGGGACGGAGTCCATTCAGGCCAGTGAGGTCCATTGACCTCACTGGGTTCTGCAGAAATCTATTAAGAAGAGAAAATGGACCTCACTCAATTTTGCAAACCCAAAAAAATTTGGCCCAAAAACAAAGCTGGGTCAAAAAACTGAAAAATGAACCGGCTCAATCCCTACTCATTCTCAACACGTCTCATCTCTCGGTCTCTACTCTCTAATCTCTCCTCTCTGGCGCTCTCTCTCTCTCTCTCTCTCAGTCTGTCTGTGCGTCTATGCTCAACGGCAAGTCGGCGGCAACCACGGCACCACTCTAAGCAGTTGCAGGCCAACACAGCAATCCGGCAACCGCAGCACCACTCTAAGCATCTCGGTCTTTGGCTTTTCACTTCAATTCTTCGAAATTCGGAAATTAGAAGTGAGTTAATTCGATTTTCACTCTTCCCTTTTGGCCTTTTCCTCTTTCTAGATGTAAAATGTTTAATGATTATTGTTTCTAGTAGTATATAGAAAAAGCCCTAATTTTTTATGTGTAATTTAGTAATTAAAGTTAGGGTTAATGATTATTGATTAATTGAATTAATAATTATGTCATTGTTTCATTGTTTGGAACTTTGTAGTTTGTAGATTGGCAATTTGCTAGGCCAACCTTTGACCTTTTAAGCTTGTATTTAGTTAATTAGTTTGGAGCCAAATATTATTTGAATGAGATTTTTGCAATTCAATCTTTGATAGGCAGGGACGATTGTGTGAGATTTCGTTGTACTTCATTGTTTGATGATATGTAATCCTAGAATGACTTCATGAGGTGTTGGTGATATATGGATTAGAATTACAAGATGCTTGAGGATGAAGCAATTTGGGGATTTATCATTTATGCTTCATGATGGTGGTTTTGGTTGTAATGTGTGCTAAGGGAGCATTGCATAAGAATATGAATTTTTCACTTTAATTGGTGATTTCATTGACTTTGGCATTGATTCTACCGATTGCCACTGCTTCGATGGAAAGAGTGTTTTCTGCAATGAATTTCGTCAAGGATGATTTGCGCAATCGAATGGGTAATGAATGGTTGAATGAAAGCTTAATTTTTTATATAGAGAAAGAGATATTTTCAAGAATTGATAACGAAATCATTGTCAAACGGTTTCAAAATATGAAAATCCATAGAGAACAATTGTAATGTACGATATTTGTACTTATTTATGTTATTAAAGTACATTTAATTTTCTGTCTCTAATTATTTATGCCCTCACTGAATTGAAATCCTGGCTCCGTCCCTGCACCCACTTACCATCCCTTCCATCTTCTCTATCGTCCTTGCCATCTATGCTAACATGCAAGCCTGCAAGCAATAAATCTCATCATCCTAATCTCCAGTTATGCACCCTTTACACACATGACACTCTAACACATAAAATAAAAGTTAATTATGAAAATATCTGTTAAATTTTTTTTGTACAAGTGCGAGGGGTTCCACCTTAAAATGTTAACCTCCAAGGGGATTAGCCACTGCACTTATATTTATATTGGTTTTTTTCTTTCAATCTAACCGATGTGGGCCAGCTGAAGAAGACCCATTATTATTTCATAAAACGAAAAAACTGTATATGGTAGTCAAGCATTCATATAAATGAATTTGATGTATAGATATGCAGAATGAGACTTGACCAAGAAAGTATCACGTCCCCCCTCCGTTTCAAAGCTGACTAGCTCTAACTTACAATCGCCGTCTAGGGGCATATTCAAGTCCCACAAAATCCCCGTCGACCTTAGCAATCAGTGCATTTGCAGCCACATTGAATCGTGCAGTTTTCAATTTTTTACCTTCCTTCACCTTCCTATCCAGCGACGCAATCCTGCTCAAGAAAAAAATAACGAAAATTCAAACTTGAAACTAAAAAAATGGAAAGACCGCTAAAAATATCAGCATTTAATCACCAATCAAAGTCAGGTTGCGTATTTAATCCTGGATCCTTTTTGAGAAGTAAAGAGTTTTAAAGTAAAACAACTTGTAGTAAAATATCAACTACTAAATGATAAAGTCATATCGAATAAACCTTTTATTCAAATCAAACTATTTCTAAAATGCCCATCTTTGTTGATATCTTTAACTCTACCCTCATACCATAAAACCAGAAAACGAACAAATTCCCTCAAAATTTAACCCACAAATTAAGTGTCAACATCATTTCAACTCGTAATATTTCAACTAACAATTTTCTTGCCATTTTCCCTAATTTGGAAACACCATTCCTTCCTCATAATATCTAACAACAAACATAGAGATGGATTCTCCATTTCTTCATTCTTTCTTATTAGTTTTGATCGAAATTGTTTAAAAATCAGAGTTGCTTTCGCTACCTTGTATCCCAACCCCACCGCCCCAAAAAAAAAAGAAAAAAGGAGATTGTTGTCTTGGATTCACACCGCTTTCCCTTCAAAAACTATCATAAATTTGTGGACCATGCTAGGTCTACATAGGTGGTTACATAATGGTTAACATAATGGACACATGGCATGATCTTGTTATTTTATTAATTACATCACTTTTACATCAACCACCAAGATCATGCCATGTATCAATTATGTCAACAATTATGTAACTCATTACGTACATCTAGCATTTTCCTAAATTTATTTTTATTTCAGCGTTTTCACCAGTGCATTATATTGTAAAATATGTTCAAGAAAAATTGATTTTGACAGATATTAGTAGTATAGTATTAATAGTACTAAAGGCTAATATGAAAAAATTTTTAACAAAGCACAGAACTATTCACGATTTTACTCTCCAATCCATTGTCTTTCTATTATTATATTTTATTAATGTCCCTTACTAACTACTAATCATACTCTAAAATAAAATTTAAAAGGAAATATGACATTGTCCCACCATGTGGCAAAATCCAAGATGATCACAGTTTTACACCAGTCTAGTGCACGGGATTTGCTCTCTCCAAAAATTTATTTAAAATTTAATAAATAAAATTATAATTATACAAATAGGCATCAAAATAAGAAAATTAATTATATGAATAGAATAATTATTTTATATCAGTTGGTGCAAAAAAATTTTGTAAATTTCTTATTTCTTATTTCTTATTTTTAAATATTAAATTAAGTAAAATTTAAAATTTATATCAAACATAATTTCGATTTACATGCTACCAGTATTTGAATATATTAATTAGATCTTATATCAATACCATACCAATAATATACATGTCTAGACCAATTATCGAGAAATTCTATTCGATAGCAATATTAAATTTCACACATCTTTATATTAAAATAACTGGAGTGCCACGTTGGCAAAGATGCCAATGTGGCACGTATTAAATATTTTTCAAAAATTAAAAAATTAGTTTTGGAAATAATCTAACATTAATTAATAGTAATTAAAAATATAATTAAAAATAAACCAATATTTAAAGCAATCATTTAATGAGAAAAAATTGATTTTGGAAAGACTTTAAATATAACTTCATCTTTTAAAGCTTTAATTCAAAATATTAAATATTAAATATTAAATATTATTTATTTATTTTCATCGTGTTAAAATTATAGGTTTTGATAGTTTTGCTTGATTATGTGAATTAGACTATTCAAAAATAGTGGGTATCTTTATATTAAAATAACTGGAGTGCCACGTTGGCAAAGATGCCAACGTGGCACATATTAAATATTTTTTAAAAATTAAAAAATTAGTTTTGGAAATAATCTAACATTAATTAATAGTAATTAAAAATATAATTAAAAATAAACCAATATTTAAAGCAATCATTTAATGAGAAAAAATTAATTTTGGAAAGACTTTAAACATAATTTCATTTTTTTAAGTTCTAATTCAAAATATTAAATAATAAATATTTTTTATTTATTTTCATTATGTAAAAATTATAAGTTTTGATAGTTTTACTTAGTTACATGAATTGAATTATTCAAAAATAGTGGGTATTTTTTATTTTTTATTTTTTTAAATTCAAATTGTGAGTAGTTAAAATTATAACTGATGGATTTATATTTAATAATTTGTTAATCTTTAAGTAAATAGCAATTTATTAATCTTTTTTTATATTAAAAAAATATGGTGTCACGTTAGCAAAGAAGCCAATGTCGCACACCGTTAAATATTTTTTAAAAATTATAAAATTAGGTTTAAAAATAATCCAACATTAATTAGTAGTAACTAAAAATAAACCAATCTTTAAAGCAAACATTTAATGAGAAAAAATTGGTTTTGAAAAGACTTTAAATATAACTTTATTTTTTAAAGTTCTAATTCAAAATATTAAATAATAAATATTATTTATTTATTTTCATCGTGTTAAAATTGTAGGTTTTGATAGTTTTTGGTGGTTAGGTGAATTGGACTATTCAAGATAGTGAGTGTATTTTTTTAATTTTTTAATTTTTTAAAATCAAATTGTGAGTAGTTAAAATTATAAGTGGATTTATGTTGAATAATTTATCAATTTTTAAGTAAATAGTAATTTATGAATCTTTATATTATTACAATTGAAGTGCCACGCTTAGCGGATGCTATATTGGCACTGCTAACATGACACAAGATTCTTAATTAAAAAAGTTAATTGATATTTTTCATTTTTAATATGGCTGACGTTATATGTTCATTAACTGAATTTTGCATTGCATGCGTTTTTTTTCTAAGTATATAAAATTAAAAATAAAAAGTTTTTTCTTCTAAAATTAAAATACAGTTTACGTAAATAGAAAAAAATTAAATGAATTATGCAGATATGGAAAATTGTCGGTATTACTACAAATTTAAGTTACATAAAATTAAGTAGCAATTACAGCTAATCATTAAAAAAATGTGTAAAATCATAAAATTTAGAGTGTATAATATCCATTTCAGAAAAAAAGGTGCTCAATATAAATTTCATTTGTACCAACGAGAAAGATCAGTTTTGATAATCAAAGAATTTATATATATTTATTCTCAATAGTTCGTTTACAATTAATTAATTACCACGATCGCTGTTGTGCAATGCGATGTATGGCAATTGGAATTAAAGTTGTTTATTTTGGTAAACTTCTTAATTATGCGATGCACGTAACTTTTTTAGTTTACAATTGCGAATTTACTCCGCGTTTTTTGCATTGGCTATAATATACAATATTATAGATTTTAATAATTAGTTACAATTATGCAATCTCATATGCATAAATTATATCAATTATATAATTTAACATTCATATTCAATATATTTATAATTTATAATGTTATATCAATTATTTATTGTACATAAGTTTAATTATTCATGTGCATCGCACGGGTGTAGTACTAGTAAAATTTAAACTTCCATAAAGCTATTGACGGATACAATGTCGATTTGTCATCGTAGAGAAAGTTTAAGTTGAAACTTAAAATTAATTTAATTATACATATAAATAAAATTATCCATCATTTGCAAAACTTAAATTATTATACAAAGCACGTGACAATTTATACATTCTTTTCATATATACTAACAAATAACACGTGTGTTGCACGTGATTTTGTAAGTTGGTGTAATTTAAATTATGTAAATTAATTTATTAATGACATAATCAAAATTTATGATCTCATTATAATTTATTAAAAAGCTATATTTCTTATCAAATATTGATATACAATCACGAAAACTTTATAATTTGATCATTGCAAATTTAATATTTAAACATTTTTTAGATTTAATTTGAAATAAACATGCTCTTCAAAACAATATTGTTTTTCATTTTTTTTTTGTATTTCTAAATTTTTAACCATATATTACAACAAAAATCACATTCATTCTTGAAAAATATCTCTGGAACATATTCTAATATAAAACACAAATATAAGATACAATGCATTTTCTTTGTTTCTCAGTCACATATCGTAAATCTATCTTTTTGATAATTCATATCAAACATATCCTAAATACAATATGTAAAGACATTATAATTTCATATTAATGAGAAGATAAAGAGTTTAATTTTATGTTATTATTGATAAACATCATTATCATTATTATTGAAGGACAATAAAATAGCTACAAAAAATAGAAAATAAATAAGAATAGTAATAGATTGCGATAAGCTCGTAAATTTAAGAAAGATATAAGGGCGATATGGGTATATATCTATCCATACTTTTAATAGTAGTATAGATTCTACTAAATGATTATTGTGTATTAATAATTATAATTTTGATTACTAATCAAACAAAAATTTTGAAAACACAAAAGCATATCGATGTCATATATAAAGAATATTAGCCAAACAAACTGTGAAGTGACATACTGCGTGAAAAGAAATATTTTGTTTGTTAAAGTAAGGCCTTAGTCAAAAGGTAAAATAGATTATAGTTTGATTAATTGTTGAATATATTTTTAAATAATATAAGATGTGAGAATTTTTAAAGTAAAAGAGGAACGTAACTATGATATGTGCAAAATATTATTTGTTCCCTTTTATTCCTTTATTTGTTCCCTTTTATTCCTTTCTCTCTCTAGAGATGGTGCAAAAGGGATTCGCCTATACATAAAGGCTCAATTTCTACAAAATTTTTACCATGTAAACCCAAAAACAATTTTGAAAAAAAAAAGAAAAAAAAAGGAAAGAAGAAAAAAAAAGGAAGTTTCCATGTTAGTCTAACAATCTTTGTCAATGCTTGTGGAGTTGCTCGAGATGTTATTATCTTGATAAAAGAATCTATTCGAGAACTCCAATAATCTTTGAGGAGAAACAAAAATATTGATGCATATCTAACTTCAAGGAAAAACATTGACAAAATGTTTTAAAAATGCATAAAATTTTAATGAATTTCGAACAAAGCCCTTGTGCCCACCAAAATTCAGGTAGCCACCCACTTACCATCCCTTCCATCTTCTCCATCATCCTTGCCATCTATGGTAACATGCAAGCCTGCAGGCAATAAATCTCATCATCCTAATCTCCATTTATGCACCCTTTACACACATGACACTCTAACACATAAAATAAAAGTTAATTACGAAAATATCTGTTAAATTTTTTTTGTATAAGTGCGAAGGTTCCACCTTAAAAGGTTAACCTCTAAGGGGAGTAGCCATTGCGCTTATATTTATATTATTTTTTTTTCTTTCAAAGTAACCGATGTGGGCCAGTTCAAGAAGACCCATTATTATTTCATAAAACAAAAAAATTGTATATGGTAGCCAAGCATTCATATAAATGAATTTGATGTATAGATATGCATAATGAGACTTGACCAAGAAAGTATCACGTCCCTCCTCCGTTTCAAAGCTGACTAGCTCTAAATTACAATCTCCATCTAGGGGCATATTCAAGTCCCACAAAATCCCCGTCGACCTTAGCAATCAGTGCATTTGCAGCCACATTGAATCGTGTAGTTTTCCATTTTTTACCTTCCTTCACCTTCCCATCCAGCAACGCAATCCTGTTGAAGAAAAAAATAACGAAAATTCAAACTTGAAACTTAAAAATGGAAAGACGGCTAAAAATATCAACATTTAATCACCAATCAAAGTCAGGCTGCGTATTTAATCTTGGATCCTTTTTGAGAAGTAAAGAGTTTTAAAGTAAAACAGCTTGTAGTAAAATATCAACTACTAAATGATAAAGTCATATCTAATAAACCTTTTATTCAAACCAAACTATTTCTAAAATGTCCATCCTTATTGATATCTTTAACTCTACCCTCTGACCATAAAACCAGACAACGAACAAATTCCCTCAAAATTTAACCCAAAAATTAAGTGTCAACTTCATTTCAACTCTTAATATTTCAACTAACAATTTTCTTGCCATTTTCCCTAATATGGAAACACCATTCCTTCCTCATAATATCTAACAACAAACATAGTGATGGATTGTCCATTTCTTCATGCTTTCTCATTAGTTTTGATCGAAATTGTTTAAAAATCATCGTTGGTTTTTGTTAAAAACCCAGCATTGACGTGGCATCCCACGTGGCAAACATTGAGTTTATTCCCAATGCCACAAATGAAAAAGGGGAATAACTTGAAAGACTGTTTTTGCAAATTAACTAACCCGTCCCTGACTGCCACAAAACCATGGTCTGCTTGAACATACCTATCATTGATGGAGTCATGGAGATGGCCTACAAAACTATTATTGGTGCTTGAACATACCTATCAATGACTCCAGTATTGGTGCTTGAACATACCTATCAATGATGGAGTCATGGAGATTGCCTACAAAACGATGGGCTCGTAGTCCTTTTTTTCTTTCTTTTTTTTTTTAAATAGTGATTGGTTTGCTTTTATACTTTTCAGAGACAAATCAACCTCATTAACTGACAATAATATGTATAGATTTATATCTGAGGGTTTTATTTAAAAGGGCAAGTCAAACATAACTTTTACTTAAAAGGGCCACACTATATAAAATTTTATCTATCTAACCAAATCATTCCAAACCTACAAATAAATAAAGAAAAAAATGAAAAAGGGGTTTTTAACCCTAACGTCTCTTGCATCCGTTATCTCTCTCTGTTACTTGCATCCGTTCTCTCTCTCTGTCTCTCTGTTATTGTAAACTTCAGTTGGGCAACTCGGGGAAATAGAAGAAAGGAGGGAAATCATGGATCTGTTTTTATCATTCTCCATCTGAGATCAACTGATTTCTCCATATAGTTTTGAAGAAAAATTAATCATCTCCATATTAATGTGTTCTTGAGGATCGTTCTTTCATGAGGTATGCTTTATATCTGTATAAGCTTACTTTAAAGAGCCATAAAGATCAGAAAAGAAATTTTTATACAGATTTTGTATGGACCAAAGCTGCATATTCGATTTCTTACTGGTTTAAGGCTTCACGGCATCTGTGCCGTTATCCTAACCAATGACACGGCATTCATGTCGTGAAGTCAGTTGCAATAAGTACCTTATTTTCTAGTAGTAATGTGTTATTAATAAAGCTTGTGTATGTGGTTTGGATTTGGTAATAAGGTGAATTGGAGGTAGAGACATAAATGCCGTGATCTTTGCTGTATCACGACATTCATGGCATTTCAATAGTTTGATATTCTTTTTTTCTCATGGGTTTTTTTGAGTCTGAGTGTATATAATTTTATCCTAAAATATTTATTTTATATATTTTTTTATATTTAGGTAGATTCATATACGTTGGTCTATGCTAAAATTTAGTTCATATATTATTGTAATGCTGACCATGGAAAATGCGGATACATTGTGGTTATCGCTTTGTCATGGGGGTGATTTTGTGGAAAAAATGATGGAGGGTGGACATGGAGGCCCTCGGAGAATGGTCCAGCAACGGCTAATCATATTATCGTCTCAAAGAGCATTTCATACGTCGAATTGTACAATAAAATTTGAGAGACAATTGGGGTAGATGTTAGCCTATATGAAATCGAAATGAGATCACTTGTACCTGGAATGTCTATGTTTCCACTTGCACCGATTAAGATTGATTGCGATAACAATGTGCAGTGGTATCTCTCTGTAAGCAAAGAAGTTCCACTTTGTGTATCTCTAAAATCTAAAACTTTTCATGAGCATTCGGGGAGCGGTAGCTTAGGGGAATATGGAGTGGATGTGAATATGCCATCTTTGTTAGTGCACATGAAGAAGATGTAGAGTTAACAAAAAACCATGGAGTTTGAGCAAGTATGCAATCGAGGAAAATGTTGAAGATGGAAATCTTGAAAGAATTCATTTTGATTGGAATTCGGTGGATGTAATTCCAACTGGTCAAGAAACGCAAGATTTGGTAGAGTCAACTAGTACACAAGGGACTAGAGAGGATCCTAAAGAACATGAAACTCTTGCTGTAACAAATATTTACAGTCCGACACTTGATGCGACTCCACACTTATCTCGGACCACTAGTAAGAATATTAGAATCGATGATTTTCAAATATAAATGATTTATCATATTATAGATGCATGTTATCACATAGGAAATATGGTGTAAAAGACAAAGGCGATATTTTGAGGGCATTTTTATGGATAATGGCATACATCTTTGTAATTGTTAAACCGTAATGTTAATTATGCCGTTAGAGCTCGATTTTGTAAATTATTTTGTGCAAATGATAATATTTGTAGTAGTGTGTTCCCTAAGTTTTTATATTTGTTTGTTCTTAGTCCTAATGATCCAATTACATACAGAACATTTACTTGTTAAGGAAAGTGAATAAGATGATTTTCATTAACAAAGACACAATCACTGCTTTGCACTGCATTAACACGGCTTATCTGCTGTTATTGCATTATGTACTAGATTTCAGCGATTCGAGTTGCATGCAGACATCCCATTACATGATAAATGGCTTAGATGGTTGATTTCATAGTACTACGCTCCCACACATTCGTCTACCATGGCTTATATGAAAAATTCGATTTAAAAAATCGATGAAACAACAACAAAGAGTTCGAACCGAAATAAGGGCATTAATAGCGATTTTATTCACCCAATAATGATCCTCTAACACCTATAAAGATTCGAATGTTCAAAAAATGACATTAATAGCGATTTTCCCAGTGTAAGACAAGATTGCCGTTCTGGAAGATGTAGAACGGTAAACATGTCATATGGTCGAATCTTGTTTATCCTGCTATTCCGTTTTCACCAATCATCACCATTTGTATTGGAATGGCAATTTTAGTGGTGTAGGGAGGGTCTGCATCGCAAGCAAACATCCGTTTATGGTTTCCCGACCGAACTCTGTAGTCCTATGGCACCTTAGAGGGTTCCCTCACATGGGGAATGTGATTTTATTCACCCAATAATGATCCTCTAACGCCTACAAAGATTCTAATGTTCAGAAAATGGCATTAGTAGCGATTTTCCCAGTGTAAGACAATATTGCCGTTCTTGAAGCTGTAGAACGGAAAACATGTCATATGGTCGAATCTTGCTTATCCTGCTATTCTGTTTTCACCAATCATGACAATTTGTATTGGAATGGCAATTTTAGTGGTGTAGGGAGGGTTTGCATCGCAAGCAAACATCCATTTATTGTTTGCCAACCGAACTCCGTAGTCCTATTGCACCTTAGAGGGTTCCCTCACATGGGAAATGCATTTTATTCACTCAATAATGATCCTCTAACGCCTACAAAGATTCTAATGTTCAGAAAATGGCATTAGTAGCGATTTTCCCAGTGTAAGACAATATTGTCGTGTTCTTGAAGTCAGAGAACGGCAAACATGTCATATGGTCGAATCTTGCTTATCCTGCTATTCTGTTTTCACCAATCATCACCATTTGTATTGGAATGGCAATTTTAGTGGTGTAGGGAGGGTCTGCATCGCAAGCAAACATCCATTTATTGTCTGCCAACAGAACTCCGTAGTCCTATTGCACCTTAGAGGGTTCCCTCACATGGGAAATGCATTTTATTCACTCAATAATGATCCTCTAACGCCTACAAAGATTTGAATGTTCAGAAAATGGCATTAATAACGATTTTCCCAGTGTAAGACAAGCTTGTCGTTCTTGTAGTTTTAGAACGGCAACCGTGTCATATCGTCGAATCTTGCTTATCTTGCGATTCCGTTTTCACCAATCATTACCATTTTTATGGGAATAATTATTTCAGTGGTGTATGGAGGGTTTGCATCGCAATAAAATATCCATTTATGGTTTCCCAACCGAACTCAATCATTCCTTTTCCAACAACAATCCATGTTCCTATGAATGAAGAGTGATCCCCCACTCTCATTTCCCACAAATGAGCATTCGAACATCGAATAACATGCGAATCATATTTTATTCACCTGATAATGATCCTCTAACGCCTAAAAAGGTTCGAATATTCAAAAAATGCCATTAATAGCGATTTTCCCAGTGTAAGACAAGATTGTCGTTCTAGAAGTGGTAGAACGGCAAACATGTCATATCGTCGAATCTTTCTTATCCTGTGATTCCGTTTTCACCAATCATCACCATTTGTGTAGGAATGGCAATTTCAGTTGTGTATGGAGGGTTTACATTGCAAGCAAATATCAATTTATTATTTCCCAACCGAACTCTACATCCCTATTGCACCTAAAAGGGTTCCCTCACATGGGAAATACATTTTATTCACCCAACAATAAACCCTTAACGCATATGAAGGTCCGAATGTTCATAAAATGGCATTAATGGCGATTTTCCTAGTGTAAGACAAGATTGCCGTTCTGATAGCTGTAGAACGGCAAACGTGTCATATCATCGAATCTTGCTTATCCTGTGATTCGGTTTTCACCAATTATCACCATTTGTATAGGAATGGCAATTTCACTGGTGTACAGAGGGTTTGCATCGCAAGCAAATATCCATTTACTGTTTCCCAACCGAACTCTACATCCCTATTGCACCTAAGAGGGTTCCCTCACATGGGAAATACGTTTTATTCATCCAACAATAAACCCTTAACGCCTATGAAGGTTCGAATGTTCATAAAATGGCATTAATGGCGATTTTCCTAATGTATGACAAGGATGCCGTTCTGGAAGCTTTATAACGGCAAACATGCCGTATTCGTTGAATCGTACTTATCTTGTTACTTCTTTTGCACCAATCATTACTATTTGAATAGAAATAGCCATTTCAATGGTGTAGAGAGGGTTTGCATCACAACCAAATATCCATTTATGCGTTCCCAACCGAACCCCACATCCCTATTACACCCAATAGGGATGCCTCACTTGCGAAATGTATTTTATTCACCAGCAATGATCCTGTAACAAATATGAGCATTTTAATGTCAAGGAAATGGCATAAACCGGGGTTTTCGCAATGAAAGACAAGATTGTCGTTCTAACAGTTGCAGAACGGCAAACATGCCGTACTCATTGAATCTATGCCAAAAATTTCCTCACAATATTTCCTCTAAATTTTGGAATAAATAAAAAAACCTGTACACATCAACAAACATACAAAGGTATAGAAATACCAAAATAATCGTTCCATTCATCCCAAAAACCAAAATCCACAACCTTTTTGCGGTTTGACGAGAGAGAGATATACATTAGAAAGTCCAACATTTACCATAGTTGCTAACTCTATACTACATATACATACTTGACAAAACACATGAAGACTGTGAACGTCCAGATTGTCTATGGGTCGAAATCTTGCCAATAAATTTCTGCTGCCAATTTTTTTCTCCATGTTGACATATGGGAATGACTAATAAGATTGATATCAAGCCCTGCCTGCATGAATTCAATGAACTTTATCGTGAAAACCCCACAATCTTGCTCGTTGTTTCCCAAAATTGAACCATACTTCATTCTTTCCTTCCGGGCTTTCTGACCGACGAATTAGCTCATGTATTATTTGCAATCCCATTTTCATATTCCGAATCTCCAATAAAGTCCGGAAAGTAGAATTTTCAAACAGTTGCCTATGGTCGTCATCTAGTCGTCCATAGATTTCGGTAATCTTCCCAATTCGACATCGGTTTGTAATTTTACCTTGCACCATGCCTTTAATCTCAATTTCCTGTATAACACGAAGTTATGCTCCCACAGTTAGTTTTTTCAAGATTTCAAAATCTGCTGGATTGAATTTCTATTCCATTTATATTAACATCTTAACAAAAATTTTCCTATGGGGAAAATTAGAGGGCAGCAGAATGGTCCTAGAAGCACAGGATTCTAAATCAAATACTAGCCTACCCCTTTTGGTCAAAAGCTCCCAGTAACATTTTGAAAAAAAAGGTGAAAAAGGGCATCTTCTTTATTGATTCAGGTTCTTATTCTTCAATACCCTATTGTCAACACCACAGCTGTGACAAACAAGATTGCTTTCAAATTCAAATAATTAAAAAATAAAATAAAATATAATACCGGGCTTCATCAAGTTACACAAGATGTGCGTAAGTATCAGACAAAATAGCTACAAGTACACCAGATTTCACTTATAATCAAGATAAACATGATGAATATTACTTTTATTCTTTGTTCCCATTTCTAGATATATCTCAACTTTCTCCATTAGATAGTTTGATCTGATTTAGGTATATTATTCTCCTCAAGCTGAATATCCCCAATTCCCTTAATTGATTGGCTTGGTAGTGTGTGTTACTGGAGATTAACCACAAGAATTTAACCAAGGATCCATGGTGTTGACTGAGAATATGCTTACTAATACTACATTAGTTTTTCCAACGAATTTACTGCAGCCCTCTTTGAATAACATGCAGGGAAAACTGGAAAAAGTTTCAAAGTTTTCTTATATCTATATCTGGTATCGTTCTGAATTTTCTACAAATAGAAGTGAATGACTGGTGTACAACCTTAACTCTAATACCTACGAACAACTGATAATAATGGACCGAGTGTACAAATCTAAACAATTTAATTGCTAATGGATATGGAAATCACCCAAGAAATGATTGAAAACCTGTTTTCTTCATGACTGAATACAATAAAAAAAATTTGAAGAGGAGGTTTCTTTCTTTAATCTTTATCAGCATTTGGCAGCTAAAAAGTAAGAGATGCTATCGCCAGGACATAGTCAGCGCTTGAGTGAATATCATATTTTATCCTTAACACCGCCATCAACAAATTCACGTAAAACTAAAATCAATCTGGGTTAAGAACTGTACCACAAGCTCAATAAAATAAAAACATTAGCTGCTAATGAGTGAACTGTGTATCTCTCATTCCATTTTTCTATTCCTCATGGTTTCAAGAATAAGAATCTAACAATAGTGCATTTGGAACTGGATTGTTGTACCCAACTGTGCAATACCTAATGAACTAAATGCCAATTACAAAAAAAAAAAAAAAAATCTATTGGGAGTACAGATATGTAATACAGAACCACTAACCTTTTTGTACAAATCTACACAATTTAATTACTAATAGATATGAAAATCACCCAATAAAGAATTTGATTACCTTCAGTGTTAGGTGGAGGAAGCTATAAACCCTTGGAAGCCATAAATTGAAGATGAAGCTGAACAAATGAACGAATTGCAGTGTAAGAATTTTTCCCATCACAAGTGGAAACCGAAAATACTTATACATATATTTGTTGAAGAAATTAAACGTTCACACCGAAACCCATTAGGCAAACAAGAGAAAAACGAAATCTTTACTCAAATCTAAGAAAAATTGTGATTTAGGGTTACCTTTTGTACAAAAATTGAACGAAGCTATTGATGGAGAAGTGACAGCCTTCTTTGAAGTTCTTCTATGACGGAATCCTTGGGTTGATTGTAGCCGTTGAGAGTTAAATTTTCGAAAATTTTTGGAGTCGGTTGTTGAAGTAACCGAGGGTAAACGGAGAAGATAACGCGAAGGGAATAGAAGAGAAAAGATGGAGACGACGTCGTGTAAGTATGGGAACCGATTTTTCCTTTTTTTTTGGGCTTCTTATTGGGTCAGTGGGTATTTGGGGAGATACGGGTTTTGAGTGGCCCGTTCACGTAATTTATCCTTTATATCTCTACCCAAATCTTTTTATGGGAAATACTCCTATACATAGATATTATCGCCTCAAGTCATCGTTATCCCCAATCTTTCTCTGCCGTATCAATACTCTCTAATTTCCCCTCTTGGTCTCCCAAATTGAAGGCCCTCTTCCAGTGAATCAATCCATAAATCAGTCCTTTTCTCTCCGCAGTCCATCAATCTCCCCACTGATTGCAATTCTCATTCTCAATTTGGTAAACAGTGTTTAGTGTCCAAACTAAATATGATAAAATGAGGAACAGATAAAAAGCAACCACAAATCTGGCATAAGAGGGTCCTCAACCAAACTGTTCACTTATCTTGCAACACAGCTAGAAATGAGCAGAAAATCTAATCATTTGATTAAACTGATTACCATGAAACTTACCGACCCAATGTTGTCATATGGGGACACGCGGTCTTTGTTCATCTTTCTTTGAGTACTACCATTGCAGATTTCCTCTGTTTTTGCGCAATCGATGACATATTTCTTCTAATAAAACTCTCTACCCGTCCCCACGTTGCAGTAGTACTAAAAAAGTCAAACAAACATGACTTCAGTGTCAGTACGTACCTTCTACACTCCATAAACATGCTATGCAACAATATCAAAAATTTGTAAAATTGAAGATTCACCTTTTAACTAAAATCATATAAATTTCGAATCAGTGGCGTAGCTAGGAATTCCACTCAGTGAGGACATATACAATTAGAAATAGAAAATTTAACACACTTCGATAACAGAAACAAATACAAATATCGTATATTACAATTGTTCTCTACGGATTTTCATATTTTGAAACCGTTTTACAATGATTTCGTTATCAATTCTTGAAAAGATCTCTTTCTCTACATAAACAATTAAAGAGTTATTTAACCATTCATCACCCATTCGATTGCGCAAATCATCTTTGACGAAATTCATTGCAGAAAACACTCTTTCCACACTAGCAGTGGCAACCGGTAGAATCAATGCAAAAGTCAAAAGCTTATAAACCGGGAAATATTTTATTTTTCCTTGTCCCAACTAACTTCTTTGCAAAATCACCAAGGCCTTTAAACTCTTTAAATACAATGTTGGAACGTATATAAAAAATATAAATATCAAGCTGATCTTGAAGCATAAGAATATCTAGTGGTGAAAAATCTTGTGGATAAAACCCAGCAAGTTGAATCAATCTTTTCTTGTCAAATGAAGAAAATGTATCCCGTGGAGACAAACAAGCTATGCAAAGTAGTAACTCTGTACTTACCTCCGAGAAACGATCATTAAACTCCAAACAATTGAAACAACTGGAACAATGACACAATTATCAATTGATTTAATTCAATTAATCAACAGACAATAATCATTAACCCTAAATCTAATTACTAAATTACTAAATTAGATAGTCATTATCCATTTACCCCTAAATCTAATTAGTTCCAAACAATTGAAACAAATGAAACAATGACACAATTATCAATTGATTTAATTCAATTAATCAATAGACAATAATCATTAACCCTAAATCTAATTACTATATTAGATAATCATTACCCATTTACCCCTAAATCTAATTAGTTCCAAACAATTGAAACAAATGAAACAATGACACAATTATCAATTGAGTTAATTCAATTAATCAATAGACAATAATCATTAACCTTAAATCTAATTACTAAATTAGATAATCATTACCCATTTACCCCTAAATCTAATTAGTTCCAAACAATTGAAACAATTAATACTCTTTGTGTGAGATTCTGGGAGAGAAAAAGAAAGCAGTTATAGCTAATAATAATCAAACAAAACAGCAGGCAAGACCGCAAGAGGCAGCAAACAATTATTCTATCTATGTAAGTTAGTAATCACTTGAACAAGATCAAATGCAGGGGCGGTTGTTCCAGGTCTTTTGGTGTACTGATTGGATTGAGTAATTCAAAGATTGCATACATGAATTGATGCATAGTTCCTACACTCCAATTGCCTACCACACTGCAAGAAAGTAAGCACAATATGATAAAGTTGCAATTTTTATTTTTATTTTTTTTAAAATAAGAAACCATAATTATATTCACAATCAAACAAATGAAACAATGACACAATTATCAATTGATTTAATTCAATTAATCAATAGACAATAATCATTAACCCTAAATCTAACTACTAAATTAGATACTCATTACCCATTTACCCCTAAATCTAATTACTAAATTAGATATAAAAAAAATTAGGGATTTTTCTCAAAAAATACAAATATCAAACATTTTACATAATTAAATAAAAAGGGAAGAGAGAATCGAATTATAAACTCACTTTGAGAATCCCTGAATCCGAGCAGACCGAGCTCACAAGCAATTGAAGCAAACAGCCAAACGCGGTGGAGAATTCGATTATCCGAGGTCAACTGTGATTCGAAGAAGTCTGTGGAGTTGCCGAGTCGACTGGACCGTGGACGAGTGTTGCCGGAGAGCTCGCGACTGCTCTGAGCAGCTGCCGCCGTGGCACCGTCGCCGATTCCCTCGCCGGACCGTTAGTCAGATAGCTAGAGAGTAGAGACCGAGAGGCGAGAGTAGAGACGAGACAGAGAGCCAGACTAATTCGAAGAACTGAGAACGAAGAAGCGAGTTCGGCTTTTCCTTTTCACTTTTGGGCTACAAAAAAATATTTTGGGCCAAATTTGGTTGGGCTTTCCAAATTTGAGTGAGGGCATTAGGATTTTTTACTGGAGCAGTCCAAAACCCAGTGAGGGCATTGGATCTCACTGGGCTTACTGTAGCTCCTCCACTGTTTCGAATGAATCCCCGAATCGTATTTGTTGGTTCTATTCAGTGAGCATATGACTATTTTTACATGAAACGTCACGAAATGTAAAAATTAAAAGGAAAAAAATTTCTCTTTTCACACTTAATTTTCAACATGCATCTACTTCATCAAGTAAGCCTAGTTACCGAGATAAGAACATCATCTCCTCAGAAAACTCGATTAAAGAGTCTGATTAACCAATAAATGAGGTCTACTGCGATAATTTTACCCTTTTGAAAAGTTCAATTTAGTCCCTTCAGCTAAAACGAAAGGAAAAAGTCAGTCAATTCGCAAACGAGATCCACTCTTACTCTTTACAATTCAACATTCAACCACTTCATCAGCCAATTCATTCAGAAAAACAAAAATGCAACTTAAAATGGTAAATTAATCACTTAAATTCAGTTAAAATAAGTAAACGAACTAAGAATGTGATTACGTTGATTTTTCTTCCATTTCTGAGTTCAAGGGGGCTGTATTTAATTTAGATTTGTAAGGATTTTGATAGACTTTTAAATTGAATGATTTTCATGGAATTTAATGGACTTTTACTGATTTTTGATAGGATTTCACGGATTTCCACAAAATTCATAAAAATCTTCAATGGATTTGGAAGGAGTTTTACTTTTGAATTCATTTGACAATATATATTTTCATTTCATAAAATAAATATTATAAAACTTACTGAGATTAGAATTTTATTATTTTTCTCACTAAATTACTATTGTTTCAAAAGCTTAAATTAGTACTAATTACTTATTGTCTATACAATATTTTTATAAAAATTAATAATTTTATAACTACAAAAATACATGACTATTACAAACAGAGATTTCACAATATTTTGATATAATTTAACTCGAAAAACTATTACATGTTTAATTAGTATATCAAAATATATATCAAATTATTAAAGTAATGAGTAGATATAAAATATTTAATTATAAATTTTAAAACTTTTTACCAACTTTTGTAAATAATTTTCTTTTTCATGAAAAGTTGAACAAAAAGAAGATAAAAATATTATAAGAATATTTTTATATCATTCTTATTGTGAAATTAAGAAAAAACCAAAAAAAAAAAAACGAAGAAAAAGTAATGAAAGATTGGCAGCGGCGGCGGAGGTGGAGATGGCAATGCCGTTGGCGGGATGGTGGCAGTGGTGGTGCGGCGGTGGCGGGATGCGGCAGCGACAGTAGTAGCGGGTGATGGTGATGAATAAAAGTCCATCAAAATCTTAGGGGTGAGTGATAGATTTCATCTGACAAATTATGTTTGTCTTTGTCTTTAAAAGATGAGTACCTAAAGGATTCCATTAAAGTCTTTAAAAATCCAAAACAACTTTGAATACCTCAAAATTTCATAGGATTTTAAAAAATCATCATTTAATACCTCATGATTTTGATGGACTTTTAAAAGGTCCACAAAAATCTATATTGGATACCCTAGTATTTTAATTAACTTTCAGAAATCTAAATTGAATACACCCTAATTAACTTTTCCAAATCCATCAAATTCTTTAAAAGTCTTTAAAATTCCTTTAAAATCTCAATTGAATACACCCCCCTAAGTTTCTCGGTAAAGCCGATTGGAAGCCACTCCGGCCCCTTCTTCGAAACCATTATATTTGGAATTTCAAGATTTTTCCGCCTCCGTATCTGATTTTTCTATAAAGAAAACTAAGTATGTGTATCAGTGATTTGGACAATAGGGCGTCTGAAAACACATGTTGTCAGTATATGAAGAAGCACATTAATGCATGATAAAGCGTAAAGCATGACGAAGCAGTCCAATTATTGAGTTTAAGCGCCGTTTAGGCGTTGTTTAGGTGAGCTTTTTAGAACACTAATGAAGATATGTATTGCAAAAGAAAGACCCTTGCGGCTTCGAGTGGGCTGGTACGTAATACTATCTATTATATTGTGGGGTGGCTAATCTGCGCGCGAGCCATGGAAATTTTCTTCTTTGGTAAAGATACATAATTTTCCATCTCAATTTCTCCATGTGAGATGACTTGCAAGTTCGTATTCAAAATTTTCAGGCTGATTCTTGAAAGGACAGTGACAAAAGAATTTTCATTTCGTTTTCTCAAGAATAGAGTCCAATTGTGCTTTATAGAAAAATTACAGTGGACAATCATAAATGTATTATAACACTTTTTGTTCTTTTCTTATTGAGTTGGTATATATAATATATAAGAAATGCTCCCCTTCACACTGTGTGCACACTCTGATAAAAAAATTTTGTGGGGGCCACATGAACTCCACCATCAGGTATAGTTATGTATTATATTATTGATAGTTATGCATTATTTATCTCACCTAACATAAATACCTAAAAAAAAAGTTTAAATTGATGATTCGTGTATGCAGCTTCTGGCCTTCTGCTGCACTATAATGTCCAGGAGAGCAACCGCATATAATATATAGATAATAGATATGATTGATATTTTATAACAATGAGGTTTACCTCTGGTAAATGGTGATGAAAAAGTTCGAAAGATGTTTTTATTACTTTTCCCGGTAGGCATTGTGTCCGGTAAAGGTTTTGAAAACTATTAAGAAATAGTACTTTCTAAATATTCAATCTTTCTAAAAATTAATAAAGAGAAAAAAAGGACGGAAGAGAATGCAAACTTTATGGAGATTTGATCCACTACTTGATCAGCATCCCCATATTAACAAATCTCTGTCACGAGAAAAGTCCTGAGTTTCACTATCTTGATAGACTTTGGCACAATCAGAGCCATTACAGCGCTTTTAATGACTTACGTACAAAAATAAAACACCGTTCCTCGTACAGTTTTTGAGCTTTTCAATGGATCTCAAAATTACTAGGTGATGTTCAATCAGATTTGCCGCTGGTGTTCATGTTGGAAAGAAATGGGAAAACAATGGGTGTGAATGGGACATTGGAAATTGGAGTAGATGGGAAAGTTGGAATCCCACATAGGAAGATTACAAAAATGTGGACCAACTTATTAAAGGGTACACAATGGTGGAAGTGTAACCAAGTGTAATGGAGACAATCCTCCGTGGCCTACGCGCCCGCAGGGGAGTGGAAATCACGAGCCAATTTCCACACGAGCTTTGGGATTCGTGCTCGAGCGCGACCTGCGGACACGAATGTCGCACCGGATTTGGCCGGTGGGTGCAAGTTCAGTTTTGCACAACCGAAATTGAGATGAAAACGCTTGCATTACATTTCTGCTGTAATGGTAACGGCTCTGCGTTACAGAATGTCTGTAATGCTTGTACTGGTAACGCCTCTCCATTACACAGCTCCAGTAATGGCTGTAACGGCTCCATTAATTATCCCGAGGCTCCATTGCACCCATTTTTATCAGCATTCCCCGCAGTCCTCAAAGGGGATAACAAAAAAAAAAAAAACTCCTCGCACAGATCCTCTCTGAAGTTTTCGTTCTCTCTGAAGTTTTCGTTCTCATATTCCTCAAGCTTCGTGACTTAGTTTCTGGCACTGCATTCCGTTCGCCTGCGACTCCAGAGTCAGCCGTTGTATCCTGGGAGGTGATCGTTCCGTGGTGAGGGCGAAATCACTTTAAGGAAATTGCGCAATACGCAAGACTCATCTACCTCCATTTTTTTTTCCAATTGTTGTGTGTTGTTGTTAATTCATGCTATTCGAATGTTGAATGTCTTTCGTATTATCTGTGTGTCCGTATAATCTGCTTAGCAAATTTTCTTACAAGCTTAAAGTGATTTCTCGCCACACTTGCTAAAACAGATTATGAATCCACTGCTATAACAATGTTTCGTGCACTGCATATATGAATCCACTGCTATCACTTTACTATTATATGTCTTTCGTGCAGTCACTATATGCATGCACTGAATATATTAAGTAATCTAATTAGCTTACAGATAATTCATTCACTTATGTGCAAAGTGATTTCTGCTATGCAACTTTGACTTAGTAGGTGATGATATACATGCGTAGGATTCTCCATGCTATGGCTTTAATTTATGCCAGCTGCTATAGCTTTACTATTTCGATTTTGACATTCCACATATATTGTTGACTTAATTTGGGTATTATGCATGCATGTATGAGTGTGATGTGATAGCTTTGGTTGTCACTGTAGGGGATGATGGGTCAAGCCTATGTCTCAATTGATTACCTTATTCTGCCAATTTCAGTTTCTGCATGTGATGAATTCTAACATGCAATTTCTATATTGATAGTCATATACATGCACACTTGAGTTGAATTGTTAACACTTTGTCTTAATCATCATTTGAATTGAATCTGTATGCTGCCGGTGCCCCCAATGTATCAAGTCATATAGTGATTTTGGAACTTGTTTTGGATTTCAGAGTTTATTTTGAACTGCTCAAATGGAAAACAACCAAAATAACGATGTTGTGGCTCCTGGACATAATGTGGTGCCTCAAGTGGCACAAACTGTGGCTTTGATAACGCCCGTGGTGAGCTTTGGGATTCGTGCTCGAGCGCGACCTGCGGACAAGAATGTCGCACCGGATTTGGCCGGTGGGTGCAAGTTCAGTTTTGCACAACCGAAATTGAGATGAAAACGCTTGCATTACATTTCTGCTGTAATGGTAACGGCTCTGCGTTACAGAATGGCTGTAATGATAACAGTTTTGCGTTACAGAATGTCTGTAATGCTTGTACTGGTAACGCCCCTCCATTACACAGCTCCAGTAATGGCTGTAACGGCTCCATTCATTATCCCGAGGCTCCATTGCACCCATTTTTATCAGCATTCCCCGCAGTCCTCAAAGGAGATAACAAAAAAAAAAAAACTCCTCGCACAGATCCTCTCTTCCTTTCGGTCTCTCTGAAGTTTTCGTTCTCATATTCCTCAAGCTTCGTGACTTAGTTTCGCCGCATTCGCTCGCTTTGCCGCAGATTCAGCGGTTGTATCATGGGAGGTGATCGTTCCGTGGTGAGGGCGAAATCACTTTAAGGAAATTGCGCAATACGCAAGACTCGGCTACCTCCATTTTTTTTCCAATTGTTGTGTGTTGTTGTTAATTCATGCTATTCGAATGTCGAATGTCTTTCATATTATCTGTGTGTCCGTATTATTCGCTTAGCAAATTTTCTTACAAGCTTAAAGTGATTTCTCGCCACACTTGCTAAAACAGATTATGAATCCACTGCTATAACAATGTTTCGTGCACTGCATATATGAATCCACTGCTATCACTTTACTATTATATATCTTTCGTGCAGTCACTATATGCATACACTGAATATATTAAGTAATCCAATTAGCTTACAGATAATTCATTCATTTATGTGCAAAGTGATTTCTGCTATGCAACTTTGACTTAGCAGGTGATGATATACATGCAGAGGATTCTCCATGCTATGGCTTTGATTTATGCCAGCAGCTACAACTTTACTATTTCGATTTTGACATTCCACATATATTGTTGACTTAATTTGGGTATTATGCATGCATGTATGAGTGTGATGTGATAGCTTTGGTTGTCACTGTAGGGGATGATGGGTCAAGCCTATGTCTCAATTGATTACCTTATTCTGCCAATTTCAGTTTCTGCATGTGATGAATTCTAACATGCAATTTCTATATTGATAGTCATATACATGCACACTTGAGTTGAATTGTTAACACTTTGTCTTAATCATCATTTGAATTGAATCTGTATGCTGTCGGTGCCCCCAATGTATCAAGTCATATAGTGATTTTGGAACTTGTTTTGGATTTCAGAGTTTATTTTGAACTGCTCAAATGGAAAACAACCAAAATAACGATGTTGTGGCTCCTGGACATAATGTGGTGCCTCAAGTGGCACAAACTGTGGCTCCGATAACGCCCGTGGTGAGCTTTGGGATTCGTGCTCGAGCGCGACCTGCGGACACGAATGTCGCACCGGATTTGGCCGGTGGGTGCAAGTTCAGTTTTGCACAACCGAAATTGAGATGAAAACGCTTGCATTACATTTCTGCTGTAATGGTAACGGCTCTGCGTTACAGAATGTCTGCAATGCTTGTACTGGTAACGCCTCTCCATTACACAGCTCCAGTAATGGCTGTAACGGCTCCATTAATTATCCCAAGGCTCCATTGCACCCATTTTTATCAGCATTCCCCGCAGTCCTCAAAGGAGATAACAAAAAAAAAAAACTCCTCGCACAGATCCTCTCTGAAGTTTTCGTTCTCTCTGAAGTTTTCGTTCTCATATTCCTCAAGCTTCGTGACTTAGTTTCTGGCACTGCATTTCGTTCGCCTGCGACTCCAGAGTCAGCCGTTGTATCCTGGGAGGTGATCGTTCCGTGGTGAGGGCGAAATCACTTTAAGGAAATTGCGCAATACGCAAGACTCGGCTACCTCCATTTTTTTTTTCCAATTGTTGTGTGTTGTTGTTAATTCATGCTATTCGAATGTTGAATGTCTTTCGTATTATCTGTGTGTCCGTATAATCTGCTTAGCAAATTTTCTTACAAGCTTAAAGTGATTTCTCGCCACACTTGCTAAAACAGATTATGAATCCACTGCTATAACAATGTTTCGTGCACTGCATATATGAATCCACTGCTATCACTTTACTATTATATGTCTTTCGTGCAGTCACTATATGCATACACTGAATATATTAAGTAATCTAATTAGCTTACAGATAATTCATTCACTTATGTGCAAAGTGATTTCTGCTATGCAACTTTGACTTAGTAGGTGATGATATACATGCAGAGGATTCTCCATGCTATGGCTTTGATTTATGCCAGCTGCTACAACTTTACTATTTCGATTTTGACATTCCACATATATTGTTGACTTAATTTGGGTATTATGCATGCATGTATGAGTGTGATGTGATAGCTTTGGTTGTCACTGTAGGGGATGATGGGTCAAGCCTATGTCTCAATTGATTACCTTATTCTGCCAATTTCAGTTTCTGCATGTGATGAATTCTAACATGCAATTTCTATATTGATAGTCATATACATGCACACTTGAGTTGAATTGTTAACACTTTGTCTTAATCATCATTTGAATTGAATCTGTATGCTGCCGGTGCCCCCAATGTATCAAGTCATATAGTGATTTTGGAACTTGTTTTGGATTTCAGAGTTTATTTTGAACTGCTCAAATGGAAAACAACCAAAATAACGATGTTGTGGCTCCTGGACATAATGTGGTGCCTCAAGTGGCACAAACTGTGGCTCCGATAACGCCCGTGGTGAGCTTTGGGATTCGTGCTCGAGCGCTACTTGCGGACACGAATGTCGCACCAGTTGCTAGGGTGGGGGCGGGGTTAGGGTTTTTTTAATTTAATTTTTTATTTTTTATTTTTAATTTTTTTATGTTTTATTTTATTTTCTTTACTTTCGATATATTAGCTGTTTCACCCGTGCATTGCACGGGGGCATAATTTTTTAGCTAATAACAGTATTAATAGGTGTTAGTCGTATTAACATAAAAAGATAAAATAAATAATGAGTCGCAACAATAAACTTAATTAATATAACTAATGAAATATTTCTTGGAAAATTTCGACAGAGTTTCCGTTTATTTTATACCAATTCATCTTGTAAACAATTGGGGGAAAACTCACCAAAAAACACAAATTTAATTTACAATACTCTTAAAGGTATCAACAATTTAAGCAATCCCAACATAGCACCATCAATAATCTATATCTATATATATATAAAAGCAACATTTTTTCCCTCCAAAAGATTCTTTTTCTGAAATTTTTAATTAATTTTTAATTCCACTTCATTATAATTTCCCTCCCAATGTATTTTTCCTAAAATAAACATTATCTTTGCCTTAAATAGATATTATCCTTTTTAATGACATTTTTTTTTGTTATATAGATCATCGTTATATTGAGCATTAATATTCTTTTTAATTTTATTATATTTTTTTTGTTACCTAGCCTAATCTCCAATGCAATTATTTTTTCTAACAATTATAGATAATAAATTAAAATATGACTTCAAAGAATTCAATGAATTGTCTATGATAAATTATTGAAATAATTGTTCTTTCTTTACACTAAAAAATTTCATCTTCATCTTTTTCTTCATTTTTTTGGCTATGATTAATTTATAGTTACATACATACATACATATATATATATATATATATATAAACAATATTTTTCCCTCCAAAACATCCTATTTCTGAATTTTTTAATTAACTTTTAATTCCACGTCATTATATTTTTTTCTCCCAATGCATTTTTCCGAAAATAAGCTTTATCTTTGCCTGAAATAGACGTTATCCTTTTTAATGATATTCTTTTTATTATATAGACCATCATTATATTGAGCAATAATATTGCTCTTAATTTAATTATTTTTTATTTGTTACCTAACATAATCTCCAATGCAATTATTTTTGCCAATAATTAGATAATAAATTAAAATATGACTAGAAAAAATTCAACGAATTGTCTATTATAAATTGTTGAAATAATTGTTCCCTCTTATTGATAAATTTTTTTCTTCCTCTTTTTTTTTATAGTCATTACCATCATTAACTTTTTATGCCACTAAACTAACTCCACCTTTTTTTAATTGCGAATGTAATTTTGTGGATTGATTTTAATTTTTTTCCTCAATAGCCAAATAATTCCCATGCATTGGATGACACATTGCTAGCATCTCCATCTAATTAATGAGATATTCCTATACAATAGGGAAGATATTTTATATCCATTTGATTTACATTCGTTTGAATCGCCATGGTGAACAAACGCGTTTACTTTTCTGCATTGATAAATTTTTTATTATGATTTTTAAAATATCATTGGGTTGAGTCGACATATTATTTCAAAATATAAGTCTAAGTTCTTATATTAGATAGCTAATTTTTTTCATTGAATTTTTTATTTTCTCAGGATGTTTGATGGTTTTAGTGGACATTCCGATTGATGGTTTTTAAAGAAAATGTTAAATATATGTGTATAAATAATAATTTATATAATAATAATATAATAATAAGTTATATTTTTAAATCATGTTTTTGGAACACGTGATTTTTAAAATTCTCAACAAAGCACTTGATTTTAGCAAATTGAACAGTAAATGTACACTTTTCAATACTTTTTTTTTATTTACTACAAAATAACTCTTTTATGATTTTTTTAATATTTGTCTAACCAAAACTTGATTATCAAAGCAAAGAATGTAAGGAATCTCAGGGGTTGAAATACTAACCTCATTCTTAGCCTGTTGGTTTGCATTTGTAGGGAATCTCAAGAGTTGAAATTTTTATAAAAAAATATACATTAAGATGTATGCATATGTTCCATGTGTGAACATACTCTATAGTTTATGCTTTAAAAAATACAAAAACAAAGCAAAAAAATTATTTTTATTGCTTAACCAATAAAATAAAAATATTGGATTTCAAAAATATTTTTCTACACAGATAAAAATTTATTTTTTATTCATATAAATTAATTAATAGATATTAAAAATTAGTTAACGTAATACCTTAATTTGTTTTAAAAAATAAAATGTCTTCTTAATTTAGTTTTTATGTTAACCACTAATATTTTTGACAAAAATCTTGTGTTAAAAAGTCATGTTTATAATAAAAGGAAGTCATCTTTCTACTTATTTTTACATATTTTTAGGCATATTTATGCATATTTATAATAAAAGTCATGTTTATGCATATTTTTATATATTCTTATCAACTCCACACATTCTCTCTCATATTTCACATTTACATATTCATTGTCAAATTATATGTTGTAGGCTCTAAAGCCACGAATAGGTAGAGTTTGATGTTTGTGCTCTGTGATGACGATGATCATCCAACCAATGTTACTACGAATGTCGTGTATAAAGAAGTTTTCAGTAATTTATAGTCTAACACTTATTAATCATGTGAGGTACGTTGCTTACTTTATTTGATTTTTTACACAAACCCTCTATGTCATCTGCGTTGATATAAGAAATGAATCATTCTACTTGTATATTATTGATTTCTGCTATTATATTTGTTTGAAAATAATGTCCAGTTGAGATAGTTGCTCAACTTCCATATCATATAATCGATGATATGCAACTCTTATCCATAAGTAGCATTGTACTCGAATTAAGGTAGCTCAACTTGCTTCATTGTCGAAGATTACACTTTGAGCAAGTTATATTTATTCTATCTGAACTTGGTATTATATTTTGTATTTCTAAAGGTTTTTCATATAAATGGAATTTGAAGTTCGAGATATTCACCTTATGTAAAAACACATGTTGTTGTCTTATTACGATTCATTAGTAGATTAATAGGAATTTGATATTCTTGGAGAAAATTAGGCCTGGGATTTCTATTTAAGTCCATTCATTATTTCTGAGAAAAAATATGAGTCGTTTGTATTATTCATTTTATGTTCATGTTGTTGGCAATAGTTGATGGTATTATTTTTGAATTGTTTTTGTTATTTAGATTTTCAGGAGAATTGTTAAGTTATGAGATTTTCATGAGAATCGTAAATTAAATTATGCTATTTTTGGTGAGACGTTCCTTCAATATTTTATAGGAAAGATTTGTACGATATACCCGGGAAAACTCTATCGAAATTTTTATCGAATTCTTTCATTACTTATCTTAATTATTAAGTTTAGTGCAATCACGAATACTTGATTTATTATCTTCGTAGAGCTGTTGATATAAAATTAATATATATCGAAATAAATAATTATTGACATATTAGCCTCCCGTGCAACGCACGGGTGAAAAAGACTAGTAGTCAATAACAACACACAAGATAAAAAATGGAAACATCTTCATATTTTGACAAAAAGGATAAATGTACTCAAATATAAGTCACATCCATAATTATCACATAGAATATAAAAATTTGTGTTATTATTCAATTGAACTGTATAAAAATAATAAATAAATTTCAGATGAACAGAACATCTCTGATATTATTTTTACACAAATATTGTCGCTTTAGCATAAAAGCCTATAAAAATATTAGAAATAACATCATATATCAGATATAATCAATAAAATTCACTAAAAGTGTCATTTTCGACCGCTAAGTACGTTGAGTTATCTTTTTGAAACACAATGCCACTAATGGATACGCCGATGCTTTATTTCCCACGTCGGGATGGTACCCACGCCACGTGAGGGCCTCACGTCGCCCAAAATTTTTTTACAAATTTTTTTAGTATCTACGTTAAATTAGATGAATAATACATAACTGGCCTCTGATGGTGGGGGCCGATGGGGCCGTACGAATTTTTTTCCGACGTGGGTACGGGATCTCCTAATGCATAAATGGTACATATAATCAAATTGTATAACTCCGCCATCATATATCACAAACTTTAAACCCTTCCTGTGTGTCACCTTCGAGGTGCAATATGTCATTCCTATTTAAGCCTTAGCTGTTCCACTCGTGTGTTGTGCAGGGGATAAAATTTTCAATATTTATTTTTTCAATATATATTGATTGAATATTGTATTATAATAAAAATTAGAATATAAGAACAACCAATAATCACCTAAAAGCCTATTTCTCTACCTTATTATGGTTTGATTCATACTTTAAAATTATACTAACTCTATATGAATTACAAAAATAAAAATAATAAAATATAATGTAATTTATCTCATTCCAAATTGATCCATTACAAATATGATGGTGCAAGTACTCATAAGATAATTACAATTTTAAATCTAATCTTTGATAATTTAACTCAATAAATATGTACATTTAGTTTTAAATCTCTCCTTTTTCTTCATATATATTCATTCAACAGCTCATTATGATACAATTAGAATAAGAACACAATTCATACTCTTAACTTTTATACTTCAATGTTGCGTAACTAATAACCATGATTCATGATTGAGGTGTCAATTGGACCAATAAGACACTAATTTACAAAGTTAACATGTGAATATTTTGGCACAAAAAATAAACGCTCCACGGAAAAAAAAAGTGCGAAGAAAGTACAATCAATCAATGAATTCACATTTACAATTTAAAAAGTTGTGTCGACTCAACCAAAATGTATAAAAAATTAATGATACAAAAAAATTATCCTTACGAGGAAATAAAGGTGATGCAAATTAATCCATCAAAGTGGGTCAATTCATATTTTAATTTATTTTATACTTTTAAATAGTAATTATTGCATTGCAAATTAATCTACTGCAAAAAAATTAAAAACTTTATTGGACTTTTGCAACTGTGACGAATTATGTGAATTAAAAATTTTAATCAACCATACAAAAAAGTATAATTAATTTTCACAATGAACATATTGGCATAAAAACAAAATGATCTAAGGCAAAAAAATTAATACTGTGAAGAAAGTACAATCAATCCACGGATTTATCTTAACAGTTTAAAATATTGTGTTGACTCGCATTAATGGTTTAAAAAATTGATCACACAAAAAAAGAAAAAAAATTATTATTGCGAAGAAACTATAATATGATAACATATCGACACTCTTTTGATTGAATCTATCTTCCATTGCTGAAAAGTATTCTCCATGTAGGCACAAAAAATAAATAATCTATGAAAAAAACTTAACAGTGCCGAGAAAGTATAATCAATCAACAGATTTACTTTTAATATTTAAAAAATCATGTTGTCCCATCCTGATGGTATAAAAATTAATTAAAAAAGAGAAAACAATTTATTAGTGTGAAGGAAAAAATAATTGTTTCAAAGTTGTCAAAAATAATCCATCGAATTGGGTCGATTAATATTTTAATTTATTTTATACTTGTAAACAGTAATAGTTGCATTACAAATTAATCTATTGGGAAAAATTATAAAGTATATTAGATTTTTACAATTACAATGAATTATGTGATCTAAAATTATTAATCAACCGTACAAAAGAAGTATAATTCACAATGAATATATTGGCATAAAAACCAAATGATCCAAGGAAAAAAATTAATACTGTGAGGAAAGTACGATCAATCCATCGACTTGCCTAAACAATTCAAAATATTGTATCGACCCCTATTAATAGTTTAAAAAATTGATAATATAAAAAATTAAAAAAAATTTAATAGTGTGAGTCCAACACTTTTTTGATTGAAACTCTTTCACTTTTGAAAAGCATTTTTCATTTGGGCACAAAAAATAAATGATCCAAAAAGAAAATTTAGCGGGGGTTCTGCTACACTTTTTTACACATTTTTTTCAACTCCACTTATTATGTCTCCTATTTCACATCCACATATCTCGTGGGACTTACTTGTATTACACAAATCTCCACAATTGAATTCTACTTATTCTCTCTCCTATATCACATAAAAATACATAAAAACTTATTTTTACACGCATCCTAACACGCGCTTAATCGTGTGAAGAACGCACGATCAATCCATAAATTTACGCTTACTATTTTAAAAATTGTGTCGTCTCAACCTAATGGTATAAGAAATGAATGAGGGAAAAAGGAAAGAAAAATAAGTTATCACTTTCAAGAAAGAATAATAGTTGCAACAACTTACCAAAATCACTCTATCGAATTTGGTTGATTCATATTTTAATTTATTTTATACTTGTAAACAACAATAGTTGCATTGCAAATTAATTTATTGGAAAAAATTATAAAGTATATTAAACTTTCCAACTGTAACAAATTATGTGAACACCATAAAATTCATGAGAACTATAACTCAAATTTGATATAAACTGTTGAAATGTAATAATAGTTCTCAAATCTGATTGACTAATAACAAAACCATCCAAACAAATCTAAAATCCGTTTAAAATATATAACTGTTGAAATGCAATATTAAAGCCCACTTTCCATTAATTATTTCCACTAAAGGATATCTGTAATTTGAAAGATATAAATATAGATTCAATTAATTAAAAATATTGGATTAATGTTATAACTGAATGATTAATTAAAAAAAATTAATGTTACATGTTTCTTTTAATTTTTGTGTACAAATTTGATGAATTGTAATTTTTTATCACATCAAAATGAAATCGTAAAAACGTGCTAATTTTAATTAATTTTCATTTTTAGCTAATTTTATTTTTGAAAATAATTAATTATTTCTAAAACTAAGTGTTGATGTCGAAATCAGTAAGGACTAATTAATTATCAACTGAGGTGAGTGTTAGGACCTAACTAGCAGTAACTGAAGAAGTGAGGAAAGTAAATATGTATCTAGGTCCGAGCTCGAGCTAGCACTTGATTACAGAGAATTTTCCGTGTCTCAAATGATCACTAAGTGTTCTATTTATAGGGCGAAATCTAGTGGGAAGGTAGTAGGTCATCATGACGCCGCTAGGCCTTGCTCCAGAATAGGTGCAATGATGGCGTCTGTTGTACTTGCGAGCCGTCTTCCATTTAAGGCGTTGACCTCGAAACTTGGGTGCAGCCGTCATTGCATTAATGGGGGAAAAGATGCTCTGTCGGTTGCAGGTGGTGTCAGAGTGTCAGATGCCACGTGGGTTGGCCTTGTTGTCGACCACTGTAGCGAGCGGGACTGGACGCACACCATGTCCGAGCTGACCTCGGATCCTCTGTCAGAAACTGTGACGATGGGATAGCCCTCCATGGTTCGGCCGACCTAGGCCCTTGGCCGAGTTAGGCAGGCCATCCGAGCTGAACTGGGACCCACAGCCATTCTCCGGTGGGACAAAGTCCAATGTCAATCCGACTTGGTACACTGGACACGTCATTGGCCGACTTGATGCCCCTACACGTCAGCCGGGGGTCCATATCGTGCGGTGGACCTGGGTTGGGTCCGTGCCACATCACAAGGGTGCCAACAACTGTCCCCAGCGTGAATGCCGACCTAGGTTGGGGTTGACGCTTCACCGGCCTGGGCTGGCACGCGCGTGGCACGTGGGCGTGAGCCTGGAACGCGTGTCGGCCGACCGTTGGGGAAGGTCACGCCTTTTCAGCTTCCGCCGCTTGCGCCTATATATATCCCCTCATTTCTTCGGTTTCCACTTTTCCGCTCTCTAAACTTGTCAAAATTTCACTCTCGAGCTCAAGCCCAGTTCGGTACCGTGCTAGCCTTCAGTTCGATACTGAGCTAAATTCAGGTAGATCCCGATCTAAAAACTTGGTAAATTTCCAAAATGTCGTCGGGTTCAGAGGAGGCGTACGACTATGACATAGGGAACCAATCTCTAGGACCCTCCCCCTCCCCGCACTGAGAAAACTCCCCAAGCGTCGAGGAAGTCTTGGAAGCCGTACCTCTGCAGACTGTCAGGGCTACGGTGGAGTCCGCCGAACTGGCATCTGAGGTGGGCACCTCATTCCCGTCCGAGCCGGTCTTATCCCCATCGACCTTCCTCAGGAGAAGGAAGAAGAAGTCGGCCAAGCACGACCGGACGAGGCCATGGGGATGCTCCCAGTTCCCATCGGCGGTGACTGAAGAGTTGCTGAGCTCGTGGCACTCCCAGTACCTGGTCTCACCCCGGGTAAGGTTCGTGGTACCTGAGGCGGATGAGCGGGCTTATTACCCGTCAGCAGGGCGTGTGGCCATAAACCAGGCCATGCTCGAGTCCGGGGTGAGACTGCCGTTCCCCAGGGCGGTGAAGCAGTTTATCAATGCTTGGGGGGTTGCGCCTACTCAGCTCACCCCCAACACGTGGAAGACCGTCCTGGGGATGCTGGTGCTGTGGCATAGAGCCGGGCTTAGCAAGTTGACGGTGTGGAAGTTCAACCACCTGTACACCTTCAAGTCGGACGGACAACACTCGGGCTGGTACTACTGCTCAATCCGGCCGAACTCCGAGGGTGCCTTCATTCACGGGCTTAGGACTCGCAAAGGGCCGGAAGCGTAACCGGTTCTAGGTGAAGGGTGCCTGGTCGATCGGACGGCGAGAGGGGAGGTCGCGATCCCTGTGAACTATCACGAGCTCGGTAAGTATCCTTCTGACCTCGACGTTATTTTATTTCAAATTGAACCAACTCATTTTCCTTCTCAGATTTCAAGGAGGTTAGATCGCTAGAAGGTTGGACTGAACGTGCTGCCATCGCGAGGTTGATCTCAGATCGTGATTGGCGTTCCGTACTGACTGAGGAGAACTTGTTCAACTCCCGGCTCTCGCGAGCTTGCCCTCAACGATCCTTTTCCTCAGGTGATCGTCCTAACTTTCCTACTCCAAGTATTGCCGACCTCGCCTACTTTCCACATGCTAACTGACCGTTTTCGAACTCGCAGCTCAATCTTCCTCTCAACTAGCCATGAGGGGACGTCAGCCCACAGCCCCAGCCGCCAACAGGCCTCGTATCGAGGTGCAGGGCTCACACCCTTCGACCTCCAACCCCAGCTCGGCAGCTGCTCAGTCCGTGCGTCCACCCAAGCACGGCGCGGGGAAGGGACTGATGAAGAGTGCCGGGGCAGTGGAGCCCGGTCGTGCCGACCTAGGCCCTTAGAGGGGGGACCTGCCCTACCTCGGAGCTTCGGATTCTAAGGAGGCCGCCTATGCCGGGAGCAAGGGGACCCTCCCAAAGCCGCTCCGGGATTTCTACCATTCCAACTCTCCAGTCAGGTCGCAGAGCTCCTCGGTCCTGCCGATCTCTGGAGCCAATGCCCACTTCGCTGTTGAGAGGTCCTGGACTCCAGTCCAGGAAGAGCACCGCTCCAAGATGGACGCCGAGGACAACACTCTTAGTGCGGCCGTCCACTGTAGTCGAGCTCTGATCCACCTTATCCGAGTTGGGGCGCAGTCGAGGGCTTCCGTGCGAGAGCTGCATGGGAGCCTGAGGGAGAGCGACTCCGCCTTAGTGGAGGCAAAGGCCAGTGCGAGCAAGGCCCAGTCCGACCTCAAGGAGGCCCAGCGGAAGGCCAAGGAGGGGCGAAGGAGCTCGAGGACGCCAAGAGGGCACATTCCGCGGAGGTTGAGTCCCTCCGAGCTGAGCTCGAGGCGGCGAAAGCTGCTCAGTTCGGACCCGCCAGACCGTCTCGTGAGGAGGTGATCGAGACCTTCAAGCAGTCCGACGAATACACTTCCGAGCTGAACTCCACTTTCGTCGGTGCTGCCGAGGATATCATCAGGGACATCACGGAGAAGCATCCGAAGTGGGACATCAGCTTCCTCACGGACGAAGTCAAACGGCTCAGGGTTGAGTATGGCTTGCCCGAGGGCGGCCAGTAGCCTCGGGCCTGCATTTTTTGTACCTTGTAATCTTTCCTCTCTTTTTTTGGCTATGTATTGGACATGGCCCAGTTCGGCTGTTCCGATCTGAAATTATTTTTCAGTTCAGTTCTTCCTTCTCTTGTTTCAATTATGTAATCTTACACAACCGTATTCGAAGTCGGCTTGTTTCACTAGGTCGTCCCCTCACTGGGGTCATAGGAATAAAAACTGAGAACTCAAACTTAACAAGTATTCTGGTTCCGCCCTTGTGGATCCGTACCCGGGCCGGACCTCGTAGGTCGGCATCATTATGGAACTGTTTCCACCGGGGTGGACCTAAGTGACTGGTCTAATGAATTGGTTCAGTCGTGAAGTTATCATTAGTGAGTCCAGCTCGGCCTCTTTATTTTTCGTCACACAATTACTCAAGTAGTCGGCTTGGTTAGGATGACAGGGTTCTAGATCGACTGATCGACGGAACTTAGGCCCCGCTTGATTACAATGACCTGTTTGGCATGCGGATACCACCGCGGTGGATCTGCCTCGTGGCCTGACCTCGTAGGTCGGCAATGGCTGGGGTGGGTCTGCCGTGCAGACCTTTTTTTGTTTGGATGCCGCCGTGGTGGATCTGTCCCTAAGCCGGACCACTTAGGTCGGCCATGTCAGGGGGTGGGTCCGTCGTGGGGGACCTGGGTCGTTTTTTTTTATTTTGTTTGGATGCCACCTTGGTGGATCTATCCCCAGGCCGGACCACTTAAGTCGGCCATGTCAGGGGGTTGGTCCGCCGTGGCAGACCTAGGTGGTTTTTTTTTTTTGGATGCCACCTTGGTGGATCTGTCCCCAGGCCGGACCACTTAGGTCAGCCATGTCAGGGGGTGGGTCCGCTGTGGCGGACCTAGGTATGGTAGTTAAGTATTAAACACTGAATTCAAATGACAGTTCAAAAACTTGCATTCATTACTAGAGTAGAGATATTACAACTTATTTTCAACATTTACAACTTGATAGCTACTGGAAATATTTCTTCAAATGCTCAATGTTTCAGGGGTGGAGGAGGTCAACTCCATCGGCCGTCCCGAGGCAGTAAGAGCCGTTGCAGAGGGCTCTGAGGACTACGAAGTGTCCCTCCCACTTCTCGACTAGGGCTCCTACGGCCTGATCTCGGGTAGCAAGGAAGACCTTTCTGAGTACCAGGTCTCCGACCTGGAAGCTTCGCTTCTTGGCTTTCTGGTTGAAGTAACGAGCACTGTGGCGCTTGTATAGCTCAGTACGCAGGTCAGCGTCAATTCGCTTTTCTTCCGACAAGTCGATCTCGAGCATAAGTTCCTGGTCATTTGTGTGCTCAGAGAAGTACCGAGTTCGGAATGAGGGTAACTCGACCTCGGCCGGTATTACAGCGTCGACCCCGTATGCCAATGCGAAGGGGGTTTCCCCCGTACTGGTCCGGGATGTTATCCGGTAGGACCATAGGATGACCAGGAGCTCATCTGCCCATCCTCCCTTCAGTTCTTCCAGTCGGGTCTTTAGCGTGTGCTTGATGATCTTGTTCACTGCTTCTACCTGGCCATTGGACTGGGGGTGGTTCGGAGTGGAGTAGTGCTTCTTGATTCCCATGTCCTCGCAGAAGGACCTCAACGTACGGTTGTCGAATTTTCGGCCATTGTCGATTACGATGGACTCGGGTATTCCGAATCGGCATATGATTTCCCTCCAAATGAAGTCGGTTGTTTTCTGTTCCGTGATCCGAGCCAGGGCCTCGGCCTCCGCCCATTTGGTGAAGTAGTCCACGGTCACTATCGCATACTTCACTCCTCCCCGGCCAATTGGCATAGACCCGATGAGGTCAATTCCCCATTTGCAAAAGGGCCATGGACTGAGAGCATGAGTTAGTTCAGCTGGAGGGGCCCCGCCAACCTGGGCATGGCGCTGGCACTTGTCGCAGTGCCTGACGTAGGCGATAGAATCTTTCTTGAGAGTTGGCCAGAAGTAGCCTTGCCTCAGGACCTTGTGTGCCAGGTCCTGACCACCAGAGTAGTTTCCACACATTCCGGAATGGATCTCGTCAAGTAAGAAGGCCGCTTCTCTTTCAGTCAAGCACCGTAACAGAGGGTCTAAGAAGCTGCGTTTGTAGAGCGTGTTGTCGATGATAGTGTAGCGAGCGGCCCTGATCCGCAACTGTCTGGCCAGTCTGGGGTCCTTCGGGGCTCTACCATCCTTTTAAAAGGGGAGAATTTCATCCATCCATGAAGGGGGGCCTAGGTCTACGGCCGCCACATGGGAGTGCTGGGCTATGGCCGACCTCATCAGCCGGTTGATCGGTACGACCTCCAGTTCCTCGATCCCTTCACTGGTAGCAAGGCGTGCCAAGGCGTAGCTGGTCATCCGTTCGTCCTTAGTAAGGTAGGTACCATTGAGTTGGTTTACTACCAAACTGGGAGTCGCTTCGTACTTGGAGGTGGGAGACATCCATCGCCCGGGCGTACTTAAGGCCTGCGATCAGGGCCTCGTATTCAACTTCGTTGTTGGAGACAAGGAACGAGAACTGCAGGGACTGGCAGAAAGATTCCAAGGAGGGACTCAGCAGCACGAGCCCAGCTCCAGAGTGTACGTCTATCGACGAACCGTCTACATAGAGCGTCCAGGGCTCGACTTTGGTACTGGGACTCGCCAACGGGGGACTAAACTCGGCTATGAAATCTGCCAGGGCCTGACCCTTGATTGCTAGCCTAGGTCGGTAGGAGATGTCAAACTGTCCGAGCTCCACCGCCCATTTGACTAGCCGACCTGATGAATCCGGCTTCTGGAGCACCTGCCGCAAGGGGTAATTAGTCAACACTTCGATGGGGTGCTCGAGGAAGTAAGCTCGAAGCTTTCTGGACCTGGTGACGAGAGCGAGGGCTAACTTCTCCATCGGCGTGTAACGCTTCTAAGGGTCAATGAAGGACTGACTCATGTAGTAGACCGGGTACTGGATGTCCCCCTCGACACGAGTAAGGACTGAACTCGCGGCATGTTCAGAGACGGCGAGGTAAATGGAGAGGACATCTTCTGCCTTAGGCTTCGACGGGAGAGGAGGTTGGGCCAGGTGTCTCTTGAGCTCCTCGAAAGCTTTCTGGCACTCGGGGGTCCATCCGAAGTCCTTCCCTTTCTTCAGGGCCTCGAGAAATGGGCGGCACCTGTCCGTGGCCTTGGACACGAATCGGTTCAGGGCCGCTATCCGGCCGGTGAGACTCTAGACCTCTTTAACCCTGGTGGGAGGTCTCAGGTCTAGCACGGCCCTAATCTTCTCGGGGTTTGCCTCAATGCCTCTCGAGCTCACCACGTAACAGAGGAATTTTCCGGACTCAACCCCGAAGGCGCATTTTGCCGGGTTCAGCTTCATTCGATACTCTCTCAGGACTTGGAACATGCTACGCAGGTGCTGGATGTGGTCAACGGCCTTCACACTCTTCACAAGCATGTCGTCGACATACACTTCTATGGTAATCCCGATCTGAGAGGCAAACATCTTGTTGACCAGGCGCTGGTAGGTTACCCCAGCATTCTTCAACCCGAAGGGCATGACCTGGTAACAGTAGAGGCCTCGATCAGTTATGAAGGCTGTGTGCTCCTGATCTGGGGGGTATATTGGGATCTGGTTGTAGCCCGAGTAGGTGTCCATCATACTGAGGAGCTCATGCCCCGTCGTGGCGTCCACCATCTGATCTATCCGAGGGAGGGGAAATGAGTCCTTCGGGCTGGCCTTGTTGAGGTCGGTGAAATCTATGCAGACTCTCCAGCTACCGTTGTTCTTCTTAACGAGGACTGGGTTTGCCACCCAGGTGGGGTACTTGGCTTCCCTGATGAACCCAATTTGAAGTAACTTATCCACCTCCATCGCCAGGGCCTCATAGCATTCCTGGTTCAGCGGACGCCGTCGCTGTTGCCGAGGTCTTACCGCGGGGTCGATATTCAGCGGGTGACAAGCCACGGATGCAGGTATGCCGACCATGTGTGAGGGCTCCCAAGCGAAGACGTCGGAACTGCCACGGAGGAACTCGACCAAGACGGAGCGTGTAGGCTCAGCTAGTCCGTTCCCGATCCTTAGGACCCTTTCCGGGTGCTCGGCGTCGACCTCGACGGCGTCCAACTCTTCCATTGGTTGTGCACTTCGGCTCTCAGGTCGGCTACGAAGGTCGTCAAGCTTGGCCATGGTGACAGTCAGCCCCCCGGGCCGTTCGCGGACAGCGGGTTGAGTGACGTCGCACCGGCGGGCTGCGGACTGGTCTCCCCAGACTATCACTACCCCCGCTGGTGTGGGGAACTTCATGGCGTAGTGGTAAATAGAGGTCGAGGCCCTGAGCTCGTACATGAGGGGCCGACCTAGGAGGGCATTATAATTGCTTGGGAGGTCTACCACGATGAAGGTGGCCATGCCGGCCCGTACGCATGGCTTTTCCCCTAGCTCCACCAACATCGATATTTGCCCGACTAGTTCAGTAGCATGACCAGTCACTCCAACCACAGGGCCAAGGGGGCACGGGCTCAGGTGCCGCTCGTCGACGCCCATGTGGATTAGGGTCCGGAGGTACAACAAGTTGACCCCGCTCCTATTGTCAATAAGTGTCTGGTGTACGTGTGTACCGTTGAGGACTATACTGATGACAAGGGCGTCCTGGTGAGGGTGGCGGGCGTGGGCCGCGTCGGCCTCCATAAAGGTGATCCCTTCATGAGGTTCGGACGGAGTAGAGCTGGTCTTGGTCCTCTGCGCGGAGTACTGGTAGTCAGTGCAGGCCTCTCTTGCCAACCTTTTGCGCTAGTTCCATGACCCAACGAAGTGTTGGTTACCCATAACCAACGTGTGGACCTCATTCCGTGGCCCCGTATGCGGTTGAGGCCGGTGGGAAGCCCTCGGCGGAGGTCGGAATTTTTCGGCTGGTGAGGCGACGAACTCGCGCAGCTGTCCTCGCCGGATCAGGCCCTCAACTTCGTTCTTCAAGTCCCGACAGTCATCGGTGTCATGTCCGGCTGACCTATGGTAACGGCAGTACCTATCCTGGTTTTGGCTCGAAGAGGGGGTCCTCATCGGGGTCGGGGGTGGTAGGACCCCGCGATCCTTCACGTGCATTAGTACGCCCTCTAGGCTAGTGTTGAGAACGTGGAAGGTCTTGGAACCTCTGGGAGGTAGTCGAGCGGCCTCTCGTCTGCGCTGCGGCTGGTGCTGACCGCGTGGCGCCTGGGTCGAGTTGGTGTCCTTCTCCTTACCTTTCTCGGTCGGGTGTCCTGAGGCTTCGGCTCGGGGTCTCCGAACGCCTCCACAGCCCTGATATGGCACTCAGCTCGGCTGAGGAACTCATGGTATGTCTCTGGACTGTTCTGGGCGTGGATTTTTGCGGCACGCCAAAGTTTAATTTATTTCCTTACTCGGTTTCAAAACTACAAATTAATGTAGAAGTGGTAAGTATGGGTCGAACCCAAGAGGAACGGTGTTTAATGTAGTTGTTTTTATCAATTAATATAGAAGGGGGGTTTTGTGAAGTTGAATGAAATTTGAAGATAAAATGACAAAATAAAAGAGATGAAATGAAACAATTGAACTAAATATCTAGTTCTCGGGTTCGGTTGTGTCAACAACTTGTGTTTATCTTTCCCATGCAACGTGTTACTATTCCTTCTTCAATTTATCAACTCCAATTAACCAAGATGATCTGATTAACGAATTCTTCCTTAAGTGTATTAAATTAAAGTGAGTTCTTTAACTTAACATCTAACTATTGGATAACCCTAAACAAGGTCTTAGGATTTAATGCAAAGCTGGTATGAAATGAACGAGAAGAATGAGTTGAATTAGATAAATAATTTCACAAACTCGAATTAATGCATCTAAGTTGATTTGTTAATAAATATACACGATATTCATTTGGTACTTTGGATTGGAATCTAATGATATTTACGGATCAAGAGTTTCAATCCTAGCATGAAACTTGAATTTACAGATTAATTGATTCAATTCGCCAAGGTGAATGCAATAATCACATAAACTCAAAAACGGGTTTACAAGCATAACAAACCAACAAATTGAAGTTGAGGAATAGATAAAACGTTACTAAAGTATTAGAAAAGATAATCACATGTTAATTGAACACAACGTCCCCCTCGAACTAGATAGAGAAGTCTAACTAGTCATATTTATGGGTTTCATACTTTTTAGCGAGTGTTCGGCTTGTATCACCTCCACAATATAATAGATTATACTTCACTATCACAAATAATATACAAAAATATAGAAACAAGAAAATAAATGTTAAGAAATAAATAGAGAAGTTTAATCACTCATATATGCGGGTTAAATACTTTTTAGCGAGTGTTCGTCTTGTATCACCTCCACAATATATAGGAAACTATCTTTCTCAAACATGAAAAATAAGAAGAAGAGAGAAACTAGCTTAGAAATCATCCGCTAATCATATTTACGGCCGAAGTATCATTGATCGATTATTGGTACCTAATTTAGGTTTTTTTTTTCTTCCGCCGGAATATGAGAAACTAAGATCTTTCAAGTTAGAACTAAGAACAAATGAAGAAGAGAATTTTTATTGAGGAGAAAGTTGGAGAGAATAACAAGCTAATTCTCTCTACATTGGTTGTGTCTTCCTTCCTTACAAATGCCTCTATTTATAGGCAAAACTTCATAAGAAAATATAACAGAAAATTATACAAATGCCCCATTATGAGTCTATTAAATTGTATCCACCAAATCATGATAATGGAATTTCATCATGGTGTAGGTAAACATCTTATCTTGCTTTGGCAATTGGAATTTCATCTTTTGGATATTTTAATAGAAAGTTATGAATTTTCTACCAAAACATGGCCCAAAGAATCCTCCATTCAGAATAGTCACGGTTTTACCTATTTTTGACTACCATCATATCCGAATCATCTGAAATCATGAACACCAAAGTTATAGTCCTCTGAGTCTGCTTTCCACAGGAATAAGAATCGGGTCAATTCAATTTTTGTAGCTCACGTTATGGTCAAATTACTGCACTGCGCCAGTAAATCCGAGTTGCTAATTTTTGTGATATGACACTTTTAGTCATTTTTCTTCAAACGGCCATAACTTTAATTAGGAAACTCCGATTTGGGATTCGGAAAAAGTATGGGAATCCTCTTTTGATGTTCTTAAACATTGCTACAAGAAAAATTATAAAAATAACTTTTCATAAAATTGCATCGGAGGCCCTCCATCTTCGATTCGCTTGCATTTTGGTCCCGAGTTTCCGTTTTCATTCGATTTTCATCAATTTTGACTCCTTTTGATTCTTTGTGACCCTAAACACCACAATAAAGGAAAAACACATAAAACGAGACATATAACACTAATAAAACACACAAACACGTAAAATAGAAGAGTTATTTAAGTGCTTTTCTAACACTTATCATGTTCTCATGGACCGACCACCAGAATCGGGACCTGTACCTGAGGCCGACCAAGGCTGCCACCAGGGTCGTTTCGTCTGACACGCTGCCAATCTCTATGTATCGGTTATTGAACCGCTCCACGTAGCTCTTCAGGGACTCATTCCTCCCCTGCTTGACGTCTACTAGCCTCTGCTTTGGGGTCGACCTCAGCCAGGACCCCATAAAAGCTGCTTGGAACCGGGCCGCGAGGTCGCCCCACGTCTTTATGGAATGTGGCGGGAGCTTCTTAAACCACTTCATGGCCTTATTCCCTAGTGTCAGCGGGAAGGCCTTGCACATGAGCTCGTCACTCACCCCCTGTAACTCCATGAAGGCGGCGTACCTATCGACGTGGCCCGTCGGATCACTGACTCCGTTGTAGTTCCCTTGTTGAGGTAGCTTCAATTTGGCAGGCATGGGCTCGGCATCGATCTTCAGGCTCAGCGGGGAGGCTTTCCCCACCCGGGTCGAGGGGCTGGGGGCTGCCTCCCGCGCTTCTAGCTCGGCCACCCTCTTCCGCAGGAGCTCAAGCTCGGACTGCGGGGGTGGGTCGTTCGCAGAGGGGCCCTGCCCCTCGGGCTGCCGCCTACGGTCGTGACGGGGGCCGAGCCGGTCGAAGACGCTATGAGTTCTTCTGGACGACCTGGCTTCCGACAGGGTTGGGGTCTCCAGCGGCACTGTGGTCCGTGTTGGGGCGGGGGAGCGACTGAAGCGCAAGCGACGCCGGTGCGGCTGCCGAGATGAGCGTCCTTTCCTAGGTGATATGACGCTGGATTCAGCGGCGCGCTTCTGGGGGTCGCGTTGGAGCGTGGTAACGGCCTGGGTGAGGTCATCCAGTCGCTTCAGAATTTGCGCAGGGGTGACATCCTGGGCGATCTGCCGCGCTGAGGCGGTTCTCGAAGGGACGTGCCGTCTTTGGGATCGGAAGTGCTCCCGTCCGTAGAGGCGTAGGACGCGCGACTGCGGCTCCTCTCGCGTGAGGAATACTCCGTGGTAGAGTCGGGACGTGTTGCTGGGATACAAAGGGGGAGACCTTCATTCTAGCGCCAATTGTTGATGTTGAAATCAGTAAGGACTAATTAATTATCAACTGAGGTGAGTATTAGGACCTAACTAGCAGTAACTGAAGAAGTGAGGAAAGTAAATATGTATTTAGGTCCGAGCTCGAGCTAGCACTTGATTACAGAGAATTTTTCGTGTCTCAAATGATCACGAAGTGTTCTATTTATAAGGCGAAATCTGGTGGGAAGGTAGTAGGTCATCATGGCGCCGGCTAGACCTGCTCCAGAATAGGTGCAATGATGGTGTCAGTTGTACTTGTGAGTCGTCTTGCATTTAAGGCGTTGACCTCGAAACTTGGGTGCAGCCGTCATTGCATTAATGGGGGAAAAGATGCTCTGTCGGTTGCAGGTGGTGTCAGAGTGTCAGATGACACGTGGGTTGTCCTTGTTGTCGACCACTGTAGCGAGCAGGACTGAACGCACACCATGTCCGAGCTGACCTCGGATCGTCTGTCAGAAACTGTGACGATGGGACAGCCCTCCATGGTTCGGCCGACCAGGGCCCTTGGCCGAGTTAGGTAGGCCATCCGAGCTGAACTGGGACCCACAGCCATTCTCCGGTGGGACAAAGTCCAATGTCAATCCGACCTCAGACACTGGACACGTCATCGGCCGACCTGATGCCCATACACGTCAGCGGGGGGTCCATATCGTGCGGTGGACCTGGGTTGGGTCCGTGCCACGTCACCAGGGTGCCAACACTAAGTAAAGGGACCGATCTCATCATGTTATAAGTTCCTTTTAATTTTTATGTAAAATTTTAGTGACTTTTAATTTTGTATCACAAAAAAATTAAATCTTGGCGAAATTGCTGATTTAGATTAATTTTCATTTCTTAGCTAATTATTGATCAAAATCAATGTTTAAAAAATTGGACCGGACCGGCCGGTTCAACCATCTACTGGTCCAAAATTTGATCCGGTTATAATTTAAAATTGGACTATTGGAAAATTGGTCAAAAACCGATCAACCGACCAGTTCAACCGGTTTAACCGGTGACCCGATAACGGTTCAACATGTTTTTTTATTTTTTATTTTTAATTTTATTGGTTTTAATTTATTTTTTAATTTTTTAAAATTAAAAACGGTTTGACCCTTGAATCGTTGCCTTCTCCAATTTGCTGATCGGTTCAGTTTTCTAAACATTGATAAAAAGAATTAATTATTTAAAAAATTAATTAGTGGATCGAATCAAATTTTGAAATTTTAATGTTATACCTTTCTTTTAATTTTGTGTAAAAATTTAATAAATGCTAATTTTGTATCACACAATAATCAAATATTAATGAAATTATTAATTTTGATTAATTTTATTTTCTTAAGAATTAATTTCCATCTCGTAGTTAATTATTTATAAAAAGTCTCTTATTCTATATATACAAAAATATAAATCTTTAAATTCATATTAGAAAGATATAATAAAATAATAATAATCAATACTTATGCAAGTAGGGGTGGACAAACTACGGTTCAGTTCGGGTATTGAAAGGAACGGGAATCGAATAAAAAATTTCAGTTCGGTTCGGTTTGATTCCATTTATTCACAACAACCAAAGGGTTTTGTTTACGGTTCGGTTACGGTTTTATTTCGATACTTATTCGGTTTGGACATTATCGTTTTTGTACAATATAATGAAGAAAGTAATGAAAGATACAAATTAATTTTATACAAATTAAACACTATTGTAACTTATTGCTAAATTTATACTATAAAATTCATAAGTAATGAGAAAATGAATGAAAGTGCTTCTATAATAATTAATTTAATAGAAAAATTCATAGAGATAATTTTTCGATAGAGGATAAACGATTTTCGGGTATTGAAAAAGAACCGTTCGGTTTTCGGTTCTCCATCTTTCGGATTCGATTCGGTTTTTGTTTTCAAAATAACCGAACAGTTTCGGTTTGTTAGGTTAGGTTTCTGTTCGGGTGTTCGGTTCCGATTATTTTGTCCACCTCTATATGCAAGGAAATAAAATCTAGATTTAATATTTAGCTTTTAATATAAATAATAATTTATTAATTTTTTTTGTTAGGATTGATTATAACTTAATAAAAAAGGAAAAAATTAAAAGACAAAAAATATACAGAAGATAGTTCAAATTGGTGGAAATTTGAAAAAATCTAATTTTGGTGAAGATAAGATTCGATATAAATAATGATTAGTTAATTGATTGTTTGAGATTAATTATTAATTATTAAAAAAGGAAAAAATCGAAAGACAAAAAATGACTTTATTTTAGGTGGGAAAATTTATTAATCTAATTAAAAAATTGGCTGAAATTTCCGTACTTTTCTATATATATAGATATAGATTATTATTTACAGTGATATATTCCTACTAAAAATTTTATGTAGTTATAATAATTACATTTATTATCAACTATTAATTAAAATCAAAATGTGCGCATCACTAATACCAAATTTTTTTTTAGAAAGTTGTGATATTAATGCGAACGGATTCTATTGTATTGAAATTTTTCAACAAAAACTATTTAACTAGTATTAAATTAATTAGATAAAATTAATTATGGATCAAAACATATATAAAAAAAATACAAGGTAAAATTATGAAATTTAACTAAAATTTTGGACTAGTGTATATATATTTCAAACTTTAGAACATGATTGTAACAACCCATTAACCCCTAAAGATTAGGACATTTTGTGGAATTTTTTCATAAATGCAATGATCAAAATGCTCTTTGGAAAGAAGACAAAATAACAAAATTTGAAGGAATAAATTAACTATCCATTTGGACTAAATGGGCACCAATTTTTTTTTTAATCACGCTACCTTTTTTAGTTTCGACTGAGTTAGTAGTAACAATATTTTTTTAAAATCATTTGCACCGATTTCCCCCAAGAAATTTTATTAAAAAATCTTTATGTTCTGCAATGAGCCTATATTGCTACTGCCAAGTCAATGATGTATTTACACTCGATAGAACTAATTAGCGAGAAGCTTCTTTACTCCAGATATGGATTGAATTTTCTTCAAATTAATAGCATGATGAAACTTGTGATACAATTAACGAGAAGCTTCTTTTGGCCCCTCACTATAAGTAAACCCTTGAGAAAAAGATGGGTTTTTACTTTTTAATGCGTGTTCAATGCTCTCATAACATACACATCAAAATTTATTTTAATTCATTCTTTTTGAAATTCAAATTTAGTTCAACGAATCAGATTTATATATCTCTCCATAGTCACGTTCCGTTGCCAACAAGTTAGCAACGGAACATGCCAACACCCATTTTTGGGTCAAAAAAAAAAGATGGGCCCAAACGAGCCCCACACCATCAGGGGGCAGTTATGTATTATTCATCTCACTTGACGTAGATTCCAAAAAAAATTTAAAAACATTTTAAAAAAAATTGGCCCAGACACGTGGCGCCCTCACAGGGCGCCACGTCACACATGTTGGCAACATAAGTTGCCAACATGTGGACAACTGAACAAACTCATATCTCTACATTCATTAAATCTCAATCATCCAACTCCACTCATTCTCTCTCGTCTTACTCATAAAAATACATTAAAATTAATTCGCTAACATAATGTCTCATCTTTTATAATATCAACAATCCACTAGCATATTATCATATACATAAAAATATTTTTTTTTCATATTTTTTAAAATTTAAATTCGATCAAATAAATCACTTTCACATATATCATACAGTATACTTATACTATTAAATTTATATCATCTAACTCCGTTAATTTTCTCTCTTCGTGCTCATAAAAATATATCATAATTTATACGCTAACACTAGAATTTCTCTAAAAAAAAAAAAAAAAAAGAACACAAAAAGACAATCCACTAATACGAAATATGGGACCACGTTGGACTTCACGTAAGTTGAACGAATAATCTTCAATAATTGAGTCATCTTCAGTGATTCCTTTTATGTCCTCGGGAAAAAAAAAAATTGTCTAATCACGCACAGCTAAACATCTCCTTTCTTTGGTGGATTTTCTAGATGGAATTTGATCTCAAGGTTGTTGAGCTTTCTAATGAGCAATTTTGATCCCCTCCCGATGTGGGGAGGCTCCTCATGTCAAATATCTCCTTCTGATTAGAGGGGGATCAAGTGGGATCTTTTTCTTTTTTTTTTTTTAAGAAGTTGACATGTGGCATGGGGAGCTCCCCATATGGGGAGAGGGTCATCCTTCTTCTACAATTTTATTGCGGTTGCCCACATACATTAATCTTTAACCTTCACTTCACAATTGGCTCTAGAGACGTACTCATGTAAAATCCACGCACTCTTCATGTTGTTTATTTTAAAAATTATAGTGCGACACCCAGACTACAACTTTCATCCCTTCTCATCACTTCACAATTGGCTCTAGAAACATACTGATGATGGAATTGAATGATGGAGATTTATGTATTGTATATAGGTCCCACGTGATCAAATTCATATTTTAAATAGGCGACTTAGCAAAGGATAAATAAAGAGAGAAGACTACTGCTAGGTGAACATAAGCAGTTGCACATACTGTTTCTTCAAAGAAGTGCATTATAATTGTGGGGTTTCAGCTCTTGGGAATTTTTTCAATTCATTTTGCACCCATTTATAATTTCCTTAAGTGGTATTCTTCATGCACACAGCCGTCTAGCTTTCTATTTTTGTCTAGCAATCGAAAAAATACGTGCTAAACAACTTCTGAACTTGGATTCTTAAATAACAATGGAATCAATAATTTGTATTTATAAATCAAGATCTAGCCCATGTTAGGGGAAAAAATTCTAATACTCTTGGAGTACTGAATTCGGTACTCTAAACCAATCAGAATTGTCCACATGCACATAGAGGGACACAATTTAATAAATAATGTGGCTCGTTATGTGTAAATGGATTGTTCTCATTGGCTTGGAATACCCAGTCTTCGGTACTCCAAGAGTACTAGAATCTTTTTCCATGTTAGGATTGAAATTTTTATGAATTTTTATGGATTTTAATGTGAAGTGCGATACAGAATGAGTGGGGTTGAAGGATGGAGATTTGTATAATATATACATGTGGGACGTGTGAAATATGAATGTGATTGGTTTGATCAAATTTAAATTTAGAAAGAATTAATAAAAATATACTCCCTTCGTCCCATTTTGATAGGCACGGTTTGACTTTCACACAGATTAAGAATTCGAAATTAATATTTGTTGGAAAAGTAAATTTTACTTTTATATTTCTCAATATATCCATATATTAAATATAACAATTTATTATTATTAATAGTCATGCATAATAAATAGATGGAGATTAGAAAATGGAAAAGTTAAATTTATACTAATAAGAAAAGTGGCCTATATTTTTCGACAGGCGAAAAAGAAAATCAAACGTATCAAAATGGGGGGGAGAGAGTATAAAAATTTGTACAAAACCATCCCTAATTTTATTTTTTATTTTTACTTCTACGCTCTCTTTAGAAAAAGGACTTCCAAAGGTGAATTTTTCAACGAACAATGCAAAATGATTAGGACTAGCCACTAAAGGGACCATAACAACATCACTCCTCAAAACTACCCAGAATCATAAAAAATGACAAAAAAGATGATCAAAGCAACAACTTCAATTGAAATAAGCACTAGGCAATTACCTCAAAAATTAATGTACTTACGTCGCTAGATTTATTTCATATCTTCATTATTAACCTCATCAAGGACTCAAGGACAGAACACCACCGCGTAGTTGGTGCCGGGGGGACAAGTGAAAGTGCTGGTGGGATCATCCTCGGGAAACGTAAACGCATCGCCACATCGACTCTTAAAAAACCTCGATAAATTCGTCGGCAGGCACTGCCCGACGTAGCAACAATACTCATTCGTCTTAAAAACCGTGCAAGGATTGTTGCATCCCCCCGGAGTTTTGAGTTCATTGGGGCACTCCGCGGTTAGATCCGTCGCACATCTTATGCTCCTCGTGCACCCGTTCGACGTTGGAGTTATTGATACCGGCAAGTTAAATCCATTGATCACCGAGATGTCGTAATAGTCTTTTCTAGCGAACGAGTTGAGGCCGTACTGGACTAGTGTCGCCGGAGGTGCTCCCAAGGTTTTGCAGTCGAGAACGCCGTTGCAGTCTCCGGTGAGGCAGTTGCCTTTACCGGACGAGTCAAACGTGCAATTAGTACGAGCAAAGATTTTGACTAACTTGGTCGAAGGGTAGCTGAGGGTCCATGTTTGGCCACGGTCGAGGCGGCGGCCTCCGCCGTGGAGGTTGTGGTGGTAACCTTCGCCGGGTATTGCGGCGGGCCAGATTGTGTAGGGACAGTTGTTTTGAACGGTGATGATTATGGCATGGCTGTGGATGAAGAAGAGGGGAATTAAAATTGCAAAACTAGGAGAAAGGGATTTGGAGAAACTCATTTTTTGCAATTGGAGTGTTGAAATTTTGACCTTTCACGATAAAAATCCGCTCACGTAACAACGCACTTTATCTTTGTTTCTATATTCTCTCGAACTCATATTTATACTTGCTTCAGGCGTGTCAGATTGAATTTAGAATTGTTTTTTTTTTTTAATATAGATTTGTTGTTCATTGGATACCATATCCAATCCCAATAATTTATAAATATAAAGAATCGTGATCAGATTGGACAACTAATCAAATCAAATAATCAAGAAAACGACAAATGTTGCCCACGTGGATTAGGAAATCTAATAAGTCAAAAGATGTTGGCAGGCACAAAATTAAATCTAGTATTCACCCTTTTTTGTTTTTTTTTTTTAAATATATATAAATTGGGAATTATAGGGGTCGGATGGGGTATCGCGAATTCGGAATAAATTGATAAGAGCGTACCTTACCACTAGATCAAACATCTTGAACCATTATTAACTATTATTATTTATTATTATTTACACATTTTACAGTATTCACGGGTCTTCAACTTAAACATTAATTAATATTTAATAAAATAAAAATTTGGGAGATAAAATATACAGCACGCTCAAGTTTGCATCTCAGCCTAACCCCCACTAAAGCTCCACACATGCTGCACCTAATCTTTGTTTCTCAACTCCCTGTCGCTTTCCCCTCATGCACTAGCGCTCCACTTTATAAATGATTCTACAGATGTCAAGATGACGAATTAAGTACGTGGAATTTGGAGCTTTCCCAATAACCAAGGCTTGTTCTATAAGTAATAATTTTAATTTACTCAAAAAATGTATTAGACGTGTAATTAAAAATTATAAAAAATTTATTAAAAAATATAAAATAATTGTATAAGTGATTAAAAATAATGAGAGTAAAAAAATTAATAGGAATTTATGTTGCAGAAAACAAACCCTAATTTTATTTTTAAGAATTAGGGTAGACTCAAAAGTCAAAATAATTTATGATGCTTCGTATTTGTTGATTGATACCAAACAAATTCTTTGGGGCAATAATTGACAATATACTGATTTATAGTTCCTTCGGCTTTTAGCCCATTATTATTGAAGAAATTATTTAAATACGACACTACAAATGATGCAATTATCGACTATATTTAGAGCAAATCGACCCATAGACTTTGTTCTCGATTCTTAGCCAATTTGAAGAAAAACACAACCTATCTGGAGATAACAGGAATCAATAGACGGATATTGTGAGGCAATTTTTTCCTCTTTTTTTTTTTTTTTTGGGTGGGTGAATCTAGAATTGGATTTCAAAATTTTGAAAGACATATTTAGCAAAATTTATTTATTGATAATATATGATGCATCGCAGAATGCATGCTTTAGAGGTTTATTCCAACGAAAAAGTTTCTTTTCTTTTTTTCTTTTTTTTTTTTTTTGGCCCCCTTAAAAGTTGATTATGAGTGAATTATCTCTTTAATTAACCAATATTATGTGGTAGACACATGTCCCCAGCACGGATGCTTTGAATAAGACGTCAATGGTGAATGGTAAATGTAAATATTAAACTTATTATATGTGGTAAAAACGTGCGTTTACTAATTACTAGGAGTACTAAATTACTAGCTACATGGGTCGTTTGATTTTTGAATAATTTTGCCGATGTATAGCTAGGTAAAAATAAAGATGTAGATGATAATACACTAGTACAAAAAGTATTTAGAGTGACGGTTGTTTTATAGTAAGGGTTGCGGTTCATTGAATGCCACAAAAAATAGCGACACCCAATATCGGTATAAGAGTGGCGGTTCCCAAAACGTCACAAAAAAAGGGTGGTGGTTGTTTTCTAAAAAAAAACCACCACCTTTTCTCTTTTCTTTTCTTTTTTTTTTTTACTTCGGGTTGCGGTTGTTATTAACAACCGCCACCCGAAATCTCTTTTTTTTTTTTTAATTATATAGGGTGGCGGTTGTGTTCAACAACCCCCACCCAAAGTCTCATTTTTTTTTTTATTTAAATTACATAGGGTCGCGGTTGTGTGGCGGTTGTGTTCAACAATCGTCACCCGCTGATCATTTTTTTTAATTTAATAATTGATTGGGTGGCAGTTCCTATTGACAATCGGTACCTCATATCAACTTTTTTTTTTGTTACCTAATACCCGTTGCATGTACTAAGAAATGTACATGTTAAATCACCTAACCCCAACAAAACAACCTGTAATTGAACTAACATCAACACCATTCATGAAGAACCTGCAATTACACTAATAGCAATACCATTCATAACTACATGCCTCAACTTAGGCCTAATGAAATAAGTAGAAACAACTCCAACACAAAGGATGCAAAGTATTAGCCGCAACACCAACTAACAAATGAAGTAAATACAACCTAATGAAACAAGTAAAAGCAACTCCAACGCAACGTATAAGTACACAATTCCAGCACAAGTCCATGACTATATAAATGTACATATGACCACAATGCACAAGAACATAATAAAACTAGAATGAAAATGAATTTAAACCTATAAATGATCATTTCATAACTTCTCGAAAGAATTTAACCCAAAGTTCTCGTACCAAATCGATGTTTTTCTAAGAATACTCTTCGGCTCCATGCACCTATAAGTGAAATAATGAAAGATAATCAATTTTATACATACCCAATAAAGTACTGAATGCTTAAATAATTAACCAATCTACATTCTACAGTGACACACCTTTTGTATATAAATAGAATGATTGCGAAATTGTTATTACTTTTATTGAAATAATATTATTTCCATGCTCCTTTCTAATAAATTGTATTTATATAAAATTAATTTTACTTTATTTATTACATATTAAAATGTAGTTCAACATAATTTATAAATATTGCATGCATTATTTTATCATACATAGAATACTAATTGCTATAATTTTAATAAATTATAATCATTCTAATTATATAAATATAATAACTGCGAAATTGTTATTAGTTTAATTTATTGAAATAATATTATTCCCATACTCCTTTTTAATAAATTATATGTATATAAAATTAGTATTAATTTATTTATTACGTATTAAAATGTAGTTCAACATAATTTCTAAATATTGCATGCATTATTTTGTCATACATAGAACACTAATTAAATAAGGGACATATCAAAAAATTAAAGCTAATATTATTTCATAAAATATCAATTTTAATAACCACATTAACAATTCATTTTTCAATTTTTCTTATGAGTTATTTATAATTCCTCTAAAATTATTCAAACAAATTGCTTCACAAAATAATACTAACCAATCTAACTATCATAATACACTAATTCAACAATAATATATATAAATCCCAAGTATATATCCATTGCAACAAATAATATACCGAAATTTGGACAAAAAACACATCTAATAGCAACAAACAATAGAATTTGGGGATAGTATTTTCTAACCTTCAAAATACGAAAATATGTTACCAATTGATAGGGAAAGGACGAGCTTTCTTCAAATGTGGCTTCAACAACCAACAAAATTGCCCCAAATTCGATTTCAAGAAAATGCCTACAATTTGAGATGTTAAATTCTAACTTATACCCGAAATTGGAAGAAATACATTAAGGAGAATAACCTTACTTCAAATGTAGCTCCAACCCATGACCAATTTGCAGCCAAATCCGCATCAATGATGGAAATCTAGCTGTTTTCGCTTGTATTTGCCGACCAGTTGGTATTTAATTTCGCGTGAAGGGGTTGAGGATTCTGGTTGCACGCCGATGAATTGGGGAGTTGGGGGGGTTTTTTTTTAAATTTAGGTTAGGGTGGTGGTTGTAATAGAACCGCCACCCTAAATAGATATAAGGTGGCAATTGTTAACATACAACTGCCACCCTATATCATGATTTTTATTTTTTTTAATTTTTGATTTAGGGTGGCAGTTGTGTTTACAACCGCCACCCAATCTACAACTTAGGGTGGCAGACACTAGTACAAAAAGAATTTAGGGTGGTGGTTGTTTTGCATTAAAGGTGGCGGTTCATTGAATGCCACCAAAAATGGCGACACCAAATGTGAATATTTAGGGTGGCGGTTCCAAAAACGCCACCCTATCTTTTTTTTTTTTAAATTTTCGTATACTTAGGATGGCGGTTGTGAAAACAACCGCCACCCTAAGTATACTTAGCGTGGCGGTTGTTTTCACAACCGCCACCCTAAGTTTATTATTATTATTATTATTATTTTTAAATTAATTAGCAACCGCCACCCTAATGTACCTTTTTTTTTAAATAACATAGGGTGGCAGTTGTGTTATTTGACTTTTTTTAAAATTTTCAATTACTTTGGGTGGCGGTTGTGATCAACAACCGCCACCTCAAGTTTTTTTTTAATTTACTAAAATTTTGGGTGGTGGTTTTTATTAACAACCGCCACCCAAAATCAAATTTTTTTTTTTTGGAATACTATCATGCCTATTGCATGTACAAGTACTACATGCTAAAATTATCACCTAAATGCAACAACACAACCTGCAATTGAACCAATAGTCTGAAAAACCATTCACAACTACGTGCCTGAACTTAAGCCTAATGAAACAAGTAGAAAGCAACTCTAGGTCACTTCGACATGGATGCAAATTAAGTACATATTTAGCCACAACATCAACTAATTAACAAATAAAGTAAATACAACCTAATGAAATAAGTAAAAGCAGCTCAAACACAACTCCATACCCAAATCCACGACTACATAAAGATACAGATGACCACAATGCACGAGAAATAAAGTAAAACTAAAAGGAAAATAAATTGAAATCTATAAATTAAATGATCATTTCATAACTTCTCGAAAGAATTCAACTCAAAGTTCTTGTACCACATCGATGTTTTCCTGAGAATTCGCTTTGGCTTCATACACCTATAAGTGAAATAATGAAAGATAATCAATTTTATACGTACCCAATAAAGTACTAAATGCTTAAATAATTAACCAATCTACATTAATCAATAACACACCATTTGTAGATCTTCGCCTTGACCATATCGTATCATTATGTCATTCATATTTTTCATGACGCAGTAACCACACTCATCACCTCCTGGTTGTTGTGTACACTATAATTTGTATGTACCAACAAAATAAAAATAGTCGTTAACAAAAAAAAATCTATTTTGAAAGAAATTCATATATCTTCCAAACAAAAATGAAAAAAAGTTATAAAAAAATAACTTTTACTATTAAAAATTATATATGTACATACCGGAAGTAGTTTCCATTGAACGCTGCTTCGTCGTACATCCTTTTTATCCCACATCACTCTGAAAGCTCTAAATATTTAAAGTATATGCATAATATTAATATATAAGAAGCGATCTAAACTCCAACTTATCAAACAAATCAATAAATGAAATGAAAATCATTGGATATTCTCTTACACGCTTACGAGCGACTTGATAACCAAATTTCTCTTCTGATTGGCCAATGAATCCATTACGTATACCGTCTTAGTTGAGGGCTCAATGACAAGCAATAACCAGTGATGACTAACAAATGTGACAATTAACTTTTTAGTAACATATGTTTGAATTTCGAACTTATAACATTCACAAATTAAAGTGTGAGTGATCTTACTCTTGGTGATATGGCGCCAAAATATATTTCCGATCACTTAAGTTGCACAATGCATCATTGATGTAGCGTGAAGCATCCGTATGTTGAGATCCAACCATAACTCCAACTATTAGCGACGGATTCATGAAACCAAATGGTATTTCATACAGCTGGCAGTTCCGATGAATGTACCTATTACATAAAAGACGAATTTAGAAGTTTATTACACGACTGAAAAGTAAAAGAGTCATGTAAGTTCAAATGGGAATTGAAATCTCACAATTGAAATACTTCCAAAATAGGAGTACTCAACCATTTCATCGCCATGAATTCGGCGATATCAGTAGCAGTAACAAAGATATCGGTGTCGGGTGATCCAGGAAATAAGTCATTGAGCGGGACCTCCAATATATCATTACCAATAGGAATCATATTGATCAAATCGACCAATAGCTTGCAAGAGTTAGGAAGACTCTGGTACGTTGCTTCATCAACGAGATCGCGTGGTGCAGTTGCTGACATAGCAAAACTTTGAGGCTTCTTCTGTTTGCTAGCTCGATCCTTCTTTTTACGTACAGCAGGATCCTACAACGGTAAAGTAGTCATTACAACGTTACATTAAAGGATTCCAAAGTATTAACTACTATAAATGCTATTACATAATATTCAAACAATTAAAATAGTAAAAAACTATTAGAAACCGTCTATTAACTTACATTTTCCAACTGAACTTGGCTTTTAGGCCACTGAACAAAACTTTCCATGGCATCCCCTAATACCACTAAGTCGTCTCAAACTGGAATAGGAAGCGGCAACTCACGATATTGTTCAGGAACCATATCAATCCGCACCTTCACATTTTCTTCCATAAGTTGGCAACCATGCACAACCGTATCTTCGGTAATAGGATCGCAAATCCCCTGTGCGACCTGTTGTATCTGGCCTTCATGTGCCAGGCACAGTATACAATCAGTAATTTCCTGTTGTTCCCAAAAATTATCAACCAACAATTACTGTTAGTTGCTACAATTATTGTGGAGCTGATCGATTATCTATACTATTTTAAAAATAAGTAAAATTAATTCATTATTTATATATAGTATTGTAAAAGCAAATAACTTCAACAAAATACCGTAATGGCGATGAATGGATCTGGCGCACCCGAGGCATGACAAACACTGCTATTACTCACAGGTCTAGTATTGGCCATTATTGCTCCCATCCCAGCAGGCACTACTACAGATTATAAATTAGGCATCGCACATTGGGTGGCGTTTTTATAAAAAACGCCACCCGAAAAAGGATTAGTGATATAAGGGTGGCGGTTGTGTAAGCAATCCGCCACCCAAACTGTTTTTTTTCTTTTAAAGGAAAAATTTGAATTCGGGTGGCGGTTGTCACCACAACCGCCACCCTAAATTGAAACAAATAAAATCGGGTGGCGGTTGTGAAACCGCCACCCTGAATTTAAAAAAAAATAATAATAATAATCAATAACGGGTGGCGGTTGTGAAGACAACCGCCACCCTAAAATTAAAAAAAAATGTAAATCTCAAAATGGGTGGCAGTTCCTCAAAGAAACCGCCACCTGTTGTACATAAAAGGTGGCGGTTTATTCGAAGAACCGCCACCTTAAAGCTTATCTCCTCCATCAACACCTAATCTGCTAGATCTAAACGGGACGTCGTTTCCTCATGAGCTGCTTGTGGCACGAAAATTCGCCATTTTTCACCCGAAAATCACCCAAATTGCTGCAACTTCTTCGTGAGTTCGGCCACCATTGAAGTGAGGTAGTATTTCTCTATCTATTTGTCCCAACTTCGTTGTTTCTAAGTTAGAATTTAACATTTCAAATTCTAGGTATTTGCTTGGAATTCGGATTTGGGCAATTTCTTGGTTTGTTGAAGACAACATTTGAAGAGAGCTTGTCATCCCCTATCAATTGGAGACAATTTTTCATTTTTGAGGTTAGAAAATACCAATCCCCAATTTAATTTCTAGATTGTTTTGGTGTAATTGTTGATTTTTCGTTTTTTTTTTTTTTTGCATACTTTAATATATGTATATGCATTGTGATATATAGGTGGAATTTGGAGATTATTGCTTGTTAATTGCCATAGAGATATATTATGTGTTCTTTTCCCAAATTTTCTTAATATTTGTTTTAATGTATATGTATGTGGGATTTATATGTGTGTGTGTATATATATATATATATATATATATATATATAGTGTGGTTGAATTAGATGTATTTATTTAGTTAGATTATTTAGTATTAGTTAAATAAGTGATAAGTAATTTTGGATGAATTAATAGTTAATATAGTTATTAAAATTGATATTTTACGGAATAATAGCTAGCTTTAATTTTTTGAAATGATCCTAATTTAGTCTTCTACATAGAGAAACTAATGCATATAATATTTATAAATTATATTAAACTATATATATGTCAATATGTTATAATAAATATTACTTTTATATAAATATAATTTAGTCAAATAGTAGTTTGGGAATAATATTTCAAGAAAATAAATTAGTTTGGAAATAAATTTATATAAATATATTTTATTCATGAAATAAATATTATTTTTGGATACGTCCATAATTTAATCTTCTACATATGATACAGTAATGCATGCAATATTTATAAATTATATTGAACTATATATATGTCAATATGTTATAATAAATAAATAAATATTGCTTTTATATAAATATAATTTAGTAAAATAGTAGTTTGGGAATAATATTTCAAGAAAATAAATTGGTTTGGAAATAAATTTATATAAATATATTTTATTCATGAAATAAATATTATTTTTTGATATGTTCGTAATTTAATCTTCGACATATGATACAGTAATGCATGCAATATTTATAAATTATATTGAACTATATATATGTCAATATGTTATAATAAATAAATAAATATTGCTTTTATATAAATATAATTTAGTAACTGGGCAGTTTGGGAATAATATTTCGTAGTCATATGATCAATTAGCTTGGGATTAAAAATATTATTTAATATCATTTTAGTATAGCCATTCTAATAGTTTTGAGGTGTAAATACATCAAATTATCAAATTATTTCTCTATCTTTTCGTTATAACGGATCTTATTGTAGTACATCGCACTTCATTTGCATTAAACTTAGAAAACCGTTTGAAGATAATCTTGTATGTCATTAACTGTTATCAAATTCTGCACCAGTTTAAGATGTACAAGGTTATCTTTGAATTCTCCCAGTTGAGAGTTTGTCATCGATCTGCGTATGTCGAACTGTGTTAGATTTAATTTTTTGTGTGGACGGTTATGTATTTATGTGAATTTCAGTAGTATCCTCATTTGTTCTCCGGGTATGGATTGCGTTTTACGTGAATTACACACTTAGGAGAACTAAAGGGAGATGCTGCCGAAATTTACAGTAAAATACAATCCCGGTTCTACACAAAAAATAACACAGTTTGATATTACGTAGAGATGAAGAATGGTTTAGGTCCCTATCCTTTTGATTAGATACGGACTTATAAGGCCGATCTAGAACACTTCCATTACATGCTTCATTACGAAAAAATGTCGATGATCATTATCTTTTATAATATAGCTAAAGAGTTAATATTATGGAATAATAACTCTATAGGTTGTTCGAAATGGATCGGAGTTGGATGTATGGGAATCCTATTTCTCTTGAATATATAAAAGGAGTAATTGAGTTTTTGAAATGTGCTGAGGAGGATAAAATAAAGTATAATAAGGATAAGATTGTATGTCCCTGTTCAGTTTGCAATAATACAATTGGTTTTGACACCGTTGCGGTAGTAAGAACCCATCTATTTAAAAACGGGTTTAAGATGGGTTACACATGTTGGTTTTGGCACGGTGAGAAAATAATATGTAGTACAAGCAGTGGTGGCACCGGTGGTGGGCATAATGAACATCGGTTGGGCAATGACAGCGACGATCATGCGGAAAATGTAGAGATGAATGTGGAACATGATCGGTTGGATGAAATGTTGCGTGATGTGCAAGATGACTTCGTTGATAGGCCACATGAGTTCGATAAACTGTTCGCAGATTCTGAAAAGCTTTTATATCCTGGTTGTCTAAAATACAACAAATTATCAGCCGTGTTCAGTTTGTTAAATTTGAAGGTGAAGAGTGCGTGGAGTGATCGAAGTTTCACGGCACTATTGGAGCTTTTAGTAGATATGCTTCCGGATAATAATGAGTTGTCTAACTCAACGTACAAGGCAAAAAAGATATTATGCCCTTTGGGTATGGAGATTGAGAAGATAGCCACTTGTCCAAATGATTGTATACTGTACCGAAAAGAGTACCGCCAATTGCACGTGTGTCCAAAGTGTGGAGTACCGAAGTATAAGAGAAGCAGTCGCAATGCTAATGGCGGGGGTAAGAATGGTTCTCCAACTAAAGTGTTATGGTATTTGCCAGTGATTCCAAGGTTTAAACGATTGTTTGCAAATGCAGACGATGTAGTAAAATTATTGTGGAATGCTGTAGAGAGAAAAAAAGATGGTAAATTAAGGCATCCTGCTGAATTCACTGAATGGTGCAATTTCAACAGAAGATTTCGTGATTTTGGAAATGAAGATCGGAACCTTCGGCTCGGATTATGTACAGATGGAATGAATTCCCACGACGATATGAGCAGTCGACATAGCACTTGGCCGGTGCTTTTGGTGATCTATAACCTCCCTCCCTGGCTGTCTATGAAGCGTAAATACATGATGATCTCGTTACTAATCTCAGGTTCGAAACAGCCGGGAAATGACATCGATGTGTACTTAACTACACTAATTGATGATCTAAAAACGCTGTGGGATGAGGGTGTAGAGGTGTTTGATGCTAATCGTCGGGAGAATTTCAATTTACGTACAATGCTATTCTGCACCATAAATGATCTCCCTGCGTTTGGTAACTTATCGGGTTACATGATTAAGGGTGGTAAGGCATGTCCCGTGTGTGAAGATGCAACTTTTAGCCTGTATTTGAGTAATTGCAAGAAAAATGTGTACATGGATCATCGGGTCTTTCTTCCTAAAAATCATAAATATCGGAGAAATAAAGAGGATTTCAATGGGCAAATCGAGAACTGAGTGGCACGATTGCAGTTGTCTGGTGAAGAGGTTATTGAAAGAGTTAAAGACATTTCAATTCAGTTTGGTAAGACTTCTAAGCCGACTAGAAATAGTATATGGAAGAAGAGATCGATCTTTTGGGATTTACCGTACTGGAAGTATTTAGAGGTGCGACATTGTATTGATTTCATGCATGTAGAGAAGAATTTTTGTGATAGTATCATCGGGACGTTGTTAAACATTCTAGGAAAGACGAAAGATTCGGCCGGAGCTAGAAAGGACATGGTGGAATCGGGAATACGGCCTGAGTTAGCACCTATTGAGGAGTTGGGGAAGCATCCATTCTTACCGCAGCCTTGCTACACCCTGTCTAAAAGGGAGAAACAAAAATTTTGTAAATGCTTGAGAAGTTTGAAGGTTCCATCCGGTTATTCTTCAAACATTAGCCGATTGGTGTCGATGAAGGACTTAAAGTTGGTTGGGATGAAATCTCACGATTGTCATGTTATGATGCAGCAGCTATTACCAATTGCTATTCGAGGCATACTGCCCGAAAATGTCAGGCGTGTAATTACACAACTTTGCTTTTTCTTCAATGCAATATTCAGCGAGGTTATTGAGGCGGACGAGTTAGATAGATTGCAGGCAAATGTTGTTGTAACCCTCTGTCAGTTTGAAATGTATTTTCCACCATCTTTTTTCGATATTGTGGTGCATTTGGTTATTCACTAGGTTTGACAAATCAAGCTATTAGGTCCGGTGTTCTTGCACAATATGTATCCATTCGAACGGTTCATGGGTATCCTGAAGGGACATGTGAGAAATCGATTTAGACCCGAAGGCAGTATCGTAGAAGGTTATGTCGCTGAAGAAGTCATTGAGTTTTGTACTGATTACCTAGCAAAAGCCAGACCCATTGGTATTCGTATATCTCGACATAAGGGAAGGCTCGAAGGTAAAGGTATTGTTGGACGTAAACCGATCTATCCCAGTGCTGAAGACCTAGCCAAAGCTCATCTTCTCGTCTTACATCATCTTGCCGCGGTTCAACCATACTTTGATGAGCATAAGGCAATTTTAAAAGTAGAGAATCCTTTAAAGGTGGAGAGGTGGTTGGTTAATGAACATAATCGTTGTTTTGCAAAATGGTTCAAAAATAAAGTGATGAACCAATTGACGCATATGCCTGAAATGGTTACAGAAACGATAAAGTGGTTGGCTTACGGGCACGCTTCGCGTGTTACCTCTTACCAGGGATATGACATTAACGGGTACACATTTTATACAAAAAGTCAAGATGATAAAAGTACGATGCAGAACAGTGGAGTCATACAAGTGGCAATATCCACTGATAATAGTACTGATACATACTACGGTGTGATTGAAGAAATTTGGGAATTTGATTATAAGGTATTCCAGATATGTGTATTCCAATGCAAATGGGTGGACAACGCACGGGGTGTATCAAAAGATAAATTGGGTTTCACTAGGGTGGATTTTTCTCGGGTTAGAAGTCGTAATGGCCCGTTTATACTTGCATCACAGGCTAAACAAGTATTTTATGTTACTGATTCGGGCGATGCAAAGTTGTCGGTTGTTCTCCAAGGAAAGAGGCGTATTGTTGGTATTGGTGATGTAGTTGACGAAGATGAATATGATCACTGGGATGAAACGCCACCATTTTCAACTGAACTACCTCAATTAGATCCGCAGGAGCACAATAGTGGAACAAATTACCTTCGTTCGGACCATCAGGAAGGAGAGTATGTGGAATGATATGTGAATTCTCTATTTTTGTTAACATTGTATTTATTTCATTACTATTTATGGATAATATCAATTCATTTGCATGTCATATCTTATCTTCATTACTAACAGTTGAACTGTTTTTTCGTTCTTACTTATTGTAGGCGTTTCTTATTTATTATAATCGTGATTATTAATGTTATTGTTTGTTAAACGTGCAGGGAGGCGGTAGATTATGGCAAACATGTCGGATTCTTCATCCCCATCAGGTTCACCATGTGCTGATAACATCACAAAATGGAGTAGAGGGTTGACGACCATGTCGAAGTGGAAAGGTTCGAAAATTCAGTTAACCGATGCTGATTTCAATGACCTACTGCGGCCGACGGGGCAACATAGTACTGGGTTCCGGCATTATATTGGGGTAGTTGCGCGCTCCAAGGTAAATATAAATTACGGTAACTGGAGAGCTGTGGAAAGCGGGCTAAAGAACACCATTTGGGAAGATATTAAGGTAATAAAAATATAAATTTAAATTGTGTTCTGGTTAACACCACTTTTCTTAGTGCTAAGAGACCCGTTTGTTTAATATTGCAGACAACATGTAATTTGAAGGATGACAGCCTTTAAAAGGCGATTGTGTCACAAGCTGGATTACGAATGAGGAATTTTAAAAGCAAACTCGTGAAGAAGTGGATTCGCCCAAAGAAACCAAGAACAGACATGCCACTGCAGGTGTATAACTTCATCACCGTGGAAGATTGGGAAGAATTCAAACAAACAATCAGTAGTAAAAAATTTCAGGTATACTTTAGTGATTACAATTAACTATGCAATAATTCTATTTCCTTTTTCTATTAACTAATATTTGTATCATCTTGTGAGAATTGTATATATCTCACTAATGGTATGCTATTAATTTCTGGAAGGACATTAGTGAGAAGGCGAAGAAGAGCCAGTCGTATAATAAATATCCCCATCACATGGGAGCTGCAGATTATGCCGGGATGAAGGAGGTATGGGCAAATGATGATCCTCTAGGGCATTTATCATCTTGCAGGTTCTGTACCCAAGAGATTTTGCACAGTGATCGGTCATGGGATTACTTACGGGCACGATTACAAGTACGCCCTGATGGAACAGTGATATATCCCAATGATATTAAAGAGGTGTATAACAAGATTGTGAGTAATATTACTTTCCTCACGTGCATACTTTTGATAAATTAACCAATAATAACTATTGACACTTAATTTTAATTTTATTTAAACAGGTGGATAAGTCTCAAGAACTTAAGGAGGGGACATTTATCCCGGACCGACATCACGATATACTCTCGGAAGCTTTAGGGAAAGAGGATCATCCTGGTCGGTCGAGGACTTTCGGTGGATATGTAGGGCGCGTGAGGGTAGTTTTTGGAAAAAAGTCTGAAAAATCCAAAAAACGCACTATGGACCGGGATGAGTTAGATAGTGTTGTTGCGCGGGAGGTCCAAAGTCAATTGAATGCTGAATTTGACAATAGGGTGCAGCAGAGAGTTGTTGATACGGTCATTCGATTAGGCATCCAATTGCCTCCTGATATGAGAGCCACAATGCCAGATACTAGACCTGCAAGCAATAACAGTGTTTGTCACGCCTCGGCTGCGCCAGATCCATTCATGACCGTTACGGTATTTCAAAATTTTTAATTAGTTTTAAAATATTGGTAATAATTGCAATATTTCACTTCTTTTAAAATGTTATTAGTAATCAACTTTACAATTATTCTCATGAGTTAACATTAATTGTTCTTGATAATTTTTTTGATCAATAGGAAATTACCAATTGTATACTGTCTATACTACGTGGAAGCTAGTCCCTACAGGTAGCTCAGGGGACTTGCTATCCTATTACAAAAGACACTATCGTGCATGGTTGCAAACTCAAAGAAGGAAATGTCAAGGTACGAATTGATATGGTTCATGACCAATGTCGTGAGTTATCTCTTCCCGAGCTGGTTCGAGATGACTTAGTTACCATAGGGGACGCCATTGGAACTTTTTTTCAATGGCCAAAATGCATGATTTGCTTGGAAAATGTAAGTTGTTGAGAGTTTCATAATATGTTTTACTTATTTATTTTTAAAACCTTAATTTAGCCTGTATTTAATGTGCACGTTGTAATAACTAATTTACTATAGTGGGATACTATATATTGTTGGTAATAAGGATAATCAGGCTTATCAACTGAAGAAACCTCAAAGTGTTGTTATGTCAACAACCGGATCACACAATCTCGTTGATGAAGCAACATACCGGACTCTTCCCAGCTCTCGCAAGCAATTGGCCGATCTGATCAATATGATGCCTGTTGATAGTGACACTTTGGTGGTCTCGCTTGACGACTTGTTTCCTGAATCATCCGATACCGAAGTTTTTGTTATTTCTATTGATATCGCCGACCTCATGACAATGAGCTGGTTGAATACTTCTATTGTGGAAGTATTTCAAATGTGAGCCTTCAATTCCAATTTGAGATTACATAACTCTTTCAATTTTCGGTTACCAAAGATAGTATCTTCGTGTATTATTTAATATAGGTACATTCATCGGAATTGTAAGCTGTATCAAATACCATTTGGCTTTATGAGTCCGTCGCGAATATCGGCCACCATGGTTAGATCTCAACATCGGCAGATGTCAGTCTACATTAACCGGGCACTGCGCAGTTTGAAGGACAATAAATACATTATGGCCCTGTATCACCAAGAGTAAGATCACTCATACTTTGACATATACATCTAATGTTAGTTCGAAAATTATTAAAAGCTAACTATCTCGTTTGTTAGTCACCACTGGTTATTGCTTGTTATTGAACCCTCGGTCAATACAGTATACGTATTGGATTCATTAGCTAATCAGGAGAGAAATTTGGAGGTCAAATTGCTCATATGCGTGTAAGCAAATAGCCAATGACTTTCATTTCATTTATTAGTTTTCGTATGATAAGTTGGAGTTTAGATCACTTACGTATTAATATTGTTCGTATAATTTTAATTTTTAGGGCTTTTAGAGGGATATGGAAAGAATTGGGTATAAGACAAAGCAGTGTTGAATGGAAATATCCTCTGGTATGTATATACACAAATTTTAACAATAATAATTTTTTTCATAATTTGGTTCGTCTTCTGTTAGAAGATATATGGTTTTCTTTCAAATTTGATTATTTTCGTATTATTTATTTTGGATTTTTGCTATGTACAAATTTTAGTGTACGCAACAACCAGGAGGTAATGAGTGTGGTTATTGTGTTATGAAGAATATGCATGACCTAATGATAGACTATGGTCACGGCCATGAATTACAAACGGTATGTTTATTATTATAAAATGTAAATTGTTAATTTAGACATTCAGTACTTTATTGAAAGTGTATATAACTTATTAACTTTCGTTTTACTCGCAGATTAGTCAAGTTGAAGAGTATTCTCAGGACGACATCAATATCGTACGAGAACTTTGGGTTCAATTCTTCCGATCAGTTATGAATTGAAATGATCATTTACATGTTTATATTCGTTTTACTTCTGCTTTTATTATATTTTCGTGCACGGAACTTCATGTTAACTCTTGTACTTGTAGCTAGTCATGTAAATATAGCCATGAACTTCATTTGGACTTGTATGTAAAGTTGCATTGGAATTGTAGTTTTTTTTTAGTTAGTTTTACTTAATTAACTTTAAGTTGTTAAGTAGTTGGAGTTGTGGTATGCATATCCTTTTTAATTTGTGTTGTATATATATTGGAATTGTGCAGCTCAATGTTATACATTTGCTTTTTTGGTTTTAGTATTTAGTGGCGGTGATTTGAGCTGTATGAATGTAATTGTGGAAAAATATATAGTGTAATTGCAGGTTTAATTGACTATATTAAATTACAGTTTTCTACAACAGAAGCCGGGCGGAAAAAAATTTGATGGGGGGTAGCGGTTGTGTCATTTAAACCGCCACCCCAGATATAAAAAAATAAAATAAATTAAATTCGGGTAGCGGTTGTTATGTTTCAACCGCCACCCAAAGTTAGAATATAAACAACAAAAAAATAAAAAAGGCAATTGGGTGGCGGTTGTTAGACTGAAACCACCACCCGAAATTGAATTGCAAAAATAAAAAATAAAAAAAAATAAAAGCATTGAGTGGCGGTTGTTATGTTTCAACCACCACCTAAAGTAAAATATAAACAAAAAATAAAGATAAAAAAGGCAATCGGGTGGCGGTCGTTGTATTGAAACCGCCACCCGAAATTGAATTGCAAACAAAAAAAAACCTTTTATAGATCGGGTGGCGGTTATTTTTAAAAAACAACCGTCATCCGAAGTATTTGGGGTGGCGTTTTTACAAACGACACCCAAAAGCATATTTTGGGTGTCGCGGCTTTGGGTGACGGTCAAACAACCGCCACCCGATCTATAAAACAACCGCCACCCAATGCTTGAATTGTACTAGTGAGGTACTTGGATATCTAGTTGAATGAGGGTATCAATAACTCTCTACTGAACCCTACTATCAAATTCGACATTCAGTTGACTTTTAACCTCCCGTGCAACCCGGCTGTCTAAATCTTCTCGATCGAAATTGTATTTCTTCGATTGTTCAGACGATTTTCAAAAAACTGCCCTCACACTACCTGCGTATCCACCGAACGTCCTCGACCGGTCCGGATGATTCTCTTTCCCTAGAGCTGCTGAAAGTATGTCGTGCTGTCTGGTTGGGACAAATGTTCCCTCCTCAACTTCTTTAGATTTATCCACCTGTTCCAATCAAAAGTACATTAAGTGTTAACAGTTATCATTGGTTAAATGAAAAATTATATGTACAATTGGAAAGAAATACTTACAATCTTGTCGTAAACATCAATAATACCATGGGGATATATCAAAGTTCCATCGGGGTGAACGTGCAATCTTGCCCGTAAGTAATCCCATGAACGATCACTGTGCAAAATGGAATCACTAACAGACCCGGAGCAGGATAGGTGCCCTAAAGGGTCATTCTGTGCCCACACCTCCTTCATTCCTGCGTAGCCTGCGGACCCCATGTGATGGTGATACTTATTATGTGATTGGCTCTCCCTTGCCTTCTCACTTGTGGCCTTCAAGAAATTAAAATACCATTATTGATTAATATGGTGGACAAGACTCTCAGAGGAAAAATGTTAAGACATCATTGCATAGTTAATTGTAATAACTAGAGAAGTATACCTCAAATTCTTTACTCATCGCCCTTCTTTGAATTGTTCCCAATCTTCAGTGGTAATGAAGTTATAAACATCAGTTTGGGAGTCATTTCTTTTTTCCTTATTGCGAATCCACTTCTGCATGAGTTTATTCTTAAAATTTCTCATTCTACTCCTAGCTTGTGAAATAACTTTCTTCTTCAATTTGTCATCTTTCAAATTACACGTTGTCTGTAATGTTAAAAAAAATCAACTCTTAACCTTACTAATACGAAAATAAGTGTTAATCAGAGCACACAATTGTAATTCGCATCTTATTACCTTAATATCTTCCCAAATGGTATTCTTTAGGCCAGTTTCCACCTGTCTCCAATCAGTATAATTTATATTTACCTTTGAGCGTGCAACTACACTAATATAATGTCGGAATCCCGTGCCACGTGCCCCCATTGGCCAATCAAGGTCATCAAAATCATCATCTGTCAAATGAATATTCTTTCTCTTCCACTTCGACATAGTCGTCAATCCTCTCGACCGTCTGGTGCTACTGTCAGCACACAGTTCTCCTGATGTAGATGTAGATGAAGATCTGGAATCCGACATATTTTCGACCTATCAGCACGTGCCTGTACATTCACAAAAATATTAATAATCATGATAATAATAAATAAGATACTGCAATGAATAAGAATGAAAAATATTACAACCGTTGTAGTTCGAAATAACATATGGCGTGCAAATAAATTTGAATTGTAAATAAATAGCAATAGAATAGAATTGAAATTACCAATAAATAATAACACCGGTTGATCATTCCACGTACTCTCCCTCCTGATGGTCCGAACAGAGATAATTTGTTCCAGTGTTGTGTTCTTGAGGATCTAATATAAGCAATTCAGTTGAAAATGGAGGTGTTTCATCTCAGTGGTCATATTCATCTTCATCGACCACATCACCAATCACAACAATGAGTCGCTTCTCTTGGAGGACAACATACCACTTTGCATCGCTCGAATCAGTAATGTAAAACACTTGCTTAGCTTGTGATGAAAGTATAAATGGATCATTCCGACTTCCAACCCGAGAAAAATCTACCCTACTGAAACCCAATTTGTCAATCGATACACCCCGGGTATTGTCCACCCACCTTCATCGAAATACGCACATCTGAAAATTCGTGTAATCAAGTTCCCAAATTTCTTCAATGATACCATAGTACGTATCAACCCTATTATCAGTCGATACTGCCACCTGTGACACTCCACTGTTTTGCATCATACTTTTATCATCTTGACATTTTGTATAAAATGTATACCCGTTAATCTCATATCCCTGATAAGATATCACACGCGATGCGTGTCTGTAAGCCAACCACTTCACCGTCTCTTCAATCATTTCCGGCACATGCATCAACCGATTCATAACTTTATTTTTGAACCATTTTGGGAAACAACGATTATGTTCACCAACCAACCACCTTTCGCCTTTCAAAGGATTCTCGGCCCTTAAAACTGCAATGTGCTCATCGAAATATGGTTGAACCACAGCAAGATGATGCAAAACGAGAAGATGAGCTTTGGCTAGGTTTTCAGCAGTGGGATCGATCGGCTTGCGTCCAACAATACCCTTACCGTCACGCCTTCCCTCATGTCGAGATATAGGAATACCAATAGGTTCGACTTTTGCTAGGTAATCAGTACAAAATTCAATGACTTCTTCAACAACATAACCTTTTACGATATTGCCCTCTGGTCGAAATCGATTTCTCACAAATCCCTTCAGAACACCAATAAACCGTTCAAATAGATACATATTGTGCAAGAATATCGGACCTAACTGCTTAATTTGTCGAACCAAGTGAATAACCAAGTGTACCATGACATCGAAAAAAGATGGTGGGAAATACATTTCAAGTTGACAAATGGTGACAACTACGTTTGCCTGCAGTCTATCTAACTCATCTGGATCAATAACCTTACTGAATATTGCATTGAAGAAAAAACAAAGTTGTGTAATTATGCGTCTGACATTTTCAGGCAATATACCGTGAATAACAATCGCCAAAAGCTGCTGCATCATAATATGACAATCATGAGACTTTAATCCAACCAACTTTAAGTCCTTCATCGACACAAACCGCCGGATATTGACGAATAACCTGATGGAACTTTCACCCATCTCAAACATTTACAAAAAATTTGTTTTTCTTTTTTAGACAGAGTGTAGCAAGCCACCGGTAAGAATTGACGCTTCCCCGTCTCTTCAGTAGGTGCTAACTCTGGCCTTATTCCCAAATCCACCATGTCCTTTCTGGCATTGTCAGAATCTTTCGTCTTGCCTGGAATGTTTAGCAACGTCCCGATGATATTTTCGCAAACATTCTTCTCTACGTGCATGAAATCGATACAATGTCTCACCTCTAAATACTTCCAATAAGGTAAATCCTAAAAAATCGATCTCTTCTTCCAAATACTTTTTTTAGTCTGCTTAAAAGTCTTACCGAACTGAACTGAAATATCTTTAACTCGATCGAAAAACTCTTCCCCGGACAACGGCAATCGTGCAACCCGATTCTCAGTTTTCCAATTAAAATCCTCTTTATTTTTCCGATATCTATGATTTTTTGGAAGAAAAATCCGATGATTCATGTACACATTTTTCTTGCAATTATGTAAATATAGGCTACAAGTGGCATCTTCGCACACGGGACATGCTTTAGCACATTTAATTGTGTAACCCGACAGGTTACCAAAAGTTGGAAGATTATTTATGGTATAAAATAGCATTGCACATAAATTAAGATTCTTCCGACGATTAGCATCAAACACCTCCATACCCTCCGCCCACAACCTCCTTAGATCATCAACTAGAGGTGCTAAATACACGTCGATATTATTGCCCGGTTGTTTCGGACCTGAGATTAGCAATGACATCATCATGTATTTGCGCTTCATAGATAGCCAGGGAGGGAGATTATAGATCACCAAAAGTACTGGCCAAGTGCTATGCCGACTGCTCATGTCCCCGTGTGGATTCATTCCATCTGTACATAATCCGAGACGAAGATTCCTATCTTCATCCCCAAAATCTCAAAATCTCCTATTGAAATTGCACCATTTAGGGGAATCACCCGGATGTCTTAGTTTTCCATCTTTTTTCTTCACTTCTGCATGCCACAACAATTTGGCTACATCATCTGCATTTGCAAACAAACGCTTAAACCTTGGAATGATAGGTAAATACCATAATACCTTTGCTGGAGGGCCGTTCTTGCCCGCGCAACTATCATTGCTGTTCTTTCTCTTATACCTTGATACCCCACACTTCGGATACACATTCAAATCTCTGTACTCATTTCGATACAATATACAATCATTTGCACAATTGTCTATCTTCTCAATCTCCATACCCAATGGGCATAACATCTTCTTTGCCTTGTACGTTGAGTTAGACAACTCATTATGATCTGGAAGTATATCTTCTAAAAGCTCCAATAATGCCATGAAACTCCGATCGCTCCACGCACTTTTCGCTTTCAAACTTAACAATTTGAACACAGCTGATAACTTGTTGTATTTTACACAACCAGGGTATAAAGTTTTTTTTGGAATCGGCAAACAATTTATCGAACGCATGGGGCCTATCAATGAAATCATCTTGCACATCACGCAACATTTCATCCAAACGATCGTACTCCACATTCATATCTATATTTTCCTCATGACCGTCGTTGCCACTACCCAACTTATCTTTATTAATATGCCCACCACCGTTGCCACCACCAACATTGCCACCACTGCTCGTACCAGCCACTATTTGCTCACCATGCCAAAACCAACACGTGTAACCTATTTTAAACCCATTTTTAAACAAATGGTTTATCACTTCCGCAGGAGTGTCGTAACCAACAATATTGTTACACACTGAACAAAGACAAACAATCTTATCTTTCTTATATTTCTTTCTATCATCCTCAGTGCCATTTAAAAATTCAATAACTCCATTTACATATTGAAGAGAAGTACGATCTCTATACATCCAACTCCGATCCATTTCGAACGACCTATAGAGTTATTTTTCCGCAATTAACCATGTAATAATATCATTACTTATAGTCTCATTGTTTTTCACGTATTAAGCGTGTAATGCAAATGTTCTAAATCTGCCTTATAACTCCATATCTAATTGAAAGGGTAGGGACCTAAACCATTCGTCATCTATCTTCGTAATATTGAACTGTGATTTTTTGTGTAAAACCGGTATAGTATTTTACTGTAAATTTCGGCAGCATCTCCCCTTAGTTCTCCTAAGTGTGCAATTCACGTAAAATGTAATTCACACCCGGAGAACAAAGGAGGCTACTACTGAAATTAACGTAAATACATAGCCGTCTACACAAAATATTAAATTTGTCACAGTTCGATTTACGCAGATAGATAACAAACTCTCCACTAGGAGAATTCAAAAATAATCTTGTGCATCTTAAACTGAGCAACAATGCGTGCACAGTTAATGATATAGAAGATTATCTTCAAACGGTTTTCTAAGCTCAATGCATGCATGTGAAGTGCGGTGTAATACAATAAATAAAATCAACCAGGGTAACAAAAAGATGAAAAAGTAATTCGACAATTTGATTTATTAATTTACACCACAAAACTAATAGAATGATTATATTAATTAAAATTTCCATTAAATAGTTCTATTCTTAAACCAATTGCTATAATTGTAATAAATTATAGTCATTCTAATTATATAAATATAATGACTCCGAAATTGTTATTACTTTTATTGAAATAATATTATTCTCATGATCATTTCTAATAAATTATATATATTTATATAAAATTATTTTTAATTTATTTATTACATATTAAAATATAGTTGAACATATATAATTTATAAATATTACATGCATTATTTTATCGTACGTATATAGAATACTAATTACTCTAAATTTAATAAATTATAATCATTATAATTATTATAAATATAATAAATACGAAAATGTTATTACCTTAATTTATTGAAATAATATAAAAGTATTCCCATGCTCTTTCTTAATAATTTATATCTATATAAATTTAATATTCATTTATTTATTACGTATTAAAATGTAATTCAAGATAATTTATAAATATTGCATGCATTATTTTGTCATGCGTAGAATATACTAATTAAATTAGGAAAGTATTAAAAATTAAAAATAATATTATTTCATAAAATATCAATTTTAATAACCATATTAATAATTCATTTTTCAATTTTTTTATGAGTTATTTATAATTTCTCCAAAATTATTCAATAAAATTACTTAACTAAATAATACTAGCCAATCTACCTATCATACACTAACTCAACAATAATATATATAAAATCCCAAGTATATGTCCATTGCAACAAATAATATAGGAAATTTGAACAAAAAACACATCTAATAGCAACAAATTAACAATAGAATTTGGGGATGGTATTTTCTAACCTTAAAAATACGAAAATATACCACCAATTGATAGGGAGAAGACAAATTTTCTTTAAATGTGGATTCAACAACAACCAAAATTGCCCCAAATCCGATTTCAACAAAATACCTACAATTTCACATGTTAAATTCCTCAAAATACTCGAAATTTGGAGAAATACATCAAGGGGGGATTCTTACTTCATATATAGCTCTAACCCATGACCAATTTGCAGCCAAATGCGTCTAAATGGTGAAATTCTGGTTGAATTTTGCCATTTTGTGGTGGTTTTCTCGTTCGAGCTTCTGGTTTTCGTGAAAAGGGATCTTCAATTCAAACATGATTTTTTTTTATTTATTTATTAATGTTTAGCTTAGGGTGGCGGTTGTACTACAACCGCCATCCTAAGTTATTATACAGTGGCGGTTGTGTATTTACAACCGCCACCCAATATTTTTTTTTTTTTTTTTACTTTGACTTAGGGTGGCGTTGTGTGTAGAACCGCCACCCTAAGTTTTTTATTTTTAATTTTGATTGTTTAGGGTGGCGGTTGTAGTTTAAAACCGCCACCAATTTTTTTTTTTTTTTCTTTTTACTTCACTTAGGGTGGCGGTTGTGTGTACAACCGCCACCCTAAGTTTTTTATTTTTTATTTTTTAAAATTTTGATGGTTTAGGGTGGCGGTTGTGCCCTAAATGCATTATTTATTTATTTTTTTCAATTTGTTGATTTAGGGTGGCGGTTGTGAAAACAACCGCCACCCTAAGTTTTATAATTTTTTTTTTAATTTGTTGTTTATGGTGGCGGTTGTGTGTACAACCGCCACCCGATCCACACCTTAGGGTGGCGGATTTGAACACAACCGCCACCCTTTCTTCAGTAGAAGAACCAGTGGTGGCGTTTTCATTAAAAATGTCATCCAATTGGCGTCTCCTAAAGTCAATTGTGTATTAGTGGATTTTTCAACACAACTGCCACTCTTTACCTTCACATTAAAAATAAATAAATAAATAAAATTAGGATGGTTGATTATTGTTATAACCGTCACCCTTTCTTGAGTACCCATACTACAGGTGACATTTTCATTAAAAGCGTCACCTAATGGGCGTCCCCTAAAATCAATTGTGTACTAGTGATAACACAAATGAAGATGCAGGTAAAATATTGATTCGCATGCAACACTTGAAACATGAAGACAATATTTTCGGGTTTTAGTTTGGTACATTTTCATGTTCAATCTTTGCTGGCTATATCATCGTAATGCATTAGATAATTATTCTAGTCAATATTGAAATGAATTTTTCTTATTTAATATTAATTACGATGTCTAAGTAGGTATATGAATGTTTACTTTTATTTATTGCTTTTGTAGTTTGAGTGCTATTCGAATTAATATACAACTTTCATCTGAAATTCATGGATTGTTTCAAGCGACCTTTTTTTTTTTCTTTTTTTGACGGGGGAATGAAATATTTTTATTAACGATTCTCCAAACGGGAGGAAATTACAAAAGGTAGGCAATCCCGCCAATACATATTACTTCTCAAAGAAACGTCAAATCTTGCAGTATAATATGTGCTGCACCATTTCTAATACGTGGAATGTAAATACAAGTCCTATGTATAATACCTCCTCCGTACTAAAGCTTCACGAACCTCTTCCACAAGGAGAGCTTTCAGCTAGCCCGTCAAATGAGTTCAAGGGACATTTGGTTCAACAATTGCGACAGAAATTCATCGATTTGGAATGGATATTCGGTTGAAGAATTGCAGCCGGAATAGCTGCCAGGAGATGTTGCCATCGCAACTTAGTGACCACATGTTCCACATATTTTGCCATTGTAAGTTTACAATGGACAATAAAACTGTCACAAATCTACAGTAATATTTAAATATTTAATGTTGTTGAAAATGGGCGATGGAAGCATAGTGTCATCACTGTTAGTAGCGAACTAACAATGCGACTAATTGGGACCTTTTGTGTGACAAGCTTGATCCATCGCTATTTTCCATTAGCGACCGATAAATCTGTTTCAAACTCTTGACCACAAACGTAAGTCCCGGACCAACTTGGCTTTAAAATCCATTGTTGAACAAAAATTGAACCCAATACAGTGCAATAGCACACTCGGAAAGGAATAGCATTTTGTTAATAAAAAAAATATTTTGTCTCTCACCACACCTCACCCGAAACCGTACTACACTAGCATGCACGTCAATGTCTCTTACCTAGATAGACATCCATTCATTTCTCGCTCTCTAATTATTTATACACAGTACAATTGCCAAAGGCCTAGTTAATGTGGATTTATCAGTTATGACGTCCAGAGATTTATCTGTCATAATTTCATTTGTTTATTTATAAATTTTAATTAATCATTAATGTAATCCCTCAAGTCTGTTGTGGCGGGATTGTGATCCGTCTGCGTCCATTCGTGATTTTCTTATTTCGGCGCAGGCGAGGCTTTGCCTCAGGACTCGAACCCCGCATCCAGGGATATATGGGGGTTCATTGCAAGTCCTGGTACCACCATGGCAGCGCAAAATCATGAGTTGGACGCGTACGGATCACAATCCTACCGTCAATAAAAAGATTGGACTTGGTGGTACCATGACTTGTAATGAACCCCTACATATCCCTGGATGCGGGGTTCGAGTCGCAGGAGGGCAAAAGCGCCGATTCAGGGTTGAGCAAAATCGTAGGTTGGGCGTCATTTAATCACAATCCTACCGTCAACAAGTCCTATAGTGCATGTTTACAAAGAGCATTCATATTGAAATATTGATTCTGTTAACGTTTGGATTTTATTATTATTATTATTATTATTATTATTATTATTATTATTATTTTATTTTAATGTTAACTTTAGTTAGCTAAATACTACAAAAATTAAAAAAACGTAGATTGAACTTCACATGGACACATGGTCAAATACACAAAGTCAACTTGGTCCAATCCAATATATCCTTAATTTTATTACCAAGCCGACTTTAATAAAATTCAAACATTCTTACAAAATAAATCGTCAACTTTATTTACTGGTTATGGATAATAAAATATAGAAATGAATTAGAGTAAATCAAATCTTTCCGCGTTTAACAAATAAACACTCGATTTACTATGTCCAATCATTCGTGGACAAATACAAGCTCATAATAAATTTATCAAATAAAATTAATAACAATACTCTATTTAATTTCAAATAAACGTTACAACCATAAATATATTTACTCGACGGACATAACACATCTAACAGCGGTGGCACCCCCTTCATTGCTCTCATTAAGGACAAAACACAACTCCAGTTGGCCAGGTGAAAGTATTGATGGGATCATCGATCCTTAGACCATCTCCAATGGTGATGTGAATTGCATGATAATGTGGAGGACAGAGATAATTGTTTCAATTGGAGAAGAATAGAAAAATGCGTAGGAAAAAAAAAGAGGGAAAAGTGAAAAAGATAAGAGATATACAAATAAATTCAAAAAAAAAATAATACCCCAAAACACTGGTGGAAGAATTTTAGATGCGTGTCTATTTCTAGATATGACAAAGGAATTCATATTTATATAGAAAAGTGGGGTAAATGAGTACAAAGTGATTTTTAAAAAATCGAAAATTAGAAAAAAAAATAGAAAACGTATGAGACCTACCTAAATTTTTGTATTTTTCTCTCTCCCAAATGAAAATTGGGAGTGAATACAGTAAAACCTCGATAAATTAATGTTCGATAAATTAATAACCTCGATTAAACAATAAAAATCTCCGGTCCCAACTCAAGCATGTGTATTAAATTAATAACCTCGCTAAATTTATAAGATAATATTTTTTTTGAAAATCCACAAGGGCCAACGAACATATAAATTAATAACTGCTGAAATTCATTAAATTCTAATTGACTTTGAAACTTTAATTGACATTTCATGTTCCATGTAAATAATAAATGACTTTAAAATATAATTATTTAAAATTTTCTATATATTGTTAAATATTGGAACCAACGTCCTTTTATTATGCATGTTATATTCCAATGATAAATTATACATAAACTATAATAAAAATATAAAAATGCCCAATACATTAATAAATTATTAATTAATCAATAAATTAATAATTTTGATAAAATAATAATTTTATTTGATCTCAACGGTATAAATTTATTGAGGTTTGACTCTATGTGCATTGAAGATGACAGATAAGTGAACTTGTCACTGCATTTTCACTTGATGTGACCGAATTCGTGCATGGTAATAGATCTTTTATTTGAGGTCTTTTATTTAAAGTTGTTATTAATTAAGTGCTTTATCCCTTTGTAGTGCATGTTGTATTAGAAACGGAATTGACAAGCTGTCTGCTCCATTTAATTTGTTTAATTTATTTTTCTAATTCTTATAATTTGTTTAATTTATGTTTCTAATTCTTAGCATTTCATTTTTTGTATATGGAGCTGGGAGAAAATTAACTATTGATTGTTACAATCCAGGACTTAATTATTGCTAGAATTGTTTTGAGGTTATATTTGTATTCATTGTCAATTGCAACTAAACATCTCAAACGACTGTTAATTCTAAGATTCAATTTGTGATCCATGGTTATTATTATTTTTATTATTCACATTGTAGGGTGATTTCATATTCAACTATAGAGGAGGATGATATTGAAGGGTGATTTACGTTATCATGCCAGAACTATTTTGAGATATTACTTTGTATTTATCGGTTTGATATTTTAGATTGTAGATACTTCCACACAGTGGCAGTTTTGTTTCCAATGGCTTAAGTTGAACTTTTAAAAATTGACCCCTTAAATTTTTTTTTTATTGATTTTTGTAAAGCCAATATTAATATATAGCAACACAAAAATCTTAACTAGGACCAGAGTAACAATTGGTTAAATGCATAGTAATAATCCAAAAAAAGAATATAAAAAGCTCCACCAAAGCAAAATGCAAAGTAAAAAGCAAAAAAAACTTAGTTAGAGCCAACAAAGATATCACAAGATTAAAATGTAAAGTAAAAAAGCCAACAATAAAAAGCTCAGCTAGAGCTAATACAAATAGCCAAAGAAAAAAACGAGAATGTCTTGATTTTATATTTGTTCAAGACAAAAATATAGACTTGTAGTAGCAAAACAATGTAAATCTCTCATCTCAACTTCATCAAAAATGGTTGTTCAAGTCATTCCTCTCAAAAAAGGGCCCAAAATTTTGGATTCAATTCAAATTTGGACCTTCAACTTAACAAAAAAAATGGGCATACTTGCATAGTTGGATCTCAGATATAACGAATTCAAATAGACTTGGGCCTGAGTCGGCAGCCTTCATCCGACTCAAAGAAGAATAGTCCTAGCTTCCACATTGTTTTGAACACAATTAAGTATTCTGGTGTGTTGAGAGATCTATGATACTACTTGATATTTAATTAGAATTGCCTCCAAATGATGTATAGCATAACACCTCTTTAAACGCTACAAATGGCACAACATAGCATTTCGTTAAATGCTATTATTGATATAGCGGCTCATTTAAAGGATATAAACAATATAATATAGAGTGTCATGAAACGCTATTAATGTTCTGAAATAAACGTTACAAATGCTGTAAATGCTACTCCCTCCATCCCACAAAAATAGTTTTCTAGTTATTTTCACACATATTAAGAAAGGTAGTTAATTAAGTTGAACATTAAATTTTACATTATTTTTCATATATACCCTTATAAATAATTAATTATTTGAAAATATTTTCACTGTATAGGTAGTTGAAGGTACATTATTTTGTAGTTGATATACTATAGCCTGTCAGGAAATGCTATCAATGTTATTTGATAGCGTTTGTGGAAATGCTATTATATTATACTATAACGTTTATGTGGAAATGCTATTATACTATACTATAAAGTTTATAAAGTGCTATAAAATGATATAATAGCTCGTTAAGAAACGCTATTGATGTTATTTCATAGCGTTTGTGGAGAACCTATTAACATTATACGATTGCATTTATAAAAATGCTATAAATGATACAACATAGTGTTTTCTTAAATGCTATAATTGATCTAGTATAGTGTGGCCGAAACACTAAAGGGTGTTAGGATATGTATAAAAATATATTTTTATGTGTTTTTATGTGATATAGGAGAGAGAATGAGTGAAGTTGAATGATGGAGATTTGTGTAGTACAGGTAGGTCCTACAAGACATGTGGATGTGAAATAGGAGAGAGAATTATTGGGGTTGAAAAAAATATATAAAAATGTGTAAAAACGTATAGAAGAGCGGACGCCATATTTGACTTCTATGATAGGGTTTGTGCAAAGCTATGAGAGCACAACTTATAATAGCATTTGCAAAAACGATATCATAACCCCCTAACTTACCATAACAGGGGTAGACATGGTGTTCTTTGAAGCGCTATGACAGCCTGCGATTAGGGGTGGGCGTTTCGGGTTCGGTTCCGGGTAGTTCATTACCCGGAACCGAACCGTAAATTCCGGTTCCTTGAAAATTGGAACCGTTCGGTTCTTTTCAAATGAAGTACCCGTCCGGTTCCGGTTCCTTCCGGTTCCGGTTCGGTTCCGGTTATTTTATGATACATTTTTTATTACTCGAAAAACACTAGAAAAAAATAAAAATTTTAATTCGAACATAAATGTAACCCAAAAAAAAAATGTAACAAAAAAATACTGCTGCTTAGTTGCAGCAGCTGCTGCTATTAAGCAGCAGCTGCTGCAACTAAGCAGCAGGTGCTGCTGCTGCAACTAAGCAGCAGCAGCTGCTGCTACTGCTGCTTAGTTGCAGCAGCACCTGCTGCTGCTTAGGAGCAGCAGCAGCTGCTGCTGCTCCTAAGCAGCAGCTCAGCAGCTGCTGCTGCTGCAACTAAGCAGCAGCTCAGCAGCTGCTGCTGCTGCAACTAAGCAGCTGCTGCTTAGTTGCAGCAGCACCTGCTGCTGCTTAGGAGCAGCAGCAGCTGCTGCTGCTCCTAAGCAGCAGCTCAGCAGCTGCTGCTGCTGCAACTAAGCAGCAGCAGCTGCTGCTACTGCTGCTTAGTTGCAGCAGCACCTGCTGCTGCTTAGGAGCAGCAGCAACAGGAAAAAATAGTGCTATATTTTTTCAATTCCGGTTCCGGTTCCGGTTTTTAGAAAGGACCCGTTCGGTTTTCAATCTTTTCATTTCGGTTCCGGTTCGGTTCCGGTTCCTAATTTTTTTAAGAACCGTTCGGTTCCGGTTCTTTCGGTTCGGTTCCGGTTCTACCCGTCCGGTTCCGGTTTTTATGCCCACTCCTACCTGCGATAGTTGTCAATGACAATCGCTCGTCTCTCATTTAATTTATTTTTTATTTTTTTATTTTTACACGGTCTTTAGAAAAAGGGCTTTACTTTCCAACCTGCAATGCAAAATGAATAGGACTAGCGACTAACGAGACTAGAAAAACATCACCTTCAAATCTGCACAAAATCATAATCATCAACAACATGATCAAAGCAAGTTCCATTGCAATTGTACTTACTGACAACTGAATGTACTCACATCACTAGATTTCACTAGATTTATTTCATATCTTCGTTATTAACCTAAATACCCAAATCAAGGACAGAACACCACTGCGTAGCTTGTGCTGGTGGGGCAAGTGAAAGTGCTGGTGGGATCATCTTCTGGATACGTAAACAGATCGCCACATCTAGTCTTGAAAAAACTCGAGAAATTCGTCGGCTTGCACTCGCCAACGTAGCAACAATACTCATGCGTCTTAAAAACCGTGCATGGATTGTGGCATCCGCCGGGAGTTTTCAGCTCATTCGGACACTCTGCAGTGAGATCCACCGCACATCTTATGCTTCTCGTGCACTCGTTCAACGTAGGGGTCATCGAAACCGGCATGTTAAAGCCATTCATCATCGAGATATCGTAATATTCTTTTCCAGCTACGGGGTTAAACCCGTACTCAACTACTGTTGCTGGAGGTGCGCCTAAGACTTTGCAGTCGAGAAGGCTGTCGCAGTCTCCGGTGAGGCAGTTGCCCTTACCCAACGAGTCAAACGTGCAATTAGTACGAGCCCAAATTTTGGCGAATTTTGTTAAAGGGTAGCCAAGGGTCCATGTTTGGCCATGGTCGAGGCAGCGACCTCCGCCATGCACATCGCCTTCAGCGGGAATTGCGGCATCCTAGATTGTGTAGGAACAATTGTTTTGAACGGTGGTGATTATGGCATGGCTGTGGATGAAGAACAGAAGATTAAAATTTGCAAAACTAGCAGAAAGGGATTTGGAGAAATTCTTTTTTTTTTTTTTTTCTTGGCAATTGGAGTGTTGAAATTTGACCTATCAAGATGAAAATCTGCTCACATAACAACTCATTTATCTTTGGTTTCTCTCTCCACTTATACCTTTATACAAATGCTGAGCCTAAACTTATATTTGTACTCGCTCAAGGCATGTGGATTATAAGAGTGAAAAAATGATGTTGGCAAGCAAAAAAAATAATTAATTAAGTATAGCATGGTCACAAAAGTAATGTCAATGTGTCACAAATATGTCCAATGCGTACACTCTCTTAATCTTACTGCAAGGTTTATCGTCTTCTTACAATAAGAAGAGGGCAAAATAGTCATTCAATTGTCGCTCGTATTTAATATGATAGATATATAAGAGTGTATTAAAAATGGTAAACTCCAAAATAAACATGTACATATAGCATTTTCTAAGTTTGAAAAGAAAATATTAAATTAGTATGATGATGCTAGTATAATTTAGCATGTGTTTGTTTCAATTCTTGTGTATAGAAACACAAGCAAGAGAACTTTGGGAAGGAACATAGTACAGTAAAAAATGCTCTTATCGCTCTAGTCCATTTTAATCCACATATTGGATTATATGGATATAACGATTCATCATTTTCCCTATATTTTATCGTACTCAACAATTAATGTTCAAATTCAAATTACAAATAAAAATTTACAGAATCATACTTTTTTTTTTACTTGTGTGTGAAATATACATCACAATCAAGATTGGGAGCTTTCAAAATATTGTAGTTTCTTTGGCTTCTCGAGTATTTAGAGCAAACCAACCCAAAGAATTTGTTCTCGATGCTTAGCCAATTTGGAGAAAAACACAACCTATCTGGATCGACAACACGATGGAATCTACAGACGGATATTGTGACTTGCCTGGCAATGTTTATTTAGTAATATACTCCAAATGAGTATATGGTATTCACTACTAGAATGTTGGCTTTCAGCAACGGCCAACAGCAACGGAAAAAAAATCCGTTGCTAACAGCAACGGATTATGCGGTAGCAAAATGAAATAGCAACGGAAACGTAAGGGTCGTTGCAAATTGCCACGGATCTAAGTGCATGGTTGCAAAGTACCAACAAATTTTAGAATTCCGTTGCAAATTTGCTATGGACATTTCCGTTGCAAATTTCCTGTACATATTTTGCAACGGATTTGTCCGTAGCAAATTTCCTATAGACATTTTTGTTGCAAATCTGTTGCGGCTCTAGTTCCCTCAGCATATTTGACTTCATTATCTCTTTTTTGCTCCACCAAGCCTTTATATTTAAATTTTAAAAAGAAAATCCAAACATATAGTTACTCGAAGTGGCGACGTAATTTTAAGGTGAGGTTTACTATTTTTATACTTTTGTGTTCAAAGCATGTTATTTAGTACATTTAAAGAAAAAATCATTATTTGCTTGAAGATAATAAAACATATTTAATAACATGCGTTTAACGCAATGTTTATTGAAAAACTATACAAAATATTAGACGCTATCATATTTTCTTTGTGAAACCATATAGTGTATTGGCTTCCAAAATCTATATAAAAATTTTTTAAATTTATTTTTCATTGTATTCATAGAATAAGTATTTGATTAGAATTATTTTCAATATAAAATACTTTCTCATTCTATTGAAAAGAAAAAAAAAATTACATAGTCATCCAATAATAAATAAGGTTACTAATCGTTATAGGAATAACTATCACTTATTTATTAATTTTGATATAAAGGTAAACATGATTCTATATATGGTTTAAAATACATTTTCTTGTTCCCAATAATAAAAAACAAATCTTGAGTCATTGAACTGGTTAAATAAAAAATAATTATTTACATTTAGTTATTAATATTAAATTAAATTGAAAACGGATGATATTTGAACTAAAATAAAATAAAATTCAGTAAATAATTCACTAACTTTTCAATTCATTTCAATTTCTCTAAAGTAGAATGTTATTTTTTTTAATAACAACAAGGAAACAAAAATTAAGATTTAATTAAATAAAATTTTAAAATATACAATGTTTTAAAAAAATAAACTAATTTTAAAATTAGTAAACTACAGAGTAATATAACAAATATATTATAAATGCAAGAAATAAATAAGAAAGGAGATTGGTTTGGCGGTTGGATCTTCACTTTTCAATCACTAGGTCACAAGTTCGAATCTTAACTTGCTCAAATTTGCGGATACATAAAATGAAAGCGACAATAGTGTTGGGTTGGTTAGGTGGGGTGGCTATATAGTGTGTGTGGTTAGGTAATATTTTTGGTAGTGGCCAAAATTAGCCACGGAAAGTAGTTGCCGTTGCAAATTTGCAACGGAATTATCCGTTGCAAATTTGCAACGATATTAGCAACGGTGTACATTTGCTATGGGGTTTTCAGCAACGGCAATTGCAACGGAGATTATCCGTAGCTATTTTCCATTTGTTACGGAAAAGTCCCTTTTTGCAACAGAATATGGCCGTTGCTGAAAGCCAATATTCTAGCAGTGATTGCAGTATGAATCAGAACTGGTTTTCAAAAGTTTTGAAAAGCATGTTTGGCAAAACTTATTTTATTGATAATATATGATAGGCACCACAGAATTCTTTGGAGATTTATTCCAAAGATAAAATTTCACCTTCCCCCCTCCCGCCCTTAAAGTTGATTATGAGCAAAGTATTTTTAACCAATATTATGTGGTCAAGATGTCCACAACATGGATGCCGAGCCTTAAATAGGACATCAACGGTGAAATATAAGGGTAAATATTAAACTTATTATTATATATGTTAAAGGTATGTGTTTGCTACTAAATTACTACGTGGATCGTTTGATTTTTGAATATTATTTTGGGAGTATAGGTAAAATAATAATGTAGATGATAATAGTCAGCTATGTTTTAAAAAGTGCGAGGCATGAAAAAGCATCGAAATCATGCCTAAGTGTGCTTAAGTGCATGCGATGATGCGTGGTGAAAGCGTGATCAATGTGCAATAAAATGCAAAGCACAATGAAGTGTGGGCCTCAAGTTTCAAGCTTAGGTGTGCCCGAGTGTATACTAAAGTGCTCTTTTTAGAATATAGACACAAAGAAAGTAGGTAAAATATTGATGGGCAACGACACTTGAAAGTTGAACATGAAGGCATTTTTTGGGTTTTTACTTACACTTTCATGTTCAACAATGTTATATGTTAGCACCCCGCTGATGTGGCATGGGCCGAGTTCGGATGACTCACTGAGGAGCTCTCTAGCTGACATGGCTCAGTCCCAGCCCGGTTTCATCCTAGTGAACAATGCCGGAGCCCTACGCACTAGGTCAGTTCAGATGAGGCATAACTCGACATCGTCTCGCCGAGTTCACCAAGGAACGACAGAGGACCTCACCGTGACCTAGATCGGTGTGTGCCCTAGGTCGACAGAATGGTTGAGAAGCGATAGCCGCTAGTGATCTGACAATCAAGGACAACCCACGTGCTGCTGTCACACTCACGTCACCAATGTCTGAAAAGATGTCATCACCATAAATGTAAAGGCAGCCATACACAAGTTACATGGTCATCGCTATAAATGTAAAACGATTGTGCTTAGGCCAGTCACCTCACAATGACTTGTTATCTCCCGGAAAGTTTCACTATAAATAGGGAACTTGGTTCCCATTAGAGTTTTCACTATAAATAGGGAACTTGGTTCCCATTAGAGGGATCCGAAGAAATTCTCTGTAAATAATTACTAGCTCGAGCTCGGCTATTAAGGAAAAAATCTCACTATTTCAGTTACTCCAAATTAGTTCTAAATTCACTGAAGTTGGCACTTAAATAGTAATTACTATTTTCGGCATCAATATTATCTTTGCCTGGATGTACAATGTATTAGATAATTATTTTGGTCAACATTGGAATGATTTTTTCTTATTTAGTTACGATGTCTAAGTAGGTATATATGAATGTTTACTTTTAATTATTACTTTTGTAGCTTGAGTGCCATTCGAACTAATATGCAATATTAAGATATTACCAATAAAATAAGTTTCAATACAATATTATGTTGAAATTCATGGGTTTGCAAGAGACATTTGGTTCAACAATGGCGACCGAAATTTATGAATTTGCAAGAGACATTGGGTTGAAGAATTGCAACCGGAAAGAATAGCTACGACAAGACGTTGCTATCACAAATTAGTGACCATATATTTTGCCGTTGCAAGTTCGCGATGGATAACAAAATCATCGAAAATCTGCAACGGTACTTAATACTGTTGAAAATGCACAACGGAAGTATCCCATCAGACGCCATTAGTAGTGATGCGAGTAATTGCAACTTTTTTATCCAATAAATTTGGTCCATCACTATTCGATATCAGAGATCGAGAAATCACTTTTTACAACAGAATTTTGGGTCCCCGAAGGCCAACTTTTTAGTGGTATGTTGTATCGTTGTTTCAAACTCTTGAGTACAAACGTTAGTATCTGACAAACTTGGCTCTAACCCAATTATCGAACACAAACTGGACCAAATACAGTGCAGTATCACACTAACGAAGCAACTGATCTATGTTATGTTGTTTAGAGATTTATCTCTTTCATTTATTTATTTTTAAATTTTAATCACTAAATTAATCCCTCAAGTCCTATGGCATACGGCCACCAAAGAGCATTCATATTGAAATATTGACTATGTTAACTTTCGTTAGGTAAACATGGACAAAAGGTTGAATATTAATAATTAATTAATAAACACGTCAACATATTAAGTTCAACAAGTATTCTTTTATAACACGCATTTAAATTTTGCAATATAACATCCTATCGATATCCTGATATATTTATATAGATTATAGATTATCCGACCAAACAAGAAAAGGCAATAACAATTAATTTCACTTTGTTAGTAATTACCAAATTAATTAATTTATTATCCCCATAAATTTTCTTAACTAAAACATTAATCACTCCTCCCACCGACAGAAATATACCTATAAATTTTCTTAGCTAACACCAATTTGTCATGCGCGTCGAATACCCCGGGGGCGGGGGTGGGGCGTGGGGGGTGGTGTGGAATTTAGACTGGGCCTCACCCCCTTCCTTGCCAAGGGCGACCAAGACAAATTTCTTCACATACTATACATCCATTGAAAATATAAACTTGACTCCCACTGAACAATTAAAACCAATAATTCAAGAAATATATTTATATTTTCATGTCCCATATTCATTCTCTACAATTTCTCATCCAATCCACACAACCATCACAAAACATATCCCGATAAGAACACCATGTTCGATCTCTTGCATGGACGGATCTACGGTGGGGGCACACAGGGCAGGGGCAGAATTTTGAAATTTTCATTTGTTGATTTTGGATTTTATAAAATATATCTTTATAAGACAATATAATTGAGTATTTACTGTAAAATATAAGAGAAACACTATTAGTGTAGCGGCAAAACTTCCAACTTCCATCTTAATAGAGTATGGGCTCAACTCTCCATTATGGCAATTACACATTTTATTTTTTTTATTATAAGATTATTCAAATAATTCTTAACCTTTGCAATCCATACCTAATTAGTTTTAATATTTTAGAAAATAACTCTTTCAATATTCTTTCACTTTATCTAAGATGAATAAAACTATATATTTTCTTCACTTGATAGTAATAAAAAAATGAAATAACTTTTAAAATGTGATGAATATTTCTTTTTTGTATCATGGTACTTGTCTTTGCATCTCCAGAAAACGAGTCACTATCCCCTTCCAACTGCATGTATTAATGTCTACTGTTTTCAAAAAATTTTGCCCCTACTGTACACAAATTCTAGATCCGCCCAAAACCCCCCGGATCGATCTGTTGTTTCCTTCACTATTTCTTTAACTGTGTAATCCGATCAAAATTCCAAACATCTACATATGTGAAGTATTCTGATTAAAAATGATAACTAATTGGACAATTAATGAAGACAGCAGATCTAAATCCCAATAACACTCGCTTGTGTCTGAGTTTATTAAAGAAAGTGAGATCAATTATCAAGAAAACCACAACGCAACATAAGTACTTTAAACAAAACCCAAAACATACGATAATCAAAGCAAGTACAATAAGGTTTTTTTTTTTTTTTTTGAATAGTGCAATAAAGTAAGTTGATTAGTCTACAAGAAAACAGATATCAATCCCTCCATAGGTTACCATACAATTACACACACATCAATGTAATTTTTTTATTCCATATATATTCATAAAGCATAAACTCCTATTTTTACCGACTTCTCCGGCTGCGGCTCCGCTGCTACTGACCTCATCAAGGACAAAACACAACTCTGTAATTGGTTCCGGGAGGGCAGGTGAAAGTACTGGTGGGGTCATCCTCAGGATAAGTGAACGCATCTCTGCATCTATTCTTGAAAAACCTCGACAAATCCGTCGGCCGACAACGGCCGACGCCGCAACAGTACTCATTCGTCCTATAAACCGAGCATGGATTGTGACATCCACCGGAAGTTCTCAGTTGACGGGGGCACTCCGCCGTGAGATCAGCCGAACATCTTATGCTCCTCGTACACCCGTTAGTAGTTGGGGTCAACGAGATCGGGACGTTGAATCCGTTCATCACCGAGATGTCGTAGTAATCTTTTCTGGCGAAGCTGTTCAGGCCGTACTCTGCCAGAGTCGCCGGAGCTGCACCCAAGCCCCGGCATGCGAGCTGCCCGTTGCAGTCTCCGGTGAGGCACCTGCCCCTGCCGGATGAGTCAAACGTGCAATTGGTACGAGCCCAGATTCTGACCGCCTTAGTTGACAGGTAGTTGAGGTCCCATGTCTGGCCGCGATCTAGGCGGCGACCTCCGCCGGGCAAGGCGGCGCCCCAGACTGTGTACGGACAATTGTTTTGAACTCTGATGATTATTCCATGGGTATGGATGAAGAACAGAGGCATCAAAATTGCAAAAATACCCAAAACGGATTTGAGGAAACTCATTTTGTGGAATTGGGATTGGGATTGGGATTTTGAGATCGATTGAGAGGGGAGGAATGGACTGGGATATATAATGGTGATGTGATGGGCATTAGTCAAAAGATTGAAATTGCGTGATTGAGTTTTGTTAGAATTTTCAAAATATGATTATTTAGATTGAAAATGTGGACTAATAACAATTTTAATATCAATATATCGGGACCTAACAAAGTTGGTCTAGTACGGATAGAGATTTTTTTTTTTTTTTTTAATATTTTACGCATAGAGGCTTCTTTTTATTTTTTAATTTTGTGGTAGGTTTTGATGAAAAAGGTCAAGTGATCTCCTCTGTATTAATTATTGCTTTTTCTTTTTCTCTCTTTTTTTTTTAAAGCAAATATACTTTATCCATTGGTAGCAACCAATTTGGGCACTTTATTATTATTATTATTATTATTATTATTATTATTATTATTATTTCACAAAGGCACTTCATTATTATTTGGAACTACCAGTTAAATTTTGAAAAGGGCGTCGGAGTCAGTCCAAGGGCGGATCTTGGGGCTGGCACGGGTGGTAGCCCCCTCGACCCAAAAAAAAATCTGAAAGTTTATATAGAAAAAAAAAATTTTTATACATAATTTTAGTCGAATTAAATTTTTACGTATTGCATTTCTGCTTAAAAATCACCAGATCCGTGGGTCACGTAGCGGTGTTGTCACGATATCGCAAAAATTTTTTCAAAATTACTAAAGTTCCGCTTCGTTGTACTGAATTTAGATCCGTTCCTGAATTTCAAAGTAGATGTCATACGGGATCGTAAATATACCGGAAAACACTATAATTATAGTGCACCTAGATGTTGGGAAAATAACAACAAAACATATAATGATTGCGAAAATAGTATGAAAACTTTATATAGCTGTAGAAATAGAAAACTTCTTGCCAAAAGACATTTAGGCCCTCGATCCAGCATTGGCATTTAGGTTTTTGGTTTCGGGTAGTTGAAGAATTAAAACCAAACCATAAATTTCATGTTCAGTTAAATTAGGTCTCTTCAATTAATATCAAGAACCATTGGTTAATGATTTGGTTTTCGTTAGGTTCTTCAAAAAGGATACAATTCGCTAAACATAAATAAAGTCACCAATAAAACAAATGTAAATGGATATATATATATATATATATATATATATATATATATATACACACGAGGAGTTCAAAAAGATGTTGATAAAATGAAAACACAACAATGAAATTGAAAAAACTCCACCTGAACTTAGGGTGTGTTTGATTCGTGCTTTTTTTTTTTCCAGGAAAACTCGTTTTCCAGTTTTTTTTTTTTTCCACCGATGACTGTTTGATTGCATTTTTTTCCTGGAAAAGGTTTTCCAACTTTTTCTCGATTTTCGTTATTTTCCTCGTTTTGAAGGAAAACGTTTTCCTTAGGAGGGAGGTGGTTTTTATTTTCCGGGAAAAATTAGGCCTTTTTCTCTTTTTTTTTAATGGACAATTTACTTTAACCATAAAGATAAGGAAAATGATCAAATTTCATGAAAAAAAACACAAAAATAAAGAAAATAACATCATTTTCCAACTTTCAAATTAATCCAATCAAACACCTACAACTACTATTTTCCCTGGAAAACCTTTTTCCGGAATTTATTTACCCGAAAACCGTTTTCCTTCAAATCATTTTTCAGGTTTGTAATCAAACACACCCTTAATTTTTTGTTACTACTAGTCTACCAACCCACCAAACACTTCATATGGGCATGAGCATTTGGGTTTGGGTAGTTAAAGAACCGAAACCGAACCAAAAACTTCATGTTCAATTCCGTCAGCATCAAGAATAGTCAAATTCAGTTACGTCCCTTTTGGTTTTTTGTCCAATCCTACTCTTGATAAAATACAAATTACATAGAAATCTTAAACTTTTTAAATTATTTACTTTGACACTGTTCTTCAACGCCCCCTTCGCCACCATCTTTTCCCCTGCCACCGATAGTTGGTTCACCAGCAACCCACCACATATGATAGTTCAACGATGTGGTGGTTTGAACCATCATCTAGTGGCCATGATGCTCGTTGTTTAGCCCGTTCACAACCAGTAATGGATCTAGTAGTTGGTAGGAACGACGTTGGTGACTCTATTTTTGGTCGTTGCCGTTGTTGACCATGGCGGTCACTATCAAAAATAAGATTTTTAGGGGCGACAGTCGTCCCTATAGTCTCGTGCATGTAAAGTAATAGTAATAATATACTTATACTTATAGAGCAATAGCAGCGACGTTACTCCTATTATTCTATAGGCACGAGGCTACAGGGACGAGTAGGTCATTCCTCAAGATCCAATTTCTTGTAGTGGGTAATGAGTGGTAAAACTAGAGATCAGAGTATTAAGGCATTATCAGAACTTCACTCGAAATATTGCTATTTTTGAAAATATGAAAAGTTTTTGGATTAGTTTCCAATTATGAAAGGTTCAAAAAATCTCACAATATATAAAAATGGTAGCATAAAATTATAGCAATCTTTTTAAGAATAAAGAAAATTATAGCAGTACTCTTTTTTGTTTTTGATAATTAAAAATTATACCAGTACTTTAAAACGTAAACAAATGAGAAAGCTAGACAGCGTGTAACAAGTAACCACTGACAAATGAAAATAGCGTAATTTCGAAAAACGTCGAGAAGCTAGTTATTTCTGACATATGCGAATTTGCTTCCACAACGAAATGGGACCCGGTGGCCATTCAAGGTCAAATATTGCCAAGACCGTTCACGGCAACCGAAAGCATGTTACTGTACAAATAAATACATAACTAACTGAGAATATGTTTAATGATATATTTAGGCTTTGTTCTACGCATATTAAACTTTAAAAATTTAATTCTATTTTTTCCATTTCATCATTTTTCACTATTTAAATATTAATTCGATAATTTATTTATATTTTTAATTTTTTTTTTCAAATTTCAACCACCAATCCTACACAAAATTCAAATAAAAAATTTTTAAAGTGTATAGAACAAGGCCTTAAACTCATAAATGAATGTTCGGTCGTTCCCACATATATAAGAGCAATCCTAATATTGGGGAACAAGGTAAGGGAAAAGGAGAAAGGGGAAAAGGGAGGGGGAAAAACCTAAAGGAGGAGCTATTTAGAATTGTAGGAGAGGGGGATAAAAATCCAAATTGGATTTTTATCCACAACACTAGGATTGCTCTAAGTTTGTTTTTCTTTTTAGAATGTCCTAAATATATAGTTTTGTTTCTATAATAAGGAATATTTTTTATTTATTTACCATAATAACCTTATTTAATTTACCTAATTGTAACCATTATTTTTTAATAGTACTCATTAAATGATAATAGATTAGGAAACTAATTGCAAAATTTATTTTTCTAACAACTTTTTTTTTAATTTTTATGAAAAAATCAATATGCCTATATAATTAGCACGGAAAAAGTAATAATTTAGTCAATAAGGCCATGTTTGCAGCAGAGCCACTATGTTTGAGAATCTTTTATTTGAAATATTAAAAGAGTTTTGATATTCACAACTCATAGGTGACGGATGAAACATAGTTGCCAAGAGCCTGACCCTCAATTGGTACCAAGATATTGTCCTTCACATGAGGTTGGGAGTTCAAAATTCTACCTCTCTAAAATTCTCATTCCCCCATGTAATAAGGAGGGAGGGAGGGAGGGGGAGAGAGAGAGAGAGGAATTTGAGGCGTGACAACATTATGGTCACGGTTATTAACCGTGACAATTCCGAGAATTGTCACGGTTAAAAACCGTGACAATTAGGGGAATTGTCACGGTTAAAAACCGTGACAATTCGCGGAATTGTCACGGTCAATAACCGTGACAATTCTAAGAATAAAAAAAAAAAAAAGCAGTAACAAATTTTCCCATGCGAATTGTCACGGAATTAACCGTGACAATTCTAAGAATAAAAAATCAAAAAAAAAAAAAAGGAAGAACAGCAACAAATTTTCCCAACATTAATAAAATCGTATTCTGCATTAATCTTAATATAATAATAAGAGGAGTGCCAACTAGGCACTGCGCCATGTTGGCAGTGCCAAGTTGGCACTCATTTAATTACTTAAAAGTAAAAAAGGAAAATCTTATTTTGGAAATAAATATTAAATACACACTTTATTATTTTATTTTTCTTATTTAATTTAATTTATTTTCTTTATTTAGTATTTTTTCCTTATTTTAATTTTTTTTATATAAATTTTAATTTTTCAATTATGTATATAATTGAAACTAAACAAAAAAAAATGCAAGCATTAATGAAAATGTGATATGATATTAAAGTTACAAACTGCAATATCAATTTAAATATTTTTAAAAATGATAATTAACTTTTAATATACATTTTAATTTTTGAATATTACATTTTAATTTTTTATATATTTTTTAGTTTTTGAATTATAGTGTCAACTTGATATAGTGCTAGGTTGGCAGCGATTTGCTATTTAAAAAAATCATTTTCATTTATTTAAAAATGTAAATGAGCAAAATCTTTTTTTATTTACTTAATGTACAAAATCAGTTCAATATTCATAATTCAATTTGAGCTAAATATGATATAAAATCAATTCAATATTCACAAAATTTATATACGTATCTGTAGACCAATTATAAGATCATTGCTAATCGTATTTGAATAGTTATGTATGACTCATAAAATATAGTATTTAGTTTTTTTTTCTTTGTTCAAAAAATATGTTATCGAAATTTTCCCAAAATCACCAATTACGATAATTGATATAATATTTTTTCTTATAAAATAATATTTCGCACCAAATTATTGTCTTATTTCATAATATTATTTTATGTAAATATATCATTTTAATTATCCCGTACAACGCACGGGGGTAATACTAATTATATTATAAAAAGAGAAGTGCTAACTAGGCACATTGCCATGTTGGCATTTCTTTAGTTAATTTTTTTATAAAAAAAACTTATTTAGAAACCAACATTAAATGACATTTAATAATTTCATTTTCTTATTTAATTTATTTTCATTTTCATATTTACTATTTTTTATTTATTTGCAAGTCGACACTCATTTACTATTATAAATATATAAAAAAATAACTCGCAAATAAACATTAAATGTACATTTAATAATTTTATTTTTCTTATTGAATTTATTTTGTTTTTCTTATTTAGTGTGTTTGTATATATATGTGTGTGTGTACGTGTGTGTATATATATACATATACATATATATATATATATATTAATTTTTGAACTATGTATATCGTTGAAATGATCTAAATGCATGAATTACTAAAAATCATACTATCAATAAAAAGTGAAGTGCCAACTAAACATTGTGCCAAGTTGGCAAGCATTTATTTAAATATAACCTCATTTTTTAAAATTCTAATTCAAAATATTAAATAATAAATATTTTTTGCTTATTTTTTATCGTGTTAAAATTATTGGTTTTGATAGTTTTGCTTAGTTATGTGAATTGGACCGTTCAAAAATAGTGGGTATTTTTTAATTTATTTATTTTTTAAAATTAAATAGTGAATAGTTATAAGTATAACTGGATTTATGTCAAATAATTTATTTATTTTTAAATAAATGATAATTTATTAATCTTTAATTATATTATGATAATTGAAGTGCTATATTTGGCGAATGCCCTGTTGGGGTGCCAACATGGCACGCGGTTTCTAATTAAAAAAGTTAATTTATATTTTTTGATTTTAATATGATTGATGTGATATGCTCATTAACTAAAATTTTCATTGCATGTGTTTTGCCTTTTGTAAGTATATAAAATTAAAAATAAAAAGGTTTTCTTTCTAAAATTAAAATACTTTTTACGTAAAGAGAAAAAAATCAAATAAATTATGCAGGTGCAGAACATTATCGGTATTACTGTAAATTTATGTTACATAAAATTAAGTATAATACTTCTTAAACAATAAAGTTAAAATTAAGTAACAATTAAAGCTAGAGTTTAGAGTGCAAAATGTCTATTGCAGAAAAAAATGTGTTCAATATAAATTTGATATGTACCAATGAGAAAGACACATTTTGATAATCAAAGAATTTTTATATAGTTATTCCAATGATTTGTTTATAATTAATAAATCTCCATGAGTATTGTTGTGCAATTCGATACACGACAATTAGAATGAAAGTTATACGTTTTGATAAACTTCCTAATTATGCGATCCACGTGAATTTTTTTAACTTACAATTGTAATTTTCCTACGTATTTTTTGCATGGACTATATAAATATAAAATATTGTAGATTTCAATAATTATTTACAATTATACAATCTCTTATATATAAATTACATTAATTATGTAATTCAACATTTATATTCAATATATTTATAATGTTATATCAATTATTTATTATATATAAATTTAATTGTTCCCGTGCATCGCACGGGCGTAATACTAGTTTATACAATGCCAAGCGGAGTCTTATGAGTTGCTCCTACACCCCATGATAGATGCTTCCAAGTGGAGATAAATACAATATGAGCTATGAGATAATACAATAGATGCCAAAAAATAAACATATTCCCCCTTCAAAAAATCACTAGTTCAATGAAACACTAGAAAGCTCAAGAATGTAATTCTACTCATCCCATTGCAACATAAAACATAATAGTAAAAATTGTGGTCGACATTTTCGAAGGTACCCAAGTTTAGGCAATGCCAGCACCCTTGCCTTTCTTCTTCTGGAGTTTCTTCATGTAAAACTCCAATTCTTTGCCCTCCAAAATATTCCTTAGCTTTTTCTTTTACAAGTTTGCGAGTGGTGGGGTCTTGGTTGTCACGATGTCAACGTGCCAAAGATCCTAGTTCATTACATAAATATATAGAAAACACTTAAAATACAATTTTACAATCAAAACACTATCCATCCACCACTTTCAAATCGTCAACTTCTACAAGAATGAGCATAACTTCAAGTTTGGAGCACACAATCACATGAATCTAATTTTGTCATCTAAAGAACTCATGTAGCTACATTACCAATTACAATCACACCCAAACTCAAGTTATAGGGATCACAACACATCTTCAACTTCAAACACGTAAGCTGAAAATATTTACAGTTTGGTCAGAGGACATTCAACAATTTATTTAACATACGAAACGATGGAATAAAATCATGAAATTTTTGTAGAAGGTAGAAAACTCATATAAGTCCATTATAGTCAAAAATCAACTCATAAGGATCGCATTTGAGTAACCAAAACATTTATCTACGGTCAAGAAAACTGTTCTCGGTTATACCTGACCAAGCTCGAAAAGTGTGATAAAAACCTGTATGAGTCTGCGAATAGCGTGAAACCAATTTTAAATGATACCTAACTCATAAAAGGACACTTTTCAATTTGAATCACCCTAAAATTCAACAAACAAAATCAGTTATGTACATTTGAAATCGAGCACAGAATCTGTTGCTGTTAGTTTTGTTCCAATTTCACCAACTTCATTAAGGAATTTCATCAAACGTGTTCTTTGCACATATATTTACACAAGAAAACTCCTAAACATAACTTCAAATCAAACACCTTCATTGGACACTAACTTTTCCATGTCGAACTGCATTTGTTAAAAGGATATTTGTCATTAATGAAAAGTATTTAACATGTTAAATAACATTTGCTTGAAAGCCTATTGGAAGGAAGACACTGCTTCAATATTTAAGCAATATAGCTACTGGCAAGTATTAAGTTCAAACTTGAAACACAAGCTAACCACCTCTGGCTTACTAAAAGCCATAAATAATTTCGGTAAACTATATTAAGTATAACTATATATTTTTGTGAAACAATTGACAATTGATAGCTACTAAGCCACATGCTTTTCATGTAAATAGAGAGTAGATGCAATGCTAAATGAGATTGTACTAATTTGTGCACCAATAGCCTTGAAAATTGGTGGCAGTGTTCGTTTCTCCTGCAACAGACATAAATTTATTTGGGACCTTAACAATAAATGGACAACTAAAAAGAATTTATTTCCAATCATTTTCTACGGATTCTCGTGCATTATAAAAGCTTCATTACCTCAAAAGATAAGAAATCATTCACGTCTGAAAGAGAATATTTCTCAATCCATCTTACTCGATTCGATGGAGCTCTCGTTTCACCTTTTCAAGCTTTTGCTCTCCTTGTTTTTTACATTAAGCTTCTGCAATTGCAAGAATGTGACAGTCAAAATAGTTGGCTTCATAGACCCGTACTGATAGCATCATTCAAGATGTCAACAATAACCAAGTATTTTTAGGTACCTTTCATTTAGAGATTAAAAAAAAAAAAACTAAGTCATGTTTTATCTCAAGACATTGTACATTTAAATGCTAAGGCGAACAAGCCTCGGCAAATGGAAATTTACAAACAAGTAAAACAAAAGTCCTAAGGTGGCCTTTATTTTCCGCTTATTGAGCTTGTGCAACTGCAGCTCCTCCTCTCTCTAATATTAGTGACTAGTATATGGAAAGCCAACATCAACTGAGAAAATTTCCAATGGGTTATAGTAAAAAGGTTTCAAGTACCAACACACAAGTAGTGATGCACCAAATTTCACTTTAGAAAAGCAATTCATATAGTCATCACCTTCAGCTGTAATTAATTGAGTACAACATAATTTTAGTCCTAAAATTCAACTGTAAAAATAGGAGTAACTGAACTTCTAAAGCTTCTCTTTCTCTTCCTCTTCAATTTTAGTCCTAAATTCCTAACATTCACTCTCTGCACCAAACAAGTCCATCATCTTCGACCATTCACATAACCAAAAGAGAACACAACAACTAATTCTTAACAGTGGAAATAGCTAGAGCACCTTTTCGACGTATTCCTCCCTTGTGACTAGACTAACAGTTTCTTTCTTGAAAGCAATCTCAAGAATTTGGCAATAAAAACCATAACCCAACAACCAAATTTAGTATACATCAATCATCATCATCAGTCATCATCTATCTTTCTATTTCACATCTTGGATTCTACTTTTCTTGATTTCTAGGGTAGAAATTCATGCTTTTTCATCGACTCGTAATAGCAAATACAAGAAACCAAGAAATTATAAGGTTAATTAATTTCTAAGGGAAAACTTTCACATTGCGGAATTTTTTGGCTGTAACTTAGAAGATTCCCCACGTTTTACATAAAAAGAAAAAACAAAGATACGAGTCCTAGTTAAGGCTATCAATAAATTCATGATTTAAGATCCAAAAGTTTTGTTGAGAAAAATAAGTGAAAATGGAGAGAAATATTTGTGATCTCACATTGGCAATTGGAGGCTTTGGAAGCTCATCCATTCCTCCAGTAGGCATCAAAGACTCGTTCGGATTTGGCTCGTTCGTCATCAAGCTGGATGGCGAGCTTTGAATCTCCTCCTGGATAAGCAATTATCCATTAATTAGTTAGGGCAAAACAAAAATTTCCATTTTTGTGAAAATCTAACAAAAGCTAGCTTGATTTTTCAAGATCGAGTACAGATTATGCTTAACCCTATATGCCCATATATTTCAAGAATCTTTACGAGTATGAAAAACTCAAAACCTCTAAACTATACTCCACCTTTAAACATTAATTGACTTGAAAAGAAAAATAGAAATATTGAACCTAAAATTATTAACATACTAGAAGATTCTGACGAGAGAAGAACGAGTGTCCAAAGTGAAGCCGATTGATGCCTTGAGGGAGAGGATGGAACGTAGGTGGTGGGTCTACTCGATTGGCGTCAATTAGGTCGTCCATTTTGAACACAAACGTGAGGAACACAGGGAATTGCAAACCTAGCTGTTGGCGGAGGCTGGTACGAAGATGTATGATGAGGAATTGGAGGCTGCGTGCGAATGTTGGATAGTGAAATTGAGAGGATTTGGGGCTGTTTGATCTGAATTTGGGGCGCTCTTGAGGTTGAATTTGGGCTTCCTCGATCTGAGTTTTCTATTTCTAAGGTCGGTTTTGTTTCGCTTTTTTTTTTTTTTTAATAATTAACCGGGGGTCACGGTTATAAACCGTGACCCCCAAGACCCGTTGATTTTAACCCATAGATGCACGAATTGTCACGGTTAAAAAACCGTGACAATCCGCGCGTTTATGGGTCACGGTTTATAACCGTGACCCATTCAAAATCTTTAGTGTGACAAATTCCTTATTTTGGTGTAGTGTGACAACTATTGTATTATTGCGTTGATTTTCAATAGTATTGCCACAAATTTTATAAAATAATATTTTCTGTTGAGGGTCATGTAAAATAACATATTGATTCAGTTTAATAAATAAAATATGCTTATTTGTGGTCTAACTTGATATCGTGCATAATCAAGTTAGAGGCAATGCTTAATCAATCATCCTTACATTACGGAGTGTGTATTTTTTTATAGAAAAGCACAGAAAATATAGCATGATTAGTATTTTGATTGAGAATTTTTATTCAAAATTTGAGTCAGAGATTGACATACCACTTGGAGTGGGCAGTTTACCTTCATTCCTATGGTCATATTCGGGAAAGTAAGTTTTGATTTCTACTATAGTCACACGGGATAAAACAAGATAATTAAGTTTCTAATTAATATTAGGAGGGTTGTTGCGAATAATTAGCTAAACTTAACCATCTTGTAGATTACTTAATTATTGTTATAGTATAACATTTGCTATTCGTGAATCGAAGATAATTTCATTTACTAATAGATTGAGTCTGTACTGTGAGATCGATATTGTGGTATATTAGGGTTCGAAAAATTGTGTAGTAAGTGTCTCATATCACTACTTGGGAGACCCTTAAATGTTTAATTTTGTGATTCTTGTCTCGAAGCAATTGTCAAAAAAATACTAACTACGACCGACATATAATTAAAAGAGAGAAATAACGCTTTTAACGCGATCTAATTATTTGACACTAGATAGGAGCAATCCAACGTACATTACAAATGAGACGATATAATTGCAATGTGTGTTGATTAACAACTTTGGAATTTATGCCATTGTTTCAATCAAATCCATCTGGTACCATACCCATCCCATAGTCCTGCCGTATAGAAATAGAGGAATAATATCATTTCCCTTCTAGTTCCAGTTCTTTTGGCTGATTTGTTCCGTTGGTTGTTCACTCACTAACTACACCATCCTTTGAGAGCTAATAATACTAAAGAAGGCCTTATTGGGTGGAAGTTCGAAAGTTGAAACTTCCTTTGAAATTAGGAACTGCGCAACGACTGCACAATCCAATCATATGTAGCCACGAGTGTAAATCTACAACACTTGTTGTGATTTAATTTTTATATAGTACATTTAATTTTTTTTTTTTTTTGGGAACAGGAAGCTTTTTCATTCAATCAAATCGGACACTTCATTACTAGTATTTACTATCGATCTTTGCATGTTTGCTTTATTATTCGTTAGAAAAAAATTCATGCAATGGGAAACTTAATTTCTAATGTACATGATTAATGCGGACAAATTAATATCAAGCGCCGCGTAACTAATTATTCAAATCATCAGGTGATCGATGTTAACATTATTCATAGAATAATAATATCTACCATTACTGTGTATCAGTCATCTACTGATGTATTGAGACTTATGATCTGTTGCCTACATGCGAACACATGGGTGGTTGGTTGCCTATATGTGACCAGTAATATCGTTCGCGATATCTTGATGTACCTAGAAGTGAATCAACGATAATCGATTTATTGTTTTAAATGATACTAATATTTTAAATATAACATTATGACAAATATGGCACCCATTGTTTAATGATTGACTTTTGGTTTCAAGAATTTCTGCCCTTATTTTGCCCTGAAAATGGTCTTAGCTAATTGGTGTATGACTAATGAAATCTCCTGCCGGTGAGAATTGTTTGCGTTAAAAGTCCTTGTAATTATGACCTTTATGAAATACGGTGGTCGACTTGAATGGGCCGCTAGAACGGTTTGGTTAGATTTTAACACGAGTTCCTGTAACATAGACATTTTATTATTTTCAACCCGTGGCAAAACCTGGTTCACTTTCTTCATCAACATACGTACAATGTTTTTAATTTCTTCATTTTTCGCTTAATATATATGCCTACTTAAATTAAAAGTGCATTATTGCTTTCTTTTTTTTTTTGTTTTTTGAAAAAAAAAAGTGTATTGTTGGTAGAAATATATAAATAAAATTTACGTTGTAACAATAATTGTTGTAATTTCTTAATCAGTATAAAATCAAAATTATGTCATTAAACAAAGCAGAACTGAGGGAACAGAATACTTTTCTTTCGTTTGACATTGACCAAAGTGGTAACCTGATAATATTTTCTTCCAATGTAAATCCAAGACTGACTTATGAGGAATTACGTTTGAAAAAGAAAAAAAAAAGTGTTCAAATTGAATATAGGTTGTTATTAATAGTTTTACAAGAATGGTAGGTTCTATTACATTAATTTTTGTCAAAACCTTTTTTTTTTAATATTCTTTAGTGCTTCTTCTTCAGTTCTCAACCCCACACATCTAAATCCAAAATTTAATGTGAATGGAACAATATCAACTAGTATGTAAAGATTACAAATTCGAAAATAAAAGTAATATGAATCAAATAAAAGCAATTAAGGTCAAATCGAAATTACATAAACTAAGTAGATGGAGTATTTTTATCCACAAATATTTCTTACCTCTAAAACACTTTTATACGTAGTATATAAATATAAATCTAGATAAGCACATAATGGTTAATAATAGATTTTTTTATTGCCAAATATATATATATTTTGTGTAAAATTTTCTAAATATAATTTTATATAAAGTATAAGGTCATTTGTGGAACAAATTTTTTTTTATCTAAAAAAACTTTTATAAAGGTAATCTTTAGTTACTGAATATTAGGTCCCAACGTTAAAACGCTGGATTAATTAGTTGGTTTATTAATATTTTAATCCTCCTTTTTTTTTTTTTTGAATACGAATCCTCTTTTTTGTTACAAGTAGCTAAAAGTTCCGGTACTCATCGTACATTGTGAATTTGTGAAGAATTCGAGATGTGCACTCAATTATATATTTTCGTTGTAAGGGTAATTGTGGATTTGTGGCAGTCAGACGCCATGCGTGATGCGACCAAGCAATGGGGAAGTATATGATGTCTATTCGTCCATTCTGTAGTGGCATCGTTCATGCATGCTTTTGTATTTCATTTAATGGGGTACTAGAAAATAATCTTTTCCTATGATGACGCTTACTCATATCTAGCAATTTAAACTAATTTAAATTAAGGATAATTTTATTGGTATAATTAGTTATATAATTATGTGACGTGTCACAATTATGTAAAAATCCATAATATATATAAAGTAGAGGTGTATGATTTTTTGTTTTCTGGTAGTGGTTTTAGAACAACAATATATCATTGGTAGTGGTTTTAGGACAATAATACATAATTCTAATACAATTGTCTAATATAACTACTAGCACATACTAGGATAGAATTAACCACTTGTATTGTGTTGTACACTTATAAATTTGCCACGTGTCAAGATTCCAACTGATATTCTAAAATATTTTTTCAATTAAAATCTCAATTAGGCTTATTTATTAAAAATAGATACAATTTTAAGACTCGAACCTAAAACCTCTTATTTAAAATACTAAGATCCTACTATTTGATCCAACACCATTTTTAATTTTGTGTTTACTTTAGTTGACACATTAATTTAATATTAATTTAACATATTACAACTACCATTTGATTGGTTGCTCCAATAATAATTTCTAATTACAAAAAAAAATTGGTTACAAAATAAATCTTATTTTATAATTAAGTTTGAATTTAGTGTTTAATAGTAGCTTAATAAATTTATATCATTTACCAATTCTATCAATTAATTTTAATTCTTATAATTATAATTATAATTTATATTTTTGTGCATTAAAATACTTTCAAATTATTACTATTTATTTGAAACATATAAAGCATTTGCATATTTTTTAATGACTCATATTTTTGTGATAAATTTTAAAATAATGATACAATAACATGAAATAAATTTATAAATATATGATGCATAACTGTAAACTATATATTTATTTATATATAAAATATTTAAATTAAAAATGAGATTATAAGTAAATATAATTTTCATAAATATGATTGTGAAAATACTACATTTTTTAATATTTTTATTAAATTTCCAATTAAAAATATTGGAAATTTCGCATTTAAAATATTTGTTCCTTTAATATATCTTAAATAGAGTGAAATAAGTATTTAATTCAATATATGAGGAATCATAGACAATAATATTTTTATTATAATATGGAAATTACAATATGTTAAAGTTCTTATAAAAAATATTTTTACGCTCATAATTAAATTATAATTTCAAAATTTAATTATTGATACAGTTTGTTGAAAAATTGCTCACTTTCTTTTTTTAGTTTGTTAGCCGATAACTAAATTAAAAGAACTAAGATAAATCAACTTTTGTGATTTATATATTTTAAAAATTTCTTTGTTTATTATTTGATTATAACTTTTAGAATCATTCATTACAGCAATTGATAGATGTTTGTAATTTTATTAAATTTATATTTATAAGATAGATCATTTCCTTGCACCAATTGATATTAAACATAATTTTTAAATGGGGTAAGATGTTCTTGTCTTTATAATCATGAGTTGAAACTAAAATTGGTATATTAATGATGTTAATAATATAGATCATACATCGATATTAAAGTGGAACTATTATTTATATATTTTTTTTTATTTTTCTGGATAAAGTATATGTTTCTTCGCATTGTTTTATCTTTTAATTTTATTAGTTCTACTTATACAAGTTTTTGTGACATAACACAATTATTTAATCACTTTATTCAAACTTAATTTAGATTGCAGATAATTTATTGATACAACATAACAGTATACATATCAATTGCTTATTAGTATATACACTTACTATATGATATGTGAAATATAAATTTGATATACATGCTCAATTAATTAAGTACAAATGAGAATTATGTATCAAATATTTTATTTTCAATCAACTTATACAGTTTTACACCCCGTACATGTGTCAAATATTTCATTTTTAATCAACTTACATAATTTTATTCCCGTGCATCGCATGGGTGTGAAAACTAGTAATAAAATAAAAGTAATGTCATTTCACAAGATTCTAACACCTCACTTAATTGTACAAAATTAACTGTTCACCTTTCATGATTCCTAGGCTAAACATGCCTATACTTTTTAAAATAATCTTAAATTGACATTTTAAGGGACATTCTGATGTGCTCATGTCTTTATCACTTAATGTATGTCTTCATCACATCAATTGTGCCACTTATGATTATCAATATCAAATATTTATGTAGATTTGCTCTATTTTTTCAGGTGAAACGAGTTTTGTCGGTTTACTTTGCATTGAGATCAAACTTCGTATATTTTTTTTAAAGCGAAACTTCACATGTTTAATTTTACTAGTAATTATAAAAACGTGTGTTATATGTCATTTTGAAATAATTTTTTAAATACATTTAACTCACATATACATCTTTGCTTTATTTCACCAAAACTAGCCTTGTAGTTTTGAGTGTCATATATGTGTGACATTTTAATATCTCCTCCTTGATTATGTGAGTGATAAATATATTAAAAATTAATTTTATTTCACTAAATTATTTAATCACAAAACAATGATATATGACCTATTTTCTTTACTTTGTATATAACGCATCATCATAAAAATAAAACGTAAAAGAAAAACTGAAAAATAACTTCAAAGTTTGAAAAATAATATAACATTAACAAAGCACCGTCAACTCCATTGACCAGCCTTCAATTTTATATGATCAAATCAAATCTAAAAGTAAAAAAAACCAAACACCGTGTACGACTTTAAAAGCTGCAACTCATGTAAAAATATTTTTATTGCATTTCTAGAAGCAAGCTTAGTCATTTCTAGTATATTTCAAAATTAGCATTTTTTACAGTGCATTATACGGAGAGAAATATGTTCAAGATATAATTTCAAATCTGAGGGCGACCCGTAAAATTTTTTTGGATAGGTTCAAGTTGGCATAAATCAACCCCTATTAACCACGAATAATTATATTTTTAAAATTAAAAAGTTTAATGTAAGTAAAAACTTTTGGACATTTGAAAAAAAAATATTTGAACCATAAATTATAAATCCATGATGAAGTGTCTCATCGTTATCTCATTCACCATTTGTTAAAGAAAAATTCGATGTGAGAAAAAAATTACTTCATGAATGAACTCGCGGGTCGAAAGTTTGACCCAATCCACCTCTTGACCTATCCCTACAACTCATGGGTTGGGATAACCCTTAAGCTCATCGGCTTAGGGGCGGGTTTTACACATTAATTAGTTCTTCTTATTGATTATTATTAAAGAAAATTAAATTAAATAATTCTTATTAAGTTCTTTTATCTCTGTATGTTTCTAAAATTGGAAAATCAATCTAAATTTTGTAATTTTTATGACATTAACAATACAAATTTTAACTTTTGAAATAATAAATAATACATATTAAGGGTGATAGGAAATAGATTATAATGATTTTTAAATATTTTTAATGTAAAAGAGGAGAGAGAATGAGTGGAGTTGAGTGGTTGAGATTTGTGGATGTGATGAGATATGTGGATGTGATTGATTTGGGAGAGAGAAAAAAGTTAAAAAAAAGTGTTTAAAACACTTTTAAATCAAAGCCAATCGGGGCTATTAGCTATTAAACCAGCTTTACGTTGATATCTGATTCTAATATTTTAATAGTTGTATTGCAAATTGATTCAACTCAATTTTCAATTTTTGCGATTAAATGACGAAATAAAATTAAAATCGTCAGTCATCGTTCAATTAATTTGTTGTTGTCAAAATAAATTGTTAAATAGATATTTTAATTGATAATTGATAAGGCCTATCATTAGGAATAATATAATGGGTTAATTCAAGAACTCAGGTTTATAAATTTTAATACCTATGATATATTAGTTAATCGAGTAGAAAAATATTCCACTTTTTAGTACATAAGTACTTAACACAAATACACAACAATCTTGTATTAATTCGCAGTAAGATTCCATCTAAGAATACAAAAATATATGCAATGCTGATCATTTTGGAAAATAGATATACCTCAAATGACAAATATCTAGGAGTTGCAACTGAATTAGGCTCCATTGAAATTTTATAACAAACTTCATCCAGAATCCTCAACAGGTAAATTTCTATCGAAATGCCAATGAAATTTGTGAGTTTAGAAAACCACAAATTGTTCAGCATGTGTTTTTCTTCATTTAGCGGATGATCAGAGAAAGAGAGAGGCTGATTTTGGGGATGACGATTCAATTTTGAAATGAATAAAATAATAATTATTGAGAATAAAATAATGAGTGGAAAATATGAATAAAATAATATATTTTTTTTTAATTCTGAAAAATACAAGTTTGAGCAAAAAATGCCATTGGTTTATTTATATATAGATATAGATTGTGGTATCTAAGATAACATAATAATGAAATTTTTCATTTTTAAAATCAATAAACACTTGAAACACAGATATATAAGAAAATACTTTTTCACGCTCCTAAGATTCTATGTAGTTTCTCGCCTATTATACCTTATGATTACTTTCATCTTTTAGTTAATTTAACGACTTAAATTCATCACTATTAACTCGACATCACTTAAATGTTTTAATATTATATATTTTTCTTAACTTCATTGTGTGTTTAATTATAAGGAAAAAGATTCAATATTATATGGAGATTGGAAGAAATAAGAACGGCCTCAAGTTCTACTATAGCATGCACGAAATACTTCTATGTTGTTGCCTCCTCTCGTAGGAAGAAGAACTCAATTGTCAAGCTTAAAAATTCACATGGGGACTGGATTTCAGATTCTATTGGCCTGCACGAGTTGATGTCAAGGTACTTCCAAGACTTATTACAAGTGATGAAGAATTTTTTTTTTTTTTTTAAAAACTTAATTAATAAAACCAACTAAATTGGTTAACCGTTCCCCGGCAACGGCGCCAAAAACTTGGTGGGGCGTGTCGCGGCGCGCCAAAGTTTAAATTTTTTTATTTCCTTACTCGGTTTCAAAATTACAAATTAATGTAGTAGTGGTAAGTAAGGGTCGAATCCAAGAGGAACGGTGCTTGATCTAGTTGATTTTATCAATTAATATAGAAAGGGGGGTTTGTGAAGTTGAATGAAAATCAAATGACAAAAGATAAGATTAAATAAAACAATTGAAATAAATATCTAGTTCTCGGGTTCGGTTGTGTCAACAACTCGTTTTTATCTTTCCCATGCAACGTGTTACTATTCCTTCTTCAATTTATCAACTCTCAATTAACCGAGACGCTCTGATTAACGAATTCTTCCTTAAGTATATTAAGTTAAAAGTACGCTCTTTAACTTAACATCTAGCTATTGGATAACCCTAAACAAACTCTTAGGATTTAATGCAAAGCTAGTATGAAATGAACGAGAAGAATGAGTTGAATTAGATGAATAATTTCACAAGCTCGAATTAATGCATCTACGTTGATTTGTTAATAAATATGCACGATATTCATTTGCTACTGTGGATTGGAATCTAGTGACAATTACGGATCAAAAGTTCCAATCCTAACAAGTAACTTGAATTTAAAGATTAATTGATTCAATTGGCCAAAGTGAATGCAATAATCACATAAACTCAAAGACGGGTTTACAAGCATAACAAATCAACAAATTGAAGTAGAGGAATAGATAAAACGTTACTAAAGAGTTAGAAAAGATAACAACATGTTAGTTGAACACAACGTCCCCCTTGAAGTAGATAGAAAAGTCTTAACTACTCATAATTGCGGAGTTTCATACTTTTTAGCGAGTGTTCGCCTTGTATCACCACCACTATATGATAGATTATGCAAAATATAGTAAACAAGTAAATAAATACTAAGAAATAAATATAGAAATAAAAGGGAAAAGAGAAACTTATCGAAGAATCGATCCGCCGGATTATGAAAAGCTAAGAGTTTCAAACTAAAACTAAGAACAAATGAAAAAGAGAATTTTATTGGAGAGAAAGTTGGAGAGAACTACTAGCTAATTCACTCCTACTAAGTTGTGTCTTCCTTCCTTACAAATGCCTCTATTTATAGGCAAAATTTCACAAGAAAACATGATAAAAAATTGTACAACTACTCCATTATAAATCCACTAATTGGTAACCATCAAATCATGATCTTAAATTGCTCCATTAGTTCAAATATTTTATCATGGTATAGGTAAGCATCTTGGCTGAATTGTGCAATTGGAATTTCCTCTTTTGGATATTTTAATAGAAAGTTATGATTTTTCTACCAAAACATGGCCAAAGAAATCCTCCACTCACATCACTCTCGGTTTTTCCCATTTTTTGACCATGATATGATCCGAATCATTTGAAGATGTCAACATCAAAGTTGTAGCCCTCTGAGTGTCCTTTCCAACAATATAAAGTGGAGGTCAATCCGAATTTTGTAGCAAAAGTTATGGTCAAATTACTGAACTGCGGCAAGAAATTGAGCACGATTTTTTACGCTTTGTCTTTCTCTTAAAATGACCATAACTTTCACTAGGAAACTCCGATTTGGGATCCGACAAAAATGTGGAAATCCTCTTTTGATATTCTTTAATATTGGCACAAGAAAAATTGTAAAAAAAACTTTTCATAAAATTGCATCGGAGGCCCTCCATCTTTGAATTTGCTTGCATTTCGGTCTCAAGTTCTGTTTTCGCTCCGTTTTTATCCATTTTGGCTCCTTTTGATTTCTTGTGACTCTAAACACACAATAAAAGGAAAACACATAAAAATAAACATATAATACTAATAAAACACACAAATACGTAAAATAGAAGAGTTATTTAAGTGCTTTTCTAGCACTTATCACTTATTATCCTCATCTAGAAGGGATGATACCCCACGGTGTATTGGTGATCATGGATGGAGCTAGAGGTGAGACTCAACTTTAGGTTGGTGCTGCAAAATGTCAATATATATGTAAACTTTGTAATTCTTATGATAAATTTGTTGTCTGCTGAGTTGGTAAGTTAGGCATTTCACGACCAATGGGTCCAAGTTTCAAATCCCTCTTGGCTCCCAATACTTTTTCATTTCTCCTTTTAGTTATTATTATTATAATAATCTCTACATTTTATGATTGTATATTTTCAAAAACTTTAATTAGGTATTTCATTAAAAAAATTTATTTTCATACATTCTACACCTTAAAAGATCTTATAATGTGATGTGGGTTAGATTGTTAATGTAAAATTTCATATTTAATTTGTTAAATTATTGCTTAGGGTGATCTAAAAAATAGTTGTAAATGTTTTTTTATTATTTAAACTCAACTAATTATCATTTTAAGAATTTTAAGAAATAATATAAAATAATAACTTTTTCAATTTTAAAGTTCAGTTTTATCCAATTGTTAGCTCAATTTTTTAATAAGTCGAACAATCAATAAGGAAATAAAAACCAATTTCATAAACAATCAATTATAATCAGTATATACTAATGCAAACCAATGAAATTCTAATTTTATAATTAGTTTGTTTATATTTTACAAAATCAATCTAGGAGATCATTATTATTTTAAATAATGTTTTGTAAAGAACCTTTATACAGAAAAAAAACTTCTGGGGGCACTGCCCCTGAAACCCCGAATCAGTTTGGTCCTACGAAAATTCCTGCCTTCATCCTTGTTGTTGATCAAATTGAAACTCAAGTCAGTCCTGCTCAAATGATGCCCTGGTGGCATTTTTCTCCGATCATGAGGTGTGTGAAGATTTTTTTAGTATGCCCAAGTGAACCAAAAGTACAGCATTCAAAAATAGTACACAACATATTTTTCCAAATTAATAGCTTCGTAAGGTACTTTTAAAATATCAAAAGTATAGAAGGGTACTCAGCCTAAATTTCCGTGTTGTAATATGCAATCAAATAATCATCCACAAAAAAAAATAAAGAACACGAGATTTGTTTTGTCCTACTCTGCATTGAAGCTCCACACAACGTGGATTATGGCTTCAAATTCCAACAAACCACCAGATCCTTAGTTACAATATTTCTTCCTGAGCACAAAAATGATCGAATCCCTAGCAAATCACCCCCGAATCGAGTTCCTCAAAAATTATAGAATAAAAAGCCCTGGCAAACTATTGGCCACAACCAAAAATCTCTATCTCCTATCCCTAAAATCTCTATGGATTTAGATTAGAAAGAAAGAGAGAAATCTGTCAATGGAATGAGGACGAGAGCAATCGGCAAAGGAACGGCAGGAAATTGAGAGTCTGAAGATATGCAATGGTCTCGAATGTCTTGTGTATACATAGCTTGAGATGGATTCACCCTTGGTTTACCCTAAAGCCCAGCAGCTAGCATTGGCCCAATAAGCTTGTTTGGCCCAAAAATGAGTATCACACCCGACATTCCCTTTTGTAAATTGATCTTTAAACTCTTGCAAGGAGTGTAAGAAGCCCATGACAAAATTTCATTCAGAAAATTAAGGGTATATTTGATAGAGATTGCTTTAAAAAAAATACTGATTTTTAAATGTGTGGTTGATAAGTACAAAAAACGTATTAAAAAAATATTTTAAAAAATTACGGTAAAGATGGTTGAAAATGATGGTGGAAAAAAATGAATTTTTGTTCAAATTGTATCAAAAAGGCCATAAATACTTTTAAAAAAAGCGCTAAATACTACCTGATAAATGGAAGAGTAAATTATGTCAATAGTTATCAACTTTTCATCCCAATTGTTCTCTACCTTCCAACGTACCTTTAAATCTGGACCACAAAGCCCTACCCTTAAGAAATAATAGTGTAATAGGTTCAAGATTCAAAATTCTGTCCTTTTTTTGGCTAGCTACGTTTAATTTTATATTTTTGTAATAAATGAATGGCAATTTGATAAATTAACATTTATTCAAAAATTTTATTAATAAAATAAAGATCAGGTCCTTATTTTACAATTTAAACTCCAATATAAAATTTAAAGTAAAGTCCATTGATTCATTAAATTCCTACACAAAATTCCAACAAGTACCTCGCCCTGAACAACACCCCACCTCTCTAAAACCAACATGAAAACTATTTTCACATGCGGGTGGCATTCAGGGTGCGGTAGATGTTAGAGGTTGTGTGAAATTTTGGTGAATGAAGAGACTTGACTGTAATTTTTATATTAAAGTTTAAATTACAAAATAAAGGCTTAATTTTCATTTAAAAAATTTTTGAATAGTCCCTTCGGGGACATCCAATAAAATTTTTGAATAGATGTTTATTTAATTACTATTCTTTTATTAAATAAGATATAAAAGTTAGTGTGACTAACGGAAAAGTAACAAAATTGTGATTTTTGCCAACCATGTCTATTTCTGAAAGGACAGATTTGGCTTTCACAACATATCGATTGGCGACCAAAGTATAAATAACGTGAAAATTTGAGTATCATTCACATACAATTACATAATTTAACATAAACAAAATACCAAAGGTGTAATTTTCCCATCCATATAAAGTACGATTTTGCTACAATATTCACAAATTGGCATATTTCCAACACATGTCCCCTCTTGATGGGGCAGTGCTCCAATTTATTAACTTGTGGACATTTTATTATTCCCACAAATATACATTGGAATGGGACCAAAGTAATACTACCTCCATCTCAACAATGTAGTTCACTTTGCACAAATATACATTGGAGTGCGACCAAAGTAATACTATCTCCATCTCAAAAATGTAGTTCACTTTTCATTTTTTATCTGTCCCAAAATATATGCCACATTTTTTTAAAGATATAGTTAAAATATTAATTATTTTATAAACCTCCATTTAATGTGCATTTGTATCACCAAAATAAACTAATTGAATTAAAATATCTAATAAATGAAATGACATATCAGGAAAATAATCTTAAATTTTATTTTTTCAACACTATTAATTTCATTTTTCTTAATCTTTGTGAAAATGGAAATGTGCTATATCTTTGGGATAGGTAATTATATTCCCACTACAATTTTTGTTAAATACACCACATCTTAATTACAATACCTTCTTCAAACTCTTTTTGTCTTTGCACTCAAATCTTCCGAACTTTTGTTGATCATAATCTTATAACCAAACTTATTTATGATATGTAGATGAAATATTTAAGTGAACTACTTATATTTATCATAAGTCAGGTCAGTGTAAAGAACTTGACACATGATAAAATATTTGCTGATCAACCATTTACCTTGATTTTTCCATACATCCTATATGTCACAATTGATTTGTGTGATTATATTAAATATAGCCACATGACACTCTTATTAATAATTTTATTTTATTTTATCTCATATATAAAAATTATATTTATAAAACCAAATTTATTTTTATGTGATACTATAAATTATTTTGTATTATTAAGGTAGAAATTTAATGTGTATTTTGAAGAGTGGATAATATCGTGTGATCTCAAAAGAAGGTGCAAGTAACTTGAACTTCTCCTCATTTACTATTCAAAATGAGGTTGATTATTCGTTGTGGTATTTGTATAGATATAAGTCAATTGTTGTTTAATTTAATTTTTAGACATTTTATATTCTTTGAATTAAATTAATGATTTTATTAAAATAATTATTGGTATTTTTTGTTTGGACAAAAAAATTTAATGGCATTATTAGTATAATGAAAAGGTTATAAGGGTAGAACATCCAAAAATGATGCAGGACAGAAGCGATGGATTCAAACGAAAACCCTTAGTAGTAACCAAATCTTCGAATCCACCAAGAATAAAGTAAAACTCAAAGAAAATTTATTAATAACTGAATGCTCAAAACATTCTAAAAGCGCCTTCTTTTATAGTAGAAGAGAAACCCTAATTTTTTGTAAAAAAAGAAAACTAATTAGTGGCTTAATTAAAACTTCTAACGAATAAGGAAAACTAGTGAAATAAAAAAAGGAAACAAATAAAATAATTCCGAAAATAGAAAAAATGTTGATTTCACTGTCTGAACGTGCTAGGACGCCAAATCTACAAAGTGTGATTTCGTCCCTTCCTATCCAATTCTTCTTCGATCCACTGGCCATTTGTTCTTCATCAGTCCCTTCCACCTCCGAAGGACTCGACCCTGAGTTATCATCTTCGTAAAGCGGCTTATTATCCTCATAAAACTCATGTAAATCTGTCACATTAAATGTGTTAGAAATCCCCATTGACGCCAGTAAGTCAAGAATATAAGCATTGTTGTTGATCCTTTTAAGTATCTTGAAAGAACCATATTTTCTGGGTTTTAACTTATTGTATAACCCTGATGGGAACCTTTCTTTCCTTAGGAATACTATTACGGAATCCCCTTTCTGGAATTGCTTTTCACACCTGTGTGGGTCTACCGCTGCCTTATACCGTGCATTTGTCATCTCTAACTTCTATTTCACCTCTTCACGGACTGCTATTACTTCGCATGTGAAGTTTTCTGCCGCTTTACTCTTGCCTTGCCCAGGAGGGTAAGGAATTTCAGAATACACAATGGAAAATTGTGCCCGTCCTGTTGCTGTATGCACTGCACTATTATATGCAAACTCAATCTGGGCCAATGCGTAATCCCATTGTTTAGGCTTATCCCCACAAACACTTCGAATCATATTTCCTAGAGTTCTATTCATGACCTCAGTCTGCCCAACAGTTTGGGGGTGAACCGTGCTACTTCTATTTAGCTTTATGCCAAATAACTTCCACAATGTAATCCAGAAATGCCCCATAAATTTCGTATCCCTATCTGATGTGATGGATATAGGAACGCCATGCAATCTTACCACCTCCCTGAAAAATAGTTTGGCAATGTGTGACGCATCCAATGTCTTTCAACATGCTACGAAATGGACCATTTTAGAAAACCTGTCGACTATGAGAAAGACAGAATCTACTGTTTGCTGGGTACGCGATAATCCTAAAACAAAATGCATGGACAAATCTTGCCAAATCCCCTCGGGCACCGGAAGTGGCATGTATAATCCTGTATTCTGCGTTTGACCTTTGGACACTTGGCAAGCATAGCACGTCTTGATTATATTGTCGACATCTCTTTTCAAACACGGCCAATGATATCTGTATTCTAGGCTCGCTATCATCTTATCTCGTCCCAAATGTCCGCTCAACAATCCACCATGGAGATCTCGAATTAACGTCTCTTAGCAATGAAACGGGTACACAAAGTTGGATACCTTTAAATAGATAACCCTCAGTTACGTAAAAGTCCCCCGTCGGCTCACCTCTAGTACATTTATTCCAAATTTGCCCTAAATCCTCGTCACGTGGGTATAATTCTTTAAGACAGTTAAACCCAACGACCTCCTGAGACAAAGTAATCACCAGCGCTGCTCACCTGCTAAACGCATTAACCAATCAGTTGGTTTGGCCGGATTTATGCTTGATCACAAAAGGAAACTTCTGCAAAAAGGTTACCAATCTAATATGCATCTTGTTGACATACTTTTGGTTGTTTAGAAACTTCAAAGCTTGATGATCAGTAAATAGGAAGAATTTCTTCTGCACCAAATAGTGCTCCCACTGCTTCAAAGCTCTAACAGCTGCATAAAATTTCTAATCATAGGTGCTCCATTTTTGCCTAGCATCACTCAATTTTTCTGAGAAGTAGGCAACCAGTCTTTTATCTTGGGTAAGTACAGCTCCTACTCTGACCCCGTTGGCATTGCATTTAACTTCGAAAACCTTTTCGAAACTCGGGCAAAGCTAGTACGAGGGCGATACATAACTTTTCTTTGATAAGGGCAAAGCTGCGTTCTTGGTCTTGGCCCCAATGGAACTTGCCTTTCTTCAAACATTCAGTAATTGGTGCTGTGATGGTGCTAAAATTCTAAACGAAATAGAGGTAGAACGTCCCTAGGCCGTGGAAGCTTCGCACATTGGATACTGATTTTGGCGTAGGCCAATCATGAATAGCTCTAGTCTTTTCCCCGTCCATACATATACCATCCTCACTAATGACAAAACCTAGAAACAGCAATTTACAAGCGCAGAAATTACACTTCTTCAGATTGATGTAAAGGTTGTTCTCTTTTAGGACCTCCAAAACCTTCCTCAACTGACTCAAATGCTCTTGCTTATTTTTGCTGTAGATAAGGATGTCATCAAAGTAAACGACAACAAAAGAACCAATGAATGGGGTAGCACTTGATTCATTAACCTCATAAAGGTGCTTGGGGCGTTAGACAAACCGAAAGGCATTACCAGCCACTCATACAATCCTTCTTTACTCTTGAATGTGGTCTTCCATTCATCCTCTGGCCTTATTCGAATTTGCTGGTATCCGCTGTGTAGATCAATCTTAGAAAATAGTTTGGAACCTTCCAGTATGTGCAACATATCTTCCAAATGGGGAATAAGAAACCTTTACCTCACTGTTATTTTGTTTATGGCGCGGCTGTCTATGCACATACACCAAGTTCCCCTATTTTTGGGTACCAGCAACACCGGAACAGCACAAGGACTCATACTCTCTCTATGCTTTCTCAGCAACTCTTCAATCTAATCCCTCACGTTTCATTCTCCTTGGGATTCAAGCAGTAATGGGGTAGATTAGGTATGCTAGTACCCGGCACTAGGTCAATGTGGTGCTGAATTTTATGCATCGGAGGTAATTTGTCTCGAAGTTCTTTAGAGATCGAATCTCAGTATTCGTTCAATACTTGCTGAACTTATCTGGGGATCTCATTTTCTTTCTCAGACGTGAGGAACCCTTTAATTACCACCAAGAAAATACAGTTAGAATCTCTTACTGAGCCTACTATATCTCGTTTGCTATCGGATATGGTCAGAAAACTCTATGTTCATTGTTTTCCCAAGTTCTGTGCTTGCTTGAGAGAAGCCATGGCAATCTTGTGGCTTTTCTAGGTAAAAATTACTTCGTTGTCACTCTCCTTGAAGGTAGAATCCACATCATATTGCCATGGGGGGGCCTAACAGGATATGACAAGCATCCACGTCAATAACATCACAAACAACTTTATCTCGGTAATACTTCCCAATAGAACGTAAGACTCTGGAAGTTTCAGCCACTTGCATAGATGGACCCTACTGCACCCAACCCCGTGAATATGGACTAGGGTGTTTCTCGACCGGTAACTTCATCACGTTGGCCAACTTTCTTGAGACAAAATTCTCGCAGTTGCCGTTGTCCACTGTTACCTCACACACTTTGTCATTAATGGAACAAAGAGAGCGAAAAATGCTATTTCGCTTCCCCTCTTCTTTCAATGATAGTAAAACTCTTTGCAATACTAAATTCAGCCTCTCTAAACCCTCTTCTACTGCGAACTTGACTCCTTCATACAGATCATCGTCCGCTCCTTCAAATATTTCGTTGTCTTCTTCCTCTTCAGCCTCTATCAAATTAGCTTGCCTACGTTCTGGGCAGACATTGGAAAGATGTCCAGGTTTGCCTCAACGATAACAAATGATAGGGGCGGGCTTGGCATACGGGTTCTCTCGTGGGGGTTGGTTTTGATTTTGGCTTTTGTTGCCCTGCGGCCCCTGATTCAACTGATTATTTGGGCCGGTTTGCTGAATAGCCTTCCCTTTGTTTGCGTTTGCCGCTGGTAGGTCTGCTTGTGAGACTTGGCAAAAACTGGTTACCCAACTGTCATTTTCTGTTGTCTCTACTCTAAGGGCCAAGTTAATGGCATCATCCAAATTTCCCATGGTTTGCAACCCTATTCTCTCCTGGATGGAAGCCTTTAGTCCATTGGTGAACTCAGCGATCCTATGATTTTCTGTCTCATTGAGGTCATTGCGTTCGGCCAGCCTCTGAAACTTAAACACATATTCGTGCACACAACGGCTACCCTGTACGTAGTTCAAGTACATGCGGCATAGGATCTGCTCATAATCAGAAAGTAAGAATCGTCCCTGTAGAAGTTGTCTCATCTTCCTCCAAGTGCGAATTCTAGTTTTGCCTTGCTTATGGCGGGAAGCTTGCAATTGATCTTACCATACAGCCGCTGGTCCCTTCAAACGAAAGGCCACCATCTTTACTAATTTGTCATTGGCTACCTCTATCAGCTCAGCGAACCGCTCTCTTTTACCCAGCCAGTCGAAGAAATCTTCAATCCTTAAGTTGCCGGAGAAATATGGAATATCTGTCTTAATACGAAAGTCATCATGGTTGTTGTTATTGTTATTTCGCGCAACTATAGGTACAATTTCCTCCTTCAAATCGGATTCGTCAAGGGGTCTAGTTGTCTCCTAACGGCGATAATTATGTTGGCCTGAGGACCTTCATCTTCATCTTCACCTTTGTTCACATGCTTATTCTCGGGTATCAATTTTTCCAATCTGTCAAATCGGGAATCTATATCTATTCTTCGTGCCTCAAATTCCTCCATGGTAACCAGACAAGTAGCCATCGAACTCGATTTGCAATTTAATAAGGGAAAAGTAATATCAAAAGGTAACGAGACGGAGAAGCCGCGCTTTGATATCACTTGACGCAGAACGGAAGCAAGGGATTCAAGAGAAAACCCTTGGTAGTAACCAAATCTTGGAATCCACCAAGAACTGAGTAAAACTCAAAGAAACTTTATTAATAACTGAATGCTCAAAACATTCTACAACAGCATTCTTTTACAGTAGAAGGGAAACCCTAATTTAAAAAAAAAACTAATTAGTGACTTAATTAAAACTCCTAACGAATAAGGAAAACCAATGAAATAAAAAAGGGAAACAAATTAAATAATTCCGAAAATAGAAAAAATGCTGATTTCACTGCCTAAAGGTGCTCGAACGCCAAATCTGCAAAGTGCGGTTTCGTCCCTTCCGATCCAATTCTTCTTCGATCCACTCGCCCATTTGTTCTACATACAAAAAGGTTACGTCCTTATAGTGCTTATAAGGGTAGAAATGTCCAAAAAGGTTTTACCCTTATATTGTTTTTTATAAGAGGTTAATTAATTTTTAGATTTTCTATATTCCATGAATTAAATTAATGATCTTATTAAAATAATTAATGGCGTTGTTTTGTTTTTTTGTTTTTTTGGGAATTAATGGCGTTATTAGTATAATGAAAAGGTTATAAAGGTAGAAACGTCGAAAAATGTTATATCCTTATAGCGCTTATAAGGGTAGAAACGTCCAAAAATATTTTACCCTTATAGCGCTTTTTATAAGAGGGAGGATTATAGCGCCTTTTATGAGAGGGAGGATAAAGCTTCACGGAAATTAATTAAGGAAATGAGAGAACAATTTAATTTCCCATTTCAATGTTGACTGAGAAAAATAAATAACAAAAATAAAGCTAGGTATAATATTTGATTGTAGTCTCAATGCACATTAGTAAACATTTGGAGAACAATCGTGATATGATAAAAGATGTGTTTACTAATTGACGTTTAAGAATGGGTATCTGAATAGGGAAAAAAAAGAAGAAAATGGTGGGTTTTGAATCCAACAAATAATAAATACTTGCTCTAAAATATAATTTGTAGTAGCAGTGAGTAAGGTCGTATCCACAAAGATTGGTAAGATTTATTCTTTTAAAATAAAACTAAGTAAAATAAACATGGGGGTTTTGAATGTTGAGGTTAAAATATTTAAAATTAAAGCAATGGCAAAGAAAGTAAAATTAGAGTAATCGATTAACGCAAATATCCAGTTCAAGGAATAATCTCAGAATTAATTCACAGAATTGATTATTGATACAAAGATGAATTCTTCTACGCTTTCTCTAAATTGGTTATGGCTGTTGGTACGACCTAACAACCTATCTCTCCTTACTTATTTGATAACTAAGGTACGACCGTTGATTATTTCCCTAAACAATAAATAACCTTAGGTACGACCGTAGGATTTAATTTACCAATAGCATTAAAATCTAGAGAGACGATCAATTTTAACCAACAAATTCAAACAATGATCTGTTTAAGCTAGATTATATATTTTCACAATCATGAATTGAAAACTTTGACCTAATCAATTATGTTGCTTGCCACAAATATTAGAACACCTAAACAATTACGGATTTAGGACACTAATTGGCGATCTATCGCTTCTACAATCACACAATGTGCACTTTGTATAACTAATCAAAACAATAATCTCAATCAAGTAAAGAAAATATATAAATAGGGAAAATTAAGTAGAAGAACAATATAAGAATAGATTAGATCTCACAATTGTTGTAGAATCAATCTTCAATTAACCTTGAATTGGAATAGAAAATTAGCAATTCATGTAGAAGATGAAGAAAAATCCTAATGTTGAAGATGATGGAGAGAAATGTGTAGTATGTAGAATTTTTCTAGGAAATAATAAAAGAGAAAATAAAAGGAAGGATTCTAATTTCCTAATTCTAATAGAAGTCTATGATTTTTTTCGTACAAAATAAAAACTAATTGCATTAAAGGTCCCTATAAAATATTCATACTAGCTGTTTCACCCGTTCGTTGCACGGGAGACAAATTTGTCAACTAATAACGATAGTGACAGATGTTGATAATATTAACATAAAATCTAAAAAAAAATTACAATAAAGAATGAGTTATACCAATAAACTTAATTAATTTAACTTGAAACAATTCTATAAAAACTTCGATAGAGTTTTCCCTATGTTTTGTACTAATCCATTATGCAAGTATGCGAGGAACAACTCATGAAAATCCACTCAACTTAATTTACTGTATTCTCCATAGAATAGTAATTTAATTAGCATTTATACTCGTGCTTTGCACGAGATAACTATTCGTGGCAAAATTTGTGATAATATATCACATTTTACTCATTGCAAAATTAATCTAGTAATGTAAACTCAAAATAAAAGGACATTAACTGTTATAATTATCAAAATAACTATACTAAAATGACTCTACTAACATTCATAGAGCTCATGGTTTTTTCTTTAAAATTATTTTACATTCTACTATATGTAATTATAAATTTTAGGAAATATTAATTATACATCATGTGATGTACGTTATTAACAATTAATATGTAAATAATGATTTTTAAAATTGAATTATGAAATATAATCAGTATAGAGACATATTATAAAAATAACAATATAATGAATACAGTCTAACAGACCGTAACACCCCGTTCGTACCACGCTAGGAAACACTTATCCTCGTTCCGGCCGTCCTTATTTACTCTAGGTCGAACAAGAATGATATAAGAATTACAATAGGATGAGAACTTTCATTTCCCGTCCCCATCCCCTTATAAAATTTTCATCCCCGTCCATGACCCATCGTAATGGTTTAGTCAAAGGTTTTTATTTCTACTTTTTAATATATGTGTTACTGACAATTTATTACTTCAATAAATACCTTCTAAATATGCTAAACAAGTATATTAATATATTAGGTATAAACTCACTAATTATAACATATTCACCAATTAACTTAACTTTATTTTAACTTTATTTTGTCCATTGAAACCAAGTCCAATTAAAGTGTAACAATATTATTAATTTTAATTAATTGTAATATAATTAGTTTTAATTAGTTTTCATTTTTAGCTAATTATTTATGAAAAGAATTAATTATTTCTTAAATAATTATTTTAATATCTTCACTTTTAAGAATTATATGAATTTAATTTTAAAAATATCTTACAACCCGTTCTTTTACAATTTTTAACAAATTTTTACACATTTTAACACATTCACATCAAAAGTCAAACCAATTACATCCACATATTTTCTAGGACCCACTGTACTACACAAATCTCCACCACTCAATCTCACTCATTCTCTCTCCTATTTCACATCAAAACTCATAAATACTCATAAATACACATACACTAACGGGAGCTTATAGTTGAAAACATATCTTGGAATTTAAAAGATATAGATATAAATTCAATTAATTAAAAAATTGATTAATGTTACAATTAAATGATTAATTAAACAAAATTGATCTTACATGTTTGTTTTAATTTTTATTTAAAAATTAAATGAATTGTAATTTTTTATCGCAACAAAATTAAATCTTATCAAAATTGCGAATTTCAACTAATTTTCATTTATTAGATAATTATTATTTTTAAAAATAATGAATTGTTTCTAAAATTAATTGAAGGATCCAAGGTAAGTTTTAAATTTTCATGCTACATATTTATTTTATTTTTTATGTAAAATTTTAATAAATTGTAATTTTTCACCACACAAAAATTAAATCTTAGAGAAAGTGCTAATTTTAATTAATTTTTGTTTCTTAGTAATTATTTATAAAAATGATTGATTGTTTCTAAAATTAATTAATGGGTCCAACCTAATTTTTTAATTTTTTTAGTATAAATTGAGAATCATAGTGATGGGATTTTATCTCGAACTCAGGCCAACCGCCGATAAGTTTCTTTTTATTTTTGTGCAAAACTTTAATAAATCATAATTTGTTATCTCAGAAAAATTGAATCTTGGAGGGATTTTTTATTTTAATTAATTTTTTTCTTAGCTAGTTATTTATAAAAATAATTAAGTGTCATATCAAATTATCAAATTAATTTAAAAATAATTGTAGTAAATTTTGATTTTTTAAAATATAAAATTTTAAATAGTGATAGTATACTTGGTATAAAGCTCTTATTAAGTCGAACAAAATAGAATCAATTTTTTTTTGTTATTTATAGGTAGAAAATGAAAAAAATAGAGAAAATGATAGAGAGAGTATTTACTAGTGGTTTCACCCGTGCGTTGCACGGGAGACAAAATTTTCAACTGATAACGATATTGATAGATGTTAATAATATTAACATAAAATCTAAAAAAATAATTAAAATAAAGAATGAGTTATAACAATAAACTTAAATAATTTAACTTGAGACAATTCTATAAAAATTTCAAAAGAGTTTCTTCTATATTTCATAATAATCCATCCTGCAAGTATGTACGGAGCAACTCACGAAAATCCACATCACTTAATTTACTATTGCCCATAGAATAGTAACTTAATTAGCATTTACACCCGTGCTTTACACGGGATGATAATTTGTAGCAGTGATTGTGATAATATATAATTTTTTACTCATTGCAAGATTAATCCACTAATATAAATCAAAATAAAATAACATTAAATACTATAGTTATCAAAATAACTCCACCAACATTAGTAGAGCTCATTGTTTTTTCTTTAAAATTGTTTTACATTTTATTATATGCAATTATAAATTTTGGGAGATATTAATTATACATCAGTGTGATGTACGTTATTAACAATTAATATGTAAATAATGATTTTTAAGTTTAATTATGAAATATAATTAGTATAGATATATTATAAAAATAATAATGTAGTGAGTAATGTCCGACAGACCCTAACACCCCGTTTATGCCATGTTGGGAAACACTTATCCTCATTCCAACCCATCTCTATTTACTCTAGGGCGAGCGAGGATGATATGAGCATTACAAACTTCCATTCCCTGTCCATGCCCAGTAGAAAATTCTCATCCCCGTCAACACCCCATCGTGATAGTTTAATTGAAGACTTTTATTTCGACATTTTATTTCTTCAATAAATACTTTCTAAATATACTAAACATGTGTATTAACATATTAGGTATAAAATTACTAATTTAACATATTCGACATATTAAATATTGAATGATTTGATATAACATTTAAATTAATTTGGATAAGACAAATAAATTGAAATATATATGATTAATACTTAAAATATATAATCTATTTGATGATATTTAAAAATTAAAAAAAATCTCAATTGGAAAAATTTGATATAAAATAAATAATTTAAAGTAGGTAGGATTTTTAATATTTATTTAGGAGATAGAAACTTAGATAAATATTTAACATAGTTGAAAGCTAGTTAAAATATTCTAATTGAGTCATATAATTCCAATAATTGATTGAGTCGATAACCAAGCAAGAATTCTTAAACTTATTCCCTAGCAAAAGCGACATATTGAACCAAAGAATTATTATATAATTATTGGTTCGAGTAGTGTTAAAATAAAAAAATAATACTATTTAAAAACTTATTTTTGGAGCTTGTTACTTAAAAAAAAAGAGCAGATCCTTTGAAACACCGTAACTATACAAAAAGAAATATTAATATTTTGCTATCAACTATAACTCAAAAGAAATATTATAGAACATACAAAAACATATGAGAATTGAAAGAAAAGCATGTTTTGAAAAAAAATGATACTGAAAAGGTAAATAAAGTTAATTAGGGACTAACGATCAGTTGACTTACTTTACAATCAGATGTAGCAACCCAATTCTAAGACTCCAAAATCTTATAGACGTGACATTAATTTTATTTTAAAATACATGAAAAGATAAATTAATTTTGTAAGCGCATTTTTCTTCCCCGTGACAATCTAATTAATTTTAATAATTTTTAATTTTTTGAAATAATTATATTTCCCCCTTTTAGTAATTTAATTAATTAATTATATTAATTTTCGTCTAATAAAACTCTCTCAATTTTCATCAAATGAAAATATATCCAATTAAATCTAAGAAATATAATTAATTGTAACATAATTAATTCTAATTAATTCTTATTTTTAGCTAATCATTTATAAAAATAATTTATTATTTCTAAATAATTTGTTTTTTAATCACAGTTTTAAGAATTGTATGAATCTAGTTTTAAAGATATTTTATAATTAAAAAGATATCTTGCATGTCAAAAGATGTCTTTTATTTTTTAGGAAAAATCTAGTTAACCATGGTAATCTAATTAATTTTAATTATTATTCATTTTTTAATTAATGCTATTTTTCTGTTTTAACAGTACAATTGATTAATTTTCGTCCAACGAAACCATATCAATTTTCGGCCATTGAAACCAAGTCTAATTAAATAATAACAGTATTATTAATTTTAATTAATTGTAATAGAATTCTTTTTAATTGATTTTCATTTTAACTAATTATTTATGAAAATAATTAATTATTTATGAAAATAACCATTTTAATATTTATACTTTTAAAAATTGTATGAATCTAATTTTGAAGAAATCTTGTAATTTAAAATATATATTACAATTTAAAAGATTTTTTTTTCATTTTTTTAGGGAAAACCCGCATCAATTTAATGATTTTTTTGTTTTTAAAATTAATTATATTTCCCCCTTTAAGAATGTAATTAATTATTTTTTTGGATCAATCTTTGTCCACTGAACACGTGTACAACAAAATATTAGTAATGGAATTTATTGTTTTAATTAATTATTGTTTCAATAATTATAGTTAATTTTTTATTTAATTTAATTATTTCTAAAAAAATTAATTATTTCCAAAATAATTTGCTTCATAGCCACAATTTTAAGAATTATATGAATCTAATTTTAAAAATATCTTATAATTAAAAAGATATCCTAAAATTTAAAAGATATAGATATAGATTCAATTGATTAAAAAATCGATTAATGTTACAATTGAATGATTAGTTAAACAAAATTGATGTTGCTCGTTTTTTTTTTTTAATTTTTATGTAAGCATTAAATGAATTGTACTTTTTTATCCTACCAAAATTAAATCTTAGCAAAATCGATAATTTTAATTAATTTTCATTTATTAGCTAACTATTATTTTTAAAAATAATAAATTCTTTCTAAAATTTACTAAAGGATCCAAGCTAAGTTTTAAATTTTCATGTTACACAATTATTTTAATTTTATGTAAAAATTTAAAAAATTTTAATTTTTCATCACACAACAATTAAATCTTATAGCAATTAGTAATTTTAATTAATTTTCATTCCTTAGCTAATTATTTACAAAAATGATTGATTGCTTCTAAAATTAATTACTGGGTCCAACCTAATTTTTTAATTTTTTAGTATAAATTGAGAATCGTAGTGGTGGGATTTTGTCTCAAACTCGGGCCAACTGCCAGTAAGTTTCTTTTTATTTTTGTGCAAAACTTTAATGAATCGTAATTTTGTATCGTAGAAAAATTGAATCTTTTTTTTAATTAATTTTTTTCTTAGCTAGTTATTTATAAATTAATTAATTATTTCTAAAATTAAGTAACGGGTCTGATCTTATTTTTTGATTTTAAGGTTAAACCTTTATTTGAATTTTTGTGTAAAAATTTGATCAATGGTAATTTTGTTTGGCATAAAAAATAAATCTTAGTAGAAATTTTTTATTTTAAATAATTTTATTTTTTTAAATATGAAAATTATGAAAAAACAATCAGTCAAAAATTCATTCTAATTCCTAGAATACCCTTATATTGTTCAACAAATAAATTTATAAATTGAAGATTTGAAAGAAAAAAAATTGAAATTTACTGATTCAAAATAAAATTGAAATTTATCACAAATATATAATATTTATCAATTTTGTGTAATTACACGAGAAATTGTACTTAAGTACTATATCAATATATAAATTATTATTTTGGCAAATTAAATATTTATTAGGAAAAAATTATTTAGTTTTAAATATAAAATAAAGCTAGCTTTACCATATATTCTCGAGATAAACAAATTGAAACATTATTTTTCATTTAATTTATTTTCAAAGTAAATCAAACATGGAATATAATTAAAAGTTAAAATAATTTATACATCTCATTATATTTGAATTTGACACACAAACATCAATTAAGTGTCTTTAAAATTATCAATTTATATTTAGGTTGGACACTAATTTATATATTTTTGGTAAATTTTAATTTTTCAAAAAATAAAAATTTATATATTAATAGTATACTTATTTTAAAACTCTCATCAAGTCGAGTAAAATAGAATCACAATTTTTTTATATGTAGAAAATGAAAAAAAGGGAGAGAAAATGATAGAGAGAATATTTAGATGTTATGAGATTGGATAAAGTATTGTAGAAATAATGAAATAAAATCTATATACATATATTATGGATGGAAAAATAAAGAAAGTTGGATATGGATTAGAAAATAAAAAATAAAAAATAAAAAGAGAGTTTTTTAAATGAGAAGACGGATTTAAGACAAAAAAATTAATAAGAAAAAATCATCATTTTCTATGTATATATAAATTATTCTATATATAAATAAAAGATTATATTAGGCAAATTTAATAGGCGGGAAAAATTGAAGATGCATTTGGCGGGAACAAATGCTCTTTATATATATATATATATATATATATATATATATATATTCCTTTTAGGAGTGAGAATAATTAAATAGAGTCTTTTAATAGTTCTTCAACTCTTCTTTTTCAAGGAGTCTTGTTCCCACGTTTTTATGGGACAATCATATCGGTAAGGCTTGATCACGCTTTAAACTCGATGCTCTTCTAGTTGTTTTCCCATTGATTTTTACTATTTCTTTAAAATTTGTAAATTAACTCCAACTTGATTCGATTCCTTCATTTGGTCCATAAAATATAAAACACAATTAAAATCAAGGACTTAAACAACTTCCAAATAATATAAGTGTGGACAAATATTGCGATTATATGAGATAAATGAGCTTTATCAAAAAAAAAGAAGAAAAAGAAGAAGAAAGAATGTAGGATGTAAATGAAAAATGAGCAAAACTTTGAGGAACACCATCGCAATTTAAATGTGGTGTTAATGTAATTAGCTGCTTGAGACGGAGGTAGTAGACCACAGTCAAATAAAAATAGTTTCTTTAAACTCGTAATAATCTGATTGCACAAATCTCGGCTACAGACGATCCAAGTCGCCACTCGCCACCGCCTGTCCCTTCTTACGGAATCTTTCTCTCTCGATTTATTTATGAAAAAAACATTCAAAAGTCAAAACAGTCCATTTATAAATGGACTCTCCCGCTACTTCGTGTCACTCTTTAACTTTAACTCTTCCTTTATCTCTCTACTTTCTCTCTCAATACTTCCGTTGTTAAGCCCCGAATCCCAATGGTACGTTACTCTCATTCATTTCTGTATCCACACATTTTTTTGTTCACTTTTTCTATATTTAATTTAATCGACGGTTACAGGTCAAGACTTAAAGAGTGAATGGAGATTGAAGTGTAGATTATAGTTAATGGTTGGATCCTCGAGGGTTCGCTCGGAGTTTTGGTTTGTTGTTCATTTATTTGTTCTTTCTTTTTTCTAATCTGTTGATTTACAGATTTGATGTTGGTTTTTGTGAGTATTTAATTTGGATTTTGCTAATCGAAACAATAGATTGTTGAAGTAATTTGAGAAATCTGTACAAATATTCATCTTTTTATATATCTCGAGATGAAATGACGAGTTCCAATCTGTTGTTTGATTTATTAAATTTGGGCTTTCAGCTTCGTTTTGTGTTTCCGTGTTTTTGGGTTTGCACATTGTTCAATTGCTTACGCAAATAGATGTACTAATTGGCAGGGTAGGGATTTAGCTTTGTAGAAGAAAATGTGGGTTTTTTTTTTCAAATTTTATTTCTGCAACATGATCTTCTACGTTTTCGTTTTGTACGAAATTTATTGTTTCGATAAAGTTCGTTTATAAACATGAGGTATGAACTCAGATTGGCCTTGTTACTGCAACAGGAGTAGAAATCATGATCAAAGAGGAACTATGCAGGCTGGATTTAACAAAAAAAGTTGGAACTGCTGCATATTCTTCAATTTCCGAGAGCAGTCTTGAAACCCTCACCCCGAGATCATCCAGTGATTCTGGGTACTAGTAATTTTGTTAACACCTGTTTTTGACATTGGACCGTGGGAGCATGAAGTAAAAGATTAGTCAGAAAATTGTCTGAATTTACGTTGTTTCTTTTGCAGCTGAATGTAGGCCTAGCTGACTATATTGTGTCATCAGTTATAGTTTAGAAAGTATTTTATTTCATTGAGAGAACTAAATGTTTGCTCTATTTTCGAATTTCAATCTGTCAAAATTGTGTAAACAGCATTCTATGATTTGGGGTCTTCTTCACTATCATGTAGGGAAGATATGTAGGTGAACATATCTTATAGGTGATGACAGACATGTATGCTTAATGTTTGGTTGGTATAGATTTTTGAATGCGTTAGAAAGTGGATATAGGGTTCTTAAAGAGTGAAAGAATTGTCACGTCATTGAAATGGATGGTTAATATTGATGTTGGAGAGAGAGATTATTTTTTATTTTTTTTTAAAAAAGCTATACAAGCTATGTACATCAACTTTCACTTGTTTTTCCCATGCAGTATCAGCTGTCACAGAACTTCCGGTGGATCAAGACGTGCTTCACAAGCGGGCTGGACAGAAGAAGAGGTCTGGAAATAGATTTCCCACCTTGACTGTTATGTAATGTTGGTTTAAGATAATGAGTTAACTGTTATATGTGTTGATATCATTATTTTGGTTAAAAGTGTAATTGGCATTGAGAAAGGAGAGGAAAAGAACTTCAGAAGAACACAGGAATAAACAAATGTCTACCAAATTAAGTTGGGTCACAGTTGTCTAAAGTATGCAATTGATCCATTGCCACAATTTTGTTACTAATTTTCTTCTGCTGTTGTTGATAGGATAAACTACTGACCGAAGTGGTACAGAGGTTCAATGCACGGAATTGGAAAAAAATAGGTGAGTTTGCATCTTACTTCATGATTGCTCCTTTTGTGTATGGCATGCTTTGTCTTATGCAGCAAACTTCTATTTGAACGTATACAATGCTCCTACATTGGTAATTGGCCTTTCATTTTCATTGGTTGTTTATCTGAAAATTGTTTACATGGCACTTAAAAAGACACTTCTGGGAGACAATAATACTATTGTCTTAGAATGAACACTTCTAATCTTGGGCCATAATAGCCACCTTTTATTTACATTTTTTCCCACTTTTTTATCCATTTTTATCCATTCTTTCTTTTGATGAAACCAATCACATCCACATATCTTGTGCGACCTACATGTACTACACAAATCTCCACCATTCAACTCCACTCATTTTCTCTTGTCTTTTATATAAAAATCCATAAAAACCATAAAAAATTCAATCCTATCACGGTATTAGTCATCGACTGGTAGTTGAGGAAATCTTCAAATCCCTACTCCCCTCAACCAAATAAATTATTGACATAACTTTTTTCTGTTGAGCAGCTGAATACATACCTGGAAGAACAGATGTTCAGTGCTTGCACCGCTGGCAGAAGGTTCTCAATCCAGAAGTTGTGAAAGGCCCTTGGACGAAGGAGGTTCTCTATTCTATTTCATAGAATCTTTGGCTGCTAAGCAATGATAGTGAAAATGCTTTCCTTTAAGTTATTATGTGTTTATCATCTTGCTAGTCATTGATAAATTAATCGCTTTTCTTGACTGGACTGCAGGAGGATGATCGCATTATAGAGTTAGTTGGGAAGTATGGCTGTAGGAAATGGTCTGTTATTGCAAAGTCTTTGCCCGGTCGTATTGGCAAGCAGTGCCGTGAAAGGTTAGGTTATATGCATTTCCTATTTCTGGCATGAAAAGACAGAATACGGTTTTGTTTATGATAAAGTCTAAGAAGGACTAAATAACAGTTGCACAGGAAATCCTTGCATCAATATCGATTGTTTATATGTTTGGGAAGTGATTATAAACACTTTGAGACTTCAACTACAATTTACTTCTGTGTTGCTAATTTATCTACGCTTATGACAGCCACTTCGTAGAAACTTTGGAACATCATGTGTTGTAGAAATGGGTTCTTTATTTCTTAGAGTCGATGTTAAACTGAGGTTCCCATGTGAGAACTTTTCCTATGTTACTTCACTTGATTGACGAGCTTGGCTTTAGAAATAATGACAGTTGGAGATTCTTTTATCTTACGAAATACGAGAGAGATTCCAAGGCCTTTTTCTTTTTTCCCTGCACTTTTTTTTTTTTAAATTTATTTTTTCATGAATCAACCATTGTTGCTTTATATGATGCTAAAACTGCTTGATTTTGCACTTGGAAGTTTTTTTTTATCATACTTTTGAGAAAATTGTTTTGGAGTCTTTGTATATGTTCTGTTGGGTATAGTACTGTTTGTCCTTGCACACGGAAATCAAGAAATGAGATTCTGTTTATTCTTCATGGAAATCATGAAATCATTAAAGCAAGAACTGAACCTGACTATGTGATGTAGCTGAGCCCTGTTAACTTTTACCTGATTGTCAAATGTGGTCTATCTTCTGAAGTTCTACTTTGACCATGATCTGAAAGGTGGCACAATCATCTGGACCCGGCAGTAAAAAAAGATGCCTGGACTGAAGAGGAATCAGCAATTCTAGCTTATTATCACCATTTATATGGGAATAGATGGGCAGAGATAGCAAGGTTTTTACCTGGCAGGTATCCATCTATTTTATTATTTCGTTTTAACATGATATATGTTTGAGTATTTTAAGCATGTTTCCAATTCACAGCAGATTAAAATTTCCTTCTGCAAAAGCCATTTAGGAATGCAATATGAAGTATACTCTATTGTGCAGCCTAAACAGACTCTTTACTTCCTTTTCTCTCGATTTCATTTTCTTAACAATAAATTTAGAAACATTAACTTGCCTAAAACCAATGAACGAAATGGGGGAAAAAGGGAAGATTAGATCTTTTCATGTCTTACAACTCACTGTTGATTGGCAGGCTTGCTATTAACTTTTCAATAATTATTCACTTCCATTCCTTTGACATTGACAGGACTGATAATGCTATTAAAAATTACTGGAATTGCTCGGTGAAGAAGAGGCTGGATTTAAATATGCCTCGCCTCTCTGCACAGGATTTTCAGGAAATTACATATCCTGTTTCCTGCAAAGACGAGAAAAAAACAGGATTCGAATTCCTTTCAGCTGGGAACCAAAGCTTTGGTGAAACAGTCTGCCTTGGTCATAAAAGGGTTTCTTTGAATGTTGACAGTTCCTGTTCAACAGATTTATCCCTTGGAAGTGCTAATTTTTCTAGTGATCATTCAGATAAGTCTAGTTTGCTCAAAATTTGCAGAGCTTCGGAGAATAGAACAAGTAATGTGATAAATCCCCTAACTACCTATGCCAGTTCCCCGTTGTTCGCCAATTCCTCAGACAAAACAAATTTTACATCAGACAAAATGTTCGAGTCTCCAAAAAGGCTCAAGTATGGTGCATGTACAACAGACGAGAAATTTGATAGCTCACCTGTTGGTACCTCATTAAGCTTGTCTTTGTGTGGATCAAGTGATGAGAGTTCTAAATCTGAGAAAAGAAGTACCTGCTACCAAACATCTCCCTTTATGGGTAACCAAGAATACAGTTTGTTGTGTTACGAGCCACCCCAACTGAACGATATAGACACCTCTAAGCATGAAAGCCATCAGTTGGTTCCTTCCTACCTCTCATTAAGTATTTCTGGTAATGATAGTAGTCCTGAGTCTTTGTTAAGAAACTCAGCATTGAGTTACAAAAACACTCCTTCCATCATAAAACGGAGAACCTATAGAAAAGCTGAAAATGCAAAAGGTAATAGTGGTATTAGCACTCCTCTGACTACGACTTCTAAAGGCACAGACTTGGTAGAGACGGCGAGTGGTTTGATTTCAGAGGTATCTACATCTGGTACCAGAGTAGCTGGACAAAATGTCGAAAGATGTTTGGAATACGCCTTTGATCAGGAGTGGGACCCATCAACTGATTCTCTGACTACATAATAAGAATTGGTGTTTGGTGCAAATATGACTACTCCATGAACTGACTCAGTGGTGAGTTTGTATACTCAATTGAGCCTTTCTTTCGTAGTTTTACTGAGCTTGTGAAGTTGACTCTGAACTTGATTTGTTGCAGTCCTTTTAGAACTACTTATTTAACATGAACTTATATGTGCATCCGATCATTCACTCCAGGTTATAGTAGTCTGATAGTGCTGTGTGTTCCAGGTTATAGCATCTGATAGTGCTGTGAGTGTTTTTCACTATGAAGTTTGGTTGATAAAACTTTTAAATGGAAGCCACAACAATTTCTGCTATGCCTTCTGTATATATTGCTTCTCTCTTTCACATCAATGCTACATGCTCTCATCTAGCTTAATGGCGATGCTCGTAGTGACTTAATTCTTTTCAGTGTGTGTGTGTGATATAATCCAATGTGCTTTTCTTATTACGACTTGGGTTCCGTCTTGCACAATTTTTCAATGTGGGATTTATCCCTTAAGAGCTTGTATCGTGATAGAAATATAGACATGAAATCCATTCTAGCATTGAGAAGTAGCGTATGAACTGGTATTAATCTCGTTTGTTCTGAGTGTGGTGTTCAATTTAGACTGGAACTATCTGCTTTTATCCATAACTTTTTCTTGTCCACAGAAGCTCAATCCTTGGTAGGTTTTACTGAATATAACTGCATAATGTGGCTGCGACTTTTATTCTTCAGGTGGTTATATACAATATAGGAAAATGCCGACTCCAGATGTATATCAAAATGGCACTGTACTCTATCCCTAAACTGGCATGAGAGAAGCTGTATGAATTTGCTGAGTTAAACGAGGCGTTGGAGGAGGAAAATGCCAAAGATGCTGTCTTCAAGGTGTCTCATATGACTTTATCGACAGCATTTTACTGGATTTCTCGTATACTTTCTTTGAGGAAAAATAATGCAAACAGGGCATTCAAACAAACAAAAATAGGAAATCTTGAACTTGTACATGAATTTAGTTATATTGTGAAATGTGTTCGCAGTGGCATTATGATTGTAGTTGAGGCGATAACGAGAAATGTTATGGTCTATGAAATCGGTAAGTGGCGTTTTTTGAGGATTCAGAATATTCAGGAAAATATGTGAGCATTTTGATGCCTTTTTTGTCATTTTTTGTTATGGTTTTCTTTTCTGTCATAATTACTGATATAATTGACATCGATATCTAATTTTTCTAAAAAGTGCAAGTATCCATCCCCATCTAACTTGGAGAATAATTTCAATACAAATCTACAAGAAATTAAATGCAGAAATATTAATCGATTATTTATTTCTTGTTTTAAGTATCCCCATCTAATGTCATTTTTTGTTGGTACATGTTGCCAGCATTGTTCAACCATCACATACATTCATTGCATGATCTACCTAACTCGTATGGTCTCCTATTTGTCTCCTCTTATTATAAATTTTTGAGTTAATGCAATGAAATGAAACTATCAGTAAGTTCATATGGAAATACATGAAGAAACATGGCCTCTGTTTTGATAAACAGCTTAGCTTTTTAATTATGAAGTGTGCCTTTTGAGAGCGGGCTAAGTGATGCCATGTGCATGCGTCATCATCGAGATCGCAGGACGTGACGCATGTGGCATCTTTGAGTCCCGCTTTCAAGAGACATTTCATTGTTTCCTGTGGTGGAAGGTGATGCAGATCATCATCTCAATAATGTCCTCATCAGCTCAAGGTTAGTTGGCTTTTTTGTGATTCCATCTTTCTTTCCGTTTTTTTTTTTTTTTTTTTTTTTTTTTTGGGCCCCAAGAAAGATGATATTTTGGTCGTTCCAATTTTGTTGATTGGTACTAAATAAATCTTGCTAGAGCTAACTTCTTCTCCTTTATTATACAGATCCCATGCACCGTCGTTAGCTTCGAGTTTGAGAAGCTATGTTTGTTGAAGAGTTGATTTAGATCTTATATTTCGAATTCATTAACTCAATAATGATCTTCACAAATAATTACCAGTTTTCCTTATCTTCAAAGTTAAGCAGAAATTAAACTGCTTTTATGTTGAGTTTTCATTTGACGAAGTCGTCGAATATCGAACATGGTAGCATAGACTTAATTATGGATCATGTCGAATCAACAAAAATCAGGGTTTTCCATTTCTTTCTTTTCTTTTTCTTTTTTTTTTTTTTTTAAAAATTATTCATTATATATTTCCTCTCGTGCCCTACGTACGATGATGATAAATGAGAACTTGGAGAAGGTCAGTGAACTAACTTGGCAAAGCTAGCTATTTTAACTTGTAAGAAAATTAATGCTGCTGCTAAGAAAGTAAATTTACTCTGTGATTTTTATTTATTTTTTTATTTTTTGAAAAAAAATTAACTCATGTTTCTATAACTCTTGTGGAGGCAGTAAGTAGCCATAAATATATGCTTTCTTTATTTCAAAAATTGTGATTTAGTAGATGACTCTTCAAAGTCGAAGTTTCGTTTAATGGAGCTTTTGATATAATATATGTACACTATCTCATCCCTAGGGGTGGGCGTTCTGGGTACGGTTCCGGGTAGTGAACTACCCGGAACCGAACCGTAAATTCCGGTTCCTTGAAAAATGGACCCGTTCGGTTCTTTTCAAATGAAGTACCCGTCCGGTTCCGGTTCCTTCCGGTTCCGGTTCTACCCGTTCGGTTCCGGTTATTTTACGATGCATTTTTTATTACTCGAAAAGCACAAGAAAAAAATAAAAATTTTGATTCCAACATAATATAACAAGAAAAAAAAGCAACAAGCAGCAGCATTGCTGCTGCTGCCAAAAGGCAGCAGCAGCAAGCTGCTGCCAAGCAGCAGCTGATGCTGCTGCCTTGTGGCAGCAGCAGCTGCAGCTGCTGCAAGGCAGCAGCAGCAAGCTGCTGCTGCCTTTGGGCAACAGCAGCAGCAGCTGCTGCCTGGCAGCAGCTTGCTGCTGCTGCCTTGCAGCAGCTGCAGCTGCTGCAAGCTGCTGCCAGGCAGCAGCTGCAGCTGCTGCAAGGCAGCAGCAGCAAGCTGCTGCCAGGCAGCAGCTGCTGCTGTTGCCCAAAGGCAGCAGCAAGCTGCTGCTGCCTAAGCAGCAGCTTGCTGCTGCTGCAAGGCGGCAGCAGCTGCTGCAAAGGCAGCGGCTGCCTTTGCAGCTGTCGTCGCGGCGCCGCCATTAAAAGAATTCTATGAGAAGAATTCTATAGCACCAAAATTTACTAGAATTTTACTAGAATTAGTATCAAATTTTAAATTTACTAAAAGAATTCACAAAAGTTGGCAATCAAATAGAAGAAATGGTGCTATTTCTTATCCTATTCCGGTTCCGGTTCCGGTTCCGGGTTTTTAGAAAAGGATCCGTTCGGTTCTCATTCCGGTTCCGGTTCGGTTCCCGTTCCTAATTTTTTTTTAAAGAACCGTTCGGTTCCGGTTCTTTCGGTTCGGTTCCGGTTCTACCCGTTCGGTTCCGGTTTTTTTGCCCACTCCTACTCATCCCCTTGCAATCCAAGAATGCTAAATGAAACCGGATACATAAATTAATAAAAATATATATTACCCTTTTTTTTTCAAGGTTCTAAAAATATAATTACTATGAATACTGTTAAGAGCTTGTCTGGCAAATCGCTTTGAAAAGAAAAAGGCTTTTTCCCCCCTCTGCGAGGTTTATAAGTAATGAAAAATTATTGAGAAATATGAAATAATTTTCTTTCAAAATTGAAAGCAATTCTGAAGAGAGAATAACTTTATTTAAGTCTTGTGGAGTAATAAATTATAAGTTCATTCATCAAAGGATGTGTATATGAATGCTGCTTAATTTGTAATAGACACAGGCGTTTTCATGACGTTCGTCTTCAGACCAAACATTCCTCAGAAAAATAAAGATTTATTTATTATATAGAGCCAAGTGGGCTTTTGAGATTCTCGAAAGTTAGTCGCCATATCTTCAACTACACAAAATTATATGTTTGAACTTGTTAGACATGTTTCATATAGATGATTGATTCCCTCCCCATGTGGGGAGGCTCCCTAAGCGTGGGCCATGGTGGAGCGTGTGGGTTAAGCCTCACACATGAAAATAATTGTGGTTTCATATAATTTATTTTCCACATAATCGTTCTATTTCTTGCATGCTTGATATTTTTTTTTTAGTTTTAATCTTGATCTTAATTTTAATCTTAATATAAATAATGGTAAAACTGATTTTTCGATCAAATGGGTCTCTTTTCTCACTTGCCTATAAAAGAGGTTTCTTGATTAAATAGGCTTATTTTCCCACCTTTACTTTGCAGCATATTAAAATTTTTTATTATCTTTTAAATTATATTTACCTAGTGATAAATAATGATCTAGAATAAATATTAAAAAGTTGAGTTCAATTAGAATTGTTATTACCCGAAAAAATTAAATTGTAACTACCCATATCACATTTGTATTTATCATTATATTTTCTAATAAAATATAATTATCCATATCATATTTGTATTTATCTTTCTTTTATTTTTTATTTTTAATTTAAATTAATAAATCTTAATATATATATATATATATATATATATATATATATATATATATATATATATATATAAGCAAAAGTAGTATCTGAAAACAAGTTTTCTAAAAACCATTAAAATAAGATGTGTTTTAGATTTTGTCTGAAAATAGATTAGATCATAATGTTTTTATTTCAAGAATGTTGTTGACTCTCCATCTCATTCGTAGTTGCCCTTTAAATATTTGTAATATCATATTGAGCTCCATATTTATATTGTGTATGTTTCTTCTTTTTTGTTGTTCAATTATTATTCATACAGCTTTTTCAAGAAAATATTGTATGTGACGATAATAGATTTCCTCCTAACTCCACCATCAATGTTGATTTCACGGAAGTATTTGAAAATTTGTAATATGTTTTCAAATTCCGTGTTCTAGGTATATATAATGTATAATTTTTTATTTATCTTTTATTAATATTTTTAATATTATTGTTTATAGACGTTATCTAAATAATTCCGTGTAATACACGGTGGGCAAGACTAGTATATATAAAAGCCGACTCTATTTCCCTTTTCACTAGTACACAATTGACTTTAGGGGACGCCCATTAGGTGCCGTTTTCATTGAAAATGCCATCAGTGGTGCAAGTACTCAAGAAAGGGTGACGGTTATAGCAATAATCCGCTACCCTATATATATATATATATATATATATATATATATATATATATATATTTATAAATGTGAAGATTTAGGGTGGCGGTTGTACTGAACAATCGCCACCCTAAGTGGTATATCGGGTGGCGGTTGTGTTGAACAACCGCCACCCTAAGTGGCATATCGGGTGGCGGTTGTAACCACAACTGCCACCCTAAACAAAAAATTTAAAAAAATTAAAAAATCATAATATAGGGTGGCGGTTGTATGTTAACAACATTCACACATATCATATAGGCATATAAACATCATATCCAACTCATCACACCCACAAAGCATGCTATCAAGTCAAGCTCATCACATGCAAATCACATACAAAGCATGCTATCTTTTGGTTTATCGTTTCCATAATATCATAGGTTGAACATTGAGGATCATTGAGGTTACCTAAACACATATATAGCATGAACATACCATAACATAGTCATCACCTAAAGCCAATGAACCCTAGCATACCTTTAAGCTCCGTAATCATCATGATCATTTCCATTTCTTGTTTAATTCAAGTATAAATATGCAAATACATCATAAAGCATGCAAAGCAAGTATTACCCACCATTAATGAAGCATGAGCAAGCATAGGTAAGCTTCTTCATCATCTCCCCTTATCTTCATCTTCTCTTTTCTTCCTCTTTCTTCTTTCTTCATCTTGTAATCATAGATTACACAAGCATTACATACATGATACATGGAGTTGGAGATGATTCCATAGGTTCATGAGGGTCTTGAGGGTGTCTTGAGAGCATGAGAGTCGAGTTTGGTTGTATAATCCTTGAGAAATGGCTGGAAGCATCTAAAATACCAAATCTGCCGACTTAAAATTACGGCCGTAACCTTTATATTTACGTCCGTAACCTTGACTTGGCCTCTGAAAATCTCATATTTCCCCTGTTCTAACTTTACGGCCGTATCTTCAACATTTACAGCCGTAATCCCAACCTTACGGCCGTATCACTGACCCATACTACCGTATTTTGCTCTCTAAAACTTTTGGGCATTTTCCATTCTCACCATTTACGGCCGGAATAAACTCTGCATATTTCTTCACTTTTCTTCTGTTTGACACTTACGACCGTATATACTTTTACGGCCGTAACTCTTGTTTTGCAGAATTTTCCTCTTTTCATGCATTTGAAGGCCGTTTTGGATTACGGGACATATCATCTACGTCAAATCATATCGTGAACATATACATCATGCAGAAACATCATCACGGTATTTCATATCATATACGGAATCACATACGGACGTATATACGGATTCATATACATTTTCGGGACGAATTCGGGCGGGTCGTTACAATCATGTTTCAATTGAATAAAATTTTATCCGAGTTTCGTATGCACAAATCGTCGTCCGTGAAGCCTCGTATTTATTCTAATTCGTGTTTCATCACATTGATTTTGGTTTCACTTTTCCAAATCGATATTCCTTCCGATGTTCTAATTGCAAACACATCGCTTGTTAAATGAATTGTTTTCACCCTTACCAATTTTTAAAATTTTTCATGTAATTTGAAGATCTATTTATCATTGATTCTCGTATGGAGCATGTAAAATTTTTCATGTAATTTGAAGATCTATTTATCATTGATTCTCGTTTGAAGATCTTTTTAAAATTAAGATATCTTCTAGATTGAAAGATATCTTTTAAATTATTAGACATCTTTAAAATTGGTTTCATACAATTCTTAAAGTTAAATTAAAAAAATTAATACAAATTTTTTAAAAAACATCTAGCTTAAAATTAGGATATGCTTTAACTAATAAGATATCATTTGAATTATAAGATAAATAAAAAAGTAATCAAAATTAATTGAAAATACATGTCAATATAAAAATTGCAAAATATATTACAAGATTAATTAAAGTTAGTAATTTCTTCTAAGGAAAATGGCCTTTGTTCAATTTTGATTCTGAAATATTTTTACTCAACTAGTATCACGCTCGTGCGATGCACGGAAACAATTAAATTTATATACGATAAATAATTGTTATAAAATTATAAATATAAATATTGAATTATATAATTGATGTAATTTATATATATGAGATTATTGCATAATTATAAAAAAATTATTAAAATCTATAATATTGTATATTATAGTTAATGCAAAAATTACAGAGTAAATTCACAATTGCAAATTATAAAAATTCACGTGCATCCGATAATTAAGAAGTTTATCAAAACATGTAACTTCAATTATATTCTAATTATTGTGCATAGCATTGCACAATAATGTTTGTGGAGATTAATTAATTGTAAACGAATAATTAGAAATGAATATATAAAAATTCTTTGATTATCAAAACATGTCTTTCTCGTTGGTACATATCAAATTTATATTAAACACATTTTTTTTCTGAAATGGATATTACGCACTCTAAATTTTATGATTTTATGCGTTCTTTTAGTGATTAGCTGTAATTGCTACTTGATTTTAACTCTATTGTATAAGAAATATTATACTTAATTTTATGTAACTTAAATTTGTGGTAACACCAACAATTTACCTCATCTACATAATTCATTTGATTTCTTTTCATTTACGTAAACTCTATATTAATTGTAAAATGAAAAACTTTTTATTTGTAATTTTATATACTTAGAAAAGGCAAAAAATATGCAAAATTCAGTTAGTGAGCATATCACATCAGTCGTATTAAAAAAACATCATTTAATTTTTTTAATTAGAAACAGTGTGTCATGTTGGCACTGCCAATAGGGTGTTCGCCAAACGTGACACTTCAATTATAATAATATAAGGATTAATAAATTACTATTTCACTTAAAAATAAATAAAGTATTTAACATAAATCCAGATATAATTTTAACCACTCACTATGTGATTTTAAAAAAGAAAAAAATAAAAAATTCGCACTATTTTTTAATAGACCAATTCACGTAACCAAACAAAACTATCAAAACCTACAATTTTATCACAATAAAATTAAATAAAAAAATAAAAATATTTATTGTTTAATATTTTGAATTAGAACTTTAAAAAATGAAGTTACATATAAAGTCTTTCCAAAATAAATTTTTTCTCATTAGATGTTTGTTTTAGATATTAGTTTATTTTGAATTATATTTTTAATTATTACCAATTAATGTTGGTTTATTTCCAAAATTAATTTCATAATTTTCTTAAAATATTTAATGTCTGCCACATTTGCATCTTTACCTACGTGGCACTTCACAAATTATAATATAAAGATTAATGGTATGATAATATAACAATTCAAAATATAAAGATAAAGATTAATAAATTACTCTTTATTTAAAAATAAATAAATTATTCAGTGTAAATTCAATTATAATTTTAGAACTCACTATTTTATTTAAGAATAATCCACTATTTGAATAATTCAATGCACATTACAAATCAAAACAATCTAAAACTATAATATTTTTTAACATGGTGAAAATAAAATACTTATTATTTAATGTTTTTAATTAGAAATTTGAAAAATGAAATTACATTAAAGTTTTTCCAAAACTATTTTTTTCTTATTAAATTTTATTTATCACACTTAATGACAAATTTATGTTTCATTAAAAAATAATTATATTTAAAGAATTTTCCCTATTTAAAACTACAAATTAATATTGGTTCATTTCCAAAAATAGAATTTTCTTTTTTAACTACAAAATTGATTTTTATATATTTTTTAAAAATATTAATGAGTGCCACGTTGGCACTACTGCCAACGTGGCACTCCTCTTTTTATAATATAAAGATAGTAGGTTTTATCTTCACTTCAAGGACGAGTTTCGAGACATGGTTTGAGGGTTCTTACGACAACTAAAATGGGATATCTTGGCATCATTTCGAAGCTCTTTCTACGAGCTTCACAATGGTCACACATGCAAAGGAATCAGATTAACTTTCAATTGACACGACCTCTTCAAAGTTGGCTGATCGAGAAGCAACCCTCCACACTTCGACTCTTCGAAGAAAAATTTCCAGCTTAATTTTCGCCTTTTTGGTCCCAATTTCAACCTAATCTTTTGACGCTGATTCGTTTATTGTCAAATTTAGCATAAAATCGGAGGTCTTGACACGTAACTTCTAATAGTCTAACATGCAAAAGCTCGTCACGCTTGTGTGGTTTGTGCGAAAGCTCCCTAAGTGGGCTCCTCTACTTAGATTCCTACACGTAGCCATTTTTCCCCCTTAAGTTAAATTTTTCCTATTTTGCTCCAAATTTGAGGCATGCTCAATATCTAAGTCCAAATTAATTTACATTTATCATCATTTAGTCCTTAATTTACTCAAAACGTTATGAATTTCTCAAACTTTGCACGAAAAAAGTTGCCTCTATATTTCTAAAATAAATTTAATACTTCAAAGGATATTCACCGGCTGATAGCAAAATAAAATTCTAGAGATTAAATAGAGACGTACAAATTTTCAGAGTTTTACAGCTGCCATGTTAGAATTTGAAGCTTTGTAGTTGGTTCTTTTTGTGATCTCTAGAAATACTTTGTGGCCTGGAGTTCGATGATTTCTGCTTTAGGTTTCTATTTGTATGCGCCATTTTGATTATGTGGCCCTTAAGTTTGCTAATAGTTCTAAAGATACAGCAATTGGGATGTTGAAGAATTCGACTGTTTGGTTTGAGATTTACCTAGCTAGTTGACAGGGCTTATGATGTGTTGAATGAGGGATTTCATATTTGAATAATTTCTTCATTGGTGAGTTGTCGGTTTGATTGGCATTTCAAATCTAGCTTGTTAATTTGATGTGCCCTTGATAGGTATTTTTTGTAATGCTCCGAATTCTAATTACTCGGAACGCCACGTCATCTTTCTAACTAACATTTGAAAAATCGTCAGAGCAATGGTATAAACAGACATTTAAATTTCGCGGAATATTATTTAAACTTAAAATCAACCAATCACGGTTTTAAAACATAATATCTTAACAATAAAAGAAATAAAAACTTAGAGTAGATATGAATGACTTGAGTCTCAAATCAATAATTTAATATACTCAAAATCGCTAAAGATTCATCGCAATTCGCTACGCCAACAACTCTTCAGTCTGTAAATATTTGGTTTAAGAAAGACATGAGTATTTCATAGAAATACTCAGTAGATTTCACGCATAAATAATATTTCAAATTGTATATCTACACGAATACATGCAATCCAAGTAATCTAATCTTATCTTAGTCTGGTGAACAAGTAATTAAACAAGTTCAAATCTTATCTTAGTCTGGAGAACGTGTAATTAAACAAGTTCAAATCTTATCTGATGCATTAAAGCATATAATCTCATGTCTGGGCTTGATCAGACAATTCTCTAATTTACCTGCTAAATATAGTACATAGTCTCATGGAATATGCAACACATAATAAGAAATAATCATTTAAGGGCATCATTGAAAAATAAAAGTCTTGTAGATAGAGATCTACCTTAAATTAGGAGTTTGAGCCTTAATACTGCAAATCTCTAAGTTGTCGCGTCTCGTTTAATCCTAAAATAATTAAAATAACTCTAATTAGTCTCGTGGATGAATTAAAGCCTCTAAAACGAAGAGAAAGTAATTGAATAAGGTTTAAATCGGCTAAATATAAACTTTGGGGATCGATTTGTAAAAGCCGAGAATTCTAGGGACTATTTTGAAAGTCGAATGATAGTTGATGGGTCAAATCTGCAATTGACCACATTTAAAAACTGTTGGACTTGATTGGAAATAAATTAGAACTTTGGGGCTCGCTAAATAAATAACATATAGGGACTAAATTGAAAGTCAAATAAAAGTTGTAGGGTCAAATAAGCAATTGACCAAATTTTGAAAACTATTGGACTCGATTGGAAATCAATTAAAACTTCGGGGACCTCTTGCATAAGTAAAGATGGGGACTAACTTGAAGGTCAACTAAAAGTCATGGGACATAACTGCAATTGACTGGACTTCCAAAATCATAGGACCAAATTAAAAAGGGGATATGGTTGTGGACCTTGGAAATAAATAAAATAGAATAACTAAGGGTGTGTTTGATTGCAAAGCCGGAAAATGGTTGGAAGGAAAACGTTTTCTAGGTAAATGAATTCCGGGAAAAAGTTTTCCAGGGAAAATGATAGTTGTAGGTGTTTGATTAGATTAATTTAAAAGTTAGAAAATTGTGTTATTTTTCTTATTTTTGTATTTTTTTAATGAAATTTGATCATTTTTCGTATCTTTATGGTTAAAGTAAATTATCCATTAAAAAAAAGAAAAAAAGAGGCAAACTTTTCTCAGAAAACAAAAACCACCCCCAAGGAAAACGTTTTCCTTCAAAATAAGGAAAAGTACAGAAATCGAGAAAAGTTGGAAAACCTTTTCCAGGAAAAAAAAGTGTATCAAACAACACCAACGTTGGAAAAGAGGCTGAAAAAGTGGGTTTTCCCGAAAAAGAAATGTCAATCAAACACACCCTAACTAAAACATTTAATAGAACTCAGGGGCTAAGGGTGTAAATAAGAAATTTGAAGTTATTAAACCCCCTCATTCGTGTGAGTTTCATTGGGGAATGATGGAGGTCTCGGCTACTGTTGCTCGTCCCGGCCCGCTGCCCTTCTCCGGCCAGAAATCACGCCGGCGATCGTCAGCTGATGTAGTGCGACTGACGACCCTAGGGAATGTAGAGGGAGAGAGAACTCGAGAGAGAGAGAGAAAGAGCTCGGGTGAAGAGGAATTACTGGTTGAGTTCTTATGAATGCTTTGGTGAAATTTTTGGTTGTTTATATAGGAGTTGTTAGGTAGTAATTAAGGAAACAACAATAATCTAATTAAGGAAGAATAATAATTCGAATTTGGTAAGTTCTTGAACTCTAAGATTATGGTTAGATTTTGATTTGGGGCTAGAGTTAGATCCGAATTAGGGTCTAGAATTTGGGGATAACTCAAAATTAGGGCTAATAATTTTAGGGCTAGACGAGAATTGGGAAAAAATTAGTTAAAACGAATTTTTCATGTAAATATTTTCGAGTCGCCACAACATTTCCTACTTAAAATAATTTCGTCCTCGAAATTTAACTTACTTGATTAGCGAGGTTTAGGTATCTAGTGAGAATATCTTCTTCTTTTTCCCAGGTGGCCTCTTCTGAACTGTGTTTACCCCACTAGACCTTAACTAGATGAACTTCTTTGTTTCTAAGGACATGAATCTTCCTCTCTAAGATGCGCATGGGCACCTTTTCATACGTTAGGTCTGGTCGACCGTCAACTGACTGAACGTTCACCACATGGCTCGGATCATGTACATACTTTCTTAATAGGGAAACGTGGAATGCATTATGTACTGCTGAGAGTTCTGGAGGCAAAGCCAGACGATAAGCCACGTTCCCCACTTGTTCTAGTATTTCGAATGGACCGATGAATCTGGGTTTCAACTTCCCTCTCTTTCCGAAATGGAAAATTCCTCCCACTGGAACTACTTTAAGAAACACTTTATCACCGATTTGAAATGTTAGCTCCTTTTTTCTCTGATCAGCATAACTCTTCTGCCTATCCTAAGGAGTTTCGATTATTGATCGGATACGATCTATCACCTCTACCATCTTCTAAATTAATTCTCGTCCCAACATTTTTCTTTCTCGAACTTCGTCCCAATAAACGGGCGATCGGCACCGACGACCGTATAATGCTTCATAGAGAGCCATTCCAATGGTGCCCTGGAAGCTGTTATTATATGCAAACTCCACTAATGGCAAATGGGTTTCCCAACTTCCACCCAGGTCAAATACACACGACCTCGACATATCTTCTAAGATTTGAATAGTTCGCTCAGACTGTCCGTCGGTCTGAGGATGATAAGCCGTACTAAATGTCAATTTAGTACCCATTGCTGTCTAAAGGCTCTTCCAAAATCTTGATGTATATCTCGGATCTCTGTCAGTTACTATGGTCACTGGTACTCCGTGGAGTCGGACGATCTTTCTGATATATAATTGTGCCAGCTGATCCATACTAAAAGTCATACGAATGGTTAGAAAATGTGCTGATTTCGTGAGTCGATCAACAATCACCCAAATGGCATCATTGCCTTACTCATTTTCGGGAGACTTACGACGAAGTCCATAGCGATCTTTTTCCACTTCGATTCGGGTATCTCCAATGGATTCAAAAGCCCTGATGGCCTTTGATGCTCTGCCTTCACCTACTGGCAAACCATACACTTAGCTACAAATCTGGCGACACTTCCTTTCATATTTCTCCACCAAAACGTACTCTGTACATTTTGGTCCCGCCAGGATGAGCCGCATAAGGGGCATAATGAGCTTCAGTGATTATCTCGTCTATGATATGATCATCCTTCGGCACACAAAGGCGACATTTGAACATAAGCATTTCGTTTGTTGAAATCTCAAAACCAATCATCTTCCCAGTACCAACTTCAGATCTAATCTTTTCCAGAAATGGATCACTCATCTCAGCAGTGATAATTCGATTTCTCAGGTCTAGCTTAACGGTCAAAGTTGCTAATTTAGCCGGCATTCGAGCCGACGGGGCAATGACTTCAGTCCTCGAATTCTCAAAATCTCATACTAGCTGGTCTGGTATAGAGCCCAATGCTGACAACTGTTCAGTGCTCTTTCTGCTTAAAGCATTTGCCACTACGTTAGCTTTACTCGGGTGGTAAAGTATAGTGCAGTCGTAATCTTTTACCAATTCTAACCACCGTCGTTGCCTGATGTTCGGCTCCTTCTGGGTGAAGAAGTATTTGAGGCTCTTGTGATCGGTGTAGATCTCACATTTGCTTCCGTATAGATAGTGATGCCAAATCTTTAGAGCATGCACTACTTCTGCGAGCTCCAAATCATAGCTCGGGTAATTCTGCTCGTATTGTTTCAACTGCCTGGAAGAATAAGCCACAACTCTCCCCTTTTGCATAAGTACACAGCCCAATCCGTGTTTTGATGCATTACAGATGACCAACCCATCTGAGCCGTCAGGGATGGTCAAAACCAGTGCAGCCGCTAGCCTGTTCTTCAATTCCTGGAAACTCTGCTCACACTTCTCTGTCCAATTGAATTTCACGCCCTTCCTGGTTAACTGCGTTAAGGGTTCTGCCATCTTTGAGAAACCTTCTATGAATCGTCAGTAGTACCCAACCAATCCCAGAAAGCTTCTTACTTCACCAATATTACCAGGCCTAGAACAATTAATCACTGTCTCCACTTTGGAAGAGTCCACTTTAATTCCCTGTGCTGTCACGATGTGGCAGAGGAAACGGACTCGCTCCAGCCAAAATTTACACTTTTTGAATTTGGCATATAATTTTTCCCTCCTTAAAGTACCTAGCACTGTCCTCAGATGCTCCTCCTGTCGTCGGGAGTCCTTTGAATAAATTAGTATGTCATCAATGAAGACGATGAAAAATTTGTCCAAGAATTCGTGAAAGACTCTATTCATCAAGTCCATGAACACTGTTGGGGCATTGGTTAAGCCGAAGGGCATTACCGTAAATTCGTAATGCCCATAGCGTATTCAGAACTCCGTTTTCGATATATCCGTAGGCTTAATCTTCAACTGGTGATAGCCCAACCTCAAGTCGATATTCGAGAAAATAACTGCTCCCTTCAACGGATCGAATAGATCCTCAATCCTTGGGGGAGGGTATCTGTTCTTTATCATCAATTTGTTCAGTTCACGATAATCTATAGACATCCTCATGCTTTCATCCTTCTTCTTTACAAACAATACTGGGGCTCCCCATGGAAAGATGCTCATTCGAATGAATTTCTTCTCAAGGAGCTCCTCCAGTTGAACCTTCAGCTCTTGTAAGTCTTTGGGCGCCATTCGGTACGGGGATTTGGAGACAGGAGTGGCTTCAGGCACCAAGTCAATGTCAAATTCCACTTGCCTCTTCAGTGGAATACCAGCTAAGTCCTCTGGGAATACGTCGGGATAGTCCCGTACTACGGGTACTCGATCCAAGATCAACTCTCCAATGGACTGACCTTGTAGGCTAACCAAAAACTCTTGGTAGCCTTCTTTGGACAATAGCTTCCTTGTTTTGATAACCGCGATGAGACAGGGGATCGCCCTGATCTTAGATCCGTAGAACTTGAATTTTTCTTCTCCATTTCTATGGAAGATGACCTCCTTCTCGTGGCACACGATGGTCGCATGATTACCACTTAACCAATCCATTCCTAATATGATATCAAAGTCCCTCATTTAATCACATATAGGTCTGCTTCCAAAATTAACCCATTAAAATCTATCCGGACCGCTCTAATTATCATATTAGTATCAACCGTTCTTCCTGATGGTAAACTAACCTCAAGGACACTATCAGTTTTCTCTTTCCCTAATTCCAGTCTAGTTACACAGACATCAGATATAAAGGAATGCGTAGCTCCAGAATAAATTAGAACATATGCAGGAATGCCAGAGATGGATAGCATACTTGTAATCACGTCATTGTCCTGGCTAGCATCTTCCCGGGTGATTGCAAACACCATAGCCTTTCCATTCTTGGCTTGCTCAGTCGGCTTGGTTGGAGCATTGTTCCTGGTTGGAGCAGAGCGACAATCTAATGCCATGTGGCCCGGCTAGCCACACCTGTAGCATACTCCCTTGCCTAGAGGCACTCCTCACGATGGCATTTCTGGCACTTAGGACATAGTGGGATAGTTTCCGATTCTTGTCCCCCTGCAGACCCATTGTTGAGCTTCTTGTTGGGAGCACTGTTTTTATTTTGCTTGTTGTCTTGCCACTTCCTTTTCCCCTGATCCTTCAGATAACTCCGCTCCTCAGGCTCGTCATCAGCAAAGCATATAGCCTGAGCTTTCTTCACCACCTCCCGATTAGTTGGTAGTTCATGCCCCGTCACGATTTTGAGAATGTCCTTCCGTAGACCACGCTCGAAACGTCGAGCATTCTTGTTTTCGGTGTCCACCAGGTGAGGGGCATATTGGGAAAGTTCTTCAAACGTTCTTTCATAGGCAACAATCTCTATGTCACCCTGGATGAGACGCAAGAATTCTGCCTCCTTCTTATCTCGTAATCCTTGGGGAAAGAATGTTTCTCTAATCTGCTGCTTGAAGTCAGCCCATATTACGGCTGCCCGTTGAGCTTCGGTTTTCGATTGTATTGCTGAAACCCACCACTGTGCTACTGGACCAAGCAGCATAAACTTAGCACATGCCACTTTCTTATTCTCCGGGCATTTTATGTGCTCGAAGATGTTCTCCATTTGTCTCATCCATTCTTCAACTGCGAGCGGATCCTTGCCGCCGTTGAAGGTAAAAAGGTTGTAGCTACGAAATTGCTCAACGACCGACACAGCTGGTATATGTGGTGCTTGCCTTAGCGCTTGCACCGTTGCTAAAAGGTCTCTGATAACATCGGATTGTCGCACCATTACCTTGACAAGATAGAAATTGGTTTATTGCGTTTGAATTATAAGCGTTCAATATAAAAGTAGAGGAACTCATCTCAGTTAAGAAGCAGAGGATAGCATCAATGAAAAAAATAAGTAGTTTTATTGAAATCTCAAATTCGCCGATGAGGGTACATAGATTAAGTTGTAAAACAATAAGTGAATCATCAACTACTGACAAAATTTCTCTACTAGTTCATCTATCTAATCCCTCAATCATCGTTAGTGACACATGACTCTGCTTCTGAGACTTCCCCTGGTTCTTCCTCTTTATTCTCTTCTTCAAGTTCCACTTCAATATCCTCTCCTTGGGGTTCGTACTTGGGCTCCTCTTGAGGTTTGTACTCAGGCTCCTCCTCATGTGGGTCCGCTTCTGGCTCTTTCTGGGGTTCAGGTTGAGGCTGAGCCACCCCTTGATTTCGATACACTGGCCAGAAGTGCACAAACGTCTCACATAGCATGTCATAGTTGACTGCAACCCCCGTGGCATGCCAAGTGTCGTAGAGGATCTTGTTAGCAACTTCCTGATTAATAGGGCTCAAGGTGCTAATCAGGTGGTTGATGGATTGTACATCATTTGTCTCAAATCCCCACCTAATAGCGCATTGCCGAACCTCTTGGACATGCTCTACCCAATCATAAGTATTTCCATACAATGGGGCCTTGAGGGTTTGGTAATCCAAAATGGTCTCATGGGCGAAATCGGCAATAGTTCTATTATATCCAGCCATGTCCTTGTCCAATTACATAAGGTCCAATTAGTTGGGGTTATCATATCTCTCTTAGTTAAATTTGAAGACGTAAAGAAAATATTTATTAAAAATTATGCTCAAACTCGTTCTTCTCTAATCGGATACAAAATCTTCTCAAAGTTCTCGTAAAATTTCTAAGTCTCAAGTATCCGAAAATAATAAGTAAATATATAACTTGAATCTCTTTGGTTACCTTGGAGTTGGCGAAGCGAGCGATAGCAGATGGAATCTCTCATCTTTTAAAATGTCGCTAAAACATTTTTTTTAAGGAAATGATTTTTTTCTTTTTTTTAACAAAAACAATTTTACAAGTCTATAGGAACGTATACCCGCTCTGATACCAAGCTGTAACGCCCCGAGTTCTAATTACCAGGAACGTCACGTCATCTTTCTAACTAACTTTTGAAAAATCATCGGAGCAATGGTATAAACAGACATTTAAATTTCGCGGAATATTATTTAGACTTAAAATCAACCAATCACGATTTTAAAACATAATATCTTAACAATAAAAGAAATAAAAACTTAGAATAGATATGAATGACTTGAGTCTCAAATCAATAATTTAATATACTCAAAATCGCTAAACATCCATCGCCATTCGCCACGGTAGCAACTCTTCAGTCTATATATATTTGGTTTAAGAAAGACGTGAGTATTTCAGAGAAATACTCAGTAGATCTCGCGCATAAATAATATTTCAAATTATATATCTACACGAATACATGCAATCCAAGTAATATGATGAACAATTAAGTTCAAGTCTGTGAACAAATAATTAAACAAGTTCAAGTCTGATCTTAGTATGGAGAACGTGTAATTAAACAAGTTCAAGTCTGATCTGATGCATTAAAGCATATAATCTCATCTCTGGGCTTGATCAAGCAATTCTCTAATTTACATAGTAAATATACCACATTATCTAATGGAATGACAAGTAACATGCAACATATAATAAGAAACAATCATTTAAGCGCATCTTCGAAAAATAAAAATCTTGTAGATAGAGATCTACCTTAAATTAGGAGTTTGAGTCTTAATACTGCAAATATCTAAGTTGTCGCATCTCGTCTAGTCCTAAAATAGTTAAAATAACTCTAATTAGTCTCGTGTACGAATTAAAACCTCTAAAACGAAGAGAAAGTAATTAAATAAGGTTTAAATCGGCTAAAGATAAACTTTGGGGATCGATTTGTAAAAGCCGAGAATTCTAGGTACTATTTTGAAAGTCAAATGATAGTTGACGAGTCAAATTTGCAATTGACTGCATTTAAAAACTATTGGACTTGATTGGAAATAAATTAGCACTTTGGGGCTCGCTAAATAAATAAAATATAGGGACTAAATTGAAAGTCAAATAAAAGTTGTAGGGTCAAATAAGCAACTGACCAGATTTTGAAAACTATTTGACTCGATTGGAAATCAATTAAAACTTCGGGGACCTCTTGCGTAAATAAAGTATGGGGACTAACTTGAAGGTCAACTGAAAGTCATGGGACTTAACTGTAATTGACTTGACTTCCAAAATCATAGGACCAAATTAAAAAGGGAATAAGCTTGTGGACCTTGGAAATAAATAAAATAGAATAACTAACTAAAACATTTAATAGAAGTCAGGGACTAAGGGTGTAAATAAGAAATCTGAAGTTATAAAACCCCTCATTTGTGTGTGAGTTTCATCGGGGAAGAAGGATGGAGGTCTCGGCTACTGTTGCTCGTCCCGGCCCGCTGCCCTTCTCCGGCCAGAAATCACGCCGGCAATCGTCGACGGAGGTACTGACGGGGCCGGGGAATGCAGAGGGAGAGAGAACTAGAGAGAGGGAGAAGAGTTCGGGTGAAGAGGAATTACCAGGTGAGTTCTTATGAATGCTTTGATGAAATTTTGGGCTGTTTATATAGGAGTTGTTAGGTAGTAATTAAGGAAACAACAATAATCTAATTAAGGAAGAATAATAATTCGAATTTGGTAAGTTCTTGAGCTCCAAGATTAGGGTTAGATTTTGATTTGGGGTTAGAGTTAGATCCGAATTAGGGTTTAGAATTTGGGGATAACTCAAAATTAGGGCTAATAATTTTAGGGTTAGACGAGAATTGGGAAAAAAAATTAGTTAAAACGAATTTTTCATGCAAAAATTTTCGGGTCGCCATATTTTTTATAGAGATCAGACCTAACTTGTTTGATGTGCCCTTGGATAGGTATTTTTTATGATAGCATGGTGCTACAGTATTAGCATATGGCGCTTATTGGGTGTGTCAACTTATTATAGCTAATATTACTGAACTTGTCAGTTGATTGTAGTTGATTTGGCTTGTTGATCAAGCTCTGGTATTGTAGCCTGTGTTGTGTACGGAAGCACATGCGATGCTTTGATAATGACTTTGGCGGTTTTGCTCGTAGATCGGTTTTGCTAGCTTATTAGCTAATGTTATTGGATTTTTCGCGTTATGGTAGTCGACTTACTGCTTTGACTCTTGGTTTGTCGACCTATTTTGGTTGATTTGACTTTGTGGCTTATAGATTTGGAACCATTTTGAAAGGGATTGTGTAGTTTTTTTTTGGGTCCTCTCTTGTCCAAGTTCGGTTTGGTCGAGTCGACCCAAACTCCAACTAGAGGGGGGAATGCTGACATGTTTGATATTTTAGTTTTAATCTTTAATTTCATTTTAATAAGAATTTAGGGACTTTAGTTGCAATTAGTTTGTTCATTCGTTGTTAGAATGACATCACTTACAAAATATGGACCAATTATCTAATTATACAACACTCTCAAACTTCAAGTTCGTTGCAGTAAGTGGCATTATTTGATGAATCATGCCTTCGGTCTTGCATTTAGGGCTTCTTGAATAGATACGCAATATTGACATCTTTCCATCTTTGACGAATGTCGAGGGGGACTTTAGAAATGATGCGTAGGGGTAATTTTGAGAGACAGAGGATACATGGGTTCAGTAGGGTGAATGATCACCTACCAACAAATGATACCTTATGATGCCCACAATTGCCACCTATCATTCTTCCATTAAATGGACCCATATTGGACCAATATATGGGTGCCACACTGCATTGTTGGCATCTTATGGTGCGACAATGTTGGTAGGAAAACTTCTCCTGGTTCAGTAGTAACGAATTTGATCCAATATCTTCTCTGGAGTCTCCCTACCATTAGCGCTTAACGCGAGATGGAAATCATTTCAAGAACTATTTATTTCCATTATTATTATATTAATCTTATTTGAGTAGTAGATCGATCATGCCTCTCAATTGAATTGATGAAAACTCCATGTTTGAAACTTACTTTCTCCTACGTGAAGTCTAAAATAATTAAAAAAATTTATTTTTGAATTGATGTTATTTAGATTCTATGTTTATTTGATGTTAGATGAATATTCGAGCTAGAAACAAGTGTTCTCTTAAAACAATAAATAAATACATGCAAAAACCATTGCATCTCTAATACAAAAACCTCGAGTTTAATGTATAAGCTATAATGACCTTAATTTAGAACCGAACAAGAAGTATATATGATGGTATGAGCTTTCTCTTATTACTACTAAAATGCCGTCACTTCCAAGAAATGAGGATTATTAATACAGTATCTAATTAAAGTTTCCCACACTCCCATTAAAGATGCATGAGAGAAAGATTAACCTATATTATACCTACATCTTTCAATTTAAAGAAACATAAAGATTGTGTAAAATTCTTGATTTAAATCATTCCAAACAATGTAGAATACAGAATATTAAGGGAATAGGGGAATAATTAGAGGGGAAAAAATGTAGTGGGGGTTTAAATTAGACTCCTTTGATGTTCATTTTTTTTTCAAGTCCCTTATTGCTATAAAATTAGAGTCCTTTGATATATATATATATATATATATCAAGAGCCATGTTATTTATCAACAGCCGTGATAAACAAGCTAGTGCTAATGTAGTATGAAAGAGGATGCAAATCTCGAGTTCTCTTGGATCTCCTCCGCCGCATTGAAGGAGTCAGTTTGTGACCCATATTGTCGATGTAGACTGCTCCTCCAGTGTGGGGAGGGCATCCGAGATGACTTGTGTAATTGTTAAGGGACAATTACATTCATGTCTCTTCTTTGATATGATCTCCGATCCCTCTTTATAACATTACGGTAAAACAACTTTTCAACCTCAACAATCTACAATTAGATTGCTTCGCACTATTAAATTTTTATTTTTGTTGTACCATTAATATTTTGGACCACTAAGCTGAGTCGACACAATTTTTCAATTGTTAAGGGTAAATTTGTGGTTAATTGTAGTTTTTTCGCACTATTAAATTTTTTTTCTTGGATCACATTTATTTTTTATGCCAATATATTCATTTTTTAAAATTAATTATACTTCTTTGTACCATTGATTGAATTTTTTTAACTCACATAATTCAATACAATTTTGAAGTCCAAATTAACTAAACCAAAAAGCACTGTCTATCTATTCCTTTTGTTCCAATTACTTTAGGTTACTTTGAAATATTATTGCTCCTGAAAGATATGTTCTTATACAATTGGCGAATTAATTATAATTTCTTTGTGCTATTAATTTTTTTTCCATACTATCAATATTTTGTGCCATTATGTCGAGTCTATAAAATTATTTATATTTTATTTGCAACATTGGCTCATTTTTTAATTCACATAATTCACTACAATTGCACATTTATTTGAATAGGCACCAAACTAAGCAGTGGAAAGCAAGTAATTAAGTTTCTCTCAAGATTCTTAAACTTCGGAAGGCATTATATTATTATAATTTTAATATCTATGAGGTTCGTAAAGGATGTTTTTAACAACATACTTGATCAAGTCTTGCCATAGTTGGGAGCAAACAGTGCTAAAGAAGCTGCGAGATGGATTCAGCGCCTTCAAGAAGCAGATTTTCGAAAGTAATTAATTCTTTAGATTAGATAGCAAGCCATGTGATTTCAGTTTGTGGTCATGTTATTGCTTACTGATAAGTGCTTGAAAAGTACTTTAATAATTTTCTAATAATGTTTATTATTGGGTGATAATTGTTTTATAAGTGTGTATTTATTTGTTTTTATTTATTTTCATGTTTGAGGACCAAGAAGAGTTGAAACAAGTTTAAATGTATAAACAAGGCATGGAAAGTGCAAATCAGCAACTCGGATTTACAGGGCAGCTTTTAGTTTTTGGATCGTAACCTGAGCTAGAAATATCGGATTGACCTGATTCCAGCGCCAAAATAAAGATAACTCAATTATATACAATTGTTATTTCTGGTCCCAAAGGCAAAATCCATGGAAAAATAGAATAAAATTGAGTTGGAAGACAGCATCATGAGCATCCAACGTGTCTAATGTCAACTTTTAGTGCAAATGCCATAACTTGGCCTACAAAGATCCAATTATGGTGATTCCACTACCAAAAGAAAGGTAATTTGATGGCCTACAATAGCTATTTCTGGTCCCAAAAGCAATTATAGATATTAAGATGGCCAAAAAGCATGAGGAAGTGGAATAATAGTGGAGGAGTAGCTCACCTAATGCATTATTGAAAGATTCCTTTAGTGCCTATAAAAGGGCAAGGCCATTAAGCCATTTGGAACATGTAGAAACTTGTAAAAACACTCTCTCATCCTCAAATTCTTAGTGTTATATTTCATTCTAATAGTATCCATCTTTTGTTTAGCTTTCTTTTCTTATTTTGAGTAGAAGTGTGAATAAAGTTTTAGAGATTGCTTAAATAGCTTTTCATATTCCGGCGGAAGTATATTTGAAATGTATATTTTAGCCGAGAATATGATTGGTTAGGCATCTCGATCTAGTTCAAGGGGATGTCGTTGTTCTAAGTTTGCTATCCGATTAACTCACAAGTGACGTTGTTCTTATACTCTTATTCAAATTGGTTTGTTTTTCTATTTTATTTTTGATAATATGAACTTTAATTAGATTTGGCCAATTGAGTTAAATTCTATTATCAACTTGTTAGAATTAAAGTTTCAATCCGTAATTGTTGATTTCATTAATTTATACGTAACAACTGGCAATCACATATCGTTGGGAATAACAAACCCTATTGTTAAACATTTCGAGTGGACTGAAATGTTACTCTAAGTTTAACATGTTTTCCTAATTCTTAATGCTAGCTTTTGCATTAAATCTAGAGATCGGACTTCTAGGTTATCCAAAAGTCTAAGGACTAATTGGAAAGCTGACGTTCAATTAGTTACGCTTAAGGGGAAATAGAGATAATAAAGATGTGTAATTTATTATCTCAAGGTTAAAGATTTGAATAGAGAATAGAACGCGTTATGAGTAAATTGGATATGCAAGTGGAGGCTCGACTAAACCAAGAACTAGAAGATTTCTCTCATTGGTGAAACTTTCTTAATTGTTATTTTATTTTGTATTCAATATTTATTCCTCATTTACTAAAACCCCCAATCATATTAGTTAGCATAAGTATACCAAATTGACGAACTGTTCCTTGTGGAATCGATCCTTACTCACCACTGCTACATTAATTTGTAGTTTTCAAAACCGAGAAAGGTAATTAATATTTGGTGTCTCACGACACGCATCACTTACTAATCTTTGGCCATAATAGAGAAGTTAATTAAAATTTTGTCCTACCTGAAATTGAATGTAGTTGCCAATGAATCAAAGCTGTTTAGGACTAAATTTTGTCAATAAAATAAAGTTGAATGTTTATAATGTTTGTAAATGCATAAGTTTTACATCTACTGCGAAAGTTTAGCTCTAATATCTATAAACATACTATAACGCGGGCTTTTTATATTTCCAGTGTTGGGAGGGATTTGTTCCTCCCAACAACTCGCTACCCCCCATCCCCTGCATTCAAGGGGCTGGGTTGTGAGTGCTGGGAGAAAAAGTTATCCTCCCAATGCTAGGAGGATAACTTTTTCGTATTGCAAAGATTGATATCTCTAAATTAGAAATTTTGATACCTTCTCAAAAAGGTATGCAAACACACACACATATATATATACATATAACCATTTCTCATTTGACATGACAGGCGCCGCGAAATGGGTTTTCTGTACTATAGCTTGGTTAGCTACAATATCAAGGTCTTGATTTTGAGCTGTACCCACCCACTTCTTATTTTGCTATTTTTCTTGATAAAAATTTATGACGAAATTGTTTATTTAGTTTTGCAAAAAATTGCTAGTTTACTTGAGGTACATAAACTATAACGTCAAGGTTACAAAATAAAGTTAGAGTAGTGTTCTAAAAAATTTTAAAAAAAGGTGCATAAAACGCACGATTAAGTGTGAATGGAAAGTTTTGACGAAAAGTTCAAAAAAGCACGAAAAATACATGAAAATAATAATAATAATAATAATGATAATAATAATAATAATAATAATAATAATAATAATAATAATCTTATCTTAATATTATAATACTAGCAGTGCCAGCTATGCATTCTGCCATGCTGGCAGTGCCACGCTGGCACTGCAAAAACCTATTAAAAAAATATTAATTAATACGATTTATATTATAGCACTCATTGATGGAAATGTCAATATTACAAAAAAGGTAAGATTTTATAACCATTTATAAATTATAAATGAATATAACATCATACACATCATTTCCAAAAATAGAGATTTGACACAACGATAATAATTAGTAACATAGCAATGAACCTGGACTGACTGTACATACTAGACAAACAGAATACTGGAAATAGCAGACTTCACGGACGAGTTTTCTCTGCAATAATTGCTTAATTTCTGCCATTACGGAAGCAAATTATACAGCCAACGAATCTGGACAGTTCTGTACAAACCATACGAAATGACACTCATACTATAAATGCAAGCAGTGTCCACATTGTGTATCACAAAATCGCACTCTCAATCATAACAGAATTTATACCTTTTTCATATTATTCCTTTCATAATGACAACTTGGTTGAGCCAATTGAACCAAATCAACGATCACAAATCTGAATGGGGAATACATGTGTGCGTGGCCAGAAAATGGTTCCTACATTATCCACAACCAAATGGAGAAAGTGGAAAATCAATGGAATTCCTTTTTACTGATGAGGAAGTAAAGTGATATCATTCCTTAATTATTCTATGTTCTAATTTCTTTATCTAACTACTTTTCTTTATCATTTTTCCTAGGGTACACGTATTCAAGCAACTGTAGCAGAAAATCTCATTGATACTTTCAAAAACCGCATTCAAGAAGGGGGTTTCCACAGAATGATGCACTTCACTGTCGTTGCTAACAAGCTAACATACAAGGCAATAGATCACAAGTGGAGATTGAAATTCATGAGGTCCACCTTAGTCTACATTGAGAAGAGATTGACATTTCCTATCAGCATTTACAATTTCAAAGATCTCGGTTCCCTTTCACGTGATCCTAAGGCCGATACCATGGCAATGTTTGGTAAACATTAGTAGTTCACAGATTTTATTTTCATTCTAACTTTTTTCATCCTGCTCACATCTAAATTTTATTAACCACGCAGATGTCATAGGAAAATTTGTTGACATTGATACCAGCCGACTTGCCAGATCCAACAACATTGAAATAACTTTAAAAGATAATGAGTACGTACTATTTTGTTATATTATGCCTAAATTTTTTACAGTCAAGGCCACTTTATATTGTACTAACTACGTATTATGCATTATAGGGAAAACTCTATCAAAGCAACTTTGTGGGAAAATCACGCTCTCACTGTGGCTGACTTCCTCTCACGAGAAGGCTAAATTTCTACTGTCATAATAATACAGCTATGCCGGGCAAAGATTTACAGGGGTAACACCACCTTTCTAATGTGTCAAACCACGTTATAGAATGTGTGCTAATGCCTATTTTGATGTGTCAAATTTCAGGCTATGTTTCTTTGACGACAACATACTCAACCAAAGTTATAATTAATGAAGACATCCTAGAAATTATTGAATTCAAGAGTAGGTAATGACTTCATTTTCAAAGAATCACCGACTATGCTTTCACTTTTACAAAATCTCATAATGACTAGCACATGTATGCAGAATAACGGATGACAATGGCAGTAGTTCAGCAAACTTGAGTCACTTATCCTATGGCAATATTTCAACAGCTGATGAAATTCAACATGGGGACCTCCCAGTCAAGAAGATAAAGGATATTATGTCAGATAACAAGGTATCCAATGTATCAAATATTTACTATCTAAATTTCCTACCCCTAGAAACCTAACAGAAATATTAATTCCTATTTCAGACCGGGGAATTTTGGGTCGTAGCAACAATTGTTGACGTTTTGCGAGGGGACTGGTCGTACTATGCATGCAGCAAATGTTCTAGAAAACTCACAGCAACCACCAATGGTTTCAAGTGTGCAGAATGTGACACTTCAATGTCTCACGGAGTCACAGAATACAGACTCAGAGTGAAGGTGGTTGATGGTACAAAGGGCATTGTGTTACTCTTATGGGATAGTGAGGCCCAAACTTTGGTTGGAAAGACAGCACATGAAATTAAGGAGAAAATTGGCAAGGTTAGCTTTAGATAGTCAATAACAGTCTGAAAGACTCATGTATACATAAGCAAGACTAATTGGTACAATCTTTTTTTTTATAGAGAAAAGAGGAAGACAATAGCATCCCTGATGAGATTGAGGATATTATCGGGAAAAACTGTCTCTTCAAATATCAAGTTAAACTGGAGCACATTCAAGGCATGGATCGCACACATTTGGTCAAAGCTATTATAAACGATGGTGATATGGTTAAAAGATACAGGAAAAGCGTTCACGGGATAGCCGAAGATCTGGAAATCCAGATATATCTGATGGCGATGAAGATAATGCAATGAACAGCAATGACAACAAAGTAATTGTCCATCAAAAATAATTGAATTAATGAATACTAATTGGGTAGGTGGACTTACTTTCTAATTTTAAGTAATGATTTGGTGTTCTTTTTTTTAGAAACATTCTGATTTAGAGTCTGGGGATAGCTCAATTACACCTTCTAAGAAAAAGATTGACCACGAAGAGGCTGGAGGAGGAGATTTAGAGATCCAACTGTCATCAAACAAGAAGATGAAGATCAAGGAAGTTAAAATAGAAAAAAAACTAGGGGCCCATTTCTCTAATTGATGTTTTCCTACTATTTTAAGCATCCAATAAAGCACCAAATAAGGGATTATACATTCCCGTATGTCAATATTTCAATAACACTCTCTAATTGTTTATTTTTCGTGTAATAATTTTTTTGTCTTTGTACTTCAATTTATTTCTACCAAGTTAGATTCTTATCACAGCAAAACTAGCAAAACAAAAAAATAATGTAGTCGACAAAACTAAATAATATGGTCGACAAAACTAACATCAAAGCTTCTAAATTGGTAGTCCCGATCCTTAACCCCCACCAGATACTGATACCTTCTATTGAGGCCGCAATCAAGGGTAGGTTAAAGTTACCTCTGCCTTAAAAATACTATGGGCTCAAAAACTCTAATTTACAATTCACCATTTCCTTAGTCATCAAACAAACCACTCAACACTAATCAAATACATTGAAACATTAAAGTAAATAAAAAGTCATAATTTACGGCATGCGTGAAAACCATCTAGACAGTCAATCATCATCCATTAAAAAGAGAGAAAATAGTAATTTATGCATTATTGTTGACAGTAAAATTACAAATGAGAAAAGCAAATACAGCAAAATTAATCATCCAATGAATTAATCATTCTTGATTAATTCATGCAATACACATTCATCAACCATTATTTTATAATTAAATATTCATTCATGAATGGAAACAGGAAAACTAGGCACTGTTATGGTGACAATGTATTCATACAATAGAATTCATTCTAAAACTAATCTAATATATGATAAGTATTTAAGTTGTTTATTTCTATAACAATCTAAAATAGTAAAATAACTAACGGCCTACATGAATTACAACTAATTAATAGCATAAGCCTTAGCTAAAAATCTTAGCCTAGATAATCAAAAAATTATATCAAGGAATATATTTAGAATACAATAGGTACGAAAATCACTTTTGTTTTCATATTCTTATTCTCAATTAAAGAAATCAAAATTTAATTTACAGTCACAATGACAATTTTAAACTGGCAATAGAATTGATGCTATAATTAAATTAGAATCCAATAAATATTTAAATAAATTAACCATCCAATAAATATTTAAATAAATTAACCACGGATAGAGACTTAATCAACATTTTTATATGACAAAATAAGTTTGGAAAGTTGTAATAATACGTACAAAATTTAGCGTTTTCCAAATTCTTTGATTCTATTTTAAAAAAAAATCAATGGTTTTAATGGAGAAGTGCAAAAAATCTGCAACTTATAATATTTTCCTATGTCAAATATTTAATATCTAGCCTAAATAACATAATTCTCTCAATCTTAACACACATCTGCTTTTCTAATTCTTTTTGCAAATTCTGTATTCTGTCACTCTCATTTGGATACTATCATCTTCATCATTCAATAATGATGAAAGGGAGTTCTAGCAAACGTAGAGTGCCTTTGAGTGACATAACAAATCAGGCCACTTCTACAGCAAATCAATAATGGGGAGGAGTAAAGAAATCTAATATTTCAGACATAGGAAATACGACACAAACTAATGAAAGTTGTGTTTCTTCGAGAACTGCCTCGAATTCATTTGCTGAAAGTTCAGGTATCAAAGAGTTTACTTAGATGCTCCCAAGGTCCATTTATTTAATTTTAATAATGTATTTTGTTAATAATTGGCAGGCAAAAGAAATAGAATAAATGGTGCCGCACTTCATATTGACTCATCAAACTTCACTGAATGTAAATGAAATTTTTTATTCAAATAGTAGATGATTTTATGAAATTGTGTTTAAAATATTTGTGGTTGTTTAGTAACTAATAACTATATGAATTATTAATTCCTCAGGTAATGAAGGCAGCTTAAAATATGGTTCAAACACCGGTAAAAATACTACTTCAAATGGTTTTATATTGTTCAACTTACGGTCAGATGTTCAAAGTTCAAGATCATATCTTTTTATGCAATAGTAATTAGTGTATACTTGCTCTAAAGGAACATGCTATTGGCTAATCCTAGAATATAAGATCCTATTTCTATAAATTTAACCATATTCAATTAAATCATTCAACCTCATATTAGACGGACACTATAGATAATCGGTTTGGGATATAGAGTTACCTGTTTATGGTTATGTCCTGTGCTGCATCTCTATGTTCATACCATTTCACATGACCTGTGAAAAAATATAACAAAAGGAAAAAGTTTAGAACAAAGGACAAGAAATATTTAGTAAAAAAAATCACTATTTTAAACAAAATGTGCCAAAAATATTTATCCACTACCTTTTAGTCTTGGATTTATTGTTGTGCACTCTTGAATGATGCCTCCTCATTTGGGCAATCATTGCATAATTTATAAAGATCTTACGCCGAATAAAATTACATGACATAAAAATAAAATTTTACATACACACTACATACATGAATGACAAATACACCCTACTTAATCTTATAAAAAGTAGGCGAACTAAATATTTAACTGAAAACAAAGCAACTTCTGTCATATTTGTAATACCCTGCAAAGAAGATTTAAAATCTATAAGTGATGGAGCTGATTAAGCAAAAAATAAAAAATAATAAAAAATATGTCTTTGAAGGGAGATTCTATACTCTAATTCTAGAACACATTATCATATTTCTATAAATGTAACCATATATAACTACATCATTGAACCTCATATTTGACAAAACGCTGTCGAAAATCACTGTAGGAATTTAGAAGTAAAAATATTATCATACAAGTTATAAAACTTTTAAGTCTTTGATGCAAAACTTATTCACACAAAAATGGCAAAGAGAGAAATTTAATTGATGATGGTAAAGATATAACTCACTGCAGGAGGATGTAAAAATTTGCCTTGTGAAATCTTGACAACTAGTATCTCAAATGGTCTATTGGAAACAATTGTCAATAATGTCATTGCATCAATATGATAAGGATGACCTGTAAATGTGGATTATAAACTATGTGTCACAAATAATAATAATAATAATAATAAATAAACATGTAATACCCCGTCCGTTTATGCATGTGATTTATGATATTATGTATGATCGTGATGTGATGAATACGTGTTTGGACCCTTGGTGACTTCGTTGTGATGCTATATACGGTATTAAGTGTCGAAACGGCCTCCCGAGCGGCTAACGAGGCCGCTACAAAGTTCTGCAGGATCGAGATTTACGGCCGTAAGTTTAGGGTTTACGGCCGTAATTCTCGGGTTACGGCCGTAAGTAAGATAGTTACGGCCGTAATTTGTGGAATGAGGAAATGTGCCAAAATTTACAGAGAGGTAATTACGGCCGTATGACTTGGAGATACGGCCGTATTATATGGGGTACGGCCGTAAGGTTTATGGGTTACGGCCGTAAGTCTTGAAGGGTGAGATGCATGGATTTATAGAGACTTTATTACGGTCGTATGTTCTTTTAGTACGGCCGTATCATAAGGTTACGGCCGTAAGGTTTATGGGTTCTGACGTAAATTTGCAAGTGCAGTAGTAAAGAGCAAGTTCTGGCCGTAATTTTAAGTCGGCAGCGTTTTGATTGGGTTTTAACACGTTGGCTTGGGGTTTTTCCATCATTTTCGACCCCCAACTCCCCAAAACCCTAGAGAACAAGTTCAAGTGTGATTTTAAGACTTTGGCTTGGTATTTGGCTTGTGGATCATTGCTCCAATCCTAGTTACAACCTTGGAATCAAGAAGAAGGAAGGAAGAGAAGAGGGAAGGAAGAAGAGAAATCATCCAACCAATCTCCTAGCTTGGTTTCTTATCCTTTGAGGTAGGTTTGAGATAGAATATCTATGTAGGAGGTAAGTGGAGACATGAATGATCCTTAGATCGCTATGTATGCAAGTTTCTTTGGCTAATTTCCTAGTTTTGGTGAAGTATGACATGGTTAGCTTGCTAGGGTGATTCTTCTAGGGTTAGGTGCTTCCTAACCTTGGTTTATGATATGCTTATGTTGTTGCCAAATGCTATGATATGGATGTCTCGTCCATGTGCACTCATATGTCATGCGTGTTTGGAGTGGATTGCCTATCATGTGTTGCGTTAATGTTATGTTTTCGGCCAAATATGGGGGACCTACGCCCCAACGAATGATACATCGGTCGAATGGGGGACCTACACCCCAATAACCGATAGTATGACCTCAAGGGGGACCTACGCCCCGATGATGTTACGAGGCCGTCCAAATGTTTATAATGGCGCCAATGCTAACACATGATTCGTAATGGGCCGGAAAGTAATATGTGATGTTCATGTGCATTATGTCTCTTCCTACTGAGTCATTATCACTCACGTGTGTTCTTTTCTATGTTTAGATGATGCTGCGAATAGGAGGCAAGCTGGAGGTGGCGCAGGATCCTCTCATGCGTGAGCTTGTCGACGTGTAGAAATGAGAAGGGAAAAGATTTTGGGGTCATGTGTGTATAAGATCACTCTTTTGCGATCTCTTTTGTAATATAACTTTTGGAGCTATCACGTTAGATATATATGCAAATTATCGTTTTTGAGTTTTCGTAAAACGTTTGCAAATGTGTTAGCTCGGTGACGTCACGCAGGTAACGCCCTCCCTAGTACGATGTCGCTGTACGTACTGGGGCGGGTGTTACAAAACAAACCAAAATATTTTAACTATTGTTAGAGTTATTCAAAATAACCATATTTTGGTAAATGCCTAAAAGGTATACTCCTCTATAAACAAATCACATGCCTACCTGTATGGATTTCCCAATAATCAAGGAAGAAGGGGCAGGCCTTGGTGTTTAATGTAAAAAAAATCTTAAAATTATGACAATAAAAAAAATTAAATATTGTTCAGTATAAAAAATTCCTTTTTCATATATGAGTGAAAAATCCTTAAAAATATAAGAGTTAAAAATTCCTTTTTCGTATAAGAATGGAAAAAAAAGATACGTGCACAATAACATAGTATATATCAAAATTCAATATTGTTCAGTAATGGAGGGTTCGATTTGCAAAAAATAAAAAAAACCATAAGGAGCAGTTTTAACAATTTTTAACGTTGTTTCACGTTTAACAGATTATATTGGAACAAAATAAAAAAGCCCACTTAAAAGAAGAAAGAAAAATCATTGTGCAATTACTAATTCTTTAAAACGATCAACGTGAATAGAGATTAAAAAAGAAGATAAATCATCCGCATAGTGGAGGCTTCGATATGTAGGAAACAAAAAACAAAAAAAAAAAGGAAAAAATTTGTGAAAATAGACAAATCATCTGTTTACCGTGTAAAACATGTTAATATTTTCGAAATACTTACAGATCTTAAAGATTCCTCTCTAGCCAAAACGCATCCATTCATTTTATGCTTTGATCTGTTGATGTAAGTAAATATATATATATATATATATATATATATATATTAAAACCAGCGATAACATCTGTAAAATATAAATTAAATCTATAAAAATGGAAATAATTTAAAATTTTCTTGCAATTTTGTTCTATGTCTCCCGGATCTTAGCATAGATAGCCATAGTTCCACCCGCCATGTCTGATTTAACAGTACAATGAGCGTTTATGAGGTGAAATATATTCAAAATTTGAGGAAAAAGAGGGAGATCTCGGCATTTAATATTTGAAAACATAAGATCTATGATTGTTGAGCTTCTGAAGTTTCATGGTTTGGTAAATGCTGAATTAAAAGTGGAGTTGCAAGCCAAAGACGAGAGCGACGGAGGAGGCAATGTTTGAGGAAGAAATATCAGAAAGTTGCTTTTAGTTTTCGTACGTCAATAATGCAAAGCTGATGGTTATAGGAAGATTCTAGATTTGGGCTTTCCTAGCGGGTCCTGAGATAATGGGCTTAGTGGAATTACGATTTTTGTGACTTTTTTTGGTGTGTTTGGGCTATAATACTTCTTTTGGGTCATGCACTTTGGTTTGTATGTATTAACGGTTGGTGGTGTTTTTGAAATTGGTATGTCATATTTTTTTTTGTTTCTCTGTTATATTAGTCGTATATTTTTTTTTTTGTTTCTATGTTATATTTTTTGATAACATTTAATATTATTTTAAGATCAATTAATTTTGTTTTTAACTTTGAAAATTTTTCTTATTTTTTTCTCTTAAGTTGTTTTTGCACTTTGCTAATACAAAGGTTAGTTTATCACCATGAATTGAAGTTAGTTTGAATATTTTAAAAAGATGGCAGACAATCGGAAAAAAAAAAATCATCTCTATTATGATTTTCTTTAATTATAAAAGAAATTGAATGTATCTCACTTCGAGTTTTTTTCCTTCTTTTTCTCTTTGCTAATTAAATGGTAACTCGGTTAGTTAGCATTTTTATTTGAGATTACTTTATATACTTTAAAAAGATGGTGGATAATTATATTAATGTCATTTCAATTACGATTTTTTAAATATCGTTTTAATACGTTAATTTTTTAAAGATTAGCTTCTCTATCTTACTTATAAAATTCGACTTTATCTCAAATGCATTGATTTTTTTTTAAGTTATTGCTGTATTATCAGTGTTATGTTTAACATACCTTTGTTTTTTTTGTTATTTTTTAGTGATTGTTTATTCTCACATTTTGTGAATTTAAAAATTATTTTTCGTAAACTAATTTCTTTATTATTAATTTTGTTGAATATTATGACATAGGAGATGCATATTGCACGTGTCAGCATTGTTCTGCCATATTTTGGTATGAGGAGAGGATCGAGAAATGATACAATTCATCGGTACCAAAGTATTCTCTTTGTTGTTTGCACGGAAAGGTGCAATTGCCATTTATGCAAGTTCCTCCACCATTGTTGATTGATTTGCTATATGGGCAACATGAAAGAGCCAAACACTTCCAACAAAACATCCGGATGTACAATATGATGTTTTCTTTTACGTCGGTGGGTGGAAAAATAGATAAGAGTATTAACTCTGGACGATCTCCATAGTGTTTAGACTGTGTGGCCAGAACTACCACTGGATTAGAAGTCTATTGCCAGCTCCGGGAGATGATCCAAAGTTTTGTCAGTTGTACATATACGACACTAACAACGAAGTTCAAAACAGATTGCAAGCTATTCGGTAAGTAATGGAATTGTTGTATGTTTTTATATTTTTTTATTGTTTATATGAAATATTCTACATATAAATTTTAATTTTTTATCATTGTTCGGAAAAAAATTCAATGAACAGTTCCGACATGGAAAGTGGCACGTTTCATGAAGGAATTGTTGCTGATTTGAAAAAGATGTTGGATGACAACAATTGGCTGGTGAGGTCATTTAGATTTCACTCTGAAAGGGTTCGTACTGAAACTCAAGCAGATGTTAAGTTGAAGTTGATTGGGAATCGAAAACTTGATGGAAGGACATACAATTTGCCTGCTGTTGATGAAGTTGCTGCATTGTATGTCGGTGATTTTGAAACCGATCCTGGAAACGAAGATATTGTTGTAGAAAGTCGATCGGGTTCATTGAAGCGAATAACTGAGCTTAATTCGTCTTATCTTGCTTTGCAGTATCCTCTACTTTTGGTGTATAGTCCAGATGGATTTAGAGAGGATATTTATCATAGAGGTGAAAGTCCCGATTCTGCCACTGCAAAGAAGAAGTTAAGTATGAGAGAATTTTTTGCGTTTCGCCTCCAAGAGAGATATTGTGAGTCTCCAAATATTTTGTTTTCCAGGAGATTGTTTCAGCAAATTTTAGTTGATGCGTATACTATGGTAGAATCTTCACGTCTTACATATGTACGCTTGCATCAACAAGAGTTACTGACATGCCCCGCACCAAATTATCTCTAATAACTTGACACGTGGCGTGCGCCAATGATGGATGACAACTACGTGCCGGATCCATCGCTAAGGCAAACTGTAACTGCTTGATTTTACCTTAATTTGAATAATAAGAAAATATTTTGCGAAAAATTTGACAGAGTTTCCTCTGTATTTTGAACATATCCATCCTGTAAGAGATTTATTCCAAGCTCCAGACATGCAACCCAACATTTGCACAAATCTCATTTCAAATCAAGAATATTGAAACCTTTAGAAACAAGCCCAACCACCATAATTCAATATCAGTGTCACTTTCCAAAACTCAAACGAGAACGATGTCGAAAAGAATTAATGAATAACTAATGAATAACCCAATAGATCTATTCTTAAAAACCCTTTCTCAAATGGATGCGAAGTTTCAACTAAACGCTAGTAAATGAATGAATAAATAAATAAACCTACTAGCTAAATGGAAAAGTAATGGTAGTGGTGGTCAACGGGCGATCCAAGCTCACGCTCAACTGCTCCCTGATAAGAAAAACATTAGGAAAATGCGTGAGTTTTGTAACCCAGTGAGTGGATAAGTTCACAAATATATGTAGTTTTCCATCTAAAATATCTTCATAAAACCTCTTTATATCCAAACATATGAATAGCATAAATAATTGAAAACCATCGAGGTAATACTAATAACTGGAATTGTTCTCGTCGAACAAACACTGATTATACCGTTCAAACGTATTTTTACTTTCTAAAACTGAATTCTGTAATTACAAATAATTTACTGAATAACAACATCAAAGGTACCAACGAGCAACAACACACTTGTGTAGAGTACTCTCAATACACATGACGTGTCGCTCAAAAGTCTGTTCTATCTGAATATCTGGTCATACGCGCGCAGAGCAAGCCCCAAAGGCTAAACACCCCCGTACACGGCCCAAAGCTTATGTGTGTACGAAAGTGGGTCCCAAAGACCTCTGTAATTCTGGTCATACACCGTGGAACACATCACACCAGTGCAGAGCGGGTAAATCTAACAAGGTACTCTATAATGGTTTTGAAAATACTCACATAATAATTTCTAAAAAAAGGAACTACTAATAAAATTCACCACTTTCTCAAATATTTGTTGAAACAACATATCGTAAAAATCTTTAAAAGCATATTGGGATTTAAAACATGCTACTTTATGAAAAATATAATTTTTCCACTCACAGAACTACGAACTGCTTCTAATTTGGTTGGTAGGCTTCCCCAATCGTCTCGTCACCACCTGAAATAACAATGGTATTCCAATCAAAACCTATACATATGCATTTTTAACCAATTACCTACCCACATCCAATACTAAGTTTTAACTTTTCTAACATTCTCTAATATTCCCATTCTGTTGCTTTATTTCACTTCTTTCATTGATTTTACTATATTTCATACTATTGGAACCATCCAATTGAGTCACAAAATAATTCCCCAAATTTTCAGCAACTAGGTAATGTAAGTTTCAATCCACTTCATCACCCACTACTCAATTACCATCAATTCCACTTCAAAATATTTGATTAGGGCTATATAATATCCTAATAACACCCAATCAACCCAAACTAATGATAAATTTCGAATCCCCAATTTCTATTGGTAAAACCCTAAAATTACATCGACTATTTACTTCGAATTCCATGAGATAAAATTGAAGAAACATACTTACCACTCGAAACCACGACGAAACCAAGCTCTCTGCTTCCTTTTTCCTCCTTTTTTTCTTTTTCTTTTTTTTTCCTTTTTTCCTTTTCCCTTTCTTCTTTCGCGAATGGCCACTGGTTTCTGGGTTGCTGTCGATTCTCATGAATAATGCCCTTTGTTTCATGTGTTTATATATATATTATATATAATTGCAACCTAAGTCCCTTTTCTTTAATTAAGAAATTTAAGTTGGTCCTTTGACCTATATTTACGTCCATAGCCCACAAACTTCCAACTAAATTAATTAAATCCATAAACTTTCAATAGGCCAAATTAAATCTCTTTAATAGTTGACTTTGACCCACAATTAACGGCTTTGACCAAATAGTAGCTGAAATTTAAATAAACGAAAATTCGGGTCGTAACAACCTTACCTCCTTAAAAAGAATTTTGTCCTCGAAATTCAGCCAGCTGCTGTCTGAAGAGATGAGGATACTTAGCTCGCATTTGCTCATCGTTCTCCCAAGTAGCTTCTTCCACTGGATGATTCTTCCACGATACCTGAACTAGGTTGGCGACCATCTTATTGTTTTTGATCTGCTGTCTGCTACCAAGTATTCGATCAGGTTCCTCATCGTAAGTCAAATTCTCCCTCACTTCAACTGGTTGTGCCTCTAGGATATGAGATGGGTCCGAAATGTACTTGCGAAGCATGGAAACGTGAAAGACATCATGAATCCTAGATAGCTCACTTGGTAGAGCTAAGCGATAAGCAACTGGGCCAATCTCCTCAATGATCTCGTAGGGCCCTATATAACGTGGGCTTAGCTTTCCTCGTCTACAAAATCTCAAAACGCCTTTCCATGGAGATAGACACAGAAATACCTTATCCCCAACCACGAATTTAAGATCTCTCCTGCGTTTATCTACATAGCTCTTATGTCTGTCCTGAGACGCTTTCAATCTTTCTCTTATTATCGCTACATTCTCCGAAGTGAGTTGCATTAACTCTCGTTCCCCCACTTCATTCCAACAAACTGGAGTTCTACATTTTCTGCCATACAAAGCTTGAAAAGGAGCCATTCCTATACTGGAATGATAGCTGTTATTGTAGGCGAACTCCATCAATGCTAAGTGATTGTCCCAACTTCCTTTAAATTCAAGGGCGCAAGCTCGAAGCATATCTTCCAAAGTTTGTATGGTGCGTTCTGACTGACCATCTGTTTGTGGGTGAAATGCGGTACTGAGGTGTTGTTTAGTGCCTAAAGCATTCTGCAGTTTCGGCCAAAACTTAGACGTGAACCTGGAATCTCTATCCGAAATGATAGACACTGGAACTCCATATAAACAAACTATCTCATATACATACAACTTAGCCAACTTATTTAAAGGATCGGTTTCCTTAATTGGAAGGAATCTAGCAGTTTTCGTCAACCGATCAACAATCACCCAAACTCCATCATTTCCACGCTGCGTAAGAGGAAGGCTAAACAGAAAATCCATAGTGATATGTTCCCATTTCCACTCAGGAATAGGCAGGGACTGTAGTAGTCCTGCTGTTTTTTGACGATCTGGTTTTACCTGCTGACAAACCAAACATCTTGGTACGAACTCTGCTATCTCTTTCTTCATGCCCAACCACTAGTAATGATCTTTCAAAGTGTGATACATTTTAGTACTGCCTGGGTGCATAGCATAAGCTGAACTATGTGCTTCATCTAAAATCTCTCTCTGTAATTCTTCAATGTTAGGCACACATAATCTGTTTCCCATAACTAAAGCACCATCATCTGCGATCGCATAATCTTTTCGTAATCCGACATCAACCCCTCCTTCAGTTTCTTAAGTGACAAATCCCGAAATTGTGCTTCCTTAACCTTAGCAACCAAGGTAGGTCTCACATGGAAGCTAGCTAATATCCCTCCTGTTGGAGTTGTGGACAATTCGGTATTCCCCAATCAACAAGGCTACCATTTCTTTAGCTTGTGATGAGGAACTAGTCTTTCTACTCAAAGCGTCTGCCACCACATTCGCTTTTCCTGGATGATAGTCGATCTTACAATCGTAGTCTTTAATCAGCTCGAGCCATCTCCTCTGTCTCAAATTCAACTCTTTCTTATCAAAGATGTATTTCAAACTCTTCTGATCTGTGTAAATCTGGCATTTCTCGCCATAAAGGTAGTGCCTCCAAATTTTAAGAGCTAATACCACCGCAGCCAACTCTAGATCATGTGTTGGGTAATTCAACTCATGTTTCTTCAATTGTCTTGAAGCATAAGCTATGACCTTCCCGTTCTACATCAAAACGCAACCGAAACCTTGTCGTGAAGCATCGCTATATATCACAAATTCTTCACCTGGAGACGGGAGCATTAATATAGGTGCAGAAGACAGCCTACACTTCAATTCCAAGAAACTTTTCTCACATTGTTCTGTCCAGGAAAATTTGGCATCTTTACGAGTCAAACTGGCCAATGGAAGAGCTATTCTAGAAACTCCTTCTATAAATCGACGGTAATATCCCGCGAGTCCAAGAAAACTCCGAACCTCTGTTGCATTAGTAGGGCGTTCCCACTTAAGAACTGCTTCAGTCTTGATAGGGTCTACGTAAATGCCTTCTGCTGAGATTACATGACCCAAGAATACTACTTTGTCAAGCCAAAATTCACACTTACTGAACTTGGCATATAGCTGCTTGCCCCGCATAACCTGCAAAATAATCTTCAAGTGCTCAGCATCCTCATCACGACTGCGAGAATAGATTAGTATATCATTTATAAAGACGATCACAAATCTGTCAAGATCAGTTTCAGGAACTCTGTTCATAAGATCCATAAATACCGCTGGAGCATTGGTTAGTCCAAATGGCATGACTAAGAATTCATAGTGGCCATATCGAGACCTGAAAGCTGTCTTCGATATGTCCGTCTCCCTGATCTTAAGCTGATGGTACCCTGAACATAAATCAATCTTCGAGAATACCGTAGCACCTCTGAGCTGATCAAACAAGTCATCGATTCGGGGTAAGGGATATTTGTTGCGAATAGTGACTTTATTCAGTTTCCTGTAGTCGATACACAATCTCATGGTGCCGTCTTTCTTTTTCACAAATAAAACAGGTGCTCCCCAGGGAGATACGCTGAGCCTGATGAAACCCTTATCAACCAAATCTTGCAATTGAGCTCTTAATTCCTTAAGTTCTTTAGGAGCCATCCGATACGGTGCCTGTGAAATAGGTGCTATCCCTGGTACTAGATCAATTGTGAATTCCACTTCCCTGTCTGGTGGTAAGCCTGGAAGATCCTCTGGAAACACATCGAAAAAAATCTTGCACAACTGGAATATCCTCTAGTTTTAATTCGGTGATCTAGGTATCTATCACATGAGCCAGATACGCTTGGCAACCTTTCCTAAGCAATCTTCCAGCATCAAGTGCATATATAACACAAGATGATAGAACCCTACGTTCCCCATACAGAATAATTTTAGGTTCTCCCGGCCTCTCAAACACAACTCTCTTACGATAGTAGTCAACTGTAGCATGGTTCTCAGCTAAAAAGTCCATGCCAAGAATAACATCGAACTCACAAATTTCAAGATGAACTAGGTTTGCCTTTAATTCCTGATCATTCACCTAAACAACACAATCCCTATACCAACTGCCAGCTACTAGTGACACCCCGACTGGAGTTGTCACCACCAAAAGTGTATCTAAGGGCTCTAACATATGGTCAGCATAAACAGTAAATGCATGTGAAACAAATGAGTGGGTAGCACCAGAATCAATCAAAGTACGAGCATTCCTACCAAAAATAGATAACGTACCCATAATGACGTCGGGCGACTCCTCGGCATCCTGCTGAGTCACAGCAAAAACCTTTCCCTGCGTCCTGGGACGTCCACCCTGGCTTCCCTACTTACTACCACTGCTATTAGTAAATGTAGGTTGTGCTACACTCGACGACCTGTAATTACCAACAGCTGGACCCCTCTGGCCTTGTTTTACACTATTAGCACCCGATTGTGAAGATACGACGTGTGAAGCACTTCCCACATGGGAATTTGGGCAATTAAAACTCAAGTGTCCTGCTTGCCCACAGCGATAACAAACACCAGCCCCTTTAAGGCATTCTCCTTGATGGAACCTCCCACAAGTCTGGCACTGCGGATATGTACCCGTACGAGATCTATCATGCTGTCCTGAGTTAGTACCCTGAGAATATGATCGACCACCACTAGGTTGTTGCACCGAGGCTTGGCTCTTCCCTGAACTTTGACTAGGCCCAAAACTCCGTGACCTATACTTGAAGCTGCTAGTATGAGTGACACCTGGCCAAAAACTTTGCCTATTCTTCTTAGACTGTCCATGAGGGTTGCTTGATTGATTATTGGGGTTTTGGTACCTCGCAGTTTCTCCTCGACTATTTCCCTTAGCAATGTGCTTTTCAATCCTCATAGCTGTCTCCACAAGTGCATTGAAATTTCCATGACCTTGATTTGTAACTGATTGTGCAATGTCTCCCCGTAGCCCTTCTTCAAACCTCCTACACTGGTCACTCTCTGCTGGTACCAAATTTCTAGCGTATTTCAATAGCTCCATAAACTTCTTATGATATTGAGCAACTGTCATTAGACCCTGGACCAACTTTAGAAATTCACTCTGTTTACTTCTTCGGAATGATTGAGGGTAAAAAGCTTCTTCAAAAGCTGTTTTGAAAGCCTCCCAAGTAATAGCATTCGGATCAGCTTGCCTAGCTTCGAAAGAATCCCACCAATCAGCAGCTGAACCCTTCAATAAAAATGAAGCAATGAGGACTTTCTTATCTTGAGGACATCCCATGATCTTGAGTATACGTTCGGTGCTCCTCATCCAGGCGTCTGCATCGGCCGGATCATCTGTACCGTCAAACTCTTTTGCTCCCAATTTAAGTGCCTTCTCGATATTTGTTTCTTGTTCACGTTTTGGCAAAATGGAAGCAAGAGCTGAAGCGAGCTGATCCGTTATATTTGCATTTGGGGCTACATTTTCAGGTTCATTTCTATTCGGAAGCCATATCCCCTGTATAGGCCCATCACGAGACTGATCAACAGACTCATCTACTATTCCCTCTTGCCTAACGTCTCTTTTAGGAACGTGTTGAGCATGAGATCGTGCCTGACTGCGAGTTGTTGCACCACCACGTGCCATGATGCTCTACAAAATGATATAAAATTATAAGAAATACGCGATGTAATGGCCCGCCCGAATTCGTCCCGAAACCGTATGTGAATACGTATGTGATTCCGTATATGTATCGTATATGATCCCGTATATGAGATGAGATGGCGTGATGATGTTTTGGCATGCTATACATGTATGTGATATGTTCACGATATGTTTTGCAGTACAGGATATGTCCCGGAATGCGAAACGGCCTTCGAAATGATGAAAATGGGAAAATTCTGCAGGAGCAGAATTACGACCGTAAATGCTGGAATTGACGCCAAATGTCAGATTCTGACCATAAGGGTCGAAGGTTACTGGCCGTAAATGGTGAAACGATGGAAAATGTCCAAAAGTTCTGAGAGCAAATTACGGTCGTATGGTTCGAGAGATACGGCCAGTATGGTGAGGTTCTGTAAGGAAGGAAGGGTAATGCGGCGTAAGGTCAAAGCAAGGCAAGAAGTGGGATTTACAGAAAGTTTATTACGGCCGTATGATGGTATGATACGACCGTATGAATTAGGTTACTACGTAAGGATATAGGGTTCTGGCCAGTAAAGGCAAGGGTTACTGACAGTAAATGTGTAAGATTCTGGCCGTAATTTTAAGTCAGCAGAAGTGTTATTTTAGAAGATTCTAGCCATTTCTTGGACATTTCTCACCCAAGCTCGGTTCTCATGACCCCAAAACCCTATCAAGACTCCCAAGAACCCATGTGATCATCTCCAACTCCATATATGATCCATATAATGTTTGTGTAATCTATGATTACAAGGAAGAAGAGGAAAGATGAAGAGAAGGAAAAAGAGGAAAGGAAGAATAGGAGGAAGAGGATGATCTCCATGCTTGTTTGAGCTTCATTTATGGTGGGTAATGGTTGCTTTCCATGCTATATGATGTATTTGCATGTATATACTTGATAGAAACAAGATATGGCATGATTATGATGATTAGAGACCTTAGAAGCATGCTAGAATTTCTTGGCCTTGTGTTATGGTTATGATATGATGTGATGATGATATGTATATGTTTACGTGGCCTATGTGACCTTCGTGCCAACTTATATGACTTATGTGGCTATAGGAAACTATATGTAATGAACCAAGGAAGTGAAGCCATGTGTAGGAAGCTATATGTAATGGAACAACTAGAAGGTTAAGCTTGGCGTTCATATATGTTTACGTGGTTCAATATGACGTATGATGCATGTTATGTGATGCTGATATGTGGCTTGTGTTTACGTGAACCAACGTGAACCAAAATGAATACGTGTCGTGACGTTATGTAAAGTAAAGTGCCAACGTTCAATGCACGAATATGTAATGTTTATGCTTGTGCTCACGATATGATCATGAAGCCTTGTTTATATGTTACGTATGAATGATGACGATGTAATGACGATGTGAAAGGAACAGGGCATAAAGAGGTAACGTTTATGTAATTGTATCACGAGCATATATGTGTGAAACGGTTACCAATCATGTGTTTACATATGGGGGACTTACGCCCCATAATGATGTAAACTGGCTACATGGGGGATCTACGCCCCATAAAGACGTGGTCAGTCGGGGGATCTACGCCCTGTATGTAAAAGAAAAGCAGGTCTTCGGGGGATCTACGCCCCGTATGGAAAAAAAATAAAGGCCTTGCTAATGAATGAACGGCGCCATGTATTCACATGATTCGTAATTGGGGCCCAAAGTAAACGTGTGACATGCATTGCATTGCATCTATTATCTACTGAGTCTTTATGACTCATTATGTGCGTATGTTGTATGTTTGATGAAGGTGCTATGCGTGGAGAGTTGGCGAAAGGTCACATGATGCTATGACGTGGTGTGTGGGCGAAGAATTGAAAGATCTTGCGGTACGTAATGAAAACCGAAACCTTAGCTTTACGTTATATGTTGAAATGAAAGGAATTTAGGGTTTCGTGTGTAAATGAATGACGGACGCACGTCTAGTTCCACAATGTTATGTGTGTTATGAAACGAAGAAAAACGAAAAGAATGGCGTGCACTGGCCCGAAGGTGGCCGATGTTTATGTTACGTGCACGACGCACTTTGATATGACGTCATTTATGACGTATATGTATGTGGAACTGGACGGGGCGTTACAGGTGGTATCAGAGCAAGATTAATTTGCCCCACACACCAATGGACCCTTTCGCCACTCCACGATGAGGTATGATGTATGATGCTATGATATGATGTGAATGCAATAACGTATGTTATGCAAGACATGTATGTGATGAACGCTATGCTATGAATACGGGACATGTATGTGATGAACGCTATGCTATGAATACAGGAGCAATCGTAAATGAATGATATGACATGATATGGTATGCTATGCTCCCGATGATGTCCCTATAAATATGATGTGGCTTATGCACGTCCCGATGTGAAATGATACCTGTTCCTCACAATGTGAAAGCATGTTATGTTATATGTAATGGTATGGAACTTGGGACGTATAAGACGAAATGTGAATGGATATGGGATGGATGTTATGGACGTTATGTTATGGTATGGAAGTGATGAATGGATATACGTTCCGCATAACGTATATGTTGACCGGGAACTACATGTGACGTGTGGAATGTCTCCTCTTTCCCTAACTGTCTCCCTCCGCGATGTGTATGCTGATTTGATGAATGAAGATCCGAGTATGAGTATGACATGAATGTGATGACGTATGAACGGATGGTAAGCTACAACTATATCACTGCTATATGAATGTTAGCTCCGATGAATGAAATGGGAGTGACTTCATTATGTTGCATAGTGGAACGAAAGGCATGTGGTGTTTGAACCGTAGTTCAACGTCGTTCAGTGAAACGGCATATGCATGTGAAGATGTATGTGACGTTAACGGCTTTCGGATTTTGAGCAATGTATGTTGAGCCACATCACTCAACCGAATATTTATGCAGTATGATCTGACCAATAGCCGAGATGATATGAACTAAGCTTACTTCGATTGATTAGTGAATCAACAGAGCAGCTCGGAATGAAATGTAAAGGAATGCACCTCGTCACAGATTGTGATGTCTCTCAGATGTCTCATGAACTTGAAAGAGATTGAGCTAGCATATTATGTGATGCATGCTATGGTGCGCTATTAGATGATGTGAATGGATGAATGTTACGTAATGAATGGCCGGTATGTTGGTTCGTTTCTTTCGAACTCAGCCAATATGAAAGTTGTTCACGTGTTGTTGCTCCTATGATATATGTGATGCTATGTTACGATGTGATGCATAGGGATGATGTTATGTAACGAATGGCCGATATGTTTGTTCGTTTATTTCGAACTTGGCCATGAAGCCCATTCGTTTATTTCGAATGTGGCGAGTCTTGTTGTTCATTTATTTTGAACATGACTAACGTGAATGTTCGTTTATTTCGAACTTCAAGTTAAGTCAACATGTGTAATCAGGCTATATGCTATGTTATATGCTATGTTATGTTGTGTCATGAAAATGAAAAGGGAAATGTAGTTCGTTCGGCCTGATTCACTGTACGGTTATGCTTCTATATTCGCCTATGAAATGATGGCACTACTGAACGGCTTATGTTATGCGATGTATTATGTAAGGAAAAAGGGCTCTAATGTGTCCAGTGACAATATGAGTAGCCCGGCCTTTCTTCAATATTATGTCTATGATTATGTGTTTGATCATGAAATGACAGGGTTTTCCGAAAGGCCTATGTTATGCCGTTTATATTCAGTTGTGCCTGAGGCTCCTGCTTCTCGTTATGAGAGTAGCCGACAGTTATATGTTATGTCATGTGCCAGTGTTCTCCGCGAGACACGGCTGATGCTATGTATGTATATGAAGTCACGGCCGATGTTATGTATGTCTATGTTATGTATGTTTATGACGAAGGAAAATGGCAGATGTATTCTTCAGTTCTTGAAGTTCTGAATGTCTCGCCGGACTTCTTGAATGGCTCAGTGTATATGGCAGGTATCGTTTATTTCGATATATAGCCTGCATATGTTTTGTATGATTTATGAAGTTATGTATGTATATGTTCGGTTTCTCTACGGCTTTCTTTATGTTAGCTCGGCCTTCTTTTGTTAGTTTGCTGAGTATATGAGTATATGCCACCTCACGTTATGTCAGTGACTTCGGTTGCTTCTTAGTGTAATATAATTTGTTAATCATATGAACGAATCGACCGAGTCTTATGTCTATGTGACGAGTTATGTTTTATGCATGTTATGCGGTTCGTTATGCTTCAGTTAGAAGTTCAGTTATGCTCTATGTTCATGTGATATGTATGTATTCGGCCTTAAGCTACTAGTTGTTTCGGTTGCTTCTTTATGTAACGACCTATGTCGATGGGATGAATGGTAAGAAGGTATATGATAGCCGAATGCATGAACCGAGGGTTACGTTCCTCATGGCCGTGGTAAAAGATATTTGTTTGAGATGGGTAATGATGACATGTAAAACCGTTATGGAATGGGAAAGTCATATGATTCGCTATGTGTTAGATGAAAGTGTATTCTCGGTATTTTCTATCTCGGAAAATTATGTCGGGAAGTTGGTACAGGTATGTTGAAGCTCACGTATGTATGTTACAGTTAAGTTTCGTCCCGACCTTTAATGTCAAGTAACTCAATTATGTTTCTATGTTATGTGATGTGATATGTATATGCCGGGATACTCGAAAGCTCATACGTTACGGCTATGTCTATGTTACGGTATGTTACGGATGTTATATTATAGTTCTGTTACGTCCCGGCAAATGTCTGAATGATACACTCCTATGTTCTTCATCCCGTCGGGGAATTATATGTCAGAACTAATATGTACGATGACGTTAGAGTCATATCCGTCCCGGGAACAAATGAATGGCCTTTCTCTTTATGTTATGTTACTCCGGTATGTCCTTATGGTCTTCGTTCCGTCGGGGATTTTTATGTCGGGATATTATATGCTATATGAAATGAATTCGAATGTTTCGAATCCGATGGAATTCGATTGATAGCTATGTTCTTTTGTTGCTTTCCGTATTCTTAATATGTGAAAGAAGCTCAGGGCTATGTAAACGAAAGGCAGAAGAGTGACACGAATATGAGCCGACATGATTATGTAGATGTTATATGTTATGTAATGCACGGAAAGCCCTTGGCTCAACTCGAACGGGATCTCGTATGATTCTTGGCTTTCTATGTTCAATATATGTTTCATCAGGTATACGGCTAATTTTCTACCTGCTTCATGTTATGTATGTATGTTATGTGACGAACTATCAGTTCAGTACGGTATTCTCTTCTTATGTGTATGATGTGAACGTCGATGAATGTTATATGTTATGAATGTTACGGGATCTTTGGTTCGCTCAGTTGCATGTGTTATATGCATTCGTCTCTTAGCATACCATAATGTGAAGTTCAGAACTGATATATGAACAGATCAGTTTGATATATGTGCCAGAAATGGGGAAATTCGCACCGAATTCCGATATGAATGTATGTTTATATGCTAATGTTCACGAAAGTCTCGTCCGGAATTCTTGTGTATATTTCCTATGTATGCGATTATATGATTTTGTTCGGTTCTTACTCGAATCAGTTTACGGATCAGTTTATGAAATGGGACCGTTATATGATATGTGCACCGTCACGTGGGAAGTTCTGTATATGTTATATGACTGTGCCGTATGGAATGACCTTTTATCCCGTATATGTATGTGATGAGGAGGAGACATGGGAAAGGAAAGAGGATAGGAGACACGAATTCCCGAGTCAGTTCTAAGCAATTTCGGGGACGAAATTTATTTAAGGGGGGAAGGATGTAATGGCCCGCCCGAATTCGTCCCGGAACCGTATGTGAATACGTATGTGATTCCGTATACGTACCGTATATGATCCCGTATATGAGATGAGATGACGTGATGATGTTTCGGCATGCTATACATGTATATGATATGTTCACGATATGTTTTGCAGTACAGGATATGTCCCGGAATACGAAACGGCCTTCGAAATGATGAAAATGGGAAAATTCTGCATAAGTAGAATTACGGCCGTAAGGGTCGAAGGTTACGGCCGTAAATGGTGAACAGTGGAAAATGTCCAAAAGTTTCAGAGAGCAAATTACGGTCGTATGGTTCAGAGATACGGCCGTATGGTCGAGGTTACGGCCGTAAGGAAGGAAGGATACGGCCGTAAGGTCAAAGCAGGGCAAGAAGTGGGATTTACAGAGAGTTTATTACGGCCGTATGATGGTATGATACGGCCGTATGAATCAGGTTACGGCCGTAAGGATATAGGGTTACGGCCGTAAGGCAAGGGTTACGGCCGTAAATGTGTAAGTTACGGCCGTAATTTTAAGTCGGCAGAAGTGTTATTTTAGAAGATTCTAGCCATTTCTTGGACATTTCTCACCCAAGCTCGGTTCTCATGACCCCAAAACCCTATCAAGACTCCCAAGAACCCATGTGATCATCTCCAACTCCATATATGATCCATGTAACGTTTGTGTAATCTATGATTACAAGGAAGAAGAGGAAAGAGGAAGAGAAGGAAAAAGAGGAAAGGAAGAATAGGAGGAAGAGGATGATCTCCATGCTTGTTTGAGCTTCATTTATGGTGGGTAATGGTTGCTTTCCATGCTATATGATGTATTTGCATGTATATACTTGATAGAAACAAGATATGGCATGATTATGATGATTAGAGACCTTAGAAGCATGCTAGGATTTCTTGGCCTTGTGTTATGGTTATGATATGATGTGATGATGATATGTATATGTTTACGTGGCCTATGTGACCTTCGTGCCAACTTATATGACTTATGTGGCTATAGGAAACTATATGTAATGAACCAAGGAAGTGAAGCCATGTGTAGGAAGCTATATGTAATGGAACAACTAGAAGGTTAAGCTTGGCGTTCATATATGTTTACGTGGTTCAATATGACGTATGATGCATGTTATGTGATGCTGATATGTGGCTTGTGCTTACGTGAACCAACGTGAACCAAAATGAATACGTGTCGTGACGTTATGTAAAGTAAAGTGCCAACGTTCAATGCACGAATATGTAATGTTTATGCTTGTGCTCACGATATGATCATGAAGCCTAGTTTATATGTTACGTATGAATGATGACGATGTAATGATGATGTGAAAGGAACAGGGCATAAAGAGGTAACGTTTATGTAATTGTATCACGAGCATATATGTGTGAAACGGTTACCAATCATGTGTTTACATATGGGGGACCTACGCCCCATAATGATGTAAACTGGCTACATGGGGGATCTACGCCCCATAAAGACGTGGTCAGTCGGGGGATCTACGCCCTGTATGTAAAAGAAAAGCAGGTCTTCGGGGGATCTACGCCCCGTATGGACAAAAAATAAAGGCCTTGCTAATGAATGAACGGCGCCACGTATTCACATGATTCGTAATTGGGGCCCAAAGTAAGTGTGACATGCATTGCATTGCATCTATTATCCACTGAGTCTTTATGACTCATTATGTGCGTATGTTGTATGTTTGATGAAGGTGCCATGCGTGGAGAGTTGGCGAAAGGTCACATGATGCTATGACGTGGTGTGTGGGCGAAGAATTGAAAGATCTTGCGGTACGTAATGAAAACCGAAACCCTAGATTTACGTTATATGTTGAAATGAAAGGAATTTAGGGTTTCGTGTGTAAATGAATGACGGACGCACGTCTAGTTTCACAATGTTATGTGTGTTATGAAACGAAGAAAAACGAAAAGAATGGCGTGCATGGGCCCGAAGGTGGCCAATGTTTATGTTACGTGCACGGCGCACTCTGATGTGACGTCATTTATGACGTATACGTATGTGGAACTGGACTGGGCGTTACACGCAATGCAACTTTTATTGAGCTGGAGAAGTGGTAAGTAAGGGTCGAACCCAAGAGGAACGGTGTTTAATCTAGTTGATTTTATCAATTAATATAGAAAAGGGGGGGTTTTGTGAAGTTGAATGAAATTCGAAAATAAAATTACAAAATAAAAGAGATGAAATGAAACAATTGAACTAAACATCTAGTTCTCGGGTTCGGTTGTGTCAACATTTTGTGTTTATCTTTCCCATGCAGCGTGTACTATCCCCTCTTCAATTTATCAACTCCAATTAATCAATACGATCTGATTAACGAATTCTTCCTTAAGTGTATTAAAGTAAAGTGAGTTCTTTAACTTAACGTGTAGCTATTGGATAACCCTAAACAAGTTCTTAGGATTTAATGCAATGCTAGTGTGAAATGAACAAGAAGAATGAGTTGAATTAGATGATCAATTTCACAAACTTGAATTAATACATCTAAATTGATTTGTTAATAAATATGCACGATATTCATTTGCTTCTGTGGATTGGAATCAAGTGACAATTACGGATCAAAAGTTCCAATCCTAGCAAGTAACTTGAACTTAAAGATTAATTGATTCAATTGGCCAAAGTGAATGCAATAATTACATAAATTCAAAACGGGTTTAAAAGCATAACAAATCAACAAATTGAAGTAGAGGAATAGATAAAACGTTAGCAAAGAGTTAGAAAAGATAACAACATGATAATTGAACACAACGTCCCCCTCGAACTAGATAGAGAAGTCTAACTACTCATATTAGCGGGTATCACCACTGCTATATGATAGATTATACTTCACTATCTCAAGTAATATATACAAACTATAGAAATCACGTAAATAATGCTAAGAATTAAATAGAGAAGTCTAACTACTCATATATGCGGGTTAAATACTTATAACGGCGTAACGCCGTGTATCACCTCTGCAATATATGAGAAATTATCTTTCTCAAACTTGAAAAATAAAAGAAGAAGAGAAATTAGTGAAGAAATGCTCCGCTAATAATATTCACGGCCGAAGTATCGTCGATTGGTTAATTGAACCTAAATTTAGGTTTTTACTTCCGCCGGAATATGAAAAACTAAGAGCTTTCAAACTAGAACTAAGAACAAATGATGAAGAGAATTTTATTGAGGAGAAAATTGGAGAGAATCACAAGCTAATTCTCTCAACAAAGTTGTGTGATTCAAGCTTGGAAATGTCTCTATTTATAGGCAAAATATTACACCAAAAAATATTAAAAAATCACAAAAGTCTTCCTTCATGAATCTATTGTGGTGTGCTCAAGTTGTTTTATCTCTAAGAAGTCAATAAAATACCAAAAAACACGTTTTATGGTAGGTGGAGTCAGCTTGTAACGACCCGTCTTTTCTTACCCGAATGAAACACATTTCATTTATACTTTCAAAAGCGGAAGCATTTATATACATATCAAACACATATTTTTGTTCGTTCACTTAAACTAGTACAATATAAACAAACAAAACGCGGCCGCAGGATGTTTAGGTTTCCCCCTTCTTCCTCTCATCCCACATCACGCTCGGGAAGACTCTCCACCACCGCCTGCACATAAACATCAATATACAACATAATGAGCCACGGGGACTCAGTAGGCAATAGATGCAAATGCTAATGCATGTCATGTTCATGCTTTGGGCCCGGTTATAGATCATGTGCTTACAAGGCGCCGTAACATCATCATATCATTGGCCGTCCATAAAGGTTCTTTACGCTTTCTTGGCGCCGTCGTAATGGCCGTCTCCCAAAGGTTCTTTTTACGCCGGCGCCGTGGGCGTCGTCTAAAGGTTCTTTTACGCTTTAAACTGCCCGTAACATCATACATATTGTAAGCACACAATCTACAACCCATATATGCATGATCATACTTTCATGTCACACATACTTCATCCTCTTACCATTTAGCCCATATGCTCTTCATCATATCATAGCTCATCTTGCATCTACCATAGTAACATAGCATAACATACATAACATCATCTAACAACATAACATAGCATAGCAAACCCTACCATAACAAAACATATCTCTTCACCTAACATAGCATACCATAACTTCTTTCACATAGTTTCATATCATAACATTAGCTAACATATAGCATGTATGATAACACATATATTTACTCATCTACTACCTACCTCAAAAGGCAAGAAGGCAAGAAAGCAAGCTAATGGATTGGTTGGATACTTCTTCTTCTCCCTTTCCTTTCTTCTTCCCTTCCTCTTGTTGAATCTAAGATGGCAACTAGAAGTGATTAAACGATCCACAAGCCAAAACTCCTATAAAATCCTTAGAATCGCCTTGGAGAGTGTTCTCTAGAGTTTTGGAGAGGTTGGGGTAAAAAATGAGGGTAAATGGCCGAGCAAACGTGTATAAACCCTATCCAACAGTTTCTGCCGACTTACATTTACGGCCGTAAATTTCCATGTTACGGCCGTAACTCCCAAATTTACGGCCGTAACCGCTAACCTTACAGCCGTAACCCATACGATACGGCCGTACCCCAAATGTTATACGCCCGTAATTAAGCCTCTGTAAATCCATACATCTCATCCTTCAAACATTACGGCCGTAAGAATACTTATTACGGCCGTAAACCCATTATTACGGCCGTATCCTCAAGTTGTACGGCCGTAATAAACTCTCTGTAAATTTGGCACCCTTCATCACTTACGGCCGTAACAACATTACTTACGGCCGTAACCCTATAATTACGGCCGTAAACCATAAAATTACGGCCGTAACTAGCCAAACTGCAGAATTTTCTTCTTTTCGTTTCCTTTCTCGTCCGGGATGCCGTTTCGGATTCCGGGGTACCTCCTATGTGTCAACGCATATCGTGAACATATCATCTACCCGTATAAGCATTATCATAACCTCTCCTATCTCTCGGGACGAACTTGGGGCGGGGCGTTACATCCTTCCCCCCTTAAAGAAATTTCGTCCTCGAAATTGGATGTACTTACTCCTAAATTGTCCTACTCCGCCAGTATCATGCTATACATGCATCCAAGTACATTTCAGTGCCACATATAAAAGTAGGGAAGAGAAGAAAACGATACCTGAAATGTCATCTACGGCCTCAGAGTGAGTCAGAGCAAACACTTGTCCAGTAAGTTGAGGTTTCGACGTTTGGTTCTCTCGTTCCGGACAATGACAACTCATGTGCCCTTCTTTCCCGCAGGCATAACATCGGCCCTCATGCTTCTTCCCACAAGTCGGACATGTAGGAAAAGATAAAGGACCCGTCCCTCTCTTTGGTGAAGGTTGGGACGAAGATTCATTACCTAGCGGTCGTTTGTTACTCCCTCCTTGGTCTTTTTCATACACATTCCTTTCTCTATTGCTCAATGAGGAACTCTGTGATGAGAATGTCTGTCTTTGAGCCGGTTGTGCACGTTGAATCGATTTATCAACTACCCGACTAGCTTGGGCAATCCTTGCTTCGGCACGTTCGGCCAAATACGCCCGTTCTATCACCTCAGTATAACTTGTAGTGGTCGTACTCGTTAACTGAACATCCCTAGCTAGTACGGGCTTTAACCCTACAATAAACCGTGCAACTTTTCTAGCGGGAGTATCAACCATGTGCACCGCAAACCGAGCAAGCTCATCGAATTTCTTACTGTACTCATGCACTGATCTATCACCTTGTTGCAACCGAATAAACTCATCTAATTTCTCATTCTCAATCAAGGAAAAATACTTCGCTCGAAACCTTGTACGGAAATCACTCCATGCTATTTCATTTGCTTCACCTGCCCTTCGTATAGTATCCCACCAAAACCCCGCGGAACTTCGAAGCATAAAAGTAGCGCAGTTTACTTTTTCAGACTCAGGAATGTAGGCATATTCAAACATCCGTTCTACTGTCTGCAACCAATTTTCAGCTTCAATCGGATCTTGAGCATCCTCAAATATAGGGGGTTTCAATCGGCGAAAACGTTCGGTAGCTTGCTCCTTACCCCTTTCTTCACTTGTTTTCTCAACTCCCGAAGCACTTACAGAATTACTTCCACCTCCGTTATTGTTCACATTTCGTTCACTCATCACTTGTTGTATTACCTGTGACTGTTGCTGTAGCTGTACGGATTGCTGTTCCACTAATCGTGTCAATCGTTCAATAACTGCAGCTTGGTCGTCAGCCATCTAGTATCATATGAAACACACCCATAAACGCATGCGGTAACCCATGTTCCCACCGTCACATATCTACATCACATCCTCAGGCATACACCACACATACTCATGCACCACAAAACGTCCAACCTAATCATATCATGCATAACATAACTTAATACCCTACCTACATATCATGTCATGAGAACATGAGAACATACACATTTCATAGTGGGGTGGCGGAGAGAATCCTTGGATGTAGAGGAATAAGGAGAAAACCTTGCTCTGATACCACCTGTAACGACCCGTCTTTTCTTACTCGAATGAAACACATTTCAATTATACTTTCAAAAGCGGAAGCATTTATATACATATCAAACACATATTTTTGTTCGTTCACTTAAACTAGTACAATATAAACAAACAAAACGCGGCCGCAGGATGTTTAGGTTTCCCCCTTCTTCCTCTCATCCCACATCACGCTCGGGAAGACTCTCCTCAACCGCCTGCACATAAACATCAATATACAACATAATGAGCCACGGGGACTCAGTAGGCAATAGATGCAAATGCTAATGCATGTCATGTTCATGCTTTGGGCCCGGTTATAGATCATGTGCTTACAAGGCGCCGTAACATCATCATATCATTGGCCGTCCCGCAAAGGTTCTTTTACGCTTTGCGGCGCCGTCGTAATGGCCGTCCCCCAAAGGTTTTTTTACGCTTCGGGGCGCCGTGGGCCGTCGTCTAAAAGTTCTTTTACGCTTTAAACCGCCGTAACATCATACATATTGTAAGCACACAATCTACAACCCATATATGCATGATCATACTTTCATGTCACACATACTTCATCCTCTTACCATTTAGCCCATATGCTCTTCATCATATCATAGCTCATCTTGCATCTACCATAGTAACATAGCATAACATACATAACATCATCTAACAACATAACATAGCATAGCAAACCCTACCATAACAAAACATATCTCTTCACCTAACATAGCATACCATAACTTCTTTCACATAGTTTCATATCATAACATTAGCTAACATATAGCATGTATGATAACACATATATTTACTCATCTACTACCTACCTCAAAAGGCAAGAAGGCAAGAAAGCAAGCTAATGGATTGGTTGGATACTTCTTCTTCTCCCTTTCCTTTCTTCTTCCCTTCCTCTTGTTGAATCTAAGATGGCAACTAGAAGTGATTAAATGATCCACAAGCCAAAACTCCTATAAAATCCTTAGAATCACCTTGGAGAGTGTTCTCTAGAGTTTTGGGGAGGTTGGGGTCAAAAATGAGGGTAAATGGCCGAGCAAACGTGTATAAACCCTATCCAACGCTGCCGACTTACATTTACTGGCCAGAATTTCCATGTTACAGAACTCCCAAATTTACTACCAGAACCGCTAACCTTACGATCAGTAACCCATACGATGATACTGCATTCCCAAATGTTATACGCCCGTAATTAAGCCTCAGAAATCCATACATCTCATCCTTCAAACATTACTACTGTAAGAATACTTATTACGGCCAGTAAACCCATTATTACTGGCCAGATCCTCAAGTTGTACGCACAGTAATAAACTCTCAGAATTTGGCACTTTCATCACTTACGGTCAGAATAACATTACTTACGGTCAGAACCCTATAATTACGGCCAGAAACCATAAAATTACGGCCGTAATTCAGCCAAATTGCGTAATTTTCCTCTTTTCGTTTCCTTTCTCGTCCGGGATGCCGCTTTGGATTCCGGGGTACCTCCTATGTGTCAACGCATATCGTGATCATATCATCTACCCGTATAAGCATTATCATAACCTCTCCTATCTCTCGGGACGAACTTGGGCGGGGCGTTACACAGCTGGTCAAAATCTGCAGTGGTGTCAGGCGTGACTCGTCATCACAAGACCGATCGAGTAATCGCGATTCTTCCTAATCCGGCGCTACGAACGGTGATGTCGAGGACGCCTACGGGCGTGACTCGAATGCGGGCGTGACTCGAGTCAGCGCGCGCGGTGATCGAGTCACTTGCGGCGCTGATCGAGTCACCCGAAATTTGCACATCAAGTCCCTCAACTTTGTAACGTTGTTCATTTTGGTCCCTCAGAAATTGCATTTTGGTCCTTCAACTTTCTGAAAAGTTTCACTTTGGTTCCCATACTTTTGAAAAGTTGCACTTTGGTCCCCACAGTTTTGGAAGTGACGCTTTTAGTTCTTTTTCTTCAAACGGCCATAACTTTCACTAGGAAACTCCGATTTGCGATCCGAAAAGAGTGTAGGAATCCTCTTTTGATGGTCTTCGACTTTAGCACAAGAAAAATTGTAAAAAACAACTTTTCATAAAATTGCATCGGAGGCCTTCCATATTTGATTCGCTTGCCTTTTTGGTCCCGAGTTTCCGTTTTCATCCGATTTTCATCTATTTTGACTCCTTTTGATTCTTTGTGACCCTAAAACCACAATAAAGGAAAAACACATAAAACGGAACATATAACACCAATAAAACACACAAACACGTAAAATAGAAGAGTTATTTAAGTGCTTTTCTAGCACTTATCAAACTCCCCCACACTTAGACTGTTGTTCACCCTCGAGCAACAACCATACGACACACAACAACACAATGATTTTACATGAAATAAACAACTTTAAACATTGAAATCCTTCTACAGATAGTGACTTGCTTAATCAACATTCTCCCGAACCATGGAAATTTCACTTCTTCTCAAATGCACAATGGCTTGTGAGTGTGTGCATTTAAGGTTATCATCCCATCACTAACTGGAACCAAATGAAAGCTTACGATGTTCTATCCAAATCCTGACCCGAAGTGGTCAAATATTTCCTTTCATCTCTCGTGATCGCACTCTTATTTTACAATGATTCCCATGGATCCTAAAAATTACTCAGTTCACCAAAAATCATCAACCGTTAGCACTGCAAAGAAAAAAAAGGCATGGTAGGTGTTTTATCGCAAATATGTCTTCAATTTAAAGAGTGTTTAGATTGAGCACTTCAAACCACTAAGGGAATTTATTTATCTAACTTCACACTTGGGTAGCTATCACATTTCTTGTGATTTTCTTTTCTTTTTTTTTCTCCTTTTTTTTCTCAAGAAGAAGGAAACGAGGAAGAAGACTTTGCAATTTCTTTTCTGCTTTTACCCCACAGGTAGCTTACACACTAGCCCCTTTCCATTGGAGGCAGCCTTTTTCACCCATTTGAGGTGACGGCTTCACACTCTGAGGTAGGTAGCTATTTCCTGGCGTCCCTCTCCTTTATTTCAAATATAAAAGCAAAATTCATTCTCAGCATAGGTCAGTGCTTTTTCAAAACTTTTTAAACTCTGTCAATAAAAGACACATTCACAAAAAACAGATACCATGCGATTATAACTTCACCTTACTAACAATTGATGTTTCCAGGTTACTTTGAGCAGGACAAATGGATAGAAAAACATTTAGTTTACTATGGTCTAAAAATTAAAAAAAAAACTGAAAAAAATAATCAACATTTTCAACCTTCAATTTGTGCTCCAGAAAATGATAGTAAACTACCTTATAAACGTTCTGAGGTAATTTTAGCCAGCTATGCATAGAGAAGAACAGAACACAACAAATTATTTTTTTTCGGGATCCTGTAGTTTCAGCTAAGTCACGCAAATTAAGCTCAATCATATTCAAAAGTTGCTATCTCATGCAAAATCGTAGACACAAATAAAAAAAAATCACAAGCAGACCACAATATGCCACTCCCCCATACTGAAATTCTACATTGTCCCCAATGTAGAAATATAGATAGCAGGAAAAAGAGAAGAAATGGTAACTCCCCTATGAAAAGCCATGAGTCGTGCCGAGTGGGGATGGTGGTTGTACAATGTAGCACGTCGTAGGAACAGGTCAATAATCCAAGAGCAAGTGACCTGCAATCGACATATTTACAGAACAAGAAAAACACCTACCATGCCTTTTTGATAAGTGCTAGAAAAACACTTAAATAACTCTTCTATTTTATGTATTTGTGTGTTTTATTAGTGTTATATGTTCCGTTTTATGTGGTTTTCCTTTATTGTGGTGTTTAGGGTCACAAAAAATCAAAAGGAGTCAAAAATGATGAAAATCGAATGAAAACGGAAACTCGGGACCAAAATGCAAGCGAATAAAAGATGGAGGACCTCCGATGCAATTTTATGAAAAGTTGTTTTTAAAATTTTCCTTGTGCCAAAGTCGAAGAACATCAAAAGACGATTCCCAAACTTTTTCCGGATCTCAAATCGGAGTTTCCTAGCGAAAGTTATGGCCATTTGAAGAAAAAGGACTAAAAGCGTCAAAGCCAAAACTGTTGGGGACCAAAGTGCAACTTTTCAAAAGTATGGGAACAAAAGGGAAACTTTTCAGAAAGTTGAAGGACCAAAATGCAATTTTTGAAGGACCAAAATGAACAACGTTACAAAGTTGAGGGACTTGATGTGAAAATTTCGGGTGACTCGATTGACTCGAGTCACCACCGCAAGTGAATCGATCAGCGCCGCAAGTGACTCGATCATCACTACGACTGAGTCACGCCCGAGCATTCTCGAGTCACGCATGCAGCCGCCCTCGACATCACCGCTCAAGACGCTACGACTAGGCAGTAATCGGCTGTGACTCGATCGGCTGTGATTCGAAATACCCCGACACCACTGCAGATTTTGACCAGCTGACTCCATCTACCATAAAACGTGTTTTTTGGTATTTTCTTGACTTCTTAGAGATAAAACAACTTGAGCACACCACAATAGACTAATGAAGGAAGACTTTTATAATTTTTAATAATTTTTGGTGTAATATTTTGCCTATAAATAGAGGCATTTCCAAACTTGAATCACACAACTTTGTAGAGAGAGATAGCTTTAATATAGAAAAGGGGGGGTTTTGTGAAGTTGAATGAAATTCGAAAATAAAATTACAAAATAAAAGAGATGAAATGAAACAATTGAACTAAATATCTAGTTCTCGGGTTCGGTTGTGTCAACATTTTGTGTTTATCTTTCCCATGCAGCGTGTACTATCCCCTCTTCAATTTATCAACTCCAATTAATCAATACGATCTGATTAACGAATTCTTCCTTAATTGTATTAAAGTAAAGTGAGTTCTTTAACTTAACGTGTAGCTATTGGACAACCCTAAACAAGTTCTTAGGATTTAATGCAATGCTAGTGTGAAATGAACAAGAAGAATGAGTTGAATTAGATGATCAATTTCACAAACTTGAATTAATACATCTCAGTTGATTTGTTAATAAATATGCACGATATTCATTTGCTACTGTGGATTGGAATCTAGTGACAATTACGGATCAAAAATTCCAATCCTAGCAAGTAACTTGAACTTAAAGATTAATTGATTCAATTGGCCAAAGTGAATGCAATAATCACATAAATTCAAAACGGGTTTAAAAGCATAACAAATCAACAAATTGAAGTAGAGGAATAGATAAAACGTTAGCAAAGAGTTAGAAAAGATAACAACATGATAATTGAACACAACGTCCCCCTCGAACTAGATAGAGAAGTCTAACTACTCATATTAGCGGGTATCACCACTGCCATATGATAGATTATACTTCACTATCTCAAGTAATATATACAAACTATAGAAATCACGTAAATAATGCTAAGAATTAAATAGAGAAGTCTAACTACTCATATATGCGGGTTAAATACTTATAACGGCGTAACGCCGTGTATCACCTCTACAATATATGAGAAATTATCTTTCTCAAACGTGAAAAATAAAAGAAGAAGAGAAATTGGTGAAGAAATGCTCCGCTAATCATATTCACGGCCGAAGTATCGTCGATTGATTAATTGAACCTAAATTTAGGTTCTTATTTCCGCCGGAATATGAAAAACTAAGAGCTTTCAAACTAAAACTAAGAACAAATGATGAAAAGAATTTTATTGAGGAGAAAATTGGAGAGAATCACAAGCTAATTCTCTCTACAAAGTTGTGTGATTCAAGCTTGGAAATGCCTCTATTTATAGGCAAAATATTACACCAAAAAGTATTAAAAAATCATAAAAGTCTTCCTTCATGAGTCTATTGTGGTGTGCTCAAGTTGTTTTATCTCTAAGAAGTCAATAAAATACCAAAAAACACGTTTTATGGTAGGTGGAGTCAGCTGGTCAAAATCTGCAATGGTGTCAGGAGTGACTCGGGTCACCGCGCGCGCTGATCAAGTCACCGCGCGATTCTTCCTAGTCCGCGCGCGCGGAACGGTGATGTCAGGGACGGCTGCGGGCGTGACTCAGAATGCTCGGGCGTGACTCGAGTCAGCGCGCGCAGTGATCGAGTCACTTGCGGCGCTGATCGAGTCACTTGCGTCGGTGACTCGAGTCACTCGAGTCACCCGAAATTTGCACATCAAGTCCCTCAACTTTGTAACGTTGTTCATTTTGGTCCCTCGGAAATTGCATTTTGGTCCTTCAACTTTCTGAAAAGTTTCACTTTGGTTCCCATACTTTTGAAAAGTTGCACTTTGGTCCCCACAGTTTTGGAAGTGACGCTTTTAGTCCTTTTTCTTCAAACGGCCATAACTTTCACTAGGAAACTCCTATTTGCGATCCGAAAAGAGTGTAGGAATCCTCTTTTGATGGTCTTCGACTTTAGCACAAGAAAAATTGTAAAAAAAAACTTTTCATAAAATTGCATCGGAGGCCTTCCATATTTGATTCGCTTGCCTTTTTGGTCCCGAGTTTCCGTTTTCATCCGATTTTCATCCATTTTGACTCTTGTTGATTCTTTGTGACCCTAAACACTACAATAAAGGAAAAACACATAAAACGGAACATATAACACTAATGAAACACACAAACACGTAAAATAGAAGAGTTATTTAAGTGCTTTTCTAGCACTTATCAAACTCCCCCACAGCTGGACTGTTGTTCGCCCTCGAACAACAACCATACGACACAAAACAACACAATGATTTTACATGAAATAAACAACTTTAAATATTGAAATCCTTCTACAGATAGTGACTTGCTTAATCAACATTCTCCCGAACCATGAAAATTTCACTTCTTCTCAAATACACAATGGCTTTTGAGTGTGTGCATTTAAGGTTATCATCCCATCACTAACTGGAACCAAATGAAAGCTTACGATGTTCTATCCAAATCCTGACCCGAAGTGGTCAAATATTTCCTTTCATCTCTCGTGATAGCACTCTTATTTTACAATGATTCCCATGGATCCTAAAAATTACTCAGTTCACCAAAAATCATCAACCGTTAGCACTGCAAAGAAAAAAAAAGGCATGGTAGGTGTTTTATCGCAGACATGTCTTCAATTTAAAGAGTGTTTAGATTGAACACTTCAAACCACTGAGGGAATTTATTTATCTAACTTCACACTTGGGTAGCTATCACATTTCTTGCGATTTTCTTTTCTTTTTTTTTCTCTTTTTTTTCTCAAGAAGAAGGAAACGAGGAAGAAGACTTTGCAATTTCTTTTCAGCTTTTACCCCACAGGTAGCTTACACACTAGCCCCTTTCCATTGGAGGCAGCCTTTTTCACCCATTCGAGGTGACGGCTTCACACTCTGAGGTAGGCAGCTCTTTCCTGTTGTCCCTCTCCTTTATTTCAAATATAAAAGTAAAATTCATTCTCAGCATAGGTCAGTGCTTTTTCAAAACTTTTTAAACTCTGTCAATAAAAGACACATTCACAAAAAACAGATACCATGCGATTATAACTCCACCTTACTAACAATTGATGTTTCCAGGTTACTTTGAGCAGGACGAATGGATAGAAAAACATTTAGTTTACTATGGTCTAAAAATTAAAAAAAACCTGAAAAAAATAATCAACATTTTCAACCTTCAATTTGTGTTCCAGAAAATGATAGTAAACTACCTTATAAACGTGCTGAGGTAATTTTAGCCAGATATGCATAGAGAAGAACAGAACACAACAGTTTTTTTTTTTTCGGGATCCTGTAGTTTCAGCTAATTCACGCAAATTAAGCTCAATCATATTCAAAATTTGCTATCTCATGCAAAATCGTAGACACAAATAAAAAAAATCACAAGCAGGCCACAATATGCCACTCCCACACACTTAAATTCTACATTATCCCCAATGTAGAAATATAGATAGCAGGAAAAAGAGAAGAAATGGTAACTCCCCTATGAAACGCCATGAGTCGTGCCGAGTGGGGATGGTGGTTGCACAATGTAGCACGTCGTAGGAACAGGTCAATAATCCAAGAGCAAGAGACCTGCAATCGACATATTTACAGAACAAGAAAAACACCTACAATGCCTTTTTGATAAGTGCTAGAAAAGCACTTAAATAACTCTTCTATTTTATGTATTTGTGTGTTTTATTAGTGTTATATGTTCCGTTTTATGTGTTTTTCCTTTATTGTGGTGTTTAGGGTCACAAAGAATCAAAAGGAGTCAAAAAGGATGAAAATCGAATGAAAACGGAAACTCGGGACCAAAATGCAAGCGAATAAAAGATGGAGGACCTCCGATGCAATTTTATGAAAAGTTGTTTTTAAAATTTTCCTTGTGCCAAAGTCGAAGAACATCAAAAGAGGATTCCCAAACTTTTTCCGGATCTCAAATCGGAGTTTCCTAGCGAAAGTTATGGCCATTTGAAGAAAAAGGACTAAAAGCGTCAAAGCCAAAACTGTTGGGGACCAAAGTGCAACTTTTCAAAAGTATGGGAACAAAAGGGAAACTTTTCAGAAAGTTGAAGGACCAAAATGCAATTTTTGAAGGACCAAAATGAACAACGTTACAAAGTTGAGGGACTTGATGTGAAAATTTCGGGTGACTCGATTGACTCGAGTCACCACCGCAAGTGAATCGATCAGCGCCGCAAGTGACTCGATCACCGCGCGCGCTGACTCGAGTCACGCCCGAGCATTCTGAGTCACGCATGCAGCCGTCCCTGACATCACCGTTCCGCACGCGCGGACTAGGCAGAATCGCGCGGTGACTCGATCAGCGCGCGGTGATTCGAGTCACTCCTGACACCACTGCAGATTTTGACCAGCTGACTCCATCTACCATAAAACGTGTTTTTTGGTATTTTCTTGACTTCTTAGAGATAAAACAACTTGAGCACACCACAATAGACTAATGAAGGAAGACTTTTATAATTTTTAATAATTTTTGGTGTAATATTTTGCCTATAAATATAGGCATTTCCAAACTTGAATCACACAACTTTGTAGAGAGAGATAGCTTTAATATAGAAAATGGGGGGTTTTGTGAAGTTGAATGAAATTCGAAAATAAAATTACAAAATAAAAGAGATGAAATGAAACAATTGAACTAAATATCTAGTTCTCGGGTTCGGTTGTGTCAACATTTTGTGTTTATCTTTCTCATGCAGCGTGTACTATCCCCTCTTCAATTTATCAACTCCAATTAATCAATACGATCTGATTAACGAATTCTTCCTTAATTGTATTAAAGTAAAGTGAGTTCTTTAACTTAACGTGTAGCTATTGGACAACCCTAAACAAGTTCTTCGGATTTAATGCAATGCTAGTGTGAAATGAACAAGAAGAATGAGTTGAATTAGATGATCAATTTCACAAACTTGAATTAATACATCTCAGTTGATTTGTTAATAAATATGCACGATATTCATTTGCTACTGTGGATTGGAATCTAGTGACAATTACGGATCAAAAGTTCCAATCCTACCAAGTAACTTGAACTTAAAGATTAATTGATTCAATTGGCCGAAGTGAATGCAATAATCACATAAATTCAAAACGGGTTTAAAAGCATAACAAATCAACAAATTGAAGTAGAGGAATAGATAAAACGTTAGCAAAGAGTTAGAAAAGATAACAACATGATAATTGAACACAACGTCCCTCGATTCAGATAGAGAAGTCTAACTACTCATATTAGCGGTATCACCAACGCCATATGATAGATTATACTTCACTATCTCAAGTAATATATACAAACTATAGAAATCACGTAAATAATGCTAAGAATTAAAGAGAGAAGTCTAACTACTCATATATGGGTTAAATACTTATAGCAGTTGGCAGAGTGTATCACCTCTGCAATATATGAGAAATTATCTTTCTCAAACGTGAAAAATAAAAGAAGAAGAGAAATTAGTGAAGAAATGCTCCGCTAATCATATTCACGGCCGAAGTATCGTCGATTGATTAATTGAACCTAAATTTAGGTTCTTACTTCGGCCGGAATATGAAAAACTAAGAGCTTTCAAACTAAAACTAAGAACAAATGATGAAGAGAATTTTATTGAGGAGAAAATTGGAGAGAATCACAAGCTAATTCTCTCTACAAAGTTGTGTGATTCAAGCTTGGAAATGCCTCTATTTATAGGCAAAATATTACACCAAAAAATATTAAAAAATCATAAAAGTCTTCCTTCGTGAGTCTATTGTGGTGTGCTCAAGTTGTTTTATCTCTAAGAAGTCAATAAAATACCAAAAAACACGTTTTATGGTAGGTGGAGTCAGCTGGTCAAAATCTGCAATGGTGTCAGGAGTGACTCGGGTCACTGCGCGCGCTGATCGAGTCACCGCACGATTCTTCCTAGTCCGCGCGCGCGGAACGTTGATGTCAGGGACGGCTGCGGGCGTAACTCAGAATGCTCGGGCGCGACTCGAGTCAGCGCGCGCAGTGATCGAGTCACTTGCGCGGCGCTGATCGAGTCACTTGCGTCGGTGACTCGAGTCACTCGAGTCACCCGAAATTTGCACATCAAGTCCCTCAACTTTGTAACGTTGTTCATTTTGGTCCCTCGGAAATTGCATTTTGGTCCTTCAACTTTCTGAAAAGTTTCACTTTGGTTCCCATACTTTTGAAAAGTTGCACTTTGGTCCCCACAGTTTTGGAAGTGACGCTTTTAGTCCTTTTTCTTCAAACGGCCATAACTTTCACTAGGAAACTCCGATTTGCGATCCGAAAAGAGTGTAGGAATCCTCTTTTGATGGTCTTCGACTTTAGCACAAGAAAAATTTTAAAAAACAACTTTTCATAAAATTGCATCGGAGGCCTTCCATATTTGATTCGCTTGCCTTTTTGGTCCCGAGTTTTCGTTTTCATCCGATTTTCATCCATTTTGACTCCTTTTGATTCTTTGTGACCCTAAACACCACAATAAAGGAAAAACACATAAAACGGAACATATAACACTAATGAAACACACAAACACGTAAAATAGAAGAGTTATTTAAGTGCTTTTCTAGCACTTATCAAAGGCCAACCACCACAATTCAATATCAGTGTCACTTTCCAAAACTCAAACTCAAACGATGTCGAAAAGAATTAATGAATAACTAATGAATAAACCAATAGATCTATTCTTAAAAACCCTTTCTCAAATGGATGCGAAGTTTCAACTAAACGCTAGTAAATGAATGAATAAATAAATGAACCTACTAGCTAAATGGAAAAGTAATGGTGGCGGTGGTCAAGAGGCGATCCAAGCTCACGCTTGACTGCTTCCTGATAAGAAAAACATTAGGAAAATGCGTGGGTTTTGTAACCCAGTGAGTGGATAAGTTTACAAATATATGTAGTTTTCCATCTAAAATATCTTCATAAAACCTCATTATATCCAAACGTATAAATAGCATAAATAATTGAAAACCATCGAGGTGATACTAATAACTTGAATTGTTCTCGTTGAACAAACACTGATTATATCGTTCAAACGTATTTTTACTTTCTAAAACTGAATTCTATAACTACAAATAATTCACTGAATAACAACATCAAAGGTACCAACGAGCAACAACACACTTGTGTAGAGTACTCTCAATACACATGGCGTGTCGCTCAAAAGTCTGTTCTATCTGAATATCTGGTCATACGCGCGCAGAACAAGCCCCAAAGGCTAAACACCCCCGTACATGGCCCAAAGCCTATGTGTGTACGAAAGTGGGTCCCAAAGACCTCTATAATTCTGGTCATACACCGTGGAACACATCACACCAGTACAAAGCGGGTAAATCTAACAAGGTACTCTATAATGGTTTTGAAAATACTCACATAATAATTTCTAAAAAAAGGAACTACTAATAAAATTCACCACTTTCTCAAATATTTGTTGAAACAACATATCGTAAAAATCTTTAAAAGCATATTGGGATTTAAAACATGCTGCTTTATGAAAAATATAATTTTTCCACTCACAGAACTACGAACTGCTTCTAATTTGGTTGATAGGCTTCCCCAATCGTCTCGTCACCACCTGAAATAACAATGGTATTCCAATCAAAACCTATACATATGCATTTTTAACCAATTACCTACCCACATTCAATACTAAGTTTTAACTTTTCTAACATTCTCTAATATTCCCATTCTGTTGCTTTATTCCACTTCTTTCATTGATTTTACTATATTTCATACCATTGGAACCATCCAATTGAGTCACAAAATAATTTCCCAAATTTTCAGCAACTAGGTAATGTAAGTTTCAATCCACTTCATCACCCACTACTCAATTACCATCAATTCCACTTCAAAATATTTGATTAGGGCTATATAATATCCTAATAACACTCAATCTGTAACGCCCAATCTAAACCCTACGAAATTAGAGTTGCGGAACTAGACTCGACGCTACAATAACAGTACACAAAACAACACGAGTGGTGATTTACATTTTTCAAATTGTTTGTCATTTACAAAACACAACCAAAACATTGCCCGTGGTCATTTCAAAAGCATAATTACAGGATCTTCAGCATCTTTCTTCTTCCCCACCCACAATCTCTCACGCGTCAATCCCGAGAGGTTTCCCTGCCGTCACCCGAGCTACGTGTCTGCCCTGATGTACCTATAGTGAAAACATAAAAGAAAACCTGATGAGTCCCAAAGACTCAGTGGGCATATGGTTAAATGCAATGCATGTCACACTCATGTATTGGGCCCAGTTGCTTCTCAAGTGGATACACCGGCGCCAACATAACATAACATATATGGCCCAATTGTCTCAATCCTCATGCGGGCTTCGCCCGTGAGACGGCCAATAGTCTCAATCCTCTTGCGGGGCCTTTTCCCGTGAGACTAGACATAACTTTACATAGGTGTAATCACTTGGTAAGCAACGTTACATTCACACTTTATGACCATGTGTGCAAACATAACAAGTACAAATAGCTAACCTTTCCGTTACCTCTACTTTCTATGACGCTACAATGTGTGATATCCACATATAAGCATATACACAAAACATCAACATCATATATCACCTCAAGCATCATATAACCCTAGGCTCTAGGACATGAGCAAGAAGGGTGACACATAACTCATGCTATACCTTTCTATTCAAGTCATAACTATACATCTCAAGAGGTATATAGGTACCTCTAGAACTTTCTACCTATATAGAGAGCTTTCTACCTCTACTTACCATTGGTATAATTAATACATCTAATACCCACCTTACTAGAAGGGAAAAGAACCAAGGAGATGATCACTTCTTCACTTCAACCTTCACCAATCACCCAACTCAACAAGATCACAAGCTAGCCCTTGCTTACTCCTAAGTTGAAGACCTTGGATATGATAAAAATAGCTTTTTGGGGGTTTAGGCTCGAGCTCATGAAGAAAACACCCCAAAAATGGCTTTTGTTGACCTAAATACCATTCTGCCGACTTACCAGTTACGGCCGTAATTTAATAACTTACGGCCGTAATTCCATAATACGGCCGTAACAAACTTTAATACGGCCGTAGCATCGTTTCTGTGATTTAGCATTCTGGTCACTTACGGTCGTATCATATGTCTTACGGCCGTAACTCATAGACCATACGGCCGTACTAGGACCCCATACGGCCGTATTTCCCTCTCTGTAAATATGGAGCATTTGTTTCACTTTGGCACTTACGGCCGTAACTCCTGAGATACGGCCGTATCATGACTCATACGGCCGTAATTTGCTCTCTGCATCTGGAAGCACCTTGCACTGTGCAGACTTACGGCCGTAACAACCCACTTACGGCCGTAAATCCCCATTTTTCTGCATTTTTCCCCCGATGCACCCTTAACGACCCAAAAACCACTCATGACCTCATATACCCCTCGAAACACTTCGAAACACACATAACAACATATGACAACATTGAACATGCAAGCCACACCAAAATGACGTCATCAACATCACATTTTCGTACGGAAAACGAACGGGGCGTCACACAATCAACCCAAACTAATGATAAATTTCGAATCCCCAATTTCTATTGGTAAAACCCTAAAATTACATCCACCATTTACTTCGAATTCCCTGAGATAAAATTGAAGAAACATACTTACCACGCAAAACCACGACGAAACCAAGCTCCTTCCTTCCTTTTTGGCCCTTTTTTTCTTTTTATTTTTTTTTCCTTTTTTCCTTTTCCCTTTCTTCTTTCGCGAATGGCCGCTGGTTTCTGGGTTGCTGTCGATTCTCACGAATAATGCCCTTTGTTTCATGTGTTTATATATATATTATATATAATTACAATCTAAGTCCCTTTTCTTTAATTAAGAGATTTAAGTTGGTCCTTTGACCCATATTTACGTCCATAGCCCACAAACTTCCAACTAAATTAATTAAATCCATAAACTTTCAATAGGCCAAATTAAATCTCTTTAATAGTTGACTTTGACCCAAAATTAATGGCTTTGACCAAATAGTAGCTGAAATTTAAATAAATGAAACTTCGGGTCGTAACAGTTACGCTATGATATGTTTAAAGGTCTGACTGACGCTATCTCTAGAGGTGAGATTGATCCTTCAAAACAAGGGAAGAGAATTTATCTGCCATCGTCTCATACGGGAAGTGCACGGTATATGTTTCAAAACTATCAAGACACCATGTTGATATGTAAGTGGGCTGGCTATCCTCAATTGTTTATCACTTTTACATGTAACCCCAAATGGCCCGAGATTGTTCAATATTTGGAAAAAAAGGGGATTGAATGCTGAAGATTGACCAGATATCTTATCGAGAATATTCAAAGTGAAATTGGATTTGCTTATGAGGGATATTAAAGAAAACGAAGTTTTTGGAACAGTAAGAGCAGGTAATTTTAAAAATTACGATGCCGAAGATATATTTAATTTTGTTTATGTTTTATTTATTTATTTATACTTTATTTGCAGCTATGTATACCATAGAGTTTCAAAAACGTGGTTTGCCACATGCACATATTCTGTTGTGGTTACCACATAATCCAAAGAAGCAAAACGGAGATGATATTGATGCCATTATTTCCGCTGAAATCCCAGATAAGGAAACTGATCCTAACTATTACGTTGTTGTAAAAGACTTGATGATGCACGGCCTATGTGGATCGTCGAAAAAGGACTCCCCATGTATGGTTAATGATAAATGCAGTAAGCATTATCCCAAACAGTTTGTAGAGGTAACTACTTTGGACGACGATGGGTTTCCGATATATCGTCGTAGAAATGATGGTAGAACGGTTATCAAGAATGGCGTTGAACTAGACAACAGGTTCGTCGTTCCTCATAATCGCTATCTTTTAATGAAATATGGTGCATATATTAATGTGGAGTGGAGCAATCAGACTCGGTCAATCAAGTATTTGTTTAAATACGTCAACAAAGGTTATGATCGTGTAACAGTCAAATTCTATCAGTTGATTAATGAGGACCCCGATGGAAAGAAACCTGTGGATGAGATTGCCATGTACTACGACTGTAGATATGTGTCGCCGTGTGAAGCTGCATGGAGAATGTTTTCTTATGATATTCATTACAGGGAGCCATCTGTTGTTCGTTTGCACTTTCATCTTCCTGACGAACAGAATGTTGTTTTCAAACCATCTACCTCTTTAAACAAGGTTGTAAGTAAATCGACTGTTAAACAAAGTATGTTTACTGCATGATTTGAAGCAAATCGGATCTACGAAGATGCTAGGAAATTAAAGTTTGTTGAATTTTCTACTTTTTTTTACATGGAAAGCCGATAAGAGGAAGTGGGAACCGAGACAAAAGCAATTGGTTATTGGGCGTCTTGGTTATGTTGCGCTAGGTGCTGGAGAGTTATACTATTTGCAGCTATTGTTGAATGTTGTTCGGGGTCCCAAGAGCTATGAGGAAATCAGATTTGTCAATGGTGTTTAGTATGATACATACAAGGATGCTTGCTATGCATTGGGGCTATTAGATGATGACAGAGAATTTATTGACGGTATTACAGAAGCAAGTGAATGGGCATCTGGCACTATGTTGAGGAATCTGTTTGCAACTTTGTTGATGTCAGATTCTTTGGTCCGTTCGAAGCGTGTTTGGCAACAATGTTGGGAATATTTATCTGATGGAATTCGAAATATGCGACGACGTATTTTGGGTCATCAAGGTAATTTTAATTTTATTTAAATCTATATTCTCTCTTAAATTTTATCGACTCTGTGTTATGATTTTAGCTATTATTATTATTATATTAAGATTATTATTATTATTATTATTATTATTATTATTATTATTTTATTTTTTTCCTGTTAAAGGTTTGAGATTGTCTGATGAAGAGCTTCAAAATTTTACGCTTCTGGAGATTGAGAATATATTGCGTAGTAGAGCAAGGAGCCTCCGTGATTTTTCATCAATGCCATTCCCTCGGGATGTTGATGCCTCATTGTCTCGCAATCATCTCATATTTGATGACACCAATTACAAAAAGGGAGAATTGGAGAAGGATCATATTTCTTATCTCAAAATGCTGACCGATGAACAGAGAAATGTGTACGACACTATTATGCAGTCTTAGTTCTGGTAAGGGTGGTGTATTCTTTTTGTATGGCTATAGTGGTACTGGAAAGACGTTCATTTGGAAGACACTGTCTGTGGCGTTACATTTTGAAGGAGAAATAGTGTTAAATGTGGCTTCGAGTGGTATTGCTTCATTATTGTTGCCTGGTGGAAGAACTGCGCATTCTAGATTTGCAATTCCTTTAAATCCAGTTGAAATTTCCACATGCAATATCAGCCGAGGTCGCCCGCTTGCAGAATTGATTTTAAAGACTAAACTGATTATTTGGGATGAAGCACCGATGATGCACAAATATTGTTTTGAAGCTTTGGATAGAAGTATGAGTGATATTTTACGAGGCGACAATCCTGATGCCGATGAGCAACCCTTTGGGGGTAAGACAATTGTTTTTGGGGGTGATTTTAGGCAGATATTACAAGTGATTCCTAAAGGAAGTCGCCAGGATGTTTTGCATGACACAATAAATTCTTCTTATTTATGGAATTACTGTACGGTTTTGAGGTTAACAAAGAATATGAGACTCCAGAATGCTGCTAATGATGAGAATGCTGCTGAACTCAGAAGTTTTTCAGAATGGATGTATGGAATTGGTGATGGAACTATTGTTGGGCCAAATGATGGTCAGACATTCATTGATTTGCCTGAAGATGTGCTTATAAAGGGAAATGGCAATGCCATTGAGTCAATAGTCGATGCTACTTATCCAAATTTTCGGAGCCATATTGGTGATACATCATATTTGCAGGGTAGAGCAATGTTGGCACCTACTCTTGATGTCGTTGATTCCATAAATGACTACATGATTTCGTTGAATAACTCTGAAGGTCAAATTTATTTCAACTCCGATTATACATGCAAATCCGATGGAAGTTTTATATGGTAGATAGTGTTCATACTTCTGAGTTTTTGAATGGGATCAGATGTTCTGGTGTTCCCAACCATGAGTTGAGATTGAAAGTCGGTGTTCCTGTTATGTTATTAAGAAATATTGATCATGCTGCTGGGTTGTGCAATGGAGCAAGACTTATAATCACAAGACTTGGAAGTCATGTCTTGGAAACTCGAATTTTATCTGGTGCGAATGCAGGTGAGACTGTTATCATTCCGAGAATGTCTTTGACTCCATCTGATATCAGACTTCCCTTCAAGTTTCAAAGGCGACAGTTTCCATTGATCGTGTCATATGCTATGACTATCAATAAAAGTCAAGGGCAATCACTTTCACATGTCGGCCTTTTTTTGAAGAAGCCTGTATTCAGTCATGGTCAGCTATATGTTGCAGTTTCTAGAGTTACAAGTCGTGCAGAATTCAAAGTTTTTATATGTGATAGGGATGGAAAACCAACGAATTTAACGACAAATGTTGTGTACAAAGAAGTTTTTCAAAATTTGTAATTTTTTTTTATTCTTAATATTGAAATGTTTGATTTGTTGATTAGTTCTTTTCGAACAAGTTTTTTATCTCCCCGTACAATGCACGGGTGTGAATACTAGTAATAATAATAATAAATAAATAAATAAATAAATAGGAGGATCAGCACAAACCAGCCTTGGATGCTTTTTAGAACCTTGAGCTATAATGGTCACATATACTTGTCATTTTTGCCATTTTGTATTTTAGACAAGAGTCTTGATCCCTTCCCCATATGGGGAGAATGACATCACTCCATCATTTATGTGGACCAATCAGATTATACATTTGGGCCATATTATTTCAGAACTAATAAAAAATTGCCACATTCCCATGTGGGAAGAATAACATCTCCCCACATGGGGAGGAGATTATTTTTATTATAGACAATTTTCTTTTATATAGTTGTGCATTTTCACAAGCCTCGAGTGTTTTTCATTTAAAAAAATAAATTTATTTTTATATAATTCTTCGTTTCAAAAAAGTTGTAGGTTGTTATAAAAGTATAGAAACAATAGAGAGAATTTAGAGAGAATGAATTCTAAGGAATTCACAGGAATGAATTTCATTAATAACTGAAACCCTATTTATAGTAAAACTTCGAATGGCACAATGGTAATTACATAATTTCATCAAGGGTATAATAGTCATTCACATAAAATAATTATTCATAACTACCATATTATTCACCAAATTATTCTACCTAATAATTATTCCTAATAATTATTTTACCTAATAATTATTTATAACACTCCCCCTTGAATGACTATTAATACAAATGTCTTCTAAACTTGTTTGGAGAAAAACCCAGTGGGAAAAAACTTCCAAACCGATTGCAGGATAGCTTGGAGTGGTTATATACTGCTTCATCAAAACATTGCTCCCCCTGATGTCTATCAGCGGTATAAGAGTATTCACGTGCTGCCTCATTAAAACCTTGTCAAGAAAACCCAGTGGGAAAAAACTTGATCGAAGGAAAAAGAGTACAGCTACTCCATCTGATTTCATATCTTGACGACGGATATCCTCACTTCTGGTAAATGATTTTAATATCATCATTGTTTGGATCTAAAGCATTGTCTCTGTTATAACTTGATCCAATAGATACATTGTGTCGATTTCTCTTGTCGTCCTCAATATACCATGAATATGCCTCGTTAAAACCTTATTAGGAAAAACCCAGTAGGAAAAACCCTAATGAAGGAAAAAGAGTACAATATTCATGTGAATACGCCATTAAAGTTGCCTCATTAAAAACCTTGCTAGGAAAACCCAATGGGATAAAACCTCAGTCAAGGGAAAAAAGAGTGCAACACGTATTTTATACAAGTATGCTCCAAGCATTTCAAAATCTTTCATGGATTTATATAAGTATCATATACATTAGTTGATACGCTTCATTCATTTCCACGTGAATGAAATTTAGATATCATATAATATCATGTTATATTCAGTGCTTATATGCAATCAACAGCTTCGATCTCATTTTCTCACTATATCGAGATATGTACCTAAATCTCTTCTGGAGATTTCATATTAGTTGAGATTGGGCTGCCTCATTAAAAACCTTATTTGAGAAAAACCCATTTGGGACAAAAACATCAATCAAGGAAAAGAGTACAGCATATGAATTTCTCAACAATATCAATGTAGATATTTTGAGCCGTTGTATGCACTGATACAATAATACATTTGAAACCTCTTCAAGAGTTTCATTCTCATTTCTCATTAAGCTCGTGCATGAACACTTTAATCATAAGGGCATATATTTTAGCATCGGTATTTTCCGATGGATTTCAATATCCTCACTATCATATGTAGCGCTATCTTTTCATACTGTGTCGACACTTTCAATCTTATTTCTTTCCCCATATCGACATAACTTATCGAGATATCTCATTATGAATCCTCTTGTAGGATTACACAATATAGTTATGTCTATATACTCTTCAAGAGCATATGCCTCCGTTATTAGGACCATCTTTTATAATTTGCTTTGATATATATGATTGGGGAAATCTCATAATATCAACGCTTCTGGCGTGCTAACTTATCAAAGCATCTTAACTGATATATGTGATTGTTCATAGCATCTTTTATGCATCTTTGAACTTCAAGTTCATATTTTAATTGTGAGGATATTGTATGATGCATTTCACATATCATTTTCAGCCTTTAATACTCCCCCTCATGCTAAGAAAATTTAGAACACTAAAACTCATATATGTTCTCATCATTCAGCCTTAATATGGGAATTTATATAGTTTGCATTCTATTCTCAATATTGGCAATTTATTGGAGGACTTTAAACAATTTGCCACATAATATCCCACTTGTATGCGCATACTCAAATCCTTCAGGGATTTATTCAAATCATTGAGATATATATATATATTTACTAGCTTTATCATTAAATCTGGAAATCATGCTCATACCGTGAGCAAATATTTCGTAAATTTCAAATTACGAATCATATACACATGTGACTATCTAGTGGATCCATATCATAATATCTAGTAGTCCACATGGAGCATGAGTGGGCCCATATTTTTCATCATTTATATATTCCAGATATATTTGGGATTTTATTCCCAACATTGGCCAGTAATTATTTATCGAGAATAATTATTTGAAGAATTCTTCTAATTCTTCACTTGAAATATTGATTTCAATAATTATTTAAACCGGGATGGTCGATCTGTCAGAAACGAGTATTATTGAACTTTTAGTTCAGTAAATTCTTATATCGATTTCACTAGTATCTGTATAGTGCTCAACATGATTTATCATAGAAACAATTCACCGACATATTCCATCATCTTTTGGTGACATTATTGTCTACTACTGTTCAAACACGGAGTTTGACTCATACGCATCACATCGCTACCGCTCAACTCAAGTGAGTCTTAGCTCTTACGCTTTACAGAGTCGTAACTCATACGCCTCGTATTATTCTATAAATAGATCGTCAAAATTATTGCAAAATTCATCCTAACAAGGGTCTATACATTATAATGGATCATATGCTCTCAAATCTTCGAAAATACTATCCATCACTACCGATCAAAATCCTAAAAAGGATTTATCGAGGTAGGCTTGAAAAATTAAGGATGCTAATGAATAAAGGTATCCCACAAGATGTAATGCCCCGTTTCTTTTCATACGGTATTTATATTTATGGTCTGTTAGTATTTTGTACGTGTTTGGTATGTTAGGAACTTGGTCAGAATAGTATAAAAACATGGTAAGCTTGTATACGGTTCTCCAGTTGGATAGGAAATCTTGAGGTTGTGCAGATCGGGATTTACGGTCGTAAGTTAGATAGTTACGGCCGTAATTATGGTTGTTACGGCCGTAAAGGTTGATGTTACGGCCGTAATTTGTTATGCAGAATGAGTGAGGGGTTTACAGAAAGATTATTACGGCCGTAAATTGTGGAGTACGGCCGTAAGCGGTGGATTACGGCCGTAAGTGGCTTATGTTACGGCCGTAAATATTATAAGGGCAAGGTTACAAGAATTACAGAATGTTTGATACGGCCGTATATAAGAAGGATACGGCCGTATAAGTAAGAATTACGGCCGTAAGGGTGAAATTTACGGCCGTAACCTAGGTCGGCAGAATGATGTTCTAGACGTTTCTAGTCGGTTGGATGATGTATAAAACCCTAAAACTCGGTCCAGAGCTTCCAAAACACCCCTAAGACCCTCTCCAAGTGTGAGATAAGTTCCCAAGAAGCTCTTAATCAATATTTAACATATTATACAAGGATTTGGGGACATTACAAGAAAGAGAAAGAGAAGAGGAAGAGAAGAGGAAGAAGAGAGAGTCAAGGGAGAGCTTGAGCTTTTGGGATTGCTAGTCACTCCACCTTAAGGTAGGTAGTAGATGTTGCATGTGTTATGAGGTAATGATATGTTTATGCATGATTTAATCAAGGATTTATATGGTTATGATGTTTATAATGTCTAGAATATTGAAGAGCATGCTAGGATCTATTGGTTATGTTTTATGAGTATGTTGTGGTGTGTTAATGATATGTACATGATTATCATATATGTACGATCTTATATGCCTATACCATGAGTTATTTGGCTTTAGGAAAGGATAGAGAGAAAGAAATGTAATGAATGTAATGTATATGTAATGAGCTAAAGAAATAGGACTTTATGTGATAATTATAGTCTATGAATATGATCCAATGAGAAGTGTTAAACGACCACATGTGATGAGGATATGATTTGGATGTCTATGTTAAAGTTGTAATGTTAATACCTTGCCTCCTATGTAATGTAAAGTTATGTTATGTATGTCCATGAACAAAGCTCAAAGGTACGGTAATTGCACGTCATGATGTGAAAGCATATGTGTGTGATGAAATGATGTTGCGTATCATGTGTTTATGATGTGTGTAGCGCCCCAAGAGTGAGACAAGCCTTGGGGGACGGCTTATGATGTACGGGCGGTCTAAAGAGCGAGACAAGCCTTTAGACGACGGCCTACGGCGCCCCAAAGAGTGAGACAAGTCTTTGGGGGACGGCCAATGTTATGTTATGATGACGTACTCACATGATTCGCGACAGGGCCCGAAACATGAGTGTGAGACGCATTAGCATTTGCATCTATTGCCTACTGAGTCCTCGTGGCTCATTATGTGCTTGTTTGTGGTGTGTGAAGAAGGTGGTGGTAGTGGAGAGTCTTCCCGTATGTGAGGTGAAGGACGTGAGGAACAAGGGGAAAACCTAAACATCCTGCGGCCACGTTTTTTTTGGGACTCATGATGTAATAAGCCTACGTTAATGCATAATAGTTTAAAGGATGCTTTGGAATGTATAAATGTTTCTAAATTGCCAGTTTCGTCGAAAGGAAAGGCGGGTCGTTACACAAGATATCCGATGCTTGATTGAAGCAAAGGTTCGATTATCTGGTGAGGTTTCAATTCCTTCTAAATACATGCCTGGTATGGGTAAAAATAGTTTTTCAAAGAAACGGAGAGCAAAAAGATTAGGAGGATGCTACAAGTGTGCTCGGTGGACATGTGACACTCGATGTAAATCTGTGGGGTACTTGTCCAGAAACCGAGAAGATAAAATAGCATTCATTAAAGATGGATTGAGTAAGGAGCCTTTGGATGATATTCAACAGGCTCTTGAGACACATCCTAGTGGACACATGCAAGGTGAGCTAATGGCCTTATGGGCCAAATTCAAAGATGAACAAGCACTTTATAATCTTGAAATACTTACTTTAAAAGATCCAGTTTGTAAATTTAGTAGAATAACTTAGTATAATGATTTTCCCATATTTATGTAAGAAAGCTCGATGTAATAACGAAGATCAATATATTTCTTTTATTTGTAAATATCGTTTTTCAATTTTAAGATATATATTATTTTTCAATCACCGACAGCTATATGTCATATCACTAAAATTTTTCTGCCTTTTTCTCTTTCATATTTGTCAAAAAATAAATAGTGCAATCAATTATTGGTTTGAAAATTTTCCTTTAAATAGAGGGATTCATATATCTCTCATGTTCATACATTAAAAGTATAGTGCAAAAAGAGAGATAGAAGTAGAGATGGATGTGGAGATTTTAGAATCATCTCATACAAGTCAGTCTTTACCTCACCAGATTAAAACCGTATGTATTCTTGGTGGGTCTAAGCTGGTAGGCCATATCCAATATGTGGATATGGCAAACCAACTCGTAAAAGAGTTAGGGAGACAAAAAATCAATATACTATATGGAGGAACCAACAACAAACTTTTAACTAGACTTATAATGGCCGCACCATCATGGGGAATAAGAGTGTCGAGTGTAATACCTTTCCATCGAGTTGGCTCTAATACTCGATTTGGAGCCAATTCTACCATGGGTTCAGCTGGGTTGGTGCTACAAGCGCAATCCATCCACAACTGCAAGATGTATATGATGAACAATAGTGGTGCTTTCATTGTCCTTCCAGGCGGCTATAACACACTGGAGGAAATATTCAATATAACATCATGGGCACAGTGGAACTTTCATATCAAACCAATAGGTTTGTTGAATATTAACAATTTCTTTGATGGCTTACTACCGTTCCTAGATCAGGGTATAGATAATAAGTTTATCTCTCATTCAGCGAGAAAAATACTTATTTCTGCTAGTACTGTTGATGAACTACTCATGAAATTTCATGCATATGTTCAAGAATCTGTGGAAGCCCAGATCCATCGGTCACAGACCACTGGTGTCAAGCGAAAAAGAAATTCGGATCCTTTAGATATTTCATTATAAATCCTAATGTTGATGGTGGCAGAGTTACGGAGTATTTATACTCTCGAGACGCATCCCTCATTTATGGATTCAGTATGTATTTTATTTTCGCATTTCTCTATTTTCGAATGTTTAATGCCATCTTTTGATATTCTCAATATGTTCCACTTCGGCTGTTTTGTACTTCTTCTGGAGTAATAATAATAATATCATATTGGCTTTATTCAAATACAGAAATCTAGTGATTATGCTTCTTCAAGAGCATTTTATTCTCATATTAATACAATCTCATATCATCGATGGGATTACTTCATATAATCTCTCCATGCGATATATTTTCTTTGATTTATCAACATGAGATCTATTGAGCATTTTACTTTCATCTATTTATCCAATGGTAACTTCATGTACCACTTGCTCAATTTTCTCCATTAATATTCGGTAAATGTGGAGAATAAATTTGATTTCTATCGTCTACTTCTTCGAGAGTAGGATTAGAATATTTGATCAACTACTTCTTCTGGAGTATGATTAGTTATAACCAATCGTGTAGTATTACCCACCACATTGGAAATATGCCTTTATTTTAAAATGCATAAATTTAAATTGCAAAAATTAAATTCTCCCCAATAGGTGGTCAAACCTTCCATATGGAAATTATGGCAATAAATTTACGGAATTTAAATTGCGAGAATTAAAATACATAATGATTAACTACTTCTTGAGGAGTAGGATCTGCTTAGTAGAAGGTATTACTCATCACTTAGCATATAAATTACATAAATATATAAGACCTTCTGTTTAGTGATGGTTGAACCCATCATCAGGTAGGAGGTGTTACAATATTTAAATTGCAGTAAATAAAGTGCGAGAATTAAATATTGAACTGCTTCTACGGGAGCAGATTTGTTCTTCTAGAACAAATACTCATTACTTCTACAAGAGCACACTTATCCTTTTAGAACAAGTATATTATGTAATTAAACTCTTGGAGTTAAAATAATATTCGATCTTTTAACTCAAATGGACTTCAAGCCATTTTATATAATCAATGGATTTAGAATTTCTTCATGAATATTCTATCCATTTTTCTCTGTCGTCAAAAATTAGGTCGGTTTTACCCGAAGGGTAAAATTGTCCATTCCAATTCGCAAATGTAAAATTGTCAAAAATATTTTATTAATGTTTTACAATTGGAAAATTATCTCCTTTCTACTTCAATTTATCAATATCAAAATGTTCAAGGACTATTTTGTAACTTTTTCAAAAGTTGGGGTACTGTTTTGCAAATTTTTGAAAGTTTACCTTATCAATATTGGTGTCAAATCGAAGCTCTCGTTAAATCGAGTATAATGGAGTCGAGAAAATTTGATTTTGATAATGTATGCTCCTTATATCTCGATAAAACGAATGTTATAGTTTAATATATTATTATATTATAAAATAATATGATTTACGTTTTTCTCTTTCTCTAATCATTCCATATCTAGCAAGGGATCAGTGTAACGCCCCGCTAAAATCTCGTCACGATTTTATATGATTTCGTATGTTTATCGTATGTGCTTTTGGGAATGGGTCGTGATGATGTGAATATGTAGTGAGATGGTGTTGATGGGTATGACATGTTTAGGATGTTTTTGGATTGCCCCATGTATGTTGGAACTAGGTACGGTCGCCAAGAATGAGCCGGAAGAGAAATGCAGAAAAACTGGGATTTACGGCCGTAATTTTGGGATTTACGGCCGTAAATGTGATAGTTACGGCCGTAAGTCTTATGGTTACGGCCGTAAGTCAAGAATGATGGTTAAAGGGCTGATTCTCTACTGGTCGCGTGACCGGAAGCGCGGTCGCGTGTGCCTAGTTATGGCCGTAATTTAATGAGTTACGGCCGTAATTTTGGAATTTACGGCCGTAACAGGTAGATTTACGGCCGTAATTTTAAGTCGGCAGATATGGATTTTTGGTCAAAAAGTCACTTTGCTTGATGGTTAACCCCATTTTCGAGCCAAGCATACATCTAAGACATTTTGAAGGTCCTCCATCTCTAGAAATCCATCCACATATCATACTTGGATCAAGTGTTGGTATAGAAGATCAATCAAGTCCTCAAGGAGCAAGGTGAAGAAGAAAGCAAGTCCATCCTCTACCTAGTTTTCCTTGGTGGTCCTATCTTTCTAAGGTGGGTAGTAGAGCACTTATAGTGTTTTGAGGTAAGATCATGCCCAAATGTTGGTTGGTTTGCAATAAATAGGTAAAGAGACAAGTGTTAGGGTAGGATCAATGATGTTGATGCTTTGGTTGAGTAGATGTGATTATATGGTTGGTATAGCAAGTGGATACTCAATTTGGGGGTTTATAGAACCTTAATGTTCATGTACCCCTTTTATGTTAATATGCATATGATATTACATGTGTTTATTTATGTGTATACATTGAAGCATGATCATGCATGAAAAACGAGGAATAGGGTTGCCAACCAGATGTTTATATAATGTTCGTCTCACAAAGGTTTGAGACAATTGGCCCAAATGGAGGTGTCCCTCAAAGGATTGGGGTATGGCCAATTAAAGTATGAATGTATGTTACGGCGCCAATATAAACATATGGTTCGCAACGGGCCCATGATTACGAATATGTCATGCATTGCATACGGATATGTTCCCCACTGGGCCCTCGTGGCTCACGATGTGTTATGATATGGGATAGGTGACCAAAGCCGAGACCGTGGACTTGGGGACGGAGGGGAATCCTCAAGGACGTGACGTGAAGGGGAAACCAAAGGAAGCTCCCGATCCTATATAGGCCGCTTTTGCATGTGTCCAATGACCATGATATAATGTATTTTGCTTTACAATATGATGTAAAGTTGCAAATAAGTACTCATGAGCTTGGACAATGTATAGGTTTTGTAACGCCATTTAGCTTCCGTTGCTAATCGTTATGGTTATAAACGTATGTTTTGAGAGCGGGCGTTACAGGATGGTATCAGAGCCGGCTTCCTTTTCGTTTCCCCCACACATTTGAGGACTCCCTTCGCCTCTCCAGGTTATGATTGGATTGGTAATGTGTTTTATGTGTACATACTTTATTGTTATGATATGCTATGTTATGATGCTCTGTGTACTATGCGAAGGAGATGTGTAGGGTGATGTGAGTTGAGATGTTTCCTTGTTGTGATGAATAGATGGCTGATGATCAGGCACCAGTTATTGAAAGGTTGACTCGGTTGGTAGAACAACAGTCCCAAATGATGCAGCAGATGATGACAAACACAAGTGGGAATCATAATGTTAGCGGAAGCAATTCCGTGAGTGCTTCGGGTGTTGAGAAGACCCGAGAAGATAGGGATAAGGAGTTTTCATCCGATCGGTTCCGTCGTCTAAATCCGCCTATCTTTGAGGATGCGAAAGATCCGATTGACGCCGAGAATTGGCTTCAGACGATAGAGCGGATGTTTGAGTATGCCCACATTCCCGAGTCGGAGCAGGTGAATTGTGCGACCTTTATGCTCCGAGGCTCAGCGGGTTTTTGGTGGGATACCGTGAGACAAGAAGAGGAAGTTGCGGTTACGGCATGGACGGATTTTTGTACTAGGTTTCGGACCAAGTACTTCTCGGATGCGGCTCAAAATGAGAAGTTGAATGAGTTCATCCAAATTCAGCAGGGTGCTATGTCGGTGAGTGAGTATAGTAAGAAGTTCGAAGAGCTCGCCCGATTTGCAACGTACATGGTGAATACCCCGGCTCGCAAAGTTGCTCGGTTCATAAAGGGTTTGAAGCCGGAGTTAGCTCGAGATGTACAGTTGGCCAGTATGGCAACCACGAGCTATACTGAGGTGATAGAGCGGGCATATGTAGCGGAACAAGCCGAAGCGAGGATTGCTCAAGCTCGTCAAGCCGCTAGCCAATCAGTTCCATTTTCGCAACCGACTCAAGGACAATCCTTTTCTTCCCAAGGTTCATCTACGAGCGGTCGAGGACGGGGTTCTAATTATAGGGGTCGAGGGAGGAATAATAAGAGGCCGGCGGGTAATGCTCCCCCCTCCCGACCACCGGCTAAGAAGGGAACAAGTTCTTCTCCCTCGCCGACGTGCCAAACATGCGGAAAGCCTCATGGGGGACCGTGCTACCACGGCATCAATCGATGTTATAATTGTGGTAAAGAGGGACACATGAGTAGAGCTTGTCCGGAGGCGAGGAATCAAGCGCCTCAACAACTCCCTCCACTGAGACAATCCGGACTCATGTTTGCGTTGGTACAACCCGAGGTGCCTGAGAAGGTTGATGTTATTGCAGGTATTGTTTATGTTTATGCATTACCTGCTTATGCCTTGTTTGACTCCGGAGCTACGCACTCTTTTATATCATTATCCTATGCCTTACGAATGGATATGGTCCCGAAGCCATTGTGGTGTACTTTTGATGTTAGTTTACCCTCGGGACGGAACCAGTGCGTCGTGAGTTATTTCCCTAATGTTCCTATACGGGTTCAGGAGAATGAGACATCCATTGATTTACTAGCTTTGGAACTCCGAGATTTTGATGTGATTCTCGGGATGGATTGGTTAGTTCAACATAGGGTTATGTTAGATTGCCCTAACCGTGCTTTGAGGTTTCCGGATGGTGAACCAATTATGTTTCCAAAGCTAGAGCGCTCCAAACGAGTTATGATATCGGCTATGAGGGCCGAGAGATTGATTAGTCAAGGATGCCAAGCTTACGTAGTCACTTTGTATAGTGCAAGGACGAAGATACCCGTGTCGCCAGCTTCAGTCCCGGTAGTATGTGAATTCTTGGATGTATTTCCGGAAGATCTATCAGGTTTACCTCCGCCCCGGGAGATTGAATTTATTATTGAGGTTGTTCCGGGTACGTCGCCCATTTCTAAAGCTCCCTACCGTATGGCTCCCTCGGAACTTAAGGAGCTTAGAATCCAATTGAATGAGTTGTTGGAAAAGGGCTTCATTAGACCGAGTACTTCGCCATGGGGTGCGCCGGTGTTATTTGTGAAGAAGAAAGATGGATCCATGAGGCTATGTATTGATTATCGAGAGCTTAATAAAGCCACGGTGAAGAATAAGTATCCATTACCCCGTATTGATGAATTACTAGATCAACTCCGAGGCTCGGCAATTTATTCGAAGATTGACCTTCGTTCCGGATATCATCAATTACGAATTAGTGATGGAGATGTGATAAAGTCGGCTTTTAGCACCCGGTATGGCCACTTCGAATTTTTGGTTATGCCTTTCGGATTTACGAATGCTCCAGCCCGCTTTCATGGACTTGATGAATCGCGTTTTCAAGCCCTACCTCGACAAGTTTGTTATTGTTTTTATCGACGATATTCTCATCTACTCTAAATCCCAGGAGGAACACGAGGACCATCTCCGCATTGTCTTGCAAACTCTTCGAGACGAGAAGTTGTACGCGAAGTTCTCGAAATGTGAATTTTGGACGAAACAAGTGGTGTTTCTAGGACGTGGTGACGGAGGATGGTATTTCTGTTGATCCTAGTAAAGTGGAGGCCGTCTTGAAGTGGTCTCAATCAACGGCCCACGGAAATACGAAGTTTTGTAGGTTTGGCTGGGTATTATCGGCGTTTTGTCAAGGATTTTGCCAAGCTTGCTTCTCCATTGACACGGTTGACGAGGAAAAACGTGCCTTTCGGATGGACGGACGAGTGTGAGCGGAGTTTTCAAGAGTTGAAGACTCGCCTCACCACAGCTCCTATTTTGGCAATCCCGGATGACTCAAGTGTTTTCGCCATTTATAGTGATGCGTCTCAACAAGGACTTGGGTGTGTTTTGATGCAAAATGATAAAGTTATAGCCTATGCCTCCCGCCAATTGAAGAGTTATGAGGAGAAGTATCCAACACATGATTTGGAGCTAGCCGCGATAGTATTTGCTTTGAAAATTTGGCGCCACTATCTTTACGAGGTTCGATGTGAAATTTTTACGGATCACAAAAGTTTAAAGTATTTCTTCACCCAGAAGGAGCTCAACATGAGACAAAGACGATGGTTGGAGCTCGTGAAGGATTATGATTGTTCGATCCATTATCACCCCGGTAAAGCAAACGTAGTAGCGGATGCCTTAAGTAGGAAGTCGCCGAAACAAAGATCTCGTAAGTTGCAACATGAAATGGAGAAGTTGGATCTTGAGGTGTTAGACCCGGATGAAGCCCGACTCATGGCCATGTCAATCCAGTCGACGCTTATAGATCGTATCAAGGAGGCGCAAGAAAGCGATGGCGGGCTACTAAGGCGAAGAAGAAGCTTCAGGAGAAGCCAAGTCAGGACTTTCAAGTTCAACAGGGATTCTTAAGTATAAGAAACAGATACTACGTTAAAGCTCTGAGGAGTTGAGGCAAGAGATTTGTCTCGAGGCTCATATGACCCCCTATACTCTCCATCCAGGCTCGACTAAGATGTATCGGGACATTAAGGTATTGTATTGGTGGCCAGGCATGAAACGGAGTGTAGCGGAGTTTGTAGCGAGATGCTTGATCTGTCAACAAGTCAAGGCAGAACACCAGAGGCCGGCTGGACTATTACAACCACTCCCGATTCCAGAGTGGAAATGGGATGATGTTACTATGGATTTTGTAAGCGGGTTACCAAGAACGAGTAAGGGGTTCGATGCTATTTGGGTGGTAGTCGACCGACTCACCAAGTCTGCCCATTTTCTCCCAATCAAGACGACATATCGAATGGAGCAATTGGCTCAACTGTATATTCAGGAGATTGTTCGATTACATGGGGTTCCGGTTACAATCACCTCGGATCGAGATCCGAGATATCTATCACATTTCTGGAAGGAATTACATATAGCCTTGGGGACAAAACTTCAATTCAGTACGGCGTTTCATCCTCAAACAGATGGACAAACGGAACGAACAATCCAAACGCTCGAAGATATGTTGAGAGCTTGTGTTTCAGAGTTTCCCCAAAGTTGGGACCGTTACCTACCGTTAGTTGAGTTCGCCTATAACAATAGCTATCATTCCTCGGTTGGAATGCCTCCCTACAAAGCTCTTTACGGTAGAAGGTGTAGATTCCCTCTTCATTGGGATGATGTGGGAGAAATGAGGTTGATGCGAACGGAAATGCTACAAGACATCTTTGTCGGCCAGATTGAAAAAGATTAAGCAACGGATGAGAATAGCTCAAGATCGACAGAAAAGTTATGCTGATAATCGACGTCGGCCACTAGAGTTCGAGATTGGCGACAAAGTGTTCATTCGTATCTCGCCAATCAAGAGACTCTTTCGGTTTGGAAAGCGTGGCAAGTTGACCCCAAGGTATATTGGTCCCTATGAGATCCTTGAACGAATTGGAGAAGTAGCGTATATGTTGAAGTTGCCAACTCATTTGGATTGAATGCACAACGTATTTCATGTCTCCATGTTGAGGAAGTATGTTGCAGATCCCTCCCATGTATTACCAGACCCTCCATTAGATCTTCAACCCGACCTGTCTTATGAAGAGAAACCCGTGCAAATCGTTGATCGGAGCGTCAAACAATTACGAGGAAAACAAGTGCCGCTTGTACGTGTTTTGTGGCGAAGTGCGACCATTGAAGAGGAGACGTGGGAAAGAGAGGAAGCAATGAGACAACACTACCCCGAACTATTTTCAGGTAAATTTCGAGGACGAAATTCTTTTAAGGAGGGGATATTGTAACGCCCCGCTAAAATCTCATCACGATTTTATATGATTTCGTATGTTTATCGTATGTGCTTTTGGGAATGGGTCGTGATGATGTGAATATGTCGTGAGATGGTGTTGATGGGTATGACATGTTTAGGATGTGTTTTGGGTTGCCCCATGTATGTTGGAACTAGGTACGGTCGCCAAGAATGAGCTAAGAGAAATGCGAGAAAAAGCCGGGATTCTGACCGTAAATGTGATAGTTCTGACCGTAAGTCTTATGGTTCTGACCGTAAGTCAAGAATGATGGTTAAAGGGCTGATTCTCTCTTTGGTCGGCGTGGAAGCGCGATCGGCGTGTGCCTAGTTATGGCCGTAATTTAATGAGTTACTGGTAGTAATTTTGGAATTTACTACGTAACGGTAGATTCTGGCCGTAATTTTAAGTCGGCAGATATGGATTTTTGGTCAAAAAGTCACTTTGCTTGATGGTTAACCCCATTTTCGAGCCAAGCATACATCTAAGACATTTTGAAGGTCCTCCATCTCTAGAAATCCATCCACATATCATACTTGGATCAAGTGTTGGTATAGAAGATCAATCAAGTCCTCAAGGAGCAAGGTGAAGAAGAAAGCAAGTCCATCCTCTACCTAGTTTTCCTTGGTGGTCCTATCTTTCTAAGGTGGGTAGTAGAGCACTTATAGTGTTTTGAGGTAAGATCATGCCCAAATGTTGGTTGGTTTGCAATAAATAGGTAAAGAGACAAGTGTTAGGGTAGGATCAATGATGTTGATGCTTTGGTTGAGTAGATGTGATTATATGGTTGGTATAGCAAGTGGATACTCAATTTGGGGGTTTATAGAACCTTAATGTTCATGTACCCCTTTTATGTTAATATGCATATGATATTACATGTGTTTATTTATGTGTATACATTGAAGCATGATCATGCATGAAAAACGAGGAATAGGGTTGCCAACCAGATGTTTATATAATGTTCGTCTCACAAAGGTTTGAGACAATTGGCCCAAATGGAGGTGTCCCTCAAAGGATTGGGGTATGGCCAATTAAAGTATGAATGTATGTTACGGCGCCAATATAAACATATGGTTCGCAACGGGCCCATGATTACGAATATGTCATGCATTGCATACGGATATGTTCCCCACTGGGCCCTCGTGGCTCACGATGTGTTATGATATGGGATAGGTGACCAAAGCCGAGACCGTGGACTTGGGGACGGAGGGGAATCCTCAAGGACGTGACGTGAAGGGGAAACCAAAGGAAGCTCCCGATCCTGTATAGGCCGCTTTTGCATGTGTCCAATGACCATGATATAATGTATTTTGCTTTACAATATGATGTAAAGTTGCAAATAAGTACTCATGAGCTTGGACAATGTATAGGTTTTGTAACGCCATTTAGCTTCCGTTGCTAATCGTTATGGTTATAAACGTATGTTTTGAGAGCGGGCGTTACAATCAGATTTAATGGTTGTGTGTTACAATCCATTTACGTGATCAAAAAATTCCTTGGACTCCATTTTTCCAATTTTGGGATTTCAGACATCTCCAAGCAAGTTGTGTAGGAGGAGGAATTGTGGGAGAGGAATATGAACAAAAGGGAATTTTCAGTGATGTATTTGCAAAGAGAGAGTTATTTAGGATTGATGAGGATGAATTAATTCATTGGTAATAATCCAGTTTCTGATACAGAAGATCATTTATAAGATGCAACTGTAGAGCATACTTCTTTCATATTACTCAAACGGTTAGAGACTCGTGCTGATAACGTGTTATAAAAGTATAGAAACAATAGAGAGAATTTAGAGAGAATGAATTCTAAGGAATTCACAGGAATGAATTTCATTAATAACTGAAGCCCTATTTATAGGAAAACTTCGAATGACACAATTGTAATTACATAATTTCATCAAGGGTATAATAGTCATTCACATAAAATAATTATTCATAACTACCATATTATTCACCAAATTATTTTACCTAATAATTATTCCTAATAATTATTTTACCTAATAATTATTTATAACATAGGTGATGTTTTTATGGTGTATACAATATCATAGGATATCAAAATTTAAGAATGTTTTACTATAATTATGTGTGTATGTTGATGTTGATGTTAATGTGGGTTAGATTATTATTAGTCTAAGATGTCATACTTAATCTATTAAATTGTTTTTAAAGGAAGATCGTCAAGAATTAGTTTATATGATTATGATTTGATGAATAATGTGACATAATGATTTTTGTTTTCCCTATAGATAAATTTAGATGAAATTATGTAAAATGCCTAAAAACTAAATTATTTCACAAACTACTTACTGTACCAAATTATTACATAAATTACTTCTTGATCTAAAACCTAAACCCAACCTTAATTTTCAATCTCCTTTCCCCGCTGTCTCTGATCGATCTACTCCTCCGATGAGAAGATCCACTATTGCGAACCACTACCACCTGGTGTTTCTAGTCAGCATTGACCTACGAAAGGACCAACGGCTACGGCGATGTGCTTGGTGGTGGTGACATGGCAGCAATAGTGGTTGTGAACTTGTTTGCCTTAATTAGTTAAGTTAACGGTTAAGTTGATAAGTGAATTAATTGTTAATTTGTTAATGTGAATTGATAAGGAATTGTTAATAGTTTAGTTCCAAAATAGTTTAGTGTGGTAAGTAAATAAGGAAATGACCGTTTCTTTATTTTTTATTTTTTGCTTCCCATAAAAAATCCTTAAATTTTATTGTCATTTCTAAAGTTAAGCTCGATCTAATTAATAACTAGTTTAATTTTTTCTTCAGCCCAACAATACAATATGAAACAAAACTAATTTCATGAACCAAATCAATTTAAAATCATCATATCCAATAAAATCAATTTGTTATATCATGTGAGTTTGTTTACATTTTTCAAAATCAAGCAAACAAATTGTGATTTTCAATAATATTTCTCAAATAGGCTTTTAAAAAATCCAGAGACGATGCTCCCAAACCCCTGAGAAGTGGGCTCTATGTCCTTCCCTAACCCCCCAACAACAACAACAACAACAATTCTCCATCCTAAACTCAGCTCGATCCTATACAAAATCCTTACTCCATCCCTGTATATGATTTATTACCTTGTTCAATTTGATTAATTGTTATTTGGTAATTAAAAATTAGTTAGAAACCCTTATTCCTTCCTCCCAACAACATTTCCAACGGTACAATATGCATTCTTATTGATACGACAGATAGAATGAAAATAAAGACAATATCTGCAATGGTGGATATGGATCGAAGATTGTTGTGGTGCAACAAGCTCGCTCTTAAACTCATGTGTTGGGTCACTCAAATGAATGTCATCGAATGTCATAAAAGGTTTGTTATATCTGGTCACTCATTGGTAACCCGCGCTACAAGTGGTCTTAAGAGTTAGGATTATGGATTCCAATCACAAGAGTGCCGCGTTGAGGGAGGAATATATTATTGTAGTGCAACAAAATCGCTCTTAAGCGCGTCGGTTGGGTCACTCAAATAACAGTACTGACCAAATGCCACAAAAAATTTGACATATCTGGACACAAATTAATTTTCATATGAGATGACCAAAATTCGATCTACAAAGATAAAGAAGCAAAAGAATAAAAAAATTAATACGAAATATTAAATAGGCAAATGTCTATCACGACATCCAGATACATGACGTATCATACATCATGTGCTAGATACTCTCTAGTTTAGTGCGCCGTATAAGTATTGTTTGATACGTGTAGCCATATTTTTAGGATGTGCAAAATATTGGAAATGAACATTCTTCCAGTGGAACTATATATATCTTGACAACGCACGTAGAACTACTATTTTTTAATTCACACCAACTATTAAAAACGTTTCTTCTCCATTTCTATTACACTCCCCCGTTTTATAAAGATAGGCTTACTCCCATTTTCAGAAGGACTAAAAAAATATCATTTGATATTATTGGAAAAGTAAAATTTAAGAGTGTTTTTCTAATATATCATTAATTTATTAATTATTTCACTCTAATAATTATATTTTATTGATAACAATATATACTAAATAAGAATATATAATAAGTAACTTAATATTTCAACTCTTTTCTTTAAAAAAAACTTATCTATCTTATAAGGATTGACAAAAAAATAAAATACAAACCTATCTCCTTTTTGGACTTGTTTGCTACTACGTTAATGAGAATGTAAATTATTCCATTGGATATGGATTGACGACAAAACATCAACCTTGTCAACGTTCTTATCTAGTTTCTCATTTTGACGTTGGATCTTATCCCAATGAAAAGTTAGCAATTTGGCTCTATATCCAACTCCTCCATCATTAATTAGCGCATATTAGGATATGTGTTTTTATGTATTTTTATATATTTTGATGTGATATAGGAGAGAGAAAAAATAGAATTGAGTGGTGGAGATTTGTGTAGTACAGGTAGGTCCCACAAAATTTATGTGTAAAAATGTGTAAAAATGAGTAGGAGAACATGCGCTTAGATGGTTTTGTAGCACATAGTTTAAGTTTATTTTATCCAAAAAATAAAAAAATAATGTGATCAAATTTTATTTTCCAATGTTCTCCATAGAAAAGATGTTACTACATTTTTACAGAATTTCACTACTTTACGTTCTGCACAAAGAGCCACAACTCAAAAGCCCACTTTTCAAATTCTCGGGGGAAAAAAAAAGAAAAAAAAAAAGCCCACTTTTCAAATAATCCTCGTCAAACCAAAACTAGATTAACTACTCGCTATCTCAACTTATTTTTCTTAATTGTAATTTATCCCAACTTTTCTACTTCTATTCTTTTTTTTTTTCTTTTTTTCTTTTTTTAAGTACTACTTCTATTTCATTTAGGAAAATATTATACTTTGCTTTGGATTTGCCTCGATGAATTTGAAAATTCAACAAACAAAATTTGCACCGTGACTTAGCTTGTTTCTCTAGTTATAGATATTCGTGAGCATGCTTGACAAAATTTAAATCTTAATTAGTTTTTCTTGCACATTTTTTATTGCCCGTTCTCTAATAGAAATTATTTTTACTTTACGTTCTGGCTTTTTAAATGGACAATCTTCAAAAAAATCACTCTTCTTTTTGACAAAAACTTTGCCGAGTAGAGAAAGCTAGCTACATCTACACAACTGTTCACATAATAGTTTACATCTACTGATGCAACATGTAAAAGTGAGAAAATATGGAACATCAATTTATTTAATAACTTCTTTATATCACATATATATTACCCCCTTTTTTATTGGGAGACAGAGGGGCAGGAATGAGATTCAAACCCGCAAACTTCCCTGAGATGGTACATCACATAGTAATGTTATTGTGTGAACTACTATTATGTGAATCTTTATGTACACTAATAAACCAACTGAGAGCTTATAACTTATAACTTATAGCCGATAGCTAAAAAGTTAATTGATTTAAATATTAGTGTTTTGTAAAATTAGCTAAAAAGTTGGATTATAAATACAAAATGATCGAAAATTATATATTTAAAATAATAATATTTCTTTTTTTAGAAAAATAAAATGGTAAAAATGGAATAAAAAATAAAAAGTTCATGAACTTAGTTATTTGAAAAGTTAGTAAAAAAAATTTTCAAATAAGTTTTAACTTTTCAAATAAGCTCTTACAATCAAACATATCTTATTTGAATAAGAGGAGCTTATAAGTTCTCCAAATAAGTTATAAGCTAATTTATTGTACTTATCAAACATGCCTTAGAGCGTCTCTCGACAATATTGTCTATATCTATTTTTTGTGTTAGCTCTCTTGATTGTCATTCTTCCTCGACGAAAGATTGTTATGTACACATACATATATCTTCAATAGATACTCGCTCTTGAAAATATTTTTTCTTAATTGTTCATTCTGTTTATTGCATCATTAGAAACTCATATTGTCCAATATCACGCTAGTTGGCCTCTCGACCTTATCTTAGGTAAGGTCAACAAATAAATTGCAAGAGTCCTATCATGAGTGGAACTTACGTACAAGCTAAGAAACAATCAAATGGAGTGGTAAAACATCAAATGCAATAAAGAATATAGATTGGAAAGCACTTATTTCGCGTTATTCATGTTGTGGGCCCAATTTGTTCATACGGATGTGTCAATCAAATGATTTCATTATTATTATTATTATTATTATTATTATTATTATTATTATTATTATTACTATTATTATTTTTTTTTAAACCACCAAATCATATGATTTCATTAGCTAGCTAGTTGTAAATGTGAGTGGTTATGACTTATGATTTCATATTATAGTTCGAGCAAGGAGTTTGATTCTGAAAGATGTTTGTCCTTTTTGTGTGAACATGGATTGGCAAGTGGTAACAACCTTCAATATGTAAATTCTAATATAAGAATTCATTCTGTAAGACGTCTCTTCTTTACGTACACAATAATTTATTTCTTTCCAAAATAAATATCCCTGTCGATCTCCCGACGTGCATATATAATTATTTCATTGAATGAGCGATAGCAAGACTTCCATAAATTATGCGTAAAATTGTTACAAGATATGATCTATATGGTATAAAACCGAATAAGAAATCAAGTTTAATTGGGACTCTAATCCAAGTATTGTCTTGTAATATTCTCTCTTACAAAAGGCAAATGAGTATCTCCAATAGTGTAATGGGGATTATCATTGATGCGATAAGTAGAATGAAAATAAAGAGAAAATATTCTCAATTATGTGTGTAGATTGAAGAAGTAATTATTTATGTATATATTAATTATTAGTCAAAGAAGAAAGTGAATAGAAAGAATTAATGCAATCTTGTAATTAATGAATTCCTACCGAGAACATAGTTTTATTTACCAACTTACATTTCGTTTGGTTTCCAATTTTCGCGATCAAAAGTTGGTTAGGTAGCTAGGCTGGTCTGATCCGGATAGTCTAGCTCACAAAAACGTGCATTTTGCTCGCCAATTTCAACAATAATTTTACTAATTTTTTATTTTTTTATTTTTAAGTTTAACTGTTGTATAAATTTTGCTTCTTCCTTTTTCTTTTCTTTTATTTTATTCTTTTTTAAATCGCGTGGTTGTACATAAAGGTGGGTAATTTAAACAAATTTTATATATTTTTTCAATTTAAAAGGATATTACACGGTTTCGGTGGCTCGACCCCTTCTTGGGTTCAAGTGGATAAGAGCGGAGCTCGAATTTGAGTATGAGCCAGAAATCATTTCTAAATAAAGAGTCGAGCTCTGCTTGAACCTGACTTGAAAAGAAGCTTGCTCAATGACGAGCCTAGACAAGCCCGACTCCAAGGAGCAGGTCTCTTTGACATCTTTAAATGGAAAAAATTTTTAGTATTCTTAGCCCATGTTAGGGAACCATTTATAAAGTATTTTAATGATTTTTAATGTAAAAGAGGAGAGAAAATTAGTGGAGTTGAGTGGTGGAGATTTATGGATGTGATAAGATATGTGGATGTGATTGATTTAGGGAAAATAAAGAATGTATAAAAAAATTGAAAAAAGTGGAAAAAATCTTTAAAAATAGTTCCCTAACGGGGGCTTAAGTACTAAATTCAGTGAACTTAGTATTTCTCGTCTATAAATATTATACACAAATCACAATTCAATAGATAATACTCCCTTCGTCCCACAAAAATAGTCTAACATACTATTTTTATATGTCCCCAAAAGATAGTCCACTTTTCAAAATGAACATATTTTTAATTTTTTTTTTCATATATGCCCATCATTAATATATATTGGTATTACTTCATATTAATTATTTATGCATAATAATTAATAATAAATAAGAGTATACAAGAAAAATAAGATAAAATTTAATATTTTAACTAAATTAATTATTATTTTTTTAAACTTGTGTGAAAAATTTAAAAATAATTATAGAATTATCTTTGTGGAGCGAAGGAAGTAGAGAGTACGCATTGGGCACTAACACTGCGCTCCCAACCACACATGATTGAAGCCAAGAAATGCCTCACGAGTCATTATGAAGCAAAGGTCCAAACTCCAAAAGGTTCAATTCGCAACAAATTTTGGCCGTACCTAACCGTATCGCCCGCCAAACGTTCCATAATTGAAAGAGTGTCCCTTTTTACGTCTATCCTTTTATCTACACAACAACAGTCTCCTTGATTTGCTCAAATTCTCTCCTTATTTAACACAAATCCCTCCCACTTAAAACCCTCGTACATAACAAGAATCTCTCCCCAGAAATTAAACACGACGATTTTAAGTGGGATTTGATTTCTGGGTTTTTCTCTGTCGATAATGGCTGGTTCAAGAAGGGAGAGGATTTTGGTGACCGGTGGTGCTGGATTCATAGGGACCCACACAGTTGTGCAGCTTTTGAAAGGAGGGTTTAAGGTTTCGATCATCGACAATCTCGGCAATGCCGTGGAAGAGGCCGTTCATAGAGTCAGAAAGTTGGTCGGATCTCAATTGTCTCAAAATCTTGATTTCCATTTGGTATAATTATGCTTTTTTCTCGAATTCTTTCTTGGATTTTCTTGCGAAATTGTAGGGCTTAATTAGAATATTTCAAGAATTGGGTTTTTTTATAATTCTTTTTCAATTATTGTCTTGGTTGCAGGGTGATATCAGAAATAAGCATGATTTGGAGAAGTTGTTCTCTCAAAATAAGTATGTGTGATTTAGTAATTATGATTCTGATTTTGTAATGTGTTGTTAATCTCTGATTTTTGTAAACACGACATTGCAATAGGTTTGATGCAGTGATTCACTTTGCCGGGCTTAAAGCTGTTGGTGAGAGTGTTGCTCATCCCTCTCGGTATTTCGACAATAACTTGATTGGATCAATCAATTTATACACAATTATGGAAAAATATAATTGCAAGAAGGTGTGTGTTAAAACATTTTCTAGTTTATGGTATTAGCTCCCTCATTGTTCACTCATAGGGATGATTCTGTTTTTTGCAACTAGTTGGTTTTCTCGTCCTCTGCTACCGTGTATGGTCAACCGGATAAAATCCCGTGCGTTGAGGATTTCCAATTGAGGGCCATGAATCCATATGGTCGAACAAAGGTTCGTCTTATTGGGAACATGTTTTAGTTTGTAGTTATTATTGAGTTAAATTCGTAGGAAGTGAAATGTTTTCCACTACCTGGGGAGGAGAACATTTCTACTAGTTGGAATGTTGCGCGTATATGCTCTTTGTTAACCATTTCTGGCTTATTTGATTAACTAGTTGGTTCTTGAAGAAGTAGCTCGGGATATTCAAAGGGCCGATCCCGAATGGAGAATCATTTTGCTGAGATATTTCAACCCGGTTGGGGCTCATGAGAGTGGTATGATTGGAGAAGATCCAAAGGGAATTCCCAATAATCTCATGCCTTACATACAACAAGTAGCCGTTGGTAGATTACCGGAGTTGAATGTCTACGGTCATGATTATCCCACTCGTGATGGTAGTGCGGTATGTAGAATTGATCTTTTGTTATTCTAGCTTAACTCTCTATTTATATGGTTGAAGGAACATTTCTTGCCATACCAATTTCATTCTGACTATGTTTGGGAGACTATAAGCATGAATGGGAACAACTTTTACCACTTTTTTCTATTTTTTTCAACTTTTTTCTCTCTCCTAAATCAATCACATCCACATATCTCATCACATCCACAAATCTTAACCACTCATTTCCATTCATTCTCTCTCCTCTTTTACTTTAAAATACTTTAAAACACTTTTAATCTATTCCCATTCACCCTTTATAAGGGTGATAGCCGTCAAATTTTACCACCTTTTACTATTTTTTTTATCCATTTTTATCTATTTTTTCTTTTGGTCAAACCAATCACATCCATATATCTTGTGGGACCTACATGTATTGCACAAATCTCCACCATTCAACTCCACTAATTCTCTCTTCTCTTTTACACAAAAATTTGTTAAAAATTATAAAAAAATCAATCCTACATACGTGAGGTTGAAATTAGTTTTTCAAAATGTGAATCTTTAGAAAATAGGATGATCCCATATGTACATGTTGGTTGACAAATGCTAGTTACTCTGGAGTACTAGAAATGCTTTTACTGTGCTAGATGATTGGTGATTTCTAAACTTTGATGATTTGTTCTTGAATAGATACGAGATTACATCCACGTTATGGATTTAGCAGATGGTCATGTTGTTGCACTTCAAAAGCTTCTTGAACGCAAGGATATAGGTGATTAGATAATTTGTTCTTAACTCTTTAGTGGTTTGATGATAGTATATATTGTGTCAAATTACTTTTTCTAATGAATGTATTTTGTTAAAGGTTGTGTTCCATACAACCTCGGCACTGGCCGTGGCACTTCCGTCCTTGAAATGGTAGCTGCTTTTGAAAAGGCATCCGGCAAGGTCCCCTCTCTCTCTCTCTCTCTCACACACACACACACATAAAGGTACATATCATTTTGTACTCAACTTTTTCATCTCATATAGAAAATACCGATTAAGTTGTGCCCAAGGAGGCCAGGAGATGCCACTGAAGTTTATGCATCGACTGAGAAAGCCGAGAAGGAGCTTGGTTGGAAGTAAGTTTGTGCATTTTGATTATATTATTATTTAATTGTACATTTTTGGACCTATAGTTGGCTTTTTTTTTCTTTTTTTAATGAACTATCTCAACCCGAAACTCCAGATCTGAGATAGAATTTTATTAATAGACTGGTAATTGGCTTGATTGTCCAATTTGTATTTGTAATTTCAGGGCAAAATACAGTATAGGTGACATGTGCAGGGACCAATGGAAGTGGGCGAGCCAAAATCCATGGGGTTACCAATCCAAGCCTTGAAAGCTAGTGTTGAAGCAATTACTCGGGGGTCGGTCAATATTCGAACCCTTTGATTGAATAGTCGAGTTTAATATCCTATCTTGAGTTTGATGAATGAAATGTATGGGTTCAGAGTGGATTATGTTGAAAGGAGTTAGAATTTGAAACTCTCTTAGAGATTAAATTTGCATTTTCTTATTCGATATGAATTAATTATCTTGCAGTCGTCATGTAAAGCACAAGTTAATAATGTGGTTATGGTGCCAAGCCCTGTCACTTCTTTCCACTCGAAAGCGTGGTGACCACTCTTGACGGTATATTAAACTTTCTTTCATTTTGATGTTGTGTCGGGATGGTGATGCGAAATTTTCTTAATATCTTGATGTTGATTGATGCGAGATTTCAACGACTGTGTGTTTTCACCTAATGCTCTTAAAAATAACCAACGTTAGAGAACATATGCATTTCATCATCACGAATTAAATAAAAAATACAGGACAAAAATAGTAACCAAATAAAGGGACAAATTATTAATTATCCCTTGGTCCCAATTGTCTCCTATCGTGACCTTGCAAGTTGCAAGAAGTTCGTGAAGTCTTATCCATCTCTGTTGACGAGGTTGGGAAGCCGCCAGACATAATATAAACAACACCCCCCCGGGGCCGGGCCTCTCCATTGATCAACTACACCCACCTAATCTTCTATTACCCCTCTCCATTTACTTTATACACCCCTACTTTCAACTTTACTCTTCACCCAAACAAAAATAAAAAAGAGAGAAAGAAATCATCTTCGTTTCGTGTCCTAGTGGAGCAAAGAAGGAAAGCAGCAAATAAGAAGATCATCAAATCACAAGGCGATTTGCAAGTAGAGCAAAGAAGGGGAACATTTTTTTTAGCAAAAAATAAGATCTGAACAAATTTTACATCATATATGAGAGCTCGTCCAATTATAGCAACACCTTTAGGGTGTTTGTTTCCTTGTCCAATGATAACACCCTTTGGGGCGTTTGCTCCGAAGGGAACGAACACCATTTTTAGCTGTTCGTTCGTTGAACAACCCAAAAGGTTGTTCATTGCCAAGGGAACGGACACTCCACATGGTGTTTGTTCCCAATGGGTTGAACACATGTTTTAAATAAAATAAAATAAAATTGAGTGCGGTAAAAAAAAGGGGGTAGAATGATAATTGGTTGGGGTATTTTTGAGGAAAATCATTCTGAGTGTACTCAGTAAAGGCCATGGTGCATTTAGAATCACCCCATAATATGTGGGGAGATCACCTCATTAGTTTTTTATATGGACAGATAAGATCTTTCTATGTAAATAAATCTTATCATTTCAAAATCAATAATCAAGTGTCACGTCAACAATGTAGAAAATAAAGTCTCAGCATTCTAATTTTTGTCTACCATAAAAGGGACTTCTACCATATCAAAACCAGCTACCAAAATTATATCCACGTGATATGTACCACTATTTTAACCTTAGTTAATTTGTAGCATCATAAAAATTTAATCCAACACACGATTTAGCATGCGTTAGAGCCCATATCAAAGTGGCAGCTTGCTATTGACCATTGGAAAATGTTATTCAGCATTATGAAATGAAACAATTTTATTTGTTCTCGTAGAGATCAATCCTACACAATGTGACATATGACACGGCGAGAAATGATAAATTAACTTGTGTAACCTTATCATTTACCGTCAACTCCTCGACTAGAGATAGAATAGCATTGCTCTATTCAATCAGAAGTCCTCAGCTCCATCTAAGCAACGTTAGTTAGTTGATCCTTGTGTTATTGAAGATCAAAATTTGAATACTATTTTCATATTTCTTTAAACCCCAACCTATGAAATTCATAAACCAACTAGAAGCATGGATTCAATTAGACGTCGCAATCAAAAATAAAAAATAAAAGGAAAAAGATAAAAGATAAAAGATAAAGGAGAAATTACACTACTACATCTATCGTGTATGCGAGAGTCTTTGACTGCAAATTGTTAAATCAGAATAATAATTGCTAGTTGAGCAGGCAGCATTATCTTAACTCAAATGAAAGAAAGACATGATGCCGTGATTACTTGTGAATCAATGTCAAGCGTTTCCCCTATTCCATCCTACTCCTCGGTCGAGCAACATCTGCCACCGACACCGTCTCCATTCTCCTTCTCTGTTGCAGAAACTCGATGGAGCACTCGACCGCCATTACAACTTGCCAATCTCTACCTCCGATTATTCGCACTTATTCTTTCATTCGGCTCTGCTCTCTCACTGGCTGCACCATCACCGACAAAGACCACCGCAGGCTTCTACCATCATGCAGAATTACTGTAAGCATCTGTAATTATTTCAAAAGCTGTCAATCGCCGACTTCAACTTGTAATCGATCCAGAAAGACTGAATCAAAAATTAATAGACACAATCAGCAAGATAAACCAATATGCTAATCTTGGGATACTCGGGATGAACATAAATAATCGACAACAGACAAACAAGAAAAACAACATTTCAGGTTGCTATTATCAATGGCTAACTATCTGGTTATACTTGAATACGGAACATGTGCTGAAAAATATTATTAAATTTGGGGTAACTAGAAGCTTGAAAAGAGGCAAATCTCAATACAAAATTCATCTTTTCAAATCTATGCAGGTACTGCTTCATGGTGGACATTTTGACATTCCTTTATGCAGCCTATCAGCTCTTTAAAGGAATATGTGACATTGCCCATAGAGGCATTTTCATCTCCGACAGGGTATCTGATTATGTCAGCTTCATTTTTGATCAGGTAATTGGAGCTCCCGGTCCTTTTCATCTGTTGGTTCAGCTTTCTGCCTTCTACTTTTATGACTGCACAAGACTTTACATCAGTATGGGAAATTTCGTGTGTGTGTGTGTGTCTGAGAGAGAGAGAGAGAGAGAGTTGAAAAAGTAACAAGTTAATGATGATAGTTTAAAAGTGCCTAATTAACTGACATCACATATTTGCTACATCATGTTTTACAGTTTTTGCGTTGTCCACATTAGAGGATTGATAAGACTATTGCATGACCACCATGTTAGTTGGCAGGTTATCTCCTCATTTCTTCTTCTTCTAGTGCTGTTCCAGTCATCAAACAAATGGGCCATGACACATCACTATGGAAAGCAGCTACTATCTCAGTATGCCTGTCGTTCGCTCTATTTCTAGTTATTGCAACTAGTGTTCTCCTATCAGGCTATAAGTTATGCAAGAGAATTATATGGTGATAATTCATCAGGTAAAGTCTAAACAGCTTCTACTAATGTGCCAAGAGAAGGATATCCTGTACAAATTTCCTCCTATGCAGCATATGCATTGGTATCAGCTGATGCCTTGATGGATATGGCACCAGTAATGAGTTCCCAGTTGAAGAATGTCAGAATAATATCATTTTGGCCAGCCAATGCAACAGAAACTTGTGACTTCTATGCTTTAGCTTAACAACATAGTAAAGATCCTATGTAAAAGATGTATCTTGCGTGGAACCTTATTCATGCCTTCGTTTTCCTTAGGCATGCGTTTGTGTAGCGTGCCATGTGAAACAATAAGATTATGATCACTGCGTTATTAGTGCCATCTAACAGACATACAGATATCTATCTAATTATACAAGAACATTCTGATCAGTTGGAAGATTCACATTGGTCAACTGTTTCACTTTCTCTTAAAGCTATTGAAAAAGTATGGCAGAACCGTCAGATCTAATGATGAAGACGAAATTAAAAGGGGGGGGGGGGGTTGTCGGGGAAGGGGAGGGAATTGGTGTTGAATATATTCTGAGTATAAAGGGAGAATTTGGATATGGATATTTAGCAGAAGGGGAAAAAATCTATTTTGCGCCAATGAAGAGCTTTTCGACTTCCAACCCAAATTTAACTCTATCACCCCTCCCCCCAAAAAAAACTCAACACTATTTGTTCTTCAAGGGGGTGGAAACCCGAATTTGGGTTTTTACACCCAACATTAGAAAATGTTCTTATTACAGTGGTGAGTTGTCAGTGACCTAGTGCCACATTTGATCTACCGAAAATACACATAGCCCTTAACACACCAAACAATTGAACTATGAAAGAACTTTCCTGTGATATTTGGAAATCTACCCAAAATACCCCTAAACCACTAGCAATTAAACTAAGGTTGACAAGAACTAGCTGTTGCGTATCAAAGTTGTTATTGCATCTCCATGTAAGAACCCAACATAGGTGTTCGTTAACCTCTGAAGTGCATATGAAAATACGAAATCTAATAGCCACATGACAGTGATACCCCTCATTGGATAGTTCAAGCATAGTTTTGAGCACAACATCTTACTAAGAAAATCTCAAATTTCAAGAGAATGGGCACTTAAACGGCAATGAACCTGAAACGTTAATCGCATTCATAGTTGCTACTGAAGGGTGTAAATTAGAAGTATACAAACTTGATTAAGCTGTTGACAAGAATCTATTATAAGATCTTTCATAAAATTCAAAAAAATATGTAATTACCTCAACACTTATGTCTTCTCTTCATTTACAACAAGTTTCCCCTCTGTAAACTCACAAGACGGTATTGAGACTCCAAGCTGCTTCTGTAGCTTCTTAACGACAAACACTTCTGCCTCCTCGCATATGGAGACCACAGTACCTCTCCTGCCAAGACGACCTGTTCGACCAGCTCGATGTGCATAATGAGTGGAGTCAGTGGGTAACTCCAGATTAACTACAAGATCACATTCTGGTATATCCAATCCTCTAGCAGAAAGTTCATTCGTCACCAACACCCTCACTTCTCCTTTCTTGAATTTCTTTAGAATGGTTGATCTAGAAAGCTTACTAAGATCTCCATGTAGCTCTGCAGCTTTCATCCCACGAGCCTCCAACTTGTATACAGCATCTTTTAGTTGCCTAGAGTGATTCATGAAAGCTATCACACATTTGGCGTCAAGAGCATGTACACATTTTCTTAACATGTCCACTTTGTGTTGTATCCTCGTAACCGAGTAATACTGTTTCAGAGAAGGGGGTAGACTCATTGGAGCTTGAGTCGTTAAGTTTGTACCTACATTGGGATCAGAAGTTCCTACAAGATTAACAGTCGCATTGGAAGCAACAGATTCAAGAGGAATAACATTTTTAGCTTGTACAAGAAGTGGATCACAAGCCCAACTCCTAGCTGCCCTAATCACCGAAAATGGCACTGTTGCAGACACCATTATAGTCTGACGATCAACATTCCTAGCATTACGATCATCTGCTCCAGGCTTACCTGCTCCAGATCTCCTACCGACATGCTGTATTATACGATGCATATCTTCCCTAAAACTAAATCCAAGAAGTTGATCTACTTCATCAAGAACCAAGTACCTGCAGCTATGAGTTTGAAGCTTTCCCGCAGCACTAATTTCTGCAATCCTACCAGGTGTTCCAACGATAATCGCTGGCTTGTTCTTCTTAAGAGCCTCTTCTTGCCTAGACCTGTTAGCACCTCCAACAAGTTGTTGCACCAATCTCTTATCTGCAGGTCCAAGAATCTTCTCCACTTCCCTGACAATCTGCATCCCAAGCTCCCTTGAAGGCGCCACAATCACCGCTTCTATCTCCATCTTGTCTCTAGGTTCATCGTCCTTCTTAAGTGGTCCCACTTCAGAGAGTATAGGAAGAAGATAAGCCAACGTTTTCCCCGACCCTGTGTACGATTGCATTACAACATCGTGATTCTTGAGAATTGTTGGAATGGCTGCAGCCTGAACATCTGTGGGGACTTCATAGCCTTCTTTCTCTAACCTCTCGACTAATAACGGAGGGAGGCCGAGCTCAGAAAAGGATCTAGCAGCAAAAGGGCCTAATCCCTCTAATTCAACACTCTGTTTCTTCTTTACCCCCTTAGTTCCACTAACATTAACCTTCTTTTCTCTTCTTCTAGGGACTTCAATTGTGGAAACCCCTTGATTCAGTTTATTTTTCGCATTCTCACTTGCAGTTTGAAATTCACTCTTTATACCAAGACTTGCGAGAGTAAGAGGACCACTTTCATAACTATAACGACCAAAAAACCGCACACTGCTACGAACTGGATATAAAACTTTTCTGAAGGACAAAGAATCACCAATAAGAAGAACCACCCTGTTTGCTGCTAAAGCAGGCATTGCTCTTCGTAACTATTCAATGGATAAACAAGATAATTAAAAAAGATGCATCAAAAGTGAAAATAAAACATAAATGAATTTCCGTTTCCGAAGAATCTAATTGCTCTTTTATTAACAATGTGAGCATAATTTAGGGTGCCATTCAACACAAAGTTATAAGCGGGGCATTCTATCAAACAGCTTCAGGTACATATAAATCTGTAGATAAATACATCCATACCGTATCTATGTATAGAGATAACACGCCTGTGATTACGCGATGACACTACACAGCCACAGTTCTGTGCGAGAAACAGGGAGACGTTTGAATGGTTGATGAAGATAAACCCCGAGATTTTTTATCACACCGAATTTGCATCGAGACCCATAACCCGTTAGAAAGGGCCAATATGTATTTAAAAAAATATAGTTTAGATAATTTGGTATTTTAAAATCGTCACGATATATATTGGTATTTAAAACTCAAAACCACTACTACCATTATCACTATCATTAAAGTATAAAATTTTGAAACTTTAGGACTCAATTGCAATTGCAAGTTAATTACCATAATGAGAATGACCAAAATGCCTTGGAAAAAAGATAAAATAGCTCAAACTAATGGTGAAAATGAATGGATTCCATCAAGACCATTTTAGCACAAATTTTTTTCGACTAATCTTGCTATGTTTTTTTTATTTTGGATCAATTGCGTAAAACGAACAATCAAATTGAACTATTTGCTCCAATTTTCCTCAATTTAAAGATGTTTAATTTTGATAGTTATTGCAAAAATATCTAATTTAACCACCAAAATGTTTAAATTATCCTTGGCTATTATATCTCTTTGGAATGTTTTTCTAGTCACCATTTTTAAACATCGGGATTATTATTAATATGTAAATATATTTCTTGATATTATTTAATTATCGAGAATAATATATCAACACGTTGTTCTTTACCATTTGTAAATATAGTTTTGGATATTATCTGATGTGAATATTATATTAGATGATTATTATTTTCACTGGAAAATGGTTTTTTTAATTACATACTATAGTTATACAATTCTATTTGCATACAGACAATATTATGGAAAGTCATAAATCCACTAGATAATTAAGAATATATTACATCGAGACAGTATTTTGTTATCACCTATGGGTATGATGTGTGGATATTAATGTAAAATAATATTGACAAAAGAATTACTTAATAATGATAAAAATAGTTTATATAGTTACGCGTGGACGTTTTTAAAAAACATCCATTTTATTCACAATAAACTAATCAATTTGACAATATTATTTTACATTTAATTAAGCCCATAAAATGTCGGCCTTTTAAAGGTGCAATTTGAACATCTAAAATTTCGAAATTGATGTTTGTAATTCTTGATACTATGTAGTAAACTTAAAAAATGACTAATACTAGTACTACACCAGTGCGATGCACGAAAACAATTAAATTTATTTACAATAAATAATTGATATAATATTATAAATATATTGAATATGAAGGTTGAATTACATAATTGATATAATTTATGCATAAGAAATTATATAATTGTAAACAATTATTATATAATATTACATATTATAGTCAATGCAAAAAATACGAAGTAAATTCGCAATTGTAAATTAAAAAATTCACGTGCATGACATAATTAATAAGTTTATCAAAACGTGTAACTTTAATTCCAATTGTCATGGCATTGCACAACAATGATCGTGGAGATTATTTAAATGTAAACGACCCATTTGTGAATGAATATATATAAATTCTTTGATTATCAAAACTTATCTTTCTCGTTGGTACAAATGAAATTTATATTAACCATATTTTTTCTTTCTGAAATGGATATTATGCATTCTAAATTTTATGATTTTATGTATTTTTCAATGATTAGTTGTAATTGCTACTTAATTTTAGCTCTATTGTATAAGAAGTATTATGCTTAATTTTATGTAACTTAAATTTGTAGTAATACCGATAATTTTCCGCATCTACATAATTTATACGATTTCTTTCCATTTACGTAAACTGTATTTTAACTTTTAAAAAAAAAACATTTTATTTTTAATTTTATACTCTTAGAAAAGGAAAAACGCATGCAATACAAAATCCAGTTAGTGAGCATTACATCAACCATATTAAAAATGAAAAATATCAATTAGCTTTTTTAATTAGATACCATGTGTCATGTTAGCATTGTCAATATGGCATCCGCCAAACATGGCACTTTAATTATAATAATATAAAGATTAATAAATTACTATTTACTTAAAAATCAATAAATTATTCAACATAATTGATGCAGTTATAATTTTAACTACTCACAATTTGATTTTAAAAAATTAAAAAAAAAGTAAAAAAAATACCCACTATTTTGAATAGTCCAATCACGTACCCAAGAAAAATTATCAAAACCCATAATTTTAACAAGATGAAAAAAATAAAAAAATATTTATGATTTGATATTTTGAATTAGAACTTTAAAAAACGAAGGTATATTTAAAGTCTTTCCAAAACCAATTCTTTCTTATTAAATGTTTACTTTAAATATTGGTTTATTTTTAATTATATTTTTACTTACTACTAATTAATGTTGGATTATTTCCAAAACTAATTTTATAATTTTTTTAAAAATATTTAATGTGTGCCACGTTGACATCTTTGCTAACGTGATACTCCAGCTTTTTTTAATATAAAGAAAGATTAATAAATTACTATTTACTTAAAAGTCGATAAATTATTAAACATAATCCAATTATAATTTTAACTACTCACAATTTGATTTTAAAAAATAAAAAAAATAAAAAATACCCGATATTTTTTAATAGTCAAATTCACTTAACCAAGCAAAACTATCAAAACCTATAATTTTAACACAATGAAAATAAATAAAAAATAATTATTATTTAATATTTTGAATTAGAACTTTAGAAAATAAAGTTATATTTAAAATATTTCCAAAATCAATTTTTTCTCATTAAATGATTGCTTTAAATATTGGTTTATTTTTAATTATATTTTAATTACTACTAATTAATGTTGGATTATTTCCAAAACTAATTTTTTAATTTTTAAAAAAATTTAATGTGTGCCACGTTGGCCTCTTTGCTAATGTGGCATTCCAGTTATTTTAATATAAAGATTGCTATAGGGTCAAATTGGTCCAAGAAAATGGGAACTGTACACTTTTGCACATACAATTAACTTTATCCATTTTCCACAAAGTTTAAAGTGTATTCGTTGTAGTGTTTTAAAAACCCAATGCCACGAGCAAGTGATTTTTAATAAGGGCAAAAGCTCTAACGTTCACGAGCTTGTTGAATTCGATCATTAAATAATGGATTATGATACCACTCAAATGTTCTATGATTTTCATTACTATTGTTATTAGTATTGCACCGATTTTCAATTCCTATTTATTGAAAATCCCTATTGTATTAATATTACATTGATTTTTCATTAATATTGCATTAGAGCATCTCCAATGACTTGTCTATTCCTGAATATATGTATTTTAGAGAGATATCATAATATTTTGAGTGGATCCATTAATTTTCTCTTTTTTTTTTTAAATCATTACATGTATATATGAACCAACGCTTATTTGACAAAGTTTAAATAATAATAAACCTTTTGTACATTCAATTTTAACCTCACACTTCATAAAATAAACATTATTGTCATGTTTCTCGTAACTTTTTAATCAATTTTCTTCTGAAAAGAATATTTAAAACATGATAATATTTACAAAATAATCTCTAATTAATTTTGCATCTTGAATGGAACATCAGGTGGCAATCGGTGATGTTTTTATAGAAGAGAGATTTATTTTGGCTTCCTTTTCATTTCTTTGGCTAGACCTTTCATTATATGAATTAATTTTTGCGTTCAAATCCCTAATGCGCTCAAATAAGCTGAAGTGCGTAGAATTGTTTTATTATTATTATTATTATTATTATTATTATT